>CM060182.1:65891593-67228952 GCA_030549775.1 Tamarix chinensis
ACAACTAATTTAGCTTAATTAAACCTAGGCTATACAAAATGAATTAAATTTAGAAGTTAGGGTTTAGATAAAATATTCCAAACAAAGTCTATCGTTACAAGCTCAACGGAGCTCATCTATGGCAGGGGAAGGTTCATCCGGTGTCTCAACTCACGCTCTGCCTCCTACCCACTGTTGTGCGGTTATTGCGCTGGAGGTTGGCGATGCTAACGAGGATGAATGGTGGTGTGGTCGTGCGGTGAGTGGCTGAAGAGGTGATGTGGAGAATGAAGCAAAGAATAGGAGATGGGAGAAGAGAGTTAAGGGTCTAGGAGCACAAGGAAAGTATAGAGAGAAGATGAAAGAAAATAGGGAGAGAGAAATAAAAGGAAAATGGGGGGACTAATCATTTTTTTTTTACAAATACACATATATGTAAGGAGGTATAAGATACTAGAAAAAAATATTTACGTATAATTTTATTTGAAACTCACTTAATGAAATTAATTGCATAAAGATTCACATGTATAAAATCAATATAAAAGCTTTTAAGGGTGTAATACCCCAAATTTTAGCAAACCCTAATCCCAAGTAATTAATATCGTAACCTAATTATAATCTCAAAAAGTTAATATTTCTGTCTTACCCTAACTCCCTAATATTAAATCTTAGCCTAACCTAAATTATTACTCTGGTTATTAATATTTTTTTTTGCCTAAAACTAATCCCAGATAATTATTTGATTTAATTATCCTAATACCGTAACCTAATTAATTTTAACCTAAAACTAAATCTAAACTCACACTTTTTTCTTTCCCTTTTTCTTATATCGTACCTCACCTCACCTTTCTTTTTCTCTTCTCTTCTTCTTGAGTGCATGTATTCCTTGCCAAGCCTACCCCTCTACCCCTATCAACTCGCCTTTACTCAGTTCCAGGGCCGGGGTTGAAATTCTTGCTCGATCACATCACTCTCCTCTATGTTTTCCTACCTGCATGTGTGTATACAAGGCACGTTTAATGCTTGCATCTACCCCCTTCTCTCTTTGTTTTCTATCGAAATAGTTTACTCCAAATGCAGCTTTCCCCCTCATATCCGTTGCAATAACTACCTAAGATCACCCCACTGACGAGCCCAACTAAGACACCAACACCTCCACTAACAATATTTTCCTCACCACTACCCTTAGCACTTGCACCTTTGATATTACCTCACCCCAAGCACTGGCTAAACCCACCACAACCTGCCCCCAAACGCCAGTAAAACCCACTATTGCTAACCCCTTATTTTGGCAAAACCCACCAATCCTAACCCCTCCATTTGACCATTTCCACCACAACACACACACACACACACACACACACACTACCTTTGGCTAACTACACCGCAAAATTTTATTTATTTTTACTTTCCTGTTGCATAAATTTTCATCATAGCATAAACCTTCCCCCTTTGGAAACTTTGGCCGAAGCTCCTCCTCCTCCACTTAGGGAACTTAGGCCGAAGCTTCCCACCCCATTTTAGTAGCCACAATCACAACACTCCTCTCCTATTTTGGCACCTCTAACCTTACCACACCATTCCACTTGTTTGACCTCCTTCACTGCTGCACCCTCCCTAACAACGATAGGTTATGTCATTGCTTACCCTCCATTCTCCTTTCCTTGGTTACACAAGTTTCTTCCTAAATAATACCCTTTTTTTGTTAGGTTTTTTTCCTCCCTTTACCCTTATATTTATTTAAGCATTTCCTTAATTAGGTGGTTTAATCCTAATGATGTTTTATTATTATTTTCTTTGATGATTTCTCTGTGGTCCTTGAAGAGGCGGAATAGGTTGGTAAGCATAGAGATCGAAGTTGTTTTAGTAAGGATACTAATCAATATTTTAGGTTTTTTGTGTTAAATGCTTACATGGTTATGTGTATTATTATGATATTGTTATTACATGTTTAAAAGTATGTTATTAATGATATGATATAATAATATGGATTTTGTGATAGAAAGAGAGTATGAATAATGTAATTTGCTGATATGATATTACTACGATATGTTGTATTTTGTGGATGTGTATAACTTATGGATGAGTAGTATGGGCCTAATAGAGTATGATAAGTGTAAAATAGGTATATTTAATATGATGATAAAAGGAGGATTTAAAAATAATGATATTGAAGATATAAGCTTTTCATAATATAAGGGCTTTCGGCTATCTATAAGGGTATTTTGGTCAATATAATTTTTTTAAAATTTTAAATTTTTTGGAGGATTAAAATATTCTAATAATATCATGCGAAGTTATTGGAATGATTATGAATGTCGTAAGTTCCCCAAAATGAGAAAATAAGTTAAATTAGGAATAATAACCTCAAAATGATAATCTTATTATCACATGTGTGAAACATTAGATTTAGATCATGAATTTCATATATGTTATTAATATTGGAACTTTAGGGATTTATTTTAAATTTGGTAATTTTATGAGCCTTATAGAAAAAGTTATGACTTACCTATGAAATTAGGGTTTAGGAGCTTTATGAATACTAATTTTTGAAATAGGGCTATTATCGCGTGTGTAAGATGTGGAAGTTGGATCATGGATTTTGGGTATGTTAATAATGATAATATTTGATAAATATATACTAAATTTGGTGGATAAATGATCAATATGGGAGAAGTCAGACCTAAATTGTGAATTTAGGGTTTTAGGAAAAAATGAGCATCTTAACCTTTGAGACAGTCTTGTTATCTGTATGTTAATGTATTGCTTGACTTTATTATTTTTTGTACATGCTAAATCAACCATGAATAAGACATTAATTATTTAAAGTGAAATATCACATAATTTGGGCCAAGTTGATGTTTTTTATATCCGTTCTATCGGATGATAATAGTGGCTCACGAGCATTTCGCCCTAAGGAGGTGATGTTGTTAGATCTGATCCACTGGATTAATAATAGTGGGGTCCTATACTCATTGTGAATCAAAATATGAATTGAGTAACCTAATAGATAATACACTAATGATTTAAAGTGGAAGAGTACGTGATTCAGGACCAAGGTAATGTTTTCATATCCATTCCATCGGATGATAATAGTGGCTTGGGAGTGTTTTGCCCTGAGAAAGTGATGTTTTCAGATCTATTCCATTGGATGATAATAGTAGCTTATGTGTGTTGTCCATTAGAAGGTGCTTTATATCGTTCCACTAATTTAAGGACAGTGGGGTCTGTGAATTCAATTTAAATGAAAGAATAAAAATGGTTATATATAATAAATAGGTCCGAATTAGTATTTACCTTATGAGACTTTTTTGTAAATTGTATGTGTACTTATCATCTACTATGAATGCATGTACTTTTTTGTATCCCTAACTTGATAATATTGTTTTCTTACTTAATATGTAGCGTACCGACCATCTTTTTTATGGGTGCTGCTCATTCTCATTAGTAGATGACCCGAATGCTTTTGTGCAGATCACTAAGGACCAACTATGTAACTTAGCAACTTTTGATGCATTGTGTAGGGATAAGTGACCTTTTATGAAATGCCCAAAAATTTTTAATTTTAAAATATTATAGTTAAATAAGATTTTATTAGAAAAAATAATTAAATTAATTATTTTTATTAGAATAAAAAGGAAATTAATTAGGGCAAACTAAGAAGAAATTTATAAGTATTTTAATTAGGAGAAATTTGGGTATTTTATCTAATTAAGGATATTATTTTAGAAATTAATTAAATAAATTATTTTATTTAAAATAAGAAGGAGAAAATAGTTTCAAATTAATATTAATTTTATAAATAATTTAATTGGAGAAATTTAGGGTGTTTTGCTAATTAAAATAGAATTTATGGAAAATCTTTCAAAAAAACCCTAAATTAGCCTAAAAAGGGATTTAAATATTATTTTATTCAAATACTTCAATTAATTTAATTAACCTAATCCATTATTTTTCCTTTTTTTCCTTTTCTTTCTTCCTTTTTCTTTCTTTTTCTTTCTTCTTTTCTTTTTCTTTTCCTCCTCCCCGAATTGGGCCAGTCCAATGGCCCAGTCCCCCTTTCCTTCGGCAAGGCCCAACCCGCGCAGCCGATCCCCTCCCTTCTCCCTCGCCGCGCGACACTTCCCTTCATTTGCCGTTGAAACATGGCGTTTCATTAAAAAAAAAATTCACTGCGCTGCCGGGCCTGTTCTTCCCCCCTTTTCCTTTCTTTCTTTTTCTTCTGGACCGCCAGTCCATCCCTTTCTTCCTCCTTTCTTCTTCCTTCGCAACTGCCCAGCCACGTAGTGACCGGCGCCTCCTTCCTTCTCCCAGTGCCGCATTTTGTGGTTTGTTTTCCCTAGATGCTGTATTTTGATTATTATCCTTATCGTTGCTGCCCGGTTCGCCCGCCTTTCCTTTTCTTTTCTTTCTTCCCTGAACCGCCCGGTCCCCCACCTCCTCCTCCTTCTTCTTTTCTTCTCCCCCAGCCTCGTCACCGACCTACACCTGCCACCGTCCGAAGCTTCTGCCACCGGCCACGCTCATTTGACTGGCCTTTTCCTTCCTTTCTTTTCCCCTTGTTTCGGCAACCCATTGACCCAAACCACTTCTCCCATTTCTTTCACGATTCCCTCCCTTTTCTTACGCATTCCCTTGCCCCGATTTGAATTTC
Source organism: Tamarix chinensis (assembly GCA_030549775.1). Classification (NCBI taxonomy): domain Eukaryota; kingdom Viridiplantae; phylum Streptophyta; class Magnoliopsida; order Caryophyllales; family Tamaricaceae; genus Tamarix; species Tamarix chinensis. The sequence continues at coordinate 65,896,227 of CM060182.1, forward strand.
ACCAATTTTGTTGCCGCCGGCGAGCCCTAACCCTACTTGCTTACCCCCTATCCGACCCACAAAACCTTACCCTCTCTTCTTTTCTCTATAAATATACCCATAATGAGCCTGGTATCAAGCTCTTGATCCCTAACCTAGAAAACTCCCCTTGTCGCCGCCGCCCTTTAGACGCCAGACCTGCCACTGTCGGCCAACGCCGCCACCTACTTCGCCTACCAAAATCTTCCTTGCACTTCCCTCTAGCTAACGAAATGTCCCATATGCCTCGATTCTTCCTGCGCAAGCCACCCCGGCTATGCGAAGTAGCCTTCCCAAACAACCCTTCCTTTTACCTCCGCCACCCTTTGCACTACCCTTAGCCACCTCTTCTGCTGCTTCTTTCACCTCCCATTCTCTTCTGTAGACCCTCATATATCTTTCCCTACCTTTCTTTTCCTTTTCCTCCCTATCCTCCTCCCTTTCTCTCCTTCTTCCCCATTCGGCCACCACCACTGCCGTCGTGCGCCGCCACCCTCATTCAACTCCTCTCCCTCTAGGTAGTCTTAAACAACCCAACCCTCACCTTCATTCTCCCTATTTTGTTCCCAGCCTTCAACTTTTACCCTTTTCTTCCCTTTTTCTGGCAACCGCCGGTGCCGCCGTTCACCACCGCCGGTGCCGCCCATCCCCACCAGCCTAAGGTTGAACCCTAGACCCTCTCAACCCTTTTCCCTATTTTTATAAGCCTTCATTTATTTTATTTCATTTATTTGAATATAGATATTATTATTATTATTATTATTATTATTCCCATTATTAATATGTATTATTTTTATTATTAGTATTAATGTTTTGATTATTATTTCTGTTGAGGGCTGAAGCCCTATTGTATTTTTATTTCGATTTTATTATTATTATTATTGTTGCTGTTGTTGTTGTTTCTATTATTACTGCTATTATTATTAATATGTGTTTATTATTATAATTATTATTTTTATTATTACTATTTTAAATTATTATTATTATTATTACTATTTTAAATTATTATTATTATTATTATTATTATTATTATTATTGTTGATATTATTTTTAGTAGCTTTGCTATTATTATTTTAGTATCATTACTATTATTAGGGTAAAGTCTTTAACCCTATATTATCAACTTTTATAATATTTCTATTATTTCTTATATCTTTAGTAAAGTTAGAAATTTGTTAATGTTATTTTTATTAATATGTTATTATTTTGTCAAAGCCCTAAAGAGGCGTAGGAGTGTGTTCAAAGACCGGTGTCATTTTAGGTAAGGGGTTACAAAGGCCTATTGTGTGTTGATGTGCATTATATGCTTTGTATGATATGCATCTTATGTTTATTATTGTAATTATTTCGTATGCAGTATAACGTGGAGTTGAAGTATGTTTTTGTATGGCATGTGTACTATATGTGATGAAATATTGTAGTATATGATGATATGTGTTGTGACCCTATAAGACATGCATGTGAGGATGTATAAAAGTGATATTGTGTGGGAAAAAGGTTGAAAATGGAAAATGGGAAGTAAGTTGACTAAAGGGGAAATGAGTTGACCTAAGTATTTTAATGATCTATGAGTGGAGGAATAAAATAGAGAATTTAGGGTTTCGTGTGGAAGAATTTAATTTATGGTTTTGTGTAGGAGAGTATAATTTATAGTTTTATATGGGAGAATCTAATTTATGGTTTTGTGTGGAAAAATATAATTTATGGTTTGTATGGGAGAATCTAATTTATGATGTTGTATGGGAGAATGTAATTTATGATGTTATATGGGAGAATCTAATTTATGGTTTGTATGGGATAATCTAATTTATGGTATTATGTGGGAGAATCTAATTTATGATGTTATATGGGAGAATCTAATTTATGATGTTGTATGGGAAAATGTAATTTATGATGTTATATGGGATAATCTAATTTATGGTTTTGTATGGGAGGATCTAATGTAGGGTTTTGTATGGATGAATCTTTGGTTTTATATGGTTGGAATTTAGGGTTTGGTATGGATGAATTTTTGGTTTTATATGGTTTGAATTTAGGGTTTGGTGTGGATGAATCTTTGGTTTTATATGATTTGAATTTAGAGTTTGGTATGGACGAATCTTTGGGTTTTATATGGTTTGAATCTAGGGTTTGGTATGGATGAATATTTGGTTTTGTGTGGATTGAATTTAGGGTTTTGTATGATGGAATCTTGGGTTTTGGATGAAAGAATTTATGGTTTCGTATGGATGGACTTATGGTTTTGCATGAAAAGTTCGAGAGGTTGCATGGGATGTGTAAAGTCTGCATGGGAGTGGAATTTACGTATGGAATGTTGATTTGGGATGCGAGGAAGGTAATGTAAGCATTGTTGGGTGTTTGAACACTTTGGATGGAAAATAGTACGTGAAGAAATATAAGGGTACGTAGGAGACCGAGCTAGGGTTTTGTGGATAATTAGGGTTTGGTGTGGCTGCTTAGAGTCTTTGTGGTATCATGTGTTTGTGGTGATTAAGTGTAATTATGAGGATGGTATTTATGATTTGTGAAGTGTAAAGGGAGTGATTCATGCATGTCTAGGGTGAAAGCCTTTGAATAAGATACTTAAGACATTAATCACTTCAAGTGGAAGATATTGATCCGGGTCCCACCGATCTACCGGTTAGAAATAGTGGTTAAGACACATAGTCCTATGTATCTCCGATCCATCGGCTATAATAGTGGTTAGGGTATGTTACCCTATGTGTCTCCGATCCACCGGCTATAATAGTGGCGGATTTCGAGCTCAATAAATCTAACAGTTTGCTAAGACTTGGGAGAGATACTAATTACTTACAGTGGAATACTATGCGAGCAGGAGCCGAACCGATCTATCGGTTAGGAATAGTGGTTAGGGTTTTACCCTATATGTGATCAATCCACAGGTAATAATAGTGGTTAGGGTTTTTACCGTATGTGCGACCGATCCATCGGTAATAATAATGGTTAGGGCAGGCATGATGTTCTACGTGTGACCGACCCACCGGTTATATTAGTGGGGTGTTCCTGTACTCGCATGGATTTGATAAAAAGCATGATGTGAATTGAATTCTGATAAGAGATTAATTAAGTAATTAATCTAGATTATAAATGGGCCTCTATGTATCTTTCCCGAATGATTGTATGATATTATATTATCATGATGGATTATACTCTTTTATTTCGTATGCATTATTTATATGATTTTATGTGTTTATGTGTTGGCCTTAGTGCTCGGTTACCTTGCTCAGTACGTAGTGTACCGATCACCCTTTTCATGGGTGCTGCTCTTTCCCACGAGTAGTATGCCCTTCTGACTTTGTGCAGGTGGGCGAGACATTCGGCGGGGTTGAGTATTGAGCATGTCTAGTATAAAGTTCGAGAGAGTTGTGGCCATATTTCAGTCTTTATGTGATTTTATTTCCTTTTATTATTTCTTTTACATCAAATTTATCCTCTTCGATTTAGTACCTTATATTGAGTATTTATCCTCTTTGATTTCGCACTCTAATTTTTATCTTATGATTGATTTTACTCTATTGGTTTGTAAATCTTCATGCATACTCTGGTTTTGATATTATGATCTTTCTAGTTCTTTTGTGAACTGTTGGTTTGGTTTAATGTTAATCTTTTCTTAGCCTTAACACTTGGTACTGAAATGGTCGGAGAGAACCAGTTTGGTACTAAGTGTGGTGGTAACATCCCCAGAATTTACGGGTTTTAATTTAAATATTTCAATTTTAAATTCTTCCTCTTTAAAAAAAAGTAGTGAATTTTGGGGTGTTACATTTTCTCTATACTAGGTGTTTGGACCATGAGTTATGTTATCCGAATAATGTTTTTGCCTAAATACCATTTTAGAATATTTGATCCATGGTATCCCTTAGTTTGTATTCTATTATTGTAACCTAAAGTTAATCTCCAAACTCATATTTGTATTTATAAAAGCTTCTCTCATTTCCAATTACCTTGTTTTACTATGAATGGTTTTAGCCTTGTAATTGATGTAAGGATGGTTTAGTAAACTAGACTTATGTCAATTAAGGTAGTAACACTCAATATTGTGATCATATACTTCCGTTGTAAATCGAAAATTTTCATTAGTAAAACTTGGAGTGTTACAAATGGATTATGGACAAACTTTTAGAAGAAAATACTAATGAAATCAAGATTTATATTATTTATGAAAATACATAATATAGTCTCAAAAAATATTAAAATCTATATAGAAAATAATTAAATCAAATTCTAATAGACTAAGATCAATTTAAATGCTTTTTGAAAAAGGTCATCCGCAAACCAAAAAGGATAAAATGGAAGAAAATTAATTTTGAGAAAAAATCATAAATAATTTATGAAAATATTTTTAATTTAAATCTTTCTAAGGATCTTCATGTCATTGTAAAATCAAATAAATTCAAAGATGAAAATATTTTCTACGAATAAAAATCATTAAAATGATTTTACTATTTTAAAGAAAATTTTATAATTTAAATAATATATTTTATTAATGAAATATAACTTCAAAACAAAATTGTAATCACACGATGAAGTTATAATAAAAAATAAATCTAAGATATTAAAAATTAAAATATAAGAAAGAAAATAAATAAAATATTTAAATGGAAATAGAAATCATATGAATATAATCAAATCAAGGTTGTGATTGAATTTATCTAGAATGGTTCGCAATGACAATGATTAATTAATTTTTAATATAAATTCAAAACCGTTAATAAAACCATAAAATAATTTGAAATTAAAATAATTAAATAATTTTATCAAATTATGCTAATAAAATCATTAAGCTTGAGATAATTGAATTTAAAAAATATAGGGTATTATATGGTCATTTTGTGTTAATTCTTGAAATTGGATGATGTACAAGTGTTATTTGGGTTAAAATATATTAAGTGTGATATTGGTATATGATATTTTTACCACAAGTATTAATTTATGTGAAATAACTTAAAACGAGATTAGAGATTTGAAGGATATAACAAGTATTTTATTTGTAAAATATTGGGATTTAATGCTGAATTTAGGTTAGTGTGATATAGTGTTGTATTATATTAAGTTTGGTGAGTTGACAAGACCTATGGATAAAGTTGTTGATAAATTATGAATTAGTGTTTAAAAGGGTACTTTAGTCATTTTATTGGAAGTGTGCTCTTACATGTCCTTGTGTTGTGCTTTATATGTGTTGTGTAATTATCTTAAGCATTGTGGCATATTATCCTTGACCGAATTTAGAATAATACTAAGTTAATAATGATTGAACAAATGTTGGTATAAATTTAGTACAAGTAGCAATCGGTATTTCAAGCAACAAGTGGAAATGTTAGTAATGATTAGGTGGTATAATAATAAGAGTAATCAAGAGGTATTATTTAAGTGTGGAGCATGAACCATGCTAGTCATGTTGGTAAGTAAGAAATTAAACATTAAAGTGGAAGATCGCGTAAGATAAGAATGAAGTGTTTTAGTTTTATATTTTTATTAGGTTTGTCGTGGTAACCATTTATTCCTGGCTGTTGCAATAATTAGAGCGGCCCTAGATCTAGACGATATTGTTGGTTTTACCATCTTATAGAGGATATGTATACTTAAATATTACGAGTCTATGTTAGTGGTCTTCAAGAGTGAGTTACCCTAAAAGGAGTTATATGTCATATTATGTGCCACTAGATATTAATAGCAACCCCTAGAGTGTTATGCCTTAGAATAAGCTTTATGACATGATACTATTCCATTTCTTATAAATAGTGGAGTCCCCGGTCTTAATATAAGTTAATGGAATTACATGATTAACTAAATATGAATTTTAATTTAGTTTTCTTTTAAGTTGTATTATATCATGAGCATGTATGCATGTATAATATTTATCTTGTTATATAATTTCTATGTGCTATACATGACTTATTCTATTGATGTGATTGTATCTTACTCAGTACATTTCATATTGACTATTATTTTTATGGGTGTTACCTATTCTCACTAGTAGATAACCTCATTGTTGATGTGCAAGTATTTAATGATTATCTTGATGATTTTGAAATCCTACCAGTAGAAAAGTGACTTTTGTTGTATTGGTTTTAGGTGTAGAGTCATGGTTATCTTGTAATGTAGCAATTTTTTTTGGGTACCTTGTGTAGTCTTATTTCTATGGGATCTCTTTTATTGTATTTTGATTACTGTTGTACTCAGAGTTCTACCTTTAGACTATTGTCTCTATGTTATGATATATCTCTTATTCTCTTATTCTGTTGTTTAAAATTGTAATAGTATTTTATTTTCATTGATATGAGAATGGTACAATAAATTAGATTTGTGTTAAATATGGAGAAAACACTCTAATATATTATGTTTAATTTTTGTAGAAGTAAAAAACTTTTAGCAGTAATTATTGGGGTGTTTTAAGTTTGTATCAAAACTTTGGTTTTTATTGCCTTTTTTTTAAAAAATTAAGTTCTCAAACAATCTCTCATATGATTTCTTTGATCTATTTCATATTTTGCAAAACTCAATTATTTAAACACCCAAATTAAGTTGTGAGGAATTGATAATGGGTAACATATGTGGAACTTCAATACACTTATATGTTTCATTTGTTAGTAAGTTATAATTGTTCATCCTAATGTATTTTATGTCTTGCAGCTTGATATGGCTTTGAGTGGATGTGTTGGTTGCCTATAGGAGGTGTTTGAGGTATTCATTGAGTTTGTTCGGCATCTTTTGTTGCCATTCAACCACCACCACTACCTTTGTATCACCCGTATAAGGGTATTAAAGGGGATTGCCTTTGGAGAATTTGTGAATGATACCTGCTAACATATGCAAAGAAGAATGATTTGGTAGTATTGGATGGTTAGAATTGAGATTTTGATAGGACATTCAAGAACATTTATGTCCTAGAGGTAATGAAAATGGGCATAACTATATACTTAGGAGGATAACAAACACTTAGTTGATAGGTTTTCCCACTTAGGAAGGATCACCAATGTCCTAGAAGGACTTTTATATGGTGATCCGTACAAACTTTCATTTTGAGAGTGTGAGTCGGGATAAGCTGGTAGAGTTCATGAGGTTGACTCAAGGGAGTGTGACGATATGGAAGTATCATAAATGACTCATAGAGTTGTTGATGTTTGTATCAAGTACAGTAACTAGTGAGGCTATCGTGGTCTCCTAGTTTAAGCAGTGGCTTCATTTAAGTATCCAGACAATGATGGACATAGTGGTGTTCTATGATTTGACTACATCATTATAACACCCTAAAATTTGATAAACCTATATTTTTAGGTTTTTGGCCTTTTATTCAAAACTTAAACCTAAACATTTGCTTAATTATCTTTTTAACCCTCAAATCATAACTATAATATTTTCTTAAGCATTATACCCTAATCATTTTCTTTTCTTTTTCCCTTTTTCTTTACCCCTTGCCATAACCGATTGGTTTTCTATTTGTGTTTTGCTAACTAAAACCTAACTTGACATAACCAAACTAAACCTAAACTAACTAAATCCTAAACTAACACTCTACCTCTACCTATTTTCATTATCATGCAACCCCTACCCTTGTCCTCTCCTTGCCTACACAATAAGCTGTAATACCCCGTATTAATAAATCCTTAATTTAGATATGCAAGACTTAAAGTTTGATTAGTAGGCGAAGTAAACCATAATATTCTTTTTAAGTGATCGCCTTGTTGTTTCGAGTAAGTCCATAAATGTTAAGTTATGAAAATAACCCGGATTAAATGTATGTACGAGTAGAGGGAGATAAAAGTTGATGATGATAATAATACCGATAATAAGAAGAGAGTAATTAAAATATAAGGGATGGTAATAATAATAACCTTGTTACGAATAACACTCTTAAAAATAATACCGATAACAATAATTATAAGAATAATGATGTTAGAAATAATTACGAAAATAAAAGAGGGGATGTGATAACACAAATAATAATAATATTGTGTAATAATAGTAGTGACATTTTTGATGAAAATAAAACCTTGCTTAAGTAAGATTATTTTCCCTTAGTAACCATACTCTTAAAAGCTGAATACTTTGGGAGGTTTTTGCTAATTAAATTCTAACCAATCCCCACCTTTTTCCCACTCTAAATTGTAGCCAAACTCCCCCAACCTGTTGCACCTTACCCCTCTCATGCATCAAGTTGCCATCTCTTTCCCATACCTTGCACTCCTCCTATCTTATCCTCTAGCTTTGCAGCCATTCCCCTCCCCTAGTAGCAGCCCATCACCCTCCCTACTCTCCTCCTTTCCCACGCCATTCCACCCTACAAAATCCCAGTAAACCAGCCTAGCCACATGCAGCCACCAAGCCTCACGTCACCCCTCCACATGCAACCATAAAACTCACGTAAATTAGCCCTCCCACCAAGTAGCAGCCCTCAAACTCTCCTCCTCTCAACCTGCACACCTACCCAACTTTTCTAGCCATCTACCCCTCCATTTTTCCTCCTTTCCCATGCCACTCCACCCTGCAAAAATCACAGCCATCAACCCAGCCATCCTCCATCCCGTCACCCAGCAGCATGCATCACTAGTTGCACATAACCCCATCCCATCCACAAAGTTGCAGCCCTTATCCTTCCCTCCTCTCAACCTGCACACCTACCCAACTTTTCTAGCCATCTACCCCTCTATTTTCTTCCCTTCCACATACCTTAACCTGCCCTTGCATGCCCCTTTCCCATCCAACCTGTTCGACACCCTCAACCCTAAAAGAACTCACTTGCAGCACCTTCCCCACTCACCCTTGCAGCTGCCCTTTTTCTCTCTATTTTTCCCTCCTTTTATTAAGTCTCAACCTGCAGCAAACACCCTCCTTCCCTCTCCCTTTAAGTCCTCTATTTTTCTCCTTGCAGTCCTCTCTTTCTCTCCCCTTAATTCCAGCAACTAAACTTTGGTTTGCAGCCCCGAACTCCCCTTCCCTTCACCGAAACTTAGCCCAAAAATAACCCAACATTTTCCTTATGTTTCACCTCTCCAAGCAGCCACTATTTTCCCAACATAAGTATTCTATCTTTCGGTGGGCTTGGTGCGTAGAAAATTCATGCATAGGCCGCCTTGTTTATTTTCCCTAATTGTTTTTCGAATATTAGCTCACATAGGTTGTCTTTTGATTATCTTATTTAGCATAAATACTAATGCTCGTAGTTGTGGATGGCGTTATTCATTTCTAGGTAATCTCGACCCCGCCTAAGGTATTTTTTGGAAGAAGCTTCGTGGTGTTATTATTTTCTTAGCTCGAGGTAAATCCAACTAATCCATAGATGGTAAAATTTCATGTGAGAATGATAGGTTAGTTTTCTAAGGTAAAAATCATGTTAGGTTGAGGATATCAAATGATTTGTATTTTGTGGGGAATGGAAGCATGTTGTAGTTTGTTTCTATGTGAATATTATGATGTGTAAATAATATATGTTACCATACAAATTTTTATATGCCTAAGTAGTATTTTAAAACTAAAGTTTGAAGAGTGTATGCTTATGACAACGAATATGGATTTATGCTAAGAAAATGAAATGAGTATGTTTAGGGTACTAAGATATGTTACCAAGCTAATATTTGTATGCTTAGGTAGTATTCTAAAAATTGAAAGTGTATGCTTATGACAACATATATGGATTTATGCTAAAAGAGAAATGTGCATGTTTAGGATTAGAGTCCAACCGAAATTTGTCATATTTCATGGTAAGACCCATAAATGGATTAAATATGTCCCTTGGATAATTTAGATAATTTTGGATGTATAGCATGTTAACTTAGAGTATAAATGTGTTTAAATGGTGATTATTACGTGTTGCATGTTCTAGGGGTAAAAATGTGAATTCTATGTACCATGGTCCGTATTTGAAAGTTATTTGTGGAGATTGAATGAATTTTATGAGATACTTGAAATGCATGCCAAGAGTATATACATGTACCATGTGTGGTGAATGCTTAGGGGTAATAGAGTCTTTTTTTTGTACTGAAGAAATTATTGTATGTTAAAGTATCATTAGCTATTTTATGTTAGTTTTTTCATGACAAATATCCTATGGGGATAAACCTGGTAATTAATTAAAGGAAAATGTGGTAGTTATAGATCGAAGAGTATTTTGGTCATTAGGGAAAAAATGTGTTTGAAAGTGGATAATTGAGCTAGTTAACTTAAGTGTTGGCCTCTAAATAATTTTGGAAATAATTGGACAAATGGATTGAATGACTGAATCGGATAATTATTCGAGCTATGGCATGATGCCTACCCTAGGTCGTATTGAATTGGAATTGATGTGACCCTCGTGGTCTTTTGGATTTGGCATTTGATGGTTGATTGTTGTGACCCTCGTGGTCCCTTGGTTGGTTGATTTATGGCTAAGTTGAATATAATGAACCTCCATATTCTAAAAATAATAACCTAGAATTTCATAAGACACTAATTACTTAAAGAGAAAGACTTGAGTTGGAAAGGAATCTCGTGCCTCGGACTTGGCCGCCGAGTGCATAGTTTGGGCCTTCGGGTCAAGGGGCTCACTTATGCTCTATAGGTACTCCATACACCCTATAGGGAGTACGCGTACTTAAGGACCTGAGTTCTGAGGTTTAGTATGGACGGCTGATATGTCGTGTGGCTTCCTTGGCGAGCTTTGCCCTGGAATCGAGTGGATTATTTTGATACCACCCTCCTTGACGATCATTGTCATGGATATGGGATTGTATTCCACTTGAGAATTGTTATATAAATTATATAATCGGATTAGACACCCACCATAATAATTCTATAATAATTGGATTAGGCTTGACTCGATCTTGGTTAGACTGTTTGGAATGTCACTACTTCTCTCTATTATGTTATAAAGTATGGTCGTTGGTAAGTTAAAATAGTTGTGAAATTATAAGCATATTTTAAATGCCTTTGCTAGGGATTTTGATCTAACTAGTATTGTTAATTGTGATGTGGATTCGTGTTATGGAATTGTGGCTTTGCATGTGATCATATGTTTTATTTGAATCCCGTATTTGTATGATGATTGCTACGTGGGTATGCTACCTCTCCGAAGACGTTGTGGTTTACTCAGTACGAGGAAGTCGTACCAATGCTATCACTTTTCAGAGGAGTTCGTTCGTAGCATGCAGTGGTTGAAGAATTTTGAGGAGCATCACCCCAGCGAATAGTTAGATTAAGGGAGTAAGTGGGCCCCGTCCCCTTTTTCCCTTTTCCTTGTAACTTTGATGGATCAAATGAGTGTAAGGAAAACTATTGTTGCACCTTCATGTGCTCTTTTATTTATTTTCTGAAAATGGTTAGCTACTTTATTATATAAATGGTCCTTCGTTATGGATAATCTTTCTTTTGTAAAACCCTTGATTATGTATTGTACTTCTCTCGTCTTTTTGTTGGTTTGACTTGTTTTAAGCCTTAGCACTTGACATGAGGATGGTGAGGAGACCAGACTTATGTTAAGTGTGGTGGTAACACCCACCGTTCTTTAATTTCCGCTTCCGCAAAGCAAGATTTAAACAAAATTTTCAAGTCGTGATTTTGGGGTGTTACATAAGCCCCCTAACATCTCCATCTCACTTGCCTAATCTCAATCACTCCTCCCCTCCGATACATGAAGTCATCCCCTTAAACTATCACTCCCCTATCATTTTTGTTCAGCCATTCCCAGCTCAACCAAACATTCATTCCTTTCTAGTTCCTTATTTCTCCATTCTCTTTCTTTGAGGATTTTCTCAACAAATTTTTGCAATAGCCTTCACCGCCATCTTCAGAGCCAACCATCACCCCATAATCCTCCTCTTGATTCACACCATCTCCCTTTATTTCTTCTTCCTCCATTTCCACACATCGGCTTGTGTCTCTCCTTCCTAACTTTTTATACATTTTCCCTAACATTGCACCACTTTTTCCACATCCTAACCCCATCACATATATCCTTTTCTCCTATACAGAACCACCACCTCCAAATCCTTCCTCTTGGTGTAGCACCCACTCAAGGTGTAGAGCTCACGTAGCTCAACATCTCCAGCGTGCAACCTTCACACTGCCCAACCCTCTCATATGTGCACCCATCATTCTCAACCTCCCATTTGGCATGATCCATTAACATAGCCAAGCCTTTCATACGTTCAATCTTCATGCTTGCCTAGATCTGCAATGTGATTGGCTCACATAGCCGCTCCTTGCTCATCATCTCCTTGTGGGATTTATCCCCATGCAACATATGTTATGCAACATGAGTCTTCTACATTTTCTAGCAAATAAATACAGTGTTGGTTGGGTGGTGTTCTATGGTGTCAATGATTTTATTTTGATGTATTTGGTTATTATTTGTTAGTTGCTAATACTTGTATTATCGGGTTTTGTTTTTAGGTAAGGAAGGAGGTTGTTGGGATGCCAAAGTTTGGTTTTCGTTCAATTGTAGTTTGATATTTTATTAGGATTAAGAGTTCACCCATATGATATATTAAAATCTAAAAATTACATGATAATCTGTTAAGGTTTCAATTATGTTACATTGTATTTATTTCAATAAGCATGCCGTATTGCATTGTATTTATTTCCTAAGTATGCTAACATAAAATTATGTGCCTTAACTGAGTTAATTGTTTATAATGTTTAGTGTACCATACTTATATTGTTCCAACATGTATATCTGGTATGTGATTTATGACGAGTTAGATATGCATGGCAAGGTTTTATATGCTAAGTCATTTGTAGGACAAAATAGTCATTTGCCATATCTTGTAATTTACATGCTTGTTAAAATGTTTAAAATTAGTTTATTTTAGAATTTGCATGATAATATTTTAATGAAAATAAATTAGCATATAAAATGAATAATATCGTAGTAAATTGGGTTTCAATAACATTTTTGTTATCTATGACCTAATGTGTTTAAATGTGAATAATTAGGCATAACACACCCTCGGTGGATTGTAGGGCTAACTTTAGTGTTTACTTTGACTTTGTTTGACTCTTTACCTTAGGGTTGACTTATATGATTGGAATTAAAGGCAAAGAGGCTAAGTATGGAAATTAGAATTGTTTGTGCATTATATGATATTTGTGATCACTAAATGAAAAACTCATATTTAAAGTGGAAGACCTTAAGATTTAGGAATATTTTATCCTCTAGGGTTAGCTACCCTATAGATGAGGAAGGAGTCCTTATTTTGGTTTGGTTTCACTAATGTGTCTTAGTGCTTTGATAAGGCCCTAGTTTAATTTATAAGTGACCTACAAGTCCTTTAGGAGATATCTAAACTTGAAAATTAGGTGATCCAGGTTGGAGGGCACTGTGCTGACATTAGTGCGCTGGTATGACCATAGTACTTTATACATCTTCAGGTTATATGGTTGGGAGGGTATTGTGTTACCCTAATGCACCGGTATATCCAAAGTACTTTATACTTTTTTGGGTTGTCTCTTGTATCCCCTTGAGTAATAAAAATGGAAATAACCAATATGTGGTGATCAATAATGTATTTGATTGTTGGTTTGGTAGTTACCTTTATGCCTTACATGTGGTTTATATGGATTGATTTGGTGGTTTGATTGGGAGAGTCTTGTGTTACCTTCGTGCGCCTATATGACCAGAGTACTTTATAATTCTCAGGGTTGTCTTTAGAATCCCATTAAGTAATAAAAATGGAAGTAACTAATATGTGGCTATCATTAATGTACTTAATTATTGGTTTGATAGTTGCCTTTGTGTCATACCTATGGTTTATATGGATTGATAATGATGGAATGGTTGGGAGCGTATTATATTGTATGTGTGTGCTAGTATGAAAAAAGTACTTTATACGTCTCTGGGTCATCATTTTCCGTTATCTTTGATTGGATTTGTTTTGGTGGTATAGTAGGAGGATACTATGTTGTCCTAGTGTGTTAGTATGACTAAAGTAGTTTATACATCTCTAGGTTGATTTTCCTACACGTGGTGCTTTTAAATTTGTTGGTATGGTTGGGTGAAATTTATGAGCTATAATGTGATTGCTATGGAAATTGGTTAATAATGACATGGTTTCTTCCCTTTGTGGAGCACCTTTGGCAAGTTTTGGTTTATTAAGCTTCGTGTTATAGTTTAAGTGTAGTGGTATGTTGAGCATGTGACATTGGTGATAATTGTTTATCATACAGTATAATTGCATGTATGGTTCGATATGTCTATATCGTGTTCTCTTATGATACTTATCTATACTCCATATAATCTCTACATGCTTAATATTTAGTAGGGGATTACCCTGTACCATTGTACTTATGTTTTATGATTCTTCCTAATTTAATGGGCAATTGTGACTTTGCAGGATTTCTTGTGAGCTCAGCTTGATGACTAATATTTTTTGGAATTTGAGAGTCAGAAACATATCTTTGGACTCTTGGCCCGTTCCACATTTCTTTTCATTTAACTTTTGTAATCTTTGTCTAATCCTATTATATCAAAATTGTGCTAATATGTAATAAAATATCTATTATGTTTTTTATGATTGTCATTTATAATTTAAGTGGAATAATGTTTTATCTTCAGCACTAAGTATGTCACTAACACATTGTGTTTTTAATTATTTTAGCTTTAGAAATTAACTCTTTTAAATAAATTTTATAAGTGCTAAATATGAGAGTGTCATAGTTATATGAGCAGGCTTGTGTCATAACTACCCTTATTCAGGATCAATCTTCAACATTAGTTAAAAAGAATCCTGAGATATAGGCTTTTCAGGGAAATATTCAATATTACATCATTTCATCTTTAGGTTTCTAGCAGAGAGGCTAGCTAGGTGGGTCATTTATGCCTTAAGGGTTGTAGAGGCACTTCATTTATCATAGTTGTGGCTTAGATCATCTCAAGTAGGATTGCCAATGCAACCCTATTCAATGTTGAGTTATGGTAGAATGGGTTGCTGGTTATTTGAGTGTCAGTAACAGAGGAGTTGGTATCAACCATAATGACCAACTACAACACAACAAAAAATCCTTTTATTGGTAGAGGGCACTTGCCCCAACTAATGTTAAATATAGAGAGACTAAAAGGATACCACATGGTCCTCACCTACTTCCTTAAGAAGGAGGTCAGGACCAGA
Organism: Tamarix chinensis; assembly: GCA_030549775.1. Taxonomy (NCBI): domain Eukaryota; kingdom Viridiplantae; phylum Streptophyta; class Magnoliopsida; order Caryophyllales; family Tamaricaceae; genus Tamarix; species Tamarix chinensis. The sequence goes on from CM060182.1 coordinate 65,911,346, forward strand.
GTTTTGGAGGCTGTTGAGGAGAATACTAGGGAGGATAGTCACATAAGTGCCTACATGTCATCAATAAAGTAGATGCTAACCAACAACTAGATGGAGTTATTGGTACATCTCCCATCATTTTTTTTACTAATACATATGTTGTTTGACTCTAGTATCTCTTTTTTATTTATATCTACATCATTTGTTACTAGATATGAATTATCTCTGTCTACCAGTGTGTCATTACTTGCTTCGTTGCCATATAGGGATGTATTAGATTATACTAGGCTCTACTTAAATGTGACCTTAGTTATAGAAGGGGTAGATTTCTGTATGGATTTGGTTGATATTAGATTTTGAGATTTTGATGTTATCCTAGTGATAAAATGATGGGGAGATATTGGGTTATAATTAACTATGCACATGGGTAAGTAGTTTTGTGGGAACCTCAAGTGCTATGTAATACCTCCAAATTCCACAATTGAAAATTTTTATTTGCACAGAAACCATATACTAAAATAGGGGGTGCTACTACTGTGATATGCACAAGTTTGACCCTCGGCCAGTCTTGTATCAACCACAAGGCTAGAAAAAATTAAAATATATTAATTTGAATAGGATATAAAACCACAAAGTTTCTAATAATCTATAATAAAAAATAGAGTGCACGATGTAACAGTCAATATATGAATAGAAAACGTGTATAATGTCAATGCCCCTATGGGGAAAATAGAATGGTCAACAAAATGATAACAAAGACAGGAATAGGTGGGTTTGGATAACACTTTCTTGGGCCTCATGCCAGGTCCAACAAGCCATCACTTAGTCCCGCCCAATGCATCGAATGCGTTAAAGTCATCAAATGCAACATCTCCTACTTGCACTAACTTAGAAGGTGTCATTACGTGTGGGAATGAGAAGCATCCATGAAATGGTGATTGACAGGCTGCATACTGAGTAAGGTAACCATGAAGCTAAGGCCATATATAAATGTCAGAGAATACAAGCAATGAGTCATTCTGGTTAAACATAATCATAAGATCTCTGGCCATTATTTCCATTTTCACACTATTCTCAATTTAGTTCCATGCAAGTGGGTTTATGGCCAGTGGATCACAAACATCTAGGATAGAACACTCCTGGCCACTATTATTCGTTGATGGATCGATCTCTAGGGCAAAATGCTCCTAACCACTATTATGCTAGTGGATCAGTCTAGTTCCGACTCTCATGGTGTTCCACTATAAGTAATTAGTATATTTTCTATGGCTTATTATCAATTAAGGTTTGGTTTATTGAGCTCGGAATCCCCCACTATTATAGTTGGTGGATCAGAAACGTCTAGGACAACACGCACCTAACCACTATTATTTCCTAGTGGATAGGTCTCCAGGGCACCTTACACCTGGCCACTATTATTGCCAGTGGATTAGTCTGGGTTAGGCTTAATAATCTTTCACTTTAAATGGTTTATGTCTTATTCATGTCTTATTTAATAGGCACTTTCTTACTAGACATGCATGCCCCACTAGACTTTCTGTTCTCACCCCTTTCATTCCAGCTCCCCTGAAAACATCTGTCCTATATATTGGGACCTCTACGCACCCTAGGACTCGAAGACTTCTTCCTCACCTTTCCTTTACTCACCATAAAATCCCAAGCTCCTGTGTACGTGGGTTAAGGCCTACTTTCCCATATCTTCGGTTTAACTCATCATCTCCCTCTAGGGTTTTCCCTTAGAAACCCTAATTTGGCCTATATAGACTAACCTCTCCCTATCATACATGACCCATGCTCCTTTTGCTTCTAACCCATCACTCCACTTGATCCACAGCTACCATCACAACCTTACTTCCCATCCTTCACATGTGACCATAAAAAATATAGTTAGCCACCCCAAACCCTAGTACCTCTCCTTTCTTGCATGTCATCCCCTTATCACCCGCAAACAACGTTTCCCTTTCCACTTGACTCATTTCCCCCTCCATGTGACACCCTTCCAATATTATCCCACACTCTCTAACCACTTCCCATTAACTCTCCCTTCCACACACTTCCCTCACTTGGGGTTTTTTTCACAAACCCTAGCAAAGTCTCCCATATACCCTTATAGCAAACTACGTACTATTTTTCACTTATGAACTCCAATCACCCAAACTACTCTTCCCTCACCTTTCTTAGCCCTTAAGTCACCTTTTCCCACGTAAATATTACCCCATGCAAGGACTAACGACTCTATGTAAGCCTTACACTTTCCATGCAAGATTTATTCTAACCTCCCATTTTATTCATATTAGCCTTTTATTTATCCACCCATAAGTCATAAGAACTTAGACCTTTCTCACTTTTCTCCTACCACTCCACTTTATTTACTTCTTTTATCTCCCCACAACCTCATCATACTACTTAAGAACTTCAAGCATGCATGTCATATAGGGCAATGATACATAAGGCACAACACAAATACAAGTCATATCACTGTATTACATATGTCATAACACATATACAACTTACCTTAGCTCCATGCTTAGCAAGCTGCGCTACAAGCATATAATCCACAACCACATAGAACACAAACATATAACCAAACACAAATAAACACATAACACACTATTTGGCTTTAACCACATCCTTACTTAGATCGACACGAGGCTTAGAGCACGACTCCTATGCCTCTTTAAGGGAAATGTTTAGTTCACCTATAAGAGTAGAGCACTGATGTTAGCCTCCCTCATATTCCTTTCATTATCCCCTTACTAATTATTAGTAAGAAACTAATAATAGTAATGATAATAATAATAGTCTTAATAATAATAATAAGATTAGTATTATTAAAGAGACTAACAATAATAATAGTAGTAATAATAACCATAATAAGATTAATAGTAGTAATGATGATGATGATAATAATAATGGTATAATAGTAATAATAATAATCATAGTAATAATAATAATAAGGCTAAAAATAACAATTATACAAAATAATTTATACTTAAGTGAAAGTAATACAAAATAATTTATACTTAAGTGAAAGTAAGGGTTAGGGTACAACCAGAAGTGGAGGTGGTAGCTAGGGTAGAAGTGACGGCGGTAATAGTGGTGGTAACTTGAAAAAGTTTAAGCTTTGGGGTTGGAATAGGGAAAGGAGGTGGTGGTTGTGAGTTAGTAGGTTTCCTAGACCAGGAGGGTTGTAGTGGCGGCGACGGCATGGTAGGGCAGTGGAGCAGGTGGTGGCGGCTGCATTGGTCAAAGGTGGAGGAGGAAGGAGGGGGAGAAAGGGGAAAGGAAGGGTATGGAGAGGTAGGAGAAGGTCTGCTGGGTTGAGAGGGAGGTAGTGGGGGTGGTGGTTGTGGCAAAGGAAGTGATGCAGGGCGGCGATAGGGTGTAAAGGGTAGCTTGAGCTGTGTAGGGAGAGTTAGGGGTGGGGAGTGGTCTTGTTTGGTGGAGGGTAATGCAAAGAAGAGGTTGGGTGGAGGTTTGGATGGTGGCGATGCACGGTGGCGGTTGGGGCAATGTCTAATAGTACAACAGTGCTAAACTTTGAGAATTTCTAGGTAGAGCAAAAAGAAGAGGAAGAAGGGTGAGGGCTGGGATATTTATAAGCGTGGGGAGGAGAATGAGACAAGCGAGTAGGAGGGGGCGAGGGGCAGGAGGCTACTAGCCGGCGGTGGTAGATCGGTCCAGGCCTACAGGTGTGCAAGGGGTGGTTTTGGCAGGCTGCAGGGAGGGTTATTGAGGGTATTGAAAGGGGAGCCATGGCTGTGAAGTAGCCATGTGCACCATCGACCGGGGAGCGAGGTAGGAGATGGGGGTAGAAGGTGAAAATGGGAAAAATGGTGGGGATAAAAGGGGGAAGACGAGTGGGTGCTGGGTTGCGCGAGGGGGAGAGAAAAAAAGAAAGAAAGGTGGGCTGGGCTACACGGGGAAAAAGAAGGAGAGAAGGGGAGGGGATGAGTTGGGCCACTATGGCATGGCCTAGGCCAACGGGAGGAGAGGAAAAAGAAGAAAAAAGGAGAAAAAGGAAGAAGGAAAAGGGAAAAGGAAGAAAAGAGGGAAAAAAGGAGAGGCGGTTGAGGTATTTTGGGTTTTTTTTCCCTAAATTTTTGAAAATAAAAAAATAGTAAAAATAAATCATTAAATTTCCTTTTGATATTTTAGAACTTTTGGTTAAATCTTCCTAAATTCCATTTTAGTCAACAAATTACCCTAACCTCCATCAATTTAATTCCTACATTATTTTCCTCTTTTTTTTTTAATCTTAATTACTTCCATTATAACGACATTATGTTATTAAAAATATTATATTTAATTGATTTCACCTATTAATCCCTATTTTATTATTAATTCCTAAATTAAGGTTTTTGGATTATTACATGCTAGGATATCCGATAGGATATGCAAGCCTATACCTATGATGAAGATCATATATGTCCATATGCTTTTTTTTCTTTGTGTGAAAATGTTACCCTATGCATTTGTGTAGTGTTTGGAAGTTAAATGCAGATGTGTCACCTTTAGAGGAGATTACTATGGCACGAGATTTTTTTTATGTCTTTCAAAAGGAGATATTGGGGATGTCACTAGTATGTGACATGGAATTCACTATAGAGATGGTCTAGGGAGCCAAGCTTGTTTCAAAAGCACCTTATCATATAGTGTTGGTAGAGTTGCAAGAGTTAAATTCACATCTAGATAAGTTGATAACTCATAGTTATATTCATTTGAGTGTGTCTCCATGAGGAGCACCAATCCTCTTCGTAAAGAAAAAAAAATCAAGAGTCTGAGTAGGGATGGAAACGGGGCGGATAATACCCGAAACCCGACGGATTTTATCCGATGGATATTGAAAAGGATAATGATAAACGGATATGGATACGGATATGGGTAAGGGTGAAAAATACCCGGCGGATTCGGGTACGGATACGGGTACGGGGTATCCATATCCGTATCCGACGGATATCCGTTACCCATATCCGTACCCGTTTACCCGTTATATATTTACCATTTTATCCTTAACTTTTTATATAAGAATAAGTTATAGTTAGAAATTAAATTGTCATTTTACATTTAATCCTACTAAGTTGATGAATTATTGGATTTTTTATATATATATTTTAATTTTTAATATCAAAAAATAATTTTGTAGGTAAATTATATATATTATGACAGGTAAACGGGTACAAAAACGGATAAACAGGTAATTTTAATCCGTCAGATAACGGGTTATCCGTCGGGTAACGGATTATCCGTCGGGTAACGATATCCGTCGGATAACGGATTATCCGTCGGGTAACGGATTATCCGTCGGGTAACGGATATCCTTCGGGTAACGGATTATCCGTCGGATACGGATACGGGTACAGTAACGGATATCCATGCGGGTACGGGTACGGATATGGTTATCAAATTTCTTATCGGGTTCGGGTATGGATAAGGGGTACCCGATCCGTACCCGCCCCGTTGCCATCCCTAAGTCTGAGTGTAATACTCCAAATTTTTATAACAAAAAAATTAGAATGTTTAAAATTTTATTTTTATTTGGAAAAAAAATTAATCTTTAATTATTAATTTAATTATTTTTGTCAATCTTTGACTTAAAAATTTAGATAAATTATTTAATAAATTAATATAATTAATATAATTAATATAATTATTTTATCTTACTCTTTTTTATTTAAATAAACCCCAAACCCATAATTTTCCTAAAAATTATTTTCTTAAATTAATACCCTAATTTTTAGATAAATTAATATAATATTATCTCAATAACCTAAATTTAATCTAATATCTAATCCTAAACCTAAATCTATTTTCCTTTTATTTTTATTTTTCCTTTTTATTTCTTTTCCCTTTCATTTTTCTTCTCCCTTCTTTTTTTCCTCGAGCCAGCCCAAGTCTCCCCCTTTTTTCTCTCTCCTACATCGGCCCATTTCCCTCCTTTCTTCTTATTCTTCTCTCATATGGTCTTCCCAGCTTGCCCCTTTGTTGTTCTTCTTCTCCCACCTAGATAGACCCGCTCCCTTCCTCCCTTCTTTTTTCCCACGCAGCCCAGCCTCCCTTCTTTCCTTTTTTCCCCTACTTGCACCCCTTGCCAAACATGCACTAAGTCCCCTTACCCGCATACCTTCTTCTCCCCCTGTGCGTAGCATGCCTGCACCTCTGCATGCTTGTGTCACCACCTTCTCTTCCCGGCCAAACACCTCTACAACACATCCTTTTTGCCCGCCTCTTTCTTCCCTTTTCTAGCCCTACAACCCCTTGCTCTCCTCCCTCTCATGCCATCTCCCCTTCCATTTTTGTCCATACCACCCCTATCCTTACCCGTTGTTTCCCCGCACGCCCACCTACCCATTACACACCGAAGGTCTCCCTCTCCTCCTCCTCCTCCTCCTCTTCTTCCCATTTTACCTTCTCCCTCGTGCTCTACTCTTCCCTGACCCTCCTCTCTTCTTTCCTTCTTCTTCTCCCCGCCCCTATTTTTCCTTACCACCTCCACCTGCAACAACCCTCATTGCCTCCACCATCGGCCACTGCCCCTTTACCTTCCTTCCCTCCTTATTCCTCCTCCAGTTTTACCTTGTCTTCCCTTTCTTTCTCCTCTACAACAATTATTATCTATCCTCACCCCTGCCACCACCTACTCTCCCTACAAAATCTAGGGCAACGACATTTTTTTTTGCCACCTCCTCCACTGCAGCCACCGTTAGCTCCTCCACCTTGCAACTCCCTACATGACCTTGAGCAGACACCCTAACCTCTCCCTGTAGCCTTGCATCCTTCTCTTCCCTTCAACATCTCACCATTCTTCCGCTACCTATATTGGGTTGCCCATCCCCCTCCATTTCCTCCTCCACTACAACTCCTCTCAGTTGCCTACCGCTAGCCAAAACCGCCACCCTTCTCTCTCACTATCACTCATAGCCACCCCAACACCACCTTCCCTCTTTCCTCTTCTTCTCCTTTCTTCTCCTCCTTTCCCTTCTTTGCACCACCTCTCCCCGCAGCCTGCATTGCCATTGCCGCTGCCGCCACCTTCTAACCACCTGTACCACAACATCCAACCACTAGCCATATCCCCCACCTCCTACACCCAATGGCCAAAACCAACACCTCCAGCTACCACTACAACCTTACATGAACCACCTCCCTCCCTTTTGCATGCATGGCTCACATTGCACATGCATGTGAGTTGTGCTTTGTATTTTTATTAATTTTAGGTAATATTTAATGTATAGGGGTAGCTTGGTAATTTTATATTTAAAAAATATTTTAAATAAAAATCAATATTTCATTTATCAAATATTAATATGTCATTTGTGATATTATTTTTAGGTACAAAATATTTATTAATGGAGCCTAATCATTTTTAGCCAATTACTGGTAAAGTTTGATTTTGCTAGAAATCAGGTAACCTTTATCACTAAAATATATGGATATCTTATGGTTTGACGTGTGATTTGTGTTAGACATGACTTGTTACAAATATTTCTATGATTATTAGTGTTATCTTGGAAAATCGAAAAAAAGGCATGTTATCTTATATAAAATGTTATGTATGAATGTGTGATAAAAATGGGGTCTAATGTTGGAAAGTGATGTGTATGTTATTTGCATGTAAAAATATTAGGCTAAGTATGCATAGACACATTTGTAGCAAAATTATTACTACTACATGCCCTGGGGACAATTTGTTCATTTAGACATATTATGGTATTTAACCCTAACCAATATGCCTAACGTGTTATAAATATTGCTAATAATGGCAACCAAGGTTTGTGCTCTTAAAGACACGTTTTTTAATACAAATATCAATATTATATGGTATAGGAGCGTTTTGGTAATTTTGAATGCACAATGATGATTATTTTAATAAACATGCACGATAAGTGCCATTTAATGTTGAGAATGAGAGTAGGGGTTTGTTGTCTTAAAAACCCATGTTTCAGCATGAATATCAATAATATATAGTTTAGGAGTATTTTGGTAAGTTTACATGTAATATAGTGATTGCTCTAAATAAACATACATGATAAGTATTATTTGATGCTAAGTATAAGAATAGGGGTTTGATGTATTAGAAACACATGCTTGAGCATGAATATCAATAATATATAGTCTAGAAGAATTTTGGTAATTTTGCAGGTATTAGGGTGATTGTTCTAACAAACATACATGATGAGTAATATTTGATGACAAGTATGAGAATGAGGGTTTTGTTGTTTTATAACCATATGTTTGAGCGTGATTATGAATATTATGGGATCTAGGGGTATTTTGGTAATTTGAAGTGCACCACGATGAATATTCTAATAAATATGAATGATGTGTGATGTTCATTATCAAGCATGGGTATAGGGGTTTTGCTGTATTAGATATGCTTGTTTCAGTATAATTATTATTATTGTGTAGTTTAGGGATATTTTGGCAATTTGGGGTATGCTATGATGATTATTCTCATAAATATGCAATATGTGCATTATTTGTTGATTAAGCATGATAATATGTGTTTGGTTGTTTTAAAATCACATGTTAGGGTTTTACGTGCAGGAGGGTGTATAAGGGCAAAATGGTCATTTGGCATATTGGGTAACTTAATTACATGATCAATACTTTAATTATGGTGAGTTATCCTTTTATGGCAAGATGATAAAATAAAATGGAATTTGTAATGGGAATAGATGGTAAAGTGGTAGCTTTAGCCTTAGGAATATTTTAGTTATTTTAATCTAAAGTGCCTAAGCGCGAGTAATTGATCCTAAGATGGCCTTAGTAGATTGCTGACATTGATGTTGATAATGATCTTGATTTTTGTTACCTCATAATGTTGGGAAAAAACAAAAATGGTTAAGTATGAAGAATTGAATACATGTGATTAATGTGTGTTTTTTGGTGGTTACCATCATAAAATACTAATACCCAAAGTGAAATAAAAATGGTGGGGGTCACTACTCTAAAGACAAGGTTTGGCCCACGATTATTATGGATTTTGCTGGTGTGCCTTAGTGTCTTAGCCATACCCTATATCTTACTCTATTTAGTTATAAGGACCTAAGTAGGGGGTATGTATACTTATGGATTAGGTGTCATTGTCGATAGGGTATTGTGTACCTTTGTGTATTAGTGCAACTAGGGTACCTTTGCATTCCTGGGTTAATAGTTAGTAGGAACTGGAGGATATTTTGTTGCCCTTATAAGCTAATATGACCGGGGTATCTTAGTATCTCCGGGTTCGTTGATCTCATCTCGAGTAAAATAAAAATGGCAATGTTTGATAATTGAATGAAAATGATTATTGGGATGATTCGGTAGCAATCTTTGTGCCTACCTATGATGATTTGTGTATTGGTTGTGTTGATGGGCCTACTTGTGAATTGAGAAGTTGTGGGTTGATTAAGAAAATTGTGCCTATTGTTGAGAATGATGTGGCTTTCTAATTATACTACAAAGAGTATCACTTGCATACTCCATTAGTAAGTTTTAGTTATTTTTAGGTGAATGAGTATTGGTCACATATGATCTTGATGCATGTGGTTATATAAATGGTCATCACATTTCAATTAATATATGCAGATTTAAATGTTCGCATGATTGTTGTGATGCATTTGAAGTGTTACACGCGAGCATTGCATATTAGTCTTGTATAACGGGTTACTCAATACCATTGTACAAAATGGTTCATTTCTTGGGCTCCTATTAATTTAATGGTCAGTGGCCTTTACAGGTTAGCTTGTAAGCTTTATTCAAGACTATCCTATGGGTGAAGAGTGTAGGGTTATCTAGGGTTCTGTCCGCTAATGTGAACTGGAGGATTATGCATTTCTTATAGTCCTTTTATATTTCCCTTTCACTGATATCTTTGTAACCACAGTTAGTGAATTTTGTCTGAAAGGTGAATTAATATCCTTAACTATTTCGCTACTATCATTTATAATTGTACTCTTGAATTTAAGTAAATCAATATTTTAGTCTTAGTACTTGGTAACAGAACGGTAGAGGAAACTGATCTGGTACTAAGTGTGGTGGTAGCACATTGAAATTTACAGTCTTAGCTTCCACATGTAATTTTTAAAATATAATTTTTTAGTAGTAAAATTTAAGAGTGTTACATTGAGATCTTGTATCAACTACCTAAGTCTATATTGACCAACATTGAAGAATTGTTATCTATTATTGAAGATTAATGACTTGTTTGATTAGCTTTGAGTAGTTGAGGTCTTCTCAAATATTAAATTGATGTCAGGGTATCATCAATTACATACATAAAGGTAGATATTATGAAGACGATCTCTAAGACATGATATGGGTACTATGAATTCATGATGATGCCATTTGGTCTTAGCAATGTACCAAGTGTATTCATATATGATGATGAGGGTTTTTCGGGCATACCTTGGCCAATTTGTAGTAGTGATCATATATAATATTTTGGTGTACTTTTGGAATAGAGAGGAGTATAAACAATATCTCCATACTATTTTGTCGCTCCTTATATATCACAAACTATATACCAAACTTGAAGTGTGAAATTTGACTATAGAAGGTTGTGTTTTTGGGTCATGTGGTATCTGTTGGAGGAGGAGCAATGGATTTGACAAAAAATAGATTTATTATGTAAATTGTATCCTTTTCTTTTCTCTTTTTTGCCTGACGGGTCTATAAAAGACCTCCCGACCTCTATTCGTTCTCCTCATATTCTTCCTCCGACCATTTATTATATTATTTCTCTCCCCTTTTTTTTTATTTACAAAATATAGTATGCCAGATCCAATGCCTTATATTTTGAGTTTTCTTTTGCTTTTAATAACCTTATTCATATTCAACTTAAGATAATTTAAGATGACCAAGATAGTTTTTCGATGTGTTTATACAACTATAATGTTGGTGGTTCTTTTTTACTTTCTATGCCATTGTCACGAATCGAGCACCGATAGTAGGTAAATATTATATATACATGTACATGTATATAACTAGCATTTTTTTTAACTTAAAAAGCTAAGTAATAAAGTTTGAAAAAAACTACTATAAATAGACTTATAACCCAACATACCTCCGCGTTGCATTATGAATCTATGATGGACCTTATGTACTAACTATCAAGACAATAGTATGCCATAAGTATTAAAAGAAAAAAAGAAAACAAAGGGAACAATACTTAGAAAAAGGCACGACAAATGAAGAGCCTGCTGGCGTAAATTTCATCATTCATTTACTGATTCTTCTCCTTCTTCATGCTGAGCAATGTACTTCCTCTATTTTTTTTTGGAAACCATCTGTCAGGGAAACAAAACAAAAACAAATGAAGAAGGGGAAGATGGGTTAGTATATTGGTATAGGAGAAAACACTAGGATTTTAATCTTATTATACCTTATGCAAAAAAAGATAACTGATTTCTTCTAAGTGTATATTCATTTTTACTCCAATCTATTCTTATTTAATTTGGAGAGTGTTGATTTTTCTTGGATCTAATTTGGTTTTCTATTGATATGCTATGTTCTGTTCAAATCTATTTCAGATGCTTCAATATTTTTTCCAAATCAGGTCTAGCGGATATATATTCTATTAAGATATACCATTATTTGTTTATATTCAATTTATCTTTTTTTTTTCATGGAAAAAAGGTCTTTGTTCATGTAATATTTTTTTTTTTCTATCAAGGTCTTAAAATAAATAAAAAAAGACCTTGGAAAAAAATTCTTGAAAAAAATTGTTTTGATTTTTGATATGGAATGCCCAATTTTTTATTTGGCAACCACAAAGTATTTTTTTGTTTGGAAGAACTATTTTTTTTTGTAAATTATATTAATCATGCAATTTATGATATTTTTAATATTAAAATTTATTTTTCATTTTTTGGTTAAAAGTATACCTATTTGAAGACTCTTGAGTCAAATATCAGCTAGAAATTTATTTTAATTAGAACCTTCATGCTTATAACATGATAAACTTTATGTAACTCTTTTAGTGTTTGTGAACTCTTAAATTACAAGATAGTATTAATTCATTAAGTTGAATATTGTATTTTTTTATAACTATTTATACACATTACTTGATAAATAAAATACACTATAAAGATTAAAAAAATCTAAAAATAACATTGAATAAAAATAATATTTAGTAAAGTAAATATTCACAGAAAATAAAATTATCTATTAAATTCATCAAAAGTTAAATTATCTACCCATAAACCCTTATTTTTAGCCCCCGTTTGGTACATGTGCGAGGACTAGGACTCAGGAGTAGCACAAAAAATGCATCACCCAACCCAAGCAAAACGAGATATTTATTGCCCGCATCCCTGCTCCTCCCAGAGATAGCGCTTCGACGTGGAAGCTCCTTCCTTCCTCGGCGCCCATCTAATGTCCTAGTAGTTTTTCACCCGCCAATACCAGATACAATCCCTGTCATAAGGCCCTAATAACCATAGAGCCAACTTCACACATATTCCGTCATGCTAGGTATTAAAGCAGTCATTAAAATTCCTGATTGTTTGAAATTGAATTCCATAGTCGAAGGGAATTCGTTCTTCAGACAGCCATGGAGCAAAACCTTACCGCTTTTATGCTGCAATAACTCTGTCAGGGTGAACGTAAAAGTGAGAGTTAGCGATGGTGGTTATGCGAAAAGGAAAATGGAAACACCTGGTGCTTATGAATTGATTGATGAGGTTACTGGAGAGAAAGTCATTATTTGGGGTGGAAGTGATGATGGTGATGATGTTGGAATCCCTTCTAAACATGTAATTTCTTGGGCTCCGACGAAGAAAGAGAAGAAGACTAGGTCAAGCTCTAAGGAGAGAAATGCTGGTAATTGTGTTAATCGTTTATTTCTTATCTATTGTATTTTATATGTATGCATTGTCTGCTTATTTATCTGCAATGTGGTTGTGTTTTGAACTTGGGCTTCAATTTGCGGCGATAATTTTCGCCAATTCAAAATGAGAATTGGGGTTAAAAGAAGGGGCGTGGAGTGACGGTCCAACATTGTCGCAGTAATTGATATGGAATTTCATAGAACCACGTGGCGCTGAAAGATGAGACAATCATCTCACAATCTTGGGCGGGTATAAAGGGCTTTCGGATTTCATTCGTTTGTTTAAAACCTGTTGGTAATCAGACAATGACTCTCCAGTACTTGTGTTTTAGTGAAAACGAATGGAAACAAGGGAACTTTGTTCACTTATCTTTGAATAAAGACGGAAGAGTATAAGAATGAAGAATAACAGATTACTAAGAGAGAGAAAGTGGCGACTGTAATGAAAGAATGAGATATTCTTGCTTTTGTTTTACGAAAATACACCCTATCACGGCCTCCTCCAACCAGCACTTGACTCTCAATCTATCTCTCAGAATCGAGGGTATGATATATAAACAAATATCACCCTGGAACACTTGGTATTCATAGGCTTTCAACCAGCTGGAGTTAGTTAGGCTTTAACTAACTTAACAGCCTGTCACTATTACAAGCATAAGGCCACCTATAGTATCTGTCACCAGTACAACAGTGCGTGCCACATTACAGCGCATTACAATGTGGGCAACTAATCACGATTTAGCTGACAATCTCCACCTTTGGCCACATTGTTCATGCTCCTCAAGATCTGCAAGCAATACTGAAATTTAGCTGAACTCAACGACTTGGTTAACATATCAGCTGCACTATCCTCAGTTCCCACCTTCTCCAGTCTTAACTTTCTTCCACTGAGTACCTCTCATGAAATGAAGCCTAACATCAAGGTGTTTAGTTCTTTCATGATACACTAGATTCTTGTTGAGACAAATTGCATTTTGGCTATCACATCATACCACCACATAGCTTGAACTCATGCACAAGTCCCTTCAACCATAAATCTTCTTTTATGACCACTGTAAAAGCAATATACTCTGCTTTTGTGGTTGAAAGAGTAACCGTCCTCTGCATTGTTGCCTTCCAGTTTATTGCACACCCAACTAACTGAAAAACAAAAACCTGACACTGACCTTTTAGCGTCTTTATCTTCAGCATAGTCAGCATCACAGAACCGTTCAAGCCTTGTTTGTTCCTGACTTGTCATTCCATAAACCAATCCAACTTCTGTGGTGCCTGCCAAATATCTGAGAACCCATTATGTTGCTCTTCAATGTTTTCTTCTTGGGTTTGCCGTAAACCTACTAATTACACTGACAGCATGGGCCAAATCTGGTTGTGTAGAGATCATTTTCTTCTTCATTTGCGTCTTTGAAAGACTGAACTGAGTACTCAAAGGAGTGCTAACTGGTTTGACTTCTAAGAAGCCAAACTTCAGTAAAACTTTGTTCACATATGAACCCTGAGACAAGAATAACATCCTTCTGCTTCTGTTTCTGAGAAATTCAATTCCCATAATCTTCCTTGAGGCCCCCATATCTTTTATGTCAAAATCCTTACCGAGTTGATCATTAACTGTGTTAATTCTTGCCTTACTTCTGCTAGCTAGTAGCATATCATCTACATATAAGAGAAGAAACACATCTTCCTTACCTCTTTCATGTTTGACATACGCACATGAATCAAACTTACTCCTTTTGAAGCCAACCTTACATATTTGTCGAACCTCTCATTCCACTGCCTAGGGGATTTGTTTCAACCCATATAATGACTTTCTCAACAAACATACCTAGTCTTCTTTACCTTTCTCAGAAAATCCTGGTGGTGGTTGTTTCATCAGGATTCTTTCTTTAAGTTCTCCATGTAGAAAAGTAGTCTTCACATCAAGCTGTTTGAATTCTAAGTCGTCAATAGCCACCGAAGACAATAAGACTCTTATTGAGGTGTGTTTAACCACCAGTGAGTAAATTTCTTTATAGTCTATTCCCTCCTGCTAAGAGAAACCTCGAGAAACCAACCTAGCCTTTTATCTTGGCTTTTCTCTTGCTTGAACTCCTCTTAGTTTAAGCATCCAATTGCATTTACCAACTTCTTGTCTTTATGTCTAGGAGCCAATTCCCAAGTATCATTCTTGTGAGTGATTCTATTTTTTCCTCCGTAGCCTTGAGCCACTTAGAACTTTCACTGCTTGAAATTGCCTCTTTAAATGTCACAGGTTCATCTCCAACTATGCTTGCTGCATTCAGAGCATATGCCACAAGATCAACATGTGTAAATCTGTGAGGTGGTCTAATGATTCTCCTTTCTCTATCCCTTGGTAACTGATATCCAGACAATTCATCTTGATCTACTATAACACCCTCTTGAAAAATAAGATTATCACCATCAATAACCTGTCTTTACATATCTTGTCTGACTTGCTCCACCTCAAGCTCAAAACTCTCCACTCCATTAGCTATTGTCTTCCCCTTAGAAAGCATATGATATGATGTAAAATTCTTATTCTCTGAATTTAGCATCCTTGCTCACAAAAGTCTTGCACTTCCTAGCTTCTAGTGTCAACAACTTATATCCTTTCACACAAGTAGGATATCCAAGCAAAACATGCTTCTCAGCCCTTGGATCTAACTTGCCTTCCTTTTTGTGAGCATAGTTAGCTTTCCTTCTAGTCCACCCGTCATAAGGTGTTTCAAGATCAATTGTTGCTGATGGCATTTGTCGATGAGATACACAACTGTTTGTGTAGCCTTTGCCCAAAATTGTTTTTTGGTCTCTGAGGTAAATAACATGCAACAAACCCTCTCCAAAATGGTCCCATTCATTCTATCTACAAGTCCATTTTGCTGCAGAGTACTTTTGATAGTCAAGTGTCTAACAACCCCTTGAGTTTTACAAAATGCATCAAATTCATCATTACTAAACTCCAACCCATTGTTGGTTCTTAGCTTTCTTTCTGATTGAGTCTTAATCATAATCTTTACTTTTTAAGAAGTATTAACCATCATTACTAAACTCCAACCCATTGTTGGTTCTTAGCTTTCTTTCTAATGGAGTCTTAACCATAATCTTTACTCTTTAAGAAGTATTTAAAGGCTTCATATTTACTCTTTAAGAAGTATATCCATATTGACTTGGAAAAGTCGTTACTAAGTGCCATAAAATACCTTGCTCCACATCTAGAAGGAGTCCTAGTTGGACCCCAAAGATCCGCATATAGATAGTCTAGGATTGCTCTTGACTGATGCATGCTTGAATTAAATTCTAACCTTCGTGACTTCCCCGATGCACATTGTTCACAGAAATCTTGTTCCTACACTTATCATCACCAAGAAACCCATTCTTACTTGGTACTTTGAGAAATTTTCACTAACATGCCCGGCCCTAAAGTGCCACAACATTGCTTTGCTTAAAGACTTGCTGTTAGTGTTTTTAGTAATGTCGGCACACCCAACTTCACTTTTTTGCAACATATAAAGTCCATTAACCAAACATCTTTGTAGTGTCACCATCGAACCCTTGCAAACCCTAATAATCCATTTGGTTTCAGGTGAATAGGGTGAATTAACTGATTCACCTATATCCACCCTGTTTGGATGCAGAAATAAAGTGTCCTCCTAGATTAATGAGTGTTAAAATTTTCTCCTTGATTTACCTCAATTCCCCTCATTTTTATTAAACTCTAATTTGGGAGTAATGAGGGTGAAGGGGAAAAAATAAATGAACTTTTATCTAATTAGGCAAAAATATCCTCCCCTAATATATTTGTTATATAAGGGACTTCGGGTATAAAAGGCATTTGTTTTATTTTTGACCTTCATTCACCTCAATTCAAACAGAATTAAAATAATACACTCTAATTCACCCAAGTTAGGTTAATTTTGTCTAAATAATATTTTAAAATATTTACCCGATTCACCTATGTTAATTTTTAATGATTATCCTCACTCATATTCACCCCAATCCAAACAAATTGTAAGATTTCCTTGTTGAGCTTTAATGAAATATCCTTCATTGTTCAAAGTAGGGTGATTATAACCGAATATTCATATCCACCTAATCGGATATCCACTCCGTATCCCTTGGACCTGATATCAAAATTTCCAAATATGCAAAAATGTGGATCGCATATGGGCCGGATATCCGATATCTGTATGAAAATACTATTTTAGCAATTTTAATAACTTTTATAAGAAACTTTTTAAAAATAAAGAATGTATATCCATTAATATTCATATTTATAATCCTTATTTTATCTAAAAAGAGTATTAAAATATTATAATTAATGTTTAAACTAAAAAAATGATTTTTTTTATAAAACTTATCACTGCAAAATCATAATATTATGATTTATTGTTGAAATACTAGATATTTTCTAGATAATATAATCTGGTTAAAAATCGAATATTCTAAAGGTCAGATATCCTTTTGAAAAAAACTAGATTAGATATCCTTAATGTTGGATAAGATTTTTCGGATACCCGATCATATTTTTGGATCCCAGATTAAATTTTCAGATCCCAAATTTCTTACACAACCCAAGCCCAGAGTATCCAAAGAAATCAAGTTTCTTTTTGAATCTGGAACATGCCTTACATTGTTTAATTCAAAATTTCCACCTACACGAGAACTGATTGGAACTTTGCCAATGCTAGCTACACAACATGCCTTGTTATTCCCCATGGGCACATGTCCTCCACGAAACCGGCAATAGTCAGTGGATGCAGACCTATCCGGGTCATGTGATTGGCACAACCTGTGTCCAATATCCAATCTTGATCAATCTTGCTTGAAGATACCATCAATACCTCTGCACTGGTACTAAGTCCACATCCCCTTGTTCTACTGTCTTCCCATGGTCTTTCTTGCTTGAACCATGCTTAGTTCCCCTTTCTGGACATTCTTTCTCAAAGTGTCCCTTCTATGACAATAGAAATACTTTTTAGACGCCTTAGATTGAGACTGAGATCGAGAATTACCTTTGTTGCCTTTCCTCTCCTTTTTTTCTGATCTTCCTCTTGAAAGCAGGCCCTCAGCTGTTGTCTCCTCCTTCTGTGCATCCTACCTCATCATTTCCTTTGAAGTCAATGCAGTGATTACATCTTCCAACTTCAAAGCCTCATGTCCACACAACATCATGTCTATGAAGTGTTCATACTTATCCATCGGCAGGGAATTCAACATGGTAATGGCTTGATCCTTCTCTTCCACCTTGACTTCAATATTCTCAAGATTGAAGATAGTCTTGTTGAAGTTATCTACATGGTCTTCAATCGATTTCCCAGGTTGCATCTTGAATGAATGAAGTCTCTGTTTTAGGATTGCTCTCTTTATGAGAGACTTGGTCATGTAAGGGGACTCAAGCTTACGCCAAACTGCTGCTGTTGTCTTCTCCTTAGACACTTCTCTTAACACCCCTGTCACTGAGACATAAAATCAAGGTGCTGTGAGCTTTTTCAAGAATTCAGTCTTTGTTTTCTCATCCTCCTTGTCCGAAGTCTTCTTGTCATCAACCAAGGCAGCGTGCAAGCCCTGTTGATCAGGAAGGGCCCTCATTTTCACCCTCCAAATACTAAAATTATTCCTGCCAGTCAACTTTTCTACATCGAAACACATGGCTTTCATTACTCCTTAATCATGTGTTCTGATACCAATTGTTGGTAATCAGACAATGCTTGTGAAAACGAATGGAAAGTTCACTTATCTTTGAATGGAAGATAGAAGAATATAAGAATGAAGATAACAAAATACTAAGAGATAGAAGGCAGTGATCGTGACGAGAGAAAGAGAGATTCTTGCTTTTGTATTTCTGAAAGGAAAATACAGCCTATCACAGCCTCCTACAACCAGCACATGACTCTCAATCTATCTCTCAGAATTGAGGATAAGATATATAAACAAATATCAACCTGGAACGCCTGTTATTTATAGGCTTACAGCCAGCTGGAGTTAGTTAGGCTTTAGCTAACTTAACAGCTGGTTACTATTTCAAGCATAATATCACCTATAATACCTGTCACCAACACAATGGTACATACCACATTACAACATATAACAATTTGGACAACTCAGCTTAATTTAGCTAACAAAACCTTCATTTTTTTCTGTACATTTGTAGGCATTGAGCGTCAATCAGCTGTTCAAAATAATGCAGCAGTGTGTGGTTTTGGAAAATTGAAAGCACAGAAAATTAGGAGTCTTGTTAGGAAGGCTTCACAAGGAAAACAAGATGTCGCAGGATGTGAGTATGAGGAGTCAGTTATGGATGTCATCGGTGATGATAATGTTGGTACAGATCTGGAAGATGGATTTACGGAGGTAGGTGTGGATGTAAATGTGAAGCATGTTAGCAGGCAGTTCCACAAACATCCAATTGCACGTGCAAAGTCTCGCGGGTCCAATGCTTCTGCCGCTGTTCTGGCTACTTCTACTCACTCAAGAGGATGGGGGAGTGGGGCTCCTAAACGTGGTTTGATGCGTGACTCGAGAGGCCTGACAGTAAAGTGGAAACAATCTGCCGACAGTGGATTTTTCAGTAAAAAATCATTTAAGGAGGTAGGTTGTAGTGATGACATGCTTGTGTCTCTGAAGCAACAGCTTTTTGCGCGTCCCTCTCACATACAGGTAAGTCAGCTCTGTGTAGAGCCTATCTGATTTGCTGAGTGCAAATATGTATCGCTCACCTTGTTTGTTTACTTGTTCCTGTGGTGCTTTCTGATGCCTCTTGTACTTAAGCCTAGATTCTATCCCTGTTCTTATTGTTTTGTTGTCATATGTATGTGATATGTGTTATTTAATCCCTTTTTCTTATCATTGGAGTTACGTGGTGATGTTTATCGCTTCAGGCTTTGCTTTCTTCAAGGCATGTATTTTAACTTCAATGTTATTGAAATGCTATGTGCATTCCATGAATTTCTAAAACAGCAGATTGCTTGGTGAATGAGAAATCATTGCCTTCAAATATGATATGTGTGACTTTTGCTTCTCTAGGTGGAGATGTGTCAGAAAGCTGTTACAGTGTTCCTTTGCTTCATGAATTTTTGGCCGAACTCTTTCAAATTCCTTTGAATGAAGTCTTGTATCCACTGTGGCTTAGTCTAAGGTGAAGTTGGTCTCTGGCAGGTTACAAGCCAAAATTTGTATCGGATTGCTTGTTTTTTTATGCCACAGGGAAGCTTGGATAAAAGACCATCACTCATTTAGTGTACTTATAAAGTTGACGGAAGTCTGAAGAGTTTTAAGGGGATCCTTGATTGGCATTTCCCATGTCATATAAGTAGTTGCGTGAGCATTACCTTTTATTTTCCATATGGATGCTTAGTGATGGCTGATGTAATGCTTCGCAAACAACATATTTGCCAACACCCCTATCTTTTGGAAAATTGTAGTTTACTTAAGTATTAGTCTATGTTGCACGGAAACTTCGTTGACTTGGTGTTTCCCCATTTCTGATGTCTCCGTTCCCTTTCCTGTGCGACCTTGGTGTTAGTTGAATATGAGTTTCTGTCTGAAATCACTAATGTTTGGGAGCATGGAAAGGGTTGTTTGATTCAAATTCAGTGTCCAATTCTTCATGAATGTTGTGATTGCCTGATGCATTTAGAATTAGATTGAGAGATATGAAAAAAGAAAAAGCTGCATGATGTGGATATTTGAAATTTTGTGTATGGGCTATTAAACATTTGGAAATTGCAGGCTATGGCCTTTGGACCCGTCATCAATGTAAAGACTTGCATTATAGCTGATCAAAGTGGATCAGGAAAAACATTGGCATATTTAGCACCAGTTGTGCAACGTCTTAGACAAGAAGAGCTCCAAGGCATTAGCAATTCTTCACCACGAAATCCTCGGGCTGTGATATTGGTACCGACTGCTGAGTTGGGTTCTCAGGTGAGCTGCATATTGCCTTCCTGCCTTAACCTATTTGATGATGTTTCTGGCATTAATGGTCCTGTATTTTGGCTTACAGTTACTATTGTTATAGCGCAAAGTGCTTGAAAGGAAGCATATAACAAAGTTCAATATTAGTGTTTATGCTGTGTAATCATATGTTCAAGTCACAAAAGCAGAGTACAGTCATTTATTGTTGCTCATCTCTAGCACTAAAGAGGTGTTGCCCCTTCCTACATCGGTTAGTTTTAATATTAAGCTATGTGGTACTTAAAACCCAGCTTCCAATCTCCCTGAAGATGTTTGTGGGACTCTTGGAAACAAGGCACTACTAGTCCACATTTAAGATCTGTGAAAGGGACATGGGAGTTACCTTTACTTCTACCTATTGCCTCCCTCCTCAAGAAAAAGAAAAAAAGTGCAGTGAAGGTTCATAAAATGAGAGAAAATATATTTCAAGAACACTGTGAATAACCTCATATCATAGTTTCCTTGGTAATAACAAAACTTTAGGATGCCACTTGTTTCTGAAGATTCAACATACACTGGACAGCTACACTCGAATTCATTATATTATATGTTGAGAAGTTCAATAATTTCTAGCAATTCTTCTTGTAATGTTGTGTCTTTCTTCTTGACGGAGTAAGAGAACTTAAGATAATTCATGTCCTTTCTATAAATGCCTCAAAGGATTAAACATTCATTTCCTTCCTAGGAGCAAAGATTTATATGATCTCATCTTTATTGAGACTGAAGAATATGCAAAACCTTCTATGTTGTTTCTGATGGCACTTGTGTGCGCTAAAGAGTTCTTACAATTGTTTTCAAGCAGACAAGCTTACATACCTTCTTTGTGGCTGTGAACAAGACATTATCTGACTCCTCTTTTGTTCAGTAATATTAGAGCCCAGTCATTTAACCTAATGATGGAGGCAAAATACTCCTTGCTTTGGTTCTAATTTCCTTCCTCTCTTCTACTTGAATATGCTATTTAGCAATGCTAGAAAATGTTTTTAAGCAACCATAAAGGACAGCCCATTGAAGCAGTACAGTGGTGTATATTAGGTGATTTGCCTGGCTGTTGGATGAAAGAGTAGCCAAAAAGTAGGTCAGAAGTCATGATGTTGACAGCCACGAAATGCCGACATTGAGTTTTATGGCATTGGCTTTGGAGCTAGTTTATTTGTTCCATAGCTGAAATATGTTACATGTAAATATTAAACTGCTAAAAACTTCCCGGAAGCTATGATATCTGATATTTACCTTTGGTAGGAAAAAAGGTGATATTTAAATTTGTTAACTGAATTAACTTGAAAAATATTTACGATGAGATGGGTAGAGATTATGCTCCTTTGACAGGACAGAATCTCAGCACACACAAGATTGGCAGATGCTTTTTGCTTCCCTGTAGTATTGACTCCGCTTCTTATCTTGCTTTTCATGCTAAATGTGTGAAGCTACTTTTGCAGGTCTTGAGGAATTGCCGATCCATTTCAAAGTTTGGCGTTCCCTTCCGGTCTATGGTTGCAACTGGTGGTTTCCGGCAGAAGACTCAGTTGGAAAGCCTTGAACAGGATTTAGATGTGTTAATAGCAACTCCTGGTCGTTTCATGTACTTGGTTAAAGAAGGCTTCTTAGAGTTGACTAACCTTAGATGGTAAGCAACCTTCTTTTTCTACTTTACATTGCTGCTATGCTCCTCACATCTTTCATGGGTTAGCTTCTATAATTTTGAACAAAAACATGCCGCAACCCTAATGGTTAGTCTTTGAGGTTGTATAAAATCTATCGGGTTACTAATTGCTTATAACATATTTTGTTTGCGAAGGTGTCTAATCCGTGTGCTATTAAAGTCAATTACAAGAAATATCTAATGGTTGTGATGTGACAATGAATATGAGAAAGTGTACGCCTTATAGTCGAAAATCTAGCACGTATCCTACCAAACAAGAGGCCTTACTATTCAAAGGTTTAGAAGAGGTTTTATGTGACAATGAAACCTTCAATCCTCATTTGGTAGTAATCCTACCAAAATCTTCACTCCTCTTCACTGTCGATTCGCTGTCACCTACATCTATCTTTGTAGATTCTGGCTGACAGGCTTCATGTCACTAATTATACCAATGTTTTGCAGTGCTGTTTTGGACGAGGTAGATATACTCTATAGTGATGAGGATTTTGAATTGGCATTTCAGAATTTAATAAATTCATCTCCAGTTACAACTCAGTACCTATTTGTAACAGCCACGTTACCAGTGGACATTTACAATAAGCTTGTGGAAGTCTTCCCAGATTGTGAAGTAATCATGGGTCCTGGCACACACAGGACAAGTTCTGGCCTCGAAGAGGTTGGTCTCTTGCTACCTGATCTCTGTAAAACTATTTCATGTTCTGTCTGTGCTCACACTAACGAAGGCTCACTAAACAATTGTTCATATTTCTAGGAAGAAAATATATTCCACTGATAATAAACGCATTACACGTACAGAATGATGTATGCATCTTCAGTCATTTATGTAATTTCAGCTAAGGCTGATGAGCTTAATTTCTTGGAGCCAGGTTCTTGTAGATTGTAGTGGAGGTGATGGAACAGAGAAAACTCCAGAAACAGCCTTTCTGAATAAAAAGTCAGCTCTCTTGAAGCTTGTCGAGGAAAGTCCTGTTGCCCGAACTATTGTCTTCTGTAACAAGGTAATGTTGTTGATTGATTAGATAGGTAGTGTATCATGTTGTTTGTATATCTATTGCTGCTTTCTTGACATTTCTCTTTCCTTTTTGCAGATTGAGACATGCCGAAAGGTAGAAAATGTATTGCGACGTTTTGATAGAAAGGGAAGTCGTGTACATGTTTTGCCATTCCATGGTGCTTTAGAACAAGAAAAAAGGCTAGCAAATATGCGGCAGTTCTTGAATTCTGAGTTCCATGAAGAGTCTTTGTTTCTCATTTGCACCGACAGGTATGTTGCTTTTGTATCAGCTGGACTGTGTCCAAGTTGCCTCCCTTCCTCTTCTTTTCAAAGTCATAAGGAACCTTGAGGTTCTCAAATTTTTGTGGTTGGGTCTCTGGTTTTTGGCAGAGCATCTCGAGGAATAGACTTTAAAGATGTTGATCATGTCGTGCTGTTTGACTTCCCTCGGGACCCAAGTGAGTATGTACGTCGCGTTGGAAGAACTGCTAGAGGTGCTGGAGGTATCGGAAAGGCATTTGTCTTTGTAGTTGGTAAGCAAGTTTCTCTTGCTAGAAGGATCATGGAACGAAATCAGAAGGGTCACCCGTTACATGAAGTACCATCTGCATATGAGTTGGTGAGATGATGTTTTACATTGAATGGAAGGCATGGAGAGACAACTAGTGATAAGTCCTCGATTTGTGGTGCTCGTGGTCATGATTCATGCCCGAGAATTGAAGTTGTCGAATTTTAACTGGACGTAGGCTATTGCACGAGCCCCGCTGTCCAGGATCAAACGAGGTGAAAATCATGGTGGTAATTACTGGAACGCCGTGATATAATGAAATGTTAGCGCGTGCGTGGTCCATGGGTTAACAGTGAATTGTATTTCAAGGTGCCGAATGTTGGTTAAGGTTGGCTAGGGTATGCAAACGAGATCTGGTATTTTGCTAGCTTTTTTTTTCTTTTTTTTTTCTTTTTCTTTTTTTTTAAAGATGCATTATTGATATCATTAATGCTGAAGTGAAATGAAAAATTATAGACGTTGGCATATGACAAAATTTACGCAATTAAAATCGCTTGTCAAGTAATAAACAATTTAAGTGATTCATTTGATCAAATGAGCTAGTCACTTGTTTTTTAGGGTAATGATTATGAAAAATTGTTACTGTTTTTGGGCATATATCAAAATAAAGGAAACAAAGTCTGTGCATAAATATTTTTTTTATTTTATTTTTTATTTTTATTTTTTGTAATCAGATGGCATAAGAATGACAAATGATTTTATCTACCGTCCTATTTTCCTTCCTAAGCACCTGTATCATTCAATCCAAAATAAGGGTGAGTAGGTGAAAACAATTTTTAGAAGTTTAAAATCAATAAAGCATCATATTCAATTCATATAGCTGATTCTTGAGGGCTTGTTTGGTATGAGGGTAATAGGGGTGGAATTTTTTTTTCTATTTTGTACATCTTATATTAAGTATTTAATAATAATAAATATATTTTTAATGAAATATTCATTTTAGATCAATTTAAGATCTAAAATGGGTATTTATTAGAATAAAAATATTTAATTTTAAATAAATTATACAAGATATATAAAATATGAGAGTAATTTTTCTATCACTATTACCTCCATACCAAACGAGCACTAAGAGTCTTAGCTAGCTGTCGACTATTCATAAGAATCCAAGTCTCTTTAAGTATGTTGGGTGTAGCTTATATATTTTTTGATAACTCATCCCACTTTTGTTTGGAGGCTGTCCTCTAATGTAGAACCATCAATGTCAAGTTTGACCTAGTCAAATAGTTTGTTTTCTCTTAATCTTTGGAGATAATGATTTTGAAAGAAATTTTCATTCGAACACCCATATTAAGAGAACATTGAAGACATTATGGGCGTCATTAAAGTTAAATACAATCTTATTTTTGTCATACAAGATCACATAAATAGCAAGAATAAAAGTATACTCCCATTATATTTTTTATATTTTTAAATTGGTATTAGTGCTATTGTCCCTAATCCATGGCATGAAGTTGTTGTGACGAAGAAAATTAGAGATTATTCATGCCTTAATTGCTTCCCAAGCATGTTTCGAGGATGCGCAACTATGAAATCTATATCTAAAGTCTTTATCCTTTAATAGACATATCAATCGTAGAGGGTCAGAAATCATCTTTCTATTGACCAAATTTATTTTGAGGACAATCTCTTGTGCTTGAGCAGCTATATCATGAGGTGGGTCTGTAATGATCTATTAATCCTCCAAATCCATATCCAACACCTTTAGTGCTCCTACATAGAATATCTCTTTATAATGTCCCTACATTAGAAATTCTATTGCTAGTGAATCTCTAAGTGGGTGTTTCTTATAATCCTTTAGGGTCCTAGAGCATGGGGGTTGCCTTGATTGTTTTAGCAAGGATGGTTGGTAACTCAAATGATAGGTTATGAAGACACCATCGAACTTCTATCAAGATACCACAAACACATAATCTTTCCCTTTTCCTAAGAAGTAGACCATAAATAATTCTCCTAAGAAGTTGGTCTCCACACATCATATCGTTCTAAAGATTAAATTTTTTCCCATTAGTGAGTTACCACTTGATGCTTTCTTTAATCATAGGTAGATACTCCTAGATTTCTCTCTAAGTAGAGGAGGAATTTTTTCATAATGTTATTACTAGTGTTGATGATTGAGTCTGTAATCCCTAGCTTAGCCTAATGAGGTGAGCTTTGTTATTAGTGGTAGCTAATCTATGCCTGAGTCCCCCTCTATCTTTGGAGAGAGTGATGGTAGACCAAACAACATGATGTACTTGTTTATTACCCCCAATTTAACCCCAAAGAAAGTTCCTTGCAATTTTGTCGATCTCATTGGTCATATTTTTAGATAGGATGTCAATCTACATCACTACATGTGGCAAATGAGAACCGATTCTAATGTTGCTTTTGTCAAGACAAGCCTTTTTGCTAGAGATAATGAACCCCTTTTCCATTTGGCAAGGTGAGACTTAAGCTTCTAAAGGAGATCATGAAATTTTAGTGATGAAGCTTGGCAGTGGGAGGTTGGGCAACTGAAATAATTTCCCACATAACCTATAAGGAAGATCTTTGAATGGTTTGCAATAATGACTTGCTTAGTATTGGTAATGTTTGGGGAGGTCAATAATGAAATGCTCTAAAACCTAATTTTTAAGAATTTTAGTTAAATAAGGATTTATTTAAAAAATTAATTAAATAAATTATTTTTATTAAAATAAAAGGGAATTATTTAGGGCAAATTAAGAAGAAATTTATAAACATTTTAATGAGGAAAAATTAGGGTGTTTGCTAATTAACATGTAAATTAGGTGAAATCTTTTAAAAATCCTAAATTAGCTTAAAAATAAAATACAATATTATTTTATTTAAATATCTAAAATATTCAAATTTATTTAAATACCCCAATCCACCTATTTTTTTTTCCTTTTTCCCCTTTTCCTTTTCTTTCTCCCTTTTTCTTTCTTTTCTTTCTTTTTCTTCCTTTTTTCTTTTCTTTTTCTCTTCTTTCCCCCAAAATGGGCCTGGACTCTTGCGGCCCAAACCCTTCTTTCTTCTTCCTTCGGCGCGGCCTAGGGCTAGAACGCTGTGTTTTGTTTAAGTTTCCCCCTGTCGCCGGTCCGGTTCTCTTCCTTTTCTTTTCTTTCTTTTCCCCAGCCGGTCGATCCACACACACCTCCCACCTTCTTCTTCCTCCCTCTTCTTCTCCCTCGCCGTCGACCTGCAACGACTCCGTTATTTCCTCCGCCAACCTTTCCGTTTGACCGGCCATTTTTCCTCTATCTTTCCTCACTGATCCGTTGACCATTTCGCCCAACCACTTCTCCCCTCTTCTCGCGCACGTTTTCTCTTCTCCCAGCCAACCACTATCCTGCCATGTACTTGAATTTCGCCGACCAAATGACGCCGCCGGAGAACCCTAACCCTACTTGCCTTATTCCCTTGCCGACCCACATATCTTACCCTCTCATTTAAACTCTATAAATATCCATAACCAGCTTGAACTCGGGACTTTTTCCCGCAACCCAGCAAAATCACTCCTGTGCACCGCTACCACTTTAGACGCTTCTTCTGCCACCGTCATCTAACTTCGCAGCCCACTTTGCGCACCTAAGCACTCCCTGCACCGTCCTCTAACTAACTACATCGCCCTTCTCCCTCAATTCTCCCTGCACGAGCCACCCCGACTGTGCAAAGTAGCCCCCTCGACTAGCCCTTTCTTCCTCATCTGCTGCTCTTCACACTACCATTAACCACCAATTCTGCCGCCACCACTACCCCTTATACCTCCTAAAAACGCTTGCAGACCCTCTTCTATCTCCTCCTCCTCTTCTTTTCTTCTTCCTCCCTCTCCTCCTCTCTTTCTCTTCTTCTTCCACCTTCGGCCACCACTACTTCCGCTGTGCGCCGCCACCTTCATTCTACTCTTCTCCCTATAGGCAGTCACAAACACCTACTCCCACTCTCATTCTTCCTCTCTTGTTCCCAACCTTCAAATTTTCCCCTTTTCTTCTCTTTTTTCGGTCACCATCGGTGCCGCCTGTCACCACCAACCTAAGGTGGAATCCTAAACCCCCTCAACCCTTTTTCACCATCTATTCAAGCCTTAATTATTTTATTTTATTTTAATTATTTCAAATATAATAACAATAACAACAACAACAACAACAACAACAACAACAATATTATTATTATTATTATTGTTATTACTAATGATATTATTATTATTTATATTGAGGGCCGAAGCCCTAATCTACTTTTATTTCGAATATTATTACTATTACTACTACTACTACTACTAGTATTATTATTATTATCATTATTTATTTCAAAATAGGGTTGAAACCCTACTTTATCTTACTCTCGGTTTATGTTATTATTATTATTATTATTATTGTTGTTGTTGTTGTTGTTGTTGTTGTTGTTATTACTACTACTACTACTACTACTACTACTACTACTATTACTTCGTAATTACTATTATTATTTCATTATTATTATTATTATTATTACTATTTTTATTATTAATGTTACTAATATTATTATTAGTATTATTTTGGTGAAGGGTCGAAGCCCCTATTCCACAATTTGTTTCGAATCATATTATTATTATTATTATTATTATTATTATTATTATTATTATTATTATTATTTTTTATTTTTACTATTATCATTATTATTATTTTTACTATTATCATTATTATTATTTTTAGTATCATTATTATTATTATTAGGGTAAAGTCTTCAACCTTATATTATCACTTTTACAATATTACTATTATTTCTTATATCTTTAGTAAAATTAGTAATTAGTTAATGTCATTATTATTAATATGTTATTATTTTATCAAAAACCTAGTCTTAGAATAAATTAGTAAATAATAGTATTTTTGGTAGGAGGAAATCTAGTCTTTAGCTTTTCCCTCATATAGGTGAGACCAGTCAAAGCCCTAAGGAGGCGTAGGAGTGTGCTCCAAGACCGGTGTCGTTTAGGTAAGGGTGTAGCTAATGCCACTTGTATGTAATGTGTTTTACATGTCTTGTATGCCATATGCCATGATATATGATGTATATTATGTGTATTGTTATAACTAATTTACGTGCATTATGACTTGGAGTTGATGCATGTTCATGTGATATTTTATGGCATGCGTATGATTTGTATAAGTTATGTTTTTAATTTGAATTGATGTGGCCCGTAAGACATGCATGCTAGGTTATGTAACATGTTGATATGGAGTGAAATGAGGTAGAGTTGACCTAAGTGTTGCATGATCATGAGTGGAGGAATCTAGGGTTTGCATGGGGAATTTAGGGTTTCACGTGGGAGTTTTAGGATTTTGCATGAAAAGTTTGAAAGGTTGCATGGGATGTGTAAAGTCTGCATGGGGGTGAATTTTACGCATGGAAAGTTGATTTGAGGTGTGAGGAAGGTAATAGAAGTGTTGTTTGGGTGTTGGAATGCTTTGAATGAAAAATAGTATGTGGGATAGTATAAGGGTACATAGGTAGCTGAACTAGGGTTGACGTAGTCAGCTAGGGTTTGGTGTGGCCACTTAGGTTTTTGTGGTCACACATGTACTTGGTGATTAAAGAGTGATGATGAGGGTGGGGTCTATGGGTTGTGATGTGTGGAGTGTTAAAATAATTTGGGTTGTGTAAAGTGGAGTAGGATGGACCATGTGGGCCTAAACTAGGGTTTTTTGGGGAAAACCCTAGAGTAAGGTAATGAATGGACTTGGAGGTGTATAGTAGTGGGCCTTAACCCACATATATGGGGGATGGGTTCTAATGTGAGTTAAAGTAAGGAGGGAAGGATGTAAGGTTGAGTTAAGGAGGAGTTTGAGTCTCAGGGTGTGGGACGGGGCTTTAGGAGGATAAGTGTAGAGGGAGTTAGTCATGCATGTCTAGGGTTAAATTTATGAATAAGACACTTAAGACATTAATCATTTAAATTGAAAGATTATTGAGCCGGGTCTAGTCAATCCACCAGTTAGAAATAGTATTTAGGGTATCTTATCTTATAAGTGTCCAATCCACCGGCAAATAATAGTGGTCAGAAGCTTTATGTCTTGTGTGTTTTTGGCCCACCAGCTATAATAGTGGGGGATCCCGAGCTCAATAAACTAAACATGAGTTTGCTAAGACACATAAAAGACACTAAGTACTTACAGTGGAACATCATGCGAGTAGGAACTAAACCGATCCACCGGTAAGGAATAGTGGTTAGGGTTTTCACCCTATACGTGACCGATCCACCAGCTATAATAGTGGTTAGGACATGTTGCCCTATATGTGACCGAGCCACCGGCTAAAATAGTGGGAGGTTCCTGTACTCATATGGATTGATAAAAAGACATGGCGCAAAAATGAGTTCTAATCATAGATTAATTAATTAATTAATCCGAATTACAAATGGGCCTTTATGTATTTACCCGAATGATCGTACGATATTATGTTATCATGTTGGAATTTATGCTCTTTTTATTTTTATGCATGGTTTATGTGATTTCATGTGTTGGCCTTAGTGCATGGTTACCTTACTCAGTATGTAGCGTACTGACCGCCCCTTTTATGGGTGTTGCTCATTCCCACGAGTAGGAGGCCCATCTGACGTGTTGTAGGTAGGTGATGTTTATTTTGATGCCTTCAATATCCATGAGGCATCAGGCGGGGCTGAGTGCTGAGTCGGACCTAAGTCGTGGACTGGGAGTGACGCGGCCAGATTCTCCCTTTATGTCATTCTGTTTCTTCATGTTATTTTCTTTCTGTATCGGATTTTCTAGAATTAAACATTATCATCGGCATACATTATTTCCTTTCAAGGAGCTTCGATTTTATACTTTGGATTATGTAAACTTTTATGCGTACTCTGGTTTGCGTGTTTATGAACTTTTGGTTTAAGTATTAATTTGAGTTTGATGATAATATTTTCTTAGCCTTAGCACTTGGTACTATAACAGTCTGAGTGAACCGATCTAGTACTAAGTATGGCAGTAACATACCCAAAATTCACAGGTTTTTAATTTAATGGCTTCAGGTTTAAAAAAAAGGGGTAAATTTTGGGGTGTTACAAATAACTTTGACTTTTCATTGCTATTGAGTTGACCTGATTCCTCAAAAAAAAAAAGCACTTTGCACTATTTTTATAGTGCAACCATTCTCTCTAGAGAAGAGAATGATATCATCAGTAAAAAACATGTGCGAAAAAGACATCCTGTTCTTGGTAATTAACATTAGGATGCAAGCTCTTTCTTCTAGTTTGAGAGAAATGCATGATGAATGGACTTCCATACACATGATAAACATATAAGCTGAGAGTGGGTCTCCTTGTTTGGTGCTTTGACCTCAAGAAATTCGTTGTGTTGGAACCCCATTAACCAAAATTTTTTAGGATGTTGATGAGATATAAAACATAATTAGGTCAATCAATTCCAAGTGCATACAAAAACATTAAAGCATTTGGTGCACAAGCAACCTTCTTATTATATCAAAAGCCTTTGCTATATCAAGTTTGATCATCTTGTAGCTCACTTTTTCTTCCCTGCTATGATTCAAAGTATGGATTATCTCTCTTATAATCAAGATAATATCACTTGCTCTTCTTTCTACAAGGAAAACCCCCTAGAGAGGGCATGCTAGTCTTTTCATAATGGGACACATCCTATTAACAATCACTTTAGTGACCATTTTGAAAGGCTTTAGATGTTGAAGGTCTTGATCTCCTAAAAGAGAATGAGTAGACCCGAAGAGTTAGGGAACATGGTCATCCATTACCTATTAACCTAAGCACGATCCAAGTGTTGTTAGATCAAAAGCCTAGTGATGTGATTGCATTCCCATATAAACTTTGAGCCCAAAATCAACATGGATCAGTTATTAATGCAATCTATGTAAGTTGACATATTCCTAGTACTTAGTTGGTCTCTCCTAAGTCTTTCTTTCCTAGAAAAATTGTCGTTGAAGTCATATATAATAGACCATGTGTTTAGAATTTTTGACTTTATAGGTTAATCAACATTATTTTGCTGATAACAATTTTTTTGTTATTATTTAACTTGTTAACTTTATTTGTTAGCTTTAATTTCATATTTGGAATACATAAATCATAAAGGGATAAATATGTGTGTTCGAAGAATCAAAATTCAAGCTTCAATAAGTATATTATATTCTTAGGTTTTATGCACATATGACTTACATATTTAGCACTTGGAAATTTTAATGATTTAATGTTTCTATTCATATTCAAAAATTATTTTGAAAGATCTTAAAATAATTTCATCCATCAAAAATATTTTCAAGTATTTATGTAAAATATTATCTAAAATTGATTTTATCTTAAGCCCTATTACATATGAGATGACTTGAAAAATTCATTATAAAATTTATAGACATTATTTTTAGTTTAATAATAACTATTTGAAAATCTCAAGATGTCTACCTCATAGCAAGAAAGATGGCACTCAATTTTGAGCTCTCTATCTCAAGTATGGTCTTTATTGTAAAGATGTGTAATGGTAAAAATTATTCCACCGATCGATTGATTTACCAAACTCATTGACTGGTTACCCAAATCAATTGATCGATTAGTTTCCAAAAGCACACGTTTTAGCTTCGACTTCAACACATCAATTGGTTAGCTAAACTAATCAATTGGTCTATCAAACCGATTGACCAATTGGCTAAAGATATGTTTTAGCCTCAACTTTAATACATTGAGTGTTTTATCAAACTAATTGATTAGTATGGGTGTTAAAGATATTTTCTACTCATTGAAATTTGATCGTTGGAGTACTTATTTACATCTAATGTCTCTTAATGATTTTTTTAGATTTCTCTTATCCTTTTAGCACTGTAAGTACAAGTTATCGGTTTTAATTAATTTTGATGAAACTTACACAAATATTCTAAAATCATTGTGTTCATATGTTACTAAAATCAAATAAATTTTACACTTTCAAGTATAAATCAAACATCTCTAGTGCTCAACATGTTCTTCATATTTAGTTAGAGTGTTCATACACTTACAATATTTATTTCTCTAACTTGTTTACTATCCTTACAACTAATCCTACACTTTTACTCCTAAAATTTGTGAGGAATTATTTGTAAACAAAAAAACTTTGAAAAGAATATATTGTAAAGAAAGAAGTTGTGTGTGTTTAGCATTTCTAGAATAGGCTATTGGATTTATAGATCCATAAACCTAAGAAAGGATAACTAAGCTAAGATGTAAATAAGTTTTTAGAGTGTTCATTGGAATTGTAGGTCCATAAACCTAGAATATTGATCATCATCAATACAATATAAAGGAAGATTTCAAATCTAAAAGGGAGTATGTTTTGATAGTAGATGTAGAAGTACATTGAGGCCCTTAAACCACTATAAATTATGTGTTAATTATTTGCCAAATTTTTTACTCTTGTCTCATAAAATTTTAATTTGGCATTATTGTTATTAAATACTCTATTCACCCTCTCTCTAGAGTATCCACACAAACTTTTAAAAAAATTCCTTGCTAAGCTATTAAGGTATTCCCACAGAATTATTCTATCACTATAATTAAGGAAAACATACACTGAAGTCACAAACCATTTATCATTAGAGAGAGAAGTTTGGATAAAAAGTTATTAGAATCAAGATTCTACCTAAAATAAATAGGGATCATTATAATCAAATCATAGCATCTGATTGTAAGATCATAAGATCCTATAAATACCATAAAAATATGACCCTGAAGTCACAAACACTAAAAAGTTTACTCTTAAGCTATTTTGGTTACAAATTAAGTTTCAACGAGTAAACAATAACACAAATTGTCAAATTATATTCATATAGAAAAGTTTGGTATATGGACTATACATATATACAAAAATAGTAATTAAAAACACCATAATAGATAATAAATAGAATAATTATGAACCATATTGAAATTGATAAACAAAAAACATCAAAAATTTTAATATCTTTATTGGATTTCTTCATAAATATTATTATTTTCCAACAATTAGCTTGTTGTCATATCCATATTTTGCTTTTAGTTCCTTTACATGGTCGTTGCTCTAGCATGTACAAAATAATATGGGTTGAGATTTAAGGTTAGGGAATAAATATAGTGGTAATAAGATAAATAATATATTTCAAGGCAAACATATAAAACTTATAGTTAGTATGTAGAATAATAAGATTTCACATAGAATCATAAGATTCTATTGATCCTACATAGGATCGTATGATATTATCACGATTCTATTACTTTGAGATTTTACCCAGGATCGAGCACTGTTTAGTAACTTTTAGATCAAAGAATTTTAAGGTTTGAATCACGAGTTTAACAATTATACTTGAATGTGCATTTTAACCAAATGACGTGCATCTTTTACTATCTCAATGGCATCATCATCATCATCATTCCACAAGAGGCAGATACAGCCAACAAACCCAATTGCATCATGCTTATACACATTTCTAAAGCCTATATTTGCGGCAATAAGCCTAGCTTAATTACCTCAAACCTTATTCTCTATTAGAATGACCAATTTTGGTTTGTTTGTTTTTATATAATTGTCAAAACAAGTTCTGAATTGCGTGTTAGAGACCCCTCCATAGTTCTAACACATAATATATAGTGGCATAAGGGTATTATTGTATTTAAACACTCCTCTACTATCTAATTCACTTCTTAGTTCACAAGGTGGGTGTTTAACATCTTTGCTTTCATGAGATCGATTATTGTTACTATGCTTTAGGTTAGCTTCGGTGAGATGTGTAAGTTGTATAAATCCATCATCTTTACATCCACACTACTACAACCTTTTATTTGGATTAGAGCACATGTCAAGTTGAGATTGAACATTATGAGATGTAGTGATTATATTAACTGCAACTCCTTAAGAAAGATTACTTCCCTGTTGTTTTTTAAGTGGAGGGGCTGATTGCAAGTAAACTCTATAACTCCCTTAGTTATGGTATTGATTATGAAATGATTTAATATTGATTACTCTAATGCAAGAGTTAGTAAGTCTTTTGCATGGGAGTTGTGCAGATCTTCCTCGTCTATTTAGATGGACCACTTTTAGGCTTTCCTTTGTACAACTTCGAATATTTTCTTACATCTCATTTTAATTTGCATATTTTCTTCCTCAAAGAAAATACTTGGGTTCCTATTAATATATATTTTTATTATTATATGAGAGGGACATACTTTTGATCCTAATGCCATCACTAATCACCTATTCAGGTTGAAAGGCAATATTGCTATTATAATGTTCATCTCTAGTGCATGAAGTATCTCTTCTTCCATTGGTTCTAGAGTTGGATGAGTGTTAAGTGTGTCACTTAAAGTTGGAGATGAGATTGTTAGGTTCTTGTTTGGGTTTGTGAAGGGATCTTATTTCATGTGAGGACGGGGACTTAGCTAGGATAATAACACCCCTTTTTTCCAACCAATTTTTTTCATTTTAAATAGGTAAAATTGCCAAAGCTAATACAAAAATAGAGACGAGACTACCATATCTAACATAAGCAACGTGCATGTATCCACCTAACCTATATTAGGTGCAAGGCTAAAATTTTTTTTAACAAATTTTAAAACATCATTGATACCAAAAGAATAAACTCCCACAAGAAGCCATCCCATGGTAGATAGAAATTACATATTTTCTCTAAATGAAATCATCGATGATAAAGATAATGAAAAACCTATGATTCCAACTTGGATTTCAAAACTTGAAAGGTAAAAGAAAACAAACTCTAAATACACATCTAATGAAAATACAAACCTAAATAAATACACACCAATGAATATATTTAAAATACAATACAATTGATAAGAATATCCAAAAAGGGATCCCATCAATGGGACAAAGCTTTATACACTACATAGGTACTTTGGATAGTCTACTTTTGAACCCTAAGTTAATTCTTCATCTCAATGATAATGTAACACCCCCATTTTTAGGACTTGAAAATTTTATCTAAAGAGTTAATTGTGGAAGTAAAAATAGTAAAAACGTAGGGTATTGCTGACACACTTGGAAAAAGGTTGTTTCCTCTACTATTCTCATATCAACTGTCGAGGCTAAAATAATTACTCTGCATAATTCAATAACACAATTATAAGAATTAAATTAGAGAACATAAAGCGGATTAATATAATTCTGAATAAAAATAAGCGTCAAGAGTTATAGAACTCAAATGAGAGAAATACATGAGGATATAAAAGTCCAAGGACAACTAGATCAAAGATACTGAAAAAGAAAAAAAAATATATCGGGTAGTTCTAACTCTTAACTCATAGTACTAGCCTTCAATTGATCCCACAATCTAACATGCAAAGACCACAGCCCGTTGAATAAGAAGGGGCCCATGAAACATAACCCATCAATATAATAGTATTGAGTAACCCGTTAGACAAGATTCATATGAAAAACTTATATGAAATATATATAAGACATCACAATAGGACATGGTATTAAATATTAAAATATGCATATATGATTAAAATACTATAATGTTATTAGATAAATAAATATTATCGAAGCCACATATTGCTCATAAATTTTCATTTAAAATATATTGAAACTTACCAACTAAGTATCCAAGAGATACTTTTTGAAATAATGATTATAACCAACCTCAACACAATAACCAAAACTTTCACAAAGTACCTCATATCTCAATATCAATACAAATAAATTCTATACTACCATAGGTAGGGATCAAAGGGAACTACTAAAATACAGGTATGCACAAAGGCTACAACCAAACCATAGGTAGGCTCAAAAGCTACTACTGAACCATATGTAGGTACGAAGGCTACTATTGAACTATAGGTAGGTATAAATGCTACTACCAGACCAATGTAAATATCATTTAAATCCAATAATAATGAATTTTATTTTTATTTACTTAAGGGGATATCATATCAACTTAGAGACACTAACGTAGTCTGATGATACCGGCACACAGAGTAACATAGTATCCTACCAACTATCAATCTAATGACAATAAGGTACCATGGTCGAATTAGTATATGAAGATAGTACAATATCCTACCAACAAGGACATCTAATCCATAAATATGCATGTATTCTATAAGTCCACAAACAGCTAAATAGAAGAAGATATAGAGCTAGGTTAGGGCACTAAGGCACACCAATAAAAATTCATAATCGATTGTGGGCTAAACCGCATCTTTAGGGTAAAGAGCTATCATTCCCAATCTCGAGATCTTTTGCTTTAGATATTAGCATTTTATTAAGGTGATAAAAAATTCACATAAAGTACAAATAAATCCAATTTCCACACTTAACCATTATTACTCATTTCCAATTATTTAATACACTCATGATCAAAGCAATACTAAGGTCAACATAATAATCTACCAAGGCCATCCTAGGATCAATTATTTATTTTCAGGCACATTAGGCCAACAATGACAAAAATACCCTTGAGACCAAAATTATTGTTTTATCATCCATTTTAAATACTAATTTTATTTTATTTATTAATTTTCATAAAAGAATAAAACACAATAACTTAATTATATACCATGTAATTAAATTACCAAACATGTTAAATAAATATTTTCCCCTTATATATGATATAACACTTCAAACCCTAACATGCATATCTAATTCATCCAAAATCACATATTCTCATACTCAACAATAAACAATACATATTAGGCATGCTTATCAAAATAAATATTATACTATGCTTAAAAGGCCAAATTACCCTTGGGGCATAAAATAATAATAATCATGCTAAAACATGTGTATCTAAAACATCAATTCACACTCCTCCATACTTAACAATAATTAAGACATATTGAACATTCTCATTGGAATAAAAATCATGATACACTTAAATGATCATATTGTCCCTAGAGCACACCAAAATAATAATAATACTAAAATATGCCTAAGCATGCTCAACCTATCACATTACATATACATATCATACAAAATTTATTTCTGGCATTTAAACCAATTTTAACATACTTTCGTACACAATATTTTACATACAACAACATGTTCCATTTTACCAAATTTCATACTAACATTCTTAGGCAGATAATTACAACATAAAAAAACATGCTTAATATGATTTGTACATTAAAACCTTAATGTGCTATCATGTGATATCTAATATTTTAGAAGAGTATCAAAATTACCTTATTTCCAGCAAAAGTACAAATAATAGGCAGCCTATTATACTTATGAGGCTCCATAAATCAACCTATTTTTACCGAAAATAAAAATAAAACAACATATAAATTGAAAAACCCAAAACACAACACTATAGCTAGAAATAAAACAAGCTAAGAGGATATAGGACTTAGGCAACCAAGGGCTAACAATGTGAATCACTCACTCAACTAATGCTGGGTTGCATGAAGTGCCCACGTAGCAAAGGGGCACCAATATAGAGGCTACGTGGCATATACATGTAAGGATGACAACGGGGCCTAGTGGAGAGGGCCTGCCCCATTCCCCAACCTTCATAATGGGGAGTCCCTACCTCGATCCCAACAGGGGATATATCCCCATGCCCAGTCCCATACCTAAATTTTTTAAAGAATTATTTTATTTTTTATTCTTATTTTGTTATTTTTTTAGCAAAAATATAATATCACAATATATTTATGTATATATGTATATATTAGGCTAGGTTGAGGGATGGGGACCCTATCCCCATTCCTATAAAAATCCCCAAACCCAAACCCATCCTAAAAAATCCCCCCAAACCCAACCTCAAATGGGAAATCTTTAATGGCTACCCAAATCTGTGGGGATTTTTGCCATCCCTACAGATAGGGGATAGGGGAAAATGGTGTTTATATGTGAGAAATTAAGGGAGACGAGGTGGTGGTAGTTGGTGATGGGCTAGGTGGAGGTTGGCCAGGTGGTGTTGGGACGTGTACAACTACACAAGAAAGAAACACATGAGTGCAAGGAGGATGACTCTGAGGAAAGGGCTATGTTGCATGGGGGGTTGGTAGTAGTGTGAAGGTGATAAGGGCGATGAATATAATGGTTGATGGTGGTGGCTGTGAGCTCGGTGGAAAATGGATGGGTTGGGGTCGAGGCTATATGTAGAGGAAGGGGGCACACTTGAGGAGTGCGAGAAGGACATGGGTGTGTAGAAAAAATGGGGGAAATTTGGGGTGTGTGAGCCTCACATAGTTGTGTGTGGGTGGCATAAAAACTTGTGATGCATACAAAAAAAAACGAAGAACAAGGCCGAAAGGAAAAAGAAGGAGAAGGGAGAGGAGACAAGGGTTGTGGAAAGGAAAAAGAAGAAGGGAAGGAGAAGAAGAGGAGAAGAGTTTAGGCAGTGATGGTGATGGTGGATGATGAATGGTGGTGGTGAAGGTGGATGATTAATGGTATTAATAAAATCCATAGCAAGGCTAGGAGAAGGAAGAAGAAGCAGAAGGGAGTGGAGTTAGGGGTTTTGCTAGGGAAAACCACATGAAACCAATGGAGAGGGAGTAGGAGTATTATGTAGTGGGTTGGGGTGGCATGATGGTTTGAAACAAAGGAAGGTGGGGCTATGCATGATAAGTGGAGGGAAATAGGGGGCATGTTTTAGGGTAAGAAAAATGACACCGAAAGGTAGAAGAAGCTTGCGTGATATAAGGAAATGACATGGAAGGGTATGATAGGAGTTAGATATTAGTCCCTCTGTACCGAAAATGCATCCATTATGTTATCAAATTTTTGTATCAAAAAGAAATTTATTTTAGAAAATTTAAAGTCTATTTTTTATTTTTACCCTTATTTTTTTAATTATGTATTCATTAAATGCCTTGTTATTTTTCAATGAAGGGTTTAGTGTAATTTTAAGACTACTTTTATTACTTTATTAAAAAGTGTGTAAAATAACATAATAACTTTCTTTTTGATATGGAAAGAGTATTATTTTATTTTTGTTTTATGTTTAGTTTGGTTAGGTTAGGGAACCTAGTTAGAAAAAGAACTTAAGAAAAAATAAACTAGTTTAGCGTAGGTTTAATAAAAAGAAAAGTGATAAAAAATAATCAAAAAATTATTTAAGAATCTATTTGGGTTACGGGTTAAAGGTTAATGATAAAATAATTAAGTTGATGTTTAAGGGTTAGGTTTCAAATAAAATGCTAAACACCTAAAATAAAAATTTATATATTTTTTGGTTTTATAGATAAGAAATTCAATATCAAACCTACACCAGTGGTGTGCTCCCCACTATTAGTGGTTCATCATTGGACCCAATCTACCAAGATAGTATCAGTATGGGTATAATATTAAGTGAATCACAATGTCCTAACTTATGGGGGGGGGGAATGAAACACAATGTTAGATGCATATAGAGTTAGGGTGCATTTCATTTAGAAAATATCATGCTCACTCAATGCATACATCATAACTCATGTCATGCACTTACAAAAATATGTGAGATATATATAACATCATTCTTAAGCATGTAAGCATGACATGATTGCAATGTAGGGTAACCTTATGTATCTCAAGTACGAATATTCCATATTATTGTCAACTGTTTATGTGAACACATAATTCCAAATACAAACATCTTGA
The DNA here is from genome assembly GCA_030549775.1 of Tamarix chinensis. Classification (NCBI taxonomy): domain Eukaryota; kingdom Viridiplantae; phylum Streptophyta; class Magnoliopsida; order Caryophyllales; family Tamaricaceae; genus Tamarix; species Tamarix chinensis. The sequence goes on from CM060182.1 coordinate 65,951,852, forward strand.
TCCTTAAAGGGATTTAATCAAACCAACAAGGCATTTATGGATAATTCCAAACCATACCAAGTGAGCATTTGTGGATAACACTAAACCAAATCAAGTGGGAATTTATAGATAACACCAAAACAATCTAGTTAGGTATTTATGTATATCACCAAACCAAACCTAGTGGACATTTGTGGATAACACCAAACCAATCCTTCTAGGCATTTATGGATAACATCAAACCAAACCAAGTAGGTATTTATAAATAACATCAAACCAAACCAAACCAAGTGTGCATTAATGGATAACACCAAACTAATCTAACCAAACCTTTATGGATACCAACAAACCAAACCAACTAAACAGTTATGGATAACACCAAACCAACATAGCCACACCATAGCATATAAGATAATCTAAATAGGTGTATAGATAAAACTAAAGTTATGTCATATATCACACACAATATGTGTTGATAGATTTCACAAAACTTTCATATGAGTATTTTTAGATGACACCACACTTAGATCATTGATTACACAAATGTTTATATAATACATTAAAATTTCACATTAATGCACCCATTAAAACCTTGAAATAACCATCTTAATCCTAAAAGACCTCTTAGAAAACAAATATGAATTATATGAGTTTTATGAAAAAGTAAACTATTGAATTATGTAAGAGTTTTATGAAGAAGTTAATTTAAAAGTCAATATCAAATTAAGACAACATAAATACCCAAAGTCTAACATAACATATTATTCATTTATTTAGTGACGAAAGTCACCAAAATGCCTTTTAAGGCTTCAAAAAGCTTAAATTTCCAAAACCAAGGATTAATTTAGGAAATCCATTTCAAGGGGAAATCAAATACTGTAATTTATTTTTTAAATTTTGACATACCCCTTTAAAATCCAAACATTTCCAAAAATAGGTAAATTGACCATTTTATGCTCAAAAATCTAAAACCCTACTATAAGAAATCACTAATCCCAAAATCCATACTTGAAGTCATTTCCACAGACTATCATACACTTTATAATCACTTCATTAAAGCATAACTTACAAGTTTAACATGATATCTACATAACCATGCTTGAAGATAAGACAAGATTAACAACTTCTTTCACATAATTATGCTTGTGATATATTCTTTTATTTAATAATGTTTGAGGAGAAAACACAATTCAATTTCAATATACATATATAATTATTTCACATTTATCTTCCCTATAAGAGTTAAAATAACCTTATCATGCATACTCTTTCCTCAGTATGCTCAAAAATATGCACAAAATATAGATTACTCAATAATCATTCTCAAAAACCATATTTTCATGCTTAAATTTCAACACATCAAACACATAAGCAATATAAAGTATCATATAAGGCATACTACATGCTTGACATACCAATTCATGTGATTTATATCACTTTCATCTCCAAAACACATACACATCAATATTTCTTCATAAAGCAACCATAAGCGGAGGGAAATAGAGACTTACCTTATTCCATATCAAGCTAAATTGAAATAACAAAGGAATGAAACTTTAGCTTTAGGACCCACCAAAATGTTTTAGACATCATTTGAAAATTGAAAGACTATGTTAACAATTGTGGATTCACATAATGCTAATCAATTAAAAATGAGAAGTGCAAACTGATTTTCTAGAAAATAGATCAAAAATTCAAGACCTGAGGATTACCCTGAGGATTTTGAAGAAATTATTCTTGACCAACTCAAGTGTTTAATAATCCTTTAGCACATTTAAAATCGATCTAATAGTACAAATTGAGTTATAATTATAAAAAGTAAATAAATTTAATAAAAAAACAACTCTAAACGGTTAGGTTTTATACCCAAATTATAAATCAAACAAGTTTGAAAGAATTGATTCAATTAATATGATAGAAAAAAAAATTACTTATATATAAGAACAATCCACTTAATTAATTTAATAAAACTATTACATGCTTGCTCAATTTTATTAATTAAAATCCAGAGAATAGTTTTTTTTTGATAAGTAAGGATTTTCATTACTTTAAAATAAGAAATTTTATAATAATAGTATCAATCAATGAGGATAAAAAAAATACCATCTAAAAAATGTAGCCATCTATCATATTTGGAATTATATTGTGACATGCTAATATACCTAAAAACTTTAAGAACAATGATTTTCACAACATACTTTGTGGGTCTCCAACGATTTTAAAAAATTCACAAATTGCATTCATGTCAAATGGTTGCTCCAAATTCCTTAAACAATGCAACTAGAAATTCTTTTTTGTGCTTCAGTTATCTAGTTCTTGACAACAATCCTTACACTTCCGTTACCTAATTCACCACCACATGTCACCTTCCCATAGCTTTTCTAATACATTGTCATATGTCCAAGGCAAATTGGTACTACATAAATATATGATTAAAAATATCTCCATCATCATCACAAAACACACATCAATTAGTTGGACACACCCTTTGATTCATCGATCTTTCCCTAGTAGGCAATCTATTCTACATAGCCAGCCACATAAGAACTTGAGCACACCATTGTATATGATTCCTGTGCTTTAATTCATGGTAAGCCTTCTTAATCACATTGTAATACCTCAAATTTTATCTAACCTTAACTTGGAGTAATTAATTTCCTAACCTAATCCTAATCTTAATATATATTTTTTTTCCTATCCTAATTCTTTAATCCTATATCTAAACCTAATATTAATATTAATTTTAGGTCATTAATATTTTAACCTAAAACTAACCCTGGATGGTTGATAAATTAATTTTATCCTAATTCCCTTATTTAAATTTAACCTAATTCTAATCCTAACCATAAAATATTTTTTATTTAATTTCGTTTCTTTTCCCCTTTTCTCTTTTCCTTTTCCTTTTCCTTTTCCTTTTCCTTTTTTCCTTTTTCTTCTCCTCATCCATATCTTCTTTTCTCATTCTTCCCTTTTTGGCCATGCAAAACCCCCTCACATGGATCTTTTCCCTTTGTCGTTCCTAGCCCCATACTGCCATTGTACCGACCCACCTTCCTTTCACCATCATCCATGATACCCTAGACTCCTATTAAAGGTAAATCCATGCCAAACACCAACTCCCCTAACCCTACACCTTTAGATTGTTCCTCCATACTTCATATGCCTTAACTCCTAATCTCCTATAAATACCCCTCATATCCTTTATTATTTCATTTCTTTTCACTCCCACAAACTCTCCCATACCTTCCTCTTTCTTCCTTCAACTGCTTTGCATTTCATTCGTCGTTCATCCACCGTATTTGTCCCTCGAAGCTCTGCATAACTTACCCCTCCTCACATTACTATACTCTTAGATGCATCAAGCACCCACACAACAAACCCTTAGTGTCACCAAGCACCTATGCAATAAATTTTTATCTACACCATTCACACACATAACCTTCCACCATCCACCAACTATTTTCTCCAATAACTCCAACACCACGTATCACATCTCCTACCAGAGTCATACTCTCATGCCAAACCACCCCAAGTCGTGTCACGTCATCATACCAAACACCCCCATCACCGTCACTCCTTGATGCAACACACCTATATACATCAAAAGTCCACACCGATCCCTCCATTTTTGTAATAAATTTTACTATAGGTAGTTTAATCCTTATGATGCTTGGTTTGTTTCAATTTTACTCAATTTTCCACCCTCCTTTACCTTATATTTTCCTTGGTTGTCTTCTTGAGTTCTAATGTTTTATTATTGTTGATTCATAGGTTGTTTATGGTGGTATTGGAGGATGAGTCTTAGGTTATATGTGCTTCGATATTGGATATATTTTTGGTAGGGATATACGTCGTAATTAGGGTTTCATATGCAACGTGTATATTTGTATGAAATCTCATGTTTGGAATTTTTGTGTGGATAATGTCATTGTGATAATGTGGTTTCATGAAAATTTGTGTTGTATGAAAAAAAAAGTGAGAAAAATGTGAAAGCATGTGATTGTGCACTTTGTTGGTTAAGTTGGTTTTAGCAAGTAAAGAAGGCTGGTATGAATCATGTATCTAAATTGGGCTAAGATTGTTGAATCACACACACACACAATTACACTTGTGATTAAGTATTTTCATGAGGATATGAGGGGAGGTTGAAAATAATTTATTTTGGGACTCATAGGGTTTTTGTGAAAATATGGGTCTTTTGGCTATCTTAACGGAAAATTGGTTAATGTGGGTCAAATATGGAATCTATGGTATTGTAATGTTTTTATTGGGTCAAAATTTGCTAAATATACTATGTGGTATATTTGGAGCAATTATAAATGATCTAAGTCCAATAAAAAGAGAAAATGACTTTACTTGGGAATAATAATCCTAGAAGTAGGGGTCATCATCGCATATATAAAATATTAGAGCTAGATATTGTTTTTAATATATGTTATTAATATTTTCATTTAAGGAACTTTTATTATATTTGGTGCTTATATGAGTCTTATAGAAAAAGTTATGCCTAATTTGTAAAATTAGGGTTTTTTTAGGGATTATGAATAGTAACCTTAGAGATAGACTATTATCGCATATATAAAACACCGTAGTTAGATCTTTTTTTTATAATATGTATTTAATATTGTAATTTTAGGAATGTGAATTAAATTTTGTGGTTATATAGGTCTTATGGGAGAGTTTATGCCTAATTTGTGAGATTTGGGTTTTATAGGGTTTCTAAATAGTAACATGAGAGGCATGCTATTATTTCATGTGTAAGACATTAGACTTAAACCTTGCCTTTTAGATATGATGTCAATAATAATATTTTAAGGGTAGGTACTAGATTTGGAGATAAAATGAGTATTAGGGAAGACATTATGGCTAATTTGTGAGATTAGGGTTTCCTAGGGAAAATGTGAGCATTTTCCTTAGGGGATGTCCCGATATGCATGTGGTAGCATTATACATGTTTTTGGATCATTATGTTATGTTGGATTATGTGTCTTGCATATCTACATGTCTTTCTACATGATGACCTAGAGATAAACGCCCATGAATAAGAAATTGACCACTCTAGGCTTGTTTGGCATAGGAGTAATAGGGGTGAATTTTTTTTTTCCATATTTTGTATCTTTTATATTAGGTATTTAATAATAATAAAAATATTTTTAATGAAATACCCATTTTAGATCAAATTAAAGTCTAAAGGTATTCGTCTAAAAAAGAATTTTTTATTTTAATTTTACTATATAAGATATGTAAAATAAATGGGTAAATTTTTTTTATCCCTATTAACCCATACCAAATGAGCATTAAAAGTGAAAAATCACGCGAGTCAGGACTAAGGTTGAAATGCCTTGAAAATTCTAATTTTTAAAAATTATAGTTAAATAAGATTTTAATAGGAAAATTATTAAATAAATTATTTTTATTAAAATAAAAAGGAAATTAATTAGGAAAAATTAATAATAAATTTATAAGTATTTTAATTAGGAGAAATTTAGGTATTTTAGCTAATTAATTATTTTATTTTGGAGATTAATTAAATAAATTATTTTATTTAAAATAAGAAGTAGAAAATAGTTTCAAATTAATATAAATTTTATAAATAATTTGATTGAAGAAAATTAGGGTGCTTTGCTAATTATAATGGAATTTATGAAAAATCATTTAAAAATCCTAAATTAGCCTAAAAAGGGATTTAAATATTATTTAATTTAAATATTATTATTTTTAAATATCCCAAATATCCTAATTAATTTAATTAACCCAACCCTCCTATTTTTCTTTCTTCCTTTTTCCTTTTCTTTCTTACTTTTTCCTTTGTTTTTCTTTCTTTTCTTCTTTTTTCTTTTTCCTATCCTTTCTCCCCTTTTGGGCTTGCCCCTCCCGCGGCCCAGTCCCCTACCTCCTTCCTTTCCTTCACGCGGCCCAGCCCGCGCAGCCGCTCCCTTTCCCTTCCCCTCTTGCGCGACGCTTCCCTTCTTATTCCATCGAAGTGCGTCGTTTTATTTAAGGATTTTAGCCTGTTGCCGCCCGACTAGTCTTTCTTCTTTTCTTTCTTTCTTCTCTACCCCGAACCACCCCATCCAGCCCCCCATCTTCTTCTTCCTTCTTCCCCTGTCGACGTCGTTGCATTTATAACTCCGCCGCCATCACCCAGGTTTTTTGCCGCCGGTCTTGCCCGTTTTGACCTGCCGTTCTCCTTCCTCTCTCTTCCCCTGACTTGCCGGCTATTTTGACCCAACCAATGCCCCCTCTCCTCGCACATTTCTCCCTCTCCTAGCTAGTCAACCCCCTCCCCCGAAAATTGCTGCCATCGGCCAACCATCGCTGCCGGTGACCCTAACCCTACTTTCCTTACTCCCTCGCCAACCCACATAAGCCTAACCTCTCATTTACACTCTATAAATACCCCCATAACAGCCCTGTGTCGAGCCTTTGAATTCTACCCAGAATTTCCCGACCTTGCCACCGCCGCCCCTTTAGACGCCTCGTCTGGCTAACTTCTCCACCATCTCTGGCCACCAAACTCTTCCTTGCACCGCCCTCTAGCTAACTAAATGTCCCATATCCCTCGATTCTTCTTGCACGAGCCACCCCGGCTGTACGAAGTAGCCTGCCCCATCAACCCTATTTTTGTCTCCACCGCCCATCAAACCACCTTTAACCACCCCTTCTGTCACTTCCGCCGCTTCTTTCACCTCCCAAATTATTCTGCAGACCACCCTCTACCTTCCCCTACCTTTCTTTTCCTCTTCCTCCCTCTCCTCCTCTCTTTCTCTCCTTCTTCCCCATTTGGCCACCACCACCGCTGTTGTGCGCCGCCACCCTCATTCAACTCCTCTCCCTCTAGGCAGTCTTAAACACCCCAACTCCCACCTTAATTCTCCCTATCTTTTTCCCAGCATTCAACTTTTATCCTTTTCTTTCCTTTTTTCGGCCACCACCGCTTCCACCGTGCACCACCGCCGGTGCTGCCTATCCCCACCAGCCTAAGGTTGAACCCTAAACCCTCTCAACCCTTTTCCCTATTTTTATACGCCTTAATTTATTTTATTTCATTTATTTGAATATAAATACTACTACTATTACTATTATTTATATTTTTAATATGTATTTTTATTATTAGTATTAATGTTTTGATTATTATTTATGTTGAGGGCTAAAGCCCTCTTGTATTTTTATTTCGATTTTATTATTATTATTATTATTATTATTATTATTATTATTATTCTTATTGTTTCTATTATTACTATTATGATTATTATTAATATGTGTTTATTATTATAATTATTATTTTTATTATTACTATTTCAAATTACTATTATTATTATTTCATTATTAATATTACAACTACTTTAATATTAGTTTTGCTATTAATAATAATAATAATAATAATAATAATAATAATAATAATATTATTATTATTATTATTATTATTATTATTATTGTACTACTACTACTACTACTACTACTACTACTACTACTACTACTACTACTACTACTACTACTACTACTAAATTTGATTATTTATTTTACTAATATTATTATTAGTATTATTTTGGTAAAGGGGTCGAAACCCTTATTTCACTATGTTTTTGAGTAATGCCCTTTTTATTATTCTTGTTAATATTAATATTGATATTATCTTTAGTATTTTTACTATTTTTATTTTAGTATCATTATTATTATTAGGGTAAAGTCTTTAAACCTATATTATCAATTTTTATAATATTTCTATTATTTCTTATATTATTAGTAAAGTTAGAAATTTGTTAATGTGATTTTTCTTAATATGTTATTATTTTGTCAAAGTCCTAAGAAGGCGTTGGAGCATACTCTAAGACCAGTGTTGTGTTTAGGTAAGGGTGTTACTAAGGCCTTTTTTGTGTTAATGTGCATTGTATGCCATGTAAGTTATGCATCCTATGTTATTATTGTAATTATTTCGTATATGGTATGACGTGGAGTTCAATCATGTTCTTGTGTTGTTATATGGCATGTGTATTATGTATATGTGATGATATGTGTTGTGACCCTGTAAGACATACATGTGAGAGCGTTGATGTGGTTTGTGTGGGAGAAAGGATGAAAAAGAAGGATGGGGAAAGAAGTTGACCTAAGTATTTTAATGATTCATGAGTGGAAGAATAAAATGGGGAATTTAGGGTTTCGTGTGGAAGAATCTAATTTAGGATTTCGTGTGGAAGAATCTAATTTATGGTTTTGTTTGGGAGAATATAACTTATGGTTTCTTATGGGAGAATCTAATCTTTGGTTCTATATGGGTTGAATTTAGGGTTTGGTATGGATGAATCTTTAGTTTTGTATGGGTTGAATTTAGGGTTTGGTATGGATGAATCTTTGGGTTTTATATGGTTTAAATGTTAGGTTTTGTATGGATGAATCTTTGGTTTTATATGGTTTGAATTTAGGGTTTGGTAAGGATGAATCTTTAGTTTTATAAGGACTGAATGTAGGGTTGGTATGGATGAATCTTTATGGTTTGAATTTAGGGTTTGGTATGGATGAATCTTTGGGTTTTACATGGCTTGAATCTAGGGTTTGGTGTGGATAAATCTTTGCTTTTGTGTGGATTGAATTTAGGGTTTTGTATGACGGAATCTTGGGGTTTACATGAAAGAATTTAGGGTTTTGTACGTATGGACTTAGGGTTCGGCATGAACAATTAAAAAGGTTTTATGGGGTGTGTAAAGTCTACATGGGAGTGAAATTTACGTATGAAAAGTTGATTTGGGATGTGAGGATAGTAATGTAAGCGTTGTTTGGGTGGTTGAACACTTTGAATGGAAAATAGTACGTGGAGCATTATAAGGGTATGGAGGAGATTGAATTAGGGTTTGGAGTGATTAACTATGGGTTGTTGTGATTAACTAGGGTTGGAGTGGCTAATTGTGGTTTGTTGTGGTTAACTAAGGTTTGGGATGGCTAATTATGGTTGTTATGGTTAAATAGGGTTTGGAATGGTTAACTATGGTTTGTTGTGGTTAATTAGGGTTTGGTGTGGTTGCTTAGGGTTTTTTTTTGTATCATGTGTAATTGGTGATTAAAGTGTAATTATAATGGTAGAATTTATGATTTGTGATGTGTGAAGTGTAAAGAGAATGATTCATGCATGTCCAGGGTAAAAGCTTTTGAATAAGATACTTAAGACACTAATCACTTAAAGTGGAAGATATTGAGATGGGACCAGCCGATCCACCTATTAGGAATAGTGGTTAGGGTTTTTATCCTATATGTGCGACCGATCCATCGATTATAATAGTGGTTAGGGTATGATATCCTATGTGTGACCAATCCATTGGTTATAATAGTGGGGAATCCTGAGCTCAATAAAAACAAACCAGAGTTTGTTAAGGCACTTAAAAGATACTAATTACTTACAGTGGAATACCATGTTAGCAGGAACCAGCCGATCCACCGGCTGTAATAGTGGTTAGGGTATGATACCCTATGTGCCTCCGATCCACCGGCTATAATAGTGGGGGCTTCCGTACACGCATGGATTTGATAAAAAGTATGGTGTAAAATGATTCCTGATCAGAGATAAATTAAGTAATGAATCCGGATTATAAATGGGCCTTTATGTATGTACCCGAATGATTGTTCGATATTATGTTATCATGATGGTCTTTATGTTCTTTTATTTCTTCTGCATTATTTATGTGATTTTATGTGTTGGCCTTAGTGCTCGGTTACCTTATTCAATACGTAGCGTACTGATCACCCTTTTCATGGGTGCTGCTCATTCCCACAAGTAGTATGCCCTTCTGACTTTGTGTAGATGGGCGAGACATCTGTTGGGGCTGAGTGTTGAGCATGTTTGGCTCGAAGTTTGAGAGTAGTGTGGCCGGATCTACTCTTCTTGTTATCTTATTTATTTCTATTATTTCTTCTTGTATCGGATTTATCCTGTTTGATTTATTACTTTGTATTGAGTATTTCAAATAAAGCTTTTATTGATTGTAAGATTGTTCCCTTTGAGGAATTTTGACTTCGCACTCTGATTTCTATCTTATGATTGATTTTACTCTATTGGTTTGTAAACCTTTATGCGTACTCTGATTTTGATATTATGATCTTTCTAGTTCTTTTATGAACTATTGGTTTGGTTTAATGTTAATATTTTCTTAGCCTTAGTACTTGGTACTGAAACGGTCGGAGAGAACCGGTTTGGTACTAAGTATAGCGGTAACATCCCCAGAATTCACGGTTTTTAATTTAAAATTCTTCCGCTAAAAAAAAGTAGTGAATTTTGGGGTGTTACAAAGGTGTTGAGTCTATTCCACTAGCTTAATAATAGTACCTAGGTGCATTTTAACCTCGAAGGTGCTTCAGACCATTCTATTAGTTTAAGAATAGTGGATATGAATGTTTTTCCCTATGAGGTGTTGAATTTGTTCCCATTAGCTTAATAATAGTGGTCAAGCGTGTTTTACCCTAGTAGGTGTTTCCATCCGTTCCATCGGATTAAGAATGGTGAGGTCCTGAACTCAATGTAAATAAAAAATGGATTGGGACCATACCTAATAATGGGATTTTGATTCAATTCTCCTATTGTATAGTATCATGTTTAATCATTATGCATGCTTATTCCTTTTTATCACCTTATGTAATATTTGTTGTTCTAATACAAATTTATTGTTACCTTACTCAATACGTAGTGTATTGATCATCTTTTTCATGGATGTTTCTCATTCCCACAGATAGGTGACACATGTGATTTTGTGTAGATCACTAAGGACCCTGTAGATGATTTTGCTACTTATGATACCTTTTTTGGGGAGGAGTAACCTTTATTTTTATGCTTAGGGTTTGGGGACATAGAGTCATGTTATATGGATCTTAGCTTTGACTTATATACCTTTTAAGACTTTTAGTTCTAGTGTATTCCTTTTATGTATTTGGGATATTATACTCGGAGTTAACCTCCAAACACTTGTTTAAATTTATAAATCTAACTCGTCATCTATTTTACCATGTTTTAACTATTTTTTCTTGTATTTGATGTAAGGATGGTATTGTAAGCTATATTTATGTCAAGTATGACAATACCACACATCTAGATTGTTAGTATTCTTTTGTTAAAAATAAAATTTTTTATTAGTAAATTTTGGGGTATTACACACATAATTGTATGTGCTTGCATCCATCTAGCTAACAATGAGTGGATAAAGTGTATCCCTAACCTTAAGTACTTGCAAAAAGATGTAGGTTGTATAAGATGAATCATGCCATATCCAAACATCCCCATAGACGAAATAAACAACATGGATCCACTTTACCCACAACGGGTCTTTCTTGTTACAAATATTCCATAGTAGCTTCCCTAAGGCACACTAGTTCCAAACATCAAATTACAAGAAGCCCAAGCTTCCTTCAACCTTAGGTAGACACAACTAATCTCATACCACTAATGTTCCTGTTCTCTTAGTTAGATTCCATGACTAGAAAAAATCTCTATGAAAACTTATGAACTTATGCAAGACCTTCTTAGGCAACACGATGACCTGGCTAAAATACACTTGTATGTTGGACATGATAGAATTAATGAGCTGAATCCTCCCTATGTAAGATAAGAAAAAGAGTACTCTAGTGTCTCAAATGAGCAATTACCTTATCCAATAATGGGTCAAAGTGGGCATAATAAAAATTAGTAGATGAAAGAGGGAAGCAAAGGTAAGTGATAGGTACAGAACCCTCCCAAATTCCAAGCATGTCACATATATATGTCCCGATCCTTGGCTCTACACCCTTAAAATAAGTAGTGTGTTTTAATAAATGTAAAGCCAACCCTAAAATTTTGGCAAAGTGATTGAACATGTCTAACATGCACTGCACACTTTTCACATCACCATGATAGAAGAGGAGTAAGACATACACAAAACATAAACTAATGATCTTCAAGGGCTTACAATGCAGGTGACCTTTAAAGTCTAGATTTTCTTGCAACAACTTTAGGCATCGAGAAAGATAGTACATCACAAAAACAAACAGATATGAAGAAAGATAATCCCCATGCTGTAAACCCCTCCTTCCATTGAAAGGAGGTGTTAAGGTCTCATTGCAAAAAATAAAATATGAAATTGTGCTCACACATGCCATTAAGAGGGATATAAAATTAATCAGGATACCATACCATAATAAGATATCATGAAGATATATTAGGGTTTCTAGGCCTAAGTTACAAATTAGCTAATTCAAATCAATCACCTCAAATTGAGAAGTCAAAAGAATAATTGAACCAATTATAAATAAATCTAAACAATCATTTTCCATAAGAATAATATTGCAGATAACTAATTTAAGATAATTATTTTTGAAAGTTAGGGTTTTGGCCCATAATGCAATCTGGTTAGTTTTTGAAAAATTATTCATATTGACAAGTTAAAATATAATTAAATATATTCTAAAGTTTTTTATAAAACTAAATGATAAAATTTGCTTAAAGATCCAATCCAAATTTAAAGATATGATTTCTCAATTAGGGTTTGAGCCCAACAATTCCAGTACCACCATTTTCATCAAATTGAAGCTATCGGCATAAAATGAAATATATTTCAAGACATAATACATAATCAATTAATCCAAAAGAGCTTAATTGGACAACTCTAAGATATTTAAATATAACTAGTTTAAAATATAAATCTTCAAACTCAATCATATATATAACAATCATTCAATTAAATCAACCACCTTTCTCATATATACAAAATCTAATAATCAATTTAGCTTTACTAGAGCTCATTTGTTCAAAGTCAATCAAAATAAAAGTTAGGGTTTCAATAATTATACTAAAAAATCTAAGTAGAATTTCAACTCTTTAATGGTAGGGGAGATTTATTTTAGGTCATCGAAGGTCGAACAACCCTCTTTGATGGTTGTATTAAGCTCACGATGGTTGAGTTAGCTGCACCAAACTATTGTCTGCTTATGTTGATCTTCACTATTGGTTGATACGTTGTGTCATTGTTACTATAGTATGCAGCCACACTTTGCTCACAATGACTCTTGGAGTTCATTGGTGATGGTGGGTTGTAGTAGTATGGTGGTGTAGATATAGGTGGTCAAAGAAGGAAGGAAGGTAGGGGTTGAGTTTTAGGGTTGAATTGGGATAAAAGGAAGGAAAATAGATAAGTGAATTTAGGGAAAATAATAAGGTTGGTTGGGGTGTTTTAAATATATTATATTGATTTTTTTAATAGTAACACATATAAGATGTTATAAAATATTTAAATAATATTAAAGGGATATTTTTTTTGAAATCTATTTAACAAAAAATAATTCCGTAAGGACCTAAAGAAATAAAATTGATATAATTCTTCTTTTAAAAATTTTGTAAAAGCTTTCAAATAAAAAAATGCTAATGATAAAGATAATTTGTATAATCTATGAAAATAAATAATATAACCTTCAAATAATATTTAAAAATTCTCGAAAATATATTTAAATCAAAATTTAAGCATGCGTAAATAATTTAAATTATTTTTTCAATAAGATTATCATAAAGTTTAAAAATAGAAATATGAGATTAACAACTTTTGAAAATGTCATATTAAATCTTAATGCCATCTCGATATTAAATTGATATGATGGATTAGAAATCTATTTTCTAAATCTTAACAAAGCACATATAAAATATCATAAATCATTCCTGTTAAAAAATCAAAAACTCTAAATAGAACTTTTGAGGGTTGTAGAACATCATAAAAATTATAAATCTCATGATAAAAACATAAATAAATATAAAATATTATTTTATAAGGTTTTACTAGCTCAATTAAAAACTGAAGGGGGTATCATAAGACTTTAATGGAAAATTGGGAATTCAAACAAAAAACCTTGTTAAATATGAAAATGAGGATTTAAATTGCTGTAGGAAAAAAAATCATTGATATTACTTTATAATTAAATGTAGATTTTAAAATTTCAAATGAACTCATTCTTGTTAGGGAAATATGATCCTAAAATAAGCCATAATTTGTGACAGTGCCACACATGGAATCAAAGCTTAAAATATTTTATCAAACACTTTTTCATCAATAAAAAAACTTAAATTTTCTTTAGTTACAAATATATAAACTATTTATAAAATAGAACGTGCTTGTATATTTGAAATAAAAATTAAAAATATACGAAATGTATTAACTTACAGATGTAATAAAAAATAGAAATATATTTTTTAGACAAGAATCAAAGTCATATAAATTTAATAAAAATCATAGTTATGAATGAATTTATCTAAAACCATCCATAACAATAACCAATAAAATTAAATATCAATATGAAGACAAAATTGGCAATAATTGAATAAAACAAAAGCGCATAAAATTAATAATGAATTTACATAAATTCAAGGGCATTTCCTGATAGGATGAAATCACATAAGAGAAGACTCCTTTTACTTATAAAATAATTAAAATGAAATCCAAATCATATATTAAATTTTAGAAATTATGTTTTCCAAAGAATTAGAAAAAGTAAATAGATTCAATGTTCTGATGAAAGGATTATCATAAGAATTAAAAAGATGATCAAAAACTCAAATAAAATACTTTCTATGATCAAAATTTAAATAAATTAAATTGATATTTTATGCAAATTAGATTTAAAAAAAAGTGAATTATTACATAACTAGTTGACTGAAAGATGAAGGCTTGGTTAGGTGTGAAGGGATCATTAACTTGAGATACAATTAGGGGAGTGTTTTGATTAGTATCCCTAAATAAAGGAAGGTCAGCGTTCTATTTAGAATGGATAGTGTTAAGACCTTTTTTTTTATTATAAAAAATAAAGTGTGCTAATTGCTTGGTGGAGCCATCATAATGAAAACATACAACATAAGGTTGAGATCATGTTTGGATGAACTTGATTGATGTGAATTGGTGCAAGTTTACTCCCTTATGAATGATTTAACGCTAGTATTACTAGGGGAGGGGGAGATTTTGTAACTCTAAAATCTTCATAGGATCTGGAAGATTTTTAGGACAATAATTCTGCTGTTCTTTTAGTTGAAAAGCGTTACATTATATTTTTACCTTTATGATCAATAACCGTTATCTTCCTAGTGTGATGTAGCTTTGCCTTTAGCTAAGTAGTAGTACTTTTTTATTGAAATAATTTTATTTTTTAATCGGCTTCAAGGCTACTTAGATGAGGGCAAAATTCCTTTATTAGCTTTGATGTTAGTGGTTGGTTGATGTCCTTTCATAGTTTTTTTGTGTTAAAAATATGTGCAAGGATCAAATGAGCCATTTACATATTTCACCGACTGAAATGAATTTTCACCTATAATGAATAAGCTTCAGGCCTTGCATGGTGGGATGTTTTTTGGCATTTATGCAATTGCTTTAATGATCTAGATTAAGGACAATTAAGTTGAAGGAGTCAAATAGGTGGTAGGAGGGTTCAAAGCTTTGATATTTAAATAGGTCATGAAAAGGTAGGCATTGCGATGCCATAGAGGAGTTTAATAGTAGGTAGGAGAAACTAGATTGAGGGCTACACTAGAGGAAATTAGAAGTAGAGAAAGGAAAAAGGACTGACGACAACAATGGGGGGTTGGGATTTGAGCATGTGCAAGGCATGTTCTTTCCTTACATTGTTCTTAATGGGGAAAGTTGTTATCTAAAACATGTATTGTAATTAAATTTTCATTGTATATGAAAATAAATAATAAATCTCTAAGACTAGACCAATAATCGGGATCTAATATTTTTATGATGGCATAAACCTATTTTAAGGTCCAAAGCTTGATTCCTATTAGATTTCAATAATTTTAAGCTACATTTGGGGTTTATGTAATACTCTGTTATTTTAGATAACATAACTTATTTTGCATATTTATTGGTTAAGGTTAGGTTCCCTTATTTTGATGATTTACCACATCTTTGTTGAGTTTTTAAACCCTAATTACATTTTTGGAAAGTTACTCCTTATCATTTCTTACTTATTCGTATTTTATGGGACCTTTGAGCCACTTTTTTTTTGAACTCTTTTGAGACTCTTATTTTGTATGGATATATAAAATCTTCATATTTTTCTGAGACTCTTAGGATTTTAAAAAATGTCAAACTAAGTTGTTGGTAAAAATATATACTATTTATCATCCTAATGCATCTTAATCATGTATTTTAAACCTTGTCAATCTCTTTATGGTTATATGAATTTCAAAAAAATTAGGGATCATATTATTTTATTAATGTTTAGCTAAATATGATCCAAAAACGTACCATTTTTATTCATATCAATTTTGAGTTTATTCTGATGCTTTTGAATATTAAAAGTTATCAATTCACATTTTTATTCCTCGAATTCTATCATAACATTACAATAATCAATCCTAACATTTAGTAATTATTTATAATAAATGAGAAAATCTCATTTGAGCCTGAGAAAGTTTGTGTCCCCTTGATGGTTAAAGCCAAGTTGGAATTGTCTTCCTTGTTACATATTTTAGCATAAATATATTAAGTTAGTCACATCTTCTTCTTTCCTTTCCTTCACTCATTATTTTGTGCATGATTCAAGGAGAACCACTCATTTTGGTGCCTCCCATGTGGTGCCACCTTGCTTTCTCCTTCCTTGATATTTTCCCTAAAATATCTATTAAGCCTTAGTTATTAAGTTATGGATTTACTTAACCATTAAGCCTTCTAACTTAGCATATTTTTGAGTCATTAACCTCCTATCTTATCTCCCTTACCACCAAAACCTTTATCCATCCTCATCCCCTCTATTTTCTTGGCCTTCATGGTCATTACCCACCATTGTTAAAGCTCAATTAAACTTCTAAACTTTGAGGATACATCTTTTACACATTCTCCTCTATTATGATATTTATGAGATTTTTCCCTAATATTTTCTATGATTGTTCTAGGTTTTATTTTTTAATTTTATTTTCTTAGTGTTGAATATTTGAGAGTAAAGGTAAACCTACCAAACTCTAAGTAAATAGAATTGACACATGTTATATGCTTATGTTAAGTTAAAAATGATTTTGTGTTTGGTTGAAGGTTTGGCTTTTGGGCTGGTAGTTGGTTGAAAGCTTGAATATTTTAATGGTGGATTTGTGAGTTTATTTAGACCAATTTTGATATGTAACATGTTTAGGCTCAAGCATGTTATATTTATGCTTATTTTGATTGAATCTTAAGCATGAACAACATGAAATTGGTGAGTTTTGTGTTAGAGTTGGTCATGGGTCTTTTTTTTTTCTATTATAATTTTTTTGGGAGATTCTAATGATACGATTTTATTTCTTGGAATTCTTGGAACAAATTTCATGTATAAGTTATCTTGATTTGACATGATTATCATGGTTTAATTTTGGTTGAAATTTTTGAAGCTTTAGGTTTTCTTGGAAAAATAAGCTTGTTCTTCATTTTATTTAACTTGTTCTTGTTCTGTTTAAAGTGTTATTGGCCCACTCATATACTAAGTATTTTTATATTTGAAATTAAACATTCTTATGGATAATTAAGAGTAAAATGATATTTTAATCAAGTTAATGTATTTTACAAGATATTTTGCTATACTTTAGGTATTTTTAGTGGTTTTGGGATATTTTGAGAAGTTTTATCATATCATAAATAGTAACGTCATGATTAGTGATTCATAGTTTTTTCTTTTTTGATAAATATTAATTTTTGGTGATAATTTTTTTGGTTTTTAAATTTAAGTTTCTTGCTATAGAATGACATTTCCCATCATTTGTGAATAACATTTTATGTAAATAGTGTTTGTTTTAAAAAAAATTCTCACTTGACATGTTTTGGCTTTCAAAGTTGTTTTCCATCATCAATTTGGCCTTTTAGATCCTCAAATGCAATCTATTGATCCTTAAAGTATTTTCAAACTTTTGGATTAGTAGTTTTACCTAGTGGAGTACTATTTTGTCCTTGTTTGGCTTATATGTCTTTAGCTTCTTGTGTTGGCTTGTATGTGTTAATGGTTTTGGTTTTTATTTGGGCTTAAGGCCTACTTTACTTTTAATTTGTATTTTTGGCGAGCAACCTTGCTTTTATGGTGGTAAGTTTTGAGGATGCTATCTTTGTAATGTGTTTTAATGAATTAAATTCACCTAATATTCAAGTAAGATGTGCCAATGATGACCTTAAAGAGTATTTAGTTTACCCCATGATGACATTGAATAATTAAATCTAAGAGAGTAAATTGAAAGAAAATAACTAAAAAGAGAGGTTTTGGCTAGTTAATTGAAACTTTAGCCTTTTATGGTTGAGAGGTGTTGTGACCCTAATAGTCAAGAATTGTTGAGAATTCAAGTAAAATGTTGTGTGTGGTGAATTTATGACTTGTTATTTAACCTTAAAATTTTATGGTTAGTTGTTTCTTGTTGATAGATATCACGTGATGCCTAACCTTTTTATGGCTAGTTGATTGACGTGTCTTCTTTGGCTAGAGAACTTAGAAGCACCTCAGATGGCCCTCTGAGTGAAAAGATCAACCTTTGGGTCTAAGGGTCCAATTCTACTTTTATAGGGGGACTCATAAGCCCTACGGGGATATGCATACTTAATGAAATAAATCTCTAGAACATTATGTTACACTATTAGACTAGTTATCTGGGAATTAAGGAGTTACTATGAGATATTGGTAGTTACCGTTATGTATTGCCCTTAATATGCGATTTATTAGTTTATTGATAACTAGTCAT
The DNA here is from genome assembly GCA_030549775.1 of Tamarix chinensis. Lineage (NCBI taxonomy): Eukaryota > Viridiplantae > Streptophyta > Magnoliopsida > Caryophyllales > Tamaricaceae > Tamarix > Tamarix chinensis. The sequence goes on from CM060182.1 coordinate 65,970,516, forward strand.
TTGAGATGTTTGGTGGTATTACGTGTTATAAAATGTTTTGACCTTGAATATGCATGATTTGATACTATTATGTCATCTTATGTCTTTAATGCATGATGTTATGCTTTGTATGTGATATGGCTGTGTGAGTATACTATTTGCTTAGGGTTACATGTGTTTCCTCAATACTTTGCAATTAAACATATTATTTTTCAGTGGTTGTGGTGCAAGTGTTATGGCTACTCTTATAGCATTGGGACATGTAAATGAGTAGAACTTCTTGTGTTGTGTTCTGTGTTAGGACTTCCTCATTGTTGTTCTAGTCGACGTGATTTAACTTTGTAACCTTGATTTAAGGCATTGTAATATTTAAAGAGTTTACCTTATTATATTGTTCTTATTGCTACCCTTGCATCTTTCATTGGCTAGGTGAACACACACTCTCCTCATGATAGACATAGTGTTATCATCCCTCACCTTTTGTTTTAACTTCCATACTATTCTTTCAAAATAAAAACTTTGGTTTCAAGAAAAATGGGGGTGTTAGCATTACATGTTATGCTTCTATAAGGGAATTATCTATCATATATTGGGAGATATAGATTGATATGAATCTCCAAAATTTATATTTAATTAATTCTACTAATTGTTATAAATCATTTTGTGCTTATAATTGTTTTTCTTATTGTGTGCTTGATTAGGGAAATTAATGCAGCACATGGAGAATGGACTTAAAGTTTGCTGTAGCTGCTGAGGATTTGTTGCAGAAATTTATTTTAAGTTAGGAAATCCCATGTGATGTATTCGCCGGCAAAATTGGCTAATGGGGATTAAGTTGGCTGTATGACCCACCACCCGACCCATAATTAACTGGGTTAGTTGGACTGTGGGTTATTCATCCCTTAGTTACCATGATTAGCTAAATTATTTTTAGCTGATGGGAATTAATTTTATCATTCTTTCCTTGTATTTATAAGGCATATAAACTTGTATTTTTTTGGGCTATTTTGATTGATCCAGCCGTCGACTCCTTGTGTTGTTCCGGCTGATTGTTGGGCTGAGTTGTGTATGTATTTGATAGGCCTGCGATATGTATTTGTACGTTCCCTTGCTGTATTTGTACGCCATATATATATGGCCTATAATTTATTCACTGACACTTTTTGGTCGAATGAAATCTTAGTCTGGAATTTTCTCCCTTCTGCTCTCTCTCTCTCTCTCTCGACTCTCTCTCTCTCTCTCTCTCTCGCGATCTCCTCGTTCTCATTCTTTTGATTATTCTCTTTGATCTGTTCTTGATCTTTCTTACTTCTCAACTTCAGCAACCGTTGTAATAACCGCGCTCTGAGTTTTAGGATCTTCCTTTGGAGAAATCCTTAGGCTGATCTCGGCGAATCGAACCCCGCGCTCGATTATACTTCGATCCGTGAAATTTGTGAGAAACCCTTACAAGTTTCCATAATTTGGTATCAAAGCCTTGATTATTTGAGTGCTAGTGGTTTAATTGTTTGTTACTAAGTTTTCTTGGTTTAATTACTTTGTCGATTTTGCTATCCCATATTTCTAAAGCGCGAAAACTAGGGTTTGCGATTGACGAAGGAAATCGAAGGATTCCATCGCATCTAAGCTGGCGATTGAGAGGGTTGCGTTTTCTGCTTCGAAACTACTTGGGAACCCTAAGTAGCTTTGGGCGATTTTTCGGCTAGGGTTTGGTCAAGATTCTTGAATCTTGATGATTCTTTAGGAATACTCCTCTATTGGTAAATTCGAACCTTATCTTGTTACTTACTGCAATCTGTGATAACCAATTTGCAATTTATTACAAGATATCATTCTGTTCACAATTAATAAGTGCATAGGAGGATTGACTGGCGAACCTTTTGGTTTTAGAAAGGAGTAAGGACTCCAAGAAGAGGGGGTCCCTATTTAGTAATCTGATTAATTGCTTAAATTGCTCGCGGTAATATCGTTTCTTTCTTAAGCTCTCTGTTACTTTCTATTTAATACTTACCTGGAATTAGTGTGTAATTTGTATTTGCTGATATATCTTTAATACTATCTGGTACTGTGATATCTTTATAATTAGATTGATTAATTTGCTATCTGTTTGATTTCTTGATAAAGTAAATTGATTTTAGACTGTCTGTTAATTGTGCTTATTTGAATATTATAAGATAAACCTAATAATGTCTAACAACGGCCAATCTGTTAATCAATCTGTTTCAATTTCTAGTAATGATTTATTAGAAACCCATAGGAATTTTCAAGAACAAATGACTGCTCAACTTGCTGTGTTATCTGCTAACTTAGAACAAATAATAGGAGAAAAAGAAGTAAGGATTAATGAATTGCAACATACTAGGGTAGAAACTCAACATGCAGGTGTATTAGGAAGGGCTCCTATGGACCCTAGGACTAGATTCCACCTGTAGCTAATTTAGAAGAATTAGAGGACCAAGTATCCAACAACAGTGATAGGAGACCTAGACAGAATAATAGACAAGAAAGGGATTTAGACTTAGTTGATAGGAACCTAAGTAATCTTAAGTTTAGTATACCTGGATTCAATGGCATAAATGATCCTGATTATTATTTTGAGTGGGAAAGGAAGATAGAATTAGTATTTGAATGTCATAATTACTCGGATGAGAAGAAAATTAAGGTAGCAGTAGTGGAGTTTACTGAGTATGCTTCTTCTTGGTATCATAACCTTGTTTTAACTAGACGTAGGTGTGGAGAACCACCTATACAAACATGGGATGAATTTAAAATTTTGATGAGAAAAAGATTTGTTCCAAGTTATTATTATAGGGAATTACATAAGAGGTTACAAACATTAAGTCAAGGAATTAGGATAGTGGATGAATATTTTAAGGAATTAGAAGTTTTGATAATTAAAACAGGAATTGTGGAGGATGATGATGCTACCATGGCTAGATTCTTAAGTGGGTTAAATTTTGAAATAGCTGATAAAGTAGAATTATATCCTTGTGTGACGTTAAGTGAAATGGTGAACATAGCTACTAAGATAGAGAGTCAGATAAAGAAGACTAGACAGTATAAACCCCATGGGATTGGGATGAAGAGTACAGTAAGAAGGAATTTTGGGGGAACTACTTCTGGAAATTGGAGGAATAATGGGAGATTTGAGCCTAGAGGTAGAAACAATGAGTTCAAGGTAGGAAATAAGATTGAAAAGGGTAGAAATGTAACAACTAACCCTGATGGTGGTCCAAACAGAACTAGGGATATCAAATGTTTTAAATGTGGAGGATTAGGAAATATAGCTTCTGAGTGTCCAAACAAGAGGAATACTTTAATTAGAGAATCTGGAGACATATAATCTGAATCTGAGGAGGAAGATTTGGAGACTAGTTTGGTTAGAGAGGATACTAGTGAGTCAGAAGAAGAAATAGAATTGCCAATAAGTAGAGACCTTTTTATAGTACGTAGGGCTTTAAACAGTAATAAACTACCTGATTCTAATGCAATACAGAGAGAAAATATATTTCATACTAGATGTTTGATTGATGATAAATGTTTTAATATGGCTATAGATAGTGGTAGTTGTATCAATGCTGCTAGTACTTTATTAGTATCTAAGCTAGTATTACCAACCACTAAGCACCTAAAACCATATAGACTACAGTGGCTTAATGAGGTAGGAGATGTTAAGGTTAGTCAACAAGTTTTAGTGAATTTAAAATTAGGAAAATATGAGGATTCTATTCTGTGTGACATAGTTCCAATGCATGCTGCTCATTTATTGTTAGGTAGACCTTGGCAATATGATAGGAGAGTGACACATGATGGTTATAAGAATATATATACTTTACATAAAGATGATAGGAAGATTGTTTTAGCACCTATGACTCCAAAAGAGATTTTTGATGTTCAAATAAAAATTAAGTCTGATTATAAGGAACTATCTAAGTAGAGTTTAGAGACTGAGGTTAGTTCAAAAGAAGTTAAGGGGACATCTGGATTTTATGCTAAGAGTAAAGATGTGGGTAAGGCTATTAAGAGACAGGCAAATGTGTACTTGATGGTTTATAAAGAATGTTATGAATGTCAATTAGGATTAAGTGAGGAAGTACCTGTTGCTGTGAGACAATTATTGGAAGAGTATAGTGAGTTGTTTCGTGAGGACATACCTAGTGGATTACCTCCATTAAGGGGAATAGAACATCAAATAGATTTTGTTCCAGGAGCTGTTATACCAAACAGACCTACTTATAGGGCTAATCCTGAAGAGGTTAAGGAATTAAAGAGGCAGGTTTCTGAATTATTAAGTAAAGGATACATTAAGGAATCAATGAGTCCATGTGCAGTTCCAGTATTATTAGTGCCTAAGAAGGATGGTAGTTGGAGAATGTGCATAGATAGTAGAGCAGTAAATAAAATAACTATTAAGTATAGATACCCCATACCTAGGCTTGATGAAATGTTAGATCTTCTACATGGTGCTGTAATTTTTTCAAAAATAGATTTAAAAGTGGATATCATCAAATTAGGATGAAACCAAGAGATGAATGGAAAACAACTTTTAAAACTAACTTTGGGTTATATGAATGGTTAGTAATGCCTTTTGGATTATCCAATGCACCCAGTACCTTTATGAGACTTATGAACCATGTCCTGAGAAATTTTATTGGAAAATTTGTGGTTGTTTATTTTAATGACATACTTATATATAGTAGATCTTTAGAAGAACATTTGAAACATTTAAGGATTATTTTGGATGTGTTTAAGACAGAACAATTGTATGCTAACTTAGCTAAATATAGGTTTTGTTTGGAAAATGTGGAATTCTTAGGATTTGTGGTAGATAAATATGGAATATCTGTAGATAAAGACAAAATTAAAGCTATTCGAGAGTGGCCTGTACCTAAAAGTGTAACTGAAGTAAGAAGTTTCCATGGTTTGTGTTCCTTTTATAGAAGATTTGTTAGGAATTTTAGTACAATAACTGCTCCTTTGACTGCCATAACAAAAAAGGAAAATGGATTTAAGTGGGGTTTAGAACAGCAAAATCCTTTTAAAACTCTTAAAAATAAATTAACCCAAGCACCTGTGTTAAGCCTTCCTGACTTTGAAAAGATGTTTGAATTAGATTGTGATGCTTTAGGGTTAGGAATAGGCGTTGTACTTTCCCAAGAGGGCAAACCAATAGCTTATTTTAGTGAGAAATTAAATGGTAGTACTTTAAATTACTCTACTTATAAAAAAGAATTGTTTACTTTAGTAAGAGCCTTAGAAGTTTGGCAACATTACTTATGGCCTAGAGAATTTGTGATAAATACTGATCAAGAGGCTATTAAATATTTAAAGAGTCAATCAAAATTAAATAGGAGACATGGTAGATGGATTGAATTTATTGAAAGCTTTTCTTATATAATTAAGTATAAAAAAGGAAGTGATAATGTAGTTGCAGATGCTTTATCTAGTAGACATGCTTTATTAAATGCTGTAGATACTACTTTGCTGGTTTTTTCTTGTATTAAGCTTTTATATCTGGAAGATCTTGATTTTAAGGAAATTTATAAGAAATGTGAAATTGCTACACAAGGAAACTATTATATATCTGAGGGTTATTTGTTTAGAGAAAATGGGTTATGTATTCCCGAGTGTTCATATAGAGGATTATTAATTCAAGAAGCTCATAATGGTGGACTAATGGCACATTTAGGATTTCAAAAGACCTTAGACTTATTAACTGATCATTTTTATTGGCCTCATATGAAAAAGGATGTGTTGAAATATTGTATTAATTGTGTGGCTTGTAGACAGGCTAAATCTACATCAAAACCTTTTGGGTTATATACTCCATTGCTTGTACCTAATCAACCTTGGACTAATGTTTCTTTAGATTTTATTTTAGGCTTACCTAGAACTAATAGAGATAAGGATTCAATAATGGTTGTAGTAGATAGGTTTAGTAAAATGACTCATTTTATACCTTGTAATAAGACCAATGATGCTGTGACTGTGGCTGAATTATTTTTTTCTCATATAGTTAAATTACATGGCATACCTAAGACAATAGTTTCAGACAGAGATGTTAAATTCCTGAGTCATTTTTGGAAAGTTTTGTGGGGGAAAATTAGGGACAAAATTATTATTTTCCACAACATGTCACCCTCAAACAGATGGACAAACAGAGGTAGTAAATAGAACCTTAGGTAATATGTTAAGAGCTGTCCTTGGAAAGAATCTTAAGTAGTGGGAATATGTTTTACCTCAGGTAGAATTTGCTTATAACAGGACCTTGCATTCTACAACTAAAAAGACTTTGTTTGAAATTGTGTATGGTTTTAATCCTTTGACTCCTTTAGATCTAAGTCCTTTGCCTAATGCTGAATTGCAAAATTTTGATGCTGAATCTCATGCTAATAATATAAAGAAATTACATGAATCTGCAAGTCAACAAATTACTAAGAAAGTGCAAAAAATGGTTGAGAATGCTAATAAAAGGAGAAGAAAAATGGTTTTTAAACCTAGGGATTTAGTTTGGGTACATCTTAGGAAGGAAAGATTTCCAAACCTTAGAAAATCAAAATTAGACCCTAGGGGAGATGGACCTTTTACTGTGTTAGAGAGAATTAATGATAATGCTTATAAAATTGATTTACCTGCTAAGTTTGGGAATGTTAGTGATTCTTTTAATGTTGCTAATCTTAGTCCATTTATTGGAATTACTCAGGTTTCAGAGGCGAAACCTTTTCAAGAAGAGGGGAATGATATAAATCTCCAAAATTTATATTTAATTAATTCTGCTAATTGTTATAAATCATTTTGTGCTTATAATTGTTTTTCTTATTGTGTGCTTGATTAGGAAAATTAATGCAGCACATGGAGAATGGACTTAAAGTTTGTTGTAGCTGCCGAGGATTTGTTGCAGAAATTTATTTTAAGTTAGGAAATCCCATGTGATGCATTCGCCGGCAAAATTGGCTAATGGGGATTAAGTTGGCTGTATGACCCGCCACCCGACCCATAATTAACTGGGTTAGTTGGACTGTGGGTTATTCATCCCTTAGTTACCATGATTAGCTAAATTATTTTTAGCTGATGGGAATTAATTGTATCATTCTTTCCTTGTATTTCTAAGGCATATAAACTTGTATTTTTTTGGGCTGTTTTGATTGATCCAGCCATCGACTCCTTGTGTTGTTCCGGCTGATTGTTGGGCTGGAATATTGGACTGAGTTGTGTATGTATTTGATAGGCCTGCGATATGTATTTGTACGTTCCCTTGCGGTATTTGTACGCCATATAAATATGGCCTATAATGTATTCACCAACACTTTTTGGTCGAATGAAATCTTAGCCTAGAATTTTCTCCGTTCTGCTCTCTCTCTCTCTCGACTCTCTCTCGCTCTCTCTCTCGCGATCTCCTCATTCGCATTCTTCTGATTATTCTCTTCGATATGTTCTTGATCTTTCTTACTTCTCAACTTCAGCAGCCGTTGTAATAACCGCGCTCTGAGTTTTAGGATCTTCCTTTGGAGAAATCCTTAGGCTGATCTCGGCAAATCGAACCCCGCGCTCGATTATACTTCGATCTGTGAAATTTTTGAGACACCCTTACAGGTTTCCATCATAGATAAATGAGTGTGGATGTTATTGAGGTTGAAAAATGTGAAATTTTAGATCATTCAAAATACTCCTCCACCTATAAAGGAACTTATTATTGGTAAATTATACTTTTTAAGAATTTAATATGTAAAACTAAATTCAATGTTTTAATTATAAAATTTATTAAATTTATAGAAGATGAAAGAGAGAAAAATAAAGGTGAAAATGATTATCAATGTTGATTTTTTTTAAATTTTATAAAAAAATGTATTCTTTTTGACACAAAGATGTATATATATATACATATGGCATCTGCCAAAATTAAGCTACAAATTCTTACATAAAATGATAAATTTTCATCCTTTTATTTTCCTCTAAAGATTACCTCTAACATTTTTGGGTCAAATTTCCTAGCAAAAGAGTAAAAAAGAAAAAGAAAAAAGAAATCGAAAGGCCCATAATTCATAATGATAGTAAACATTATAACAACATACTATTTTTTATATATTTTAACATTTAAATTTTTTTATAAATAAAATTAAATATAAATTTACATGTAATAAATAAATAAATAATAATAATTTAAGAAACTCATTTATATAATATTATTTTTATTAAATGTATAATAATAAATAGAATAAGTGCATAATCATAAATTTCCTTTTTTATTTATTTTGAAAAATAGAAGTGTAATAGTGAAAACTATTTGTTAAACTATCACATTCCTCATCTATGTAATCAATTATAAAATTATTATTTGAATAGTTGGTATGAGAATCGAATTATAATTATTATCTATAATTAATATGCATAAAATTTAGCTTATGGGATATAGATGATTTTACTATATTAATATGGGTAAAAAATAAATGTGGACTCATACATAAAAATATGTTGTTTTAGGCGGAAAATTTATTTGGTGGTTTAGTTGTGTCATTATATATTACTAGATTATTATCCATGCAATACATTGAGGTATTTAAAATTTAAATAGAATTATAATTTAGTAGCTGATTTTTTAGTAGTTGGTTTTTTATATATTTGGTTGCATATATATATATATATATATACACCCTCTCTTTTACATCTAAATTCATTCAACAAAATTTAAATGGTGGACTGTAATAGGTACAATATAATTCTAAATGACTATATATTGGCTAGTGGTGCATGGATTTATTTATTTCAAATTATAATTTAATATTTTAGAATATGAATTCACTAAAGGAGAAATAAATCTTTATATTTTTATATAGGAAGTAAAATCTAAATGATTATACGTTGTTTAGTGAAAAATACCAAAGGAAATGAGTACACATTTTACACATTATAATTTACTTCCCTTGGTCGTTGCCATTTACCACAAATCATAATTTTGTAATCCCTATTAAAATATCTATGTACAATTAATTATCAATGAGAAATGGTTCCTTAAAAAAAAAGGTTGACATTAACCATAACTTTTATGAATTATCATTGGGAAAAAGTATATTTGTAATACACCAAAAATTTATCTAATCTTAATTCCAACTAATTAATATTCTTAACCTAACCCCAACAGTTTCTTTTTCTTTTTTTATTTTTCCTTTTTTTTTTTTCTTTTTCTCTTCCTGTATCACTGTCCCTACCGTCCTTGCCTTTTCCCCTTCAAGCCATGCACAACCATTCCTTGCATGGCTCCTTTCCCTTTCTTTTCCTTCCGATGCCCTACACTCTTGCATCAGCCCCTGCACTACTCACCAACTCCTTACACCACTTGCACCAGCCTATACCACAAGTGTAGCTTCCCCAAACACTCTATCAATCTCAAATCTACACCTAACCATTTCACCTTTGGCAGTCTGAGCATCCACGCTTTACTCCCATGCACCTATATATATGCATAACCCTTCTTCTCTCCTCCTTTTCTTCCTTTCTATTATCATCGAGAAGCCAACCCTAACTGCCTCCTTCATTTTTCATCTTCTTCTCAATTCATCGTAATCTATTTTTTGATGTTTAATACCCACACCACTCACCACCACAGACCACTAAACACCACCATTTCCCTTAGCAACCAACAACCACTACATCCCTATCAATCTCCCTATCTGTCACCAAACCAACATGGACCAAACCATTCCTTTTACCCCTCCCCTAACACCCTATTTGGTTTTTGTTGAAGAACACATTCGTGCACCTCCCTCACATGGTCGTGCATCCTCATCTTGCACAACCCACAAACCCCTTCTTGCACAATCATGCAAGTTCCTTTTTGGCCCATGCACGGTCTTCTCACACGACCCACACACTCCTAGTGCCCTATCATGCTCCCCTTTGGCCTTCTCCTTGGAAAAATTGTTCCCTCCTCTTTAGCACACCCAATTCACCGTCTTGCACCACTTCTTGCACCATGCCCTTCGCCAACTTCCATACACCACCCAACGCACCACCTAACGCAAGCTTCTTTGGCTATTTCCTCTAATTTATAATCTTATTATATATTTAGCTTTTAGGTATTTTTCTTGTGGTCTTGGAGGAGGATTCTTAGGTTATACATTTGTAGAGACCAGAGACACTTTTGGTAATGATACTTGTCATAGATAGGGTTTTTGTGTGCAATGGGTATAATTTACAAAATATCATGTTCGGTATTGTTACATGGATAATGTTATTATGATAATTTTTTTATATGATATGTTATGTTGTATGATGGAAAAGTGAGAAAAATGTGAAATCATGCGATTATGTATATTATTGGTTATGCCTGGTTTCATAAGTCAAGAAGGTTAGCATGAATTGTATGTCTAAATTAGGGATATAATGTTTGAATCATATACATATACATACATACATACATACACACATACATATATATATGAGGATATGTGTTGGAGGCTCAAAATCATTCATATCAAAACTCGTAGGGTTTTGTGAAAATATGGGCATTTTGGGTATTTTAAGGGAAAATTTGTTAATATGGTGTTAATATGGAAAAATTGAGACTTTAATTGTTAATTGGTTAAAAATAGGTTAAATATATTATGTAAAATATTTTAAGTAAATATGAATGACCTAAGTCTAATAAAGTGAGAAAATGAGTTTAATTGAGAATATTATCCCTAGAGGCAGGGCTGTTAGTGCATACGTAAGGCATTGGGATTCAATCTTGATTTTTAGATATCTTGTCAATAATCATATTTTAGAAAGGTTTATTAAATTTAATGGCTAAATGAGTATTATACGAGAAGTTATGCTCACCTTATAGAACTAAAATTTTCTTAAGAGAAATATAACCCTTTTCTTGAGGATGTCTTAATATTCATGTGGTCGTGTTTTATGTGTTTTGAATAATCATGTTAAGTTTGGCTATCTTTCATGCCTATATACATGTGTGCCTGCATGATGATCTTGAGATAAATAACAATAAATAATATATTAATCACTTAAAGTGAAAGACCACATGAGTTAGGACTAGTTTTCTCTGTCCATTCCATTAAACGATAATAGCGGCCAAGATTTTTTTTACCCTGGGTTTGTACATGTCCATTCCACTATATGAGAATATTGGGCAATAAATTTTTGCCTCGGGGTTATACCTATCTATTCCATCAGATGTGAATAGTGGTCAAGAATATTTCACTCCGGAGATGTATATTATTGATACCATTTCACCGGTTGAAAATAGTAGGGTCCCTGAATTCAATGTGAAATAAATAATTGGAATGATCATAATCATTAATAAGATATTAATATTTAAAGTGAAAAGCCATATGAGTCGGAACTGATTGTATTTATCTATTCCACTGGATAAGAATAGTGGCTAGAAGTATTTTGACCTAGGGTTGTATCTATTCGCTCCACCGAATGAGAATAGTGGCCAAAAGTTTTTTCCCCTAGGATTGAGAATATTAGTCAGGAGAATTTTATCTTGGGATTATATATTATTGATGCTGTTCCACCAGTTGAAAATATTGAGATCCTTAAACTTGATGTGAAATGAATAATTAGAATGATTCTAATCATTAATAAGATATTAATATTTAAAGTGAAAGACTACAGGATTTAAGACTGATTATACTTGTCCATTCCAGCGTATGAGAATAGTAGCTAGGAGGTTTTTACCCTAGGGTTGTACCCGTCCATTCCATTGGATAAGAATGGTATCCAAGAACAATTTTCCCTCAAGTTATATATTGTTGATACCGTTCCACCGATTAAAAATAGTGGGGTCCATGAACTTAATGTAGATAAGACTATGGATTTTGATTATATTTATAATAATATTTGGAATAAGTTCTTATCTTACATCACACCATATTACTCTTTCGTATGATTTATTCTTCTGTGTGACATTATGGCAATGTGTAACCTTATTATGACTATATTTTTGCCTTACTCAATACATAGTGTACTAGTTATCCTTTTCACGGGTGCTAGTTAATCTCATGGGTAGGTGACCCAAATGTTTGTGTACATGTCTATGAGGAGCCATTGGATGACTTCTTCTTATGATTGTCTCCTTGGGAAGGAGTGACCTTTTCTTTATGATTAGGGTTTGAGAATGAAGAGTCATGTTATTCGAATCTTAGCATTGATGAGATACCTTTTGGAACTTTTAGTTCCCACGTATCCCTTTTATGTACTTTTGGATATTGTATCCGGATTTAACTTCCAAACCTTTATTTACATTATGAATCTATCATGTTCCCTGTTTTACCTTTAAGTCTTTAACTATTTTTTCCTTATATTCGATATATATAATGATGGTATAATAAGCTAGACTTATGTTGAGTACAACGGTAACACTAAATTATGTTATTATTATGCTTCTGTTTAAACATAATTATTCAATAGTAAATTTTAGCATGTTACAATATTTAAAGCAAAAAAGTTTTAGGTTTGTTCTTATAAATATATAAACATCTTTTAGTTTTCCATAAATGAAAAAACTTTTAAAATTCATTCCTATTAAGATTATATATATATATATATAAATTTATGCTAATTCTAGTCATTTTTATTTATGCATTAATAAGAATAAAATCTAAATGTTTATGGATTACTAAAAAGGCAACATATTTATGCCTTAAATTTTCATATTTAATATGTTTATTCCTTAAGGAAACAAAATTTAAATGTTTCTTTTGTTACAAAATATTTATGTCTTTATGAAAACAAATCCAAAATATTTATGCCTTTAAATACATTTTTGTTATTGGCATTGCATATGACGATATGAGATAACTAAGAAAAATTACCTATAACTGAATTAAAAAAATAATTATGAATCAACTGAGATCAGTGACATTTTTAGAATTATTAATTTATAATCTATATTACTTTCATTAAAAATTCTATTTCCAAAATATGAATCTCAATTTTTGTGACATCCAACAAAGGATATGATTAAAATTTCTTAATAATATCACAAGAGATGAATCTTCAAATTTAAGCCGCATATAAGTCCACGAGAACACTTAACTTCACTTAAAAACTTAATGCATGTAAATCATACACTAAATCAATATTAGTACAAGGTATCCAAACTTATCTATGGTACGGTGCCTAAGCTATCAAATACATAGAACTATCATACCATAAATGTTTGGTTGGTAAGTAAATGATAAAATTCTACAATTTTAACACAGTAAAGTAATACAATCGAATAAATAATTGCGCATGATAATCTTATGATAAATACTTAGCTTAACCATCATATATCCAAACTAACTTATCCTAATATTGTCTTCTATGACTTTGTTCATAGATTCGTATATACGTAAAATCTATTCAACATGTATATTTATACCATATATCATATCATATGATATAAATAATAAGAGCCTTACCCCATTACATTTCATTATCATGGCGAATTCACGTAAATAAGATATGCATAATTAATCACAATAACTAAAGTTATAATTACATTCCTTTAAATATATTACTTACCAACAAAGAATTTAGAGGCAACTCAACAAAATAACAATTTAAATCTATCGAATTTAAATGTGATCAAATTTAGCTCTAAATGCATCCATAATGAGAAAGTTATATTATGTGGTGCATTCAATAGTCAATATAACTAAAAACCTCACATCATAATTCATATAGTAAGTGCCAAGATTACATCTCAAACTTTGAAAAAAATATATAATATAAACAACAATTTATTTATTTATTCATTCAATAATTTATAAGGAGCATTACAAAAACCAATCATCAAAACTCATCAAGGAGAACATGTAAGCAAAAGCTCCAACAAAGAGAAGAAAAATAAATTACAAATTTCAAGCCTCTAAAATGAATCAAATGATCTTACACCTAGTAAAACCCAACACACAAATAAAAAAAAGATTTGCAAACCAAAAACCCAACACAAAAATACAGAAAGACAAGGTGTTGCAAAAACATCTCCCTTATAACAATTATGCACTAACCTTTCTTTATTCCTAATAGAAAAAACCTACACATAGATATCTAACCCATTATGAATTTGGCTTGTTCCTTTGATCTGTTACAAGAGGCTCCAGAGAAAAAGCACCAACCATAAAAACGAATGAAAATTGCATATGAAAGATAAAGGGGCCCACTCCCTCTTTGAACAAACCATCATCATCTCTCTTTTTTTCACCTATTAAAGTCAGTGTCAAAAGCACCATAATACCACCGCCAAACACCACTTGAAATCCTTACAAAAGTTAAAAAAATAAAATAAAACAACATAAAAATTACCTCTTTGTTGATGCTCATGAAAAAGCTCCATGCCCGCAATGGATGATTTGGAAAACAACACCTTCATTTACCAACACATGACCATTCTCTACCAACTCATTAGTTTTATATGATGTTAATGGAAATGTAGGGCAAACACTAAATCAAGAAATAGCCAACATAATTTCTTAATGCGAGTGTTGACATAAGAAGCACATACAAATTCACATTATAGCCTAGCCATGAGTCTCATAGCACATCATGATACCCATTATCAAAGTGGAAATAATGAAACATATATGGCATTCGAAATAGGCAAAGAATGCAGAACATTAAAAGCCATATGATTTCACAATTTATTAAAAGCTAACTTTTGACATAGTAGCATGGAACATTGGAAATAACCACGAAATTACATGCACACCCTTCATTGATATTAATCATTTGAAAAAGTTGTACACATAAGAAGCAAAATACTAACCCTTCCTTAGGTAGGCTTTAGCCCCTGAAGGGTCCGTCTCAATTTCCCTCTTTGCGTTAGCGACCACCTTTGCCAATGCGCTAGACAAATAGAAAGATCAAAGACCAATGCTCCACTAAATAATTGAAATAAATAAAGCTATTCTTTTGTGTTGTCCATGATAAAGCTTAAAAAAATAGTGATGATTTGACATAAAATAATGAAACTCATTGGGAACAATAATGAAAGATCAAAAAGATAAAACAAATACAACGAGGAAAAATAATGTTTTCATTCCATGCTAATTCTAACCCTTCAGCTACAAATATGAATAGAAGCATACTTCTCAAAGTTGTTTGGTATACGAAAGTAGAGCCATATTTTCCATCAAGAAATTATGTTGGCCATATAACCATTTCATTTCATTTCTTTTGCTTTAGTATTCTCAGATAATAGATATCAAATCAGAAACATATCGAAAACTCTGCGTTTGCATGCCATCGCCATAAATAGCTTGGGGTTCTTTTTCTTACAACCTATAAATGAAAACCATACAGTATGAAACACTTTAAAAGAAATTTTCCTACAACCAATATATCATAATAGTTTGAAATTATACCCGGCCATGCAACAAATTTCTAACAAGACGACCATCATCTAGATCAAAATTAAGGAAACCCTTCTAGATCAAGGCTACTTGAAAAAATAAATCCTCTTGTGCGCATACCCTCAAAAGGAGAAGACACTTCCATCCGAAATATAGTCCACCGTCTAGAAATCTGGCCAACACCTAGACCAAACTACAATTTAGAAACATCACACATCAGAAATTGTGTATCATTTAATATAAAAAGAAAATAATTTTAACAATTGACGCATTTTTTATAGAAACCTTAATCTTAAAAATTTTCTTATATCCTTTATTAAAATATAATAAAATATTTAATATATAATTAATAAAAGAAATAAGTAAAGGTAAAATTAAATAATATTTTTTAACTTTTTAAAAATAATTTTATTTTTTATATAAAATTTTGGTAATAAAATGATTTGTATTTTTTTACAGAGATAATAATATAATAATATTATTATATTAGCATTATGGTTAAAAATATGATATTATTGGTATATAATAACAACAAATACAATGTTTAATCAATTACAATATTCAAATAATACAAATAGTACTGAACATCATAATCAAGTACAGGTAGGGAGTATAATTAGAAAGATTAGGAGATGATAAAAATAGGGAAAATCGACAAAATATGAGTTCCATGTCGCGGAAAATCACACTTCGCAGGGAGGGCAATAATGGAAATAAAAGAATTGAAGTCCGTGCGTGACTGTGGATAAGTCGATAAGGGCCTGGTATGCAGAGGAACGGCATTAGAGATAGGGTAGGACGCAGAAACTCCAACGGTAAAGGAGCCCAAAAATGGCTGCCTCCTCGTCACTTTCGTTCCTTCAGACTGCATTCCCCAACCCACAACAAGTCTCAGCCGCTTCACCTCCGAAATTCGTTAGTTTACGCCCACAATCCCGTCCAATTATCGAAGGTAAGGCCCGCACTCGAAGAGAAGACCGTATTGCCCGCCATGATCGCATCAGGAAAAAGGTTCCGAAATTTTCCATGTACCATTTTTTTTCTCTTTTGTTACTTTCTCTAATTCTGCAATGCAGTTTGTTCCTGTTGCAATTGATGTTGAATTGCGTGCATGTCTCCAGATGTCCTTAGTTTTGATTATTGTCATTGAGCGTCACGGTCGGTATTTAAGCTAAATTTTTGTCTGTCTTTGTATTGGGAACGAGATATAATGTTGCTAATTATCGACAACAAGAGTTTATGGCACATGGCTGCGTTTGTTTTCTTTGAAGCATTTCACCATACACCTTCGGAGCATATACATTTGTGTATTGGCCTAAATTATTTTCCGTATGTTTTGACTCCTGATAGTCGTTCTCCAAGATTAAGAATTTAATAAAGTCAATTTTGAGTGTTATTGTGGCGGCTTCACATTCATGATTCTGTAATCGAGAAGAAAGAAGAGAGTGTGGCCTTAGAAGAAGAGCATGCTCGGTGCATCAATTATATTGGATTAAGTGGAGGTAGGCAAAACATCCGATGGGTATCTTGAATGTCGCTAGTGACGAGTCATCATCAAACAGTAACGAGCTTAGATAATGCTCCTTATCGAGTTCTCAAGGCACTGGGAATGTGAACCTAACTGCTTAAGGCTTGGGTGAATCAAAAGTCGAATGCTGTTGCCAGCTAAGATATTCTATTTCTGGGGATATGAAGAGCTATCGTGCATACCAATAGCATGTTCATTAAGGATTCTTTCCCTGTTTTCTGTTTCTGCCGTTCATCTTTTAAAGCCCCATTACTGATGTATTTCGTGAGCAAGAGTTCAATTTAAGATGTTGTTTGTGATCATGTATTTGTATATTCTCTACTGACATGATTTAGTTTCTTGACACGAGCTGTTGCTATTGATCTTAACTACTCACATCTCAGGTTGAAGGGACACCAGAGAGGCCTAGATTGAGTGTTTTCCGCTCCAACAAGCATATCTGTGTCCAGGTGATTGATGATACAAAGATGCATACTCTTGCTGCAGCATCAACTATGCAGAGATTTATCTCAGAGGAGATCAGCTTCACTTCTGGCCCTACAATTGTGAGTTCATTGGCACAACTCATATTTTTCTTTTTTATAACTCATCTGATACTCCTTTAGACTTGAGAACATTCCAGTTGTTGGTGAGAGTGCAATAATGTTATATGCAAAAGCTTATGTAAAGATCTTTGGTTTGGGAACTGTACCTGGCATGGTTTACTCAGTTGATGCACACATGCATCTTTGTTCTGCAGTTTTGCTTTTACCTTTGAATTGCCTCTCCTTTGCTTGCTTTGTTTTTGAAATTTGATGTGCGCTGGTAATCATCATAATCCCGGGGCATGAACCACACATGTTGGGAATAGGTATATTACGTTAGTTATTATTTCTTTTGGTCCCTCATGTTCCAAACTAGGATTGTAGCCAAAGTAGTTGTTCTAGTCGCAAATTGACATACTTCAGCGTGGGAGTGGAGTTCTACCGAAACGATAGATGCATAGTGTCTTATGACCATCAGGAGTGGCGCATCTGCTCTTGCATGTCCTGGGCAACTAATTAGTGAATGTAGTTTGGCTGTAACTTGTAGGCCGTTCTATTCATATTACTCTTATTGCTTGTTTGGTATAGGGGTGGAAAAAACCCCATATATATTTCCTTTTATATCAAGTATTTAAGAATAATAAAAATGTTTTCAATAAAGTACAAATTTTAGATCAAATTAAAATTTAAAATGGATATTTGTCCGAAAAATAATTATTTAATTTAAAATAGACTATACAAGGTATGTAAAATAAAGTGTAATTTTTTCATCCCTATTATTCCATACCAAACTAACACTTAGAAACTTTTCATCGTGGAAGTGATTCTCACGAACCTTACTGGTCTTGTTAACGTTGGCTGCAGGAAGTCGCAAAGAAAATTGGTGAAGCCATCGCTAAAAGTTGTTTGGAGAAGGGGATCACCAAGGTAGCATTTGACCGAGGTGGATACCCATATCATGGACGTGTTCAAGCCCTTGCTGATGCAGCCAGAGAACAAGGCCTTGAGTTTTAAAAACAAATGTGATTATGCTTCTCCTGTTCGACTATTTTCCCTGCCCTGTTCATCTTGTTCACTTTTGATTGATGAAGACATGAGTCTAGTTAGTAAAATTTCAAGGTTTCTTAATCTACATTGAAGTGTGAAGAAGTGCTCAAGAATGTCTCTGTTCTGTCATTTTATCCTGTAGCCTTCGGTTGGTTTGGAAAAAAGTTTGATAAATATTGAGTATTAGTACTAAAATTGCGTGCGAATTGACATAGTAGGATCTGGACTAATAGGTGGTAAACGTTAGAGGTAAGGTAACCAGGTGTTTGAAGCTGCCAACGAATAGCGTTAAAGCCGGACGGATCTTACACTAGGCAAGATTCTGGGCGGAAATATTAAATGAGACCTTCTTATACATACTTTAAACAAATGCCTACCTATTTGATATGCATAAATAAAATAATAGATAAATAATAAACTATAAAAAACATAGAAAGATGGACTTGGAATAATTTTAATTGGTGCCAACTTTTTAATTACAATTAAAGTTCATATAAGATAACATACAAAAATATTATAAGTGGCCTAAATATGATATCAAATCATCAAATAAAAGAAAAAGTTCTGAAAAAGAAAAAGTCAAAACACAAGGATGAGGTGAAAACACGACATCTAATTATATTAATGACACATGCAAATTAATTCTAAGCAAATGAAAAACTTTGTGGTCAATCATAACAGATGAGCCATGAATCAAATGAAAAATCTCGTGAAAAAACTACCAAAAATAAAAAACGAATGTAAGTTCACAAAACAACAATGCTAAGAAATTGTGATGAAGCTTTGAAGATAGATAGTCTATTGACTTTAGTTGACATAACTAATTGGTAAACTAACTAATAGCTGATAAATTAGCTAAAAATTGAAAGTAACCATTGATTTTAAAGTGCATAGGTGATACCCTAAAATTGATAATTGATATCAAAGGAGGACGAGGAAGACGAGGAGGAGAAATGATGCCATAAGAACACACTACATGTGCCCTCATGACCTTTGTCTTCAACCTCATTTTGTATCCTCTCTTCTTTCCCTAACCTCTCTTGTTATGAATCACTCATCTTCCTCTCCCCTTGCCATTCCTGTTGCTTCTAAGAAGCGCACATGCTCTTTCGATGTTGGTTTTGACCCGGATGTGGACATGATACAAGTTAACCCTAATGCCTATGATCCTGTGAATAATGTGAATACTAGCCATGAAAGTGTATAGAAATCCCCTAATACCCTTGGCTAGGGGGCTTTCCTTTAGTTTAATGGTTATAAGGCGATTCTCTAAGGTCGATTTCTCCAAGTCGAATGATAAAGAATGGGAAGAAATAGAAGCTATAGAGGAGAATGAATGTTTCGACAACCTTGTGATGAGAGATGCATAATGATCTCAACTTTGACTCTCAATGATAAAAAAAAAGAAAAAAAAAGAAAAAAAGAAAAAAAGTGTTGTTTGAGACAACCATGGCATCAAAGTTTGATCCTTAAACCCTTGGGTTGTTTGATACAACATCAAACACTAAGCCACAAGTTGTGTGAACTTTGGAATCTAAATGATAGTTATAAGCTTGTGGATTTGGGAGAATGATTTTTTTTTCTGGTTAAACTACATAATTGGGTAGGTTATGAGTATATTTTCAATAAGGGGCCTTGGGTGATCTACCAACAATACTTCATGGTGAGATGTTGGAGGCTTGAATTCACAACTTTTAAAAACTTCCATTACATCCACACTGGTTTTAGCTAGACTTCTACAGCTACCCGTTGAATGTTATGGGATTCGGAGAAGCTAAAAGAGATACCAGAATCTCCAATGCTTTTAGGGGGACTATGCTAGGATCATAGTAGAAATTGACTTAAAAAAAACTCTACTACTAAGTTCTACATTGGTTCTTGTTGGGAAAAATTAATTAATGTGCACGCTTAGGACCAAATCTAAAAATAATTCGGGAAATCCAAGATTGATTAGAGAAAGGAAATCAAAACAATAACAAATAATTGGGGAAATGATGATCTTATTACATGTAGTACTTGTGATTGCAAGAAGAATTAAATAATCCTCACAGAATCACTTAGTATATACATCCTCTCTTTTATAACTCTAAGACAATAAGATAATTAGAGAAGAAGAGTGTATACACGTTTTGGTCACTTGGCGGTAGATAAGGTTCTCATACACATCTATTTATGGTAGTGAGAATTAACCCTAGTGAGATCAAGATTGTGATGAAACATGGGGAAAATATGAGCTTTATTTACAAACACAAGTCCTCTGTGTTTATACCAAAACACTCAAGTTGAGCCAAAATCTACAGGATAAAAGAAATTAGGGGAAACACATTCTGTGTAGTATAACAAGCCCCCCGAGTGTTTCCTCTATTGGTCTCTGTTTAGCTCCAAACTCATTTGAAAACCTATGTGTACCAATCCATACTAGATTTCACAACAAATATAATTCACAAGCTTACAATCTCCACCTTGACATAATATTTGTGAGAGCTAGCAATAGGCACACAAGATTAAAAAATAAAATAAAATCCTAGACCCAAAGAGCCCATCATGGAAAATGGGCAGGAGCTAAGTCGTAGCCTTGCTCAAACTCAAACACAAGCAATGACTACATTAGTATATCTAGTAGATTAGCCTCAATAGTAACGCCTTTTGAAATACCCCAAACATCCTAATTTAAAAATTATAGCTAATTAAGGATTTATTATGAAAATTAATCAAATAAATTATTTTATTTAAAATAAGAGGGAGTAAATAGAATAGGAAATTTATAAATAATTTAATTAGAGAAAATTAGAGTGATTTACTAGTTAAAATGGAATTTAGGAAAATTCTTTCAAAAATCCTAAATTAGCCTAAAAAGGGAATTAAATATTATTTTATTAAAATATTATTATTTTTAAATATCCCAAAATACCAAAATATTTCAAATACCCCAACCAACCTATTTTTCCTTTTCTTTCCTTTTTCTTTTCCTTTTTCCTTTTTCTTTCTTCCTCTCCTTTCTCTTTTTCTTTTTCTCTTCTTTTTCCCCGAATTGGGCTTGTCTTCCCATGGCCCAAACCTCTTCCTTTTCTTTTCTCTTTTGGCATAGCCTAAGCCCCATACGCTGCGTTTTGTCTTCGTTTTTCCCCCATCGCCCAGCTGGTTCCCCTTCCTTTTCTTTATTTTCTTTTTCTTCCTGGACTGCCGGTTTGCCCTCTCCTTCTTCTTCCTTCCCCGTTGACCTGCAACTCCCTCCCCTACTTGCGCCATGCATTTTACTGCCGACCACGTCATTGACCGACCATCTCTCCTCTTTCTTCCCTACTGACCCGCCTGCCGTTTCGACCCAACCAATTCTTCCCCTCTTCTTGTGCGACTCCCCTTTTTCCTGGCCAATCATGCCCTGCCATGAATTGATCTGCGCCGGCCGGTGCGCCTCACCTACTTGCCCTTATTCTCTGTCTCTCGTCTCCCCTCTGACCTTATCCCCCTCCATTGGCCCTATAAATACCCCATAACCAGCCCTGGAGTTGAGCCTTTTCCTGCAACCCAGAAATTTCCTCTCGTGCACTACCGCCTGATCAGAAGCCCTAGCTATCGCCTTTGCCCAGCGCCACCGCTCGAGCCACCCATAGCACCACTCCCTATATCACCCTCTACCTAACTACACCACCCTCTACCATCAATTTTCCTTGCACGAGCCACCCCGGCCGTGCAAAGTTTCCTTCCCAATTAACCATACTTCCACTTCCACCGCCCTTCACACCACCATTTGCCACCACTTCCGCCGCAACCACCACCTCCTACACCTCCCAAATTACCCTGCAGACCTTCCTCTGCCTTCCCTACCCTCCTTTTTCCCTTCCTCCCTCTCCTCCTCTTTTTCTCCCTTTCCTCCACTCTCGGCCACCACAATCGCCGCCACCTTTGGCCGCACCACCACCCTCATTCCAACCCTCCTCACTTGGGCAACCTCTACCACCCCAAATTCCACCCTTATTCTTCCTCTCCTATTCCCAGCACTCAACTATCTCTCTTTTCTCCCTTTTTTCCTCGCCGCAGCCGCTGCCGTCGTGCACCGCCGTCGGTGCCGCCAGTCACCACCAACTCTAAGTGGTACCCTAAACCCTCTCAACCCTTAAACCCTAATTAATTAAGCCTTATTCATTTTAATAATAATAATAATAATAATTATTATTATTATTATTATCATCATCATCACTATATAGGGCCGAGATCCTATTTTGTAATTATTATTATTATTATTATTATTATTATTATTATTTCAATGTAGGGACGAAACCCTACTTCACATTATTTTCAATTAATACCATTATTATTATTATTACGTATTATTATTACTATTATTATTATTATTATCATTATCATTATCATTATTATTATTATTAGTATCATTATTATTATTAGGGTAAAATCTTCAAATCTTATATTATCATCTTTTCCAATATTACTATTATTACTATTATCCTTAGCAATATTATTATTTTGTTAGTGTTACTATTATTATATTATTATTTTATCTATAACCCTAATCTTAGAATAAATTAGGAAATAATAGTATTTTTGGTAGGAGGAAACCTAATCCTTAGTTTTTCCCTCTTATGGGTGAAACCAGTCAAAACCCTAAGGAGGCGTAGGAGCATGCTCTAAGACCAGTGTTATATTAGGTAAGGGTGTACTTAAGGCCTTATGTGTGCTATGTGACTTATATGCCTTGTATGCCATGTATCATGATATGTTATGTATTTTATGCTTATTGTTATAACTATTTTATATGTAGCATAACTTGGAGTGGAGGTATGCTTATGTGTTATTTTATGGCTTGTGTATAATATGTATATACTGTGATTATGATGTGATGTGATGTTGCCCTTTAGGACATGCATGCTAGGATATGTAATGGGATGATATGGAGTGAAAGGATGAAAAAGGAAAATAGGGAAGTAAGTTGACCTAAGGGAATAAGATGACCATGGGATGTGGGTTTGACCTAAATATTTCACGATCCATGAGTGGAAGAACCTAGGATTTTGCATGGAAGAATCTAGGGTTTTGCATGGAAGAATCTAGGGTTTGCATGAGAGAATCTAGGGTTTTGCATGGGAGTTTAGGGTTTTGCATGAAAAAGTTTGAAGGATTGCATGAGATGTATAAAGTCTATATGGGGTTGAATTGTACGTATGGAAAGTTGATTTGAGGTGTGAGGAAGGTAATAGAAGAGTTGTTTGGGTGATTGGAGGTCTTAGGAGAAAAATAGTACATGGGATAGTATAAGGGTGCATAGGTGACCGAGCTAGGGTTTGAAAGGAAACCCTAAACTAAGAAGGTGGTAAAAAGGGAAAATAAATGAGAGTGAGTGGGGTATGAGATGAGTATGGAAGATTATCATGTGAGGGATGAGCATGAGCATCATAGAAAAATAAAAGTGGAAAGTGATAAATGGAGGGGTGACATGTGAAAATAAGGATGGTAGGGTTCGGCGTGGCTAACTAGGGTTTGGTGTGGCCACTCAGGGTTTTATGGTCACATGCGTACTTGGAGAGTAAAGTGAGATGATGAGGGTCGAATCTAAGCGTTGTGATGTGTGGGGTGTTAAAATAGTTTGTGTTGTGTGAGGTGGAGAAGGATGTGCCACATAGGTCCAAATTAGGGTTTCTAGAGAAAACCCTAAAGTGAGACAGTGAGTGGACTTGGAGGTGTAAGTTAGTGGGCCTTGATCCACACATTTAAGAGTTGGGCTTCTAATGTGAGTTAGGGAAAAGAGGTAATGATGTTGGGGTAAGTTAGGAGGTGCAGGAGTCTCAAGATATGAGACGGGCCCTCTTGGAGGATAAGCGTAGAGAGAGTTAGTCATGCATGTCTAGGGTGAAACTTTTGAATAAGACACGATAAAACATTAATCATGTAAAGTAAAAGATTATTGAGTCTGGCCCAGACCGATCCACCAGTATATAATAGTGGTTAGGTGTGTTCTGCCCTATAAGTAGAGGTAGCAATCAGGTCGGGTGGGTCGGGTCATTTCGGGTTCGGGTCATTTCGAGTCATTACTTTGTTTGGGTCGGTTCAATTTCGGGTCAGGTCATTTCGGTTTCGGGTCATTTTGGGTTAATTTGTCAGTTCGGGTTAAACAAACTTTGGTTCGGGTCATTTCGGGTTAACTTGACTGGTAGGGTCAGGTTGGTTTTGGGTCATTTTCTGGTTCACATGACTAGGTGGCTTCGACCCGTTCGGGTCATTTCGTGTAACATGATGAGTTGGTCCCGTTGGGACTGAGTTGTTTTGAGTTAACTTAATGAGTCAGGTCGTTTCGTGTAATTTAACGGGTGTGATTTAAGTAGTTACGGGTTAACTTGATGGGTCAAGTTAGGTCGGGTTTTGATGGGTTGAGTCAGATTTGGGTCCAATTAATTATCATTTATTATATTGTAAATATTAGAGACAATCATAAGCGTACTATTGCAGATAAATGAATTAAGAATATTAGATACACTTTATTTTCACAAGTAAATAGTAAAGATATTTATAAATTTTAATAATAAAAAACATTGCATGATTGAATCGAACAAAGATATTTATCATTTATTCTAATTTATTTGATTACTTAAAATATTTAATTACTTAAAAAAGGTAATTTTACAAAATAAAGGTGATCATAACATGACTATATTGTAAAGCCCCAAAATTCACTACTTTTTTTTTTTGAAAAGCGGAAGCAATTAACATAGAAATACTTAAAACCTGTGAATTCTGGGAATGTTACTGCCACACTTAGTACCAGACCGGTTCTCTCAAACCGTTCCAGTACCAAGTGCTAAGGCTAAAGAAAAGATTTACGTTAAATTCAAATTAACAATTCATAAAAGGATTCGAAAGATCATACAACAAAATTAGAGTACGAGAAATTAAGAGTTAATTACAATACCCTTGAAGTTTCAAATAACACTTGTAACTTCTAAATAGAAATAAATTTAAACAAGATAAAACCCGATGAGTCAAATTCCGGATTGCCTACTCATTCAAGTCAGGCTTGCCACCCCAAAATAGTCTCTGATCTTAAACCTGCAAAAGAGGTCTGCTCCCCATCATCAGTGGATCATCACATGACCCATCAACCAAGGTAGTATCAGTACGGGTCCAGTACTGAGTAAGGTGACTTGATCACTAAGGCCAACACACAAACACATAAATCATGCAGAACATAAAAGGGCATAATTACCAACACAATGACATAAGGTGCTTACGACCATCCAAGTAAGAGTACAAGGCCCGATTGTAGACTGGATTAATTTTTAAATTAATCTCTGATCAGAATTCATTTCACACCATACTTTTTATCAAGTCCATACGAGTACGGGAACCCCACTATTTTAGCCGGTGGATCGGTCGCGAGGGTAACATACCCTGCCACTATTTTAGTCGGTGGATCGGTCGCGAGGGTAACATACCCTGCCACTATTATATGCCGGTGGATCGGTCTGGCCCCTTCTCGCACGGTGTTCCACTGTAAGTAGATAATGTCTTTCCACATATTATCAACATGTATAGTTTGGTTCGTTGAGCTCGGGATCCCCCACTATTTAGCCGGTGGATCGGTCACTAGGGTAACATACCCTACCACTATTAAGCCGGTGGATCGATCTCCAGGTTACCACAGTACCTGGCCACTATTATGCCGGTGGATCGGTCTGGGCCCGGCTTAACATCTTTCACTATACGTGATTAATATCTTAAGTATCTTATTCAAAGACTTTTACCCTAGACATGCATAAATCTTCACACATCATAATTACACTTTAATCACCATATATACATGATAACACCAAAAACCCTAATCAGCCACCATATACCTCAATTAACCACAACAAACCATAATTCAGTCTCCTCCATACCCTTAATTTGCCCCACGTGCTATTTTTCATCCCAAGTGCTCAAACACCAAAACAACACTTACATTACATTCCTTACATCCCAAATTAACTTTCCATACGTAAATTTAATACCCATGCAGACATTAATCTCCCCATGCAAACCTTCGAACCTTTTTCATGCAAACCCTAAAATTCCACGTGAAACCCTAAATTCAATCATGCAAACCCTAATACCACCATACAACCATCAGTGTCACCATATAAATCCTAATACCACAATACAACTATAATTACCACCATACAAACCCTAATACTAACATACATCCATTAATACCACCAGGTAAATCCTAGATTCCGTCATACAAAACCCTAAATTCAAACCATATAAGACCCAAAGATTTGTCCATACCAACCCTAAATTCAAACCATAAAGATTCTTCCATGCCAAACCCTAAATTCAAACCATAAAGATTCTTCCATACCAACCTTACATTCAATCCTCACCAAACCAAAGACTCATCCTTAACAAACCCTAAATTCAAACCATACCAACCTTAAGATTCAAATCATATAAAACCCAAAGATTCAAATCATATAAAACCCAAAGATTTGTCCTCATAGTACAATTGATTAGGATCTCCCCTTCCATAACCACAAATTAGATTCTCCCATACAAGACCATAAGTTAGATTCTTCCACATAAAATCATAAATTAGAATCTCCCAAGCAAAACCATAAATTGGATTCCCCCAAACAAATCATAAAATTAGATTCTCCCAATCAAATCATAAATTAAATTCTCCCAAGCAAACCATAAATTCGATTCTCCCATATAACATCATAAATTAGATTCTCCTAATTAACATCATAAATTAGATTCTCCCAAACAAATCATAAATTCTGCTCTCCCACACATAAAATCGTACATTAGATTATTCCTTATAAAACCATAAAATTAGGTTAACTCACTTCCCTTAATCAAATTCTTTCCCCATCCTCCTTTTTCATCCTTCCTCTCACACAAACCACATCGACTTCCTCACATACACAACACATATCATCATACATAATTAATACACATACCATGCACAACATACTTCAACTCCAAGTCATACCACATATAAAATAATTAATGATAATAAATATAGGATACATAGCATGCGAAACACATAATACACATAAGCACATAAAAGGCCTTAGCACTCCTTACCTAAAACGACACCGGTCTTGGAGCACGCTCCTACACCTCCTTAAGGTTTTGACCAAATAACAACATAC
This sequence comes from Tamarix chinensis, assembly GCA_030549775.1. Classification (NCBI taxonomy): domain Eukaryota; kingdom Viridiplantae; phylum Streptophyta; class Magnoliopsida; order Caryophyllales; family Tamaricaceae; genus Tamarix; species Tamarix chinensis. The sequence goes on from CM060182.1 coordinate 65,998,081, forward strand.
TAATACAAATAACATTAATAAAATTCTAACTTTGCTAAAGATATAGAAATAACAGAATTATTATAAAGGTTGATAATATAGGGTTAAATACTTTACCGTAATAATAATAATGATACTAAAATAATATCAATGAGAATATAAATAAGAATAATAATAGTAACAATAATAATAACAATAAAAATGACATTATTCAAAAATAAGGTGAAATAAATGCTTCGGCCCCTTTCCCAAGATAATACTAATAATAAAATAAATAATCAAATTTAGTAGTAATAATAATAATAATAATGAAAAATTTAGTAGTAGTAGTAGTAGTAATAATAATATATATATACATATATACATATATACATATATACATATATATATATATATATATATATATATATATATATATATATACTTATAATATAAAAGGAAATAGTGCTAAAAATGATAATATATTATTAATAATGTTAAAAATGCTAATAATAGTAATAAAAGGCAAAAGTTGCGAGGCTTAATTAAAATTTTAGGTTTCTACGCCTCCTGAAATAATTACACTGTTAAATAATTAATTACACTAATAATAATAATATTAATTATATTATTAATAATAATAGTAAACATGTACTAATTCTATTAAATAACTAAAATTCGAGAATAATAGTTTTTCTAACTCAAGAATACTCCCAAACCTGTAAAGAAGATTTAACCATTAGATTATAGTTGATAAAAAAATAATAATAATTATAATAATAATAATTAGAATCGAATTAACATTAAAAATTAGGATAAAAGCATAATAATTATCAATAAATTGAAATTAAGTGTTTAAAAGGTCTAGGGTTTCACCTTGAGTTGGAGGGTATGGGTGGAACCGGCGGTGATTCCCGGAGGTGGCCGGAAAATGGATCTAAGAGAGGTAAAAATGAAGGACAAGAGGGAAAGGGAAAGGAGAAAAATAAAATAAGCTTATGGTTTGGTGGAGGAGACTTAGAAGGAGGTATTGGGTGGTTTAGAGGGTGGAAGAAGTGGCGTATGTGGCGGAGGACGGTGGTTTAAGGTTTCGGGGTAAAAATTCTGGTGAGATGAGCAGCAAACTTTGCATGGTTATGGTAGCTCATTCAAGAATAATCGAAGGATTTGAAGGGCTTAGTTAGCTAGAGGGAATTTTAAGGAATAAATTGGGATGCGCAGGTGGTGTTGAAGTTGGCTATCAGCGGCGGAATACGCGTCTGAAGTGACGGTGGCGGGCGGTTCTTACTTAGGGTTTCGAGAGTTAAGAAGTTTCAAAATCATCCACGACTGGGCTATTTATATAGTTTAGATGGATTATTAGGGCTTTGGAGGTCGGCAGGATGGGTTTGGATGATAGGGTTTGGGTGGCCGGCGTCAGAAATCGGTCGGCGATTGCTTGGGTTGGGTTGAAGGTTCGCGAAGCCAGAGAGAGAGAATGAGCGAGAGTTAAGGATAATTGATTATTCCAAGCTAATTTTCGAGTCGAGAGGAAGAAAAATAGGGGTGAATCGGCCGGTCAGAGTCCTCGTAGCCGGTGCCGCCATTTTCGGGGATGGGAGTTGCAGCAACGTCGACGGAGGAGAGGGGAGGAAGAAGGAAGGAGGAGGGGGCTGGTCCGGTTCGCGGGGAAGAAAGAAAGAAAAAGGGAGATCGGGCGGTCGGCTAGGCGAAGAGGGTGTGTGCTTTAAATGAAGTGCGACGTTTTCGTGGAGAAACAACTGAAGCGTGGCGTTTCAAAGTCGGGCGAACAAAAGAAAGAAAAGATGGAGACGGGCCGCACGAAGGAGGCAGGCCCAAACGTCGAAGAAGAAAAAGAAAGAGGGAAGGAAGAATTGGGCCGCAGACTGGCCCAATCGGAAAGAAGAAGGAAAAAGAAAAGAGGAAGAAAGAAAAAAAAAAGAAAAAGGAAGAAATTAATTAGGTTTGGTATTTAAATTAATTAAAATATTTGGGACATTTAAAAATAATAATATTTAAATAAAATATTATTTAAATCCATTTTTAGGCTATATTAGGACTTTTAAAAGATTTTCCATAATTTCCATTTTAATTAGTAAAACACACTAAATTTCTCCAATTAATTTATTTATAAAATTATTATTAAATTAAAACTATTTTCTCATTCTTATTTTAAATAAAATAATTTAATTAATTAATTTTCAAAATAAAATGCTTAATTAGCTAAAATACCTAAATTATATTCTAATAAAAATACTTATAAATTTCTTCTTGATTTTCCCTAATTAATTCAATTTAAAAATAATTTATTTAAATAATTTTTATGATAAATATCCTTTAAATGTAGTTTATACAATTAGAAATTTTCGGGGCATTTCATATATAATGTATAATTTTCATTTATTACATTGTAAATATTAGAGCAAATCATAAGATTACTAGTACAGAGAAATGAAATAAGAATATTATATGTGCTTTATTTTTACAAGTAAATAATAAAGATATTTATAAGTTTTAACAATATTATATTTGATTACTTTAAAATATTTATAAATTTTACAAGTAAAAATATTAAATATTTACCATATATTATAGTTATTTGATTACTTAAAATATTTGATTACTTAAAAAAGATAATTTAATAAAATAAAGGTGATCATAAACATGACTATACAATGTATACTTATCATTTATTACATTGTAAATATTAGAGATAGTCAGAAGATTACTAGTAGAGATAAATGAAATAAGAATATTCTATATGCTTTATTTTTACAAGTAAATAATGAAGATATTTATAAGTTTTGACAATATTATATTTGAATACTATAAATATTTATAAATTTTACAAGTAAAAATATTAGATATTTATCATATATTATATTTATTTGAGTACTTAAAATATTTGATTACTTAAGAAAAGATGAATTTATAAAATAAATTTGATTATAAATATGACTATACAGTGTATAATTATCATTTATTACATTTTAAATATTATAAACAATCATAAGATTACTAGTACAGATAAATAAAATAAAAATATTATATATGCTTTATTTTTACAAGTAAATAATAAAGATATTTATAGATTTTCACAATATTATATTTGATTACTTAAAATATTTATAAATTTCACAAGTAAAAATATTATATATTTATCATTTATTATATTTACTTGAATACTTAAAAAAATTTATAAAATAAAGGTGATCATAAATATGACTATACAATGTATAATTATCATTTATTACATTGTAAATATTAGAGACAATCATAAAATTATTAATAAAGATAAATGAAATGAAAACATTATATGTGCTTTATTTTTACAAGTAAATAATAAATATAATTATAAGTTTTAACAATATTATATTTGATTACTTAAAATATTTATAAATTTTGCAAGTAAAAATATTAGATATTTATCATATATTATATTTATTTGATTACTTAAAAAAAATATAATTTTATAAAATACAGGTGAGCATAAGCATGACTATACAATGTATAATTATCATTTATTACATTGTAAATATTAGAGACGATCATAAGATTACCAGTACAGATAAGTGAAATAAGAATATTATATGTACTTTATTTTTACAAGTAAATAATAAAGAATTTTTACTCGGTTATGTGCGGATTTATCGAATTCGTCCGATTAAGCTATTTTGGAATAATTGATTATGCAATATACTTTGAAATGTACTTAATTTCATGTTGGTATTGTTAAATTGGGAAAATAGTATTGAAATATATCAGAATTGGATTGTTAGGTTAAAACTCTTGTGGATTTAAATTAGATTGTATAATTGAGCTATTTTATTAAATTGATTATACAATATGTTTTAGAATATGTCTAATTTTAATTTTGAACCGTTAATTTAAATATTTGAATAAGATTTGACTGAATTTGTAGTTCAGGCTCAAAAACCCTAATTATGTTAAATCAGGTAATTTCTTAATAGTTTTTAATCAATTGAGTATACAATATGTTTTAGAATATGTCTAATTTCAATTTTGAACCATCAATTTAAATATTTGAATAAGATTTGATCGGAATTGCAGTTCAGGCACAAAAATCCTAATTATGTTAAATTGGACAATTCCTTAATAGTTTTTAATCAATTGAGTATACAATATATTTTAGAATATGTCTAATTTCAATTTCAAACCATCAATTTAAATATTTGAATATTATTTGATCAAATTTGTTGTTCGGGCTCAAAAACCCTAATTATGTTAAATTGGGTAATTTCTTAATAGTTTTTAATCAATTGAGTATACAATATGTTATAGAGTAGACCGGATTTATAGCACGATGGTTTTAAGAGTTAGTAATTTTCAATTGGTAACAATTGTAATTACAATTTCATTAGGTAACCAACGATCACTATAATTACACTTTTAGAGTCTGAATTTGATTTTCTATTTGTTATCAACTTATAATCTTTGTACTCTGTATAAATTAATATAATATTTGTTGTTTTAAAAATATGCATAAAAAGTTGGAGATATGAGATTTTTTTATTCTAAATGATATTGTATAGAATGTCTAGGGTAAAAGTATGAAAAATAAGTACAATTTATAAAATACTATATTTTTAAAAGCTTTAAATGAATAATAAAATATGTGTAATTTATTATTATTATTATACTATATTTTGATGTCTGGTTGGGTCAATGTCGGGTCGGATCGGGTCGCTATTAGGTCATGGGTTGGCATCAGGTCGGGTCGGGTAGATTTTTATCAGGTCAGTGTCGAGTCGAGTTAATGTCGGGTCGGGTTGGATTGCTAAAATTTTCGGATCTTATTGGGTCGGGTTTCGCTCAGGTTGGGTCGGGTTAGGCGGGTCGAGTCAACTTTTGCCAGCTCTACCTATAAGTGACCAATCCACCGGCTATAATACTGGTTATGTGCGTTTTGCTTTATAAGTGACCGCTCCACTGACTATAATAGTGGGGGATCCCGAGCTCAATAAACTAAACCCTGAGTTTTCTAAGACACATAAAAGACACTAAGTACTTACAATGGAACACCATGCGAGTCGGGGTTAGACCAATCTACCGGCATATAAAAGTGGTTAGGCGCATTTTTCCCTATAAGTAACCTATCCACCGACTATAATAGTGGTTAGGTGTGTTCTGCCCTATAAGTGACCCATCCATCGGTTATAATAGTGGGGTTCCCGTACTTTCATGGATTCAATAAAAAGCATGGTGTGAAATGAGTATCGATTAGAGATTAAACAAGTAATTTATCCGGACTATAATATGGCCTTTATTTATTTATATAAAGTGATCTTATGTTGTTATGTTATTATGCTTGGATTATGTGCTTTTTTGTGTTAGCCTTAGTGCACAGTTACCTTACTCAGTACATAGCGTACTGACCACTCGTTTCATGGGTGTTGCTCATTCCTACGAGCAGAAGGCCCCTCTGACTTTGTGCAGGTTGGTGATACCTCTTTCAATACCTTTGATGTTCACGAGGCATCAGGCAGGGCTGAGTGCTGAGTATGGACTTAGCACGAAGATCTAGAGTGGCGTGGCTAGATTTCCCTTTTATGATTTTCTATTTTTGTATTGAGTATCCTAGACTTAATTTTTATCCGTTGTAAACTTTATTTCCTTTTTAGGAACTTTGACTACGCACTCTGATTTCTATATTTTAATTGTTTAGTGTTTATTTGAAGTCTTGCTTGGGATTGATTTATGACAATTATTAAATTTCTTTAAGCCTTGTGGTAGTACGGGAACAGCCGTGGGCTGAGCTCATACTAATCATGGTGGTAACATTCCTGAAATTCACAGGTATTAATTTAATCGCTTCCATTTTAAAAATATATATAGTGAATTTAGAATCTTCCATACTAATCATGGGGTGTTATACCTTTGTCCAACCCATCTTCACAAGCTAACACTCCAAGTCAAACAACATAGTTACACTCTTCAGTCAAAGCCAAACACACAACTTTAGAATCTTTAACACACTGGTAGACCTCTAATCATCAAGTCCACAACTAAAATCAAAGTAAGCAGTCAACAAAAAAACCAACAAACCATACTTTATATGAGCTTATTCGGGTGGTGTGACTCCACAGGAATCCATAAGACTCACCACACACATGCTCATAACACTCATAGCTTGAGCAATACTATTACTAACCACAATTTACGTCAAGCCTCTCGCAACTCTAGAGTATGTAATAAAGTCTACACAAACCACAAAATTGATTTTAGATTGGGGCACATCCAAAATCTTCAACCTTTTTACCTTATACGTATCTTTTCCTGCAATAAGAATGTAATAGATACTCAACAAAAGATCAACTAACAAAACATCATGTACCAATGTTTGAGCCTATAAAAGAGAGAATATTTCTTTGGTAATAATAACAACATACTACAAGGCATAATCAACACCAAGAATAGCCTATGAGTTTGACACTAGCTCTAATACACCATTACTATTATCTGCATTATACAAAGCATACCTAACTAAACCCTCAAAGTCATATCCAATATGAGCCTCCACAAGCCTTCGTGTTATGCCAGAATTAATGCCTCTTTGCTCCACCTATTGCTCATATTCCTCAACACCAGAATAATCTATGCCATCAAAATCAACAATAACCTCTACCTTATCCAAAGCACTCGTCAGACTCTCTTACTCCACCCCCTCATCAAGAAGACATTTAGACTCATAAAAGATAAACAAGTCTAGATGTACATGGTTCACCTAACCTAGATCCATTTTATTTAACTATGTCAGTGACACTTGCATATCCCAATCAAATTTACCCAATTTCAATAGCATCCGAGTCAGGCATTCTCAACGTCTCCCCAAATTCCTTCTCAATAGTGGTGATAGCAAGCTTATATAATGTCTCAACCCTCTTTCCTACAATCATCACCACAAACTCTTTAAAATCATCTAATGCTCGATTCTCAGTGACTTATCTATAACCTCTATTATCCAAGGAACACAAACAAATCAAGCTCTTGGCCATCTCAGGAACACAATAAAAACTAAATAGTATCTTAACCACACTATCATATATCCCTACCCTCACAGTCCCAATTTAAATAACTACACTTGAAGCACCATTACCTAATACAACAAATCCACCTTAAATTATGTAATATGTTTGGAACTAGCCTATGTTAGGAAAAACATGGTAGGGGTATCCATAGTCCAATATCCACCAATTAGTTAATCTAGATATCTATCTATAGCGATCAATATATCATGATCACCATCACCCTTAGCCATGGCAACATTATCCTCATTAGATACATTAATGACAATATCTTGAAATTTCTTATTTGGGAAATTGTTCCCAATATGGCTTTTCTTGTGACAACCATGACAAAAAAACATTCTTAAACATGTCCTTCCTTGATTTGGGATTCTTTTTGTCACCATATCCTCTTTCTACAAGATCATCACCACATGAGTCAATTGATCTCCCACCAATTAATTGATTCTCAATAAATTCATATTGTAGTATGGCATTCTTGACATCTTTAAGAACTAATTCATTCTTACTGTACAACATGGTTACACGAAAATATTTATAATCAGTAGTCAAAGAGCACAACAATCTAATATCCAAATTGTCATCATCTAATTTGGCATATATATTTTGCATATGCATCATAATAAAGTCAATTTTATCAAGATGAGATTTTAGGGATTGTCCCTAGCCTAATTTTAGATTATGCAATCATCTCTTTAAAAAGAAATAATTCATCACATATCTCATCATGTATAAAGACTACGTCCTCCACCACAACGTGGAAGAAATTGTCTCATTACCTACCTCTCACAAGGCATCATTAGATAGACACAACTATATGGTAGACATGCCCTTTAGATCAATCTCCTCAAAATTCCTCCTCATTATTTGTCTCAGACTTATTTGCTTTTGCTAATAATGCCTTCTTCAATTCATTCTAAACAAGGATCACCTTCGTCTTCAACTTCCACAAGCTAAAGTTCATAGGACGATAAAATCTCTTAACCTCAAATCTTGTAAATGTCATCCTACTGTAGACCGACCACACAACTAACTATAACTTGGATACTAATTTGTTGGGGGAATTCATCGATGTAAGAGCCTAAGACTAGATATAATAATAATTCCAAAAATCTAAGATTTTTCATAGAAAGATAACCATAATAAGAACAAATAATTTGGGAAAAATAATGATCTTATCATATGTAATACTTGTGGTCACAAGGAGAATCAAACAATCCTCACAAAATCACTCATTACACAACTCCTCTATCTTAGAACTCTAAGATAAGAAGAGTCTCAACACCTTATGGCCACTTGGCAACAACTAGGGTTCTCATGCACATCTATTTATAGTAGTCTGGACTAACCCTAATAAGATCCAGGTGATGAAAAAACAAGGAAAAAAATGGGCCATGTTTACATAAGTGGGCCCCCTATGTTTTGCTAGATTACTTAGGTTGAGCTAAAATCTGTAGGACTAAAGAAATCATAGGACCCCTCCAAGTGTTTCCTACTATGGTCTTTGTTTGGATCCAAACTCCTTTGAACATTTTTATTTACCAATCCATGTTAGATTTCATAACAAATACAATTAACAAACTCACATGTCTTCACTCTATAATATATAGTATATGGGGATTAGGATGATTTTCTATCATTATGGGCACTTTGTACATCTATGTGAAACTTGCCCTCAATCCCTTAAAATGGTTGCTTATAAAGAGGAAGAAGCATAAAAGGCAATGAATATGGAATTCAAGACAAGAATGCTTAAACTTCAAAAGACTCTCCTTTTGGCCTTTGGATGATGGTTGTAGGTTGTGGTAATAAAGATAAGTAGACTGCAACTAGTCAACAACAATCTTCAGCGATGTAGTCCAAGATGGGTTAAGGAAAAAGTTGGAAATATTTGATCTCAAGATCCCATTTAGGAAAGTCCTCATGATAAAGATCCCTTTAAAGTATTGAAGATGATTCACTTAAATTTGAAGATGATTTAATTATGGGGAATGGAAATCAAGGAGACCCTCTCCTAGAGATAGTAGCTGCAAGACTCTTGTTTCCAATTTGACTTGTAAAAAGGAGTTAGATGCTAAGGTTGTAGTGGTTATTAAAAATAGTAAAGGGATATATCTATTAAAAAAACATGTTCTTATGGTTAGTATTCAGATGAGCAGGATAATCAGGTTTCCAAGGACAAACAAAAACCCCCTGCTCTTACAAGTTTTTAAAAGAATCCATTAGTTGATGTTCAAAATAAGGCTCCTAAAGGTCCAGACCCATTTGACTAAAGGACCCCAGAGGAGACTCATATTCAAAATTTGAGCTCTAACTCTAGAGAATTTGTGTCAAGCCAAGTCCCTGCTACTTAAGGAGCTAAGAATGTTACGATAAAAGGCTATGCTTTGAAGTTGAATGAGGTAAATACATGAAATTTTCCTAGCACCTCTTAATGTTTTCCCTTGTTTAGTTTAGAATGAAAGATTTGAAGATAGTATGTTGTAACGTGAAGGGTAAACAACTCCATTCTCTTATGCCACTTCTTAGGATTGAAAAGAAGTCATAAAACTAATATTATAATTTTAGTAGAGACAACGATTAGTGGGATACATGTTGATGAGTCCATTTATATACCACACCCAAAATTTGGAACTTCTTTTTTTTTGAAAGGTTTAATTGCAGAAGTTAAAAAATAAAATACAAGGGTGTCACACTGCAACCAATATAGAAGAGACACTCCCTATGCCTAGTCTATGTCAAGTGTAAGGTAAAAGTAACCTTATACCTAGGAATCAGGTATGGGAAGTATGTGATTCCACCATGATTAGGCTTGTAAATGAGTTGAACCAAGCTAAATATCCCAAGTCTAAAATAAGGCTCAGGCTCGGCCCATTTAACTAAACTAACAAGTCAATTTAAACCGATCTTTTAACGAGGTGAACTCATTAGTCAAATCCATAAAATGAAATGAATATTACTTTTTTGAGCTCAGACTCAGTTCATTTAACTAAACGAATAAACTGAATTGAGCTTTTAATAAGCCGAGCTGAGCCGGATATTGAACCGCTTAGATCATTTATAGCCCTAACCATGATACATGATAAGAAATAGAGATAAGGTAATAAAGAGTGAAAATATATAACTAAGAGTCCATAGAGAGATAGACATATCTAGATAACCATGCCCTATACCAATCCGATTTGTGCTCATCAAAGGCAAGCATATTAAAAATAGAAATAAGTAATCATCTACAAAATAAGGCAAATCTGCTTGTAGGAATGGACATCATCCATGAGAAGGATGATCAATACATTATATACTGAGTAAAGTAACCATATAGTCGAAGTAAGGATTATAAATAATTACATAAGGTCACATCAGATAATAAACGTACAAGCATGCTATCATAAAGCGATGCGAGGTAAAAACTAATTTCAGAGCTCATATTTAGGTATAAAAATAAGCTATAATTTTATTTATGTCAATTTTAAGGACCCCATTATTCTTAATCTGGTGGAACAGACTAAAGCGCCTCTTAGGATAGAACACATCCTATCCACTATTATCGTTCGGTGGAATTCGCCCAACATATACTAGGACAACATGCTTATAAGCACTATTATTAAACTAGTATAATGGTCTAAAACACCACTTTGATAAGAGTATACCTGAGCCGCCATTATCATCTGGTAGAACAAACACAATACCTCAATTCTTACTCATGTAATCTTTCATTTTAAGTAGTTAATATTTTATTCATTAGTTACTTATCTTAAAATTATATTCTCATTCATGTTGATTTTAGGGGCCCCAATATTATTAATCTAGTGGAATGGAATTATGAACCTCTTAGGACAAAATTTTCTCAATCGATTATTATTATCCGAAGGAATAGACTCACAAAACACCTCAGCCTGACTCACATGATCTTTCACTTAAGTGATTAATGTCTTATTTATTGTCATTTATCTCAAGGCCATTATGCAAACACAAATATAGATATAAAATTCACATAAACTATCTCAACATAATTATCGAAAATATATAAATCACAGTTGCTAGAATATCATAACATTTTCCAAGGAAAAATGTCATAATTTTTTTCCTAAGAAACCCTACTTTCATAATATATGCATACCTTCTTCCAGCCTTGTCATTTATCCACCACTTTTATCTTAAATTCCTCAAATATTATTATTTTTATCAAAATATCCAAAAAATAAAGGTCTAACTCTAGTGTCTTATACATGCGATAACAACTCTATATCTAGAGTTACTATTTACAATACTTATAAAATCCTAATTTCACAAATTAGATATAACTTTTCACATAAGAATAATATAATTACTAAATTGAACATAAGTTCCTAATATTTATATATTAATAACATATCCAAAATTCAAGGTCCAACTCTAATGCCTTGCACATACAATAATAACATTGCCTCTAGGATTATTATTCCTAATTTAAGCCATGTTTTTATTTTGTTGGAATTGGGTCATTCATAATTACTCTAAAAATAAACATGATATTATTGGAATATTTTAAACCTTATAAAACATTAAAATTCCATAAATTTTATATTAAACCCATATTTACCAAAATACCTTTAAGGATAGCCAACTACCCTTATTTTATAAAAAAAACCTTATATGTCTGATATCATTATTTTTCAATTCTCAATTTATTATATCTGAAACTTAAATATAATAATTTTCCACATATCATACTTAATAAAACCCAAATTAAAATACCATATATCATACCATTTTACTTAGGGTTTACAAGATAAGTCATATCGTAACCATATCATATAAGCACGTGTTTTCTCATCTTGCTAACTTTCAATCATAAAATTCTATATTATCATATCATAAAATTTAAAAAAATGAAATTATCCACATGATAATAATAAAATGATAATACACACAAAATCATACAAAACATTAAGCATAAATTCGCTAACTATGACTTGTATCCTTACAAAAAAGGATGCCGATCTCTAAGCATATATAACCTAATTTGCCTCCTCTGAGACTTCTATAAAATCACCTAATAATCAATAATAAAATAAAATAATAAATTGTACAAATAATTAATTTATAAGGTAAAGGAGTGAGAAAATTAAGAAAAACCGAAACGTGTAAGTGTTGAATGGTGATGGTAAAACTTTACCCAACAAAGGGGGGAGGGAACTTCACTTAATGTCGTTTCTTAGGAGGAAGAAAAAAAATCTTGGCAATGACACTTTGTGTCAAAGCTAAAGGAGGTGGAACATAGGTAGGTAATAATGGTGGCTTGTGCAATGTGGGATGGGGGTGTTTGTCATAGGTTTATGATGCAAATAAGGAGGAATTAATGGGTTGGTAGTGGTGGTTTATTTCTAGGGGAAAATGGTGGTGCTTGGTGGTCGGTGGTGGTGAGGATTGGGTGATTTTTGCATCGACCAATAGGAAAGGAAGGAAGGAGAAGAAGAAGGTATTGCCTCGGGTTGGGTGTTCGACGATAATGGAGGGAGTGAGGGAGTTAGGTGAGTAAATTAAATGAAGTGAGGAGATATATTTGAGGGTATATATATATAGAGAGAATAGGTGGTGCAAATGGTGAGGGAAGATAGAGAAGGTAATGTAGGGAACTAGGCGCAAAGGAGAGGATCGGGGGGTTGGGGAAAAATTTTCAATATCCTATGCTAGAGATTTGGGGAGGTGATGATTAAGGTAGAATAGGTAGGTTTAGGGTGTACGAATGGCATAAGGAAAATGGTCGGGAGAAGGAGAAGGAGAAGGAGAAAAAAAGAAGAAAAGGGAAAAGAAAAAGAGTAGGAGAAAAAGGAAAAGAAAAGAAGAAATGGAAAATAAGTTTGGAGTTAGGATTAGAGTTAGGTTAAAATAATTTAGATTAGAGAATGAAGATAAAATCAATTATCAATCATCCGAGGTTATGTTTAGGTTAAAAAATATTAATGACCCAAAACAAATATTAGTATTAGGTAATTAGGGTAAGATAGACATATTAATTTTTTGCGATTAGAATTAGGTTAAGATATTAATTAATTAGGATTAAGATTAGATAAAATTTAAAGTATTACAATTTGACAACTTGGTTTCTCTAGAAACTCTCAAGTTGAAGTTAGAGGATTTGTAAGGAGTATCTAGCTCCTTTGGGATACTAACCAATTGGATATTCAGGTTTTTAGGGCTTCAATATAGCTCTTACACACTCTCATTACATTATTGGATAACTTGAAGTTCCTCTTTATAGGGGTTTATGGTTCCCCTAACTTCATTACTTGAGGTGAGTTATGGGATGATCTATTTGGTATTGTGTACATTTTTGAGCTCTCTTGGCTCATAGGAGAGGATTTTAATGATATTAAAGATCTCACATAGCATAAGGGAGGAAACTTAAGACAAGTGAAGAGATGTAAAACGTTTTGTCAATGTTTGTGTTGTTGTGGTTTGCATGACTTGGGTTTTCAATATAGTACCTTGTTTTCCTAAACCTTAACTATTGTATGTAATTAGAATCTTAGTTTAACTATTGTATGCAATTAGACTCTTAGTTTGTTTCTAAAAATTCTATTATTGAGTGCCATGTCATTCTTGTTAAATCTAAATGTTCTATCGATTATTTTATTCATTTGCATAAAGCAACATTTTTAGCAACTCCCTCAATTATGTCATTTCCACTCACTTTGAATCATTCAAAATTAGTAATTTGATCCTAAAATATTTTTAAGTTTATTCATTTAATCCATTCACTTAAAATTCATTCATTTCATTTGAATCATTAAATCACAAAAATATTTGTTTACTTGATTTAACAATTTTAGCTATTTTTACCATTTTTCATCTATTAGGCATCAAACCAACTCCACGGTTATATATATATAGTTTCATAAAATCATTCCACATCTATCCATATCAATTTGACCCTTTCGTTAGTTGTTTTATGAGTTTAAGGAAAAAATCATTTGTGTGACTTTTTTTATTTTACTATTTTTAGCTCATTTTTAATCTATCTAGTAAAAAATCAACTTTAATATATAATATTTTTATATATATGGGGTTCTAAAATTATTCCACACCTTCCTGTAGTTTTTCATAATTTTTGGGATTCATTTGCTAATTTTCCAAAAACAAATTATTATTAAACTTTCTTATAATTTAATTACCTAAAATTAAATATAATTAAATCCCTTAACTATCCATTAAATCTAAACTATCCATTTAACTAAAACAAATCTTATTTGTGGGCTAAGTTAGTTTCACTCAACCAAAAGTTTGGTTAAAAGTATAATAATCATGACTTTACATCATAAACACTACACACTCAACTATGTCATAAACGTTGTAACTTAAGGTTTATAAATCACATATTTATTATTAGAATCAAGTAGATATTATTCAATTTAATATTATTTTATGGTTATGTTATAAGTATGTGCATTCATAATGAATATTTTGCTATATTGAGATTTACTATTTTTTTAATTTACATACAATAGTTAGAGTACTTTATAGTGTGATTTGACCACTACTTGAATTTTACATTTATTATTATTATTATTATTTATTATTATTATTATTATTTAAAATTACAAATATGGCTTATGTATACGATACACACATACACTAGATTTATGTAAATACATATTATGTTAGATATTATTATAAAAGTAATATTTCTCAATTATGATGTTGCATTGATTGTTCATTAGTTATAATTATTTCAATACTTTTAAAATAATTTTAAGCAATTAACTAATTTTTGAAATTTATGATGCATAAACCATAAATGCAACCAAACCAGACCATGAGTCATGAATATGCTAATTTTCCCCAATAAGTTTCCATTATTAGACTTTCTTATAATTTAATTACCTAAAATTAAATGTAAATAATTCCCAACTATTCATTGAACCTAAACTATCTATATAACTATGTCAAATCTAATTTGTGGGCCTTTTTACTTTCATTTAATGAAGAGTTTGGTTAAAAGTACAATAACAGGATTTCATATCATAAACACTTACACACTCAACTATGTATAACCTTACACACCCATCATTCTATATTTTATTCAAATGTTAAAAAAGTTAACTCACAACACACTCCTAATCTATTAGATCCCATGCCCCCCCAAATTGTGCCTTATTTGCAACATGTTACATAAAATTACGGTTTTTAGTCAATCTTTATAACTAATTATTTCATAACTTTTAGGACTTCATTATCTCTCATTCCTCTCCCTCTCCATCACTCTCATTTGTGATTTTTTTTCTCCTTTTAATCCTTGCATTGCATAATTTAACTTTCCACTCTTTTTACCCTAAAATTACATCATTTTCTATTTCCTTTTCCCATTATTCCCTACTCATGTCTGCTTCTGCCTATTCAGCAAGCTATTTTTTCCCCAGATTTTGTGAATTCCTATAGATTCTACTCTTCTTGGTCCTTGCTATGATTTTTTCCTTGCAGTTTCTATTTCATCTACCATCCTTTTCCCTTCATTTTCCTTTTCTTTTAGACCTTGTTTGGGAGCCATGAGTTGGCCATTTGTTTCTATTTTGACAACTTTGTTTCTCCATTTTGTTAAAGGTTGTGTTCTCTCCTCACATTTTATTCCCTTTACTATGCTCTTTTCTTATAAATTTCCCTTATCTTAACTCCCAAACAATTAAGGCTTGGAAGAAGCGGTGTTGGTTCTTGAGCTATTCTTAATCAAACTCACCATCTTTACAAGACAAGATTAACACTCCTTTATTTTCTCTTCTTCATTTTCCTAATATTCTTGATTTCATTCTAAACTTATAATTACTATTTTTTTCTTATATGTTATTATTTTATTTTGAAGGAAGTTCAAAAAGGAATTGAATCTTTCCATGAGATAGGTATTTTGGCATGTTTTTTCTTAATCTCGGATCTAGGTAAATTCAACCTACTCTTAATATGGTTGAATATTATACTTGAGTGTGTTAGGATGTTTAGGGTTAGTATTATTATAGGTTATAGTTATTTTCAAAATTGTGACTTTTGTGTTAAAATATGTAAGAGCATGAAATATGATTAGGCCTGAGTAATTTTATAATTTTTTATTATTATATGAGAGCATGTGTATATTTTGTTATTGTGTATATGATTATTTGTAATTAAATATGTAATTTTTTTTACATATTATAATGGGTGCGAACATACTATTTTATGCACTTAATTTTGTGTAGGTCTTGGTGAGGGTATAATTGTCCAATTGAAGTCTTTTTATGCCATTCTATATATTCTGTTGTGATCTTTGAGTGTTCTACTTGAATTTTGATATATAATATGCTAGTATTTGAGCATGCAAATTATGATATATTAGATATGCATGGTTAGGGTTTTATGTGTTAAATATTATTATGCAAATAAGGGCAAGCTTCTATTTTTCTATTTCTAGAATTTTTTTCAGAATTAGTAATTTATGTTAAAGTGTTCATTCTAATTTTAATAACCCATTTTAAGAGTTACATTGACTATATTAAGGGTTGACATTAAAACAATAATAGTTAGAATAATTAGTGTATATGGGCATTTTGGTCCCGAGTGGTTAAAATTGCTTAAGTGTTGAATAATTTGATATATGTTGGCCTTAGTTAACTTTAGCATTGACCTTTAACAATTTTCTTGACAAGGAAACTTAGTTTGATTTTCTTTTGGAATAATTACATATAAAGGTTGATTGGTCTGTTCACATTATGGCTTAATGAATAACCTTATGCCTTCTTTGACGGTAAATTATTGTGAACCTTGTGGTCCTTTTAAATTGATTTGAATAATTTAGTTGTTGATTATTGGGTGGACCTTGTGTCCTTTGTTGATGTAATTTGATTTTAAATAAAATACTAATAACTGAAAGTGAAAGACAACTTTAGTTAGGAAAATATCATGCCTCAGACTTAGGCCTCCGAGTGCATAGTTAGACCTTTGGGGTCAAATGACCCACTTCTTCTCTATAAATATTCCACACACCTTATAAAAGGTACACATACTTCAGGACTAGAGTGTCATAGTTTAGTATGGGTAATTTTTATGTTGTGTGGCTTCCTTGACAAGTTTTACCTTGAAATTAAGAAGTTTGATTTTGGTAAAACCTCCAAGGTTATCATTGCCTTGGATTATATGAGTATACTCTTCCTTAAATTTTATAATTTAATTGAAATAAATTAATGAAATCATCTTTTTATCTCCTTAATAATTAGATTAGGGTTTGGCTTGATGGATATTGAATGTTATTATAATCATGTTGATATTTAATCCTTATTAAGGAATGGTTGGTTAGTATCATATGTTAAATTATGGGATCGTAATTGCTCTTTTAGGATACTATTGCATGTGAATGAATGCTTTAGTATCATGTTATGCATGTCTTAGTGTTGTCATAGATGTACCATGAAATCAAGTGAGTTTGTATTTTATAGCATGTGATCATATGTTATATGCATGATTCTTGATTATGTGTGATAATTATATATGTAACCATGATACCTTTCTCGGGGTGTTATGATATACTTAGTACTAGGAAGTCGTATTAATAAACTTTATAGCTAAATGTGTGCCCTGCATGGAGATGTTAGTAGCCTCTAAGCATGGAGAGAATCCATGGGAGGGTATTTCTTTTAATGAGTGGGTGTTGGGGTCTAAGAGTTAGGACTAACCATAATTGCACCGTTAGGTGTTCTTTTGTTATCAGATTTCCTTTGGACTATTATACTCCTAACTTATAAAAATATTAAGATGATAAATGATTGGAAATATGGCAATTTTATGATTAAAATTCAAAGTTAAGATGTTAAGGATGATCGTTTGATTATAAAAATATTATTATCTTAGGTTTGGAAATAGATCAAATCAAGTAAGAAAAATAGGTTGAAGATGAGTGTTGAAAATGATGATGATGGCAGTTGAATGTGGTGAATAGGGTTGGAATGGCATGGGTTTCAAGGAGGGTTTGAAGGATAGATCCTGATCTCTAATTCAAATAAACAAAGAGATCAAGGATTTCAATAATAATCACTCATAAAGAATTCAATTAAGCAAACTTGCACCTTTCATCAATTTTTATCTCCTTACCTCCCTTATATTACAAGATAATTCTCTAAAAACTTTTATAGAAATCAACACATAAATTCATGGCTTGCTCCCTACTCGAAACACAACTCATAAGATAGAATAAGATAACTCTAAAAGATGGAATTAAGCTACTTTTTGACTAATTCAACTTTCCCTATCCTATAACTAATATCAATGTGATAATAACTAATATTACACATCCAAAGTGTCAATTATAGTATTCTCATGTAGATACCACGTTCATTCCTTCCATGCAACATATTTTTCCCTCCATGCATGACATGCATACTTCTCTATCACTAATGAATTATTTTGAAAGTTTCATTTATAACTAGCAATGTAGTCATCCGGTTGTCTTAAAATTTGTAGAGGATCATCTCTAAATAACGGATAATGAGTCCTAATACAATAAATTCTAAGTATTAACCATTTTCTCTTGCATCATTCTCCTCTTATTGATTTGAATTTGCCCTCAAATTTGCATCTCCATAGTAAGGACTAATATCTCCAACATTGAATGTTCTAGTCACCCCACCATATGAATCATGTAAATTAGCTCCTAAGCACTTTATCCAAATTTTCTAAGTGTTTTTGAAAGGATCATCTGCCCTTGGCATAAGCTTATGATTTCTTAGATTAGGAAATCTCTCATTCCTTAAGAGCAACCATACCAAATCTCTCGATTGAAATACATGTTGACTCCTATACTTATTTGCTCTTGTTTTGTATACTTTGTTTGCCTTCTTAATGTTGTGATTGATTTGTTGATGAAGTTTCTAAAAGAACTCCACTCCCTCTTGTGCATCATAATTCTTCACTTCCCCATTCTTCAATGGTACCATATCAATCGGTATATATGGATTAATACCATATACTATTTTGAACAGACTAGAACTTGTTGTAATTGAAGGACTTTGATTGTAAGAAAACTTCGTATTTGCTAAGTTAAAATCCCAATCCTTAGCACTCTTACTCATCAATTCCCTTAGCAAAGTACCCAAATTTCTATTAGTAACTTCAGTTTGACCATCCGTTTGAGGATGATGTGATGTACTAAATAAAAGCTTCATTACTAGCATATGCCATCATATCTTCCAAAAATAACTTAGGAATTTTACATCTCTATCCAAAAATATACTCATTGGAGTCCCATGCAACCACATAATTTCTTTAAAATACAAATCTACAATATGAGTAGCATCATCGATCTTGTTAGATGGACTAAAATGAACCATCTTGAAAAATCAATCCACCATCACCATGACAGAATCTTTGTCTCTTTATCTTTCCCATGGTTGAGTAGGCACGAGTAAAAGTATGTATAATCCCTTGTGAAAGAAACTCTTACTCCTTTGATATGTAGACATCTAGCAACCATAGCTTGCACTCTCCTTTGCATTCTTGGCCAATAAAAATATTCTTGCAACAACTCTAAAGTGTCCTATAATACCTCCTTTATACACCTCTTTTTTTTGGTAATTAATTGGGATTTATATTACCAAAAATGAGAGAATAATTACATGCTCAAATTTATGCTTGAACTAAGCCCAGCAATCAAAGTAATTCAAAACTTGCCTATACATCAAGTTTCTATCACACAAACTTAATCTACTATGAATCCTCCCAATGATATCTTTAACTACTAATCTTGAAAGTGAAATATGTGATCTAAAGATGGATAGATTACGCCCTCTGCAAATTTTGTATATCCCAGCAGTAATAGTGGCTTGAATCAATCTTCCATATGCATCACTTCGATCAACAGCTTCAGACAGTTTGCAAATGAAGTTTGACCAATCTAGAGGATAAAAATCCAACTCTAACCAACCAAATAAGAGTTGCCAGCAGAACTTGGCAAAAGCACAATGCACAAATAAATGATCCAAATTCTCTTCATGTTCACCACAAACACTACATAAGTTCTGAATGCTAGGTATCTACTAAGATAACCTTGCCCCGGTGAGAAGCGCATTACGAACTGCTAGCCAAGAAATAAACTTATAGCTAAGGAAGCCATCATGTTTCCAGACACAAGCATACCAAGCCTGAGGAGGTCCTCTATATTAAATGAGATCATAGGCCTTATGAATTTGGTAATGTTCAGAACCACACTGACCATCGATAATCACAGTGAGAAAGAGACGTCTAAGCTTCAGTACACATCAAAAGTTCCACAATTGATGCACCTTCACAGGCAATTCATCGAAAGGTTTGTTTTTTATATAATAAACATGGACCCACTTTATCCATAATCCCTCTTTATGATGAACAATTTGCCAATAAACATGGACCCACTTTATCCATAATCCCTCTTTATGATGAACAATTTGCCATAGCCATTTCCTCATTGCTCCTAAGTTTCCATTTCATCAGATCATGAATGCCTAGACCTCCCTCCTATTTGGGTAGATAAATAACCTTTCAGGAAACTAAAGCAGTGTGTTTCTCCATGTTGCCTGACCAAAGAAATCTTATGCAAATTTTCTCAATGTACTTGACTACACCAGTAGGGAATAACATGATTTGAGACCAAAATCTAATGGTTCCCATGAGGCCTCAGTTAATGAGTTGTACTCTCCCAACATAGCTTAGTAGCTTACTAGACCAATGCTTCACCTGAAACAATAATTTATCAAGTAATACTTGATAGTGCTGCGTACCAAGATAGGCATTATATAGAGGAACGCCTAAATATCTAAAAGGAAAAATGCCTTCAACACAAGAAAAAAGATCCAGCAAGGCTTCTTTAACCTCACCAGTAACCCCACATCAAAACAAGGAACTTTTGATAGGGTTAACTTTTAAACTAGAACAGGAGGAGAAAGTAACCAAAGAATCATGGAGATGTGTGGCAGAAGCTACATCACCTCGACAGAAAAGAAGTAAATCATTACCAAAAGTAAGGTCAATGATCTTCATATCAACGCACCTAGGGTGACCTTTAAAATCCACCTTGTTCTTTCAAAAGTCTATGCAAATACTCCATTGATAACACAAAAAGATAAGGGGAAATTAGATCACCTTGACGTAAACCTCGTTGACTAAGGAATGGAGGAGTGAGAGAGCCATTAATGTTGATAGCTAACCTAACTATAGAGACATGCTGGATTATCATCTCAACAAAATTCAAGGGGAATTGAAAAGCGAGCAAAACCTGCTTGAGAAAACCCCACTCCAAAGTATCATAAGCTTTCTGCAAATCTACCTTCAACATCATTCGAGCACTCATATTTTTCTTGTTTTAATGATTAAGAAGCTCAGAAGCCATGAGTATGTTGTCGTATAAGACCCTATCCTTAATAAAAGCATATTGTGAATGATCCACGACCTCATGTACATTCTAGTGTTGTCTTAAATTGTGGCTTGAGAGGATGATGACTTTGACACCCCCTTAAAGTTCGAACCATAGGGTTCATTGGTTTCTTTTTTTGGTGGCTTGGTTCTTTTCAATTGCTTCTCAAATTTGATTGCTAATTTTGCCAAGTATTCAAATAACTCATAAGAATACACCTCCACATTCTCTCTAATTTTCATATTTAGACATCCAATAAATCTAGCACATCTTTGCTCTTCCCTTTCTTGAACATCAAAAACAAGAGCTACTATTTCAGACTCTCTAATGTACTCCTCCACTCCAAGCAAAACTTGCCTCAAAGTAGTCATTTTAATGAAATTCTCTTTCTCATATTCTCTAGGCACGAATTTTATTTTTAAATGCTTTTTCAATTTCTCCCATTATCTTATTTTTGTTTTTCCTTCTCTTTCCTTTATCCTCTTCAAATTATCATACCATACTCTAGCAAACTTCTTAACTTTCAATATGGCAATTCAACATCTTTTCTCGTCATCAAGCTCTTTATATTCAAAAATATATTCAACAATATACAACCATTTAAGGAAAGATTCCAGATTGAGATTACCTTCAAAATCAAGCAGGTCAAATTGAATCCCCTTCTACACATCATCATATGATTTCCTTAAAGTTTCATGAGCTCGTACATAGTTTCCTACACTTTTATCTCCTCCTTTTTCCATTCAGTAATGTGATTCCCTTATATAATTTTATTCTATTTGATTTCTTTATATTTGATGTTAGACATGTGATCCTTGGGCTTGTGAGGCTTCTATCCTACCCACAAGTAGCTTAAATTCCTTAATCTCCTCCACCAATACCTTGAGAACATCCCTCAAGTCTTCTTCTTGGCTTGCCATGTCTTCTTTACCGCCACAAATTTGTGCTTCAAAAAAATCCTTCTCATGTCAACTAAAATTAAAATTTTGGCATCTTCTGGATGAGTTCTTACACTAATCTTGAAGTTGGAACTCAATTTTGAAACAAATTTGGAGGACAGATTGGATCATAATCTTGTATATCACACTACACCACAACCTAATCTATGATACTAAAATTGATGTGTTTAGGAATATGGCCTTATGGTTTGGGTGGTAATATGGTTTGCTTAGGGTTATTTAAGGGTTATGATGGTTAGAAGATGATGAAGAGAGGATGATGATGATGATTCGACAAAGTAGAAATAATGATGATGATGCTCAAATGATGAAGGTTTTGGAGCGATTTGGTTCGTGGGCTAGGGTTAGGGTTTATGATTAGGCTTTAGTATTGATATGAATATTATGGTGATGAACGATTGGAAATATGGTAATTTTAAGATTAGAATTTGAATTTAAGATTTTAATAATGATCATTTGATAATAATAATATTATTATCTTAGGTTTGGAAATAGATAAAATCAAGTAAGAAAAATGTGTTGAAGATGAGTGTTGAAAATGATGATGGTGGTGGTTGAATGCAGTGATAAAGGTTAGAATGGTGTGGGTTTTGTGGGGGGGGGTTTGGAGGATAGATCTTAATCTCTAATTCATACAAACAAAGAGATTAAGACATAGTATTAAAAATCAGATCGGATCGGTCTGTCCGATCGATGAACTGACACACCGATTAGGTCACTGGTTGAATTTCATGTACTGGTTCTCAAGATCTCGGAACCAGTGAAAATCGGTCAAAAATTGGTCGGACTAGTAACA
Source organism: Tamarix chinensis (assembly GCA_030549775.1). Lineage (NCBI taxonomy): Eukaryota > Viridiplantae > Streptophyta > Magnoliopsida > Caryophyllales > Tamaricaceae > Tamarix > Tamarix chinensis. Next base: position 66,021,223 of record CM060182.1, read on the forward strand.
ATCGGTGAACCAGTCAAAAAAATGGTTGCAAAATCGATCAAAAACCGGTTTGGAGCTGATCAAATTCAAGTGTAGTTTAATTTTTTATATATTTAACATTTTTTTACTTAATATATACCACTGGTCCGACCAATCCAAACTACTAGTCCGACCACTAAACCAATAAACTGGTTATGATACCAGTTCAATTACCGATACGGTTTTTAAAACTTGGGATTAAGGATTTTAATAGTAATCACTCACACAAAATTGATTAAAATTGAGAAGAACTTATATAGAATTTAATTAAGCAAACTTGCAACTTTCATAAGTTTTTGTCTCCCTTTTTATGTCGTGTGTTCTATGGTTTTTATAACCATTGTACCTCCCTTATATTATAAGATAATTCTCTAAAAAATTTGATATAAATTGACACATGAAGTTGAGGCTTGCTTCCTACTCCAAAAACAACTTATAAGATAGAATAAGATAACCTTAATAGATAGAATTAAGCTACTTTTTGACTAATTCAACTTTCCTTATCCTATAGCTAATATCAACATGATAATAACCAATATTACACGTCTAAAGTGTATATTATAGTATTCTCATGCATATACCACATTCATTCCTTCCGTGCAACATATTGTTACCCTCCATGCATGCCATGTACACGTCTCTATTGCTAGTGGCTTATTTTATAAGTTTTGTTCATAATTAACAATGTAGTCATCCATTTTTCGTCAAATTTGTAGGGGATCCTCTCTAAATAGAGGATAATAGGTTCTAACATAATAAATGCTAAGTCTTGATCATTTTCTCTGACATCATAATAGATGACATTGTTGCCTCATTGCAGCTTGAACTTCTCATTCAAAACACCCCCAACTTTGTCTAACACTCACACCAAACTTCCCTTTATTCTTACAACCTTGGTTCTCTTCAGTTATTCATCCTTTTTCCTTTATATTCCCTTTCCTTTTTACTATACGTTTATAACTCATTTTTTCATGGATTCATATGGATTTGGAGATGAGAGTTTAAGAGTATTCTACTTAGATACTGGAGTCGTATTATGTAAGGACATTTGTCACCTAGATTAGGGATTGAAAGTGTTGTGTGTTCCTTAGTAAAATCTTGAAATCATGTTGTTGTAGAATCATGTTTAGGTTTTGTTTCAATTATTTGCATCTATTACTTGGTGATTTCATGATAATATCCAAGTTATTTTTTTATGTGATATATATATATATATATATATATATATATATATATAGTAGTTTGGTATAATTAGTTATTTGATTTAGTTTACATTTTAGTAGATTATAATAAGTTTTTTTATATATTTAATTATGGGTTGTGTGAAGGTTAATATGTTAAGGTGTTTTGGTTGCATATATTCTCTACCTAATCCTTGTGGTGGCCTAGGGTTTTGAGTTGTGAGGCTAAGTGTTTTGGCAAGGCAATAAAATGTAGTTGGTTGCATGTGATTGTGGTGAGTTTTAGAACATGTGGAAGTTTGTAGGTTTCAAATGATTTCAACCCTAAGGATATTTAGGTCACTTTGTGAATTTATGGAAAGTGAGGATAGTGTTGTTTTCATTTAGGTTATTACATTTATTTTGATATAATACATGTTAGGATTGGGTTGTTTGAGGAAAGTGGGTCCATAAGAAATTTTAAGGTGCTTAGGTCAATTAAGGATGCTATGTCACCTTTGGTGAAATTTGTACATATGAGGTTACATGAGTGTTTTTAACATATAATTATGTTAAATTGGATGCATGGAAATGTTGGTCCATTTAGGAGTAGTATAAGTAAGATGATATGAGAAATCAACATAAATTAGGGAATAATATCCCTAAGGGCGATGCTGGTATTTTATATGTCAAATGTTAGAGTTAGGCCATGCTTTTTTAATATAGTTTTGTTAGCGGTATATAGGGATAGTGAGTTAAATTTGTAAAATTGTGAGTCTTATAGGTGGATTTATGGTCTTAGAGTATTATAAGGGCATTATGGTCTTTAAATTTGTTAATGTTTCCTTTTTGTACTTGTTATGCCTTCTTATGCCCACTCATTACTTCAAGCGGTATGTACATGCTTGATGTGATTAACCATGGTGCAATTCTAGTTGTTTCTAGTAAATATAATTGTTGGATTGTAATAAGTTGATAAGTAGCTTTTCTTATGATAAGTATATGGTAATAAAAGTGAAAGTGCAATGACATTAAGTAAATTAAGTACTACATTTGTTATGTGCTAAGTATTAATTAATGTACTAATAAGACATTAATACTTAGATTGGAAGATCATATGAGATAAGACCAAGTTTTTGAATTATTGAAGTAATTTTCTAGTTCTATCATAACCAAAGGACCTTAATCTACTCTATATTACTCCAATCCACAAGCCCATAAGAGCTATGCATATTTAAAGTTTAGAAGTTCACTAATGCCTTAGACGTGTTTTACCTTAAATGTAAGATTACTAATAAGGTTCACTACTTATCTCGCATCTGCAGGGGAAAGGAGGATAATAGTTGTTAGTAACAACTCCTTGGTCTCGTTGCGTTAATTAAATAGGTTTGTATGATAATCTAAGAATGCATTTTAGTACGATAACATTTTTAGGTTATCTTATATCATGCGTTGTGTGCATATATAGTTTTCTCCCATGATGATCTTACATGTTATACATGCCTTACTTTAGTTATATATATCGTTACTTTACTCAATACACAAGCATTAACCGTCATTTTCATGTATGCTCCTCATTCCCATAAATAGTTGTTTATGTGCAGGTTTTTTATGACTACCTTGATGACTTTGTTGAGTTTAATATACTTTTTGGAAATGATTAATTTCTATTATTGGGGTTTGGACATAGAGTCTTGGTTATCCGACAGTTAGAGTTTTTATCTAGATATCTTATGGACTCTTAAATTCATATTTTTATTTTATTGTATTTTTATTAGTATTGTACTTGGAGTTATAACTCCAAACTCTTATCTATATTTATGAAATTACTCTTATTCTCCTTTTATTTTATTTAAACTTGTTAATGTTTTTGCCTTGTGATTCATATGATAATAGACTAGAAATCCGACTTATATTAAGTATAACAATAACACTCAATTATTTTATGTTTAGCTTCCATAAAGAAATTTAAAAAAATCTACATTTCGAAATATTATAATAACTCTATTTGTTTATATTAAATCTCCTTATTTTATTAGTATTATTTAATTATTTTAGTCATAACACCAATTACTCCATGGTGGAACCGGTTCAGTAAATTTAAAATCAAGCCTCGTATCCCTAATCCCAACCCTGCCCATCCACATCCATGCTCCCGGTCCTCATTCATCTCTCCTCATTCTAGAGTCACCTCTCCAAGAAAGGTGGGTACTAGGTGGCAATTTGCCGGACCTTTGAGCTTCGAAAAAAGGACGAACTTTGATAATGCTCGTAATAGTGCTACTATTGGTAGTAGGAGTAGTGCCCGTGTTATCCAAGCCGTAGCCATTTCCATTGGCGCCCTCATTGAATACCTCAATCAAATGCCGCAAATGCAACCAACAACGCCAACATGATACCTGACCATGTACCGATCCATGATATCCCCATGCATAACCTTGTTTAAGATAATTACTGCCATAACCGTGTTTAAGCTAATTCCTTTTTTCTCTGCCGCTTCATATATGTGCTTTCACTTAATGACTACCGCATGCCTCCACCAACATCCACCCAAATTAAAAGGCAAGAAAATTAAAGAATATACCTGATGCATGAAGAAGAAGAATGTTAATTAATTAGGATATCCACATCCAATAAAAAAAAAGTGTAATGTTGTCCTACAAGTTGAAGATGTCTATTTTTAACTTCTAAATTATGTATTTTTATCTTATAGGATCTGTAGTTATGATATATGTATTTTTGGCTTACGTTTTATAAAAAAAAAGGGGTATCTCTTCATAGAGTATGTGGATTCTAATATTAGATGATGTGTTATTATGACATGTGTATTCCTTCTTTAAATTTGTACAAAAAATAGTGTGTACTTTTATTCCAAAATATGTATATTTGTTTTCTATAAAGACTGTATATTTATAATATGGGTATTCCACCCTTACATTTTTTTCAATAAAAGAAAGTGTAATTTTCTTTCTAAAGATGTTTATTTTTTTACCTTAAAAGTTACGTCTTTTATCCTATAGGATATATATTTATAAAATGTGATTATCTCCATGACATTTCATAAATATAAAATTTGTATTTCTTTCTAGAAAATGTGCATTTTTATCTTAGATCATGTGTATTCCTCCCTTAAATCTGTATATATAAATAAAATAGTGTGTTTTGGGCTTCAAAAATATGTGTATTTATTTCTAGAAAATGTGTGTTTATATATAGGTATCCCGCTCTTACATTTTTTTAAATACAGAAAGTGTATTTTTCTTATGAAATATGGGTATTTTTACCTTGAAAATTGTGTATTTTTATCCTATAAAGTGTCTATTTACAATATGTGCACTTTTCTCTTTCATTTTGTAAATACAAAATGTGTATTTTTATCTTAGATAATATGTATTCTTCCCTTAAGTTTGTATGAATAAAAGAGTGTATGTTTTCCTCCCAAAATATGTGTATTTTTTCCCTAAAAAATTGGCATTTATAACATGATTATTTTGTTTAATTAAAATAAAATGTATAAATGTGCGGTACTTGCATTCTATTTCACCCGATACATTACCCACCTGGTATAATATGTAGAAAGAGTAGTAATAATGTCTGACGATTAATAAAGTGACTTTAGTCATTTAGGACAAATTTTAAGAATTTATGAATTTTGTCACCGTTTCCATTGTATTGGATGGAAACGTATCCAACACGTATTATCACTTAGTGTTGGTAATGGAGCAATTCATATATGGTGGTGTAATCGGTGGAAAATTTTTAAATATATCAATTTTAATAAATCTTCAAAACATTATACACCTTTTGAAAAAAAATAAAATTGCCAGCCTCCTTCTACTCCAACTCTACTCTCACCACTCTAGAGAACGATATCTAATATTTCATCTCCAGTTTTCTCTCTCACAATGAACCAATCACTCTTTTTCAATACTTCAACCTTATGATTTCAAGGTAACTATACTTGATTTCTAATCATCTTTATGAATAACTAATGAATTGAACCATTTCTTTCACCAACAAGGCTTGCATGTTGATGAACTAGAAAATATAGTTGATTTTACTTTCAATTCCATTTTCTCATGTTCGTTTTCATTAATTTTGATACACATTTAGTTACACAATGAACCTATGCGAGTTATCACTTGTTGAACTCATTAACAAGTGTTATGAACCTAATAATTAATTTTTACGAACCTAATTGGTAAGAGTTGTGAACTTATGTTAATTATATTTTTAATATAAGTTAGCTATTGTTGATCCACTAAATGTTGAACCTATGTTGGATTTGTTCATACAACTAGATGAACCTATTATAACTCTTTCCTATTTACTTATTAAATAAATCTATGCGAGCTATCATTCACTGAAATCATTGCTAAGAGTTAGGCACCTAATTGCTAAGTGTTTTAAACCTATTTTAAAGTGCATTTTGAACATAAGTCAGCGATTGTTTATAAGTACATTATGAACTTTAGTTAATGATTTTTAATCCAATAAATGCTAAATATATGTTGAATACAACCAAATGAACATATTTTAATTATTTACTGAACCTAATTTAATTATTCATTGAACTTGTAAGAGCTAATTGCTTAACCTACGTGTTGAGCACAAGTAAATTAAGTGTAAAATATACACGTTCTACATGAGGAACTTATGTGAAGAAACATATTAAACTAAAAAATTTCTCAACCTATGTTAAAGCAATTATAGTTGATTATACTTTCAATTTCACTTGCTTATGTTCAATTTCAATAATTTTGATTCATATTTAGTTATAAAATAAATCTATGCAAGTTATCATTCGCTAAATTCATTGTTAAGTGTTATGAACCTAATAACTAATTATTATGAACCTAATTATTAAGTGTTTTTAACCTACGTTAAAGTACATTATGAACAAAGTCATATATTGTTGATCCACTAAATGCTAAACCTTTGTTGAACCTTTATGTACAACTAGGTGAATCTATTATAACTTTTTCCTAAATCCATTTACTTATTAAATGAATCTATGCGATTGAACTAATTGTTAAGTGTTATGAACATAATAATTAAAATTTGTGAACATAATTGTTAAGTGCTCTGAACCTATGTTAAAGTACATTCTGAACATAAGTTAATGATTTTGATAGGTACATTTTGAATTTAAGTCAATGATTTTTAATCTAGGAAATGTTGAACCAACTTGTACAACTATATGAACCTATTTTACCTATTTACTGAACCAATTATTCATTGAACTTGTCAGGATTAATTGCTCAACCTATGAGTTGAACAAAAAAGGAAAGTGTTAAACCTACGTGTTTTACATGAGGAAAGTATGTGAAGAAACATGTTGAACATAACCATAACATTTCTAAACCAATGTTAAAGTAATTATAGTCAATTTTACATTCAATTTCAATTACTCATGTTCGATTTCAGTAATTTTGATACATACTTAGTTACAAAATGAATCTATGTGAGTTATTATTCTTTTAACTCATTGTTAAGTGTTCTAAACCTAATTACAAAAATCAAGGAATGAAAAGAAGATCATGTAAAGAAAGGTGAAGATAAAGCTCTAAGATAAGGAAGACAAAAATGGATTGAATTGTGTTCTTGATGTCTCTATAACTATCATGAATACTAAAATACTATATTACAATGTCCTTACATATTATGTTTCAAAAAAAAAAATCAAATAGTGTGTATCAAATATTATCTACATATATATATTTGATGACACCATTATTGTTATTGCCATAGTTCTTTGTCACAAACTTTCTCAACAAACGGGCCACAAATCATGTCATACTTGTTAGTCTTACAAATAATGTCATGAAAAAACCAAGTCACCAAATATCTCATAATCATCTCCCATCCTCCCATCATGGGAAAAAAATCACATAACCTACCTTCATCATCTAACTAAACGTCAAAACAAGAATTTCTCTTGATAACAAATCTATTCCTTAAAATACCAACAAGGGCCCCACCATCTGAACCATCAATTGTCTTTATCTTTTATTTTTGCAAAGAATCATAAGCATCTCTAGGACCCTAGGTTGATTTCGGCCAGTGGTGTTGCTCGTGATTCACATGGTGTTTTGGCTTTGCAGCCAACTTGGGATTTGCCACTGTACTGGAAGCTGAAGTATGGGCAATCTTCCACGTACTTGGTGTTGAGTCCTTTGATTCTGCCCCCTCTTTCCTGCGAGAAAGTTTAAAATTTGATTTAACTGGTGGAGCTGTGCTCTGTAATGGGATCCTCTAGTCATGAATTTTGCTATAGCCTGGGTATTACCCCTCTTTTTATGTTAGTTTAACTCGTTTCAAAGGTATAAAGGCACATTCATAAAGCTTAAATGAAATAAAAAACATTTAAGGATAAAAAATGAAAAACAAACAACTATAATGAAAAGCTTGTTCTATTCCTTTCACAAAAGTTGCCTTATTTTGAAGCGCTTAGCTTATATTTCAGGAGTGACTGAAGCATATAATATTCTAACTTTTTAGCTCATGTACAAGCCCCGCGCGCAATATTTCAGCCACAAGCATTAAAAAGCGTGGTTCATGCCTCAGTGACCAAGACAAGACTATGATCAAAACCGGCTACAGCCTGTAGAACTTTGCAATCTTCGATATCAACCAAGTTCGGCTCAGGTTCATCGAAAGAACCACCTAAACCAAGCCTACCATTTAAACCACAACCCCAAACCCACAACTCGCCTTTGGCAGTGAGAGCAAGTGAATGTGCACGTCCAGCTGACACTGAAATAGGTAACTCCTCTTCCAGACCCCCAACTCTCAGAGGCTGGTTCTCTGGCCCGGCTCTTCCGAGTTGAGAGTTCCGGTTCCATCCCCATGATACAACTTGGCAAGCATACTCCTCATGATCTGTAAGTGAAGTTTCAGATTCGCAGATTGCCAGAGAATGACCAAGTCCAGATGCCACCACCTTTGGATGAGATAATACATCAACTGGCAGGAATCCCATATCTTCTTTAGCTCGACCTAATTGACCATATACATTACTTCCCCCACTTAATAGCGTGCCATCACCTGAATCAAGTAACAAATTACGATTATGCAAGGACCAAAAGGTTTCTTCAATTAGTGTAATTTTCACTTACAACAAAGAACTAAGGAGTGATCAAGCCCACAAGCAATATCCTTGACTTTAATAGATTGAAGCTCTTCAATCAAGCGAGGTTCCCAAATGACCGGCATTCTATTTTCCTTCTCCATGCTTTCCAGCACAAAATTCTTGACAACTTCTGCAGCATTAGAGTGTGGGTCGCTTCTCTTCACCAGTTCTTGAGTAGAATCCAGTGGGGACGATTCGGTGTTAAGTTCCCCTAGCCTACCATCTGCAGAATAACCCCATCCGTACAGTTTACCATCATTAGTTTGTGCCAGAAAATGACCCCAACCTAGTGACACCTGTCAAAATGAAATCAGAGTCTCTTAAAAAGGAAGACAGGCAGCACTTCTATAACATAAATGACCAACCAGACCTTTCTTCAGTTAGGTAACTAATGGCTAATACAATTGTCTTTCATAGTATGTAATTCTACCTTAGGCATGAGAAGAACACCACCTTAGCTATTTCTTCCCCAGCAAGTGCTTTCACTCTGGATGGCATACTAGCCTGTGTAATCCCTTCGCCAAGTCCCAGCTGCCCACGCTTGGACCTTCCCCACACCCATAAAGATCCATCATCACCTATGGCAGCAGAAACAACACCTGATGCATAGGCAGCTTTGACTCTTACATTAGACAGTCCTTCAACTTTCTTTGGTTCATTCCATGAACATCTACTGATGAACACATGAAGTATTAGTAGTATAACAAGAATCAACTCAAATCAAACGAACTGAACAAAACAAGCAGTCCATCAGATTAGAAGAAGAAGAAGAAGAATGAGAAATGCCATACAGAAAGTACCTTGGAAAATCATCCCCATTTACACACTAAAAGGTATGGCTCTCATAGATACAAGCTCTAGATGTATACAGTGAATAGAAGGTATGAAGGCAATTTCCCTTCCACTAGTCAAAATGAGAGATGTCATACGTGTTTGAAACAGATTGATGAACATGAATTGATAACCACATAAAAGATAAGCATCAAAGGGTAATACAATAGTGACCTAATTCACTGGAGAAAGGTTAGTTTGGAGCCAGCAACTTTAATTCTAGAGGTCAATACATTTCTTCGTGTTCTCTAGGGTGTTCCTTTGTTGGTTAGTGGGAGAGGTTAATCAATGAATGTGCCAGTTCCATATTGTTTACGCATTTATATAGGTGTGGTGAAAAATCCATCAGAGTTCCCCTGGAATGAAGTTTGGCATGATGGAAGCATCAAGACCAATGCCGCCTAAATACAAGAACCTATGAAACCTGAAGGCACATTTAGGAACCTGCCTAGTACGTTGTCTTCCCTTTGTATTGGCATCATATTTTCCTGTTATCCAACAAGAAGCATCTAAAAACTCAATTGTTACATAAAAAATTAAAAAAAATAAAAGTCTGTGTTATCATCATATGCAGAATGCTTCTCAAAAACTCATATCCTTCGTCTATCATGAAACTATGAAATTGGATTATGAGTTCATGACCACCATTACACTGAAGATTAACATGAGGTCAGATGAGAAAGGATGAATACAGCAAGGCCTAAGGAATGATTTCATCAGAAAGAAGGTAGGTGCAACTCCCATAGAGGAAAGAAACTAGTCTAAGTTGGTACAGCCATATGAAACAGACCTTCAAGTGCACCTGTGAGAGGCTGTTACCTTTCAGAAGCTCCCTTGTCCAGACAGAGATGGGAAATTCCCATAAAAGGGCAAGAATAAGAAGTCCTAGGAGAGATCTTTCCTGTACACAATGAGTTGTATGCCAATCATGACTAGCTAGGGCTGTAAATGAGCTGAGCCAGTTTAGTATTCGGCTCGTTCGTTTAGTTAAATGAGTGGAGCTCAAGCCTCACTTTTGGGCCCGTTTAAGCCCAAGCTCCAAAAAGTGAGGCTTGGTTCATTTTTTGGCTTTGGCTCGTGAGCTTGGCTCTACTCGGCTCATTAAAAGCTCAGTTCGGTTCGTTCATTTAGTGAAACAAGCCGAACACGAGCCCAACAGCCCTACTCATGACCGACACAGTTTTTGAGAAGATGTCAAATTCCCCAAAGGAAATGCATAAAAACTATTAAGAAAGATCTTACCACATGCACTGAGTTGGAGGACACCAAAAAAATATATGGTTTTTGAGATCATGTGTTGAAGGCTCCCTTTTTTACAAGAGACCGGAGAATTCCCAAAGGACATGGGTTAAAAAACTTTTGGGATATTCCCCAAATCATTGATATGGGGTTACAAATAACAAACATGGTTTTTTGATATAATGGTCAAAGTTTCTTGTAGATTCAGGAAGCTAAACCAAGCAGGTTGGATAAGACTTGGTCTGATTTGATCTAGCCTTGTCATTCTGAATATGCCTCTAGTATTTTGTAATGGATTCTTTACATCTACATCTAACAAAATGGGATCTCAGCAAGCCGCACCAAAAAGAATGGAGTTTCAACAAAAGGCACTGAAGCAATGGAAAACATTATAAAACAGTTAAAATGAAAGTGGACAGAAAGGATACTATGAATTAATACACGAGAGACAAGATCCAAAGGCAATTCAACCAACTGATAACTAATTATTGAAAAAGAGATAACCTAGAAGCAGGAAGAAATCCACCAAGTTGGTCTTCTTCATTTCTACCCCAAGCCCAAAGCTCCCCTTGCGAAGTCACAGCAAGAGAATGATAATGTCCTGCGCTCACACTTACAACATCAGATGGCAGCCCAGGGACCCTAGTAGGCTCATACACATGACCACCAACACCTATTACAGAAGAAGGCAAGCCTAAAGCACCATGACTTCCATCTCCAAAGCTCATGACTGCAAATGATGAGGCTCCATCCCAGAGGTCCTTTTGTTGGCTGGTTCCAAAGCTAAAATATCTGCATCTTTGTAAAAAGGGAACACATTGCTGCTTCTTATGAGATAGGTCCAGTATCCATCGACAACTCAAAAAAAACCGTTGCATCTATGCTTTATAGTAATGAATCAACTGCAACATATATCTATTGCAGTAAAGCAGGAAATCCAGCTCTTGCCTAAGCAACCTGGGTCATCACAGATACAGATGGCAGGTAAGCACCAAACTAACTGCTTATATGCTTAAGGTCATCACAGATACAGATGGGCATAGTACCATTATACATGAAAAATAATATAAATTGGAGCGGTTACAGAGCCCAAGGAAACACTAAGCAGGAAAACTGCACTAGTTGTGCTTCACAGTACATGAGAGCCAAGAGCCAAAAAGGAATGTATGCAATTTACTAATTTCATACCCGAAAGGGATAAAATGGAGAATATACGCCCTAGGTGAAACTAGCTTAACTTTCGAGCTCAACAGCAATCTACTTTGAGGAGGCAAAAAGGATATTGTTTCATGCAGATGTAGCATACATAACATAAAAAAGCCTGGTCTTTCTAGCTTCTAGAAACCTAAATAATAGTAATGTATGCACCTAGAAAGTATTTCCTTCATTTTGGCTTCAACATTTGACTAGAAACATCAAGAAGCACATTAACATGACCCCCTCCCTCCCTCAAATTATTTGTCTTCTAACATTATTCATATGACACTTGAAACCAAGAGGCTCAATTTACGCAGATGAATTTGGTTCATTCCATCGATGGACATTGGTGGGGCTTGATCAAAGAGCTTATTGCATCTCAGAATTGCTGTAACACAAATAGTTTAGAAAGAAGCTGAGTCATAGAGAACTTTTTATGCCAGCTGGGATGTCTTGTTAAGACCAGCATTGAATAGCCTGCCCCGGTCTTTCTAGAACCCGAACTAATAGCCATGTATGCATCTAGAAAGTATTTCCTTCATTTCAGCTTCAACATCATACAATTAAATATTGGTCCCGATACGCAATATCGGCCGATATTTATCGGATTTTGGGTCAGCCGATATGCAATGAATTTAGAATTTCACGTATTTATCGGCAATATATCGGTTATTGACCGATATTTGCCAATATTTACTGGTATTTACCGATATTTATTGTGAAAAAAAAGTAAAAAATCACACCGCGACAACCGCGACATATAAAATATCATTCGCGACGCTCCGATACTGCGATACTGTGACCGCAACCGCAATCACGACCGCGACCACAATTTTATTGCTTGTTCAACATGTGGTTGGAAACGTCAAGAAGCACATTAGCTGGACACCCCCCTCCTTATGACACTTGAAACCAAGAGGCTCAATTTACACAGATGAATTTTATTCATTCCATCAATGAACATCTGTGGGGCTTGATCAAAAAGCTTACTACATTTCAGAACTGCTGAAACACAAATAGTTTAAATAGAAGCTTAGTCACAGAGAACTTTATATGCCAACTGGGATGTCTTGTTAAGACGGGCATTGAGCTTGCCCTGGTCTTTCTAGAACCCTAAATAATAGCCATATATGCATCTAGCAAGTATTTCCTTCATTTTGGCTTCAACATGTCGCTGGAAACGTCAAAAGCCAATTATCAGGACACCCCCTTCCTTACGACTCTTGAAGCCAAGAGGCTCAATTTACACAGATGAATTTTATTCATTCCATCAATGAACATCTGTGGGGCTTGATCAAAGAGCTTATTGCATTTCAGAACTGCTGAAACAAAAATAGTTTAAATAGAAGCGTAGTCACATAGCACTTTTATATGCCAACTGGGATATATCTTGTTAAGACCGGCATTGCAAAGCTCAGGCCTTAGATTCGAATCCCTCGTGGGTTATGGGTGTATTAGCATATGGAAACTTTGAGTTTCATATACCTACTTATAATAGCCTTAACGAACCAATAAATCAAAACAAAAGATAGAGCACGTGTTGATCAAATGATTATATCGAAGGGATGATTAACAGGATTCAAAAATGAAAGCGTTCTATTCTAATTGTACTAAAAGGCAAATCAAACAATTCACATGTACACATAAATCGTAGCATTAAGCAATTCCGATGCACAAACTACTTCGAACATCTATAAATTGAAGAGCAGAACTAAAACTGACGGTAATCTAGAGTTCTGAATAGTCTAAGACAACAATTTGTATGAGGAAAAGGTATAAGACGGATGAGATGAAAAATACAGACGAGCAGAAGAAAGAAATGAGAGATCAGGGGGCAGAGACGTACCAGCGCACCCAGCAACCACGCTTTCCGCTTCACTCCGGGAAATTCACGGTTCTCCTAACTCCTCAGATAACGCTGTGTTTGGTTTGTTCTTAATGCTACGTGTGGCAAACTGCTCGGTCAATTCAGTTTCTAGTCCCCCACTCCCCGCTCTTTCTTTTGAGTGCAGTTTGCCCCAGTGGATCAGCTCAAATCCTGAATAATAATTGATGAATAATATTACGGTACAAGCAGTAGAGAGATTAGTAGAACACAAACCGAAATAACAAAAAAGAAACAACTTATCAAATATTCGTTGTGCCGCAATAAAAGATGCTACCTTGAAGCGAAATTTGGTAAGACCTCCGGAACAATCTTTTAGTCGGTTAACCCCCAAGGTTAACAAAACAAGCCAGAGGAAAAATAGGAACCGAACAACTGTATTAAATAATATTCGTTTAAAAGAAACAGACCTGCATATTAAAGACCCAACCCAGTCCAGCCCGGACTGGCCAGACTGGCGGCGGCGGCAGAGTCGACGAGTGAGCGTGTGTGGTTTAGGCCACGAACCTGTAGATCCAACAAAACCAACCCAAACCTTCATCTCAAACATGCTATAAGAAGAGGAAAAATATAAACCACTTTAAAACTAAGCATCACACCAATGTGGGATAAGCTAAAAGGCTACTGCAGTTTTGCAGTTTGCCATTGCCTCCAACAATAATTTGTGTTAAGGGAACGTAAAAATATATCAAATAAGTGAACAAATCTCATCTATCTATTATCTATTACTATTGCTTTTCCGAAGAGAAACTTATATTAAATAAATAAAGTGTTTACAATCTAAGAACTAAAGTAGTTCATAGCATCATTACATTATATATTCTTAAAGAAAATTTGGACAAACATAAAAAATAAAAATAAAAATAAAAAACTTTGAGTTTATCATGCAATTAAAGTCAGAGAGCTTGTTTGCAACCTAGTTCCCTTCTTTGTATACATGCGGGACGGAGGCTTTAAAGACATTTTAGCATAGTATGGATGAAAGTTATTGAGTTTATCATGCAATTAAAGGTGGCGAACTTGTTCGCAATTCAGTTCCTTTCTTTGTACATATGCTGGATCGAGGCTTTAGAGACACTTGACAACTAAGTATAATAACAAAGTATGGATGAGAGTTAGAAGCTCGCTTAATCAACTGAAAAACAACATTAGCACCACCTTTAATAGTCATGTTTCTAATCCCTAGTGTTGTTGCAATTGAAAGCCCTTCTCTTATTACCCATAATCTTCGAGCAAGTTGTTGGCTTCATTAATATTTTGAAAAAATCCAGCGATAAGACCACCATTGTGAACCCTAATAATTTCGTTTGCTCTTGTACATGCTAGTACGTTTGGAAGGCAGGGAAGATGCATCCATGTTTAGCATGACAACATTAGGAGGAGGAGGGGACCATCTAACCGAGATTTGTTCCTTCTTTCTGGTTTTAGTATTTTTGCTTTTAAGATCTATCCATTCACAAACCAGATGTTTGGTGAGGATGATAGTATCAGGCATTGAAGTGGAGTTAGCATTGAAAACTATGTGGTTTTATATGAATCTAGATAGAAGAGAAAGCAAAAACAAAGAGTGTTCCCCAATTAATACCCCAAATGGATGCGTCTACGAAAAGGTAGTTATGTTTGAACCAAATGGGGTGGTTGTTTTTAAAGAAGAAAGGAGTTGAAGTTGGGGATTAAGATGAGAGTATTCCCTCAAACATTGGATATATATATATATACATTAAAACATAAAACAACAAATCAAAGAGCTAATAATGCATCTACAATAAAGAGAAAGTTTAGTGGGTAATCAACTATGCATGGAGATCCAGAAGAATAAGTACATTCTTGAGGCAATATTGAGAAGCCAAATCTAGTTATATTCGTTTTCCCATAGAAGATTTAGACATAAGGATTCATAAGAAAACCTCATGGAGAAGGACCCATGAGGATTGGGTTTTTGGCATGATAGATCTAGTTCATTAACTTGATTCCATAAAGTGGACGAAGCATGAATGGAGTTGATAATGTTGTTGAGAATATCAAAAGAGAGAATTGAAAAACTCCAATTGTTATCAGATAAAAGATCAACAACTTTGGAGGATAAATATGCTTGAGGGAGGAGACCTTCAATCAAATACCTAAGTGATTTGGGGTCAAACTATACATCATCCCAAGTGCTTGTTTGGTATGGGGGTAAAAGGGGTGGAAAAATTACCCCTATATTTTATATATCTTGTATAATCTATTTAAAATTAAATATTTTTATTCTAATAAATACCCATTTTAGATCTTAATTTGATCTAAAATGGGTATTTTATTAAAAATATATTTATTATTATTAAATACTTAATATGAAAGATACAAAATAGAGGGAAAATTTTTCCACCCCTATTACCCCCATAACAAACAAGCCCCAAGTGTTAATATTTTCCCCTCTCATGATAATCCATTTGATATTTTTATTAAAGTTAATTTTAATTGCACAAAGTGTTTTCCACAAGGACGGGTTGTTGTTTGAAGTTCCCATGGAGGAGAGGCATTTTTCTCTAAGTGTAATAGCCCACAAAGAATTTATTCTATTAAGGAGACCTTAAAGAACTCCTATAGGGTGAGTTGTGCTGTTAAGAAGAGTGA
This sequence comes from Tamarix chinensis, assembly GCA_030549775.1. NCBI lineage: Eukaryota > Viridiplantae > Streptophyta > Magnoliopsida > Caryophyllales > Tamaricaceae > Tamarix > Tamarix chinensis. The sequence continues at coordinate 66,037,301 of CM060182.1, forward strand.
CTATGAGACTAAGACCTCAAATTTTTTTTGGCATTATAACCTTATCCCAAGATAAGTGATTGATTTCCAAATCTCTTTAGCGAATGCCCAAATTTTTTTAGTGTATATGTTAATATCATTATATGTATTTTTATTCATTTTATCCACCGGTATAGTATACAACTAAATGGATTCAAGAGCCATTTTGGTTAGGGTGAGCCTCCTCACAAGAGAGAGAGCATGAGATATCCACCCACAAAGCTTTGCCTTGATATTATAAAGAAGGAATTTAAATTTGGTTGATGATTATTTAGGGCTACTAGTAGCGAAGCCAAGATATGAATTAAGATCATGAGTAATATTGATGTCCAAGAAGGAGGCAACACTAGTTTGAGTAATGGTATTAGTTTTTTGTGAGGTAACCATTCTCAAATTTTCCAAATTAATACTTTACCTAAAAGAGCAACAAAAATTATGGAGCACATGCTGGGTAGTCTCAATGCTCCTATCATTAGCTTTTGCAAATAGGATAAACTCATCTGTAAGGATGAAATGAGAAAAGGAGATTTTATTTTTGGCAATTGAGATGGAATCCCAAAGATGATTGTGGACAACTTCTTAACTTTTAGCAGAAAACCCCTCATGCACATGATAAAAAGGTATGGGGAGATTGCATCTCCTCATCTTATTCCTCAAGAAGAGTGTAACTTAGAGGTTGGAGAACTATTCACAAGGACTTGAAAAGATGTGGCTAAGAAACAAAGCATGTTGATTTTAATGATATCTTTCGAATGTTGAACCTAACATGACTTGGTGAATAAAGCTCCACTTAAGCATATTAATGGCTTTAGAGAGACTAATTCATATGAACATAAAGCTAGATTTACCTTTTCTCCTAAGTTTAATGGAATATATAAGTTCTTGAGTAATAATGATGTTATCACTAACACGTCTTTCTCAAAGGAAAGCACCTTAGAAGGGTCCAATATAATTTTGGAGATGATTTTGTCGAGAATTTTAATAGAGAGATTAAAGGAACCAAATTCCCAAGTTATAGCAACTAATCCAATTTTTTTTTGGAAAAAATAAGTGTGTATGTCATTTGATCCCAGTGCCTTGTTTAACCTAATAGAAAAAAAGATTTTCTATGACTTCTTCTTGACTAATAAGTTTAATAAGATATTGAGTCTCCTCCTCTTGAAAGTTTGATAACCAAGGATTTTTAGGCCATTGTTGAGGCATAAATATGTATTTGTGGTGAAAATGTTTTGAATTTGGTTTTTTTTAAAAAAATTATGTCTGAAGGTGTTAGGATCATCTGTCCATCCCCACAACTTCCTTGAGGGACAATATTATTTTCATCCTTCTTTTGAGAGTTAATACATAAACAAAAAATTATATTTTTGTCCTCATGGAAGATCCATCCATCTTGGCCTTGGTACACCATAATTATTCCTCTTGAGATAAAGCTTCTTCTCAATTGAGTCTAATAAATTTTTCTCTTTGGATATTTTTTAGCTTTAGGACTAATAGGCAACACATTAACTGCTATTTAAAAAAGATTTCTTAATAATTTTAACTCTTTCAAAGATGTTTCCAATATAATGTTTGTTCTAATGAGAGACTTGGGATGGAAAAGTATTGGTGAAGTGAATTATATTTAATTGGCTAGTATTCTAATGATGCAAGGAAAATCCATGAAATGATTTTCAAAGAATAACGGTGGCTCCATACACTTATGTTTGGCTTGAAGATGGTAGTGCGGAGAGGTGGATAATAGGAGTGGACATTGATCATAGTGTGTGTGTGCAATATTGGAGAGTTTAGCATTATGGAAGATGAGTTTCCAAGTGAACCAACCTCTATCTAATATTGTTGGATAAAGTTTCCATTCCATTTATTACATAGCTAGGTGAAGGTTGGGCCATAAGACCCCATATAAAAAAGATAACATGCATACATGCAATCAATTTATATGTGCATGCAACTACGATTAGGTTGTGAGCCACCGAATCTTTCATGAGGAGGAGTGATGTCATTGAAATCCCTTATAGATAACCATGGTCCCATAATTTTTTTAGCTAGATATAACATCCTAAAATTTACTACTAAAAAATTTAATTTAATAACAGAAGTATAACAATAATATAGTTGAGTGTTATCGTCGTACTCGACATAAGTCTAGCATACCATAACATCTTTACATCGAATACAAGGCAAAATAGTTAATGCTTAAAACATGATAAAATAGACAATTAGAGAGATTCATAAACTTGGATAAAAGTTTGGAAAATAAATTTAAGTACAATATTCATCATACATAAAAGAGATAAATAGGAACTAAGAGTCCTACAAGATAGCTAGACTAAAGCTATAAATTGGATAACGTGTCTATGTACCAAACCCTAAGGATAGTATCATCACTCTTCTCCAAGTAAGCATCATAAGTAGCAAAATCATCCAAATAGTCCTCATTGACATGTACAAAATCATCTAGGTCATCTACTCATGGAAATGAGCACTACCAATAAAAATGATGATTAATATGCTATGTATTGAGTAAGGGAACAATATAATTGTAGCAGGTTACACATAATGCATAAAGTCACATAGAATAGTAAACATGGATGTATATTAATATAATATGATGCAAGGTAAGAAATGATTCTAAAAATCAATTATTAGATATAATCATAATCTATATTCTTATTTATATTGGGTTTAGGGATCCTACCATTCTTAATCAGGTAGAATGGACTAAAACACCTCTTCAAGCATAATTCTCTTAAGCTACTATTATTGTTTGGTGGAATGGATACCATATCTACTAGGGCAACACACTCCTGACCACTATTCTTAAATTGGTGGAATGGTTTGAAGCACCTCTGAGACCACTATTATCGTCTGGTGGAATGGATCCTAACTCGTGTAAACTTTTACTTTAAGTTATTAATATCTTATCCAATGTTGTTTATCTCAAGATCATCATACAAACACACATATAAATATGAAAGACACATAATCCACCTTAATTTAATTATTCAAAATTCATAATAATCTACCATGTGAAGATCGAGACATCCGCTAGGAAAAGCCCATACCCTTAAAAATAACTCTAATTTCACAAGATAAGCATAACTTTTTTCAAAATATTCATTTCACCACCAAATTTGGTACACATCCCTAAAGTATTTTTATAGAAAATATATCCAAAAATTTATTTCTAACTCCAACATATTACACATTCGATAACAACCCTACCTCTAGAGTTACCATTCACAAATCCTTATAAAACCCTAATTTTACAAATTAGACATAAATTTTCTCATAAGATACATTTATAAAATATATTTATTAACATCACATCCAAAAATAGAGGTCTAACTCCAACATTTTACACATGTGATAATGACCCTACCTTTAAGGTTACTATTCTCAATTTAAGGAATTTCCTTATTTTACTGGACTTAGGTCATTCACAATTATTTAATATATTTCACATAATATATTTTGAATATTTTAAATCAATCAATATATTGAAATACCAAATATTTCATATTGAATAAATTTCCCTTAAAATAGTCAAAATGCCCATATTTTTTCAAAAACCCTACAAGTCCCCATATGAATAATTTTTGACCTCCAACACATCATATCATAAAGACAATTAACCACACACACACACACACACACACAAACACATGAGTCAACATCATATCCCAAATTAGATTGTGATTTATGCCATTTGATCAACTTACAAAATAAGCTTAACTAAACAATACTCATAAACACATGCTTTCACGTCTCAATCATTTTCCACAGTGCAACACAACATATCATATAAAGACATTATCACCATGAAATAATCCATATAATGATACTAAAAATGAGATTCCATACAAAATTTCACATTCAATGCAAAACCCTAACTATGACATATATCTTTACAAAAATATCTCCAGTCTCTAAGTACGTATAACCATAAGACTCCTCCTATGAGACCATCAGAAAATCATCTAATATTTGAGGATAATACTTAATTAGAACTCAAGAAGAACACAAAGGAAAATATAAGTCAAAGGAGGGTGAAAATGGAGCAAAACCAAAACAAACCAAGTCGCACAAAGCTTGAACTAGCTGTGGCATAAGTTGGTGTAGCAAGAAGGGGTGCGACATAAGAGACTCACGCAGCTAGGGGTGTTGTGTTATCCCCTCATGTTAGTTGAGGGTGGTGGTGTGAAGGCTTGATATTGGTGGGGTGGGTGCAACGAGAGTGGTTGATGTTGGTGGGGGTGTGTGCAGCGTGCATGGCTCACGTTAGTGGGGGTGGAGTGGCATGAGGCGGTGATGCAAAGAGAGTTAAGTTACATCAGGTGGTGGCATAGTTGTAGGGTGTTGAGAATGGAAGGTTGACACAACTAAGGTTTGGGAGTGGAAAAATCAAGGTTGCATGATAGTTTAGTGCAGTTGAGGTATTTTTTGTGTGCAATGTTGACATAGTTGATGGTGAGATGTGTGGGTTCTTTATAGGGATGGCAATGGGTCGGGAGGTATGTCCATATCCAGATCTGGAACCGTTTATATTACCTAGACCCAAACCCGATCCAGTCCCGTCGGGTCTCAAAAGTTCAGACCAAGACCCAGATCCATCGGGTCTAGCGGGTAAACGGGTCCTAAATAGGTCCGGTTATTTTTGAAAACAAAAATTAATAATCTATGCTAATACAAATACATTTATATTTTATATAACTTAATATGTATTTTTTGTTAAAAAATCATCTAAGTGAAAAAATAAATATATTAAAATAGTTATGTTAACTTTTCAAATGGTGTTTTAATGCTTTTAGAATATAATGTTGTATATATTGTTTAAAAAGTAAATATACAAAAATAAAATTTAAAAAAAATGAATAAGGAGCTCAAATAAGATTAAGACAACAATGACAAACATAATATTAGTATGTATTTATATATGTATATATAAACACACACATATGTATATTAAACGAGTCTGGCGGGTCGGGTCTGGGTCTAGAAATGGACGCAGACCCAGATCCTTTAAGGTATATATGGACCTAGACCCGATCCAGACCCGTTGAGTCCAAAAATCATGGATCCAAACTTGCTAAAAATGAGGCGGGTCTGAGTCGGGTTCGAGACCCATTGCCATCCCTAGTTCTTTACGTTGGTAAGGATGGAGTTTCATAAGGCTGTATAAAATACATAGAGCTTTGTTAGATGAAAATGGTGGAAAAATGATGAATGAATCACAAAGGAATTAAGGGAAAGAAGAGGGAGTCTTAGGAGAGTTTGTGTGAGTTATAAAATAAAGTATTGGGTAGAGAAGAGAGGTATTTATATGGGGAATGGGGGTTGAGGATATGAAATGGAAATGGTTGAACATGTAGGGGTTTGGGGGTATAGTTTGGAGTATGTTTCTCTTGACAAAAATCTAGGTAAAGAAGGGGACTGGGTGTGATGGCCGGTGGTGTAGGTTGGGATATGAGGCAAGTTTAGGGCAATGTAGGGGTTGGGAAAGTAAAAAAAGAAAGGGAACCATGCAAGAGGGGCATGCATGGCTTGAAGAGGAAGAAGGATAAAGGGATATCAGGATGAGAAGAATGGAAAGGAAAAGGGGGAAATGAGAAATGAAAAAGGGAAAGGAAAAATAAAATTTTAGAGTTATAATTAGAATTAGGTTTGAATTTAAGATCAGAAAATTAGGGTAAAATTAATTTATTGATCATCCAAGGTTAGGGTTAGATTAAAATATTAATCACCTAAAATTAAGATTAAGATTAGGTTTAGATTTAGGATAAAGAAATTAAGGTAAGATAAAAATACCAATTAATTGAGATTTTAATTATGTTAAAATATTAATTACTCAGGATTAGGGTTAGATAAAATTTGTGGTATTACACTAGAACTTGGAGATAGTCCTATAAAATAAGTCTCATGGGACTTAGGGTACACGTAAATTGTAGAGATGTGTCAAAAGGAAGAAGAATGTGGTACCTAAAAATTAATATGAGAACATGAGGAGCTTCATCATAAACCCTTACATATTCATCAAATTCATTCCAAAGCATATATATCCCACCAATAAAAACAATAACATCCTTATCATAACCCAAAGATTACAAAAATTCTTCTAGCTTAGCTCCTAAAACAAGCGTTTCTAGCAAAATAACTATGCATGAAAAATACATGCATAGTTAGTGAAGCTAGTTTTGATGCTTAGGTTAGCAACACCATAGAAATTCCATGTAATAATATTAATATTTAGTGTAGGCATAGGATAATTAGCAACAATGGTACCACCTCCTAATGTTTGAATGGATGGTTCAGTGGGGTCTTTCATCCAAGCTTGCCTTATGTTGAATGTCATCATCTAATGGACACCCATTGCTTTTGGGGAAAGAAAGTGAGCTTAGGCCCTAAAATCTGCCCTATATCCTCATACATTTAGAAGCACTCGGTCTAATTTAGTCTTCACATTAGCAGTGAGAAATGTGTAAAAGTGTCCACTTGATGGAACATCCTGTAGTTGCGCTAACATATAACATTACTTAAATCCCATAGTTTTATAATCTATCACCACCCAAAGCCCAACTCCGTCCTCTGCATGAAGTGGGCAATTGAAATTCCCACATACAGTCCACAGTCCAGTCATAGATTTGGCAACGTGTGTAACCATCTCCCATAATGTTTTTCTATATGTATTATTATAGAGACCATACACCATAGTTACAAAAAAAAAAAGCTTTTCCCGATTTGTTACAATATATCTTTGTTGAAATAGTCTAGGGAGTAAGTTCCAATAGCTGAAGTTGAATGAATTGATTATTCCAGAGATGTACTATTTAACCAATTGAGTGATTTATGAAATTGTCAACATGATTCCACCCCCGAAAGAATTGGTCTTTCATACATAAGACTTTGTCAGCATCCAATCTCAATTATAGTAATCCAACGAGAAAAAACTATGGTTCCTTAACCAGCTTCAAAATGGATTTTTGTTTTTGGGGTGACCCCACACACCTTACATTCCAAATGAGATAATTCATAATAGTTTCATAAAAGTAGGGCCAGTTAAACATATAGATAAAGCACTATCCTTCCCACTCTTTTACTCCCATCCACATTTTTCTTTTTATTAGCTTTCGAGATCATGGGAAACCATTCTACATTTTCCACTTACCCATTTTTATTGAGAGCAGAATTTCCATCACTAGATGGCCCATCCTGAGAGGAACCACCTAAATTGTTCTACACTAGGGCTCTCATGTCGAAAGGTACTCTGTTCGGAGGGAGGGTGGCCTCTAGATCTAAGGAAAGACCACCACTTTAAGGGAGGGTTGGGTCTTCCTTGTTCTGATTAAATAGAGCAGGAAGAGTAGGGGTAGGAGGCATCTACTAATCCTTACCATGACATTTTGAAGAAGGTCCAACAACCCTTGCCTTCTATCTTACCTTAGTTGCTTTCTTCATAGCTACACGGAATCCAATAAGCATGGATCAACCACGTGAATGCCTTACCCTCTGTTTTTTATTAGCCATAAAATCTTCTCCATTATTATGCTACACAGAAACATGGTTGACTATCCTAATGTTTCTTCCTTCATCTAATTTGATGTGGGAGCATTAACCATCGCTTTGTATATTTGTTATCAAAGTTATAACAATTTGGTTGATGCCGTAAAAATACATCTAGGATATTTTTTCAAGCTTATTTCTTCAAAATAACTATATTATGAAGAATGTGTCATCATTAATCTTTAATGACCTATACAAATTCCAAGCCAACCATCGAACATTAACTTCAACCCCATCATCTAATGTGATCAACTTTAACATCTTTAATAACTTTAATATTGCTCAAAGGGCTTCTTGGTGGGACCAAGAGGGAGCCACAAATCTTCAACAACCCCCATCATTTTTAGCATCAAAATTTAGTATTTTTAATTTAAAAATAAGGCTTGACAACAAATAAGGACAACAACCATTTTGGTTTTTTTTTGCATGGGATCAAGGGAGATAGGGCTGATCCTTTCAAGTGCTTTTCAAGCATTATCAAATCCTTTTCACAAGATCATTGGCTTCCACAAACACCCCTACACCATAAAGGATGGAGCCATGAAGAATCATATTTTACCAGCAACCCACCTTCATTTTTAGCATTATATTTTCAAGTTCATTCAATAAATTGAGGCATAGCAACCAACCAAGGAGGGCACAAATTTGGGATGATTTTGACACATTTTTAGCACTTTTATTTAGGTAATTTCAATTCAACTAAAGACATACAAACAAGGGAGATGTAACAGCTATTTTGGGAGTCACATGAATGCAAGTTATTATCAAGAGCATGGTTAGGTCATTTTTAATATTTTTGGCTGACCAAATCAAGCCTTGGGAGATGGTTGGAAGGTTAGAAGACCTATGTCATATTATTCCTTTCCATTTATGCTTATAGATGTTATGTATGTTTTTAGTAAGTCTTAACTTGCTTTTATTTTGCTGCTAAATACCTTGTATCTAGTTTAAGGAACTCAAGTCAGCCCCCATATTGTTGAACTCGAGTTTCATGGTTTCTAAAGTCAAGTTAATTCCTAAGTAACTAGATGAGTTAATACTATTAGTTTATTATAATAACTAGTTAGCTTGTAACTAAGTGTCTTATATACTCCTATAAAAGTGGGAAAAACCATGGGATGAAAAGGTAACTTGGATGTCATTTATTTAACTACAAAAACTTGTGTTTCTTCCTTCAAACTCTAGTGCTTGAGTTTTAAATATCTATCTTCTAAAATCTTTCTAATTTTATCCTAAGTGTTAAATACCTTATGTGGTATCTTTAAGTATATGATCTAAGGAGCTAACAAGGGTCATATTATCCTCATCTTCTTCATCTCATTTATGAAATTTTCCTTTTCTTATAATTCAACCCAAAATTTCATCATCAATTCTTAGCATGATCTAATATGTTTTCTATATGCATCATAATTTATTTTGATAGTTCACCTTATAAAGTTCAATAGATCTACAAACATTGTATAATGTAGAGAGGTCCTCATACTCCACTACCTGACACCACATTCTCCCTGGGTAATTTACATCCACTACTATAGGTAATTCTTTGGTGACATCCGCCTCAACCAACACTCTCACAAATCCCGCCTTCAACTTAGCTACTGTAAAGTAATCAACCAAAAGACGTTTTCCAATAAAAGAAGCAATGAAACTAATGGACTCCACACAACAGAGTTCCATCAACCAAAAGAAGTGCATTCCTGTACCCCAAACAAGAAGAATTCAGGAATTTCCTTTAACAACAATGCTTTACTTATAGTATACAGCCTATCCCTAAGTGCAAATATTTAATCTTTCGCACTATAAAATCATAAGATAATCCACCCAAAAGGATGAATAATAAATTTGAAATGCTCTCTTAAAGCCTTACAAGCTTCATTCATTATTAAATTGTCAGCAGTAATACCCACAAACTGAGATAAAAGATAAAAAGCCTTAGGCATTATTTATTTTTTGTATCTTACTCTTTAGAATAAAAATTGAGGTGCCATAATGGGTGACAAACTCAAATATTATCGGTATTGATTCTTCATGCAAATCTATAACATTCTGGATATTGTCTTGGCTACTAGTAGTATTATTTATCATTTCCCCCTTTAAGGTTTAACCTTGAGGACCACCCTTCATAGTCTATAAGAAAAGATGGGGTTGGGTAGAAGAAGGTGAAAACTTTTGTTGCCCTATCAGAAATCCTTCAAACTATGAATCAATGTGCGTCACCTCTTCCAAATCAAGTGCTTTACCCAGTGAAACTGCTGGATCTGGTTCCATTTATATAGACCTATCTACAGTATGGGTAGATCTTACCTTTTCTCTTATTTCTCCAACTCTAAAATTGAGACCAAACATATCGACACTTGCTCGGTGCCTTCGAAACTGATTTCACCATTAGCCTTCTCCAGCCCTTGAAGGCTAAGGGTCTGATAGGTGGCACAAATTCAACCGAAAGCCCTAGTAAATCTAAGGAATGGTACTATAATACCCTAAATTTTGCTACTAAAAAAAATTAATTTTACAGTGGAAGCTTATAACAAAAATATTAGGCATTACTGCTGTAATTGATGTAAGTCTGATTTATCATACCATCCTCACATCAAACAGAAGGCTAAAACCATTAAAGTAAATGTAGAGTAAATAAAAATGAAAGAAATTTTATAAATGTAAGTATGAGTTTGAACATTAAATTTGGGATATAATAACAGAGTATAACAAAAGGGATACCATGGATCAAAGAGTGCATAAGGTATCCGATAAAAACATCATCGGGATAACATAACTCTTTGTCCAAACATCTAATATAGGAAAATTCATTCCTCCCTATATAATACGTCGAAGGAAGCAAAATCATTTGACTGGTCCTCAAAGACCTACATAAAAACATCAGGGTCCTCAGTTCATGGGAACGAGCGATACCCATGAAAAGGATGGTCGGTACGCTGCATACTGAGTAAGGTAATAATACCATCAAGTCATGGATACAGTTAAATACAAACGTTCAAAGTAGATTATAAGTACACATAAAAATTATGAAAAGTCTCACAAGGTAAAAACTTATCTGGAATTTTATATCAGACATAACCCTTTTCATTCTTTTCTTTACATTGAGTTCAAGGACCCCCATTATTTTTAAATAGATGGAACAGTCTAAAGCACCTCTCTGGAAAAATACACATGAGCCATTATTATCATCCGATGGAACATATCCAACACCTCTCAGAGCAGAACACTCTTGAGATACTATTCTTAAATAGGTGGAACAATCTGAAGCACCTCTCAAGGACAACATGTCTAAGTACTATTAATTTTCTAGTGTAACAGATCCAAAAACTTAATCTTGACTTATGTATTCTCTCACTTTAAATAATTAATATATTTTCTATTAGGTTACTTATCTCAATCTATATTCTCATTCATGATGAGTATACGACCCCACTATTCTTAATCTGATGGAATGTATTGAAGCACCTCTCAGAAAAAATGCACTTAAGCCACTATTATTATCTCGTGGAATGGATTCATAAAGCATATCTTAGGAAAAAATTCCCCCAAGCCACTATTTTTAAACCGGCAGAATGGTCTAAAACATCTCTTAGAGACAACACACCTGAGCCACTATTATTATCCAGCATAATAGATCCAAAAACACCTTAGCCTGACTTACTTGATTGTTCACTTTAAATGATTAATTTCTTATTCATGATTGATTTAAAGGTATAGAACAAATTTAAATCTGATAAATACATTACGAAGATCATAATACCGTTCTCTAAAGTTCAGATCCTTATATTTTTCTAAATTCCTAATTTCATATTTTTATCATAACTATTCTTTTGTTAATATTTTAATCACCAAAATTAGTACCTTTTCCTAGAATATAATTATTATCAACATCCTTAAATTTCAAGGCTTAAATCTAAAGTCTTGTACATGCAATAATAACCCTATCCTAAAAGTTACTATTCCTAAGGCTTATACACCCTAGTTTTTTAAGTCAATCATAACTTTTCATGTAGAGATAAAACACTTATTATATTAAATATACATTTCCAAAACACTAATATTAACAACATGTTAAAATTTCATGATCTAATTCTACTGTTTCACACATGTGATAATAGCCTCCTCTTTTTAACATTACTATTCCCAAATCTAAACAATATTCATACTTTATCAATCATATTTCATACATAGTTATTCCAAACACTTCATATAAATTCCTTATCACATTGTGGATGATAAAAAACCTTAAAATATCATGATTCGCATACTTAACCCATGTTGACCAAAATACCCTTATAGGTATCAAACCCTTATTTCATGCAAATCTTGTTTGGTAACATTATCCCCAAATCCTATATTTATCTCCATATAATTTATTATAATTTTTTCATACTCATCAAACCATTAATAAACCCATAAAACATCAGTATCTCACACTGAGGATTTTTCCACATAAAATAATAATAGTGTATATTCTTCTCTTACTCATTTTTTTATCATATAATATCAACCACATATCATAGTGTCAACAATCATATATTAATTTATATAATAATAATAAAATGGTACAACACAAAATCATGCATAACTCTTAGTAATCAAAAATCTTAGGCTACAATAAGTATCCTTACAAAAATGACTCCGATCTCTAAGCACACAATTCCTATTATACCTCTTCCAGGAATACAGGGAAATCACCTAAGAGAATCATAATAAAATAGAATTAGTATTAAACCACATAAGTAAGGAAATTCTTAAGGGAATAGAAGGGTGAAAGAAGGAAGAAACCAAATACAAAAGGGTATTGTTGGAAAAACTTGTATAACCAAGAAAAGGGGGAAATAGTGGGTTGTAGTGGGAATGGTAGGTGAGAAATGACACCACCTATCATTTATAGGGGAAGTGTAATGAGAGTAGAGGTTGATAAAGGGGGCTAATGTTCGGTGATGGGAATCAAAGGGGGTAATGTAGTGGAGTTGGAGGTGCTGAAGAGTGGATGGAGGGCTTTGATTGTGGCACCTAAAAGGTGGAAGGAAGGTTGCAATCAAGGTTTCCAAAAAGATGGGGGGGGTTAGATTTACTTAAGGCTATTTAAGGGTGGTGCTAGGTTGAGATGAGAGCTTTTGCGACAAGGAAAATGAGAATGGAGAAGGTGGATATGGTGGATGCTACTGAAGAGAAAGGGAGAACTTCAATTGTTTTGGCCAATGGCTGGGGGTGATGTTTGGCAAGATGGTCAAAGGTGATGAGGGAGAAATGGCAAAGGTTGCCAGCGGTGGTGTGATTTTTTTTGTTTGGCTTGACAATGGTGGCTTTGTGGGATATTTTTGCAACGTCAATGAGGTAGTGAAGGAGGGAAAATGATGGTGTGTTGGTTACAGAAACAAAAAGGAGAGAATAGAGGTGGTAGGGACATTTAGTTTTGGTTGAGTATGTGTATATATATCCCCATGCACCTACAAAGAAAGGATGAAAGGTGTGAGGAAAATTTTTAACCCCAATCATTATGCGTTAAAGGTGGGAGTTGATGGAATTAGGGGATGGCTTGGCATGTGGTAAGGAGTGATGGGTGTACAGGCATTATCTATGGACAATGTTTCACATAGGGAGAAGGAAAGAAAGGAAAATAAGAGGGAGGATCGGTCGAGAGGGAAATGAGAGAAAAAGGAAAAGAGGGAAAGGAAATATGTGGTTAGTAGGTTTAATTTTTGATTAGAATAAAGTTGATATAATTTAGGTTAGGATAATAGGATAGATTAATTATCGATAAATTTTAGGATTAGGTCATGATATTAATTAGGTTAGAGAATTAAGATAAGGTTCTGAGATTATGATTAGGTTATGATATTAATTACTTGGAATTAGATTTAGTTAAAATTTAGGGTATTACAAGTACCCCTCCTTGCCCAGATTTGAGGAGGGAATTTTTACATGTAGGAAATTTTTTTGGGGTGGAATAGTAATAAAAGGTTCGGCCGCTAGAGAATGGTGCTGATTAAATTTATTCTTCGACAAGAACAATAATGGGAGAAGAACAGTAAAAAAATCATAAGGAAAGCGCAGGAAATCTAATAGTATCTCAATTAAGCAGAATTACCTATGCCCCACTCAATTGCCAAGAGATAGATAGCGAGAGAGTGGAGAGAGATAGAACTGAGACATCATTAGAGTCTTCGTGTTACATGGGTGGGAGGGTATTGTGTGCCAATATGACTAGAGACTATTAGAATCTTTGAGTTAGATGGTTAGTATGATAGAAGTCCACCGTGTCTTTAGGTTAGTCATTTTATCCGTTTAAGTAAAATAAAGGAACTAATATGTATGTGATGGCTTGGTAGTATTTGCACTATATACACTGCATAGTTTTATGTGGTTGTTTTAGTGTGATGGTTCCCTCATGGTGATAGTTTTATGTGGGTGTTTTAGTGTGATGGTTGCCTCATGGTGCTACCTTTGGTTATTAACCTTGGTTAGTTATATTATACTTGGTTGAAAGGGAACTATGTTATCATGTAATAATATGTCTTATTCTTATCTGTAACATGAGTTACATATGAATTGTTAAAACCATGTAATCGTCTGATTTTATGTATACTCTTATGCTTTTGTAAGTTATGTGAGCATAATACATCTTCAGATGAATTGTGATTTACTCAATCTAGGAAAGTTTTAATGATATTACAATATTTTATACTAATCATGTGAAGGCCCTTAAGTGGTATGAGGCTTTTAAGCATGTAGAAAGTTCTTAAAATAAGGGCCCAAGCTTTTATGACTTGTATAAGTTATACCATTGAATAAGATGGGATGAGTGTAAGGGTTATATAGTATTTTTTTTGTTTCGTATTTTTTCCCCGAATATCATTTGGACTCTTAAGTAATTTCCTCGTGTACTTAAACCTCCTTCTTAGATTTTGAGACTTTGTCAAAACAATGTACTCTTTAAACTCAACTTATGTATATTATGGTTCTTATTTAAGTTTTAAATCTATCAAATTATTTTTTCCTTGTATTTGAAATTGGTTAGGTAATGTGAATTTTAAATCTATCAAATTATTTTATCCTTATATTTGAAATTGGTTAGGTGATGTGCATGCCTCTTTCGATGCTAGGCATGATGGTTTCATCCCTATTTCTTATTTTTTTTCCATAAATAATATTTTAAAACAAAATATTTTATTGGGTAAAAATGAGGGTTTTACATAGGGGTTGTTTGGTTGAGAATAGCAATAAGGCCTTTCATGGTCTTTTTTTTTTCATATTTTCAACATAAATTCATGCCTAATCACTTCAAGGAATAAATATAAACATATTTAGCATGTTTTACACTATCATAGCATCACGTCTCATAACTTTGATTCATATGAAAAATCAGGAAAACTTATAAAATTAATAATATTATGGTACATAAAATCATACACAAGGTGGAGTAAGTAAAACCTTACATGAGCTTATGTGATTAAACTAAAGAAAAGAAAAGGAAAATATTAGAATCAACCAAGCTTAGATGTTGTTGAATGATTGAAAGCTCAGATTGTGAAAGTGAATGGCACATGAGATAAGAGAAAATGTGTTAAGTGTAGGTTGACTATGAAGGAGAGAATGAAGTGAAAACGTACGCAGGAAAAACTTAACAAAGAAGGAAGGAATTTTAAGTTAATCATGTAATTTGTAATGATGAAAACTCATAAAGAATGAAAGGGATTACTTGACCACTTATGGCATTACAAAAGCAAAGGTTTTTTTTTTTGCAAGAATATGTGTATAAGAGGATGAGTGGAGGAGAGCATGCACACGTTGGGGAATGAAGGGAATATTAGGGAGCAATACATGTGTCATCTTAATTAATTATAATGATTAATAGAATAGCTTTATTTTCATAAACTATGTGAATCACAAAAGGGAGGTGGCTCCACTTAGCTTGATTTTGAAAGGATATAATTAACTCTTGGAAAGGTTTGGATTGATTATCGAGATATTAGATAAAATTAAAGTACAGATAAGTTTTGGTAATGATAGGATTTTGAAGGGAATATATTTTATGCCTTGAAATAACCTCAATTTATAAGGTTTCAAGGATTATTATATTTTGGTATTCTTAAGTGAAATATTAATTTAATATTTATTTATTTAGATAAGTTCACCATTTGAAATGAAAATGGTGTTTTTTTTTGTCGACACCTTTGTTTACCATTTTAAAAATAGATTAGAAGACTCAAAAAAATCCCATTAATTTAAATTCAAAAAATTTAGGGTGATTTGAAAGAGCTTAGATGGATAAAAATAGCTTATAATGTTTTATAGCACAAAGTTGTGTGTAGAGATACAAATAATGGAATGAAATGTTTCTTAATCTTAACTAGGGTTCCACTTTCATTCAAAAGATGAGTGGGTATCGACCCACAACTTATCCCAAATACTCTAAAATTGACTTACATCAAGTGTGCAATTGCTCCCTCTCCTGTTCCCCTCTCCCACTTGTGTACCATGTAAAAAAAAACATATATAATGCATCCATATTCTTTCTAAGCACTATCTCTCATTCCCTATATTCTTTTCTTTAAATAACTATAATACATAAACAAACTTATATAGAACATGTTTTGGGATTATTATTTTTATTAATAAAACACTATTGTGTGTGATCTTTCAATTGATGAAGGAGAAAGTAGCATTAAAGAGAGAGAGAGAGAGAGAGAGAGAGAGTTGAAACTAAGAAATTTAGGAGAAGGTCATAATATAATTTTCATGTCATTTTAAAGTTGTAATTTTCATAATTTTGAAAAAAAACATTTACCTTAAATTCCCAAAACATCCACTTCATTTGGTGGTTATATCTCTATTTTTCTCTCATTATTTGAGCATGAAACCAGGAGCAATTTTATCTTGAAATTAATTTATGATTGAGTAATTTAAATTTGTGGTAGTTCGTATGAGGAAGAGAAAAAATAGGAAGTGGATTTGGTGCAATTTTGTATGAATGTTATTGAGAAGCATGTGAATAATTATATTACTATATTTTTAAAAAATTAAAATATTTTTTTATTGTAAAACCATAGTTTATGACGCGTGCATATTACTAACTTTATAATTGGGTAAAAATTTATCGATTTGGCCTTGAAGTCGACTTGTTGAGCTTCAGCTTTAGATGCATGGAGGCGGGATCGTATCCGATTCGAAGCTGATTGTCACGCATCTACTCTTCACCAAGTCTAGCTCTGTACGGCCTTAGTCTTTTCTCACTCTTTGAGAGACTAAGTTAGCCTTCCTCTTTCAAGTGTATTCAACACTTAGGCTAGAGATGTCTCTTAGACCACCGCACCGAACCTTTCCACAAGAACTCAATAGAGAACTTTTAGAGAGATAAATGGAGATTGTATTATAGAGAGAGAAGCTCTGAAGATACAACTCTTGTTGGATGATCTCAAATGCTTCTACCCCCTCTATATATAGGAGAGGATTCGCCCCTTCACCTCTCCCAGGAGATTCTAGATAAGGGCCTAATGGATTTCTCTAGAATGGCCTAATAAGCTCATTAGGGGTTCTAGAATAGTCCATTAGGGTTTCTAGAGTCTCCTTTAGGGTTTCTAGAATTATCCATACATCTCTACACAAATAGAGAAGGATCTAGAGACATTCCCCTCTATAACCTTCTTGAACCATCCAGGAGAGTGTAGAACCCTATACATCTCTACATACTTATCTAGATTATAAGGATATTCTAGACTATTCCGGGACCGGTAGAACCTCAATGCCAACCTTTCGATGTGGCCCGTAACACGATGGTGTTGGCAGTGGCAGACACAATTTCGCTCGTTGCAATATACAAGAAGCCATTAACATCAGCGGATTTGATGAGACGGAGAGAAAATGGATGTGACAACCTTAGGAGAGAGGAGCTAGGCAACTATTGTTTCCTTTTAGCAAGTCAAACGACGAGTTATATACTTTTGATTTAATATTTAAAATTTTTAATTTGATATTTAAAGATAATTGATTTGGTTTTAGTCAAAAGAATATGTGATATTTTAGATATTTGATTTTTTGTAGAATTCTTTGAATAAGAAAAAATATCTGATAGTTTATTCTTTATTTAAATAATATATCATAATATTATATTTTTATAGTTTTAAATTATTAATAAAATATTTAGTTTTATATTTAAAATTTTAAAATCATAATTTATTATTATTTTAAATAAAATAAAATGCTTATATAAACATAGATATAAATATTAATTAATATAAGATATTTATTTTTTAAAATTATTAAAATTAATAAAATAATATTTTTAGATAAATATTAGATATATCTGAATCTAGTTCATATTCGATCCATATTTTTTGGATATCTAAAATCTAGATATCCAATCTGAAAAACGTGGAACGAATATCCGAACAGATATGAATATTCAATTTTACCTTCCCCTAATACATATGGATACCGCTTGTGAATAGGGGCATCATGGTCCATAATTTATATCCTCGGGATCACCTTCCTAGAAGTAACTATATAGTTCATTCGTATTTAAAATAAAGGAACTTTAACAATTTATATTATTTTAGGAGCAAATAATATTTGTTTGAAAATTTACTTACACCATTTATTAAAAATAATAAAATAATTTAATAATTAGATAATAAAACAAATAAGAGTAAAAAATATAGCCTTTGATTTTTTTAGGATGCTTTTATTTTTTCCACAAAAAATTAGTATTATAATGACTCATTTTTTATACGGAAAGGGTAAAAATTTGAATGCAAAGGAAATACTCTATCCATTTTTTAATACAAATCATTTTAGGCCAAGATTGACTATTTTTTTATATTTGTATGGAAGGAGTAAATATTTGAATGCAAAGAAAATGCTCTATCCATTTTTTAATACAAATCATTTTAGGCTATATATATACACACATTTCAATCAAATAAACATAAACTAATTTTTTTCTCATAACCCACATCTAATTTTCACCTAAAGTTTACAATAGTTAATTTTAGAATATTTATATCTTATCGTCCTATTAATTAATTAAATTTAATATAAAAAATTTAAATTCATTAATTATTAGTCGAAAAAAACTCTCGTAACTTCCCTATATTTTAGAATCAAATTACTCTTATCTCAATTATTCAACCTCAATAAATTTAAAATCTTTAATTTCAAACCAAAAATTACAATAAAATAAAATAAAATAAAATGACTCCAATATTTCTCTTATTACCACGTTGATAATGAGATGTTAAATTACTCACTTATGACCCTTTATCTATTCATTTTAGTTATAATTTAAATTTAAAATTCAAAGTTCATATCTATACTACATAATCAAATATGTGTTTCAAATCTTCTCAAACAATTAAAAATTTATATTTAATATATACAACATGGATAAAAAAAAATTGATAAAAAAACAATTAAGTAATTATCTTCTTCATCTATTTAAGTATGCACTTTCTCATCTATATTTTAGTATCAAATTATTTAACTTTTAAATAAAATGACAAAAAGCTAACATTTCTCCAATTACTACATTGATAATGATGGGTTAAATTACTCATCTACATCCCTCAATTTGAAATTCAAAGCCCACAATTTATATTATTTATATTATTCAATTAAGTATGTTATTCAAATCTTCTCAAATAATTATATATTTATGAATGAATAAAAAATTGAATAGAAAAAAAGTTAGAAAAATTATATTCTCTATCTATCTAATTACTCACTTTCAACCTATCATACCCCTAAAATTTACTACATAAAAAATTCATTTTTGTGGAATCATTAATAATAAAACATTAGATTCTATGTTGTATCCATTATAGAAAATATTTTTCCTATACCCAATATATGTTGAGTGTAAGGATAAAAAATAACGCGTACTTAGATATCAAGTGTAGGAAGCACTTGGTCCCATAATAATACAAGGTTATAAAATAGAGAAGATAAAACATCTATGATAGGACATAGAAAACTAAAAGTCTAGAAAGAGAGAAATATATGTATAACTGTAATAACTCATCTTTTTGTAAGGTTTTTTGAATGAGAAGTTATAGTGCTTATTAAAATTTGATAATGTTTGCTTTTGATAGTGTGAAAAGTTGGATTTGAATAAGTTTTGAAAATTGAGTAAAAATGAGTTTTCAAGCGTATCGATCAACTAGTTTTATAAACCGATCGACTTGTTCATCAACTGAACCATATCATGTATTCCGCCCTAGCTCCTGCCTCAAACTAATCCGAGGTTTCAATTTAGACAATTAAGGGAGAGGATGACTTCATCTGTGTCTTCCTCCACCTCTCTCTTCTACACACTTCTAGAATCATTGCTTCGATTCCTATACTACCTCTTCTTAGTGGGGAGATTCCTTCCCAAGCTGAACTTCCATTACCTCTCTCGTGTTTGATATTTTCTAGGTGAATTTGACCTACATTCCCTAGAAAATCATCATTTCATATTTAGAAGGGAATTCAACCTATCCTTGATAAAATTTGCATGTTCAGCTCAAATTTAAACTATAGAAATTAGGGTTTTTTATTTGTACATAACCCCACTTGTTCTTAAATTTATTTATTGTCTATAAATAATCCTAATCACTCCTTCCACTCACTTTTCTTTCAACCGCTAAGGTATTCCATCTCTCTAGCACCTGTGCTTTTTTCTCCTGACTTTGAGCTTAATTTTGGTTTCTTTCCACAATTTTGATCCTTTCTCTAGCTCCTTCTTGTTTATCTTTAAGTAATGTAAGGTTAAATTTAGGAAGAAGTTAAGTCTCTCTCAACATAATTTTCTTATGATTTTTTCTTAAGTTTGGTAAGTTTGTTTCCTTCTAATTTGAATCATAATTTGTGAAAAGTATTCATTAAGTTATGAAGCTTTAACTTTCTGTCTTAAAGGAATTTAGAAGTTAAAAATCTTCCAAGTTGAGTTTTTCCATTTGTGGAGTGATTTTTTCTTACATTAAGTAAGTCAATCTTACTTCTTAAATGTGGCCTTATTAAGCATGTAATGAGGTGCATTCTTTAAAGTGATAATTTTATAGGTTTGCATGAGACTTTGGATTCATATTGATTTATGTTGATTTATTTATGAACCCTAAGAAAAAGGCATGATTTTACAGAAATAGAGTCGATTTGATTGATTGTGAAGCATATTTCAGTTTATGAACTGATAAAGTATAGGAATGATGTTATGATATGTTTTGGTTTGAATGTGACATGATTTTTTAGGATGGTCTTCATGGAAAATGTATGTTCTATGATGTCTGGGGGTAAACTGGTCGATTGGTTAGGGTAATTTGATTGACTAGTCCTTAGAAAAGTTGATTAGTTGGCCCAAACCGATCGATCAGTGAGTTTGTTGTGACCTTGGTTGCTCTCTTCTTAAACTTATTAACTGATTTTGCCAAAATGATTAATCAATTTAAGGGAATCTTGGGTTTGGCTGGGCCAAACTAATCAACCGGTTGGCCTAAATCATTCGACTAGTTCGACCATATTGTATGATCTTGATCTTTTGATTTGGATATGTTTTGAGATTTTACCGAATGCTACTATATGATTATTTAATGAGTGAAATGCATCTATTGACATAGATTAAAACCCCAATAGATGGATTAAATGGATCATAATTCATAGCATACTCATTAGGTGTTTGTGAAGGTCATAATGGAGAAACCCAAATAAGCATTTCATTACTTTAAAGGGCTAATGTAATCTAGATTATCAACCTAAAATAGATTGATTAATATTGATTAAGCATTAATGGAAATCCCACCACATGGTTGGAGGAATGGAAATGGTTAAGATGGAATAAGTATATGGATACCTTACTTGTATGTTAAAATAACGTAATAATCACTTAAAGTGAAAGATGATCAAGATTTGTATGGGTCGGGGTTACCCAATCCTCAATTAGCTAGTGGGGGTTAGTCTCCCTTTGAGGTTTTATTGGTGCCTTTGAAATTTTCCTTCGGGTAGGATCCTCGTAGATCTCTGTACCTTATATACTCTAGACATTGATGATATACTAAGAGGTATCGATACTAAAAGGTCTGGTTACTTATGTGGTTTTTGCCTTCAGCTTGGATTTATGTCTATTGGTAGTTACTTGGCTTCGGCCAGAATTTATGTCCTTTAGTTTGGATAGACTTCCATGATATGTGAGACTAATGGGTGGTGCACAATCCATTACTCGATAAGAATTTTAAATATGAATGTAGATGAAGAGAAAAATAGAAATAAAAAAGGAAAAGAATGGTATAAGAGATAATGACTCATAAATAAATGACCTAATGGACTATCTAAGTTGGAAAAATGAACTTACTATGAAGCTATGTGCATGGATTATATAATCCCTAATAATAGCCAGACAATCCGCTTAGTAGTTTACATAATGGCATCTACAATGTGGTGTTATGTTGATAAACATGATGAGTCGTGTATGAGTTTTGATGCACTATATGACCATGACAGAGCATGTATATTTGTTTATATGGAATATGCGTGAAATATGTTAGTATGATCTCTATATTCTATTAGAAATTTGTGTGCTTGTGACTCCTATTAAGGAGGTAACTTAGCTCACTCAGTACAAAGCATACTAATATGCTAATTTTCTCGGTCACCTACTCATTTTCACGAATAGATGGTCATGTGTAGGTATTCGGGGATGTTTAGTATTAGACCAACCTCGTGTTAGGCATGGGTTCTGAGAGCGTAGATATCTAGAGACTTTTGTGTGGTCCTTGATGGACCGAAATTCAGAACTACACTCTAATTTTGTTCATGTGATTAGAATTTTTTACTTTGGTTTAATTTTCCCTCATGTATTTGAATATTCATGGGCCATCAAGGTCTTGTACTTGAAAACCTTTCCTTCAATATTTATATAATATATTTTTGGTGCACTCTATTTTAGTTGTGTGTGGTTTGATTCTCTACCTTATATCTAATAAGGGATGGGTGGCCAACGCCTATCTTACGTTAGGTGCAACGGTAACACCCTATTTTTCCTTAGTGTTTAGTAGTTTTTTGCTTTTGCAAGGTTTTCAAAACAAAAATTTTCAGTAGTAAAAAATGAGGATGTTACAATAACTATATGCTTGAACTAACTCAAAAAATGTTTACTTTAGGCAAGCACAACAAAAGTGTTGAATCAACATATACCTACAAACATGGTGATATCGACTGGAAATGAGTAATATCCATAAATGGGTGGTTAGTATGCTATGTATTGAATAAGATAACACTATACGTTAATAAAAAAAAGGGCATGTATGACACAAGAAACCTAATGACAAGATAGATATTAGACATGCATAGATGTTTACGATATGAAACAATCCAAGAAAAAATAGAAATTTAAGTTTGTTATTAGATAATCATACAAATCTATTTATTTAGTCACATTAAGATCAGGGAGTCACTTACAATACAACCACTCCTATCCACTTTCCTTGCAACTAGGGAAAAGATAGTCAATATCACTTATATATAACATGTACTCTCCCATTTCCACCGCATATGGGGGAAAGGTAATCAACTTCACTAAATACTCTCACATATAGGATAAAACACACATGAGCCACTAATAAGCCTCTTATCCTTAAGTATGCATAGCCCTTATAAGTTAGTAGATCGATCTGATAGAGTAAACTAGGGTCATTTAGTTCCATCAGGACTAGGAAATATATATAATCAAATAAATTTAACACTTAGAATCAGTTTGGTCCGATCTCATGCGATATTCCACTTTAAGTAATAATATTTTATTGGGTTATTAAATAAAACTTAGCACATAATAATGCATCTATATATTTACTTAATACCATTAGACTTCCACTTTTATTATCATTAACTTATTATGAAGTAGATTGCTTATCAACTTATTATAAAGATATTTGATTATCATGAATTTATGCAAAAAAATGTAGTTACTTAAAATACTTAGAAGCACACCAAGGTTAATAAAATTAAACATGTTATGACCACATGAAGAAAAATAATACATAAGGTAAGCCAAAGCACAAAGTGATATTACACAAAGGCAAACACCCACAATGCCTTCACCGAAACCCTAATTCACAACACCACCATAACTCCATATATAGAGCCCTCCAATTCAAAAAATTAACATACTATACCAATATATCATTAACAATTCCATATCCAAAAATCATAACCTAACTCCATCAATTCACACATAAGATACCAATATTACAATTATTATTCCTAATTTAAACCATTTTTTCATAAAATCATACCTATGATATTCATAATTTATCAAGACACTTCAAAATTCACAATTTGTATATTTTATACCATTTAATACTTATACCACACAAAAAATTCAAAATTTAACCTAAAATGACCAAAGTGCCTTTAGTTCACTTAAACATCTTCAAATTTATTATTTTCACAACTTAGGACATACTCATCCAAAATGTATCAAATTATATATATAATTGATTGTAAAAAGGTCAAAGAATACAATGACATACTTATTTTTCACCAAAACTTACAAAGAGACAATTTTACCCCTAAGGTCGAGACAACCACATAATTTACAAAATTCTACAAGTCTTTAAATTTTACCAATTTTACACACAACCACCCTTACATTATTAGTATCTCAAAAATATAATTAGTTTCAATTAAAATAGTAAAAAATGTCCTAAATTACTATAAGGCCAAACCCATTATAAGGCCCAAAACCACAAATCTTGCAACCATCAACATACTACACCAATTATAATACTTAACATAATTAAATCTACTCGTCCATGGACTTAAAAGCACAACATAATATACCATCATGCTTGATATTTTATGGAAAATCTTAGCAATGCATAAAATAGACATTTCATATAGAATCATAAAATTACAAAATTCATGAATTCACTAATTAATACATGAATATTAATTTAAATAAATCCTAGCATGATTTATAGCATAAAACATGATAAAATAAAAGTTTGCAAATTTAACACATAGTAATCAATCCCTAACTAGATATATGTATCCTTACCTAGGTTACATTAGTCTCTAAGCAAAAATAGTCCTAAACACCTCCTTTCATACTTTTCTCACCTAAAAAAGTACAATAATTACATAAAAGGACTATAGCAAGTGTTAGAATAGAGGAGGAAAATTAAAAGAGAAGAAAATAAATCCTATAGGTTTAAAAATAAGGCTTGAATCCAACATTCACCATTATAAATTTAACTCTCTTTTGCTTAAAACAAGCATCAAAGAACTAAAATCTAAGATTTTAGAAGTAAAAAGACAAGGAGAAAAATAATAGGGGCTCAATCACAAGGATAAAAATCTTAGGACAACACAAGTTAAGAATAAGATGAGAAGAGATAACAAAGTTGAAGATATGAATTTGCCAAGTCGAAAAATAACCAACCAAAGGATTATACCCCTTATAGATATCAAAAATGGGTAAGATAGATAGATAGAGAGAGAGAGAGAGAGAGAGAGAGGGAGGGAGGGAGGGAGGGAGAGAAGTAAGATGGGAGGGATTTCTTGTGAAGAAGATGAATGATGGGAGTGATTGGTATAGGTGAGAGAGTGTAAAAGAGTTTGTGGAAGGTGAATGAGGTGAAGGTTAGATTTTTTGGTTGAATGAGAAAAAACAACATGGGATTTGATCATGGGGTGTAATACGGTCATATTTTCAAAGTTGACATATCCAAGAAGGTTAATAAGGATTAAAAATGGTTTAGGTAAGGCAGAATCTCCAATAAATGGCTAAAATGGGAAAAATACTCAAATAATTCCCAAAAATCATAAAAAATTAGGAACCCAAATATATAAAAATATCAGGCATCGGAATTGATTTGAGGTCAAATTAAATTAAGAAAATCAATAATAGTGAAAATTACTTAGCTATAGTCAGCCATAAGATACTAGAGGTTGACGCATAAAGCCTTGGGTAATAGGATTGGGAGGGTTGCTAGGTAGTCGGTTGAAGGTAATGCCAATCAACTACCGATTGACTGAATTCAAACTAGGGTTTAAAGGGTAGAAGGATTAAAATGGGGGTTTTAGGGGTAAAGGTAAGGTGCTTAAACAAATTTTAAGTGTTAAGGGAGTGATTAGGAGACTAATCACTCTAAAATATGGATTAGAAAATTTTGGGGTATTACACTACCCTTCATTTTAGTATCAAATTTCTCATCTTTAAAATTCAACCCCAATAAATTTAAAATATTTCAAACAAAAAATTACAAAAAAAAAAACAAAAAAGGTTCCGATCTTTCTCCAATGACCATGTTGTTTATGATATATTAAATTACTCATCCACAACCATCTCTCCACTATTTTTTATCACAATTTAAATTTGAAATTTAAAGTCCATAACTTATACTACATAATCAAGTTGGTCATTCAAATCTTCTCAAATATGAAGTTACATTATTCTCTATGTCCTTCCTTTTATTTTTACTTCAAAATTCCATGCACATAATATTTATGCAGCCCCAAACCTACAAGTGCTGGAAACAATACATTATATTACCCTCTCATGCAATACATATTTCCTCTTATTTTTTTATTGTATTTTATTTTACTTTGATAAGTTTTAATTCATTTAAAGATTCAATTTGTGGGGAAACCTCCATTGCGAGTTTTAAAATTTTCATGCAAGAATATCTTATATTTTACCAACTTTGTGTTGTAGGATAAAAGAATTTAACTATAACTTGTAATGTACCATATAAATACTTACAAGGTAGAAATACAGTCTAAAGGTGCTCCTTAAATTTTTATTCTTTATCACCCTTTTTCAATTATTGTTATTGCTTATTCGTTTAGCATCATAACAGCATCATTACTTGAAATTATGATCATAGACATGTGGTGCTTCATCACGAATTAACAAAGCTTCTTTCAAAAAAAAGGCCAAACTTTATCCTCTTGAATTGGCAATGATTTTGTTTTATTAATTTATAAATTTAATTTATTATGAAGAAATTAGAAAAGAATTATCTCTTCATTATTAGTGGAATATTTCTTATGTATACCTTCCAATTTATTTAGCTTAATTTTAAGCTAGATCATATGGATATCGTGTGAAGAAAGGGCACAGGGAAGAGAGTTTGAACTACAATTCCTTTGTGTCATGGTTTCAAAGCTTTAATAGTCATCTAAGTGCTTTATCAAAGAGAAGAAGAGCCGTACAATTTGAGATGGTAGGAGAACAAGCAAAGGACAAGAATAATTCTAGTTCAATGGAAAAGCAAGATTCCTTGGTCCTACATATAAACCTAATCTAAATTTTAGGTCATTAATATTTTAACCTAACCCCAACCCCAGCTAATTAATAATTAATTCTACCATATTTCCTTACTCTAAAATTTAAACCTAATTCTAACCCTAACTTTGAATTCCTTTTTTCTTTTCCCTTCTCTATTTTATTTCTCCTTTTCCTCTTTTCTTTTCCTCTCTTCTTTTCCTTTTCCTTTTTCTTTCCCTTCTTCATCATCTCAATTTGTTTCTTCCTTCCTTTCTCTTTGAGCCATGAAACCTACTTCTTCATTGTAATATCCTGTCCTAAAATACTTTAAATTGTATTTAGAATTATGTTCATATAAAATAAATGAGTTTTGGTTTTGAAATGGACTTGAAATTCTAATAAGAATGTGAATTTAGGCATACTAATCAACTAGTTTACATAACCTATCAACCAGTGCATTGGAAAAATTAACATTCTTGTTCTCGACAAATCAGTCGACTCGTTTGTCTAAACCAGTCGACTAGTTGACATGTAATTTCATATCCATTTATGATTTTAATTTAAATTTCTCTCTAATGATTATGAAAACTTTCAATTAGAGTCTAATTATACTAATATGCATGTGTTTAGTAATGTGGGATTATTTTTACATTATTTAGATCATTACATAATTTTAATTAGCAAAATTTTTCCAAAATGGCACTTTTGGAGGCAAGATTTACCTTTTTTTCTCCCTCACCTCTTCCTCTCTCTTATGGCAGATGGGTTGTGAGATTGACTTTGTACACCATTCCCTGACTTGCTAACCCATTACCATGCCCATTTCTGACTACACTAACCCCCACCCCCCATCAAGTCAAGTCTTGCTTCTTGGCTTACCCACACTCAACTTCACTAATCTTATCCCCCTTTCTCCTAAGAATGT
The DNA here is from genome assembly GCA_030549775.1 of Tamarix chinensis. Lineage (NCBI taxonomy): Eukaryota > Viridiplantae > Streptophyta > Magnoliopsida > Caryophyllales > Tamaricaceae > Tamarix > Tamarix chinensis. The sequence goes on from CM060182.1 coordinate 66,065,044, forward strand.
TGACCAGCCTTGCCTCTATACTTATCTTTGCTAATCCATTCTCATTCCTCACCTGTGTTCTTGCTCTCTTCTCCCTTCTCCTTATGGAACTTTTTCCTAAGTGTTAAGCATCCTTCCATTTTTTCCCCTTCTTCCCTCTGCTAAGAAAAACAAAGGCTCTCTCTCTAATTTTCTCAATTGATTGTGTAAGCATTGTGTTCATTTTCCTTCTTCTAATCTTAGTTTTAGTTCTCTCTTGTTTTCCTTAAGTAAGGAAGAATTAAGGTTGACAAAGGTTAAAGATTCTAGCTCTTTCTTTTGGCACCCTATTTTTTTGAGTCAAAGGTGGTGTTATGTGTCTTTCTTCTTCTTCTTCTTCTTCTTCTTCTTCTTCTTCTTCTTCTTTTCTTCTTCTTCTTCTTCTTCTTCTTCTTCTTCTTCTTCTTCTTCTTCTTCTTCTTCTTCTTCTTCTTCTTCTTCTTCTTCTTCTTCTTCTTCTTCTTCTTCTTCTTCTCCTTCTTCTTCTCCTTCTTCTTCTTCTTCTCCTTCTTCTTCTCCTTCTTCTTCTTCTCCTTCTTCTTCTTATTCTTCTTCTCCTTCTTCTTCTCCTTCTTCTTCTTCTCCTTCTTCTTCTTCTCCTTCTTCTCCTTCTCCTTCTTCTTCTTCTTCTTCTTTCTTCTTCTTCTTCTTCTTCTTCTTCTTCTTCTTCTTCTTTTCTTCTTCTTCTTCTTCTTCTTCTTCTTCTTCTTCTTCTTCTTCTTCTTCTTCTTCTTCTTCTTCTTCTTCTTCTTCTTCTTCTTCTTCTTCTTCTTCTTCTTCTTCTTCTTCTTCTTCTTCTTCTTCTTCTTCTTCTTCTTCTTCTTCTTCTTCTTCTTCTTCTTCTTCTTCTTCTTCTTCTTCTTCTTCTTCTTCTTCTTCTTCTTCTTCTTCTTCTTCTTCTTCTTCTTCTTCTTCTTCTTCTTCTTCTTCTTCTTCTTCTTCTTCTTCTTCTTCTTCTTCTTCTTCTTCTTCTTCTTCTTCTTCTTCTTCTTCTTCTTCTTCTTCTTCTTCTTCTTCTTCTTCTTAGTTTTACTGAAGTTTTGAAAGAGGATTTTAATGGAGTTTGGCTAGATAAGCCATCAAATAGGAGTTTTGTACTAGAAGAATTAATTTAAGGTAAGACATTCTTATCTTTAACATAATTATGTTTCTATGGTATTGTAATCCCCCAAAATTTTAGAAAACCTATAATTTAATAAATAACTTTTATTTAAAATAAATTAGCTTTTAAGATTATTTAATTTAAATACTTTATGGATTTTTGAGTGTACAAATTTGGATAGGAGTATTTAATAAGTTAAAAATAAATATTTTATTATTTTATCACAGTGTTCTAGATTAAATAAATTTTCAAACTAATATTTACTAAAAGTATCAATTTCGAACCAATATATTAAATAATATTAAATTAAATTATTTATTAAAAGTATTACATTTTATTATTTTCTAAATTAAATTAAATTATTCTCCCCCATTTTCTCATTTTCCTTTTCTTTTTCCTTTTCCTTTCCCTCTCCTTTTTCTCCTTTTTCTTCTTTCTTTTCTTTTCCTTTTTTCTTCTCTCCTTCGGGCTGCCAGGCCAGCCCTTCCTCCTCTCCCCTACGCACTAGGCCACTGGCCCATCTCCCCTCTCCCGCGTGGCCCGTGCGACGCAACCCACCTCTCCTTTCTTTTTCCTAGACTGAACCGGTCGAATCCCCTTCTTTCCTATGCTGGTCCAACCGCTCGTTCGCACCCATCCCCCCTTCCCTTCTTTCTTCTTCCACGCCCGACACCCTGAGCAAGCCAGCCGCCGCCTGCAACTGCCATGTCCGGCCACCACCTACCTCCCTACTACTCCCTCTCCCTTCCCTATCATTTTCTTCCCTATTTGGAGCCAAACCAGCTCCTGGACCACAGCTTGCATGCCCTCTCCCTTTCCTTCTTCTTCCCTCCCTTTCCCCTACCACTGTACTGCAGTGCCGACCGGCCACCGACTCCCCCTTTCTCTCCCTCTTCTTTTTCTTCTCCCCACCAGTAGCTCTTGCCCCATTTTTTCTAGCCTTACTTTCCCTACCCCGATCCTTTTCTTTCATTTTCTCCTCCTTCCCATTTTTCCCCCGTTTTTGCTCGCCGCCGCCATCCGCCGCTCCAAACGCCACACTGACCCCCTGCTCCGCCTTCTGCCACCACCTGCTACTGCCCTGCGCCACCACAAGACCCCCAAGCCACCCTCGATCCCTTAGGGCTCCTCCCTTCTCCACCTCTTCTTTTTCTCCCCACTTTTCTCCCTTATCGCCAAGCCTCCTCAACCGCCCCGTTCGCCGCCATCCGGCCACCTATGCTGCCACCCAACCCACCATTCAACTCCCTGCAACCTCCTCTACGATTCCCATCCATTGTTTGGCCGAAACAAGTCCTCAAACCCCTTCATTTTTCCCTCCTCTTTTCTTTCCTTCTCAGCCCCTCCACCTCGACCCACCTCGGTAGCCAACTTCGTCGCCTCGCCGCCGCCGTCTCCGCCACCTTTGGCTGCCAAAAACCCATCCTTAGCCTCCACCTACACCCCCTCTTCACTCCTGCACCCTTACCTTGCCTCCAATCCTCCCCCGTCTACCTCCTTTTCTAGCCTAAAGACACTAAACCGAGCCATCTCCCCCTCCCTTCTACCTCATTAGCTTCGAACCATTTCTCCCCCTTATTCTACATGCGGCTCACGTTGTTCATGCATCGTGAGCTCCTCCTTTGATTTGGAATTTATTTGTCTAAATTTTGAAGTATATTAATAATTAATTAAAGTGTTTTATTATTAAATAATTTTTTATAAAGTTTTATCCTTTTAATTTCTTACTTCTAACCTAATAGTTATTGATATTATTTTTAGGTGTTGAGTTGCTAATTAAGCCTTGAATCCTTAAACGGGATGCCGGTAAGGTTCGATTTTTGTGGAATTAAGGTAATCGTTAAACCTCACTTAAATGCATGGAAAAATGTATGCTAGCACATTAGGGATTTTATTATGATTTTATGCATGTTTTGTGTGCCTAGCATGATATATAGATGGTTGTTTATATTGATTGATAAAAAGAAAAGTTTGATAGCTTTTGTGCCATGTGTAGGTATGATAATTAAGGAAGGAGTGTGATTATTGATGGAAATGTTAAATGCTTGTCTATGATGTATTATGTTGCTAATGCATGAATAATATTATTGTCTAAGGGTATTTTAGTAATATGCCTATGTAAGTATGTGATCTAATATATGTAGTTGCTAATGAGTATTATTTTGAATAATGACAAGTTGGTGGAGTTAAATAATAAGAATGAAGTGCTAATATTAGTATTTTATGTAGTGGTGGTAAATTCATAAAAGTGGTGTAATAAAGGGGTTAAGTGGTAATTTTATAAGTGAAAGGGGTATTTTGGAAATTTTGTAGTAAAGGGGTATTTTGGTAATTTTGAAAGAAAGGGGTAAAACGGTGATTTTGTAAGCAAAAGGGTATTTTGGTAATTTCAAAAGAAAGGGGTGAAATGATAATTTTATAAGTAAAAGGATAAAATTGTAAGTTGTGAGAAAGAAGGGTATTATGGTAATTTTGAAGGAAAAGGGCAATATGGTAATTTTACAAGTGAAAAGGGGTATTGTGGTAATTATGGAAGTTAGGGGTATTATGGTAATTTTATGAGTAAAGGAAAAGATGGTAATTTTTCAAGTAAAGGGGCATTATGGTAATTTTGGAGGTAGAGGGGCAAAATAGTAATTTCATAAGTAAATGGTAATATGGTAATTTTATAAGTGAATGGCGAAATGGTAATTTTATAAGTAAGGGGTATTATGGTAATTTTGGGAGTAAAGAAGTAATATGGTAATTTTGGAAAAGAAGGGAAAAATAGTAATTTTGTAAGGAAAGATAAAAATGGTAATTTTGGATGTAAAATGGTAAAATAGTAATTTGTAAAGTAAAAGGAGTGTTATGGTAATTTTATAAGAAAAAGGGTATTGTGGTAATTTTGTAAATAAAAGGATATTATGGTAATTTGGGGGTAAGGGGTATAAGAGTAATTTTGTAAATAAAAGGATATTACGGTAAACTTGGGAGTAAGGGGTAACTTGGTAATAATGATAACGACGAAGGATAAATTGGTAATTAAATTATGATTAAAAAGGGTTAATTGGATAATTATGATAATAGAGAAGGATAATTTGGTAAATTAACCAATTAAAGGGCAATATGGTAATTTTAATAATGGAGAAGGGCAATATAGTAATTATAAAAATGGAGAAGGGTAAATTAATAATTATAAATATGGAGAAGGGTAAATTGGTAATTATAATTATGAAGAAGGGTAAATTAATAATTGTAATTATGAAGAAGGGTAATTTGGGATTTATAATAATTGAAAAGGGTAAAATGGCAATTATAATAATTGATAGGGGTAAAATGGTAATTATGATAAAAGAGAAGGGCAATCTAGTAATTTATCCAACTAAAGGGTAAATTGGTAATTATTTAACCAACTAAAGGGGTAAAATAGAAATTATGATAATGAAGGAGGGTAATTTGGTAATTTATCCAACTCAAGGCCAATTTAGTAATTATAACAAAGGAGAAGGGTAATTCTGTAATCTAACCAACCAAATGGGAAATATTATAATTATAGCAATTATGAGGGGTGAATGGTGATTTAAAAAGGCGTAGGAGATAACTTGGTAACCTAAACCGAGGAAGGGGTAATTTAGTAATTATGTGACAAGGAGGGTAATAGAGTAATTTGTCAAGTAAGGAAGGGATACTTAGCAATTATATAAGTAAGGGGTAAATCAGTAATTTGTACCTAACATGTCGCTATGATTGTGGAATTTCATAATTTGATTTAAATAATGTTGATTAGCCAAGTAAGAGTATTTGATAATTAGTAAGTATCACGAGAACAAATCTTAATTCGGAGTTAGATGAGATTATGATGGCCTTAATGGTTTCTCTGTGATATCTTGGATAACCGTCTGAATAAGAAACGACTAATGACATCGGAATGATTGAAAGTGGATAAGAATCTAATTATTGTGCTTTCTGTGATCACCTTAATTAAGACACTAATACTTAAAGTGAAAGACCTCGAGATCGGGAATGGTGACTCTTTAGGGGTCGCTACCCTAAAGACGTGGTTTAGTCCACTATTATTCTGGTATTTGCTGGTGTGCCTTTGTGTCCTAGCCAGACCCTATATCTTACTCTATCTAGCTCTACGGACCTAGTTAGTGGGTATGCATACTTATGGATTAGGTGTCCTTGTCGGTAGGGTACTGAGTAGCTTTATGCACCGGTACGACCAGGGTACCTTTGTGTCCTTGGGTTCGTGGTTGAAGGGTACTGAGTGGCTTGTATGCACCGGTATGATTGGTGTACCTTTGTGTCTCGGGTTCTTGATCTCCCATCCGAGGCAAATAAATAGAATTGTTGTGCTGATTAAAGAAAGGAAAAACACTAATTACGAAAGTGAAAGATTAATGAGTCGGGCCTAGTTGACTTATGATATTGAGTACCGATCCACCGGTTATAATAGTGGCCCAGGAGCGTGTTTCCCTGGCAAGTGATTATGAGTACCGATCCACCAGATATAATAGTGGTCCAGGAGCGTGTTGCCCTGGCAAGTGATTATGAGTACCGATCCACCGAATATAATAGTGGCCCAGGAGCGTGTTGCCCTGGATGATGTTGATATATATATATTCCGATCCACCGACAATAATAGTGGGGGTCCCGAGCTCAATAAAACCAGTTATGTATGTGAATAAAGTCATGGAAAAATACTAATCACTTATAGTGGAACACCATGTGAGTCGGGGCTAGACCAGTCCACTGGCGAATAATAGTGGCCAGGAGCGTTTTTCCCTGGAGACCGATCCACTGGCATATACTAGTGGTTAGGTGCATTCTGCCCTATAAGTGACCGATCCACCGGCTATAATAGTGGGGTTCTCGCACTCACATGGATATAAAATATGAAATTGATTGAATGATGACGGAATAATGGCTTAAGGCCCGAATGTATTGATTTTACACTATGACATGGCTTAAGGCCCAAAAGTATCGATCGTGACTTATAACTTGTTATATATGTGATTGTTATGTATGCACCTCTTATTACATATGTATATAGCTTGCATTATGTGTTGCATTGCGGGCCTGTTTTTAAGTGTGGTATTAAAGGGTTACTCAGTACCATAGTACTGAAGGGATTCCCTTCGTGGGCCCCCTGCCTATTCAATGGGCAGTGCCCCTTGCAGATCTTTTCAGGTGCTACTCAAGTGGGAAACAGAAAAGATAGTAAGGAATTATCCGGTACTGTTAGGGTTTTTTTCTTTCTCTTTTAAATTCCTGGTTTTAATGTTAATGTTGTTAAAGTAACCATCATTGGTGGATTTTATTCTTGTAAATGATTTGATGCGCTACTCTGATTTAAAAATAGATTGTAAATTGTGTTTTACACTTTTAGCCTTAGCACTTAGCACCGGAACGGTAGGAGTGAACCGGTCTGGTACTAAGTGTGGCGGTAATATCCCCAAAATTCACAATTTTATAATTTGCTTCCGCTAACTCTTTCAAATAAAACAAAATTTTTCAGTAGTGAATTTTGGGGGTGTTACAGGTATATTGGGGTTCCATGTGTCAGTGCTTATATAAGTATGATCTAATTGTGTTCTATGGTATGAGCATATGGTATAATTCTTTCCAAGTTAATGTTCTTGGAATTCCCTAATTTTTAAGCATAAAATGGGTTGCTTGAGGATGATTTGTTTAAGTATGTACATTACCTTATATCTGTGTGATTCTATGTGTGCAACATGTAGTTTTATGTGTATTTTAACTTAGAAGCATGCTAGGATTAATATGGTATATGGTAAATTTTGGGGGGTGTTTCACAGTTTGGATGGTGTTTTACCCAGACCAGTCGATCGATTCCTTGAAACCATTGATTGGTTTTGTGAGCAGATGAATGGTTTAGAGTTTTGGATCAGTTGGTTGTAAAATCAGTCGATTAGTTTGATAAACCAGTTGACTGGTTTCGATAAACAGTCGATCGGTTTGTCAAACCCATTGGTTGGTGTTCCTGCAGACCAAATATTTTGGTTTGGCTCATCGACTCATTAGACCAAACCAGTCGGCTGGTTAGTATGATCAGTCGATCATTTGGTCAAACCCATATATTGGTTTCCTTACAAGCCAAAATAAGTTGGTTTCTACTTAGACCCATCGATCGGTTGACTAAACTAGTCAACTGGTTCCTATGAACAGTCGATTGGTGAGGCCAATCAGCCGACTGGCTCTCTGGTGTGGTTTTGGTTTAGGTCTGGTACGACCAGACTAGTCAACTGGTCTGAGGACCGACTGACTAGTCTGACTGGAAGTTGACTGGTTTGTTATTATTTGTTGTGTTTTTCTTAGGCGTTTTGCACTGATGCCTCCATGTATTTGCAACATTTAAATTATAATTTCCCTGATTTAATGAGAATCATCATGATGGTATTTGAGACTAAATTTGAGGTGTTTGGTGTGAGCATTTTAAAATACCCAATTAGTATAAGGTGTTTGGTGTGAGCACTATAAAACACCTAACTGGTGGCTTTATGCCTTATGAGGTATCTGGTCTGACCACTGTGAAATGTTTAATTGGTCTTATTGTGTGTTTGTTAAAATGCCCATTTGGTTATGTGTGAATTTTATTATGAATTGTGTGGTCACTAAAGGAAGGATTCTAATATGGTTTATATTGCTTGGATTGCGATGTATTTACTATATCTTTATACTTCTATGATTTCCACGCAAGCATGCCTTATCATACTTGAGTTGTATCGATATGATATCGCCAGGTTGTTATGTAATTTCAGTGTACTGTATGAGCCTTGTCATATTTTAGATAGCATGTTTTGCCAATACTTTTCCGTACTGATACTACACTTCTATGGTCACTGTGATGATCAAGCTTCTGGTTTGGAGAGTAGAGGACAATTTGCAAGGTTACGACTCTCGGTTAGAATATTCTGAAGGTAATGATGTAGGCCATTAGGGAGCCATTTTTTATGGTTGGAGGTTTATATCTATGCCTAAGAGTTAGGCTAACCAGTTATTAGCATTTTGCCCACTGCATGGGAATATTTTTGTACTCTCGGTTATTTAAACTCTTGTCTTGATTTCCTGTGTTTTATTTTGTAAAACTATCAAGTTCACTCTATTTATAATATTGCCCTAGTCGTTGTTATCTTATATTGTCACATTAATACTATGATCATGCATTCTTTTATTTATTATTCTGTTTTGCCTTGTATCAGGCATGAGTTAGGTAATGATCGCACTTCTTTCATGGTTGATGTGGATGTAACATTTCCTAAATTTTTATTATTTCAAATACTTCCGCATTGTCTTAAAAATAAAAATTTATGATTAAAAAATTAGGGTGTTACACTCGCATGGTCTATTCCTTCCCTTCCAATCCCCGCATTGTACCTCTCTACTCTACTCTCCTCGCTTCACCTACCCCTACACCAAAGCTGTAGCAACCCAACACTTTAGGTAGCCATCCAAAATAACGGCAAACTCTCTTAACCATTGCACCATGGACTTTCCCTTCTCGCACGCTTCACCCACTTTAGCTCTATAAATATACCTCCTCTCCATTCTTAATTTATTTTCTTTGAACCCACAGAACTCCTCAAACTCCTCCTTCCTTCCTTCAACCCTTCTGTGTTTTGTTTGTCACCCATCCACCATTTTCGTCCCTAAAGCTCTTTATATCTTACCTCTCTTCACACAACTCTGCTTTTAGCTACATCAAGAACCCACACAACAAACCCTCTAAGAGTGTACCAATTGAGAGAAGCCATTAAAGAATGCAAACAATAAGACGACTCAGTAGCAGCGTATTACGGGCTATTGAAAGTAATATGGGAGGAACTCGCTGGATAAGCTAAATCATGTAAATGTGGAAATTGTGTTTGTGGGTTAGAGAAGACATTGCTTGAAGAACGTGAGGAAGAGAAATTATATATGTTTATTATGGCTTTGGATACAACTTTGTAAGGAACTTTGTGCTCCCATATATTGAGCAGAGAACCACTGCTCTCTGTGAGTCGTGCTTACAGTATGATTAGTCAGGAAGAAAGACGTAAGGAGGTTGCACGCCTATGAGAAGGAAGAGAAGCAGTGGTGGAATTTGTTGTGCATGTTTCAAGGGAGTCATAAAGATGTGCATGATAAATTAATATATAATCTATATATATTCGACAGGATCGATTGCTAATCTATCAAGATTAATATATATATAATATATCGCGGAAGCGTACCTGAATCCATGATAACAAAAGATTTTTCGAGTACCATCAAATCCGATATCAAACCCTAACGGTCGGTTTTGTAGTCTTCTAGATCACGCACGTACTCGCTGCTTGCCAATGACTGATGGGAACCAATGGGGCGAAGTACGTCTGACCTAGGGACCATAACCACATATATATAGATAACAAGCCTGTCATCTATCGGGCCATCCTAGTTCGGTCCATCAACGATCTAGGACTCCCACATTCTCTACACATATCGGTCCACATTCAATCAGATACATTAGGCCCAACTTAATTAAACCTAATTCGATCACGTTTATTCGGGCCTAACCGTTACGACAACGTCCAATTCGTATCGTTCACATGCAAGCCCAACGTTGGATAATAATCCAACAATCTCCCACTTGGGCTATATGTGCAACGTTACTAATTGTGACATAACCGAATGAGCTCAAATCTGTTGTCGTTATAAAATTTATATTTAACCAATCCGGTCCATCAATCACATAAACATAGGATCAAAGCGGCTTTCGTCACATAACTACGTAACTAAACCCTCAATGGTCACATATGTTGACATGACAGAATGACATGGATCAAGATGTGGATGTGTAGCATGGAAATATCATGCAATGTGATCCTAACATGCATATTTACAACTGGTCCACCTTACAACTTTAGTGAGATCAAACCATACCAAAAGATAGAAAGGAAATAAACTGAAACTTTATTTCTGCAGAAAACATATGGTCAAAATATCCATAAGTCAAACCAAAGAGTCTATATATAGAGTAACTAAAATTACAAACTCCCACTAAAACTAAAGATCATTAGCTGATATAACACCCATACGAGCTACATGCTCGAGAAACTGCTTGGGTGGTAAGGCTTTAGTAAATGGATCCGCAATCATGGAGTTTGTACTGATATGCTCTATAGACAATTCTCCTTTCTGAACCTTTTCTTTAACAACTAAGAACTTGATATCGATACTCTTCGATTTCGTAGAACTTAGATTGTTGTTGGAATACTGAACTGCAGCCTTATTGTCACACAACAACTTGAGTGGTTTTTCAATACCATCAACTATACGTAGCCTCGTGACAAAATTTCGCAGCCATATACCATAATTAGAAGCCTCATAGCATGCTACAAATTCTGCTGCCATGGTAGAAGAGGCAACAACTGTCTGTTTGGAACTCTTCCAAGACACAGCTCCTCCAGCCATCAGAAAAACAAAACCTGATGTGGACTTCATACTATCTTGGCATCCAGAAAAGTCGGAGTCAGTGTATCCTACGATCTCAAGCTTTCCTGACATCCGATATGTGAGCATGTAATCTTTTGTTTTTTGTAAGTACTACATGACTCGTTTGGCTGCTGTCCAATGGTCAAGTCCTGGATTGCTCATATATCTGCCCAACATCCCATTAATGTACGCAATATCCGGACGCGTACATACCTGAGCGTGCATAAGACTTCCCACAGCTGAAGCATAGGGAATATTCTGCATTTCCCTTCTTTCATAGTCATTTTTAGGGCACTGATTGAGACTAAACTTGTCTCCCTTAGCGACAGGGGTATTTCCCGATTTGCAGTTATGCATTCCATATCGTTTGAGAACCCTTTCAACATAGGCCTTTTGTGACAACCCTAGGATACCTCGAGAACGATCCCGGTATATCTCTATACCCAATACAAAAGATGCATCACCAAGATCTTTCATTTCGAAATTCTTAGCTAGAAATCTCTTGGTCTCATGCAACAGACCTATGTCATTGCTTGCTAGCAATATGTCATCAACATATAAAACCAGAAATATGCTCTTACTCCCACAGAACTTATGGTATACACATTCATCAACCAAATTCATCTCAAAGCCAAAAGAGGTGATTACTTGATGAAATTTAAAATACCATTGTAGAGACACTTGTTTGAGCCCATAGATAGATTTCTTAAGTTTACAAGCCATATTCTTTGGGTCTCCGGACACAAAGTTTTCTGGTTGTACCATATAGATCGTCTCCTCAATGTCACCATTGAGAAATGCAGTCTTTACGTCCATCTGATGTAACTCAAGATTAAAATGTGCCACTAATGCCATAATTACCCTTAAGGAGTCCTTAGAAGAGACCGGGGAGAATGTCTCTTTGAAATCTTCTCCTTCCTTTTGTGTAAAGCCCTTAGCGACTAGACGCGCCTTATATCTTTCCACATTGCCTTTTGAATCCCTCTTAGTCTTAAATATCCATTTGCAACCAATGGGCTTCTTTCCTTCAGGCAATGGGACAAGATCCCATACGTCATTGTCTATCATGGACTTTATTTCCTCATTCATGGCATTAATCCACCTTTGAGAATTCGAACTCTCCATGGCCTGACGGAAGTTGACTGGATCATCTTCCATCATGCCAATGCCAACCTCATGTTCTAGGAGAAATACAATATAATCATCCGAAATAGCACTTCTCCTTTCTCTAGTGGATCTCCTTAGCTCTTGAGCTTGTTGAGCTTGTCCTTCTGGAACAATCACTTCATGTTGAATGGGTGGTTGTTCTGCATTGTCTTGTTGAGGTTCTTGATTTGCCTCCTGATCGATGACAGGTGCTGGGACTTGCGCATCGTCAGAGACAATAGTAGGAATAGTGACTAATTCCTCCTCAAAGACAATGTTTCTAACCTCATTTCTCCCCCCAAGCTCAACATCCTCAAAAAATGTGGCAGTTCCCGTCTCAAAAATTGACTTAAGTGTGGGATTATAAAACTTATAGCCCCTAGATCGCTCCGCATAACCAATAAAGTAACTACTAACTGTTTTGGAGTCCAATGACTTTTCATGTGGTCTATAAGGCCTTGCCTCAGCTGGACATCCCTAAATATGGAAGTGCCTTAAACTAGGCCTTTTACCTGTCCAAAGCTCATAAGGTGTTTTAGTAGTTGCTTTAGTTGGTACTCTATTTAGAATGTAAGCTACTGTTTTTAGTGCTTCTCCCCAGAGTGATTCTGGTAAGGTAGAATGACTAATCATACTCCTCACCATGCCCTTAAGAGTTCTGTTTCGTCTTTCAGCTACACCATTCATGTTAGGAGATCCCGGCATGGTGTACTGTGGGACGATACCGCACTGGTCTAGGAATTTAGCAAATGGTCCTGGACATTGTTCACCTGAACCGTCATATCTACCATAGTACTCACCACCACAGTCAGATCTAACGTACTTAATTCATTTGTTGAGTTGATTCTCAACCTCAAGCTTAAATGATTTGAACACGTCCAGCGACTGTGATTTCTCGTGAATGAGATACAGGTACCCATAACGTGAGTAGTCGTCTATGAATGATATGAAATGTTGTTGACCATTCCAAGAAATCGTAGGGAACGGTCCACAGATATTTGTGTGGATCAATTCTAAGACATCCAAAGATCTATTTGCACCTGTTCTCTTAGTTTTGGTCTGTTTCCCCTTGGCACAATTGACACAATTGTTTAAGTCCGCAAAGTCAAGGGAATTAAGTATACCATCAGACACAAGCCTCTCAATTCTAGCTTTTGAGATATGACCTAAGCGCTTATGCCATAATGATGCTGAATTTTCCTTATTTAATTTGCGTTTGGTACCACGTGATTCCACGTGCAGGATTTCATGATATGAAGCGATGATGTCAAGCATATATAGGTTATCGTAAGCGCAAAATAAACCGGTGCCAATCGTATTTGAATTTAATAAAAGACTAAATTTATTATTTCCAAATGAACAAAAATAACCAGACTTGTCCAATAAGGAAATGGAAACCAAATTCCGTCTAAAAGACGGTACAACGAAAGTGTCTTTCAGATCCAAACAGAAACCAATTTCTAATAATAACCTAAAAGTGCCAATTGCTTCAACTGACGCTGCCTTGCCATCTCCCACATAGATGTATCTTTCGCCATCACTTGGCTTTCGGCAGTTCAGGCAACCCTGCATAGAAACACTTATGTGAGTAGTAGCTCCAGAATCTAACCACCAAGTGTTTCTAGGTACTGAGGCTAAATTAATCTCAGAACGGACCAAAGTAAGGATTGTACCTTTCTTTGCACGCCAAGCGTGGTATTTAGGACAATCCTTCTTTACATGTCCAGTTTTGTTGCAAAAGAAGCAGCTATCCTTTTCCTTCTGCTGTTTCTTTTGAATCGGACCCTTATGAGCAGCTTCATCCTTTCTTTTATTACCCTTTCCCTTAAAGGTACTGGCTAAGTGAGCACTTTCAGTCCTATCATGTTTCAATCTTTCCTCTTCTTGCACACAATAAGAAATGAGCTCATTGAGAGTCCATTTCTCCTTTTGGCAGTTATAACTGACCTTAAACTGACTGAATTGTGCAGGAAGTGAAAGTAACACCAAGTGCACGAGTAAATCATCTGATAACTCAAGCTTTAGCACTTTCAGTTTCGAAGCAATGTTAGACATTTCCATTATGTACTCCCTTATATTTCCTTTGCCTTTGTACTTCATTGAAATCAAGTGCTGCAAGAGAGTGCTTGTTTCCGCCTTATCGTTTTTTGCAAAACGTTTCTCAATTTCGGCAAGGAAATCCTTAGCATTGGTGATGTCCTCAGACACCCCACCTCTAAAGGCTTCCGGAATGTTGCGCTTAATGATCATTAGACTCATGCGATTCGACCGATCCCACTTCTCAAAGTTCCTCTTATCATCAGAGGTACTTTCAGTTGTCAGATCAGCGGGTTTCGGAAGCCTGAGTGCATGATCCAGATCCATGTAGCCAAGGACAATGATAACATTGTCCTTCCATTCCTTAAAGTTATTCCCGTTCAGCATGGGAATAGAGCTTAAGTTAGCAGATATAGTAGTAGCAGACATGACTGTACAAAAACATAAACATAAATAAATATTCATGCTCACAAAAATAATTCACATAATAAAATAATCAATGAATTTAAATATTGGTGATCCCATCACAAGAAACCGGCGCAACATTAATATCAAGTCTTTGGACAATAATATTAACTGCAAGTGGTGTTCTTGTTGCAATAATCAAATACTGACAATAAGGCCTGTCAGATAATAAGCCCATCTTTGGATTGACTTATTATCCACATGGCAACCAAATAATCGTCACATATTTATTATCGCACGTGCATATAAAAATCTGCCAGATATTTGTCTTCCTTTGGGTCGACTGAATAACCGCACGAATAGATATATACACAAACATCTAATATGTTCGATAAACCAATTTTCATAAAAGATGTCACTTTGACGACATATTATTTCAACTAGCTTATCTATTAATATTAGACAACCAATCATTTAAATAAATTGATCCCTTAATTTTATTTTTATAAATTTTGACCTATAATATTTGGACCAACCTTATTTAGATTTAATATATATACAACAATATCAAATCTAACTTTATTTGCATAAGTTTCAAGTAATGCACATAAATAGGCCCATATGAAATTTTAATTGGAATAAAAGAAAATAAACTTGATATCCAATTAAAAAAAATTAATTAAGTCAATCATGCATTATTATTATTTTAATATAGAAATAATAATACACAATAAATATAAGGCCCAAACTATAAGTCCAAATAGTATAAAAAGAAAATTGGGCCACATGACACATAAGAAGGGAAAGGGTGCGAGGCATCCCTGCCGGCGCAGCCCTTGCAACCCTAAATTTTTTTTTAATGGCCTCAGCGAATGAACAGTAATCGGCATGAACAGTCGAATGAACAGTAATCGGTATGAACTGTTCCATCGATGAACAGTACCGACACATGACCTTTTTTTTTGAATTAATCTAGATAAATTTAGCAACGGCTCTGATACCAATTGATAAATTAATATATAATCTATATATATTCGACAGGATCGATTGCTAATCTATCAAGATTAATATATATATAATATATCGCGGAAGCGTACCTGAATCCATGATAACAAAAGATTTTTCGAGTACCGTCGAATCCGATATCAAACCCTAACGGTCGGTTTTGTAGTCTTCTAGATCACGCACGTACTCGCTGCTTGCCAATGACTGATGGGAACCAATGGGGCGAAGTACGTCTGACCTAGGGACCATAACCACATATATATAGATAACAAGCCTGTCATCTATCGGGCCATCCTAGTTCGGTCCATCAACGATCTAGGACTCCCACAGTCTCTACACATATCGGTCCACATTCAATCAGATACATTAGGCCCAACTTAATTAAACCTAATTCGATCACGTTTATTCGGGCCTAACCGTTACGACAACGTCCAATTTGTATCGTTCACATGCAAGCCCAACGTTGGATAATAATCCAACAGTGCAGACTACTCCTGATTGCAATATAGTGTGCTCTTATTACAAGAAAACTGGGCACGATATGAAGGTATGCTATTAACTGATCTGCTACCTAGATTGATGGGGATTAGGACAAAGTTCAGGTAGCAGTTTTAGAAGATCCGGAAGAGGATCAGTTGGTCATGGAAGGGGAACATAAGTAGCAACTAATGTTGTTGTTAGTGGTGATGACATTGGCTTGGGATCTGTAGCGTCCAAATGTCCTGAATATGAGTTCTGATGATTGGAAAGCTTTAACGACTCTAATTAATAGTCATAAAGCATCCATTATCAACGATAGATTAATCGGTAAGAGTATTTCCCCTGTTTGATTATTAGACACAGGAACCTCCCGGCACACGATAGAAAATAGAGGTGTCTTTACTCAATCCCATGAAATTGTCCATTTACATGTAGGCTTGCCCAATGGGAAGTCTACTATGGAGGTATAAGAAGGAACAATAGACTTGGGTTATGGTAATTTGCTTTGTCATGTTTTATATGTTTCGCAATTAACTTGCAATTTTATCTGTGGCACGTATGATAGCAGATAACCATTGTACTATTACATTCACTGATAAATTATATGTGATACAGGACCATGCTTCGAGTATGCTGATTGAAGCAGGTGAAAAGTGTGATGGGTTTTATGTGTTTCGTGGTACCCTTGAGGCAAGATTGTGCAGAGTAAATACCGAAGATAGTTATGAAGTATTTCATAGATGTATGGATCATCCGTCTTCTCAAATTGTTAGTTTGATTCACTTTGCTAAATTTTATAATAGTAAATAAGAAAATAAATGTTTGCTTTAGAGCTAATTAGTCAATAGATGTTTTTCCTGTAAGTAATAAAAGTGCAGTTGCACCTTCTTAGTTGATTCATTGTGTTTTTTGAGGCGCATATCGTACATCGCCTTCTCGCGGAGCATATTCAAGAGCTGTTTGGGTTTACTTAGTGGTTGATAAGACAGAAGTGCCTGAGATAATACGGACTTATTGTGCTATGGCTCAAACTTAATTTAGCAAGGGAGTGAAATTTATTCGAAGTGATAATGGAATTGAATTTAGTCCACTTAGGAAATATTTTGCAAAAAGTGGGATTATTTTTTAGACTTCGTGTGTTCATACACTGCAACAAAACAACCGAGTTGAACGGAAACTCAGACACATCCTGGAAGTGGCAAGAGCATTGAGATTTCAAGGAAACTTACCTATAAATTTTTGGGGAGAATGTATCGTAACTGCAGGTTATTTGATTAACCGTACCCCTTTCTTATTGATGGTGGGAAGACTCCATATGAGATGATATTTGGTCAGGTTCCATCGTATAACCACTTGCGTATTTTAGAGTGTCTATGCTATGCTCATAATAAATTTGGCGAAACGAGATCATGATAAATTTGGGAAAACAAGCAGGAGATGCATTTTTCTTGGGTATCCTTATGATAAGAAAGGATGGAAATTATATGATATGATACACAAAAATACTTCGTGTCACGAGATGTGAATTTTGTTGAGAATATTTTCATTTTGCCTAAACTACATATTACATAGCTAAGTATGGGTTATCAAATGTTACTACTGGAGTTAGGGGTGAGTAAAATCGAATATCTATATCTATTCATATATTGTTTTTAGGATATCTGCTCCGCATTTTTAATCCGGATATCCGAAAAATACATACCGAATATAGGTCGGATGTAGATATATCCAATATTTATATAAAAATACTATTTTATGAATTTTAATAACTTTTTCTAGAATATTTTTTTTAAAAAAATATCGTATATCAATCAATATTCATATTTATATTCATATAAGTGTCTTATTTTACCTGAAAAAAACTAGTAAAATATTATTATAAATGTTTAAAATATAAAAATAAATAAAATTTTAAACTTTAAAACTATAAAAATATAATATTATGTATTGTTGAAATAATCAACAAAATATTGGATATTTTTTTTAGATCGGATAATACAGTCAAAAATCAGATATCATAAATGTTGAATTGAATTTTTTGAGTCTTAAATTTTTTGCACGACCCTAACTTGAGTACATGATATTAGTATCCCCTCATTGGTGAAGAGTGTGGTATGTGTGGAGATGATGAGAGCATGGTGATTGGAAATGAAATGGATGGGGGGAGCATGGAAGTTGTTATGGGAGGTGATGGCGTAGCCGAAGAATCTCCAAACATGCACACTACATGATACGAACCCAAAGGGGGTACTCCCCCAGTGGGCCCCAGGGGTACTCCCCCGGGAAGAGCCCTAACTCCACCCAAAAGTTAGCTCAAGAGGTGAGGACTGACTCCCCTATATAAACTGCCCAAAGATCCCCTCAGTAACCGATGTGGGAATCCCACATCACCCACCCCCTTTAGACTGCACGTCCTCGTGCTGCCTCGGTCGGCGATCGGCACGCAAGACTGCAGGGAGGTTTGACTGAGGATAGCTCTGACACCAGATGATACGAACCCAAAGGGGGTACTCCCCCAGTGGGCCCCAGGGGTACTCCCCCAGGAACAGCCCTAACTCCACCCAAAAGCTAGCTCAAGAGGTGAGGACTGACTCCCCTATATAAACTGCCCAAAGATCCCCTCAATAACCGATGTGGGAATCCCACATCAATGATACGGACCACACTTCATCAACTACTCCTCTCCTTTTACTTTTTGATAATCGAACCCTGTTGTCTCCTCACTCATATAATTCCACGTTTTCCATCTTCATGGTATGTTGGGATCCGAAGCCAGATTGAGGAGTGGAGGCAACGAGCGAGGGCGGAAGCACTTTTGAATCGTGTTTTTGTAATTAATTAAGCTTGAATGTGTAACATGTGTAATCATGGTTGGAACATTAATATTTTTGTAGGGTGTGTGTGTTTAGTGGCCGATGATGATTTTACCCTAATTTTTGGAAATTCCGTTGATAGTCTCGGGTTAGGCGGAGTTGGTTATCAATGGCCGCCCCCGAGCCTAAATGAGTATGGGTAAATTAATATTGTTTCCCTATTTGCATTGGATTCAGGATCGGTATTATCCCGTTATAATCGCCTCCTGAATCTAATGAAAATAGGAGAATAGCGTTAACCTCCTTTTAAGCTAAGTTTGGGTTGAACCAAAACTTGAGCCCAGGCCCAAGTTTTGGCCCAATCTGCGGGTGACCCGTCGTGCCCTAGTTACCCACCTATTTAAGTCTTCTTCCTCCTTCGGGGAGCGCCGATCTCCTTTCTTTTGTTCCTCTCTTGGTGGCTCAACTCCGTTTCTCTTTTTGCCCAGTCGATGACCGTT
The DNA here is from genome assembly GCA_030549775.1 of Tamarix chinensis. Taxonomy (NCBI): domain Eukaryota; kingdom Viridiplantae; phylum Streptophyta; class Magnoliopsida; order Caryophyllales; family Tamaricaceae; genus Tamarix; species Tamarix chinensis. The sequence goes on from CM060182.1 coordinate 66,084,012, forward strand.
GCAGGTCACCATCGACGCACGTCCACCTTTACCTGCCCCGGATCTTGTCCCTGACACCAAATCTAAGGCCCTAGGTCAACTGTTTTTCTCACCCTTGCCCTCTCCCCCTTCCTTTTGGTGCTCGATTCCCGTCATATATATCGGGCGGGGTTTGCTTGTAAAGGTCGAAGGTTTTTGGGAATGAAATTTCTCGGGTTTTCCTACTAATTCGCCCCAAATCCGTTGAAGTATCAACGTCTGATTCGGAGATTACTCCGGTTCAGCGGGAAACGAGTACGTCCCCGACCCCCGTTTAACGGATCGAGTACGATCCGGCTAGTCGGGTTCGTATTATCTGGTATCAAAGCTTAAGTTGCTCGATCGGCGTCGCAAATGGTGTACTTCAGTCTGAATTTTTTTCGATAATTTTTGTTTCTCTCTTCCGTTCTTCGATCTACACTTACCCTTGGGTTTTCTCTATGGTAGGGACACTGGTGCGCCTTGATCGACGCCGGAACGACTCCGAGTTGGTGGCCCAACGGCGGCTTTAGGCGGCGCTACAGTGCTACCACCGCACGAAACCGCAGCCTGTCTCGGTTACTTCCCCCCCCCCATCTAGATCGACTACTCGGGTAAACTCGTTTCAGAACTCGTATATCTAAGCTGATAAGTTATGTTGACTTGGTTTAACTCTGAGGACAGAGTCGAAATCCGTCCGATGATGTATCCTCACTGTTGTGATCTATGTGTGCTTTTTGGATGCCTTCCCCGGTTGTTTTCCTTGTCGTGAATGTTATTTTCTCGCCTTGTCCCGTTTTGTCTTGTTTGTGTGGGAATTTTGCTGTCGAAAATGAACCTTGTGGTTCGTTCCGTGTGGAGTTACCTTGGGCCGCGTGAATCGGAGCCAACTCGGTCGGACCCGTGTCGGAATCGGTTCAACCCGCCTGGACTCACTGGGTCGTGCTAACTGCTGGGAACTCGTTCGACCCAGCGAGTTGACTCAACGCCCGAGCCAGGGCGCGTTTGGCGGGGGCCTCGCTGTAATTTTTTTCTCTTTTCCTCTCTCTGTCTTCAATTTTAGTATGGTTGTATTTAATTAGGGAAGCCTTGTAAGTTTTAATTCCTGGTCTGTAAGCCCTAATCCCTTCCCCGTTTCAGTCATATCTTGCTTGGGTGTTTGCTGCTTTCCTCCATCCTGCCTGGTTTCGTATCTGCCTTGTTGCTTCTTGTGCATTATTCCTGTTCGTTCTCGTTGAAAGCATGACTTGACGTTTTTTTTTTCTTATTTTCTTTTTCTTTTCTTGCTGCCTGCCTGAAAAAAAAAATTGGACTTAAAACCGGACAAATCTTTTGGCCTCCACCTAGACTATAGGGTATAATGAATGAGGGTGAATCTATTGCTGAAATAGTTAGGACAATGCTTGAACGACTTAATACCATGGATGCTACGGTCCGTGGACTTAGGGCTGAAATGGCTAATAATCAGAACAACGAGAGGACCATCAACCAACCCGGAAATAATAATCAGCAAATAGAAAACGATCTTGAGTCCGTAGGTTATGCACACTCTCCCCACCCTAATCGCACCTATAGGCAAAATTATTATGGGCATGATCGGGGCCTAGGAAGTATCAAATTAAAAATTCCACATTTCAACGGTAAGAATGACCCTGACGCCTATCTTGATTGGGAAAGAAAAATTGAGTTAGTTTTTGACTGCCATGATTATCCTGACGATAAAAAAATCAAGCTAGCCATTGTTGAATTCACGGACTATGCTAGTTCTTGGTGGGGTAGGCTTACTAGGGAAAGAGAACGTTACGGTGAACCCCCTATTTCCTCATGGCTTGAGTTTAAATCCCTCATGCGCCGACGCTTTATCCCTTCCCACTACCATCGGGATTTGCATCAACGCCTGCAATTCCTTAGACAAGGAACAAAAACGGTCGATGAATACTATAAGGAAATGGAAATGTGTCTAGCCAAATTAAACATTGATGAGGACCGAGAAGCCACAATGGCAAGGTTCCTTAGAGGTTTAAATCCCGAGATTGCCGACCTTGTAGAACTCTATCCCTATGTAGAAATGGATGAACTTCTGAACCTAGCTGAAAAACTTGAGAAACAAATAAAGAGTCCTAGGGCTAAACCCCGAACTCAAGCTCAACCTAGATCCTTCTCTAGGAATCCTGAATCGTCCCATTGGAAATCTCCCCCAAATCTGAGATCTGACCATAAAGCTCCAACTTCTTCCCTCCCTTTACCAAGTGAGAAAGGAAAAGCCGTCGTCAACCCAAGTAGACCAAACTCCTCCAGAAGTGTCCAATGCTTCAAATGCCTGGGCCATGGGCATATTGCCTCACAATGCCCTAACCGAAGGGTCATGATGATGAGGGACGGAGAACTAGTCTATGATTCTGAGGAAGAAAAGGAGAATACGCTTAGGGAACTTGGAAATGAAAGCGATGAGGACATGGAGCTACCCCTTTCTGAGTCTCTAGTCATTCGTAGGTCCCTTGCCTCCAATGTTAGGGCCGATCCCTCCTACGATCAGCGAGAGAACTTATTCCACACCCGTTGCTATATCAATGGGACTAAAGGTAGCCTAATCATCGATAGTGGGAGTTGCGTTAATGTGGCCAGTACCGAGTTGGTCCACAAACTAGGCCTCCCAATCATTAAACATCCTTGTCCTTATAAACTACAGTGGCTAAGTGAGCTTGGGGAAGTTAAGGTTAACAAACAAGTCCTCTTAAGTATCCAAATTGGAAGATATGAGGATGAGGTCTTGTGTGATGTTGTACATATGCATGCTAGCCATGCCCTCCTAGGACGTCCTTGGCAATTTGACAGAAAAGTCATACACGATGGATTCAAAAATCGATACACTGTCTATAAGGAGGATAGGAAGTACACCCTAGCACCTCTTTCACCTTCTCAGGTTAAGGAAGACCAGCTCAAGTTGAAGGATGAGTTTGACCGTAGAAAAACGCCTTCCACCACTAGTGTTGATAACTGCCTCGGGTCAGACAACGGACCGCATACTAACCTTTTTGCTCAAAAAAGGGATGTTGGGCAGGCCTTCTCGCTAAACATGCCTGTCTACATCTTAATCTACAAACATTGCCTCGAGTCCTCCACTGACCCTTCATGTTCTCTCCCCCTTGAAGTCCAAAATCTCCTCTCTGAGTTCTCAGACTTATTTCCGGAAGAAGTTCCGAAAGGCCTCCCTCCTCTTAGAGGCATAGAACATCAAATCGATTTCATTTCGGGAGTCAGCATCCCCAACCGCCCCGCTTATAGGGCCAACCCAGAAGAGGTTAAAGAACTCAAAAAACAGGTCACTGAATTACTTGAAAAGGGTCATGTTCGGGAAAGCATGAGCCCTTGTGCGGTACCTGTTTTGTTAGTCCCCAAAAAGGACGGGAGTTTGCGCATGTGTGTGGATTCACGTTGCGGTCAACAAAATCACTGTCAAATACCGTTATCCCATCCCTCGCCTAGATGAAATGCTTGACCAATTAAATGGGAGTATCGTTTTTTATAAAATCGATCTCAAAAGTGGATACCACCAGATTCGAATGAAACTCGGCGATGAGTGGAAAACCGCCTTCAAAACTAACTTTGGATTATATGAGTGGCTTGTTATGCCATTTGGACTATCCAACGCCCCCAGCACCTTCATGCGATTAATGAACCATGTGTTGCGCAATTTCATCGGTAAGTTTGTTGTCCTTTACTTCGATGACATCCTCATTTATAGCAAGAATTATCATGAGCATATGTCACACTTGAGGAGTGTGTTATGTGTGCTCCGGGAGGAGTATTTGTTTGCTAATCCCTCCAAGAGCAATTTTTGCCTTGAGGAGGTTATATTCTTAGGCTTTGTGGTTAGCAAGGATGGTGTTAGGGTAGATGAGGAAAAGATTAGTGCCATTCAAGGTTGGCCCACACCACAAAATGTGTCGCAAGTCCGGAGCTTTCACGGGTTGTGCGGGTTTTATCGTAGGTTTGTTCCCCACTTCAGTACCATTGTTGCCCCTCTCAACGATCTTGTCAAAAAATCTGTAGAATTTAAGTGGGGCATAGCCCAGCAAAAGGCGTTTGATCAATTAAAAGAAAAACTAGTTAAGGCCCCACTTCTAGCTCTACCTGACTTTGAAAAGGTTTTCGAGGTCGATTGTGACGCTTCGGGAGTAGGCATCGGTGCTGTCCTATCCCAGGAAAAGCGACCCATTACCTACTTTAGCGAAAAATTGAAAGACGCCTGTCTCAACTACTCTACCTATGAGAAGGAGCTGTATGCCCTTGTCAGATCTTTAGAGACTTGGCAACATTATTTATGGCCAAAAGAGTTTATTATTCACACTAACCATCAAGCTTTAGGATATCTCAAAACCCAAAACAAGCTGAATCGTCGCCAGGCCAAATGGAGTGAGTTTATTGAGTCTTTCCCCTACATTGTCAAATATAAGAAGGGGGAGATAATAAGGTAGCCGACGCTTTAAGTCGAAGGCACACCCTTGTGGCCACTGTGAATGCTAGGCTCTTAGGATTCTCCCATTTAAAACTGCTCTACTCCGATGATGAGGATTTTGGAGATTTATTCTCTAAATGTCAAAATATTTCCCTTGATAAATTTTACGTCCATGATGGCTACCTCTTTCGAGAAAGTCGCTTGTGTGTCCCTAGATGTTCCTTCCGAGAACTCCTCGTATCTGAATCTCATGGTGGCGGCTTAATGGGACATTTTGGGTACGCCAAAACCCTAGACGTCCTAAAGGAACACTTTTATTGGCCGCACATGAAAAGAGATGTGCAACGTTTTTGCTCCAATTATGTGACTTGCAAACGAGCCAAATCGACAACACATCCATATGGCCTTTACACACCCCTCCCCGTGCCTAGCCAACCTTGGATAGATGTGTCAATGGACTTTGTTCTTGGCCTTCCCAGATCTAACAAGAACAAAGATTCAGTTATGGTAGTTGTCGATAGGTTTTCAAAAATGGCCCACTTTGTTCCATGTAACAAAACGAATGATGCCTCCCTCATTGCGACTACTTCTTCTCAAATATTGTCAGACTACATGGAGTTCCCAGGACCATTGTTTCAGATCGTGATGTCAAATTTGTATCCCACTTTTGGCGTGTCCTTTGGGGGAAACTAGGCACCAAACTTCTTTTCTCAACCTCATGCCATCCTCAAACCGATGGGCAAACAGAAGTTGTTAACCGCACACTTGGTAATATGCTTCGAGCCTTTCTTGACAATAACTCACGACAGTGGGAGTCAGCGTTGCCACATATTGAATTTGCTTATAATCGGACTTCCCACTCCACCACTGGTAAATCTCCTTTTGAAGTTGTTTACGGAATCAATCCTTTAACTCCCCTCGACCTCTCTCCCGTACCCCCATCTCAATATGTGTCCTTGGGGGCTGACAAATGAGCCAAGATGATTAAAGAACTACATGAATCTGTAGCTAAACAGATTAACATACGAAATGAGGCCGTGGCGTCCCGAGTTAATCACCATAGAAAAAGGGTTGTCTTCCAGCCTGGGGATTTAGTTTGGATACACTTACGAAAGAATCGTTTCCCCACCCATCGCAAGAGTAAGCTGGATGCAAGGGGGGATGGCCCATTTACTGTCTTGGAAAAGATCAATGACAATGCCTATAAAATAGACCTTCCTGATAAGTATGGCGCTATTAGCCCAACTTTTAATGTTTCTGACCTCTCTCCTTTTGATCACTTAGCGCAGGTTTCAGGGACGAAACCCTCTAAATAAGGGGGGATGATACAGACCGCACTTCATCAACTACTCCTCTCCTTTTACTTTTTGATAATCGAACCCTGTTGTCTCCTCACTCATATAATTCCACGTTTTCCATCTTCAGGGTATGTTGGGATCCAAAGCCAGATTGAGGAGTGGAGGCAACGAGCGAGGGCGGAAGCACTTTTGAATCACGTTTTTGTAATTAATTAAGCTTGAATGTGTAACATGTGTAATCATGGTTGGAACATTAATATTTTTGTAGGGTGTGTGTGTTTAGTGGCCGATGATGATTTTACCCTAATTTTTGGAAATCTCGTTGATAGTCTCGGGTTAAGCGGAGTTGGTTATCAATGGCCGCCCCCGAGCCTAAATGAGTATGGGTAACTTAGTCTTGTTTCCCTATTTGCATTGGATTCAGGATCGGTATTATCCCGTTATAACCGCCTCCTGAATCTAATGAAAATAGGAGAATAGCGTTAACCTCCTTTTAAGCTAAGTTTGGGTTGAACCAAAACTTGAGCCCAGGCCCAAGTTTTGGCCCAATCTGCGGGTGACCCGTCGTGCCCTAGTTACCCACCTATTTAAGTCTTCTTCCTCCTTCGGGGAGCGCCGATCTCCTTTCTTTTGTTCCTCTCTTGGTGGCTCGACCCCGTTTATCTTTTTGCCCAGTCGATGACCGTTGCAGGTCACCATCGACGCACGTCCACCTTTACCTGCCCCGGATCTTGTCCCTGACACCAAATATGAGGCCCTAGGTCAACTGTTTTTCTCACCCTTGCCCTCTCCCCCTTCCTTTTGGTGCTCGATTCCCGTCATATATATCGGGCGGGGTTTGCTTGTAAAGGTCGAAGGTTTTTTGGAATGAAATTTCTCGGGTTTTCCTACTAATTCGCCCCAAATCCGTTGAAGTATCAACGTCTGATTTGGAGATTACTCCGGTTCAGCGGGAAACGAGTACGTCCCCGACCCCCGTTTAACGGATCGAGTACGATCCGGCTAGTCGGGTTTGTATTACTACAACCCATGAAACGCTTAGTGGGAAAGCACATATTGAGGTAGAATCAAGCAAGAATGAGTCTTTGGGAAAAGGATGTCGTGTGAAATAGCAGCCTTCCTTGTTAAGGGATTATGTAACATAGTGACTACTATAGACCTTGTCACACCAATATTCACTCCATCTTCATCCTTAGGTACACCTTATGCCATAGCTCATTATGTGAATTATAGCAAATTTTTTATGGACCAAAGAAAATTTTTTTCTTGCAGCAGTGGCAGTTGAGATAGATCCCACTTGATTTAATGAAGCAATTCATGATCCATAATGGTGTGATGTCATGAGAAAATAAATCGAGGCTCTCAAAAATAATGGGACTTGGAGTATTGCAAATTTAATTAATAGACAATTATGTTAATTAATTAATAGACAATCTATGGTCTATGAGTAACGTGATTTAAAGGGTCAACAATAAACATGAATATACATACAAACAAAAATCTAATATCTTTAATAAATTAGTCTTCACAAGAAATGTCACTTTAATGACATTTTGTGTCAATAAATTTATCTACAAATATTAGATAATTATTTATTTAAATAAATTGATCATTTAACATGGTCTAAAGATTTTAAACCTTAAGACCAACCTCTTTAGATTTAAATATACATAATGATAATATGACATCAAATCTAACTTTATAGGCTAATAAATAACTAACATTATTGTAAAAATTAACCTAAAATATAGTCATCAATTAATCTATGTAACGATCAACAACATGATCACATATCTTAAACACTAGCAGGTACTTTATAATATTGAGTGACATCTTTAATTAAATTATTATATTTTAATTGCTTAATGGTTCCCTTATGCCAACCATTACATTTTAATAGTTGAATGCCCATATTTAATTTGCAATTAAGTTGCTATTAATTACCAACTGTTATTAGTGGGTTAATTATCCAATCCACTATCTTTTTCTTATTTCTTTTATTTAAAAAAAAGTACCCAAAAAAAAAGCAACTTCATATGTTGTTCATAGTAAAAGGAGAGATGTAATCGCTAAATATTAGCTACAAATTTTATCCAATAACCATATACCACCATCACCATCAACCATTCCTGCTATCGATTTTATTCAACTGTAGTCAGGCACTACACCACCAAATGATGGCGACCACCGACAATGAATGGTGGTGACTAGATGTGACTAACCAAAAACGAAGGAGATGAATTGGATATCATCTATAAATGCCATAATACATAACTATAGATCTATGAACCCAATAAAATTATATATTGATAAAAAAAATTATACTGAAACTATACTACATAGATTTACAAACCATTTTAGTGTAGAAGATAACAGATTCAAAATTTATAGATGAAAGTTTATATGTATAAGATTAATTGAATTAAATCAAATAAATAGGTATTTGCCCAAATTAATGTATACAAAAAAAATATGATTTAAGATAAGAAAAATGTGTTGATTTCTTGATGATTCAAGCATGTAGCTCTGATACCACTGGATGGAATTTATCTAATATAATAGGATCAACATGTTGATTCATCAAGAACAATTGATAGAATAGATAAGCAGAATGGTACCTAAATCTGTATGAAGTGAAATACGACACAAAGGTGTCGGTTAATGAAAACTTGATTTATACTAGATAATTGAGAATACCAAGACATAAAACATGTAATCACATGTTTGGGATATATAATCTCTTAAGTTGGATAGTTAATAAATTATGGGGTGAGATAACCATCGTAGTGCATGTAACACATAATTATTATCTTTTTGTGGGATAATCATCTTAGGAATGTGACAATAAGGTGTCATTATTGAAAAAAATTGTTTATAACACATGACGTAGAAGACCAAGAGATGGAGGACGCAACCTGTAATATCCCTAAAAATCACAGTTGAAAATTTTCATTTAAGCAAACATATACAAGCATAGAGGTGCTACCGCCATGAGTAGTACGAGCCCAGCGCCCGACCAATCTCATACTAATCACAAGGCTAAAGGAAAGTATTATAAAGCATTAGACAAACTTAAAAAAAATTCATAGAAATCAAAGTTTTCATAACATGAAAATCATAGTGCGCGATAAAAGTTGTTACAACCGAAAACAAGTTACATTGTTAAGTTCCCAAAAGGAATAAAAAGTACAATGCCATAAAGCAAAACTGAAATAAAATGAAAAGCATAAGTAAATAGGGATAGAAGGGAGTCCAGTCAAGATCACTCTCAGCCCCAAGCAAGTCCAACGGTCATCACACATCCCCGCCTGACACATCCAGTACGTTATAGGCGTCAAATACAATGCCTCTTACCTACACAAATTCAAAAGGGCTCTCTGCTCATGGAAATGTAAAGCACCCATGGAGCGGGTGGTTAGTATACTACGTACTAAGTAAGGTAACCATATGGGTAAGGCTAGCAAGAAAATAAACACGAAAGGCATACAAAGCATAATTCAGGTTCATATCATCAGGCTAGACTTAGACTAATATTTTATCTTACACATTGTCTTAATTTAATTCCGTGTGAGTACAGGAACCCCACTATTATAGTTAGTGGACCGAAAAATACTCCACAAGGAAAAATGCACATGACCACTATTATACCCAGTGGACTGAAATCACTCCACAGGATAAATCGCACCTGACCACTATTATAGCTGGTGGACCGAAAAATCAACCTCACTTACTCTGACTCACATGGTGTTCTATTGTAAATCATTAGTATCTTTCCATGCCTTATATTTATATTTCACACATTTTTCATATTAATGCTGCGTGAGTACAGGAACCCCACTATTATAGCCGGTGGACTGGAAACATTCCATAGGACAGAATGCACTTGCCTACTATTATAGCTAATGGACCGAAAAATCAACCTCGCTGGCCTTGACTCATGTGATGTTCCACTGTAAGTAATTAGCATCTTTCTGTGCCTTATCAGTATGTAAATTTTGGTTTATCGAGCTCGGAGTCCCTCACTATTATAGCAGGTAGACCAGAAACACTCAACAAGACAGATTGTACCTAACCACTATTATAGCTGGTGGATCGGAAATTCACTCCGCAGTGTAAAACGCACCTGACCACTATTATAGCCGGTAGACCAAAAAATATATAAATTCACTGGGCCTTAGCTCGATAATATTTCACTTTAAGTGCTTAGTGTTTTATTGTATCTTATTCCACACATAACCCGACTAGACATGCATGACCCACTCGACTTTCCGAAAATCCTAGCCCATATCTTGGGATGCTTACTCCCTCTTGCATATCCAAGAATTCCTTCCCACTCTTTCTTCATTACCATGAATACCCAACTCCAAGGCCCACTTTCTATATCTCTGAATCAACTTAATATCACTCTCTAGGAAAACCCTAATTAGGCCTATGTGGCCCAACCTTCCTCTATCCCACACAACTCATGCTCCTCCAATTCATCAACTCACTCAATTCATCCCCAAGAACCCATTTTAATTCCCATATAACACACATGGCCATGAAACCCTAGTTAGCCATCCTAAAACCCTAGCACCTCTCTTTCCTCATAAAATGTTATTCATTCATCTCTCTGACTTACCATCACTTCTTCCACATGATACATATCCAACACAACCTATGACCCCGAGACTTCCTTCCCATCTTTTTCCACTTGCCATGAGAACCCAAAACTCTTCTTTGTTACTAAAACCATCACTTCCCTCAATCCATACCTGACATCACAACCTCACTACCCACCTCCCACCCATGATCACAAAAACCCTAGTTCGTTCCCTGAAAACCTAGTACTTCTCATTTCTTTTATGTCACCCCCTCAATACCTAAATACCTTTTTCTCACTTAGCTCACCTTTCCTCCATGTGACACCCCTCTCATCTTTTATTCCTCATTCTAACCATTTCCATTAGTTTTTCCTTCCTTGCACACTTCTCTCACTTAGGGTTTCCTCCCAAAACCCCTGTCAAGTTTTCCATACATCCTTACACTAACCCACATACTAATTTTCACATATAGACTCTAATCACCCTAACAATTCTTCCCTTACCTTAATTAACCCTCAAGTCAACTTTTCCCACGTAAAATTCATCCTCATGCAAAGGCTAACCATCCCATGCAAACCCTAGACTCCCCATGCATGTTTTGGTTCATTCCCTTAATTTATTTCCATTATTCCTTCTTTTATCCCCATAGGTCATAAGATATTTAGGTCATCATTACCATTCTCTAGTCAACTCACTTTCCTCACTCTTTTCCATTTCTCTCACAACCACATCATAATACTTAGAGCCTCCTATCATACATGTAATGAGAGGAAATATTACATAAGCACTATTCATGTACAAGTAATAATACCACATTACACATATCATAAACACATATAGCTTACCTGAGCTCCATGCTTAGTAAGTTGCACTATAATATCAAGTTACATAATATATATGAGGCACACACATCAAATCAACACACATAACACATTTTTCACACACATTAGGCCTCAACCATATCCTTACCTAAAACCAGGGATGAAGCCGGGATATAAAATGCATGGGGTCCCAATAAATAACAAGCATATATCTAAATATAAAATAATAACAGAAATTATAATTATAATAATAATATATTAAATATTATCCAAAATCATACATAGATATTCGTTTACAATTGTACTCGTCGAGGTTTCATATTTTGAAACCGAGCTATAATAGTCTCATTACTAATGGTATCGGATACATCTTTTTCTATATATGACATTAGACAATTATGTACCCATTCATCACACATACGATTTCGCAACTTGTTTTTGATAAAAATCATTGCTGAAAAAGCTCTTTCAACAGTTGCAGTAGCTACCGGTAAAATCAAAGCCAGCTTCACAAGCATATAAACCAAAGGATATGTAGTGTGCTTTTTTGTTTCCACTAACTTCCTTGAGAGATCACCAAGTCCTTTTAATTCAGAAAATCTTTCATCAGTTCAAACATCCAAAATATAATTCTCAAGCTGATTATCCAGTATCACAACATCAACGTTAGAAAAATCCTCAGATAAAACTTTGTTAACCTAATCAATGAAGCTTTGTCAAAAGCAGAAAATAGCTCTGATGGATTCAAGCATGCTACACATGACAACAACGTAGTTCCTATCACATCAAAACGTGATTCAAGCTCCTCTAATTACAAGTCTAATATGTTGTAGAAGCAATCAAACTTGTAATGATGCATGTTTGCAAGAAATGGAGCCAAGCGTTGTGATTTGTTTTCCTTAACATACCGATCATCCATATTTGCAATCACAATATTCTTATCGTGGAAAAATAAATAAACTTCAACAATAAGATCTTCCCATCCTTCATCCCTCATCGTTTGGAGGCGTTGTTTAGCAAGTTGAACAAGTCTCATGGCATTTACAATATCTTGATCACGCTTCTGCAACATCTGAGATAAATCATTCGTGATACCTAGAACCCTTCTCATCAAATGTAACATGAAAGCACACTCAAAGGACATTAGTAGATCTTTGAAAGCTCTAGCCTCACCTTTCTGTCTACTTTTTGAATCTTTTTTCAAAAAATCAAGTACTTCAATAACCGGAGAAAATAACTTAACCAAACTTGAAAGAGACTTAAGATGTGACCCCCAACGAGTATCTCCGGCCCTTGAAAGGGCTGATTCTTGATTCAATCCACACCTATGTTCGATCTTGCCTAGATCAAATGCTTCTTCTAATTCAATAGCACGTTTATCTCGAAGCATATATCGACGTTTGTTAGATGATCCAATTATATTAACAACACCAATAACGATAAAAAACAACCAATCAACATCTTCATGAGACCTTGCAACTGCAACGAGTGCCAACTGAAGCTGATGAGCAAAACAATGAATATAATATGCTGAATTATTTTCAATATGAATCAAAGTTTTTAAACCACCATATTCTCCTCTCATATTGCTTGCTCCATCATAGCCCTGTCCTCGTATGCTTGATATGCATAATTTATATTTCACTAACATTGTCTCAAGTGTTGATTTGAGTGACACGGTAGTTGTATCAGCTACATGTGCAATACCAATAAATCTTTCCATCACAAAACCCTTACGATCCACATAACGTACAACAACAACCATTTGTTCTTTCCCAGATATATCACCAGATTCATCAATTAATATGCCAAAAACATCATCCCCTATCTCCTTAATAATCTCATTACTTATTTCAGTTGCACAAGCACAAGCAATATCTTTTTGAACATCAGGAGAAGTCATCTGGTTATTTCTTGGAGCATTTTTCAACATAAAACTAGCCAGAGATGGATTAACTTCTTGTAATATTTTTAGGAGCTCATAAAAATTACCTCGGTTTTTTGAACTATCCGATTCATCATTCCCCCGAAATGCTAGTCCTTGTCAAAGAAGATATCTAATAGCAATGACTGATGCTTCTAGACGAATATGATACTCAGATTTCACTATTTCAGATTGTTTTGACAAAGCAGCTTGAATGCCATACTTTTGATTCATCAAAGTATCACATTTTTTCACAGCCTTGTTATGAGGACTATCACAATTACCAACATGAACTTCAAGCCTATCCTTTTTATTCCAGCCCCCAAAACCTTAACCCACAAAATGATCACCACCGGCTTCAAATTCTTGTTTAAACAAGTAACATGGTAGGCAAAAAGCAGCATCTTTTGCTATACTATATTCTAACCAGTCATACTGATCAAACCAAGATGCAACAAATCTTCGATTTTTTCCGGCAATAATTTTAGTTGGAAAATTGTGTGCACGAGGTTGGAAAGGACCAAGACGAATATAAGCTCTCCTTACCTCATCTTGCTGATTTGGATGGAAATCTGAAATTTTTTTCCTCAGACCTGGATCAAGTTCCAGAGAATTTAAATCCACCCAATTGCGTTGTGTAGCTTGAGATTGATGAAGATATGAAGAAACTTGTTCATGAATTACAGGACTAGGAACTAGATTAGAATTGTTCCCATTAGCTCGTTCTTTGTTTTTAGGCCGCTTTTGAAGATATTTCCACATGCTAATTTGATAAAATCAAATATGCAATTATGAATACAACAATACAATTATACAAGATGTAGTGAACAAATACTCAACTAATTCATACCATACTAATTCAAAATTAACATAACCTCATTCAAAAAATACAATAATCAACTAATTAACAAATAACATACAAACTATTCCAATTTCACATGTTCACAATAAAATTAGAAATAAAAATACAAACTAATTTGGATAACAAAAATACTCATACTCAACTAAATTAACATTACACAATATACCATACTAATTCAAAATTAACATAACCTAATTCAAAAAATACAATAATCGACTAATTAACAAATAACATACAAACTATTCCAATTTCACATGTTCACAATAAAATTAGAAATAAAAATAAAAACTAATTTGGATAACAAAAATACTCATACTCAACTAAATTAACATTACACAATAATAATTCATACCATACTAATTCAAAATTAACATAACCTAATTCAAAAAATACAATAATCAACTAATTAACAAATAACATACAAACTATTCCAATTTCACAATAAAATTAGAAATAAAAATACAAACTAATTCAATTAACTAAAATACTCATACTCAACTAAATTAACATTACACAATAATAATTCATACCATAATAATTCAAAATTAACATAACCTAATTCAAAAAATACAATAATAAACCAATTAACAAATAACATACAAACTATTCCAATTTCACATATTCACAATAAAATTAGAAATAAAAATACAAACCAATTCAATTAACAAAAATACCTATTATATTTCATCTTAAATATAAAAAAACCCTCACCCTCTCAAATCTCAATCTCTCTGGATCTCGGGCAGCAAGCTGTTGGCTGTTGCAGTGTTGGGTTGCGGCGTTCGAACAGAATGCAACAAATCTTCGAACAGCCGGTGAGGCGACGGCGAGGCAAGACAGCAGCAGCCAGCACTGCAGGTCAGCAGCGTCGTAGTCGCCGCCAGTCGTCGTGTGCCGTGTGCCGTGTGCGACTGGGCGGTGGGTGCCTGCCTGCCTGCCTGGCGCATGGCGGCCAGCAATCCTGAGCGAGCGGGCGCGGCGGCTGGCGGGGTAGGGTTAGCGGTGCCTGGAGGCTGGAGCCTGGGGTCGATTGTCGAGACTCGAGCAACCGAGCGGGAGAGAGTGGGAGTTAGGGAGACGGACAAAATTCGAAATGAAGATGGACGAAACAGGGCAACCGAGCAACGCAATTCAGCCAACGAGGAACAAAAAACACTGCGAAATTAGGAAAAAAACACGGTAAAATTTGTGGCAAAACTGAGGTTCGAACCCAGGACCCCAGACCACACTTAAATATTTTTACATCTCTCTAACCACTGGTCCATAATTGTTTTCCGTCTTTAAGATTGTATATAAAATATATATTGTTTGCAGAAAATCCATGGGGTCAGGCGACCCCATGTGTTCTGAATTGGCTCCATCCCTGCCTAAAACAATACCGGGCTTAGAGCATGCTCTGACTCCTCCTTAGGGATTTAACTTGGTTCACTTATAAGAGGAAAATACTAAGGTTAACTTCCCTCTTACAAAAATTATCATTATTTCCTACCTACCCTTATCATATCTTAATATTAGGGTTAATAATAATAGTAGTAGTTTTATAAGTAAAAGTAGGTATTACTCGTAAAGTAGCTAATCATACTATTACTAGCCAAAATAGGTCTTGGTAGTTATATTGGTTCATGTTAAAGTATTATTAGTAATATTTATATTACTAAAGATAATAGCTTTACTATTAACACCACCACCACCACCAACAACAACAACAATAATAATAGTGATAATACTAATAATAACCCAAATCATAATAATAATAATAATAATATTATTATTATTATTATTATTATTATTATTATTATTATTAGTAGTAGTAATACTAAAATAGTGACAATAATGATACTAATACTAATACTAATACTAATAATAATAGTAATAATAATAATGCTAGTAGTAATAGTAATATTAGTGATATAGGTAATAATAACAATAATAATAATGATAATAATAAGGGTTCTAATAATCATAATAATAGCAACATTAGTAATAATAGGGCCAAAGTTAATAATGATGATGATGATGATACTTTAAATCTTAGTAATAATAATGATAGGGTTCAAATAATCATGTTAATAATAGCATTAGTAATAATAGTGCCCAAGTTAATAATAATAATAATAATAATAATAATAATAATAATAATAATAATAATAATAATCGTCATCATCATCATCATCATAATAATAATAATACTAGAGTCATAATAATACTAACAATAATAATAATAATAATAATAATAATAATTATTATTATTATTATTATTATTATTATTATTATTATTATTATTATTATTATTAAAGATCAAGGTGGTTAGGGCACAACTTAGGGTGGTGGTGACCAGGCGGCGGTGGTGGTGGAGGAGGAAGGGAAGTTCGAGAAGTGGCTTTCTAGGCTAGAAGAGGGGAGTGAGAGGGTGGTTGTTGTGGCGGTGGATTCTCTGGGTTGAGAGGGTTGGAATGGTGATGGTGGTGCAGCAAAAGGGGCGGCGTAGGTGGCAGTTGTTGTGGTGGCCGAAGGTGATGGAGGAGGAGGGAGGGTAAAGGAGAGGGACACAGGGAGAAAGGAAAGTATGGGGAGGTAGAGGAGGCTTTGGTGGGTGTTTTGGAAGGTAGGGGAAGTGGTGGGTGCGGCGGGGATAGCAGCGCATGGTGGCGAAAATGGCAACACATGGTGGTGAGAAGGGCAGCGATGGAAGAGAATGGGCAAGTTGGAGAGTCTACTTGGCGCTGCTGGGTTGGCTCATGTAGGGAAAATTAGAGGTGGTGGGTGGTGTGGTTTGGTGGAGGGTGATGTAGGGAGGAGATTGGTAGGCAGTTCAGGAGGCAGCGCTAGGCGACGGTGGCGGTGGAGGCGTCTGAAGTGGTCGTGGTGCCAAGTGAAGTGAATTTTTCTGGGCAAGAAAGGAAGCTTGATTAAGTTCGGGTAAATGATGTTTATAGGCCAATGGGAGTGGATAAGAGAAAGGGGGAAGAAGATAAGGAGGTAGGCAAGGCAAGGTTGAAGGTGCAGGTTGGGTCGGGGCAAAAAGGAAGGAGATGGGGCACGCATGGAAGGAGATGTGGGGTTGGTTGGAGTTGATAAAGGAAAGGAAAGGGACAGGGAGAGAGGGGGTGGTTGGTTGGTTGGTGTACAGTGGCAGAGGAGGGCGGCGGCAGCTGATTGCAGGTGTGACTTGCAGCACAAGGTCAGGGAAGAAGGAATAGGGGAGAAAAGAGCTGGGCGGGCCGGTCGGGGAAAGAAAAAGAAAGAAAAGAAAAGGGAGGAAACCAGCTACCGAGGGGGAAAAAGAATGGCATGGGCTTGGGCCACACGAAGGGAGAAGAGAGGGAGGAGAGTTGGGCCTCGAGGGGGATACCCCAAATCAAAAAAAGAAGGGGGAAAAAAGAAAAAGGAGAAAGGAGAAAAAGGAAGGAAAATGAAAAAGAAAGGGAAAAAGGAAAAAGAAAAAATAGGATGGTTGGGGTATTTAGGAGATTTTGGTATCTTTAAATATTTTAAAATAATAAACATTAGTAAAATAATAATTAAATACCCTTTTTATATTAATTTAAGATATTTTGGATAATTTTTTCCTAAATTATATTGTAATTAGAAAAATAATGTAATTTTCCCTAACTAAATTCTTTATTATTCTCCTCTTTATTTCGCCTTAAATATTCCCCCTTATTTTAATAAAATAATTTATTTAATTATTTTTTCTAATAAATTTATATTTCAATATAATTTTCTAAATTAGGGTTTCGGAGTATTTCACAACCATTATGTGATTGAGATAATTACTTGAGTGGATGAGATAGTCACTTGAATGGGTGAGATAGTTACTTAAGCGGAAGAAATAATCACATGTGAATTTTAAGTGTTTTGTAATTCTAAACAAAAATTTTAGTATCAATATAATTTTATCAACAAGATGTGTTCCTCTACACTAATACTATATTCTGTTCAAATAAATAAATGAAAAGTAAGAACAAATATTTAATCTAGTAAATCTCTTTAATTTTTGTATATATACAAAATAGTCTAGTATAAATTCAAAATAAAAGAATAATGATTTCTTGATTTAGAATTCATTATTCCCATGAAATTTTGAGAATAAGGAGGAGTTAATCACCAAAAAATTATTTCAATATATTTAACTATTCAAATATTATTCAAATCAAATAAAAAAAACAAGTTATAAATGTAAAAAATTTATTTCATGCAATGATTAAAATAAAAATAGAGTGATTTATCCATTTTATTCAACTTACTTTCAGCAAAGATTATAGGGAAATAAAATTACCAAACCCTACCTAAGACAAAAATATGTGTGAGGGAGATAATCACTCGAGTAGCCGAAATAACCTCTAGGTAGGAATGTGGGCGAGATAATCGCTTGAAAGAAAGAAAGAATCACTCAATTTTTTCCTTAGATGTATTGTCAAAACATTAAGGAGAGACAAATTTATGTTTTCTTCTATCTCTATATTTTATTAGGAGAAAATATAGGGAGGTAAAAGGAGGTTGGGATAGTTGATATGTCGTACAAGTGGTAGTGATACCTCAATCAGTATGGATGAGATGATTGATATGCCATATGAGTAGTAGTAATACTATGTATAACATATAATTATTTAATAAAAAAATCTAGGAATAAAAAAATACCCAAAATTTGACCCTACAAGATTACAATTATGTTCATTAATTAATAGACAATCGATGTTCTATGAGTAACGTGATTTCATGGGTCAACAAAAAACGTTTAATATGTGAAAATAAATTAATAGTGGTCTTTACCCAAAAAGAATAGAGTTCATCCAATGAGTTTAATAAAGAAAATTTCATAATTATATATTAATGACAAATGACAATAAGAGCCAATTAAATTCCCTATATACAAGAAAATTTTGTTTATTTTATTTAAAAAGAATGTTCTTTTAAAACATTTAATGATTAGTTTTTATTTTCACCTTTACTTTTTCTCTTTTTTATACTATGTATTAATTTTTATATTATTTTTCAATGAATGGTGTAATTATTATATTAAAGATATATTTGTTTCCTTAAAAAATAGTGTGTACTTTGCTAAAAGGACTTCCATTTAGAAAAGTTTATAATATCAACGAAAGTACAGAAAAGTTAATGTTTCATTTTTTTTTACTCTAGCATATTTTTTATCCCCCTTTGCTTTATAATTTTAAAATAAATTACTGTTAATTTGGATTATTAAAAAAAGTATACCAAAATTTTTATGTTTGTTCTCTATAAATAAATAGATATCCATATTATTATACTTGTAAAATACAAATATTATGTAATTAACCCTAGGTAATTAAAAAATTGTGATAAATGCAAATGTGTTGCATATATAATTATTTTGAGCCCAACATTAACAAAAGGTTTTGTCATTGTTCAAAAAGTTTGTTCAAATACGATGCTTATCTAATTTAGAGTAACCCTATGCTCATAAAGTTTTTAAAATGTAGTAAATGATCTTGTTACCTTTAATAGCAGCAAACAACTACCAAAAAGCCAAAAAAAAAAATTTATCTATCATTCCCTCCACTCATATAGTGTATAATTAATAGAAAATTCGGCCCTAGAATTACTTGAGGCTCTAGGCTCGGACCTAATTTGCGTAAAACTTGGGTTATGCCTATGTATTGGTCTTACGAGGTACCTCAATACCTATTTCTATATGAAGAAATTCGATCATTGGGAGTACTTTATTGAAAATGAGAATGTTTATAGTTTTATTACTTATTTGTTGCTAGATTGACATATACTTGTGATATTTTGACAGATATTGGTCATATAGGCTCTAACTTTGCATCCTTTTAGGCCCTCTCGATGAACTTGTGTCCTCTTGATGTTTTAATGATCATTTTTTTTCCTGAAACCGGCAAGGATCAAAGCTCAATCCATTGTGACACTTAAAGCATTTGATACCGCTTGCGCTACTCACTCATAGCTTCACTAGTTATATTAGCCAATATCCATGAAAAAAACCATTATACAACTACAATCTATCCCATATCCTATTGACCATTTATAACACATGGATGATGTTCTTTAGGTTCCTTAACATATCAGAGAAAGATGATAACAATATTAGTTAGACATCCATGTGAATAACCATTTATAAATTCAAACTTGTGTGTTCTAGCAATTCAACCTGAGTGACTTTATCACTAACATGTCACTTACTCACCATCTACTTTTTTATGATTGGATATTATCTTATCTAGTGGAAAATAAAGAAACAACTTATTGCTGCTCATTCTTCTTCTAAAATTGACTATCATAGTATAGTTATCGCCATTTGTAAAGTAACTTTGTTAAATTCATTTTTCATCTTGCTTTCATAGTCACTTTTGTGTTCTTATGTGCCAATTAGAAATTTTTACCTATTTCCTTGAATCTCATTTTCCATGAGGGCACCACATATATAAATATTTCTATCATTATGTTCATAAACAATTACATGTTAACAACATTGTTATTTCTTATGTTAGCTTTTCATCTAGCATATATATATATGCATCAAAGTTTTGAATTACTAGCATTTTGAATTTTAACGAGAAAATTAAACAAATATAATCCATATGCCATAACTAGAGAAAAGGTATCAAAAAAAAAATCAATTATAGTGAGACAAACATTTAGCATTTTTATGAAAGCTTCTATAAAAAAAATTGTTGTAAACAAAGTAGTTAAATCCACCTAAATTCATCTTCAATTTGTTTAGTATACATGACTAAATTAGGCATGGTTAATAGATAACTTGTTTGGAATTACTTAAAGAAGTAACTTATGCATAAAATGACTTTTGAAGATAATATTTAGTCTAAAATTTTAAAATACAATTACTTTTATTTGCCAACTACACGTTATACTTAAATCTAAACAAATACTAAACCCCATGAGAGTCAATTGAAGGCTTTATGAGAATGTTGAGTATGTTTGACAAAACCACTATTGATTTGGTTGAAAATAGAAAGCCATAAAGTCACTATCATCTTATTTTAAAAATTATTATAATAAATTATTTGAAAAATATTTTTTAGCTTAAAAATATATCATCCAAACATCTATTTTAGCCAAAAACTTGTGTTACCTAAACATTTTAATCAATTTTTTTACCCAAATATGCTACAAGCTATATATTTGATCATCCAACCGCAAGCAAACTATTATATTTTTAATTTTTCTAACACAAGTTGTATTCCAAGTTTTTGAGTAGGAAGTGGAAGTGTGGGACTCATCGAGCCAAGAAATTCTTAGGCGAGTTCGACTCACCATGAGCCCTCACTCATAAAAGTGTGATAAATATATGTAAAGTGTATTAATTATCTCAATTGTATGTGTGATGATCCATGGTGAACATTTCTCATCTAAGAATAGCTTCATTGAGCCTTCCATATCTCTATCTCATTAGGGTTGTTGACAAGTTAAGTGGACTCCCAAGCCATCTCAATTTAGGTATGGTTCTGGTTATCTATTCTATCAATTTTTCTTAACAAATCTACATCTTAATCCTATTAGATTAGATAAATTCCATCTAGTGACATCAGAGCTACATGCTTGAATCATCAAGAAATCAACACATTTTTCTTATTTTAAATCACATTTTTGTTGTATACATTAATTTGGGTGAATACCTATTTATTTTATTTAATTCAGTTAATCTTATACGTACAAAAAAAAATTCTATAATTTTGGGATTTGTTGTTTTCTTTGCTCAAACAGTTTCTAAATCTATGTGATACAATTTTAGTTTAATTTTATTTTCTATTAACGTTTAATTTCACTAGGTTCATAGATCTATAGTTTTGTCTTATGACATTTATAGATGATCCCCAATTCATCTCCTTTATTTTTGGTTAGTCACATCTATTCACCACCATTCATTATCAGTGGTCACCATCATTTGGTGGTGTAGATGCCTGACTATAATTGAGTAAAATCACAGTTGTTGGATGACGGGAATGGTTGATAGTGATGGTGTTATACGGTTGTTGGATAAAAAGTGTAGCTAATATCTAGCAATTACGTCTCTTCTTTTACTATGTGTAATAGATGGAGTTGCATTTTTTTACTTTTTTTAATAAAATAAATACGAAAAAGATAGTATATTGGTGAATTAATCCACTAATAATAGTTGGTAACTAATGGTAACTTAATTGCAAATTAAACATGGGCATTCAACTATTAAAATGTAATGGTTGGCATAAGGGTACCAATAAACCATTGAAATATAATAATTTAATTAAAGATTTCATTCAATATTATAAAGTACCTACCGGTGTTTAAGATATGTGATTATGATGTTGATCGTTACATAAATTAATTGATGACTATATTTTAGGCTAATTTATACAAAATAAGAAAATTTGAGGTATATGCCAAAAAATTTCAATATAGATTGCCTTTCCAAACAAAGCCTGAGTGTGCATTATTGTGAACTTCAGCTGCAACTCACTACTAGTAGTAGCTTTCTTAGTTGCAAGGAAATATCATTGTGGTCATGTTTCCCCTTTCATAAATGTTCTGGGGACAAAACTCTTTGAAACCCTTAGAAACTCTTTCATAAATATATATATATATGCCAAGTTCAAATATAATAATATTCTATTTATTTATGGTTCTATGACCATCGATTTAAAAAGAAAAAATAAATACATTATATTATTTGTTTTCTAATTATTTTTGTTACTTCTTTGAGTTGGAATATATTTTCTAGTTACAGTTAAAGTGTTTAAGAATGCATATCCCCTAAATAAGTCCTTAGAGCTAAATAGAGTAAAATGTAGAGCTTGACTGGGGCACTAAGGTACACCAGAGAAAATCAGAGCAATCATGGGTTAAACCCCATCTTTAGGGTAGCGACCCCTAAAGAGCCACCATTTTTGACCCCGAGGTCTTTCACTTTAAGTATTAGTATCATAATTAAGGTGATCACGAGAAACACATTAATTACATACTTAATAATTTATATTTGTTTCCATTATTATAAAGTAATCAATATCAGGATTATTATTAATGTTAACTCAAGTAGTCCACTAAGACCATCCTAGATTCTAATACTCACACTAGGGCACCTTATGTCAAAATGACCAAAATGCCCATAAATCTAAGGCTACCCCTTTACCATCCACTTCCGTCACATAATTTATTTTTATTTATCAACATGCTATAAGAGAGTAACATACCATAATTATACTATTGATTATAAAGTTAAAAGTATCGTACACACCAAATGATCATTTTACACATAAACCCTAACATATACTCCTAGAACAACCAGCACATATTCTCATGCATAATCAACAATTAAGGCACCTCTTGTATGTTTATGAAAATAATATCATAACACACCCTACTTTACCAATTTACCCCTAGACCATGTATACTCATTACGATACACTCTAATTTACCAAAATACCCCTAAGATTTATAATGTTCATGATTATGCTTGAACAGGTGATACTAAGGTCATAAACCTATTGTCATATTTAGCATTAATTTATTCCCTTCATGCATGCTTCTTATCACAACCACTATTTTACCTACAAAATTACCAAAGTACCCCTAGACCATATTTTATTAAATATTATGTTTAATTAAGTGACACTAGGATAATAAACCATTTTTATTATCATGTTTCAAATTAATGTATACCTACCATGCATGTTTATTAGACTAATTCTCATCTTGCCTAAAAAATTACTAAAATTCCCTTCTTACTTGTAAAATTACTAAATTACCCTTCCTACTTACAAAATTATTAAAATGACCCTAGGTCATTTAATATTAATAATCATACTCCACATGCGTTATTAACACCATAAACCCCTATTATCACACTTAACACCAATTACCACTTATCATGCATGGTTATTAAGTTAATTCTCATTACACATGCTAAAATACTAAAATGCCCTTAGGTCATAAGATATTAATATTCATACCCAACATGCATTATTAACACTACAAAACTCCTATTATTATTTTTAGCACCAATTATTACCTATCATACAAATTTATCTAAGCAGCCTCCATTTTACATACAAAATTACTAAAATTTCCCTAGTACATAAAATATTGATATTTATGCCCAACACACATTATTAACACCACAAAACCCTTCTTATTATTCTTAATCACCCTTTCACCCATATTACATCATATACAAGGTAACATAATAATCATGGGATTGATAATAACACATCATATTTACATAAAAACACATACCAAAAATTCTGATGTGCTAACATACGATAATCCATGCATTTTAGTGGGGTATAACGGTTACCTTGTTTCCTATAAAAATTAAACTTTACCAGTATCCCGGTTTAAAATGCTTAAGCTTCGTTAGTAAAAAGTGTACCTAAAAATAATGTCACAATTAACATATTATTATTAGATAAGTAAGAGAATGATTTTTATTAAAAATACTAATTAAATACATATTACTACCAAGAAATACTATACCTCAAAATTAGCTAAGATTATACTCAAAATTAGGCAGCATACTCACGTTGCTCATGCAGCATAAGCATCCCATGCATGTAGGGTGAGTGGAAGATTGGAAATGGGAGAAAGGGGAGGTGTTTCGGGCAAGAGGGTTGAGGAGGTGATGGAGGGGAGTCAGGGTTGATTTTCAGGTGCAGGGGTGAGGTGGTGGCTGGAGGTCAAAGTGGGGTGGCTCAAGGGCAGTAGAGATGGCAGTAGTGGATACGAAAAAAGGGTGCAAAGAAGGGAGGGAGAAAAGAAGTAAGTAAAATAAGGAGAGGGGAATGGATCTTTGGGCAAGATGAGGCAGGGAGGTGTTGGGATGGTGTTAGGTGGCTAAGGGGAGGCTTCGATAGTGGAAGAAGAGGGGAGAAATGGTGGCATAAGGTGGTGTTGTAGGGGGAGGTCGAGAAGAGAAAGAGAGGAAAGGGAGAGGAGTTGGTTGCAAGGTGGCATGTGGTGGTTGCTTGTGATTGTGCGGGGAGGAGGAATGGGAAAAGTGGCCGGTGTGGTGGCCAATTGGGCAGTGGAGACAATGGAGAGAGGCGGCGTAAAAATGGGAGAGAAAAGAAGGGTGTATCAAGTAGGAGGGAAGGGGGCTCAAAGGAGAGAAATAAGGTAGAGGAGAAGAAGAGAAGGAGAAGAAGAGAAGGAGAAGAAAAAGAAGAGGAGAAGAGAGGGATAGCCAGTGTAGGGTTTGGTGGGTGAAAGGGGAGACGTAGGCGGTAGAGGGGTTAGATGCAGGGATGAAAGGGGAAGGGGAAAGCATATGGGGAAAGGATATAGGGGAGATGAATGGCATGAAATGGAAAGGAAAGGGATGGGTAGAGAGGGGGTTATAGGTTGGTAGTTGCAAAGGTGTAGAGGAAGGAGAAGGAGAAGGTGGCTTGCAAGGTGCAGAGGTGGGGGTGTGTTTGGCTTGGGGTGATCAGGTAAGTAGAAGGAAAGAAGAAAGGATGTTAGGTGGGGGAGAAAGAAAGAAAATGGGCAGGTAGGCTAATTTGCGTGAAGAGCGAAAAAGAAAGAAGAGAGGGAGGTAGGCTGGACCATAGGAAAAGAAGAGAAAGGAAAAAAAAGAAAAGGATGAAGAGGGTGCAGGCTGACCTAAGCGGGGAAGAGAGAGAGGTTGGGCTGGCCTAGAGAAGAAGGAAGGAATGAAAGGAAGAAAAGGAAAAAAGAAAAAGGGTAAAAGAAAAAGAAAATTATTTTTAAAGATAGGATTAGAAATTAGGCTAATGTGAAAAAATATTAAATTAATTTATCCAAAATTTAAATTATTAATTTAAGGGAATAATTTTGGTAAAATTATAGGTTTGAAAATTTATTTAAATAAAAATAGTATCATAAAATGATTAAAAAAATTATATTAATTTATTAAATAATTTTATCTATTCTTTTTGTAAATTATAGATCTATAAAATAATTAAATTTATAGTTTAAAATTAAATTATTCCAAATAAAGGGTAAATATTAAATTTTAGATTCAAAAATTTGGGAGTATTACAGTGTGGTTTAATAAAAAGTTGATTTATAATAGATAGTCAAGAAGACCAAGACATGAAACATGTATTCACATGTTTGGGCAAGATAATCTCTTGAGCTAGCTAGTTAATAACTTATGTGGGTAAGATAATCACCATAGTGCATGTAACACATAATCATTTTTTTTTGCAGGATAATCATCTAGGAAACATAATACTGAGGGGTAATTAATGAAAAAATTATTTATAACACGTAACGTAGAAGACTAAGAGATGGAAGACATAATAACTTATGTGGGTGAGATCATTGCTTGAGTGGATGAGATAGTCACACCTGAATTTTAAGCATTTTGTAATCCTAAACAAAAATTTTAGTGTCAATATAATTTCATCAACAAGATTTGTTCCTCTACGCTAATACTATGTTCGGTTCATATATATATATAATTAGATAGTTATACTTAATAGATTTTTATTCAATGGTATGCATCAATATTATTTATTAAGATGAAATCAAAATTCTTTATATATTATTTTCAAACTTAAATAAAATCTTGTTCATTCTATAGGTGAGGTACTAGTTTTTGTTTAAAAAGAAAGTTCTTTTTTAAAAAGTTAATGACTAGCTTTTATTTTCATCTATACTTTATCTCTTTTTTCTACTATGTATCAATTTTTATATTACTTTTCAATGAATGGTGTAATAGTCAAATTAAAGATATATTTGTTGCCTTAAAATATAGTGTTTAATTTGGTGAAATGACTTCCATTTAGAAAATTTTAGAATATCAACGAAAGTACAGAGAAGTTAATGTTTCATTTTTTTTACTCTGGTATATTTTTTATCGCCCTTTGTTTTATAATTTAACATAAATTATTGTTAATTTGTATTATTTAAAAGTATACCAAAATTTATATATTTTTCCCTATAAATAAATAGATATCCATATAATTATACTTTTAATGTAAAAATATTATGTAATTAACCCTAGGAAAATAAATAAGCATTTTAAATATAAATACTATGTTTAATGTTTATCAAATAGTGATAAGTGCAAATATGTTGCGTATATAATTATTTTGAGCCCCACATTAACAAAAGGGTTGGTCATTGTTCAAAAAGGTTGTTGAAATAGTGTGCTTATCTAATTTAGTATGGCCCTATGCCCATAACGTTTTTAAAATGTAGTAAATGAGCTTGCTACCTTTAATAGCAGCAAACAAATACCAAAAAGCCAAATAATTTTTTTATCTCTCATTTC
The DNA here is from genome assembly GCA_030549775.1 of Tamarix chinensis. NCBI lineage: Eukaryota > Viridiplantae > Streptophyta > Magnoliopsida > Caryophyllales > Tamaricaceae > Tamarix > Tamarix chinensis. Next base: position 66,111,190 of record CM060182.1, read on the forward strand.
CTCCATTCATATAGTATACAATTAATAGAAACTTAGGCCCTAGAAATATTTGAGGCTTTAGGATCGGACCTAGTTTACCTAAAACTTGGGTTATGCCTGTGTATTGGTCTTAAGAGGTACCTCAATACCTATTTCTATATGAAGGAATTCGATCATTGGAAGTAATTTATTGGAATTGAGATTGTTTATAGTTCTATTAATTATTTGTTACTATATTGAAATATACTAGTGATATTTTAACAAATATCATACATATAGGCTCTAACTTTGCATCCTTATATGCCCTCTCGATGAATTTGTGTCCTCTTGATGTTTTATCGATCATTTTTTTTAAATGGGGACTAACCTTGACACTAGCAAAGATCAAATCTCAATTCATTGCGACATCTAAAGCTTCTGATACTGCTTGAGCTACTCACTCATGGTTTTCACTGGTTGTATTAGCCAATATCCAAGCAAAACCCATTATATAAATAAATTATATCCCATCTCCTATTGTCAATTTATTACACAAGGATGATGTTGTATATGTTCCCTAATGTATAAGAGAAAGATGAAAACAATATTAGTTAGAAATGCATGTAAATAACCATTTATAGTTGATTGTTCTAGTAATTTAGACCAAGTGACTTTATCACTAACATGTCACCTACTCACTAGCTACCTTTTTATTATTAGATATTATCTTATCGAGTGGAAAATAAAGAAAAAACTTATTGTTACTCGCTCTTCTCCTAAAAATGACTATCATGGTATGGTTGTCACCATTTATAAATTAACTTGGTTAAATTCATTGTTTGTCTTGCTTTCATAGTCATTTGTGTGTTCTTTTGTGTCAATTAGATTTATTTACATATTACCTTGAATCTCATTATCTATGAGCGCACCATATATATGAAGATGTCTGGCATTATGTCCATAAGAAATTGCATGTTAACAACATTGTTATTTCTTATGTTAGCTTTTCATCTAGTATATATGTATGTATGTATGTATGTATGTATGTATGTATGTATGTATGTTAGCTTTTCATCTAGTATAAAAGTTTTGAATTGCTAGCACTTTGAATTTTTAAAAGGTAAATTGAACAAATGTAATCCATATGCCATAACTAGAGTAAGGTAATTAATAAAATAAAACTCAATTATAGTGAGATAAATATTTAACAAGTTTATGAAAGCTTCAATAAATAATTTTAACAATAAACAAACTTGCTAAATCCACCCAAATTCATCTTCAATTTTTTTAATAAATATGACTAAAATTAGGCGTGGTTAATCGATAACTTGTTTGGAACTACTTGAAGAAGTAATTTATACATAAAATTACTTTCAAAGATAATATTTAGTCTAAAATTTTTTAATACAATTAGTTTTATTTGGCAAATACACTTTATACTTAACACTAAACAAATACTAAAACCTACGATAGTCAACAAAAGGTTTTATGGGAATGTTGAATATGTTTGACAATACCATTAAAGGTTTGGTTGAAAATAGAAAGCCATAAAGTTACTACCATCTTATTTTAAAAATCATTATAATAAATTATTTGAAAAATATTTTTTAGCTTAAAAAATATATCATCCAAACATCTATTTTAGCCAAAAAAAAATTGAGTTACCTAAACATCTTAATTAATTTTTTTTTATTCGAGTATGCTACAAGCTATATATTTGGTCATCCAAACGCAAGAAAACTATTATATTTTTTTATTTCTTTTAACACATGTTGTATTTCATGTTTTTGAGTAGGAACTGGGAGTGTGGGACTCATCGAGCTAAAAAATCCTTAGGTGAGTTGGACTCACCATGTGCCCTCACTCACAAAACTATGAAAAACATATGTAAAGTATATTAATTATCCCACTTGTATGTGTGAGGCTCCATAGTGAACTTTTCTCACTTAAGAATAGCTTCATTGAGCCTTCCATATCTCCACCTCATTAGGTTTGTTGATAAGTTAAGCTGATTCACAAGACATCTCAATTCAACTTGATAAAGGCTCAACATGATTTACTTGTTTAATTAAACAAGTTGAGTTTATGCCTGATTTTTTGTGCTCGTTTATTAAACAAGTTAATCTCAAGCATAGCTATATTTGGTTCATTTGTTTGCAAACCGAATTGTTAATAAAATCCATTGATAATTGTTTAAAATATCGTTTGACGTTCAATTAGATGTGTGTTCCATACTCGTTTATAAATACTAGATTATATATAAGTAGTTTGTTGGATTGTTATCTAATGGTGGACTCATATATGAAATATACGAATTATCGGTTGTCGTAGAAGTTAAGCCTATATAAATTTGATTTACTTAAATCTATAAAATTTGGGCATGATATATCTAACCGAATGTGGGCTTGTATACATTAATTGACATTCAGAGTTCTAGGATATTTATGGACCAAGCTAGGATGACTCAATATATAGCTAGTCATTTATCTCTCTCTATATGTATGGTCATAATCCCCAAGTGCGCACACTTCGTTCTGACTAGTTTTCATAAGTTGTTAGAGACAAGATGAGTGCCAACTAGATCTAAAAGACAACAATACCACACGTTCAGATTATCTTTCATATTCAACAATATTTGATTATTTCACTTCATATAGATTCAGGTACGGTTCCTCTTATCTATTCTTTAAATTATTCTTGATGAATATGCATGTTGATCCTATTAGATGAGATAAATTCCATCCAATGGTATCAGAGCTACATGCTCGAATCATAAAGATATCAACAAATTTTTCTTATTTTAAATCACATTTTGGTTGTATACATTAATTTGGGTGAATACCTATTTATTTTATTTTATTTTATTTTATTCAGTTAATATTATACGTATAAGCTTTTTTCTATAAATTTTAGATTTTTTATCTTCTTCGCTCAAACGGTTTCTAAATCTATGTGATACAGTTTCAGTTTAATTTTGTTTTTGGTTAATCTTTAATTTCACCAGGTTCATAGATCTATAGTTTTATCTTATGGCATTTATAGATGATCCCCAATTCATCTCCTTTATTTTTGGTTAGTCACATTTAATCACCACCATTCATTGTCAGTGGTCGCCATCATTTGGTGGTGTAGATGCCTAACTATAATTGAGTAAAATCACAGTTGTTGGATGACGGGAATGGTTGATGATGATGGTGATGGTGGTATATGGTTGTTGGATAAAAAGTGTAGCTAATATCTAGCAATTACGTCTCTTTTTTTACTGTGTAATAGATGGAGTTGCTTTTTTTTTTACTTTTTCTAATAAAAGAAATAAAGAAAAGATAGCAGATTGGGGAATTAATCCACTAATAACAGTTATTAATTAATGACAACTTAATTGCAAATTAAACATAGGCATTCAACTATTAAAATGTAACTATTGGTATAAGGGCACCATTAAACCATTAAAATATAATAATTTAATTAAATATTTCATTCAATATTATAAAGTACCTGCTAGTGTTTATGATATGTGATTATGGTATTGATCGTTACATAGATTAATTGATGACTATATTTTAGGCTAATTTTTACAATTGTGTCAGTTATTTATTAGCATATTAAGTTAGATTTAATGTCATATTATCATTATGGATATTTAAATCTAAATGAGGTTGGTATTAGGTTTAAAATCTTTAAACCATATTGAAGGATCAATTTATTTAAATAAATAATTATCTAATATTTGTAGATAAATTATTTGACACAACATGTCGTTAAAGGGACATTTCTTATGAATACTAGTTTATTGAAGATAGTATATGTTTGTGTGTGTGTCAATTCATCTGGGTATTTAGTCAGCCTAAATGAAGTGATTGAGGTTGATATTAGACTATATGCAGTGGTGTATGAGAACCTTTCTAGACTAAATGGGAAGTAAGGAAGAAGGTTGAAGATATACTGATATAAGCATATTTGAATACTAGAAGAAGGGAAAAGATATATGAGGCTACCAAATGGGAAGGATTTAAAGAATTTTAGACAAGGAATGTACTAAGTTTATTATATTTTCGGATTTTTTTTCTTCCTCACATGTAAGACAACTGCTTACCTTACATGTTAAATACACCCCTACTTGTTGATTATCCATTAATAACCCTAAAGAATTATTTTATCACAACAAATTACAATGGATTAACAACTTCATCATCTAGTTACTAACATATTCAAACTAATCAACCATTCGCTATTTACAAGGAGTTGTTGTACACCCTAACAACCCAATTACAATGTAACATAGTATAATTGAGTGGCATATGTGTAGATTTTTATTTCTCTTTTTTTTTTGCAACTCAATTTATCTTTAATTAGGCTTATTAAAAAAATAAAATAAAAAAACATATCACTACATCTTAGAGATTTTTTCATATAATTAGAGACCAATGTTAGCATACTTCTAACTCAAGTAAATTATTATATAAAATATAGTTATATATGTTGCCATGATTATAATTATATTTTACCATTATTGGAATATTTTATAGTGAACAATTTGTAAAATGTTATGATTTTTTTATATTCATACTAATAGATATTTTAATTTAAAGAAAAAACTACCAAGGTCACAAAGCACACTGTATGAATAGTTATGCCATAGAAATTACACAAGAACCCCTGGCACGTTCCTCTTGTTGTTTAGGTGTGTCTTTATCTCTTTATGTATGACTCTAGTGTATTTTGACTTATGTTCTTAAAGTAAGCCTACATTTGTAATTATAAATTTATGCGGTCAATAAAAATGTTAAGCAAGGGTCAAGGTTTTGTAAGTTTTTCATTCATGCTTTTTTTTTAGAAAACAAAGGCCAAAATGTTGCTGCCTTGTTCATTTTTTCTTTCTCCGAAACACTTTGGAAACAACTTTGTAGTTTTTCCTCCATTTTCATTTTCACGAATGTGTCCGAAATGGTAAACAACAACTGATAGAATTTTTCTTACAATGTAGGTTTCAATGATGCCTCTTGTTGAGGATCTACTGCCACACATAGAAATTGAGGAAAACTTAATCCATCTAGAATTTATTTACTTTAATTTGTCATAAGGAAGTCAAGTATTTTGCTATGGTCTTTGAGTATAGATATGCATATGTATCTAGTCTATTGCATTGTCGATGAAGGCGGTGTGGTAGTAGTACACTTAAAATCAGTATGAAACACTTACAATCAAAACCCAAACCCACAAATTTTCTTCTATATATGTAAATATGTTAGTACCCAATTTCCACAGTCACAAACACTTAGATTCCCTCGAGTATGGTGTGTATAAAATGCAACTTGATACCTGAAATTATAATACATTTTTTATGCATACAATTACATCATGAATATATATGCCCTCTTAGCAATAAACTTCATAGACTAGCTATGTTCATAGCACACACAAGTCAATTATGTAATGTTACTTATATTCTCATTATTCCTTTCTATTTACAAAATTCCGGTGAGTTGCCAACTCACCATCTAAAACTAAATTAACCAAAATAGATGTAACAAATGACATATAATATCTTGACATTTTTTTAGCAATAGTAAGAACAATAAATCTTATTGATTAACCTAATCACATGGTCATAAATCTTACTCATAGGTATTTTATGACGTTAGGAGACCTAGATTTAGAGACATGGGAGAGTAGAAAAAAGGGAAAGGAGTTGATTGTGAATGTATATTGAAATATTATAGCCCAAATCTACGACAATAATTTAATTTTATAGGGGCCACTCTATGAGAGAAAGGGATTGAACTAGTGAACCAAATTCTATTGATTGTCTGGTTGATATCCTGGCTACACATTCTCTCATTAATCTTGATTAGGGATTATAAATTCTAAATCCCCGGCCTCATATGTTTAGGGGCATCAATTTTCCTATTTTTGTCTTTATGAGAGGATGCTCTTTGTAAAGTACCTATTCAAAAGCTTCTTGAGCTTTACCCTAGTTTATCATTATGAAAATTACATCCCAAGTTTCATACTCTATTAACTAGCAGAGTTAATTACTTACCAAAAAATATTGAAGTGGATTGGATATAACATTAGTCGAGTGGCCTTAGTCAGGCATGGGTTACATGTGGTTGTGTGTTGAATGAGATAGAAGATGGAGAAAATGGTTGAGTTAATAGCAATTTTTATACATTGTATTTTCTATATACTATAGTTTCATTAGGTTTGATATGCATCAATAACAACAGACAACATAATTGTTAATTAGTTAGATACTATATATGATGGGTAAACTTTAGTATTATACGCAGTGTTGATATGGGTTGGAAGTCATAATAGGTAAACAATAATTTATTTCTTTGAGGGAGATAATAAATAAATGAATAAGAATTTATGAATACTTATTATAGTACATTTTTTAGCTGAGGAATCCATTATACTTATTCCAATACATGAGTTGTCCTTATTTTAAAACATTAGTTCTTAAAATCATGAGAAGTGATTATTCTAATTGAAGTTGTCCTTCTTCTAAAAGAATTAATTTTTTGATTCATCCAAGAAATGTGCTTACATATTGAAATATTTTATTTTCTATCATGACACACTGGTACATGGAAACTCTTGATTGACTCTTCGTCCCTGTCTTGAAAACTTTTCCTTATTGTCATTTCCGCATCCACATTTCTTCAAAATATACACAAATTTAGTTCATAATTAAAACCTTTTTTTTTCATTTTTCGTGTTTCTTCCCTTCCCTATACAACATGAAACACCTTGGCATGAATTAGTTTCATTAAAAGGTATACATATAACAAATCTGTTTGCAAGAACATGAGGCATGCATTGGTCATTTGTTATCTTTCAATTGCTACAATAATCTCATTCCCATATAAAAAAATATATATATCAAAGCACTATCTAATAGATATCAAAGAGATTTTAGTATTCATATTTGAGAACAATCCCAACAAATCAACCTTCTTAACCATGCTGATGCTCCTAAAAATCTAGAAAATTCTCCTTAGGAATACTAAGCTCTAGATAAGAGCTTCAATTCAATATCGTATGCAGATTTGGACAATTTTATTGATTTGTAGTAATTTGTTGTAATCATCATTTGGATCTTCGTTTATCAATTCTTCCTGAAAAAAGTATGATTTGGACAATGTAAAAAAAATGGTTAGGGACATTAAAAAAAAAAAGATGAAGAAGAAGGCACTTCGTTATACATGAAAAAATCAAAATGAAGGAAGAATATGTGCAATGTCACATTTCAAGTCAGTCTAGAAAAGAATAAAAAGTACGATACTTACCGATAAAAGAATGAAAATATGTGAATCATAATACCTACTATCACTGCTACCCTAGCGACACCATCATTGAAATGGGAAAAAGTTGAAGCTATCAAAGAGCTTGAGAGTAAAATCAAAAATATTATAAGCGAAAGGATAAACTCCCTATATCTGGTAGACATTTTTGTCTTTCAATATTTTTGTCCTGATTGTACACTCTTACGTATTTTATATAAACTCACGTACATAAACATATATAGAAATATATATCGTCATAAAGATAGTAGTAAAATAGTAACGTGTAGGTATTAGGATTTTCGAGTGGGTAATAATATTTAGATTTATATATTTTCTGATGATAAAAGAAATAATAATAAATAAAAGCTAATATCTTTAGAAAATAATAATAATATATAGTGTTAATAAATATTAATAAAAGCACAGGATTTTAATCCATATACTTCCCATTTTATTTCATACTGATTCCAATCAAAACTTCTAAATCCCAAAAATTCATTGACAATGGAATTTAATTTTTGGGTGATGAGTAGAGCAAACACTAAAAGTTCAAAGCTTATTATGGGTAAGTAGAAATTATTTCAAAAGATTTTATTTGATACTCTACTTAATGATTTGCTAATTATAATTTATTAAATCCAAGACATTATACCTGCTTTCAATCATTTTTGCTCAAGATATTTGTTTCTTCATATTATGGACATCACATATAGCAACTATACCAAATCGCAATATGAATTACACCTAAACTGTGAAGAAGATCAAGAGTGAAAGAGAAAGAAGCCATGTGGTGCCATCATCTAATTATTTTCAACCAATTGGTTTTGTGTGATCGATATATATAAGGAATTATTACATTTCTATAATCCAAAATTATTCAGGTATTATTATTGTTAATTATAATATTTTAGAACCCATTCAAACTATATAATACCATGAATTAATTACTATAAATGAGTGTAAGATTTACTTTTCATGTAATATGAATAAATTTATTAACACCACCTAAATTGTGACCTTTTGGTCAGTTATAATGTGAATATATATATAATTCTAAATATACAAGAATTTAAATGATAAAATGAATTTAATTTAATTTATTTAATATCTATTTATATTTATATATTAATATGTACAATTATTTAAGATCTTAAGTTAAAAATTTGACCAATTATAAAATTAGTAATATGCATGCTTCATACACTATGTTTTTCTTTTATTAAAAAAATATTTTAATTTTTTTCACAAAAAAAAAGTAAAACAATTATTTGCATGCTTTTCAATAACGATCATGTAAAATAGGATAGATAGAATTTAATAGCATGAACTATAATATTCAACTAATACATATAATTCATGCATAATTCAATTATTTAAGTGAGAAACCCTAATGCATACATTAATACACTATACAAGCAATTAATATAAAAAATTTAAATAAATAATGCTTGTTAAAGATTGCTAAGAATGTACCACTACCCATTAATGATATTAATTATACCAACATTAAAAATAGCTACGAACGGATTACAACATGTTGATTCATTCCCTTAATCCACAACTCAATGGTGTGTGTCTCTTTAACAGGATCGAAAATAGAGACCTTTTGTAATCTTCTTGAATTATTCTTGATTTCAAGAAGAGAACTAATCTTGATTCTCTATTCAATCTCTGATGTATAAGTTGCAGAGGAAAAGTAGAAGAACGGAGAAGAAGCATTAAATGGGAAAAACTGAATGACCGCACTATCTAAATGTAACACCATGAATTTTCATAACATTTGCTTTAAGATGTTTAGCCATTCTTTTAAACACTAATCTTTAAACCCTAACCCAATTATTCTATTAATAAAATTTGACCTATAGCCTAAATAAATTACTAAACATTTTTTCTTATTATTTTACCTCATTTTTTTGTTGAACCGAACCTAAACACTATTATTTTTCAATGCTTGTAGTCAATTAACATTTTCTTTAATCTCTAATATACTTAGTTAATATATTATATATATGGTCAAACAAAATATCCTTTTTTTGTAATTTATTTTGGTAAAACTAAGGTTGGAGAGAAGTTGAGCATGTGTGCTTGGAGGAAACTTTGATTATGCACCCGATTATATTATGAAAGATACATTCAGGTAGCAATACAACACTAACACACCTAAAATTTGCTATGTAGATACGGGTACGGATATGAATATGGGTATGAATTTGAGGATCGCTTATTCCTATCTATACCCAACCTCGTACGATATTTTTTCCTTCGTCTATATCCATATTTATATCTGTTTATCCATATCCATTTGCACATATAACAGATAAAAGTAATCGGATTTTGGATAAAATTAGCCTGAGCGTCATCCCTAATAATTATCATTTATAATGGTATTTTCATAAGGATAATTTAGTCATTTTAATCAATTTATAAATTCTTATACTAAAAGCTAAAACAATACTTATACAAAACCTAAAGTAGTATTACTTTTTCTATTTTTAGTAATTAATATTAATAAATGTCATTCGACATTTATTTACCTTTTTAAAAAACCTTATAATATATCCCTATTTCCTATTGCATCTCTCATCTAGTTATGGGCCAATTAATTTATATTTTAAATGTAGCTAGGTAAGGGTCTTTTATGCCAATTAAGGAATGAACCAGTTGTGCCTATTGTATCTCTCATCTAGTTTGCTTTACGGAATGAGATCAAGCACCTATTTTTAAGGAATGGGCTTTTTATGCCAATTAATTAACTTCCTCATTGTATCTCTCATCCAATTTGCTTTAAGGAATAAAATCATGAGCCTATTTTTGAGGAATGAAATTCGGTACCTATTTTTAAGGAATGGGCTTTTATGCCAATTAATTCACTTTCTCATTGTATCTCTCATCCAGTTGGATTTAAGAATGAAATCCTGTGCTTTTATTAATATTTATAAATACTATATATTATTAATATTTTCTAAAGATATTAGTTTTATTTATTATTATTTCTTTAATCATGAGAAAAACAATATACCTAAGTATTATTACCCGCCCGAAAACCCTAATACCTACACGTTACTAATTTACTACTATCTTTATGACTATATATATATATGTTTGTGTATGTGAGTTTATATAAACTACATAAGAGTATACAATCAGGACAAAAATATTGAAAGGCAAAAATGTATGCCGGATATAGGGAGTTTATCCTTTTGCTTATAATATTTTTGATTCTACTCTCAAGCACTTTGATAGCTTCAACTTTTCCCTATTTCAATGATGGTGTTGCTGGGGTAGCAATGATAGTAGGTATTATGATTCGCGTATTGTCATTCTTTTATCAATGAGTATTGTACTTTTTATTCCTTTTTAGCCTTACTTTAAATGTGACGTTGCTCATATTCTTCCTTCATTTTGATTTTTTCATGTATGACGAAGTGCCTTCTTCTTCTTCTTCTTCTTCTTCTTCTTCTTCTTCTTCTTCTTCTTCTTCTTCTTCTTCTTCTTCTTCTTCTTCTTCTTCTTCTTCTTCTTCTTCTTCTTCTTCTTCTTCTTCTTCTTCTTCTTCTTCTTCTTCTTCTTCTTCTTCTTCTTCTTCTTCTTCTTCTTCTTCTTCTTCTTCTTCTTCTTCTTCTTCTTCTTCTTCTTCTTCTTCTTCTTCTTCTTCTTCTTCTTCTTCTTCTTCTTCTTCTTCTTCTTCTTCTTCTTCTTCTTCTTCTTCTTCTTCTTCTTCTTCTTCTTCTTCTTCTTCTTCTTCTTCTTCTTCTTCTTCTTCTTCTTCTTCTTCTTCTTCTTCTTCTTCTTCTTCTTCTTCTTCTTCTTCTTCTTCTTCTTCTTCTTCTTCTTCTTCTTCTTCTTCTTCTTCTTCTTCTTCTTCTTCTTCTTCTTCTTCGTCTTCGTCTTCTTCTTCTTCTTCTTCTTCTTCTTCTTCTTTTATGTCCCTAACCTTTTTTTTATATTTTCCAAATCATAATTTTTCAGGAAGAATTGATAAATGAAGATCCAAATGATGATTACGACAAATTACTACAAATCAATAAAATTGTCTAAATCTACACACGATATTGAATTGAAGCTCTTATCTAGAGCTTAGTATCCCTAAGGAGAATTTTCAAGAGTTTTAGGAGCACCATCATGGTTAAGAAGGTTGATGTGTTGGAATTGTTCTCAAAGATGAATACTAAATTCTCTTTGATATCTATTAGATAGTGCTTTGATATTTGTGTCGTTGCCAGCCTTCTTGGCCGGCGACCATCCTTCAAACCCGGTTTGGTTTTTCCCATTATTTTTCCTATCCATTACCTTAAACCTTAATATATTATATCATTAATTCTAATTATATTTTGTTAATTATTCTTAGGTGATATTTCAGAAGTTTCGGAAGAAGTGGATTAGGATAAGCATGCTTACAGATTGGAGCCTTATTAGTAAGGATACTAGTTGATGTTTCAGGTTTTGTGTTAAATGCTTATATGATTATGTGTGTTATCTTTTTATTTTTATTATATTATTAAAATGCATTTTGATGATGATAGGATATATTAATATGAATTATATGATATAAAGGAAGTAAGAATGTCGAAATATATGATGATACGATGATATTACGCTAGGATGTATTTTGTGGATAAGTATAAATTGTGGGAGAGTAGTATGGGCCTAATGAGTTATTACAAGTGGTAAATAATTATATTTAAGGTTTGATAAAAGGAGGATTTGAAAAAAAAAGGATATTGAGGATATGGAATTTTTCATAAAATAAGGGTTATCGACTATTTTTAAGGGCATAGTTATCAATATGGATTAATATAGGAATTTTGGTATTTTAACGTGTTAGATGGATTAAAATATGCTAATAATATCATGTGAAGTATTTGGGAGTGATTATGAAGGCCATAAGTTCTTCAGATGAGAAAATAGCCTAATTTGGAAATATTGGCCTTAAAACGGTAATATTATTATCACATGTGTAAAATGTTAGATTTAGGCCAAAAATTTTTTATATGTTGTTAACATGAGTATTTTAAGGATGTATATTTAATTTGGTAATTATATGAGCATCATGGGAGAAGTTATGACTTACCTATGAAATTAGGATTTTGAGAGGCTTATGAATAATAACTTTTGAGATAGGTGTATTATCGCATGTGTAAGACGTGGAATTTAGACCTCAAAATTTGGATATGTCAATGATACTATTATTTGAGGAACATACACTAAATTTGGTGGATAAATGATCAATATGGGGGAAATTATGCTTAAATTAAGAATTTAGGATTTTCGGGGAAGATGAGCATCTTAATCTTTGATAACAGTCTTATTATATGTATATTGGTGTCTCACTTGCAGTAATTATGTTTCTTACTCATAAACCAATCATAAATAAGAAACTAATTATTTAAAGTGAAAGATCACGTGAACCGGATCAAAGTATTTTATGAGTCTGTTCCATCGCCTTAACAATAATGGTCAGGCATATTTTTCCTTGGGAGGTGCATCAGACCATTCCACTGATTTAAGAATAGTGGGGCCTAATCTGAACATGAAATATAGTGTGAGTCTGAGATAAGTAACCAATGATTAAGACACAAATCACTTACAGTGAAAGATTATGTGGGTCAAGACCGAGGTGTAAGAGTCCATTCCACCAGCTAAATAATAGTGGCTAGGCGTGTTATGCCTTGGGAGGTGCTTCAGACTGTTCCACTAATTTAAGAATAGTGGCCACGAGCGTTTTACCCTACAATGTATAGAGTTCGTTCCACCAGCTTAATAATAGTGGCCACGAGCATTTCGCCCTAGGAGGTGTTTCAGACTGTTCCACCGGTTTAAGAATAGTTGGATCCCTAAACTCAACGTAAATAAAAGAATGGATTATATCATATTTAAATGTTATGAATCAGGACCAATAATTACCTTATGTTGATTCATGTACCTCACATGTATACTACTTTCTGTTGTGAATGTGTGTAATGATATGTTTTTCCAGTTTTGACTGTATTATTACCTTACTCAGTACGTAGCATATTGATTATCCTTTTCATGGGTGCCGCTCATTCCCATGAGTAGATGACCCTGATGATTTTGTGCAGGTCTTTGAGGGTTCAGTTGATGATTTCGCTGCCTCTGATGCATTGTGTGGGAAAGAGTGATTTTTATCTGTACTGGGTATTTGGGTGAAGAGTCATGTTATACAGATGATGTTTTTACTCGGATACCCTTGTTGGACTCTTTGATCCATGATATCCTTTTTGCATTATTTTGTTAATGTAATTCAGAGTTAATATCCAAACTCATATTTGATATTATGAAATTTCTCTCATTTTTGGTTTTATCTTGTTGAGCATTTTAAATTATTTAGCCTTGCAATTGACATAAGGTTGGGATGGTAAGCCTGACTTATGTCAATTATGACAGTAACACCTGTTTATTTTAATTATACTTCTACTACTGAATGAAATTTTTCAGTAGTAAATTTTGGGTTTACATACCCATCTAAAGATGGAGGTTGTTTTTCCCATGTTTGATATGATCACTTGCAGTCATTATTCATTATAGTTGTACAGGGGTTATTTGACGTTGAAAATTTGCATCTTGTCACCAAGACTCTTAGTGGCAAAAGCTAAAATGATTATAAATTTTGAAGAAAATAGTTGTTATTTGGAATGGAAAAGCTTTTCCCAAGTGATCTCATTTAAATTTTGGAACAGCGAAAGTTAGTTTTTGTTATTCCAGAGATGAAAGTAGTCCATGTTTGAAAAAGGGTAGTACATTGCTTATGATTCCTCGTGCCCCCAATATACGGGAAGTTACCATAGGTAGAAAAATAATTCAGAATATTGTTCCTTCTTAGAAGCTGGTTTTATGTTAAAATCTTAATAATACAATAATTGTTTTGAATCATTTTATGTAGATGGATGATCAATAGCCATGATGAGAACAGGAAAGAGAGATCGGATTCCATTGATGATGAATTCAAGATTTACCGATTGATATCACACAATCATGCATGCATTGTGCTTGTGCATGTCCTAACGAGGGGTTAAATCCTGCTAAGCAGTTTCTAAGCACATCAAGAAGATCTAGACTCCTAGCATGTTGAAATAGATCATTCCCTATTGTACATAATCATGCATATGTACTTACAACTTTATTATAATTGTCATTATCATAGTTGAATCATGGACGATGGGAACAAATCGTCTGCCTATATTATCATTATCACATGTGCTAACAACATTTCTCTTTCGTACTGTAGTCATGTTTGAGATAACTATTTAGGAGAAGTGTTTATGAAATATATTATTAATTTAGATCCATTCTAATGTGATAATTGATAAATCATTTAATGTTTTTGGTTAGTCTAACCATGTTTCTTTTAGTGCATCTCATCTTACTCCCATGGGTTACGAGTACTTGATGACATTTACTTTCCTATTATTGATTGTGTTGAATGGATGGATGGTGCCTTAGTGGTTCATCATTTGGCTTTATACTATTGTTCATTAATCAAGATTGTTATGCAACTTTGTAAGGTTTATTTTTTTCCTGTAGAAGATGGAGGATGTTATAGCTTCTTTGGTAACTCTTGTGTGCTCTTGAGGGATGAGTGGTTTCCTCTTGATCATTCTTGTTTTGAACCAATGCATGCCAACACTTGATAATCATCCAACCTTTTCATATCTCTCCTTCCCTTAGAAACCTCTGATCTCCGTATATGCCTCATACTTGTTATTTTCACCTCATAGACCAAGGCTAATTCCAACTCCATCTCGTGTGTGATTATGGCTTTATAGCTTAGACCATGTTAAAGGATCTGTTCATTTTGGAAGGACAACCATTCTTTGTCTATCACGGTAGCACATGAGTTTGATGCCATATCTCATAGTTTCATTTAATAAGAGCAATATCTAAAGTCTCTCCTTTGGTTTTGTAGAGCTACTTCAAATAACTATTCCCTGCTTCTAAAAAGAATGCCTTTTGTGATTTTGATGATAAAATTCAAACACTTATTTATCTTAAAATATAGTAAATTCAATATAAAAATGAAGTTCTTATATTTGTCTTCAATAATATTTTGATAATATTTTTAAAATTTTTATAAATATATATTAACGGTTAAAGTTTGTTTTTAAAATCTACAAGGGCTTCCTTTTAAAAACTAAGTGAGTATTATTTTTTTTAATAATCACTCTTTACCCCAGTTATGTGTCTTTAAAAACTTATGAAACATCTATATATACTATAACTTAATAATAACTTGGAATTTTAATTATATGAATAATAAGTATCTAAGTTTGACATCAAATTATTTTATGATTATAATCATTATCATCTTCAATTATTTTATGAAATGTGTTTTGAATGATTCAAATTTTATTTACTATGTATAATAAAAGGAAAATTAGTTAAATTAAGAAATTAGTTTAAATATTCTTATTGAAATATGTTGTGAAAAGAAAATAGAAATGAATTAAACTTCTATAATATATGTGTACTATAGTTTGATTACCTCTTGAATTTTTTTTTTAGGATTTATGTTTTATTTAAACCATTTTTTATATTTTCTTTTAATCTACCGTCATACTTGACATTTATTATTCATTATTTAACTTTATAGTTGAATATATAATTTTTTCACACTTCCATGTATTCATAGTGTGACATATAAAATCTATTACCTACTACTACTTCGAAGAAGAACCCCTTATGGTGTACACTTCGGTAGATATTCTAAAAATACCCCTTTATTTTCTTAAAATCTCTTGAGGCAATTGTATAATTTGTATCAACACACAAGATAAAAATGCAAAACACATAACATGTTTTATATTTATCTACGTATCCCCAATGTAACTCTCTTCCTCTTCTATTATTTAAAATTGGTTTTAAGTTATTGACAATTAATCATTTTTCTCTCAATTTTTGATTCATGGCCAAACCAGTTTTGATTCCGTATTTATGTCCAATCTTTGGTCAACTTTCAATTCATATCCTTCTTAATTTATTTCATGCTCTTTCCAATCAAAACTTCTAAATTCCAAAAATTTATTGAAAATGGAATTTAATTTGTGGGTGATGAGTGGAGAAAACTCTAAAAGTTCAAAGTTTATTATGGGTAAGTAGAAATTATTTCAAAAGAGTTTATTTGATACTCCACTTAAAGTTTTTCTAATTATAATTTATGAAATCCAAGAAGTTATACCTACTTCCAATTACTTTTGCTTAAGATATTTGTTTCTTCATATTATGTACGTCACATATAGCAATTGTGCCAAATTGCATTATTAATGACACCTAATGTGTGAAGAAGATCAAGAGTGAAAGAGAAAGAAGCCGTGTGATGCCATCATCTAATTATTTTCAACCAATTGGTTTTGTGTGATCGATATATATAAGGAATTATTACATTTCAATAATCTAAAATTATTAAGGCATTGTTATTGTTAATTATAATATTTTAGAACCCATGCAAATTATATAATATCATGAATTAATTACTATAAATGAGTGTAAGATTTACTTTCTATGTAATATGAATAAATTTATTAACACCATCTAAATTGTGACCTTTTGGTCAGTTATATATATATATATATATATATATATATATATATATATATATATATATATATATATATAATTCTTAATATACAAGAATTAAAAGTATTAAATGAATTTAATTTCATTTCTTTAATATCTATTTATATTTATATATTAGTATATACTATTATTTAAGATATTAAGTTAAAATTTTGACCAATTATAAAATTAGTAATATGCATGCTTTATACACTATGTTTTTCTTTTATTAAAAAATTTAAAGATTTTATAATTTTTTGAAATAAGTAAAATAATTATTTGCATGATTTTCGGTAACAATCATGTAAAATATTATAGACATAATTTAATGGCATGCATTATAATCTTTAACTAATACATACAATTCATGCATATAGTTCGGTGATTTAAGTGCGAAACCTTAACACACTATATAAGCATTCAATATGCAAAATTTAAATAAATAATGCTTCTTAAACATCGTCATAACGTACCTCCAGCCATTAGCAAAATTAATTACACCAAAATTGAAAATAACTATAAACGGAATGTAACTTGTCGGTTTTATTCTTTTAATCCATAACTTAACGGCGTGTGTCTCTTTAAAATAGAGTCCTTTCGTGATCTTCTTGAAATATTCCTGATTTTAAGAAGAGAATTAATCTTGATTCTCTATTCAATCTTCAATATATATGTTGCAGAGGAAAAGTAGAAGAAGGGAGAAGAATCATTAAATGGGAAAACTGAATGAATGCACTATCTAAATGTAACACCTCGAATTTTTGTAACATTTGCTTTCGGGTGTTGAGAATTTTTATTCAAAGCTAACCTTTAAACCTTAGTCCAATTATTCTATTAATAACATTTGACCCATAATATAAATAAATTATTAAACATTTTATTCAATTATTTTACCTCTTTTTTTATTAAACCAATCCTAAACCTAATTATTTTTCTCCAATTATTTTCCTATCTTGTACCCCAACCTATATATCCAAACTAAACCTAAAATTAAAATAATATATATGTTAACCTACCCTACCATTTTTAACCCCTAATTACCCCTTTGTGCCCTTTTTTTGCCTTGATCACTCTACCAGTCTTTACCTTACCTCACACAACACCCATAACCCTCACCAATCAAACTGTCCCTCTCACTCATCTCTATCACCCTATCCTTCTCTTCCAACCCATACTCCATCACCTCATCCTTCTCTACATGTATATATACATAAGCACACAACACCCCTTCCTTTCTTAACCAAGATGTTGCCCTACCCTAATCTATTTTGCCTCTTCTTGTGCCCTGCCATTTCTAGCGACAACCACCACCAACCCTCCTTTTTCATATGTCACCAGCACCATGAGTCGATATGACCATGTGAGACCTACCTTGGAGTGCTTTCGGACTGATCAGTTGGCCCCATTCATGCAATTCCTAAGAAATTTTCAGAAGGATTTTGAAACTTCCCAAAAATTTCACCCATACTAAAAATTATTCCACGGCCAACACACTTAATTGTGAAGTTCTTAGGATGGAATTACCAAAAGGATGGTGTAGCATATTGATATAAGCAGTCATATCAATTCTTATAATACTCTGCTCAATTTTGGGGTATTATATTCACCCCTACTCAAAGAACACAATATCCTTATTACGTCTCAACCATTAACTGTCTTAATACAGTTTATCCCATGAATCATCCCGCTAGGTGGCTAATTGACTCATCTAAGTTTAATTCACGGCCACAGTTCACTCTAATACTATTTGTAACACCCTGACTGGATATGATCATGTGAGGACTACCCTAGAACGCCTTCGGATTAATCGGCTAGCCCTACAAATCAACATGAGCCCTTTATGCATGCTTTTTCCCTATTCATGTGCTTCTTGAGAAATTTTTATAAAATTTTCAAAGCTTTCCAGGATGGTCACCAATCTTTAAAATTTTTCCACGGCCAGCACTCTTAACTGTGGAGTTCTTAGTCTAACTATGTTTCTTTGGTGCATCTCATCTTACTCCCATGGGTTTTGAGTACCTGAAGACATTTACTTTCCTATTATTGATTGTGTTGAATGGGTAGATGGTGCCTTACTGGTTCATCACTTGGCTTTATATTGTTGTTAATTAATCAATATTGTTGTGCAACTTTGTAAGGTTCTTTTTTTCCCTATAGAAGATAAAGGATGCTATAACGTTTTTGGCAACTGTGTGTGATCTTGAGGGAGAAGTGGTTTCCTCTTCATCATTCTTGTTTTGAACCAATGCATGCCGAAACTTTATAATCATCCAACCTTGCCATATCTCTCCTTCCCTCAGAATCCTCTGATCTCCGTAAATGCCTGATCCTTGTTATTTTCACCTCATAGACCAAGCCTAATTAATTCCAACTCTGTCTGGTGTATGATTATGGCTTTATGGCTTGGACCATGATACAAGGATTTGTTCATTGCGAGATGGCAACCATTCCCTGTCTATCACGATTATATATGAGTTTGATGCTACATCTCATATTTTCATTTAATAAGAGCAATATCCAAAGTCTCTCCTTTGGTTTTGTAGTCGGTTAGGAGCTACTTCAAATAACTATTCCCTACTTCTGAAAAGGATGTCTTATGTGGTTTTTAATGGTAAACTTTACCATTTATTTATGGTAAAACAAAAATGCAGTTCTTATATTTGTCTTAAATAATACATTGATAATTTTTTTAATTTTTATAAATATATATATTAATATATGTAAACAGTTAAAGTTTGTTCTTGAAATCTACAAGGGATTTCTTTTAAAAATGGAGTGAGTATTATTTTTTCAATAATCACTCTTGGCCATAGTTATATGTCTTAAATGGAATTTTAATTATATGAATAATAAGTATCTAAGTTTGATGTCAAATTATTTTATGATTATAATCATTATCATCTTCAATTATTTTAAGAAGTGTTTTTTGAATTATTAAAATTTTATTTACTATGTATAATAAAAGGAAAATTATTTAAATTAAGAAATTAGCTTCAATATTCTTATTGATATATATTATGAAAAGAGAATATAAATGAATTAAACTTCTATAATATACGTGTACTATAGTTTGATTGCCTCTTAATTTTTTTTTTTAGGATTTATGTTTTCTTTAAACCATTTTTTATATTTTATTTTAATTCACCGTCATACATGACATTTAGGATTCCTCACTAACGTAACTTTTTATTCATTATTTAACTATATAATTGAATATGTATTTTTCACACTTCCATGTATTCATATTGTGACATATAAAATCTACTATCTACTTTTAAGAAGAATCCCTTATAGTGTACATTTAGGTAGATATTTCAAAAAATACCCCTTTATTTTCTTAAAATATCTTGAGACAATTGTATAATTTGTCTCAACACACAAGAAAAAATGTAAAACACATAACATGTTTTATATCTATCTACATGTCCCCAATTTGACTCTCTTTCTCTTTTATTGTTCAAAAATGCTTTTAAGTTATTGATAGTTAATCATTTTTCTCTCAATTTTTAATTGACAACCAAACTAGTTTTGATTCCATATTTCGTTCAAATATTTGGTTTTTCTTTAATCCATATCCTTCTCAGACCAGTGAAAAAGAAAGAAACCATACAGTGCTATCATCTAATTATTTTCAGCCAATTAGTTTTGTGCGATGAATATATATAAGGCATTATTGCATTTCAATAATCCAAAATTATTAAGGAATTGTTATTGTTAATTATAATATTTTAGAACCCATGCAATTTTTATAATGTCATTAATTAATTACTATAAATTAATGTAAGATTTACTTTTCAGGTAATATGAATAAATTTATAAACACCACCCAAATTGTGACTTTTTAGTCAATTATAATATGAATTTTTATACATAAAATTATAAATATACAAGAATTTAAAGGATACAATGACTTTATTTCATTTATTTAATATCTTTTTATATTTATGTATTAGGATGTACAATTATTTAAGATATTAAGTTAAAAACTTACCCAATTATAAAATTAGTAATATGCATGCTCCATATAATATTTTTTTATTTAAAAAATATAGATTTTAGGATTTTTTAAAATTAAGTAAAACAATTATTCACATGCTTTTCGGTAACAATCATGTAAAATATGATAGACATAATGTAATGAAATGATTTATAATCATGAACTAATACATACAATTCATGCATAATTCAGTGATTTAAGTGTGAAATCTTAACGCACTATACAAGCATTCAATATGAAAAATTTAAATAAATAATGCTTCTTACATATTTTCATAAATTTACCTCCAATAATTAGCAAAATTAATTACATCGAAATTGAAGATAACCACGAATAGAATGTAACTTGTCGGTTTTATTCTATTAATCCATAACTCAATAGTGTGTGTCTCTTTAGCAGGATCGGAAATAGAGACCTTTTGATGGAAACCGGTTAGGGTTTCGCAAAGGATCGAAGATTTAATCGAGCGCAACGTTTGATTTCCGCCGGTACAGCCTAAGGAAATCTTTCCAAAGGAAGAACCACAATTTCAGAAGCACAATTGATTCAATGGCAACTGAATTTAGAAGGTGAATGATCAAGATCGATCGAGATGAGAACGAGACAGAAGCAGAGAAGAAGCGAATGAGAGAATCGCCAAGAGAGAGAAAAGGTCGAGAGAGATCGAGAGAAAATATCACTGAACTTTATTTCTGTCAAAAGGTATCTGCATATTACAGAGTATCCACCCTATTTATATGTACACGAAAACCGTATATGATACACAATACATACGAACGACACAGCCTTTTATGGACGGGCGATACAGATCTGTTTGGGCCAACAATATAAGGTGTCGAACAGCCCAAAACCAAACAACACCAAAACGTAGAGTATCGTCCAACTAGCCATCATAAAAAAAATGACCCAATAATACAATCAAGCTTAAGGCTTAATTTCCCATCAGCTACAATACTATAGCTAATCATGGTCATTAAGGATTGATTAATCCACAATCCAGCTAGTCCCATTTAAGGACCGGGTGGCGGATTATACAACCGTCCTAATTCCCATTAGCCCATTCCGACCAGCGAATGCATCATATGGGATTACAAAAAAATATTTAAGAAAAATTACATAATATGTAAACTCCAACATATTCTGCACTGCTCAGCAACTATGTCCAAGTCCACAGACTCCATATGCTGCAATATTATCCTATTAATTCAACAAATAAGATAAACAATTGTAAGTAATTAATTTACAACAATTTTCAAAATTACTTAAATATAAATTCATAGGATTCACATCACCTTTTGTATTCTTCTTGAATTATTCTTGATTTCAAGAAGAAAATTAAGCTTTCTTTATTCTCTATTCAATCTTTGATGTATATGTTGCAAAGGAAAAGTAGAAGAATGGAGAATAAGCATTGAATGGGAAAAACTGAATGAACGCACTATCTAAATGTGACACCCCAAACTTTTGTAGCATTTATTTTTGGTTGTTTAGCCTTTTTGTTCAAATCTAACCATTAAACCTTAGCCTAATTATTCTATGAATAACCTTTGACCTATAACCTAAATAAATTATTAAACATTTTTTCTGGTTATTTTACCTCTTGCTTTTTGTTAAACCTATCCTAAACCTAATTATTTTTTCCTGATCATTTTTCTACCTGGTACCCTAACATATCCAAACTAAACCTAAAACAAAAATAATATATATTTTACCCTAATCTACCATTTTTACCCCACCCTACCATTTTTATCCACTAATTACCCCTTTGTGTGCCCCTATTTTTCTGTCCCAACCACTCTTCCTGTCTTCATCTCACCATACGCAACACCCTTACCCCTCACCTTTTGAACCATCCCTCTTACTCATTCCTGTCACCCTAGGTAAATTTTATATGATAGCACATTAGAGAATGAAGTGCAAACCATGCTAAGTATGTTTGTTACATGGTAACTTGTATGCCTTACTAAAATGATAACTTTTACATAATAGCACATTAAGATTTTTGTGCCTGGAATATGATACACGTGATTCTTTATGTCATAATTATGTGTTATTTATTGTATCCTGAAAATTAATAAAAAGAACATGTTATCATATGTAAAATATTCAGGGTACAAAAGTATGGTAAAAATTATTTTTATGATTACGTGTGAATTATAAATGGAAAAGGATAGGTTGGGCATGCTTAGATAAATTATTGGAATAATAACTATGAATGTGTGTCTTGGGATAATGTGGTCATTTTACGTGTGAGATGATATTTATCCTGGCAATCATGTCCAATGTGTGTTATTTATTATTAAGCATGAGATTATGAGAGCATGGATGTATTAGATACTCATGTTAGAGTTTTATATGCAAAATTTTGAATAAGAATATCTAATAATTTAACTTCATGATAAATGATTTAATTATTGTGCTTTATACTTTTCAAGACAAAGCTATAAATAAAATGGATTTGGTAATTGAATAGGATGTTAATGTGGTAATTCTGATCTCAGGGGCATTTTTTCATTTTTGAAATAATGTGCCATAATAGTGAATAATTCAGTCTGGGATAGCCTTAGTATACCTTTATAATTGACCTTAGTAATGACCTTGTTTATGGTTCTTTTGGACTAATTGGGAGTGAGTACAAGGAATTAAATATGAAAATCGAATCTATGTGATTTATGTGAAATTTCATAATTCATTGTTACCTTAATAAAATACTAATATTTAAAGTGAAAGACCTCAATATTGGGAATGGTGGCACTTTAGGGGTTGCTACCCTAAAGACGTAGTTTAGCCCATGATTGATTATGGATTTTTGTTGGTGTGCCTTAGTGTCTGAGTCAGGCCCTATATCCTACTATATTTGATTATGCGGACTGATAGACAATATGCATATTTTATGGATTAGGTGTTCTTCTTAGTAAGGTACTGTGTTACCTTAGTGTACTAATATGACCGGGGTACCTTTACGTTCTTAGGTTGATAGTCGATAGGATATTATGTTGCCTTGGTGTGCCAGTGTGACTGGAATACCTTAGTGTCTCCAAGTTGATTGATCTCCTCTTGAGTAAATAAAAAAAATAGAATTTACTGATGGATTATCGAATTATTGGATAATCAAATTTGGTTTGGTAGTAGCCTTTACGCCTACCTATGGTTCAGTAGCATCCTTTGTACCTATATGTGATTCGGTAGTAGCCTTCGTACCTACCTATGGTTCTATATTAACCTTTGGGTCTACTTGTCTTATGGTAGTAGCCTTCGTGCCTACTTGTGATGCTATAGATCGTTATTTGATTGTACTTGTGAGCATACTTATGTTATGAGATTTATTAGTATGGATAATGAGATGTGTAATATGTTGTTATTGTCTTAGTTTTAGATTGATGTTGTTTCTAATTATACTACAAATAGAATCTCTTGGATATTCGATTAGTAAGTTTTAGTTTGTTCCAGATGAATGAGTATAAATATTGTATAGCCTTAATGGTATGTTGTTATATGAATAATTGTCGCATTTCAATTACCATATGTACATTTCAATATTTTATACCATATATTATTGTGGTTTATAGTATGTATTCCATGTTTGGTTTTCATTTTGGTTTAGTATAAAGGGTTGCTCAATACTGTTATACTGAAGGGTTCCTTTCGTAGACCTCTACTTATTCAATGGACAGTGGTATTTGCAGTTCAACTTCTAAGTTCAGTCAAAAGCTGATATTTCAGATTTGAGAGCCTAGGGTTATCCAATATCTTTTGAAATGTTTGATTTTGGTTGTATTTGGACTCTTATGTCCTCCTACCTTTCTCCCTTTTGAGTTTTGTAAATCGTTGTCGTTGCTTTTATACTTATCTGTTGTTTTTTTTATTATGTTTCTTGTAACCATGTTATTAATTGCAAATGGAGTAATAATTTTAGCCTTATCACTTGGTATGAGAATGGTAGAGAAAATTAGACTTTTATTAAGTGCGGTGGTAGCACCCTTCATTTTATTATTTCCGCTTTCGCGATTAACTCTTAAAAATAAAAATTTTAAGTCCAAAAAATCGGGGTGTTACACTAAATTAGAACAATATTATGGTTATAAAAAAAACTGCTAATGGGCATCGCCCAATAATCGCACTAATACACGTTCAAAAATAATACATCTTTGTTCTTCCCTTCTTTTCCTTATCCACACACACACATCCTACAACTATTTCTACCATCAATAAATAGTAGAAGAGATAATTAGATTAATATACTAACTTGAGATACTTATTTAATAATCTTTATTGCCGGAGTCTTTATATATAATTTACTATGGATCATACTTAAAGGTTAATATATACATAAAATATAAAATAATTTATTATAAATAATAATAATAATAATAATAATTTATAAATCAATATATATATATATATATATATATATATATATCCTATTTTTTCTCTCTTCCTTGTATGAACTACCCCAAATTTCTATTTCTCATATGAATTACCCCAAATATAAATTATGCACTCAATTACAAATTAGTTTCAAAATAAACTTGCTCCTAATTTCAAGCTCACGTAATGAGAGAAAAATAGAGATTTAGCCACCAAATGAAGTGGGTGTGTGGGGAATTTAAGGAAAATGATTTAAAATAAAAACTTATTCCTACTTCATGAATTTTAATTTATTATATTATTTATTGGTGGAAAATTTTATATTTTCTAATTTTTTTATAAATTCAAGTATTATTAGAGACTTATAATTATTAGTTGGATATTATATAATGTAAGACTCAGATCAAATCAATATCATTGGATAGTATCATTAATTCATTACTAACATACTAGATTTATCAATAAAAGTAAATGATTAAAAATAATGTGATGCACTAGTATCAAATAATACATGGCAAATGTATTGGTAACAACATCAATTTGAATATTAGCCTCAGCCTGACTGATCATGTTCAGCACCCTATCTAATGGACCTCCTTTGAAACTACCTCCTTACAGAGTAGGATAAGGTGTTCACGCCCTCTCCTTACCCTCTTGACTCTAAGCACTATTGGGAATGGGTGATGCCCTATATTGTGGTGGTAGTTGTCAATAAGGAGCTAGAGCCCTTAGTCGATACTAACCTTCTAAATTATGTCTCCTAGATTTGCATAACACTCAAAGGATTGATGTCCCAATTTTCCACAAACTTGAAACAAAAAATTTTCACTTGCAAAGTCTCTACCAAAATGATCTAACCCACATCATTTATAGTAGATCTCAGACCTAACTTTGACTTTCATTTTATGCTAATCAAAACTATAATCCCTTTGAAAGCTAGGCTCACCACCAGTGTGTGGTTGTACTTTTCAATCACTACATTAGGTATCAAGCTTCCTATTTCCAAGAAAAGAACTATGTTCCTATATAAGGCAAGCATCATCACATGCCTACTGATATAGGGCAGCTAAATTTTTGAAGGTATCAACTTTCATCATCTGATGGATGTTGAAGGCTAAAACTCTCTTAAAGTAGAAGATGATTAATGCCACTCTTGTTGCTATATCTAGAGCAAACCTCAAATGCTCCATGAAGTTCACATAGAATTGCTTGATGGTTATAGCATAACCACCTTGAGCAGGTACCATAAATTCTTCAAGCTTATCCCTTTTGACACTCACAGGATGGGAATAGGTTGGCAATGCCTCTTTAAAGTCCTATTAGGACATGGGTGGATCTCCGTGGGCACAATAACTCATCTACTAGTAGTCTAACATACCCCACAAATCGTATCCAATTATACTAGCTCTCCTCACTTCAGAGCACTCCACTCCCTCAAAAGTATAATCAAGATAATAAATCTAGCTCGCAAGGACAATCATATCCTCATGCCTAATGTATGTGAGAGGGTGATGACCTACAACTCTACAAAGTGAATCTTTGCCATATCCAACCTTCTATGGCGGATGTTTTGGTGGTGGAGGAGTTTGCAGCTGCTAAACCTAACATTGAATGAACTCCAAACTCCGAGAGCAAGATAAACATGTCCTCGAGACATAAAAATCAAGCATTCTAAGCCATGGTGATTTGCAAAATTAAAATCAGCTTATGATAATAATTCTACCTTTCTTTATAACACCCAAATTTTTGAACCAGAAAAATTTTCTTAAAGAAAGAGTTATAAAAGCTAAAATAAGAAAACACAAGGTGCTACAACTACATCCAACATGTAAAGAAGTATAACCATTACCTAATCCATACAACCATGTCGGATATAAGGCTAAAGCAACTTAGACTCAAAGATTAAATGCAATCAAAATTAAAACAAGGTTGAGAAAAAACCAACAAGAACAGAGGAGGAGACTAAAAGTATATAAGAAATAAGATAAACATGTGCAAAACACTTCAGATCCTAAAATAGAAACAACAAGAACAAGAACAATAAGTACAAAAACTAAAATGGGAGACCCAAGTGGTACACTAGACAACCCTACCCTCTAGCCCCAAAACCTAAGTTGCCTCAAAAGACCCTTGGTCTACTCTTGCAAGGTTCTAATTGATCATCAAATAAGAAGTGGCCATAAATGGTATGCATCAATACAATCATATTGAGTAAATAGTCTACTATAAGCATGCAAATGTCTTATGAAATACATAAGAAGAACATACACAATCATGCTTACATAATAATTCATTTGCATGCGATAACAATAATACTATAGACATCACATAAATACTTAACTTACAATCACATGGCATAACAACTTGAGACATAAAAATTAACCAACAAAGTTAAAACAAATTCCTTTCATTGATAAACTCAATTGTAACATTCTTAATCTTAGAAACATTACCTTTTGTTTTCAAGAGTAGAATGGAAGCCAAAAAAAATGAGGGTGAACCATTTACCAAACCGAAGCTAGGTGCAAGGCTTAAGAGGTACATAATTTAAATCATTAAATAACATACAAAGGAGTAACTCTCTAAAATAGAGATAGAAATATGTACAATGCTGATAGTGTATCAAAATAAACAACACCATTTATTCTAATATAAGAGTTTAAAATAAGAGCTTAAATAACCAAAAAATATTAACACATTCCCATATAAGGGTAAGAGGAGCTAATCGCCAGTTAGATTTACTCTAAGCTAAGATCAATCCCCAATAAAGAAAGCATCGCTAGTCATCATTAGATAATTGACTATTATAGTCAACATCCTCTAGGGGTTGGCATCAATACCTTACAAGAATCTATCTGCTTGTTCAATGAATAGGTGGACACCCCTAATATTTTGGATGGAGAAAATATTTCCACAGAATATCCATCAAACAAAGATATAGAATGAATATTTCCAGAGAATGTTTGGGACGGAGAAAATATTTCCAGAGAATATCCATCAAACAAAGATATAAAATGAATATTATTTGAAAAAGGCTTTAATTCATTCCAAATATAATATTACATCTATTTCACAATATAAGGCTTATAATTTTCTAAAAATTATTTTACAATAAAAGTTATTTTAGAAAAATTATAGATCATTAATGTTTTTTATCACAAATTTGCCCCTATATTTGCATTGATAATTACAAATAAATTTATTAATTAAAGAAACATAATTAATGTAAGGGTATATTAGTAATTGTGGGTGTTAAAGTTTTTAAAATTCATTACTTCTTGATATGTGTACTAAATTATAGGCCTTATATTGTGAAATGGATGGAGAATATAAGAGATATAAAGTATGTTGTATATTTTACACCCCCATTACTACTATACTAAATAATCCCTCAAAGGGATTTTTTCCCCTAACATATTTCATCTTCTTCGAATACATAACAATGAGGCGGTTCATTTGCAAGATTTTTACATGTAGTTTTAAGTACTTGGTTTACTATTAGTAGAAAATTTATCAAGGGCACTCTTTTGTGACTTAATAATTTCAACTTCTTAATTTTTTTTTGTGTTATCATATCCTGATTCATGCTTTCTAGTATAAATTAATGTGCCAAACAAATAATGAAGGTTGGTGAGACTTATGCCAAAATGGAGACTGCCACCTTATCTTAAATTAATAATTTGTTGTAGTTGGGATAGTTGTAATTTGTAAGATTGTTGGTATTACAAAGTTAGGTGTTGGTATAAAACACTACTAAGAAAATTGTGTTGGTATTGCTAATGTCAATTTGAGATCAAAAATATGAAAATAATGAGAAGGGTGAAAATAAAAAATGGAACAAAAAGAGAACACAAAGAAAATTATATTTATTTATAAAAAAATACAAATAAAAACAATATAGAAGGCTTACAGGCTAGAAGTCGCCTCTAGGATTGACGCTTAACATTTTGACAATGCCGCTTGTTTTTTTCGTTGTTGTTTGCCATTAGTTATATACAGTACAAATTAGAGCCATGAGTTTTTCTAACCCTAGGTATAGTTTGCCTATGTTTTGGGCAGCATTCCTCTTGTAGATCATAAGGCAAAATAATTTTTGATAGCACTGAGAAGATCACTCCTTTGCTTCCTTTCAACTGAATTATCTCATCCTCTCCTCTATCTGCCCCCTCCTTGGCCAACGAAGGACCATCCTCATCTAACAAGTCCATTGTTTTTTAAGGAGTTTTGTATAGTGATGGTTGTAGGTGGGCAGGGATTTGCCTCACCCCTCAACCATTACACAAAAATGAGGGGGTGGGTGGAGGTCAGTGTGGATGTGGATAACATCTGCCTTAATTTTTCTTTTATTAAAGTCTAAAATTATTAACCTGTTATATACATATCTATATTTTTCAATGTGTCATTTATCAAAAGACCCCTACCCACGAGAAGAAATTTCTTATTAATATCATTATAGGTAAGTATGCTATTATCTAAGACTATCAACATGAGCAACAGATTGTCAGTTGAGAAGCTTTGAGCAAGCCCATAAAGCCTATTAAGTATAAACTACCCATCTTAGAGCCAAGTGGGATTATTATTAGAATAAATTTCTAGTCTATATGCAGCTAGACTTGCACTTCATTACTAATAAACCAAATTCAACTTCACTCTTTTCTTACACGATCTTAAATTGCTTTCAATGTTGTATGAAATTTCATTGATCCAACATTATATAATAATAAAAATGTCTTCTTCTTCTTCATTTTGGAATTATGTTTTTCTAAAATGTATAGATTAACCACCCCTCAAGAATCTATTAATAATGATGATGATCATGATGATGATAAGGGTACCACAGTTCTTAAAAAGAAAGTTAAACATACCACGTAGAATTTTTAGTGAGATTTCGTTCTACATTCAATTTAGTTCTTATATACTATTGATTTATTTTCTTTTAAGTCAATATACAGCTTTATTCATACATGATACAACCAATAATAATATAAACCAAGCTTGAGAACTTTACTTACTTTTCCTAGTGAACACTCAATTGGTGTTAACAACATTAAATTAACTGATTAATATGTTCCGGGCGGAAGGCAATCGCTGTCGAAAGAAGAAAATGTTGCCTACTAGCCCCATACCATGTTATTCCATGGAATTGGTAAAATGACATCGTCAAAGCTGGTATGGCTAGACAAGAGAAGAAATATCACATGAACTACACCCTTTTGTATAATAAAATAAATATTTTTATAATATATATATATATATAATTTTTTAAAATAAATTTAAAAGTAGTGTCATATATTAAGGTGAATAATTTTGTATAATAAAATAAATGATTTTTTTGTAATTAAATAAATATTTTTGTACAATAAATTATTCTATTATTATATAAAAGTATTCATTTTATTTTACAAAATTATTAGTTTTATTAAATCAAATTATACACAAGCTACTTTGAATTTTATAAAAACTATGACAAACATGTCTAAGAAATTATATGCCAAAAAATTTAAGATTTATGGGAAACTACTCTTTTTAATATATGAAATTACTAACTTACACTACAAGATATATAGTTAAATAAGGCAATATTATTTACCCTATTAGATAAAAATATTGCCCTATTAGTCTAATGAGGGAGAAAAAAAATGTCCTAAGATTGCCCTATAATTTGCATCCTATTAGGGTTATAAGGGTGAAATTTTCGAGTGCCCTATTTATTTTCACTAATGGGACAATTGCAATTACCCTATTTGATTATTGTCAACGGATGAAATATTATCACCTTATTTGAGTTGAAGTTACTAGGAAAACGTTTAAAATATTACCCTATTTAAACTACCTATTAGAGCAAAAATATTGCCCTATTTAACTTACATATTAGGGCGAAAATATTACCCTACTTGAATTACTTGTTAAGGCAAAAATATTACCCTATTTAGCTTACCTATTAGGGCAAAAATATTGCCCTATTCAGCTTACCTGTTAGGCCGAAATATTACCCTATGTGAGTTACCTGTTAGGACGAAAATATTTTCCTATTTGACTGTCTATTAGAACAACAATATTACCCTATTTAATTCCTTGAACAATTTTCCTATTTTATTCTAATAATTTATATGCATATTATAATCTAGAGTAATAAAGCTTCACATATTCAATTTAACATGAGAAAAAAGATTCGATATTGAACATTAAAAAATAGATATAATGCATTAAGCAACAATGTATATGTATCAAAGATTTTCATATAGTAATATCTAATCAAATAAGGTCAAACTACAAATGTTGATAATGGAATCATAACAAAATAAAATAATTTAGCAAATTTCTTGTTTATAATACTAGTTTGACATCCAAAAAGAAAACGAGTTACAACTAATCCATATCGATTAAAGTATGCACAATCCTATAGTAACTTCATAAGTTCCAGCTTTTATTTCAGCATAACCCTTTTCTTTCGCTTGAGTGTTGTCCTACTACAAAAAAAAAAGGAACAATAGAAGTAATTATTGACAATAATATTGAAATATTATTGTTCTACTTATAAAAGCAAATAAATATGGCGTAGAGAGATATCTGTAATATTTCAGCCACGTTATTTAGATGTATTCCAACGCACTTGTATATATATCTGTAAATATGTATCCATTAGTTGTATCAAAAGGACACATAATATTTTACACACAATACTCTTTGTCTTCAAAAAAAATTACAAGCAGTGAACTCAGATATAATAATACCTAACAAAATTAAATAAAAGATATGAACATTTATGAATCTTAATTAACTATTGTTAGAAACATCCAAACCTGTGAAAATATATTTAAAACGTTTAGATTGTATTTATAGATATAAATACTTATTATTTAATTAAATTTTAACATATAAAAAATAAACATAACTTTAAAAAAATTAGACTAACCTTAAAATAAAAAATGATTCATAAAATCTTAAACCTTTTACCATTTCTACTTTAAATTCAACACAGATCTTATCATCTCTTTCTGAAGCTTCTTTCTCTTTCTTTGAGCATTAGCTCGCAACCGCTCCATGTCAGCTTTCATCTCAAGCTGGCATGCAATGGATGTTGATTTCTATATATTCGCTATAAAATAAAATAACGTTAGACGAAACCTTTCCTTTCCTTTTCTTTCTTTCTTAAACCAAGCCAACGCCTACTGTTGGTTGACTTCCATTCCCCAAAACAGCAATTCATATGATCAAAAGAAGATTAGCAAGCTTCGATCCAAGGAAACGTATGAAGAAATGCAAGTGCTACAGACTGAGCAGTCTCATAGATAGAGTCAGAAGATTGTCATCTTACAGCAAGCACCGGTTCCAACGTAGCAACCTCCTGCATCACCCAACCCAATAGTATTCGCCCATTAACTCGAGCATAGGCAGTATTCCCCAGTCTTGATGAGAGGGAACAGAGAAGCCCTTTATAATCTCATATATTATCAACAAGTCTAGTAAAAATCCTCAAGCGGTATTCCGGGAGCCTTCGGGAAACAATCCATAACTAGCCCACATGTTAAGTAAACGTGAGGTGAGATTGTGTCTATATGGACCTCTCAAAACCCAGTCAATAGCAGATTCATAAACGATTCCGCATGCGCAAGATGACTCAGAATAGTTTCCTTTGCTTTGATAACAGGCTAGGTTGGCATATTCTCTTTCTCTCGCGTCGAGCTCGAGCATATCCGCTCTCTTTCTCTCCGTGCACTTCGGCCCCCTTCCTTGACGATTTGCTTCCCTAGCTGATTTCCTTTGATTTCCATCATTGCTTCCCTTCCTCCAATTTCCTTTCCTCTCGATTTCCTTGCGTTTGGGTGCTGTAGGTTAAAGACAGCAAATTTGGGAAAAGAGGAAACATTTCGGTCATTCACCGTCTGAAAGAGAAAAGTTAATTTTTACTCATCTTAATAAGGTAATAAAAGTAATTTTAAAATTATATTAATATTATTTATTAAAAAAGAATAAATTATTTAATATACATACATAATTAAAAAAATAAAAATAAAAATAAAAAGTAGACTTTGACTTTTGACTTTTTTAAAATAATTTTTTTATATAAATATTTAATAACATATCAATTTTCTTATTTATACGAAGGGAGTAATTTCTTCTAGACCTGCTCGTTCATGGTTTCTCTTGTTTGCCATTCAATTTTATAATTTTGTTGTTGTTCTTTGTAGGTATATATTGATTGTTTTGTAGATCGAGGAAAATTATTTTTCTAGATCTAGGAAAAACTAGTTTTTTAGATCTAGGGAAATCCATTCCTCTAGATCCAAGGAAAAACCATTATTTGGAAAAGGACAAATAAATATAGTTTCTTTGTTGTTCATTGCATGTATTTTCTTTCCCTTGTGATTTGAATTTTAGCTTATGTTTTATGTTCTCCTCCATTAATTTGTATTTTGTTCCATAACATGTGAATATATTGCTTGGTTCTTTGCTGTAAATTGTGTTTGATTAATGCCGAAGTGTATGGTATAGTTCAGTCTAGAACTAATGAGGTTTCAAGTCCCACGCGCTTCTTAATTTTATTTGTGTCTTTGATTTGGATTGTGTGTAGTTCTTTCGGTTGCTAAACTATGTTTTAGTTTTGATAGCCGTTTTAGCAAGCACCACCCTTAAAAGCTTCTTTGAATTGTATTTTTTAAATAGAATTCTGGTTGAAAATCGTTATCAAATGTTATCCGTTGATAACGGGTTCCAACAAGAATCGCCATTAAAAGTTTGTTGTGAACATTTAAGGGGATTTTTTATGATGATCTTTAATGATGGTAGTTTTGATGACGGTTATTAATTGTTGATAAAGACTTATATAAACCGTCATTAAATTTCTAGACTTCAGTCATGTCCATTGAAGAAAATATGCTTGTTATTAATTATCATTTGATAACACCTTTCAAGTTGTAAGGGGTTAATTGTCTAGATTACTTTAGTCCTTAACTGATTAAGGTATATGTTCTTGAATTTGATATTTTGAGTAACCTCACTAGCTGCTGCTACGTGACAGTTACTGAAATAACACTTGTAGTGCACACCGCAATCCATTTCTTGATGCCACATATATCAAATGGTAAGTCAGTTGTCCTTAACATTACGTATAGCCGATGAGATTTGAATTAGTCTAGTGGTAATAAAAATAATAATAGCAAGAACTACATATCTGGATTCTTACAAGGTGTGTAAGACACGTGACTGGCTACCTAAATGAACGGAGGTTGGGGGAAGATAAGAGACATCTTACTAAGAATATGTAGTACAAAGCTAATTGAACTTCTTACTTCCATATGCAAATTAGGGGTTTGATTGAAATGTAATACTGCCACACGTTTCCAATACCATATATCTTGCCCAATGAAGCACTAGGCACAAATAGTCACATCATCGATTTTTTTAATAAATATATATAGAGAGAGATATTTAGATTTTTGTACGAACTATTATTAAAAATATAAATATAGGAACTCTTAATAACCGTTAGATTTAGAAAATTTAAAGGCTGAAATTAAAACTAATTTAAGTTAGATATGTATTAAATATTGATCATTGATCAAATACTAATCTAATGATTATAATTGATTTCTATACATATATCTTCACCTATATATATATATATATTAAATTTTCTTTAATTAAAATTATTAAAATATAAAAATTATTTCATAATATTTTTAACAAAATTCTTTATCTACGGACGTATAGTGGTGGTGCTAGCCTTTACCAACAGTTGACTGTTCAAGCCCTAACGAATTCATGGCTCCCCGTCTGCCCTGAGTGTCAGGTTCCCCTCCTCCAATGTGTACTGAAAAGTACTAAAAAAGAAAATAGCATATGGAGGTGTTTTTTCATAGGTGATATTGGGAAGCCATTTTTTCCGCGGACAACCTTTCAAAACAAAAATCGAAATTTAAGGTGCAAATCGTAAATTTTATGTTGTAAGAATACTGATATGACGGTCAAAAGTCGAAACAAAACAGTACACATCTCTAAGCTAATGATTTCACATAAAATAAATATATATACATATAATAATGACAATAATTATAAAAATATACAAATCTTTTATTTCATTTGTTTCTGGACGGAAAGAACCGGTCCTTGGGATAATATGAAAATCAATTTTAATAAATAAGTAAAGGATACAAACTTCGATAATATGAAATAATGATGATGATCATGCCACTCCTTGATGCAATTTGCACTGTATGGCGGGGGAAATGAAGTCCCACAATATAATATGATAGGGCATTGCAGACAAGAGTAATTTTAAAGCTGACGACGAATAATTCTAAACAATTTCAGGGTAACATTTGATGAGAAGGAAACAACACATCAAAGATCTGCAAAAACAGCAAACAAGTCGCCATGAATGAAGTCGTTGTCCACTAAGCTGACCAAGTAGTAGCTGCCTTGAATCTGCAAAAGAGAGATC
Organism: Tamarix chinensis; assembly: GCA_030549775.1. Classification (NCBI taxonomy): domain Eukaryota; kingdom Viridiplantae; phylum Streptophyta; class Magnoliopsida; order Caryophyllales; family Tamaricaceae; genus Tamarix; species Tamarix chinensis. The sequence goes on from CM060182.1 coordinate 66,146,816, forward strand.
AGATTATATGCCACCTGATAGACTAATTTTACAATGGCTCGTAACAAAAGCAATACGTCAAAGGAGAAATTTTTGATGATGCACGAACCTCTTCAAGCAATTTTCTAGCTGGGTCACCCTCTTCGTATAATTGAGCCCAAGCTCTAGACCAGATCTCAAATGCCTCGTCTTTCCAGACCATAAAGCTGGCAGGGTCTACGACAGTAGGTTGAATGATCTCTCTTGCAGGAAAAACACCCCATGTCACAGCGTTGACATTGGGTTTTCCGCTATTGGAGATCCAATCTCCATTTCTGTTCACTGCCATATAGGTCAGAGATGTGAAGGCTTTGCATTTCTCGACAAGTGCATTAAGCTTCTCCTTTGAACAAAAGAATTCCAAATATGCTTTCTGATACACATACCCACCAGGGCCTCCCCATCCTGCAAATCACATAATGCATTATACAGAGCGCTAGAAGAAAAGCATGGTTTTTACAGATAGGCATTCATCAAATATATTAAAAAAAGAAAAAATTGCACTTGACAAGCAAAGCAAGACCGGCTGAACCTTAAATATGAGGTCACATCGAGGCTCTGTTTGATAACTAGATGATCTGTCGATTATTATTATGTCATATCAGATTAGGAGTCGTAACTTTTTGAAAATTTTGAAAATACGTTAACTCCTATCTTTTATTACAATTTACAATAGAATGGTTTTCAATAAAGCACATATACTAACACGCCGATACACGATATTTCATTTCTGTAATGGTTTTCCCAGTTAGATCCAACTTCAAATAGATATAACATCACCTAATTAACTGTAGACTGGGCAAACGTGCCAATTGAGTCTACTTTCCACGCTCAAGAGTTAATAAACCTATCTGACTCTGTCCATTCACACGGAGCAGTTTTACCAACTCTTTGAGAAATTAATTACCGGCAGAGCCATATTTCTTTTTTAGCATTTTTTTTTTCAATTTTTCCTTGCAGTACTATTACAGAGAAGATAATATATCAACAATAACAGAAACACAAACAGAGAATCTGTTTCTCGAAAAAAGAAAAGCACCAAAGAATCCAAATTGCATGAGTCTAAGACAATAATGACTAATGAGCAAGCATCAATCAATCGAAGATTTCTGTGAAATAGAACTGAGGGAGTGAAATGACCTACTTCACAGGGAAGTCTTGACTGATGCACAAAAGTTTGCAGTATGGAACACCCTAGCACATTATCCACATTTATGTAGGTAAAAAGTTTTCTAATAGTTGGGATGATAAAGCATTTTAAATCAACCAGCCATACACAAGTTGGACCTTCTAACAGGCTTTAGATAACTAGCTGAGCATTTAAGAGATAATTATTAATTGATTGCAGGAGAAACTGAGAAAGTGAAGCGGGGTAGTGTGCTGCTTTATACCCCACCCATCCCCCCCCCCCCAAAAAAAAGGAAGAAAATAATCAGAAAATAAAAGAAACAACAAACAAGATCATGTGTGCTGTATAGCAACATAATCTACACGTGATACCTTTTTTTTATCTATTTTTTACTTCATTTGGAACAAAAGTTTAAAACTTCCAAAGACTTGAGCTAAAAGTGAGTGGCAAACATCTGGTCTCTTTACAAGAACTATTCCACTTACCAACAGATGGCGAATCCGATCTTTCTCCGTTTACTGCCGGCTGACTATTGATTGTAAGAAAGCCCTTTAGGTTTATGTTGCCCAGATGTTCATTTATGGTCTTTGTCTCCGGCTGAAGACCATCTAGCTCAGACCAAGGGTTACTTTGAAGCTTGCCTAAGCAGAAGTTCGTAAATCTCTGAGATCAATACAACAGAAACAATATTTTTGTCAGACCAGAGGATGTTTTCCAGTTTACCGTCACAGGTCCATAAATAGCTTTCCTATTCAAGAACAATGTGAGGTGATTATAGAAAGGAGAACCTCATATATATCTTCTACACCCTTCAGGGGAACAACCCATTCCTCCTTAATCTTTTTGTCACGTGAGCGTGGCCTCATAAACTGCAACAAAAATCATAGACACACTGTTGATTACTGAAACAGAAGATAGAGGGCAGAACAGGTGCTTCCAACACACAGTCCTTCACCAACAAAATTACACCAAGACTTTATATCACATGTCTCAATAATGATTTGATAAGAAACAGTTCAACCAAAAAAAAATAAGTACAGATGCATAATCAAAATAACAATCATTGTCTGGCCTGTAAAAGATCAATTTGGTCTCCTTTAATCCTGGTGTGCACTTTCAATAATCTAGAAACAAGCTTGCATGGAAACTGAGACAGAGATGCAAAAGGCGGAGAAAAAAAAAAACATTGAATAAAGATAGTCTCCACCTTTAATTATATTATTACATCAATGTTTAGTTGAAAAGGTATTGATCTTGATACTTAAGTGCATATATCCTTCTGATTATCTAATAATCATTATATGTAAGAAGATATTTGATGCGTATCACTATTTTGGACAGTTGGGTTTACAAAATTAGAGACCAAGAGTACTATTATATCGCAGATACAGTATCATAGTATTGGAGCATCGCAAATGATAAATTATGCGATGCGGTCATCACAGCATGAATTTTCATTTTTATTTCACAGCATTCTCTGATTCTTATTTATGGATCATTTAAATATAATTATTCAGTAAATTAATGTTCCATATTATATCAGAAGCATTTAAATGACTCATTATATACTAAATTGTCCTATTTGTTAACTGATTTTAATATAATATTAAAGTTATTGATAAAAATTATTACTATGTTCCATTTATACACATTTATAATAGATTAAAACAGTAATTAGTTTAACTCTTAGTCTTATACTTGAAAATTTAATATTTACATTACTGGACTAATGGTATTGAATTGCTTATTCAAGAAAAATATTAACATTTAACTTAGAAGACTAGCTGCTGAGGTCAGGACAGAGGGAGGTTTTGTTGATAATTTTAGGTTGATACTTCACCAATATATCGACGATAAATTTGTAATATTCTTTATCCATCACGTTTTAGCTGTTTCATGTAACGAAAACCTAAAAGCCGACAAATATTTGCTGATATTACGTATCAGGACTAATATTTTATTCCATGAGAAACAGTTAAGGATTCATTACAGAAGGAAGAAACATAGGTTTAAGGTTGAAGGATTGGATAAAAGGTGATTATGGACAAGCAATGACCCAAAGAGTTTCATCCTTGAAACATTTCTGAACGCATTACCTCGGTGAAGAATCCTGTGAAACCGAGGTACAAACAAATAGTATCAAGATGACATTAAGTCCAAGAGATTGCAACTTCAAATTTTTCATCAATTAGTATCTCAATGGATAAAATGAACTGGCATAAAATATCAATTAGGAGAAAGCTAAAAACCACAATTACCTGATAATCACTCAGAGCTCCATAGGAAGGATTACCAGAATCACCCCATCGCCCACGTGGGTACTGATCCCAGCCCAAAGTCCTTGATAGGTAACTCTTTGGCCGATTAGCCCTATCCCCATTCACCAAGAATATCAGATTTATAGGAGAACTAAACAAAAAATAAATAAGAAAGGCACATTCATAAAATATTAACACAGCTTCAAGTTCTGCCTACCAAAATATGGGCCGAACATCTTCTTTGAGACGGTTAATATTTGTGGGCTTCCTCCATGGTAAGGATCTATGGATTTTGCTCTCTTCAATCAACCCAAGATTCTGTAGTTGGGTTATTTCAATGAATATGCGAACATGAGAATATCCAATTAAGAACAAAACATGATTAGAGAACAAACCATTAAAATTGCTAGTGCAGATTTCTCCATATTAAGGGTATAAATATGCAATTGTTTGATGCCACTAGCCAAAATCTTCTTGCACATTTCTGTTCCAAGGTGAATTCCATAAGCTTTAACAGCTTCTTCATTGTCCTTAATGGGTTCCAAGGCAGCAGTTATCTCGGAAGGAACCTGTATAGTTATATTCATCGGTAACAAAATTTGTCAGTTTAAACTGGCAACTGGTCCAAAGCAACTCTCAACTCGGCACTCTCTAACAGGCAAGAAAGAAGAGCAAAAAGGAGTAACATAACATGAAGAAAAGACAGGAGCATATACTACAGATGCAAGTGCAGAAGTTCTGCACATGATGGAACAGGACTCATTTTGAATACAAAGGTGACATGTAAGTACCTTAGTTTTACAGAAACCAGTCATGCGTAGGAATCCCTTGTAGTTATTAATGGGCATAATTCCAGGGACAATGGGGCAAGTGATTCCAATTTGACGGCAATCATTTACAAACTTCAAGAAAATGTCAGTATCATAGAAGAGTTGAGTGACTATAAGATCAGCACCGGCATCCACCTGTAATATTTACCCAAGGTCAGGTCTAAGAGATTAACATCATAGCAATCTGGTCAGGCAGACAAAGTCAATAAAGAAATCATGACATTGGTAAACAAAGGATCAAATGACAAGGACTTCACATATTCCAACTCATTCTCATTTTCATATACACAATAACGAGCTCAAAAAAAGTCCATAGATTTGTATTAGCATGGCTTCCCCCATGAATCTGACAAGCATAAGCCTCATGAAGTTAGGAGCCCTCGAAATTATGGACAACTTAGGTGACTGTCAGGAGCTTGGTCAATCGTACTGTAGAAAATTAAATTTTACATGGGAGTTCAAAAATACATCTCATTCTAGCTGTAGCAAGGCAACACACGTAACAAGTTGGGTTCTCAATTCATGAGTTCAAATGCTTGTTGGAAGTGGAGATTATACTCTGACTTCTTAATAAACAATCTGATTTCCGAGGTCAGGTGAATTGATCTACATTGTAACAATAGTTGCATGATACTATCGGATACCAAAAGAAAGTCCCTTACAAGGGCCTAATCCTCCCAATCTCACCCCCCCGTCTTATTTCTCAACTGAAGGGGCACAACAGAGGGCATTAACATAGAAAGTGAGCTCCATTTGCAACTAAATGTTCCATGAAATTATGCAAAGAAGAAAGACATTACATCAACTACAATCCATGCTACAGAGAAGTGTAAACATTGGCAAGAATCTTAAGTTCCCATGAGAATCGCAGCCGCTGACCAAAACCCCATCTAATTGATAGTAACCATTGTGCGGCAAGGGAGTGCATACTACTAAAGACAGGATCAGGAAGCTGCTATTCTATAAGGTAAGGCAAAATGGAAGGAATAGATTGATTCTAGGTAGCAGGAAGCTGGCTGCCGTTAACTGTAATTCCACATGTTCAAAATTTGAACAATAAATCCTTAACTACACAAGAAAACATGGCGCCTCAACGTAGTTAAGATAGAGAAACAAGCTATCAGAACGGTGATTCAAGCTGATAAATGCTAGAGCTCAGTAGAGAAACAAGACGCATTGCCGTGATAAAACTTGAAGAAGAGCAGAGATTGAGAGAGAGAATAGTGGGAACCTTTCTCTTCAAGTACGCAAGATCACTTGCATACGCTTCAGGGGTAGCCAAACCATCGCTTCCAATCACATCAGGATGTGCCTCTGACCAAAATTAAAACAACAAAAGAGTAGAAGTTAGTATCTGATCAAGAAACAACTTAATCAGGCTTTGATTCGACCTAACCTACCAGGATAACCAGCAACAGTAATACCAAAGTAATCTCCATATTTGCTACGCATGTGATTAACCTGCAAATCAGCCGTATCATCACCTCAACAACTAGATCTATTAATAGCAACCAGTAACCATTCATCCAGGCAATCTCCATTGATTCTAATCGAGATTCGGAAAATTATATCCTTCCCAACCTCTAATCAAGGTGTAAATTGTCCGAATGTCCACAATTTACAAATGAATCAATGAAGTTACACAGGACAGGAGAGAAGAAAAAAAAAGGAAGAAGAAGAAGAAGAAGAAGGTGCCGCAGTGAGAGAACTTACAAGATCGAGGGCGCAAGCGAATCCACCTTCAACCTTAACAAACTTATCCTCACCATGAGGCGGATCACCACGAAGAGCAAGGACATTCTGGATACCATTAGCCTTAATAGTCTCGAGCGCTTGGTCAATCTTCTCAACAGGCATATTAGTACAAGTGAGATGCATCATAGTCTCAACACAGACCATGTTCTGCATTCTCTTAGCAATGTCGAGAGTCAGATCGGCGGTAGAACCACCAGCACCCCAAGTGATGTCGCAGAAAGAAGGGTTGTGAGTGACCATTCGGTCCATACGTTCGAAAAGATTCTCGACTCCATCTTCTGTTTTTGGTGGAAAGAATTCGAAGGAGAATACTACTTTGTTCTCGGATTCTGCCTCACGAATTTTCTCGATCACCTTCATTTTCTCTCTCCTGCAAATAATCCCCCTCGCCGAGTGGAAATGGCAGGGTGAGATTCAGAGGAACTGGATGAGAGACAGAGAAGCGGATTAGAGATCTGAGAGTACCATTTATTTCCTCACATGTACATGCTCATATATACAAGTTTACACCATCACCTTCACCTACCCCGAAGCCAAATGATGGCGTAATAAAAAGTTTTACAGATACTTGACCTTTACTTGATATAATATAAGGGCATGGAACAGAACACCCACACCAATCACCAACTCCCAAGTTCCTGCGGTGATTTTGGATGGGCAAAATTGCACTTCTAAACATTGACTTGCTATTTTTCTACCAATAAAATGAAAATAAAAATATTTGGATAAATTTCATTTTAAGTTTGGCCTGCTATTTTATAGGTATTTTGTATTTTTAAAAATCTCCCTTAGTTATATTTATATGTCAAATTATTATTATTTAAATACATGTTTTATTAACCTAATTAGATTAAATTAAATTTTGTACCAATAAGGTATTTTTTATAATAATTTCAAAAAATTATTAAAATCATTGAAAATGTGTGCGTGTGTGTATTAACATATCAAGTTTTTTTTGAAAAAATTATGGAAAAAAAATATATTTTTTTAAAAAATATTTTAAATCTTTTTGAAAAAAAGGTTTTTAGTTTTTTTTTGGGGGAACTTTATATATATATTGAAAAAAGATTTCAGATTTTGTTTTTGAAAAAAATACATTTTTAGGGTAAAAACTCATATTTTCTTTTAAAGATTGGATTTTTTAAAGTACAAATTTAGAATTGGGAAAAAATAAGATGTATTTTAAATTTTTAGGATCTTTTTAACTATCTATAACCAAAAAAAAAATTCCCTAATCTATTTTTATTAACAAAAATGTTTCCTTAGTGATAGCATGTTGAAATATTAAAAATATAGAATAGCAATAAATATTAAATCAAATATGGGGATACATAAATAAAGTTTATCCAAAATATTATGACCGATTCTAAGGGCACATAAAGCGAAGAAATATAATGATATCCCCCCCCCCAAAAAAAACCTTTGATTTTCAAACCTACATCGAAATAATTTGATATTTGAATATTCAAAGAACAAATATAATTTTGAATATACATGACAAAGAATAAAATAAATTATTTTTTTTAGATAAATCACGCATAATATTTTATATGCCATCAAAGTGACTTGTGGATGATAATGAAACAATCCATTCATTTTAGCAATGTGTATTATGCTGCTAGTAGTAAGTAGGAATCATCGTGCTTTAGGCAACGAAAGTTTTATAAATTTCATACATCAATAAAATATATATTACTACTATTATAGAAGGGAGTTAGAAAAATATATATCTTATCGTGAATAATAGACATCTTTTACGGTATAAATGTACATCTTTTATAATAAAATACATACTCTTCTAAAATATATAGTAGCTTATGTGACATTTTTATAAATTTATTGAATTTTTTAAAATATACATATTAGTCAACTAAATACACATCTTCAGATATAAATATATCTATTCTCTAGCAATAATATACATTTTATTTAAGAAAATACACAACTTTTATTTATAAAAAAAAAGGAACGAATACATTTGTTATAGATACACATCCTATAGTTGTGAATATACATCGTTTATATACAAAAGTACATCTTATAGTAAGAAATACACATATTATAGTAATAGTCAATAATACACATTTTTCTATCAAAGATGCACGTCTTCAACTTTACAAGCATGCACATCCTATAATTAAATCATCCTCTATAATATAAATATTATAAATACACATCTTGTGAATGTAAGTACGAAACATTTATTTATGGATGACTCCATTTGTTAGAGATATACATATTTTATTGATAAATACAAATTTTATAGCTACGAACACATATATTATATTGAAAATTACACATCCTATTGCTTTAGTCAATAATACGCATCTTATAGTCGTAATATACATATTTTATCGATAAATATTCATCTTATAGGTATAAATACACATCTTATAAGAAGAAATACATCTTATAATTTAATTAGTCTAGAATATACATCTTTCTATAAAGAATACGTTTCTTTTAGACAAAAATATATACATCTTACATCGTCTTTTGGGATTAAACCTAAAATTTTCTACAAGTTTTGATATTAAAAATTAATGTTATTATTACCATTTACGTGTATGTGCCTAATGTGTTGGACTAATTAAATTAGTGTCAACATGATGCTCTGCGTTACTAGTAATACCATATATGTATTGGTTCTTTTGTTTATTTTATGACTTAAAATGAACAAATAGGAGGGTTGTCATCTTTTTGGAAATTAAAGAAATTACATTTGTCAACATTTAGTACATTCAAATAAATGTAAAGGTGTATTCTTCATAGAGTCTATCCACAACGAAATTAACATATGAAGAAAAAATGTTCAAGAGTAATTTTATTTTACATTATTTGAAGACAAAATAATTTATATTCTTTTAGAGTACTTCATTTTAGAAAATGTAAACCATACAATTTATGTGCTTTTATAGGTTTATAGTCTACACGGCAATACTCAATTATCTAAAAATCATAAATATACAAGTTGGTAAGAGGAAATAACTCATTAGTGAATATATATAAATTGTATGTATTTTATATGTCCAAATTAATAGTTAGTGTGTATTATTTTTGTAATTGAATTTCTTACTTCTAGACCATAAAAAATGAAATACCAAAAAATAATGATACATTCTTACATGTCACAATTATAATCGCCACTTATGAATAATGTTGATCTCATGCTATAGATAGTCTAATGGTTGGTTGATATTAAATTTTTAAAAATTATACTTTTAACGTTCAAACCTCTCTACTTTTTTGGTCTTTAAATTTTTTAAATAAAAAAAAATTGTACGCTTTTACCGTGGAGAAAAAGGCGTATGAGAAACTTTCTTTTAAAGTGCTTGTGTAATTTGTTGGGAAGAGGAAGAAATCATTACAGTAGGCCATTAGAATAGTTGGTGGATTATCTTTTACAGACTATGGTGTCATGATGAGGTTAGAACTTAGAAGTGACATTACCAAACATCCTGGACGGGAGTGCCTAGACGAGGAATCGCAGCAGCCACGTCGGCTGGGAGGGCAGGCAGTGGTTCAGAACTTCAGATACGTAGATTTAAATTATTTTTGGTCTAAATTTTTTATATCTAATAAATTTATATATACTAAATAAATTTATATTTGAAATTATAATTTCAATCTGAGCCTAATAAATCTATTTAACACACACACACATATCATTTTTTTTATAATCTTATTTTTATAATTAAAGTGGTTTATATTTTATTTTTAAATTATTATTATTTTAAAAAAGTAAATAAATGTTTTAAAATGTTATTTTTTTATTTAGATGAACTTTAAACAAATATTAAATACATGAATATTTATATAAGTATAATATTTTTTTTAAAAATATAATTTATTTATTAAAATCTGTGGACCTGAATATCATTTTTCTATGATCCGAGGAACGAGTCTAAATGAAATTTAAATCTAAGTATTATAAATGGAGGCAAGTCTAAATTTAAGTACATCCAAGATCCAACCCAAATCTGAGGCATTTTAGGCGCGTGTAGGTCCGAGACATTGTCATCCCAAACGTCAGCCAAGAGTAAGTCGGTAAGGTAGGCAGATATCTCTCCCACTCTCTTCCTTACCAGCCGACTCACCTGGTCCCCGCCCCGCCATCACCATTCGCACCTGCACAAAATGTCAAAATACGTATCCCCTACCTACCATTACCAACCCTCTTGTATTAATTATTATTATCAGTATTATTTATATTTGTCCGAAGTGGATTCATCATTCATCTTTTATCATCTATGTAGTATAACTGTCTTAAGAATTAGGAAGATGTTCATTACACTGGATTGGACCTTGTATATTTTAATTTCAAAACTTAAATTAAATAAACTAAAAATCTAATCCAAATTTAGAGGCTTGGAATCTAATAATAGTAAAATAAAAAATTATAAAAAAATAACACAACTTTAAGACCATCAAAATATGACGAAATTTTTTTGTTAAGATAATTAAATTTAATCCTAATACTTAAAAGGCAAGATCAAGTTTTATTTAGGTACTTTTAGAGATATTAAATATTTCAAATAAAATATAGAAGTAAGATATTTTAGTCCCATTTTACTTTAGAATTATCCTATTATAGAAGTAAGAATAAATACTTAGATCATTAATACCAAATATTTTTTAAGCCAACTTGGGATTCTAAAATAGTAAATACTTTACAATTTAATATGTGAAAGTTAATAGAATATTTTAAGGATTTCATATTTTGTTGCTTTCATTTTTATTTTATTTTTTGTAGCTTGATTTACTTTTCTATGTCATAATGAATTTGACAAATAATTAAAAGTGTTATATATGTGATGTCAAAATAATAATAAAAATACTAGAGTATCTCAAATGAATTATTCAAAATAAGTAATATGTCATGATACTAAACTAATTTAATAAAGTCCGGTTTGATAAGTTCTAAAAAAAAGTTGTGAAAAACAATCCAAAAAGGTATAACATAACTTCATGCAAAATATTTAGTTATCCATTCATGTGAGCATATCAATCCCGATAACTAATTAACCCTAATAACTTATTAAATATTTGATTTATTTAAGTAAAAGTTAAATAATAATAATAATAATAATAATAATAATAATAGATGCCAATTGATATTGTTACAAGTTTAGTTGATCTTAGTATTATAAGTCTAACAAGTTATGCAGTTCCAATGATATCCTCTACCTCTATAGTATATGGGTGATACATAATAGACATATAACTAGTTTTGGGTGTGATCGATGAGTGAAAAGCCTTTAATTTATGACACAACCAATATTTTTGTAATCAATTAAATTTATCTAAAGTGTTTCATTCATATAGGAAAAAAATTATTCTATCATTAAATTTTTATATAAAAATAAATTATTTTCAAAAAAATTAAAGTTTACTTTTTATTTTTACCCTTACTTTTTTTAATTATATATGCATTAAATACTATATTATTTTTTAATAAAAAATATGTGTATAATTTTAAAATTATGTTTATTAATTGTTTAAAAAGTGTACAAATTCTTCTAATAACTTTTTTTTTATTCTAAATGTCATCATTTACTCCCTAATAGAGTGTTGTTTGAAATTATCTTAGCCTCGAAAAGAATGAAAATGGTGTCCCTATATGGGGACTATCAATTGATCAGGTGTTTTTCAATTGTTTCGATATACTCCTCATAGAAAGAGGCTTCATTTTTAAGTGCCTCGAAATGGGTGAATATATGGCATCTTAAAGTTTGGCGGCAAGAGAGGACATTTATCTAAACAACAACTCAAGATGTTTCCATATGAATTTGAAGTAGAAGCATCAATACAATGACACCGAGTAGATGTACCTAACTGTTTGGTGTGGTGAGGAGTATCTCCTCCATGTTCAAATAGATTGCTCTTATGGCAAGATGTATTGGGATTGTTTTTGGGCAGCCATTGAGTTTTTTTTTTCTTTTTCTTGATAAGTTACTTATAGCTAGGTACGGCAATAGCTTCCCTGAATCTAATAAGAAAAATAATCTCCAAATCTGTTATGATTTTTAATTTTTTTCGGTATTGAAGAAACCCTGATATGATCTTATAAGGATCAAATTCGGATTTATTTGCGATCTTTGATTTATTCTCAAACTTTGAAATTCGACGTGATTCTCGAAACCCAACCTTATCCTCAATAATCAATCTTTTTTTTAATATACTTTTAATTTATATTCTATAAAAATTATATAAATATAATTATATAAAAATATATATACAAATATTATTTAGGACGTGTTCAGAAATAAAGACCCCAAACCCAACCCTGATAAAAAAAATAAACCCAATCCTCAAATTCTTCTCTTGAACCTAAATTGAGAATCCTAAACCAGTATCTAGGAAATTTTGTGGTCTCTACTTTTAGCTACTAAAAGCAACTGACATTGAGAAAGTGATGAATCGTTATAATCAAACTATGTGATGAGTACATATTTTTGCATATGTTATACCCTTTTAATCTTAGTTTTTGGTCTTGTATTTGAGCAATGTACGATGATAATTGTAATTTTGTGCTTAAGTGATAATTATTCCATATATTTAATTATTTGGGTTAAAATGATATAAAATGAATGGGTTTAAAGTATAACATTATTCATTAATTTTTCTAATGTTATTTTATAGGTAAAATAAAAAAATAAAAAAAAGGGGTTGGGTCCTTTGGACCAAAGGCCGAAGACCAAAGAAACCAAGCAAAAGAGGTTTAACAATAGGGTATAAAAATAAAAGAAACCAGCACAAGAAGTAGGAGGGATGAAGAAGGAAAAAAAACAAGAAGAAATGGTGGAGAAAGAAAAGAGAAAGATGAGACAAAAAGGAAAAAGGCCTGACGACAAGCGACGCGGCGTAAAAATAATAATAATAATAATAAAGAAAGGATGGGACAAACGAGGTAGAGGGGGATGTAAATCAATAAGAGAAGCAGAAGGGAGAGAGAAGAGAGGGAATGACACATAGAAAGAGAGGAGAAAGGACGAGAGAGAAGAAGAGAGAGGAGAGCAAGAGAGACATATAGAAGAGGATGTGAAAGAAGAGATGAGGTGGCACGGCATCGGGCAAGGAACCAAGTAGCGAAGAGGAGAGAGAATAGATAGTTGACAGGCATAGGAAAAAGAAGATAGAGAAGACAACCAACAGTGCTGAATCGAAACAGGCGGGAGAAAACTCTACTATATTTATTTTTGGTTATTTCTTCCTCTATTTTTAGTACATATTTATGATATATATATGTGTGTGTGTGTGTGTGTGTGTGTGTGTGTGTGTGTGTGTGTGTGTGTGTGTGTGTGTGTGTGTGTGTAATTTATTTATTTATTATTTTCTAAATAATTTTTGCTAAAGAATAGATTGAAACCCTAAACTATAGTTTGAGATATAATATTAATTTTCTTTGTTTCATAAACTTATCTTTTGAATCTAATTTAATTGCTATAATTTATATATGTGATTTTGTTGAGTATCATTTATATAATGCATACCTCGTTCTAGCTTCCTCATAATGAAAGTATGTAGTGTTGTATGATTGCTAGGTGGCTATATGAATATGCTAGAATTTATATAAATTGTACATATGTTAGATAATAACTTATCTAATAGTTTTGTGATTCTAACCAGCATAGTAGAACGTTTAGATACGTGTCAAAGTAGAGGAATACAACTAGATACTCTTGAGGTATTAGTTTGAGTATTTAGACTATCATCCTTCCACTTATGTTTAATGTTTTAAATCTAGTTAAATATAGGAGCTACTTGTTATGACTATATTGCTAGAATTTAATCGGATTTAATATTGATGATTTGTTGTATTAATTATTTTGAGGGAAGTAATATAAGGTATATAGACCTACTTTTGGCTTATAACTTGGTCAATCTATTTATTGTGATTAAAAGATGACTTCAAAATTATTATTATATTTTGAACTAGTATAGTGGTGCATTTCAATTTTTATAGCACATTCATCATATTTGCATTTGTCTATTATTTTTATTAATTTCTTTTATTTATTATTTATTATTATTTTATATTTTTTTAAAAACCCCCCATTATTGTGTTTTTCTTATTATTTATTTTTGTGCACTTTATAGTTTTTTTTTATTTTATTATTGGTAATTTAGCTGAATCAAGGTGAGTCTTCTCAATCCTCGGTATAGAACGATAATATTATTTACCAATACTGCAATTAAGAACAAGAGGGTTTAAATTACGTATCGGCTACGGTTACACTAATTTTTGGCACCGCTGATGAGGATTGGTAACTTTGTCTTTATTTTGCTAGTATTTTTTTAGTGTCTTTTGTGTTTTTTCTCGAGTCATTATTATTATTATTATCATTATTATTATTATTATCATTATCATTATCTTTTGCGTGTTTTCTTTATATCGAGTGTGTATTACTTGTTTATGATTACTGTAGATACTCTTCGGTGAATGTATACAAGAGGGAATCCACAATGAGAGCTTTTACCAATGAACCTTGAATTAGAGAAATCCATTCGAGCAATTAAAAAGTTAAAGATTCCTAGTTCTCCTTCATAACCAAGAGCTGAAGACGAGCTTTTTGGTTATTCATCATCGTCAGACTTAGAAGAAGAGGCTTCAAATATCACCACATCATCAATGAAAGAGATTATCTACTTTGCTCTTATGGCAGCCAATAGAAGTTTGCAAATTTTGGCAGCCCACAATATAGCGGAAGCAATCCCAATATGTATTGGCTATCCTGAGCCTACTGTTGGCAAGGAAAGAGATTTTGAGCTCAAGTCTAGCCTACGTCACCAACTTCCCACTTTCCATAAGCTCTTTAGAGAATATCCCAACAAGTTTCTAAAGGAGTTTCAATTTGTATGTGTCTCCATGTGCCATAAGGATGCAGATCTTCCAATCTTTAAGTTAAGGCATTTCTATTTGCCTTAATGAATGGTGCTAAGGATTGGCTTTATGATTTACCTACACAACAAATCTACTCTTGGGATACTTTAGCTAGTGCATTCTTAGACAAGTATTTTCCTACTTCACATGTTACAGTGTTAAGGAAAATGATCATCGGGATCTAGCAAGAGTCTAATAAAACATTCCATGCTTACTACAATAAATATAAGGCCTTGCTATCTTAGTGCTCACAACACGGGATGAAGGAAGGGAACTTGCTATAATACTTTTACGAGGGACTTATGTTACTTGAGAGGAACATATTAGATACAACTAGTGGTGACTCTTTCATGGATAAGGATCCCACTTTATCTAAAGCTTTATTGAAAAATTGAGCCTCTACTACACAACAATACGATGACCTCTCCACCCGTGCAAAAGTAAATGAGGTAAGTGTAAGTCAATTTGATGATAGACTTAAAAAACTCACTACTTTTGTTTCACAACCGAAGTTGTTACTACACGTGGAGTATGTTTAGCGATAGGACATCCTAGTGATAAATGCCCACAAATGATTGGAGGAGAGGATCATAAGCAAGCAAATGTCATCAAATTTTCAAATACTTGTCATGTAGGTATGCACAACCATCATAATTTCTGTTGGAAAGATAGTAACAATAATTCTCTTAATCCTCTAGGTTTCAACCAAGTACACTGGGTGTCTATGAAATACTGCAAGGAGAATCCTCTCAACCTCAATCTCCAACTACTAACCAATATGACCAAATGTTTAAGTTGCTGAAAAATGGAAAGAATCAGCTGATACAAAGCCAATTTAACATGGACAAGAGAGTGTTAAATATAGAGCGTCAAATGGGAGAATTTGTCACTAAGTTGAACCAATTACATGATCCAAAAAAACTACCTAGTAGTACCATACACAATCCAAAGGGAAACTTTGAATAAGCTAATGCAATGGTAACAAGAAGTGGAAAAACATGTGAGAGCGAAACAAACAATTCCAAGGAGAATTTAGAGTAATTGGAAGAAGATCCCGCAACGAAAGAAGTAGAGATCATGCAAAAGTAAGAGAATAGGAGCAAAAATAGACAATTGGTTAATCGACCCACTATTTAGCATAAATCCGAAAGTTATTCAAATGATAAATCCTCTATCATTCCAAAATTTACTATTACTAACCTTATTTTTGTAGCTTCTTTTCCTAGCAGGCTATCCAAAATCAAAGAACAATGAGAGTGATCAAGTTGTATTAGATACGTTCAAGAAGGTGCACATCAACATCCCACTCCTAGAAGCTATTAATTAAGTTCCCAAATATGAAAAATTCTTAAAAGATTTATGCACCACAAGAAAGAGATTATAGGAGAAAAAAGTGTTTAGGATGAGTGAGCAATTGTCTACTATCATACAAAGGAAGTTACTCTTAAAGTGTAAAGATCTAGGAAGCTTCACTATTCAATATATAATTGGTAGCAATAGGTTTGAAAATACATGCTAAACCTAGATGCATCTATTACTGTCATGCCATATTATATTTATGCATCTTTAGGTTTCAGAGAGCTTAAGAAAGATAATGTTATCATTCAATTTGTTGATCATTCTAATGCATTCCCCAAGGGGTTTGTACAAAATGTTCTTGTGTAAGTTGGTATAATTATACTTTTGGCATATTTATATGCTGTGGATATGAATGAAAGTAGCTCGAGTCTAATGTTGTTTATCTTAAAAATGCCCTTTATGAGAATCACTCGCACAAAGATATATGTTCATACTGTTTCTCTCACCATGGAGTTTGATGGAGAAATTATACGCTTCAACATCTTTGAGGCCATGAGGTACACCATGGATGACCATTATTATTATACTATTGACACCATTAACCTTTTGGAATATGATTAATTTGAGGAGGATGAGGATGATCCATTGACAACCACTCTTATGAAAAGCTTAGGACTATACGAGAAAGGGGAAGATAATTCTTTAAAGGAGATAGAGATGATATTTTTACCACATCTTGTGCATATCATGGCATATATGGAGGCAAACCCTTCATATTTATATGGATCACCTCCTTTTTTGATTCATTTAGCTACTAACAAGCTTATGCCTTTTGTGATTTAGGCCCCTATATTAGAGCTTAAGCCATTACCAAATTATTTGAAGTATGCATACTTAGGAGATATTGTGATCCTTCTGGTGATCATATCTTCAAACTTGACAGAGGAGCAATAAAGTAATATATTGGAAGTCCTTAGAGCTCACAAAATAGTTAGTGGATGGATGTTAGCAAACATCAAAGGGATAAGTCCTTCTATGTGTGTTCACCGCATATTTCTTAAAGAATGAGCTAAGCTAAATAGTGAATCTTTGGATTGTGGAGTCATCTACCCCATCTCAAATTCTAAATGGGTGGCGCTTATTCAAGTGGTACCTAAAAATTTGGGGGGTCACTATAGTGAAGAACAAGGAGAATGAGCTTGTCTCACAAAGGATAGAAACTAGACACCGAGTATGCATTAATTATAAAAATTTGAATGCCATGACAAGGAGTGACTACTTTCCATTACCATTTATTGATTAAATGCTTAAGAGATTAGTTGGTCATTACTATTATTGCTTCCTTGATGGGTACTCCAGTTACAACCAAGTTTACATAGCAAATATTGTTTGGATTTTGGACCAACGACCCAAGGACAAAATGCCCAAAGACCTAGAAACAAAGGCATGAAGAAAAACCCAAGTGGCTACAGTATAAAAAACAAAAGGTAGCAAGTGGCGATAAGAGGAGAGCAAAAAAAACAAGAGAGTAGAGGAGGGAAGATCCGATGGGCGATAGAAGAAGGCATAAAAAGAAAGAAGAGGACTACAGCAGAACAACCAGGGGCACATAAGAGTCAGCAGAGAAAGCTGCACAATAAAAAAAACTGCATAGAGGCATAGTAACAAAGCAAACAAAAGTAATAGTTAGCCGCAAGAAGCAAAAGCCAAGAAGAGACAAATAAAAAAAGAGAGAGGCAACACTAAGCAAAAAAAAAAAAGGAATTTCACACTGCCAAAGAGAAGAGAGAAGAAAGAGAGAAAAGTATACCAAAAATTTTATTTCAGATGAAATTTAACAATTTTTTATCTGAATAAATTTTTGATCTTTCATCCATAATTAATTTTGGTTATTTCATTCTCTATTTTTATATATATTTTCATATATATATATATATATATATATATATATTATTCTATGTAATTAATTAAATCATTATGACTAGTTAATTATTTGTTGCTGGAGAATAGACTGAAACCCTAGATTATGGATTGAGATATTATATTATTTTTCTTTGTTTCATAAGATTGTTCTTTGACTATATTTTAATTGTTATCGTTTATATATATAATTTTATCTAGTATAATTTATATGGTGCATGCCTTGTTCTAGTTTCCTCATATTAACAGTATGTAGGATTATTTGCCTACTAAGTAACCATATAAATATGCTAGAATTTTTATATATAAAGTATAGCTAGGTTAGATAACAATTCACCTAATAGTTTTGTGATTCTAACCTGAGTAGTGAAACATTTAGATACATGCGGGTCAAAAAAGAAAAATACGGCTATACATGGTTATTGTACTACTTTGGGTACTTAGATGGATATCCTTTCAATTATACTTAATGCATTAAACCTAGTTAAATATAGGAGTCGTTTGTTGCTATTATATTGCTAGTATTTAATAGGATTAATATTGAAACTTTGTCATATTAATTATTTTAGGGAAGTAATATAAGGTGTATAGACCTACTTTTGGCTTACAACTTGGTCAATCTCTTTTTCATGATTAAATATTAACTTAGAAATTATTATTATATTTTGACCTAATATAGTAGTAGATTTGCATTTCCCTAGCGTATTTATCATATTTGTGATTATCCTTTAGTTTTATTATTTTATTTTATTTTATTTATTACTTTTATCATTTTTATTTTAAAACCCCCATAAGTGTTTTATTTATTTATTTATTTTGGGAATTAGAGTTTTTTTTAGCTAGTTAAATAGAGATAAGCCCTCTCAATCTCTGGTATAGAGCAATACCCTTATTTACTAGCACTACAATTGTCAACAAAAGGGTTTAAATTACGTGTCGGCTACAGCCACACCAATTGCACAACCATTAACACGCCTTTTGTAGAATGATGTGTCTTTGGAATGGAGTAAGGAGTGTTAAAAAGTATTCGATGAACTCAAAAAGCTCCTAAAGACAACCCCGACGATGCTACCTTCAGATTGGTTCCTACTATTTGAGATCATGTGTGATGCCTCTAACAATGTAATTGATGCAGTCTTGGGACAAAAAAGGATAAAAAACCATACGTCATCTATTACACTTCAAGGACTCTTAATGATGCTCGGTTGAATTACTCCACTATTGAGAATGAACTATTAGCAATGGTATTTGTTAATTTAAACTAAATTTATCATTTTTACAAACCATGCATCGTTGAAGTATTTATTATCTAGAAAGAAAGCAAAGCCTCGATTGATAAGACGGGTTATCTTATTATAAGAGTTTTATGTGGATATTAAGGATAAAAAAGGGAGCGAGAACGTAATGGCTTATCATTTGAATCGTATGATTCAAGATGATGAACTAATACCATTGAGTGAACAATTTTCGGATGAGTAGCTATTTGAAATACAGATAAGGACACCGTGGTTTGCCAATATTGTAAATTATCTTGTTACTCATAAGCTATCTACTGGCATGTCATGATCTATGAAAAATAATATTAGAAAGGAGACATACCAATATGTTTGGAATGATCTCTATTTGTAAAAATTTAATATTGGTGGTATAGTGAAGAGATGTGTGACTGATTTCAAATTTGAGCAAATTTTATCACATTATCATACTTTACATTTTGGAGGATACTTTATTGCCAAAAAGACCTACACTATCATACTTTAGTGAAGGTTCTTGAAGCTGGTTTTTATTGGCCTATACTAGTTAGAAATGCTAACACTTATTTCATGAGATGTGACAAGTGCCAAAGATCATGTAACATTTGTCCTAAAGATAAAATGCCTTTAACCTCTACTATAGTTGTAGAAATTTTTGATGTGTAGATTATATTCTTCTTGTTGTGATTATATTTCAAAATAGGTGGAAGCAATTTCCACCCGTACTAATGATTCTCGTGTAGTTGCACATTTCCTACAATCTTACATCTATTTCATGTTTGGTATGCCTAAAGTGATTATTAGTGATGGAGGATCACACTTTTGCAATAGGATGATCGAAGCTTTGCTATTTAATTATGGGGTTACTCATAAATTTTATACACCCTATCACCATTAACTTAGCGAGCAAGAAAAAGTATCTAACTAAGAAATTAAGAAGGTACTGGAGAGGATTGTGAGCCCAAATAGAAAGAATTAGAGACAAAGGTTGGACAATACCTTTTGGGCTTATATGTAATACCCCAAAAATTTGCTTAAGCTAATCCCACATCATTAGCACCTAGTTTGATTCTAATGCTAATAAATCCTATATTAGCCTTAACATATCCCTAATCTCAAAACATCAACCAATTCTAAAAACCTTAACTTTGATAAACCGTAATTCGTAAACCAAAATCAAATCCACTAAAAATTTTGCTAATCCTAATTACCCTTAACTAATATAAAATCATCCTAAAATAATCCCCTCAACCCTTTCTCTTTTCCTTTTCTTTTCCTTTTTCCTTTTCTTTTCTTTCCTTCTTCTCCTTCTCCCAGCAACCCCTTTGTTGCAACTCTTGCACCTCTATTTGCACCACCCACTTGCACTATCCACTTGCACTATCCACTTGCATCACCACTCATAACCTTTTTGCACCATCATCCATCACCAATCACCTTTCTCCTTCTTCTTCTGCTTCTCCCATCCCTGCAAATATGCACCTCCCCCAATCGCACACACCATCTCTCTGCATCCCTCTTACCCTTTCCACCTTTACGCAACACTTCCATCAACCATCACCACCCTCACCCTGTAGCTATTACCTTACCCTAGCCATCCTCTACAACCATCACCTCCATCACCAACTTGTAGCTGCACCATCATCGTTCTTGTAATACCCCATTTTTCAAAACAGTAATTATAAACTTATAATCATATAATTAATTATAATTATTATTTTAGGAGGCTTAATCTTAAAAGTGTTATTATTTTTCGTATTATTTCAACGGTTTAAGTATAAATTTAATTAGGTTAAAATTTTGATAGAGATTAGGTTATTTAAATTAATCCTAATTTGTACCTGTAAATCTTATTTTAAATTATTTTTATTAATAATCTTTTGATCCGTAACCAAAAATAATTTCCTAAAAATTATTCTCGATTATTTTACTCTTTCCGACTATTTTTAAACTTCCCAAAATTCTAATAATTTTTCCTGAACTATTTTTATATCTGATATTTTAATCTACCTAAATTAAATTTAAAACTAAATAAATAAACTCTACTCTACCTTCTGCCTTATCCGAACATTTCTCCCGAAGATTTTCTTGTCCCATCCGTATATTTATATACAGATACCCACGCTACATACTTACACACTCAGTATGCACGTTATACCCATATACACACGCACACGGCACAATCACCAAACAACCCCCCTCTTTCATTTCACAGACACACACGCACGCATACAACTCCTCCCCTCTGCATCTCCCCATCACACAACACTCCCTCTCTGCTCCCCTCCATTTTCGATCACCAAACAGGCTCCCGCCCCAGCCATCCCACCAACCAAACAAGCCCTCATCTCCCTGCCTCTCCTCCTGTGCCTTTCGAGCACCACCATCGCAACCCATTGCCCAGCTTCCTCCATCCCAGCACCATCACAGGCCGCAGTAGCCAACCGCCAGCGAGCCACTCCTCCCTCACCACAGCCAACCCAGCCGCCACCCTGCACCTCCCTCTTGTCCTGTAACACCACGCCCCAACCACCAACCATCGCCAAACAGCCCCTGCACCACCCTCTCATCTCGTGCAGCTCCCTCGACCCAACACCCCGAGCCCTTTCCCCTTCTTGCCCGTGCATGCAGCGCCCAGCCTGCTGCACTATCTCCCTCACCGCACACTCCACCCCAAACACCCTCACCCAGCTTCCTCCATTCCGAGCAGCAGTCAACTAGCTGCCACCCTCCGCAGACTCCAACACCCCAACTCCTCTACCTTTCCCCTTCGTGCTACCCTGTTCCACCGCAGCCCTGCGCCTCGCCCAAACCAGCTAGCAACGCCAGCCCTCGAGCCACCCTCGCTGCCCCTTCATTTCTTTCAAGCGTGCATGGCTCACGCTGCGTATGCAGCGTGAGTTGTGCATTTAAAAAAAAAGAGTATATATATATATATATAATATTGGTACCCATTT
Source organism: Tamarix chinensis (assembly GCA_030549775.1). Classification (NCBI taxonomy): domain Eukaryota; kingdom Viridiplantae; phylum Streptophyta; class Magnoliopsida; order Caryophyllales; family Tamaricaceae; genus Tamarix; species Tamarix chinensis. The sequence continues at coordinate 66,169,119 of CM060182.1, forward strand.
TAAGTGTAAGGGTATTTTAGTAATTTTCAAAAAATAAATATTTTTATATTATAATTATTATTTCACTTGATAGATATTAATTCAATAATTTTGGTATTATTTTTAGGTGCGAAAGGTTGATTAGCGGGATCCGATAAATTTAGTAGGATACCGCTATTTTTGCGTTTTTGCTGGAATTCAGATAACCGTTATACCTTACTAAAATTATAAATATTGCGTGATAGCACGTTAGGGTTTTTGGTGGATGAAATATGTTAAGCATGATTTATTTCGATATAATTATCTATTAATTATTATTATTATAAAAACCGATAAAACGAGCATGTTATCTAATGTAAATTATGTCGGGTATGAAAGTATGATTAAAATGATGCCATTGATGAAAAAATAATTTGTATGATAGTTATGTATAAAATAATATGTTGAGCATGCTTAGAAATAATTATAGAATAATTATTATGGATGTGTGCCCTAGGGGCAATTTAGTCATTTTTGTGTATCATGGTATTTGTCTTGAAAATCATGTATAATATGTATTAGCTATTGTTGAGTATGTGAGTATGTGTTTTGGATGGATTAAAGGTGTGGAAAAGGATTTTATGTGTAAAATTACGTATAAGGGCAAAATGGTCATTTGACATATCTAATAATTTAAAAGTGTGTAATTAATAATTAATTTATGGAGTTTTAGCCTTTTCATGGCAAGTGAATAAATTAAAATAGAATTAGTTTTTAAATAGATGATAATCTGGGAATTTTTAGTCTGAGGGGTATTTTGGTCTTTTTAACCTAAAGTATCCAAATGTGAATAATTGAGCCTAGGATGGCCTTAGTATATTTTAAATGTTGGGTTCGAACTTGACCTTGATTATTGTTGCCTCGAATGATTGGAAATAAGTAAGAACGGTTAAGTATGAGAATTTAATTTATCTGTATTCTATGCCATTTCGTGGTCACCTTAATAAAATAATAATATTTAAAGTGAAAGACCTCGAGATCGAAAATGGTGGCTCCTAGGGGTCGATACCCTAAGGACGTGGTTTAGCCCACGGTTGATATGGATTTTGCTGGTGTGCCTTAGTGCCCCAGTCAGGCCCTACATCTTACTCTATTTTGTTCTGCGAACTAATAGGGGGTATTGATACTTATGGATTAGGTGTCCTTGTCGGTAGGGTACTGTGTTACCTTCGTGTACCAGTGCGACCAGGGTACCTTTGTGTCCTTGGGTTGATAGTCGGTAGGATACTGTGTCGCCCTGTTGCGCCAGTATGACTGGAGTACCTTTGTGTCTTCAGGTTGATTGATCTCCCCTCGAGAAAGTAAGTAAAAATGGAAATGATATGATTTGATGGAAATAATGATTATCGGATTATCCGATTGTTTGGTAGCAGCCTTCGTGCCTACCTGAGGTTTCGATAGTAGCCTTCGTGCCTACCTGTGGTTTCGGTAGTAGCCTTTCGTGCCTACCTGAGGTTTCGGTAGTAGCCTTCGTGCCTACCTGTGGTTTCGGTAGCAGCCTTCGTGCCTACCTGAGGTTTTCTGTATTTTTGGTAGCAGCCTTCGTGCCTACCTGTGGTTCGGTAGTAGCCTTTGTGCCTACCTGAGGTTTCGGTAGTAGCCTTTGTGCCTACCTGTGGTTCGGTAGTAGCCTTCGTGCCTACTTGAGGTTTTCTGTGTTTTTGGTAGTAGCCTTCGTGCCTACCTATGGATTTGGTAGCGGCCTTCATGCCTACCTATAATGGTTTATGTCTGTGAGCATACCTGTGATATTATAGATCTTATTATGTTGTATCTGTAAGTTTACCTGTGATGTTATGGACTTATTATGATGTACCTGTAAGTATGTCTGGGATGATATGAATCTTAGTAAATTATACCTATGACGTACGTGATTGTTTGGGAATTTATGCTGAGACATGAATTATGTTGAAGTTGGGTTTTAATTATTACTCAAAGAGTATTTCTGGGGTGTTTAATAATTAGTTTGGTTGTTTCAGATGAATGAAAATGACTAGTACGTGACCTTGATGGAAATTGATCATCTGAGTAATTATTATATCTCAATCATCGTCTTTATATGTATATATCTTATACCATGTTAATTGTATGCCTTGTATGTGTTTCATGCTGATTTATTGTATTAGTTTGGTATAAAGGGTTGCTCAGTACCGTAGTACTAAAGGGTTCATTTTCGTGGGGCCCTTCCTATTCAATGGGCAGTGGACTTTGCAGGTCAGCCTTTGAGCTCAGTTAAATGCTGATAGTTCGGATTTGGGAACGTAGGACTATTCGGTGTTTCTTTTACTATCTTATTTCCGGTTGTATTTGGACCCTCGTGTCCTTCTGTAATTTCTCCCTCGAGTTTCGTAAACTGCTAATGTCGCTTTTAATTAGTAGTATTTATCTAATGTTCTCTCTATCCTGTTTTCTATAACCATGATATTAATTTAAGCGGATTTATGATTTTAGCCTTAGCACTTGGTATGAGAATGGTAGAGGAAACCAGACTTGTACCAAGTGTGGCGGTAACACCCCTTGTTTTTATTGTTTTAGCTTCCGCACTTAACTCTGTAAATGAAATTTTTCAGTCGTAAATTTTGGGGTGTTACAGTTCTCCCCATCGCACTCCTCTCCTATTCTTTTTCTTCCTTCCCCGAGTCACGACACAAGCAAACATGCACATATATATATACATACATACCTCACACTCTCCCTATTTTTCTTTGGTTTTGCCTCACTCTGCTGATATTTTGTGCCAAAGAGCCATTACCGAGCTCCCTCACCCTTCTCCTTCCCTTCTTCTCCCTTTCTTCTTCTTCTTTCTCTTCCTATCCCTATTTTGGCTTTCACGCCACCATCTTCCCCCAACGTGCACTACCTCAGCCAGCACTCGCCGCCCTTTGGTCGGTAGACTGACCACCAAGGTCACCCCAACCTTCCCCCTAGCCGTCGTCGGTTGTCACTGCTAAATGTCGCCTCTTTTCCCTCCTTCTCCCTCTCATGTGTTGCAGCATCATAGTGTGCACGACCAGTGCACGACCTGCTGCACGGCTATGTAGCAGCACAGTGTGCAATGCTTAAAACCTCTGCTGTACAGCCATGCAATCTCTACATCGAATGACCGTGTAAAATTTTTCCTCTCAGCCTGATTCTGCACAGCCATGCAACCCCATTCCTTTGGCCGTGCATCCCTATTTTCACCCCCAAACCTCAACCAAATACCACCAAAATTATATCATAGCTCCACCACACATTCCTCTACGCATCCACACATCTCAAGCTCTCATTGGACTACGGTTATACCTATTTTTACCCTCTTTACCTTGATTTTTTCCCTTTGGTTTAACTCTTCAAGCCTAACGGTAATTTTATTATTTTTCATAGGTGGTTTTCTAGTAGCTTTAGAGGAGGAATTCTAGGATTTGTCATGCTTAGAGCCTGGTGTCCTAGTTGGTAAAGATATTATTCGATACTTAGGACTTTTGATGATAATTGCTTGTATGACTAAATGTGTGTTCATGATATTACTGCTATAATATGTAACATATATTGATGTTGACAAATTGTGATGTCATGAATACTATGTTAAAAGAAAATAAGAGTTGTAAGGGATACCATTATGTTATGATTGTGACAATGATATTATGTTTGTGAGAATGCATCTTATAACATGAAATATGGGTTGAATATTGTTAATATCATACTTGTGGAAATATATCTATGGTTGAATGATAATAATATCACACTTGTGAAAGTATATTCATGGTATGAAATCTGGGTTGAATGATAAGAATATCATATTTGTGAAGATTATAACTTAAGGTATGAAATATGGGTTAAATGATGATAATGTCATAATTGTGAAATTATGTCTTATAGTATGAATATGGGCTAGATGAGTTGAAGAAAATGGCCTTAAGATTTTTCATGAGGTATGATAACTAATGAGGGCTTGGAAAAATAATATGTATGGAAGGTATAAGCTTTTAAAAAATAAAGGTGCTAATTATGCTAAAAGGGGTAACTTGGTTATTATGGCATATGAAGGAAATTTGATAATTTATGTGTTAGGAGACTTAAATTATGACAATAATAACTTGAGTAATTCATGGGAATATTATCGTTATTTTGGGTTTTATAAATGTTTAATAGTAAATTTGGGACAAGTCATCTTGAGATGTTAATATTGTTATTCCACCTTCATGGATTAGAGAATAACTATTGGGATTTAGAAATGATGAATATTTCATATGAAGTGTTATGAAAATTTTATGGGATTTGGACTCAGATACTTCAATGTTTAATATATATCCCTTGGGATGAGATTACTAAATCAAACTCATGGGAATTAGGATGTGCTTTTTGGGTATGATACTAATGATGGGATTTGGAAGATGTCATAATACAATGTGAGTGGAACAACTAACATGGGAGAATGAACATTATAGGAAGTGTAATTATATTTGACGGGACTTAAGGGCTGGACCTATATTACATGCATATCTGTTTGACTGTGTTCTATGCCTGAGAATCAACCATGAAATAAGATACTAATCACTTAAAGTAAAAGAGCACATGAGTAGAGCCATAGTGATTATTTTCACTAAATCTATATAAACATATTCCCGTTCCATTAGGTAGAATAGTAGCTTTGGAGCATTTTGCCTTGAGATGATGTTTTCAATCTCCGTTCCACTGAAAAGAATAGTGGCTCGGATATGTTATTCCCGAGAAGTTTCAAACCGTTCCATTAGTTGAGAATAGTAGGTGCCTACTCATCGTAAAATAAAACATATCTTGACAACCTATGGAAAAGATACTAATAATTTAAAGTGGAAGAATGCGTGAGTTAGGACCATGGTGATTTATTCCCGTTCCACCGGGTAGAATAGTAGCTCAGGAGCATTCTGCCCCGAGGAGATGATTTATTCTTGTTCAACTGGATAGAATAGTGGCTCGGGAGCATTATGCCTCAAGAAGATGTCATCACCTCCGTTCCACCTGAAAGAATAGTGGCTCGGGTGTGTTGCCCCTGAGAAGTTTTAGACCGTTCCATCGGTTTAAGAATAGTGGGGTTCCTACACTCATCGTATACAAAAGAATAAAAATGGACTATACCTAATAAAAGGATCTGGATCGTATTATGTCTTATGAGATGATCATTTACTTAGTTGTATTTCCTTTATCATTTAATGTGAAAGCATGTGCTACTTATATTACTATTTTTGATAGTATTGTTCCCTTACTCAGTATGTAGCGTACTGACCTCCCGTTTTATGGGTGTTTCTCATTCCCATGAGCAAAAGGACCTGGATCATTTGTGTAGGTTTCAAAAGATCAGGTAGATGTCTTTGAGGCCTATGACGCCTTATGTGGGGATAAGTGACTCCATTTATGTCGGGGTCGGGTGAAGAGTATCTGTTATCCGGGTTATATACTGAACTGGATACCCTTTTTGGACTCTTGATCCACGGTATTTCCTTTTTGAATTTGGTATTGTAAAACTCGGAGTAATACTCCCAACTCAGTATTTGCACTATAAATGCACTTTTGATTCTAATTTTGTTGTATCACTTTTGAAACTATTAGCCTTGTGATTGATGTAAGGATGGTTGCATAAACTAGAATTATATCGATAACGGCGGTAACCCCCACTATTTTTACTTAGTTATTTCTACTGCAAATGAATTTTTTTAGTAGTAAAAATTAGGGTGTTACATTATAGGACTGCATATAAAACACCCATAGGCATGTCCCCCTTTTAGCTTATTTATGGAAAACCATGCCATATACCTGTGGAGCTTGAATACAAGGCATGATAGATTGTGAAGAACCTAAATATGAGTATACACTCTGCTAGAATGTATAGGAAGCTACAACTTCATGAGCTTGAAGAGATAAGGGATGATGCATTTGAAAGTGTTATAGCATACAAAGAGAAGACAAAAGCTTTTCATGATAAGATGATTCATGGAAATTCATTTGTAATGGGCCAAAAAGCGTTACATTGCCATTCTTAGCTACGCTTATTCCTAGGTAAGTTACTTTCTAGATGGGTTGGTCCTTTTATTATTACTCATGTTTTTCCTTATGGTGCCATACAAATCAGAAAGAAGAATATAGAAAATGAATTTAAGGCAAATGATCACATGCTTAAATCCTATTATAAGGCATTCACAAAGCATAATGTTGAAGAGGTGTAATTAAAGGAAGAACCCACCTTGACTGAGTAAACTGAAATTACATTAGGTTGAAGACATAAAAATGAACACTACTTGGGAGGCAACCCAATGTGACAAAAGAACTTTATATCCTTTATTTTATTTTATTTATTTATTTATTTTTAATTTTTTTTCTCTCTCTCTCCATACGTAAAATTACATGTTCCTTTATTTTTCTATATACATTGAGGACAATGTGTGATTTTAAGTGTGGGGGTGTGAGTGTTTTTATTTGCTTACATGCTTTAGTGTGTGTGTGTGTGTGTGTGTGTGTGTGTTTGGTATATTTAGAGACTTAGGAGCCATCAAATAGTTAATGATGAGTATATCTTTAAAATCTAACTAAAAAAGGATCATAAGACCAAGATAAAGTGAGTGCAGATTTTTTGCATTAATTTCAAAGTAGGGAACACATATTTACATGTCTAGATGTGAATGGAGCAAGAAAATGTATGATTTTCTAACAACCGACATGGCATGCTGAGATTCATCACATTCCACAATGAGCTTTTGAGTCATATATACCTTTATTTTCAGAGTGAATTCACATAAAATAATCTATATGTCTTGGCTTCAAATTTTCTTTGCAAACATCATACACATTTAATTACTTTGATCAAATTACTTGCCACAATTCTTGTAATGGACTCTAGGGATTACTAGAACTTACTCTTGTGCTAGTCAAATATTATAGTCAAAACATGCTCTAATTAAGAAAATGATAAAGGCAACATAGGATTTCCCACTATATGACCAAATAGCTTGATTCCTAATTTGTGTACATAGGATTTACACCCCATAGTAGACCTTTGAGCCTATATATTAGCCATAAATTTTTTTTCATTACCCACATTAAATAACCCTTGAGCCTTATCCTTACCCTTGCTTAGAGCCAGTGGAAAGGATCGATTCATTATATTATGGACATAGAGTGGTTGTGTATGTGAGTCTGTTGAGAAAGGATTTGGTTGTGTTTGTTGATGGAGATGAAAAAAAATATATATTCATTGTTTAGTCATTGGTTTTATTTTTCTAAAAAAATTGAAAAAAAAAATTGATGAATGAAAAAAGATGTAATCTCCCCAAATTTTAAAAACCTATAATTTAATAAATAACTTTTATTTGGGATAAATTAGCTTTTAAATTTATTTAATTTAATTATTTTATGAATTTTTGAGTATATAAATTTGGATAGGAATATTTAATAAAATAAAATAAATATTTTATTATTTTATCATACTCATTTTATTTAAATAATTTTTTAAACCAATATTTTACTAAAATTATCCTTTTTAAACCAATATATTAAATTATTAAATTAATTTACCTATCAAAAATATTATATTTTATTATTTTATAAATTAAATTATTTTAATTTTTCCTATTTTTCCTTTTCTTTTTTCCCTTTTCTTTTCTTTTCTTTCTCCTTTTTTTCTCTTTTCTTTCTTTTTCCTTTTTCCTTCTCTTTGGGCTGTCAGGCCAGTCTGCTCCTTCGCCCCCTGCACATTAGGTCGCTAGCCCATTTCTCTCCCCTTTTCCCCCTCCTTCCCCTTTCTTTTCCTCAGCCCGGCTCTCTTTCCCTCCTTTTCTTCTCCCGTGCGGTGTCGCCCGGCCCAGCACTCCTTTTTTTTTTCCTTCCTTCCTTCCTTCTTCCCCCGGACTGAACCGGCCCACTTTTCTTTCTTCCCCCCTTCGCCCGGCCTACACCTCCCTCTTCTTCTTCTTCTTCCTTTCCTTCCATCACCATGCCCAACCACCTCTGCCTGCACCTACAGCTACCACCCCAACCTCCAACACACCTACCCCTACCTCCCTCTATCTCCCCGTCATTTTCATGTCCCCTCTCGACCCAACCAACCCTCCCTCTCCTCACGCATGCCCCCCTTCTTTCCCTCTTCTTCCTTTCCCTCTCCTTACCACCCAACCACCCCTGCCACCCTATTGCCGCCCCGACCAGCCACCTACTCCCCCTTTCTCTCCCCCTCCTTTTTCTTCCCTTCGACGACCCCTTTCCTGCCCCATTTCTTCAAGCCTTCTCCCTTCCCCGATCTCCTTCTTCTCCCTTCCTTCTCCTTCCATTTCCCTCCTTGTTTTTGCTCTGCCGCCCCATTCTGCCTCTGCCACCGCCCTAAAAGCCAGCTACAACACCTCCTGCCACCCCTGTAACCGCCCTGCACCACCACACCACCCCTCGAGCCCCTTGCAACCCCCTTCTTCCTCCCCTCTTCTTTTTCTCCCTTCTTGGTAGCCACCCTGCACTTCCTCATTTTGCCGCTGTTCCACCACCTTTGCTACTACCCGAGCCACCAAACCACTCCCTACAACCTCCTTTACCACCCCCTCACCTTCTCTGGCCGAGACAAAACCCCTCACCCCCTCATTTTCCTCCTCCCTTTTCCTTCCTTCTCAACCACCTCCACCTTGGCAGCCACATTTGCAGCCTTGCTGCCCCCTCCACCGCTGCCCTTGGCCGCCGACAACCTATCCCCGACCACCACCTACACCCCCTCTCCACCTATGCACCCTTCCCTTACCCTAAATCCTCCTCTACCTACCCTCATTCCTAGCCCCAAAACCCTAACCTGAAAACACCCCTTCCTTCCTTTCTTCCACCACCTTCGTCCCCTTCCAATCCTTGTTTTGCATGCAGCTCATGCTGCATGAGTAGTTTGATTTGCTGCCTTCCTTTGGATTATTTTGGTTAATGATTTTAAGGTATAATAATATCTAAGTTAAGTATTTTATTAATTAAGTTTTATAAAGTCTTATGCTTTCAATTTTCTTATTCTAATATGATAAGTATTGATATTATTTTTAGGTATTGATTTTTCTAATCAAAGTATGAATCTTTAACTGGAATACCGGTAAGGTTCGTTTTTTGTAGAAATTAAGGTAATCATTAAATCCCACTTAAATGCATGGATAAACGTATGCTAGCACATTAGGGTTTTAATATGTTATTTTGGATGATATATATTGTTTAATATATTATATGTAGTTTCTTATATTGATTGATAAAAAAAGAAAGCATGCTATTTTATATGCCATGTATGGAAGAAATGCTTAAGGAAGGAGATTTGTTACTCAAGAATAAGGTAAGTACTTATCCATGCTATATTATGTTATTATGACCATTAATGCATGAATAATATTGTTGTGAGCCCTAGGGGCATTTTAGTAATATGTCTTGTGCAAGAGTTGGCCTAATATGTGTAGTTGTTAATGAGTATTATGTTGAAATATAATAGTTGGTGGAATTGGATGATGAGAATAAAGTATCAATATTAATATTTTATGTAGTGGTGATAATTTGATAAAGGTAGTGTAATAAAGGGTAAAACGGTAATTTTGGAGGCAAAGGGAAAAATGATAATTTTATAAGAAAAAGGGGTATTATGGTAATTTTGGAAGTAAATGGAAAAATGGTAAATTGTAAGCAAAAGGGTATTATGGTAAGTTTGGAAGTAAAGGGCAAAATTGTAATTTTGTAAGTAAAAGGATAAAATGGTAATTTGTAAGTAAAAGGGGAAAATGATAATTATAATAATGGAGAAGGGTAAAATGATAATTATAATAATGGAGAAGGGTAAAATGATAATTATAATAATGTAGAATGATAAAATGGTAATTATAATAATGGATAAGGGTAGTTTGGTAATTATGATAATAGAGAAGGGTAATTTGGTAATTTAATCAACTAAAGGGTAATTTGGTAATTATAATAATGGAGAAGGATAAAATGGTAATTATGATAATGAAGAAGGGCAATTTGGTAATTTAACCAACTAAAGGGTAATTTGGTAACTATGATAATGGAGAAGGGTAATTTGGTAATTATGATAATAGAGAAGCGTAAATTGGTAACTATAATAATGAAGAAGGGCAATTCAGTAATTTAACCAACTAAAGGGTAAATTGATAATTATAACAAAGGAGAAGGAAAATTTGGTAATCTAACCAACCAAATGGGAAATATGATAAGTGTAACAATTATGAAGGGTGATTGGTGACATAATAAGTGTGGGAGATAACTTAGTAACCTAACCGAGGAAGGATGTGGCTAAGAACAATTATGTGTGTGTTATGTGCCTTGTGTGCCATATGTTGTTCCATGTTGTGTACTTTATGCTTAATGACTAATCATTTGTAGTGTAGCTTGGAGTGGAAATATGCTTATGTAACTTTCTTATGGCATGTAGATGATGATTATATATGTTGTGCTTATGATGTTATATGACGTGATCCTCTAGGACATGCATGCTAGGAAGTTTAATAATATGTTATGAGATGAAAGGATAAAAAGGGAAAGAGGGGAAATGAGTTGATTTAAGGGATATGATATTGACCTAATTATCTCATGATCCATGAGGGGGAAATAAAAAGAGGTTATGATCAAAATGAGCAAGTGATGTGAATCTTACATGGGAAATTTCTAAGGTCTGCATGGGATGATCCTTATATAATAAAGGTGCTAGGGTTTTGAGTGGCCAACTAGGGTTTTATGGTCACATGTATAATTGGTGAGTAGAGTGATAGGATTTGGGTTGAATCTAAATGAGATAAGGTGTTGGACGATAAAAGAAAGGTTGGGCCACATAGGTTCAATTAGGGGTTTAAGGGAAAACCCTAGAGAGTGATAGTGAGAGAATTTGAATATCATAAGGTGATGGGCCTTAACCCACACCATTAGGAGTTGGGTTTTCGTTATGAGTAAATGGAAGGATGAATGGATGTCTGGATATGATAAGAGGCACAGAAGTCTCAAAATATGAGACGGGCCCTCTCGGGAGGATAAGAGTAGAGGTCGGTGACATGAATGTTAAGGGTGAAATATTTTCAAATAAGATACGAATAAGGCATTAATCATTTAAAGAGAAAGATTGTTGAGCCAGACCTAGACCGGTCCACCGGTGAATAATAGTGGCTAGGAGCCTTTTGCCCTGCATGATTTTCGGTCCACCGACTATAATAATGGGAGATTCTATGTTCAACAAACCAAACTTAATGACGATAAGACATGGGAAAGACACTAAGTAATTACAGTGGAACACAATGTGAGTCGGGGCCAAACAGGTCCACCAGCAAATAGTAGTGGCTAGGAGCGTTCTGCCTTGGAGGCTGGTCCACCGACAATAATAGTGGTCAGGAGCATTCTACCCTGTATGTATTCTAGTCCACTAGCTATAATAGTGGGGATCCTGCACTCACATGGATATATAATTTGAGAGATGACTGAATAATGATGGACTAATGGCTTAAGGCCCAGAAGTATTGATTTTGCATTACGACCTGTTAATATTTGATGGACTTGTTAAGTATGTGAATGTTGTGTATGCATATCTTATCATATATGTAGTTATGTATCATGTTGTATTGAGGGCCTATTTTTTAGTGTATTTTAAAGGATTACTCAGTACTATAGTACTAAAGGGTTCCATTCGTGGGGCCCCTAGCTATTCAATGGGCAGTGTCCATTGCAGGTCCATTTCAGGTACTATTTAAGTGGGCAACGGGAAATAGCGTAAGGAACTATCCAAAAAATCCTAGGGTTACACTCTCTCTCTTTTTAAACCCCAACTTAAATGTTGTTCTTGTCCTTGTAACCACAACAGATGGATTTCATGCTTGTAAATGGTTTACTACGCTACTCTAATTTAATTATGGTTTGAGTTTCTCGTAAGTTATATTTTTCTCTTTTAGCCTTCGCACTTGGTACTGGAACGGTAGGTGTGAACCAGTCTAGTACTAAATGTGGCGGTAATATCCCCAGAATTTATAGTTTTGTTATTTTGCTTCTGCTAATTCTTTTAATAAAATAAAATTTTTCAGTAGTGAATTTTTTGGGTATTATAAAAGAAGAAAAAGAAGAAAGTGATGCAACATAAGGGAAAGAGGGAGATATGGAGATGATTTTGAGAAATTTCTATTCATATTCTATTTTTTTATCTCCTTATTCTAATTTGGTGTTAAGGTTGAGATATGTATTATTAATCATCATTGATGTAGAGTTAATGCTTATATTTCATCTTATTATTAGGGTTACACTACTTTTTGACTTTTTAGCACCACAATCCTAGAATACTCTGTACCTTTCATACTTTAACACCATTACAACATATAAGTAATTTACGTTTGATTCTTGAGATGGACAACCATTGATCTGATGGAGATTAATCACAAGAGCTAAGCATATGGTTCGGTCCATTTGATAGGTATTTGATATCCATCATGAGGTTTTTATTCACAAAAATATGAGCTTCTTTGTTGATATATATGAGTCATTTTTTATTTTTATCATCTTATCTCACATAATTGAGTGTTTTTATACAATTGTAGCCATGAACCTTAGAGAGAAAAATAGAGGGTATCCATAATAAGGATAGATCTTGATTTGACTAAGGTGTGGTAAATTTTAATCTATATTATTGCTCTGTCCATATCTGTCATGTTTATATGCAAACCATACGATGAAATTAACCCTTTAAATTTTCCTATGATGAATCTTGGTTGAGTGTTAATCTTGGCATTATGAAAGTAAAAGATTTTGAAACAAATTTAGTTAAGGGTGTTAGGTGTGTTTTTATTTTTCTATCTAAATTATGTGTGATTTTATGAGTATATTATATACAAAACCCTCACGAGATCCTACTCGTCATCTAATGGTAACATAGGGGTTTAAATGGCTTATTACACATACTAAGTGCAATTGTGAGACCTACGAAAGTGGCTAGTTAGTTTTATTTTTATTTTTTTTCTTCAATTTGATTCATGTCTTGCATGAAGACAAGCAAGAAGTTAAGGATGGGGGTATTTATGAGTACATTTTTTTTTACATATTTTATATCCTTTTAATCTTAGTTTTTGGTATTTTATTTGAATAATGTATGAGGATAATTATAATTTTATGCTTAACTCATAATAATCCCATATATTTAATTATTTGTATAACACCCCCAAAATTCACTATTGAAAAATTTCGTTTAATTAAAAGAAAATTAACGGAAGTAAATTAATAAACCGTGAACTTTGGAAGTATTACCGCCACACTTAGTACCAGACCGGTTCACTCATACCGTTCCAGCACCAAGTGCTAAGGCTAAAAGAGTAAATACCATTTTACGAGAAACTTAGGCATTTAAAAATCAGAGAAGCACAGTAAACACTTTACAAGAGAAAAATTCAACAACGGTGGTTACAAAATAAAAAATTCATTGAAGTTGAAAGAGACAGATTAAAACCCTAAAATTCCGGACAGTACCTTACGCTCTTTCCCGAGAACCCACTTAAATAGCACCTGAATACAACCTGCAAGGGGTACTGCCCATTGAATAGGCAGGGGCCCCACGAAGGAAACCCTTCAGTACTACGGTACTGAGTAACCCTTTAAAAATGCACTTAAAAACAGGCACGCAATGTAACACATGAAATACTACTACATTCATATATAACTATAGGTATAAACATGATATTCGGATCCATTTATTTGTACATCCAATAATTCAATCATACATTAATAGCGTATACATAACATTCACTTTCATATATTCACTTACTTAACAAGTCAACCAATATCAATAGACCATAATGAGTAATCGATATATTTTGAGCCTTAAGGCCATTGGGCCATCATTAATCATCTTAATGATTAGTATTTTTCCATAACTTATTCACATCCAAATCAAATTTAATTGAGCTCAGGACCCCCACTATTCTGGCCGGTGGATCGAAATACATATATATATATATATATATCATCTAGTGTAAAAACATCCTGGGCCACCGTTATATCTTGTGGATCGATATTCATGAACATCATCCGGGGCAAAACATCCTGGGCCACTATTATTTCCGGTGGATCGGTACTCATCAAATAATTCAACTGGTCCCGTCTCGTTAATCTTTCACTTTAACAATTAGTATTTTCCCTTTTTATTTATCTCAACAATTCTATTTATGTGCATCGATAGGGAGATCAAGAACCCGAGACACAAAGGTACACCGGTCGCACTGGTGCGTAAAAGCAACTCAGTACCCTTCAACTAGTAACCCAGGGACGCAAAGGTACCCTGGTCGTACTGGTGCATGAAGCTAACTCAGTACCCTACCGACAAGGACACTTAATCCTTAAGTATGCATACCCCCTAACTAGGTCCGTAGAGCTATATAGAGTAGATATAGGGCCTGGTTGGGGCACAAAGGCACACCAGCAAATACCAAATAATCGTGGGCTAAACCACGTCTTTAGGGTAGCGACCCCTAAAGAGCCACCATTCTCGATCTCAAGGTCTTTCACTTTGAGTATTAGCGTCTTAATTAAAGGTGATCACAAAAGCACAACAATTAGATAATTATCCACTTTTAATCGTTCAGGTATCATCAGAAATTTCTTATTCAAATGGTTGTCCAAGGTAACATAGAGGAATCATTAAGGCCATCCTAACTCATCTAATTCCGAATTAGTATTCGATCTCGTGATTCTTACTAATCATCAAATATTCCCATCTCGCTAATCAGCGTTATTTGAGATATTAGATACAACTACTCATTTACCCCTTACTTATAAAATTATTAGGTCATCCCTTCCTTACTTGACAAATTACCATATTACCCTCCTTGTTACAAAATCACCAAGTTACCCTTACTCGATTTAGGTTACTAAATTATTTCTCATACTTATTAGGTCACTAATCCCCTTAATAATTATTACACTTAATATACTTTCCATTTAGTTGGTTAGGTTACCGTTTTACCCTTTTTTCCTTTATTATAACTAATAAATTATCCTTGAGTTGATCAAATTACCAAATTACCCTTCCTCCTTATCCTAATTACCAAATTAACCCTTTTATTCAGTTAATTACCAAATTACCGTCCTCTATTATCAATTACCAACTACCCTTCTCCATTATCAAAATTACCAAATTACCCTTGGTTGGTTAAATTACCAAATTACCCTTTTAGATGATCATAATTACAATTTTACCCTTCTCTATTATTAAATTTACCAAATTACCCTTTAGTTATCTAAGTTACCAAATTGCCCTTCTTAATTGTCATAATTACCAAACTACCCTACTCCATTATCAAAATTACGAAAATACCCTCTAGTCGGTTAAATTACCAATTTACCCCTCACATTTATCATATTTACCATTTTACCCTTCTCCATTATTAAATTATCAAATTACCCTTTAGTTATTTAAATTATTATTTTACCCTTCTCAATTATTATAATTACCAATTTACTCCTTTCCAATTTCCACTTTTACCCCTTTGATTTACAAAATTACCGTTTTACCCCTTTACCTTCAAATTTACCATTTTACCCCTTAACTCCCAAAAATTACCACATCGCCCTTTTACTTATAAAATTCCCATTTATCCTTAATTATGAGATTACTATCTTACCTCTTTTAATTTCCAATTTATCATTCTACCCGTTAATCACAAAATTACTACTTTACCCTTTAATTAGATAATTACAATTTTACCCTTTTAATTACAAAATTACCAACTTGCCCTTTTATTACAAATTACCAAATTTCCCTTACCAAATTGCCCCTTTTATTTCAAAATTTCCAAATTGCCCTTTTATTACAAAATTACTATTTTACCGTTTTTAGGCTAGGAAAAGAGGCATGTGGGGGTAGATTTAAGGCAAGGGAAGGATGCAGAGGTGGAGAGGGGGTGTAAGTGGTGGTCGGGGATGCATTGGAGGCGGATAAAGGTGGCAGCGGCCGCAGCAGAGAGGCCGCGAAGAGGGGCTGTCGGGAAGGGGTCGAGATGGAGGCTGGCGAGGAAGGAAAATGGGGAGGAAAAATGGAGGCTTTCGGGTGACGGTTTCGACCGAAGGAGGATTGGGGATGGTAGAGGGGGTTGCAGGGAGTAATAAGGTGGCTCAAGTGGCGGCGGAAGCGGCGGGAAGGCAGCGGAATGAGGCGTTGTAGGGCGGTTGCCGATAAGGGGGTAAAGAAGAGAAAAAGAGGAGAGGAGGAAGAATGGGGCTGTGGGGCGGCTTGATGGGGGTTGTGATGGCTCGAGGGTGAGGTAGAGGGTGGCAGAAGGTGGTTTTAGTGGTGTTTGAGGTGGCAGTAGCGGCAGAGATGGGTGGCGAAATCAAAACAGGGGAGAGAGGGGAGGAGAAGAAAGGGAGAAAAGGAGGGGCTCGGGTATGGCAGAATGCTCGAAAAAAAAACACAGAGTGAGCATGGAGGAGGAATAAATAGGAGAGGAAGAGAAGGGAAGGGATAGGGCTCGAGGGGTGGCTATAGGTGGTAGAGGGATGGCCATGGCAGGGAGGGGAAGGGGACGGCAATGGCAGGGAGTGGGGAAGGGAGAATGGGGTTGGTATGGAGCAAGGAATGGCGAGAGAGAGATAGTTAGGGGGGCCAATGGGGGGAGGGAGTTGCAGGGAGAGGGAGTTGCAGGGAGTGGCGATGGAAGGGAGTGGGGAAGAAGAAAGAAAGAAGAAGAAGGATTGGGGAGGCTGGTGCTGGGCGTGCGAACAGACCGGCCGAGGGAAGAAGGAGACGGCCCGGTCGAGGGAGAAAGAAAAGAAAGGAGGAGGGGCGGCCGGCTCGCGCGAAGGAGAGGAGAAAGGAGCTGGGCCTGGAAAGGAGGGAGGAGGGGGAGAAGTGGGCCAGGCCCAACGCGCAGGGGTGAGGGAGAGGCAAGCCGAAGCAGGCCGGTGGCCCAAAGAAGAAAAAGAAAGAGAAAAAGAAAGAAAAGGGAAAAGAAGGAAAAAGGGGAAAAAAGAAAAGAAAAAATTGGTTTTAATTAAAATAATTTAATTTATAAATAATAGATTACAATATTTTGGGTAATAAATTTATTTAACAATTTAATTAAAATATAAGGGTTTAAAAGGATAATTTTAGTAAAATAAGGGTTTGAAAATTTATTTAAATAATAAGAGTATAATAAAATAACAAAATATTTATTTTAACTTATTAAATATTTATAATAAATTTTGTAAGCTCAAAATCCATAAAATAATTAAATTAAAAATATTTAAAAGCTAATTTATCCAAAACAAAATTTATTTATTAAAATATAAGCTTTTAAAAATTCGGGGGATTACAATTTGAACTAAAATGATATAAAATGAATTGATTTAGAGTACAAGATTATTTATTAATTCTTCTAATATTATTTTGTGGTTAAAAAAAGGGTTTAGGTCATTTGGACCAAAGGATGAAGACCAGAGAAACCATGCAAATAAGGCCTAACAAAAATGTATAAAGATAAAATAAACCAATGCAAGAAGTAGGAGGGACGGAAAAGGAAAAAAAAAAGAAGAAGTGGCAGAGAAAGAAAAGAGAAAGATAAGACAAAAAGGAAAATGCCTAATGAGAAGTGATGTGGCACAAAGATAGAAAATAATAAAGAAAGCAGGGGACATACGAGGTAGAGGGAAAGGAGAACCGAGTAGAGAAGCGAAAGGGAGAAAGAAGAGAGGGAATGACACACAGAAAGAGAGGAGAAAGGACAAGAGAGCAGAAGAGAGAGGAGTGAAAGAGAGACACATGGAAGAGGAGGTGAGAGAAGAGAAAGAAAGAAGAGACAAGGGTGATAGGGCGTTAGGCGAGGAAGCAGGCGACGAAGAGGAGAGAGAGAGAAGAGATGGATGATAGGCGTAAAAGAAAGAAGATAGGGAAGACAACTGTCAGTGATTAATTAAGAAGAAGAGAGAGAAAGAATCGGCGGGAGAAAATTCTACTATATTTATTTTCGGTTCTTTATTCCTCTATTTTTAGTATATATTTCTAATATATATATTTTTGTGTAATTTATTTATTTATTAAGATTTACAAAATAAATTTTTCTAGGAAATAGATTGAAACCCTAAACTATAGTTTGAGATATAATATTAATTTTCTTTATTTCATGATATTGCCCTTTGACTCTACTTTAATTGTTATAATTTATATATGTGATTATGTTGAGTATGATTTATACAATACATACCTCATTCTAACTTCCTCATAGTGATAGTACGTAAGATTGTATGCTTGCTACTTGCTAGGTGACTATATGAATATGCTAGAATTTATTTGTATAAATTGAAGTTAGGTTAGATAACAATTTACTTAATAGTTTTGTCATTCTAACCGGAACAATGAAATGTTTAGATATATGTGGATCAAAGGAGAGGAATACAACTAGACACGTTTGAGGGACTAGTTTAGGTACTTATATTGATATCCTTCCACTTTTGCTTAATGTTTCAAATTTAGTTAAATATAGGAGGCGCTTGTTGCTACTATACTGCTAGAATTTAATCGGATTTAATATTGATGTTTTGTCGTATTAATTATTTCAAGGAAGTAATATTAAGGCATATAGACCTACTTTTAGCTTGCAACTTGGTAAGTTTATTTCTTGTGATTAAAAGATAAATTAGAAATTATTATTATATTTTAATCTAGTCTAGTGGTAGATTTCGATTTCCCTAGCATATTCATCATATTTACATTCGTCTATTATATTTATTAATTTCTTTTATTTATTCTTTTTTATTTTTTTTATTTTTTTAAAAACCCTATTATTATTTTTTTCTTATTATTTTTTTTGTGTGATTTAGAATTTTTTTATTTTCTTATTTGTGAGCTAGCTAAATAAAAATGATCATTCTTAATCCCCGGTATAGAATGATACCATTATTTACCAATATTATAATTGACAACAAGAGGGATTTTATAGAGTATAAATTTATTTATGTAAAATTCATCATTATATTTTATTATGTTGACCATATCTTTTGTATATCAGGTAATTCCTAATCTGTAGCCTTATTGTATCTTGTGTTTTAGGTAGTTGTGAATATTCTAGCCTAGAATCACATTGGTTAGCATTGTATAAAATACACCATTGTATATTGAAATGATAAGGCAATTATATTCCTTTCATGGTATCAAAGCCTTCTATCTCTTCTTGCAGGTCCTTTAAATTCTCCAAGTTTCTTCTTTTCTAAGCTTTTCTCAAAGCTAAGCATAACCCAACCATTATACCCTCCTTCTCCAGGCTTTGTTTCCCTCTATAATTTTTTCTAGCTTCTTTTCAACACATATTCTGCATCTTCTTCTCACTCCTCTCTAGCCTTCCTTCTCGAAAATTGTAGAATTAGCATTATGTATACAAGATTCAACTCTAACCTAAGGAGATTCCCTTTCGACAGATGCAGCTTCTTCCACTTTAGGCGCCACCACATCTCTACTCCCTACAAAATATCCTCCTTCCCTTTTGCTACCTTATCTTCCTCTCCCTTTTCCTCTTCAATGGATGACAAAATTCATCCTGCCACCACCGTCACAAACATCAAAATAGCCATACCTATTACGTTGGATTATGAATCTGTTCAATATAAAAATTGGGCAACCTTGTTCAAAATCCACGCTAAGGCCACCCTTGTCTACGACCATATCATCCCACCTATGGTTGATGACATAGCTAAGACTCCGGCTTCTCCTCCAAAAACCAAGGCTGGTCTGCTTGCTGAAAAGGCTCATTGGGATTGCAATGACAACATTGTTCTCCAATGGATTTACGAAACCATCTCTAATGATCTCCTAAATACCATCATTGATCTCGACGACAACGCTGCCAATGCTTAGAACTATTTGGTGGAATTGTTCCATGATAATAAGACCTCCCAGGGCATCCATCCCGAGATGGAGTTCACCAATACATATTTGCGTGACTTCCCGGATGCAAAGGCGTATACTCATTGACTTAAAGTATTGGCTGATCAGATGGCCAATGTTGGGGCCAAAGTTAACAACCAAAGCATGGTGATTCGCCTTCTTGTTGGATTGACCGATGCATATGAGACTTCTGCGACAATAGTTTAGAATAAGACACCACTGCCTACGTTCATGCAAGCTCAGTCAATTATGCTCTTGGAAGAAACCACCAGGGCCGAACATGCAAAAATTAACTCTGCTCTTATGATGAATTCTAATACTAATAATCTAGATTTTAATAATAGACAACAACAATCACAAGACAATAAGTCTCAAAATCGGGATTCCTCTCAAAATTAGGGTAAGAAAAATAATAGAGACTGAGGGGGGAACAAAAACAACTGCGGCAGTGGCCACAGAGGAGGAGAAAACCACAACCAACAGCCACGATAATAGCAACAACAACAATAGTGGCCATCCTCCCAGTAGTAACAACACTGGTCTTACCCACCTTGGGGTATGTGGGCTCCACAGCCTTGGGCCACACCACCCTATCCGTACCCCACAACTGAGTGGCAGGCCCGCCCACCAATGGCAGCCAGACAACAAGGCATTTTAGGTGCCCGCCCATAGTAAGCTTTCTTCACGACTACCCCGGCTCCGAGTACCTCCACACCTACTGATGTTGAACAAACCATACTCTCTCTTTGCACCAACCATATGAAAACTGGTATATGGACACCGGTGCAACTTACCACTTGACCGCACATCAAGTACTTTCTCGTCTTACTTTAATTTGAGCAAAAATAATGGTATAATTGTTGGTAATGGTAGCATGATTCCAATTCATGGTTATGGTAATACCTCACTTTCCCAAACAAATCCCCCATTACACCTCAAAAATGTTTTTCATTCCTCTAACCTAATCAAGAACCTTATTTGGATACATAAATTAACTAACGATAATATGGTTTATGTTGAATTTGATCCTTCTGGGTTTTTTGTGAAGGACCTTCAGATGGGGAACCGACTAGTGAGATGTGAGAGCACGAGTGATCTTTATCCATTCACCACCAAAAATCAGGCCATTCCACATTTAGCATCTCCATAAGCTTTTACTATTATTTCTCTTACAATTTAGCATTCTTGTCTAGGTCATCCGGGAAATGCTATTCTTGTTACTCTTCGTAATAGTCATTTAATTCAATGTAATAAGGCCTGTAATTCTTTTTACCCATCTTGTGTTCTTAGGAAATTTGTTAAATTGTCATTTCATGATTCACTTTCGTTTACTATTATGTTGTTCGATATTGTTCACAGTAATTTATGGACGTCCCCTATTGTTACTTCATATGGCCATCGTTATCGTATTCTATTTCTTGATAACTATAGCAATTTTTGTGGACATTCCCATTATCTCACAAATCTCAAGTTCACAATTTTTTTATTATCTTTTCAAGCCTATATAAGAACCTAATTTGAAAAAGAAAGCAAAACATTTTAACGTGATAATGGCCATGAGTACGATAATAGTTCTTTTCATAATTTTTGTGAACAACATGGCATGTCATTTTGATTCTCATGTCCTCACACATCTCCTAAAAATGGAAAAGTAGAATAAAAAATAAAAACCTTAAATAATATTGTTCAAACTTTGCTTTCCCATTCTTCTATGCTACCTTCATTTTGGCATCATGCTCTATAAATGACAACCTATCTCTTAAACATTCTTCTCATAAAAATCCTAGGTTACAAATCCCCAACTCAAATTCTCTACTAGAGAACTCCATCATATTCCCATCTTCGGGTCTTCGGGTGCTTATGCTATCCTCTCTTCCCATCCATCTCCATAAATTAACTGCAAGCCCAATCAACTTCATGCGTTTTTTTAGGGTATCCCAACAATCACAGGAGTTATAAGTGTTATGATTTATCATCTCGAAAAATCATATTATCTCGACATGTGGTTTTCAATGAGACTCAATTTCCCATCTCCAAGATTCATTCTCCACCTAAATCAGCCTATGAGTTTTTTGGACGATGCATTATCCCCTCTTTTAATTCGTCAAATTCACAAACAAAACTCATCCGTCAACCTCCCTGAGAACAGTCTTGCATCAGCCCACTCTCCTCCCTCTCATTACTCAGCCCACACTCCTGTAGAGACCCACAAACAAGTGGCCCAATCATCTCCATCAGCCGCCCCATCTCTTCTTCAACCCAAATTAACCTTGTCTTTAGAGGCCTAATCTACTGCCCAAACTCCACATTCACCATCTGTCACTTCCCAACAACCCTAGATACGCACTACCAATCCTACTAGCTTGTTGACCAGCAGCCTAGGCCCATACATTCCCCCTCACCTCTGTTCTAGGTCTCACTCTCCAAGCCCAGCTGTCACCCCTCCACAGCCTAGCCATCACGAACCTCAGATCCAACACATGACCACCCGTAGTCAACATAGGATTTTCAAACCAAACCGAAAATACCATGCCTTAAGTGCCACAACTCCACACATTTCACTTATCCCTCTTAAACCACTGAGTGCACTTAATGACCCAAATTGGAAAAATGCTACGTTAGATGAATATAACGCTCTCATTAAAAATAAGACATGGGACTTGATACCTCATCTATATAATGTTAAAATCATTCGATCAATGTGGATATTTCGACATAAAAAAATCTAATGGTTCTTTTGAGAGGCATAAAGCCCGTCTTGTAGGTGATGGTAGGTCTCAAAAAGCAGGAGTTGACTGTGACAAGACATTTAGCCTGGTTGTAAAACCGAATACTATTCGAACAGTTCTAAGTATTGCATTGTCCAACTCTTGGCCTATTCATCAATTGGACGTTGAGAATGCTTTCTTGCACGATAATTTAAATGATACAATGTACATGCACCGGTCCTTGGGATTCAAAGATCCCACTCATCCTAATTATGAATGCCTACTACGAAAATTACTTGATAGTCTCAAACAAGTACCTCGTGCCTGGTATCAATGATTCACTGATTTTATTGCCACCATTAGGTTTTCTCACAGCAAATCGGATCAATCATTATTCATCTATTATCGCAGGATTGACAATGCTTATCTTTTATTATATGTTGATGATATTATAGTAACTACTTCCACAGACTCTCTCAGACAATCCATCACGTCTCTTCTTAGTGCCAAACTTGCCATGAAGGATCTAGGCCCATTGAGTTATTTTCTTGGTATTGCTATCACCTATCATAAAAATGGTCTATTTCTTTCTCATCAAAAATATACCAAAGAGATTTTAGAGAGAGCTGGGATGTCGACATGTAATCCATATCCCATGCCTGTTGATACTAAGGGTAAACTAAGCTATGAATCTGGTGCCCCGTATGATGATCCAACCAAATATCGTTGCTTAGCTGGTGCCCTCCGGTATCTTACCTTTACTCAACCTAACATCTCCTATACAACCCAACAAGTTTGCCTCTTTATGCATGATCCTAAGGTTGAACACATGGAGACCTTAAAGTGCATTATTCGATATGTGCAAGGTACAATTAACTTTGGTTTGCATTTATATAAATCATCAGTTCAATCTATCTGGTCATACACAAATGCAAACTAAGGTGGATGTCCTGACACAAGGCATTCTACCTCGGGTTATTGTGTTTTCATAAGTGATAACCTCATTTCATGGTCCTCAAAACGACTGGCCACAATATCCAAGTATAGTGCCGAAGTTGAATATAGGGGTGTCACAAATGTTGTCTCTGAATCCTATTAGATTAGGAATCTTCTTCTTGAACTATATTACCCAATCCAAATGACCACTTTGGTCTATTGCGATAATATTAGTGCGATATATATATCCAAGAATCGAGTACAACATAAGAGCACTAAACATATTAAAATGGATATCTACTCTGTTCATGAAAAAGTACAAAAAGGAGAGGTGCATGTCCTTCATGTCCCGTTATGTTACCAGATAGTAGATATTTTCACAAAAGGACTTCCGCAAATATTATTTGATGATTTTTGGGATAGTCTCAATGTACTGCAACCTCCTACTAAGACTGTGAGGGTGTGATAGAGTATAAATTTATTTATGTAAAGTTCATCATTATCTTTTATTATGTTGACCATATCTTTTATATATCAGGTAGTTCCTAATATGCAGCCTTATCATATCTTCTGTTTTAGGTAGTTGTGAATATTCTAGCCTAGAATCACGTTGGTTAGCATTGTATATAAGGCACCATTGTATTTTAAAATGATAAGGCAATTATATTCCTTCCAGACTTAAATTACGTATCGGCTACGGCTACACCACCGTGTTTGCTCTTTCTATTTGGAAGCTTTGGGAAGTCATAAACTGATAGATTTTTCAAGATACCCATATCCCACCTAAGAGTGACTATTCATTTTGAGGCTAGTAAAAGATCGGCATGTGACATGGCTTAAGGTTCATGAGTTTGTTCCTCCTCACCTCCATATATTTCTTCAACGTGTAGGTTGGAGGGGGGACTAAACTTGACTTTATGAAAATTAATGTAGATTGAAATGCCATTATGAACCTAGGTTTTATCTCCTCCAGTGGTGTTGTTACTTACTTGAGACCGTTTTTTTTAAATGACTTATTTAGCTTTTCGGCAGATGTTAGTTGTTAATATATAGATGACTACAGCTTACTTCAAGCTAAAAAAAACTAAAAAAGATAGATTTCTTATGCATTAGCAACTCCAGTGACTCGGAGTCGGTTGTTTGACTCTTAAATGGCTTGTTGCCTTAGTGCCGCCCTCATCATCATTTGCTACAAGTGTGACAAATTTTGATGAAGAGCTTCTCTATTTGGTACAACCTCCACGAGTATAGAGAGACAAACTTAGATCCAAATAGATACACCCACATGGATCATAATTTAAGTTATGATTTGTATATTTTCCACGATCCTCTCCCTAGTGTTAGTAATGAGCCATTTTTAATAGAATTGGAGGCACCATGTCCAAGTGCTATACAATCTTGAGCTAGGTTGTATTCTGGATCTCATATCCTCTTCTGCTGATTTAGGCTTAGGGGGGAGGGGACATGAGATCATCTTAACTAAAATTTTCTATTTAAAATGGCGTCCCATAGTTTGACTCCTCTAGCGTAAATATCAAAACAAAGCTTAAATGTCATAGATCCCAAGCATGAGGAAGGTCCATATACCAACCCACTTTAACTTACATAGAGTCCACAATTATTAATTTTTATTTGTTCTTATTAACTTTATGTAATTTCATATTGGACACATTAAGATGCTAACCCTAAGTTTAATGCTACCTATAAACCCTAATTATTTTAGTACAAGACCCAAGAATAACTTCGTTAATCCCTAGTAATTAATTAACTATACAAGTAATGTGTGACCATATATATAGAGAAGAATTAAACTCCCTCCATTTAAAATAAACAAATATTTTCAATAATTAAAACACTATATTAGAAAATAATAAATATATCTATAATATAACAAGTATGCCTTTTATTGAAAAATAATACACCAATTAATGGATAGGTGAAAAAATAAATATAAAACTAAAAAATAATAAATTAAAAAATTAAAATAAAACTTTTGACCTAAAAAGACTTTCTTCTAGAGTATCATCTTTGCACCCAAAAAAAATAAATTTCTTAGCAGCGATGCCATTTAAGTGCCTAAACTTAATAATAATAATAACTTCAAATTTTACAACTCCCTATAGCCATAACGAGAGTTGATAAAAGTTGACTTAACCCAATCTACATAAAACCCAACCCAATATAATTTAATAAATTCATCAACTTGACTCGATTCAAAACTAATCCAACTCAATAATGACCTAAATATAAGTGAACTAACCCGGCCTGACCCTATCCGAACCCATAACCTACCACCAGTTCAACTCATTACCAATCCAACCCGTTATTAATCCGATTCGCTATCAACCTAACTCGACTCAACAAAACTAAATTCAATGTTAACCAATTATGATAATAAAAAAACAAACATGTCTTATTTATTCATAGCTTTTAAAAATATATTTTTATTTTTATTTTACTTATTTTTCTTTTATTGTGATTATTTATTCACCAATGATATTTTAATTTTACTTATTTTTTTTGCATAAAAACACAACATTAAAAAATATAATAATAAATAAATAGTAATTATAACACATTATTAATCACATGCTTACATAAAGTTATGCTTAATTCTTACCTATAAAGTTAATGAGTTAGATTAATTTTAATGGTTAATATCTAATTTAACCTAAAACTAAAGCAATTCGATCCGGTATTAACTCAACCTAAACCCAACCCGATCCATCAAAACCTAAAAAGATATAATTAATCAAGTCAATATAAATCTAACCCGTCAAATTAACACAAATATAAAACCACCTAAATATAAGTTTGTTCGAAGCAAACCCAACCCTATAAGGATGTAAATGAAGCGTGTTCAGGATAGGTATGCATATACCCGTACATGATAAAAAAAATTTGTACCTAAATTTATATCCGTACTGTACACCAAACGAATATCTATTAACACCCATATCTATATCCGTTGGATATCTATTACCCGATAAATAATTTATTTAGCCATTAACAGATATTATCTAATGGATAAATTCATTACTCGACAAATAAACCTCTTTAAAGTTAAACCAAATGATAATTTTAACATTAATTTATACTATATTTATTTTAAAATTAAGGATAAAAAAATTATTATATATTTAATAAATAGGTACAGATATTGATAGAAGTATGGGCACAAGTACAGATATAGATATACAATACCTATATCCGCACTCAAACCTAACGGGTTATTTTTTCTACCATCCATATCCATTTAAATATCTGACAAATAAAATCCATCAAGTTTTAGATAAAATCTATCCCATTTACATTCCTAGACCTGATCCGACAAACTAAACCGAAATAATCTATACCCAACCCGACTTAAAATAAAACTATCTCAACTCAAACCTAACCTAATTCAATAAATTAACTTTATATAAACCAAATCTATAATAACCCAAACTGATCCAAATAATAAGATGTCTAAAATGACTCAAACCCACCCGACCTAATCCAGAAAAAAAAATAAACCACAAATAACCCAACCTAAAAAGGATCCAATTTGCTATAACTCAACCTAAACCTGACCTAATTGCTACCTATAGCCATGACTACTTATTTGACAACTAAGCGCTGGTTGGTGCCTAGCAAAATATTCTACGTTCCTTTGAAACAAAGAGCTCGTTGCAACACAATTGTGATCTCTGAATAAGACTCCTTCACAAGCTTCATATCAAGGTACACGAACCTCATGTTCGTAATCATATTCGTGCAACTCAACCGCATCACAAACATGATCTCCCCGCAAGTGCAAAGCCCATGTGTGACATCCATGTGAGTTGCAAAACAGACGGCATACATACCCTTCGAGGCACAAAAACCAAACCAAGGACCTCTGGAACATAAAACCCCAGTTCTGCAACAGCTAGGAAAAAGTCTCAGATTCGAATAAAATGTTAGCCCAACTTCATAGTCCAAACCGAAATAAAGACCGAACTATTTTTCATGCCCGCACTAATGATCATTTCGGACACTTTGATCCCATGTATGATGGAACAAATGATGTTCCTTCAGCTGTTTGATTAACTGACTACAGAAAGAAATAATCACGAAGACGGGGAAGCTTAGGGGTGGGGTTAGGGGTGTGGCTATAGTAAATATGCTACAAACAGCATAATTCGGTACACAGGAGAAATACAGTACAATCATACAACAAAGTTTGCTGAATCAGGAGATGCCTAATTCAGTTCTGCTGGACACTTGATATCCGGTATTCCTTTTGGGCCATATCGAGCAGGATCTTTAAAGTATATGATTATGGCTGTAATAACCTGCAGGCTCAGAGTGTAAGACCCATTTATTCAATCCGTTCCACGTCTTGGGGACATTTTACTGGGCGATTTTTTCAGCAAACATATAACAGAACTCACCTATAAAAGTACATCAGACAGCTACAAATTCCCAGTCGTGCTTAGACATGTCAAGAGATTCAATGACTCCATCATCAAACAAGACCTATGCAATAAGAAGGAACGATAAATCCACCAATTGCAGCAGAGGGAGGGGGGTAGAGGAGTGGGAGAAGGCAACAATTCTCATTTGTAGGTTGTTCCTATACCAGATGCCTTCTTGTGAAACAATCGAATCGCTTGATAATTCCAATTGTCCAAGAACTGTCAGGAGTATGACAAATTTAGTACATAAATCACAAGATGAACTTGATAGATCAACAATATGACAATGACATGCCAAAAAGATCAACTGACAGTAAACACAGGACAAAAATGTGGCGCGCCCAGCAACAGATAGGTTATAACAATAGCCAAGAAATAAATGAAATGGCATTTCACATTCCTAATAACACACCCACAACAAATCCCGCAATATGTTATTCAACTTGCTCAGCAAATCTAAGCAACCAGAAATTTCTAATTACCCAATCTATAGCCATAAATAGATCAGCAACCAAAATCTTCCTGATCCTTCAGAATCCAAGTCCATCAGACTGTCAGAGTCACTTCTTATCAAGCATATATAGATCAGACATCGAACTTGTAAATCCACATTTACAGTCCAAAATCCAAATGACTCACACCCAGTGAGTTATAACTCATGAGCCCAAACCCTAGAAAGGCAAAAACGGCCCACCCAAACCCATTCTGATGAAGGGCCGCACACTTATTTATCTTTTGGTTATTTTATGACTAAATAAGTGCTTATAGCAAACTAATTATCTTTTGGAGTTAGTTAGAATTAGTACATCTTCAAGATTATATTATTTGTTAGTATCAAGTTAATTAACTTAGTTTGAGGTAATTATCTTCAATAGAATAGTTACAACATTATCTATCCTTCAGGATTAGTATCTGTCCCTTATTAAATACATCTCTATGGGATTGTATCAGATAGTTATCTTATTAATTAGTAGCTACTGCCTTTAGGCTCACAAACCCTATATGTAGGGCCTCTGACTGACAATATAGCTGAGTTGGATTCACCAACCCTTTATTGGGAACTACTTAAAATATTATTTTAGCCATAATCAATTTTAGTAAAATTTTAAGTCTAACAGTTTCCAATTTTTTTTTTTTCAGATAAGTACTCTTTTTTAAATAGTTCCAAACAGGAGGTAAGTAAATAACCTAGCCACCTTACTCTCTCTCTCTTCCTTCTCTCCCCTACGCCTACCATAGAGGCCAAAGTCTCCTCTTCTCCCCAACAGCAACTGCCGACTCTTCACTCCTCCAGGAGTGTGCTTCTGCTCACACCACCAACACAAATCATCATCCCTTCATCCTCCCCATCTCTGTGCATCCACAGCAATGGGATACAAGTGCAGAACAAGAAAAAATTCCTTCGAAAACCAACACCAAGAACTAAGAATGATCCAACTGTGGCAGGATCAAAAAATGGGGACAGCTGTACCAATATGATTACATACACCGGATTATTACGAGACATCTTCCCAGATTAAGTTTATGTTCTCTTCAACTTATTTTCAAGAGTTATCAAGTAAGTCCAAATTTTGAAAATAACAAAAAATGTATAAAATTAATAATCATAATTATATAACAACAGCATGATAATAATTATGACAGTAGTAATAAAGAAGTTATTAATTATGACACTAATAATAGTAAAATAATAATAATAATAATTACACATTTTATTTTATTTTATTTTCAGAAGAGAACATAACCTAAATAACAATATAACCAAAGGACTTTCTATCGGGTAGTCCACCAACAAAAATATTGCTATCGATGCAATGATTTTCCCTTGCTAAGTGTACAATAAGCTAAATCCTGAAATCCAAAGCTAACATCCAGTTGTGGTTCATTCTTGGAGGAAGCAGACAGATGGATACTCCAATCTCAGTAGGCATCTCTCAAGTATAAATACAATTTACAAACTACACTAGCTCATGAACCATCAGCCACGTCCTTAGAAAACTTAGAACAAAGTATCACCCGAGGTTAAAAGACATCTTTGTAATGAATTAATCAGTACTACCAAAGGCCTCACAACAATAAAACCTAACATTAGTGTTATATACATGTAGCGGACATAAAAAGAACAGCTGTAATGACCCAACCTGGATAATAGACCCAATTACTTAATGACTACAAAGCTGATTAAGCATATAAAGATACATCAGACAATCAATTCTCTGGCAGCCGCAAATGCCAACCATAAAGGCCAAGAATTAAATCCACCAATAAGGAAGAAGAATTATACTGCCATAAGAGATCTGCATAGCTTTTTTAAGTTTTATTATCATATCCTTTCTGCTACATCTGATAACATATGTCCTCATTTCCTTCAACCAAGCCAATCTAAAAACAAAATGCACTTGAGAAATAACCATCAGTATAGTGAAAACCATCTTCCTCCATGATGAGGGAAACAAACAAAAAACTCTGCTACATCTTTCTCACACAAAAAGCCATAAAAACTTGAAAGTTCTCTGCTTTAAGAAAACAGGATTTCATTTAACTTCTTGGGCAAGTTCTCGTGAGCTAAAACCGATCTAATTGAGGAAGAGGAGAGTGACAAGTGGGTAAAGGGAAGATGAAGAAAAAAGAACCATCATTTCAGGCAACTATTTCTGCTTAAAGCTCTCCTCATTTCTTATGAACACAAATTTACAACAGAACAACGTCAAAAAATATAACACTCCTATAATTTTGCTCCAAATCAAAGGAATCACATACAACAGAACCCTGAAAGCAAAAAGTAGCAGCTCAAGAATTCAGGTTTCTACTATTCCAAAGTGCACCCATGTCCCACTGAAAAAGAGAACGAAATTCAGTAAAACACAATTACCTGCCACCCAAGCCCTTCTTATTATTCCAAACCCGATTTAGTTTAATGAGTTCACCGATGCAATTATGTGAACATGTCCTTCGGTAAGTTCCATTCCCTGAGCAAGGAAACAAGACATCCAAGAGATGAGATTCTTAGCAGCAACAAATTGTAGAGGGATAAACTAGTACCAAGTCAATGATAAAAAGACACTTACCCCGAAGTAGAACTCCATTCAAGCGAACCTATAAGGGAAAGAAGATAAGGTTAGTCCCAGGATCAAGTAACTGTACAGCCTCCATTAAAGCTCTTTCTTGTGATAACTTATGAAAGATTTCAAGTTTGAAAAGAATGTAATCGAATAGAGAAACTAGTAAATAAGACACATCTTGCTAGAGCCTAAGAATTGAATTTTAGCCCATCTCCAAAGAAGCAACATCTGGCTGGCAATGGCTCCTCCCATGTAACCAGCCAATAGAGTTACATGCATCAAACAGTACCTAAAGAGCTTTCTTTTGTTCATACAGAAAGTGGAAAGAAAGGCAACTCTTGTACTTAATCAGACACTGGCAATAATTAAAATTTATTGAAAATCAACAAACTATATGTAGTCAAAAAAAAAGGAACACAAAAAGTAACACCTTAGGCCTGCAACAGAGCTGAGGCCAGAAAGGGGGGGGAAAATCTTGTGGAAGAAATGTGCATGACACACCCCTTAGGCTTTATTTTTGGCAGGTCCAGAGGCCATCCAAAATTCTCAGACTTTTTTTTTTGTTTCCCGCAATGGATACAAAGAAATATCAATCATCCTTCCAAGTTAGAAAGATAGGATGATCCAGCCAAAAGCTTCACAATTGACATTTGTATCAGCCTCTATACCATAACTGATTTCTTCCTCCATTCCCCAATATAACCACAGAGGATTTGTTCCTGATAGCGTATTTTTCCAATATTCCTTAACACTCACTCACCACCTGGCTAATTAGTAAACTTTAATTTACTGACCACAGGTACTGTCGCCATCATCAGGTAATAGAAGCTGGCAAATCTTGACATGGAAGCAAGGAAAGAGTGTGTCATGAAAGCTGCTTGATTCAGGTTATTTCATGAATTCTAAGGCAGCAAGTGGGTAAACTACCAATAATTGACAAGACAAATTTTCATGGCATTCTTCGCATGATGTCTATAAAACTATATAATCAATATAAGCAAGTAGAGACTAGCATGAATTCCTGTAAAACTGTTACTCTAGCTCTTAATGCCATCAATTCATGTTCAGCCCCTATTAATCGCTTTGTCTCACAACTTCTGCCATCCATTAAAAATCCAAAACCACATAAATGCCCAAAACCCTAGAACAGGCTATCCTATCCTTTCTTAACATCAGGTTCACCGATCACAGGTTGCATCCAAAAAAAAGTTTCTCACTGTTCCCAAGACATTAGTTGTCAGAAAGATGCCAAGGCAAGTAGGCAACACAACAAATCTGAGATACCAGGCCTTAAAGCCTGGAACATATCTGATTTAGCAGATCTCTATTAACTAATTGGATAGATATAAATAGATATAAAGGGATCATGGCATAAATTGTTTTCTGATGGACTGGATTTAATTAGGGGGGATGAATTGCTACCTGGCTGGCCACAAGTTTCAATGCAGCATCAGATGACGGCATCTTCTGTTTATTGGGTTTTACCCCAAGTTGTTGTCTACAGCCAGCAGCACCACAGTGACAATCTTGATCTGCTCCAAACTGAACAAATCTGCTAACTAACATTAGAGTAAATTTAACAGGCAAAAAAAAAAACTGCATATTTAATAGAACCTTGAGGAAACCACCATCTGAGATGGTAAAACAAAAATTTGGGGAGACAAAAGGATCACAGAGATCTCACTGATAGTCATATGTCAGATGCTCGCCCTTTTTAATGTTGCGAGTTGCAAATATGCCAATCCTTGTTTCACCATCAATACTCCTGAAACAGTAGATTTCAGTCAAATTAATGTACTGTCAATGCTTCTAAGCACATATCAGAGTGGAAGAAAACCATTTCTGCATCTCAGTGTTTGGGCAGCAACTGTGATTGATATATCTTGATTTGTTTCCTTTGTAAGTTGCATCAATCACCATATCTCGGTTAATCTCACAGAGGTAGAAGTTTGTCTCTCCACGATGTTTCATTTTCCAAAGCCTCTCTTCACATGTTTTGTCATCAATAACTGCATCCACAAAAGTAACAATCAACATAAAATCAAAAGCTCAAACAGGATATGTGAAGGAAAAATTTTACACAAAGAAATAAGCTGTGCAAATAGTCACCTTCTCCTACATATTCTATAACAAATTCCCCTTGCTTAATATCCTCATCAGCCACTATACCAGCTCCACATTTTTCTGTCTGCAAGCCATGAAAAAAGCAACTGATGGTCTTCAAACATAATTTTGCTACCTAAACTTCAGGAAATTGTTAGATGGTCTTCAAACATTATCAAATTTGGACACAGTAGTAAGTTAAAAAAGTTTGAACCATTACAGTATCTGAAGGCAATCCACTAGCAAACAAGGGCACAAATATTGGCATCCACGAAACAAAAATATAAAAGATTTCAAAGTCACTCTTAACTTCCTCAGTAAACTCAACATCAATTCAACCTTTTCTGTGCACAAGAATACCCATAAGTTTATGCTGTAGGATTGTAAGCCAACATGAGCACTCTATATCTCTATTCTGAACTCAGTCAATGATTCGTAGTTTTATTGTTGGCTTGTTCAGTTGTACTCTACATATAAAAAATAATAATAAATTCAATATCTATATCCATTTGCTATTACTATAGCTAAGTTAAATAACTGATTGCATCAGGCTAGCATTGCTTTTATAACAGGTTTCTTCTAAAAGTATTAAAAAGGGTGAATAAGGAATCACATATTCCATAATGGAATAGCAAATGGCGGTTCTTGACAAAACATAAACTTATGGGTGTTTTTGTACCCAAAGGATGGTTTATTACCTAAGTATACTTCAGGGTGGCTTTGTCCTTCAAAAGAACCAGGGCAGTCTGGAGTTAATTACCACAAATGAAGTTGCAGTGGTGTTTTGGGATCCTTAAAGTAAAAAAATAAAAATAAAAACACATACCTGCACCAATTTCATTTTTTTCACAGGACGATGCTGAAAGGCTTTATTAACACAAGAGCTTCCACATTTGCAGCCCGAGGAGCAGCTAGAAAGTAGCATCCTACAAAAAGGATAAACGCACAAGCATCTCATTATCATGACAATGGTATGCAGTATATGCATTCCAAGCATGCTTGCCCCACATACGTTACACTCAATGGTCAACAGTATACACTGCATATGATGAGAGAGCTGGACCTTCTTGCCACAATAAGTAAAGAGATGCAAATGATAATTGAATATGATAACCACCATTAGAAAAAACATAAAAAATCTTCTCACATCACAGTTAAAAAGGCAGTAACAAAAAGGTGATCAACTTCCATATGTAGATTGATTAGTCCTCAGGGACAAGCAACGTAATCCTACCCACTAAGTATTATGCAGTGGCATACCATAGTCATCGACAACATACAACTGTTACATAGCAAGGAAGTGGGGTAGGAAGAGAAGGGGTTGCTAAGCATGAAACAGAAGAAGATTCCCTCTCAAAGTCCAATATTTCTGCTAAAATTTCAACAGATTAATTGCACCTTCCCTATAAAGTTCCATTACATGCAAGACAAATGCCACAAAATAACAAATCATGAGCATTAAACCCAACATCACTTCACATCCAAACAACACGCCAATTATCATGTTTGAACACGACAGGATTAAGCCAAACAAGCAACAAAATCAAGTCAAAGCAAACTATGTTCTGACAAGGATATCATGCAAAACAGACAGGTATGCCAAGCTCTGTTACACAGAAATGACAGTACAGGGTAATTCTGCGTTTCTGAGTCATCCCAGAAATGAGGATGTTGTTGGAAACTTTGTTCGGTGTCCCCATCCATTCCCAGGCGCAGGAGGGAAAATTTTCAGCCACAACAGCTTCTTCTAGGTCGGTTTTTTTTTTTTCCAAAAAAAATAGGTTACTTTATCTGAGGAGTGCAGATGGAATCTGGTAACCTAAAATGGAACCCTGACTGTCCCAACTGCTCCATCTCCTCTCCCCTTCAACAGTTCGTGCTGCAGCCTGTACCAACTCAATCTTCAACCTTCCTCTTCTGGTTCTAACCAGCAGCAGCGAAGGCAGTGATGCAGCAACTGTCTCCTCTGGCTGGAAACTCAATCTCCTCTCAGTGATCATTTGTTTTCTGAGCAATCAATTTTTTTTCTCTTTTGAGTGTCGGATTTACAATGAGGACCGAGGTTGAGTTGAAGAGTGTTGTTGTTACTTCATCTAACACTACAGATGAAGTAAAGTCAATTTTACAAGTCTCTTCATCTAACGCTACATATGAAGTCAAAACACACTGTTTATTTAAATATATTCTATTTCACATCAAATTCAAGTAATATTTATTATTCAGAGGTTAAAGTAAAAGTCATATCTAATATAAATTCAGTTATTGATGATGAAGCTATTTAAATGTTATTATTTTTTGAAAATTACAAGATGTATGCTCAAGATTGAGTATTTGTTTGTGGACAGGAACTATTTGCTGTGTATTATGTGGTTGGGTTGGTGTCAAACTCTTGTCAGAGTGTCCGCAAACACTCCTTGGTTTGTGGACGAGAATTGTATTTATTATTCATAGAATGGAAATCTTTAATTTAATATATATATATATATATATATATATATATATATATCATTTCCTATCATTCTCGTATCCTTTTTCTTTTTAAATGCTGTTTCCATGCAACCTTGATTCCAAGAATACCTAAGTTTTATAATGTTCATAAGAACGAGGAGAAAAATCAACATGATGACCAAGTGAATGACTCTTCAGTCATCTCTCTGTAATAATAGTTCTCTCCATGCATAAGCAACCAAGGTTGGCAATATTACAAGTAATATTTTATATGGAAATAATGCATATATGTACAAATATCAGCATGATCTGCCAAGGACATATCAGTTATAAACTCAAGACTGATGTTTGCCTTCCAATTTTTGCAAAATCAGGCATAAGAAAGAGAGAGGAAAAAAAAAACACCCATCAATATACAAATTTATTTTTATGACCAAATAGTCTCCAGAGGGAAAGACCCAACAAAAAGGGGATGGGAGAAAATGAGATGAAAATGGCACTTACCCACAATGACAATCTACACCACATACTGTATCAGACCCTGATGATGGATTGCAGGAGCAGAAGATGCCATCATCCTCATAGCGTCTCTTCATCTTGTTCGTGAGATATATGTCTAGATTGTTAAGTATAAAAGAGCATAACTAGGATGACTGGTCATGGAAATCCATCCAATTAATGAAGGAAATAGAACTTATAATCAGAGAGACTGAACAAGAGTGAATCAGACAAAGAAAGAGCCAGAGGAGTTGCCAGGAAAGAAATATCTGCATCAGGTAAAATAAACATACAGAAAAGGAATAAAGGAGGCAGCAATTGGCAATACCTCTTCAAGTTTGGCAAAAGAAATCCAAAACCTCCCAGGATATGGTAAACCCCCAAGTTAGTAAAAAGGATAAACAAATAAGCATGGTAGACTTCATATTGTGCTTGCATTTTGACCTAATGAAATTCCATCAACAGAGTGGGGACAAAGACCGAATACCACTATATCCAGCATTTTATAAAATTTCAAACTCCCTTTTAATATTTGCTTCAAATATTTGTCACCACTTTCCTCGCCATCAGTCAAATCTGTAATCACTGCCATTATCAACAATTCAAAAATGGCTGCAGTATCCAATTTCAGCTATTGCTCAGCCAGTTTTGTTGGCAACTTGGCACATCTGGTCACAGGCACCACATTGTCAACGGAGAAGCATGGACAAATGATGGTAACAGAAAGATCGGTGATACTCCAATCTGCATGATGAACTTCATTTAATAATGTTTCTACTAGCCGTCATTAAGGTGAGAGAAAAAGAGGCGTTGATCAGCCAACTGGACCGATTAATGCTACAACACAGCTCAAAGTAAATAATACTGGAGGAAAGCACATCCACCAATGATTATTGACAAGAAGGGTGGTCTTACAACAAACTCTAGAAAGTTTTTAAAAGTTAGATAGTGAATCAAAAAATAAAGGATGGAGTAGCACAGATGACAATAATACAGGTGGCACAGGATACAATACACACAAGTTTAATATCAAGCATTGGAGGAAAAGACAAGAAATACACAGATGTAATCTAAAAACAGAAGGAATAATAGAGAGAAGGTGTCAGATGGAGACAGAAATAGCAGCAGAGGTTAAAGATCATGTATGCATAGAAAAATCCAGGCAAAATGGTTGCTGTAGTGCTGAAAATGATGCTCAAGTGTATTTGATGCTTCTAAGTAAATTCACAAATTACATAGTGAGGTGTAACCAGACTTTATGAAATTTCAAGCATGGAAAAAAGTAACTTGGAGCCTAACAGTCAGATCTAAGAATCCCTGGTCAATGACATAAAAGCAAAATTCCAATACAATGCTATTACAAGATACAAATGTATCAGAACTTCAACTTCTAGCACAGTACAAGGCTAAATAATAACTAAAAAACATTATACATATTTGATGGATACTGCGCTTGATGAATGTATAAGCCGTAGGTTTCCATTTGTTAAACCCATCCGGAAGTTCAAACTCTACAGGATTTCCCAGTTGCTCCATCAAATTGCTGAATACATTACCAATGCCACTGCCCCTTGGCTGTTGAACAAAGAAAGGGAGTTTAGTATCATATTCAAGAAATATGATGTTGCATAAAATTCTAGCACACAAGAACCTTCATAATGGCCAAGCAAAATCACACGTAAATGCAATAGAATTGCCATACAGGATAGATTAGTTTTAGGGTACAGTCTTGATGCCTACTTACAGATTCTATCATAAAGACATGTGCAAGTTGAAGCCTGTTTTTCTGCCCCTACCTCAATGGTTTATATAGTAAGAGTATTGCCCTAATCTTACAACACTGATCTGTTACATCAATTTCTTAGCATTTTAAGAGATTAGAGAAGTTCTTCAAGCTGATAAGCTGAAGACAGGTCAATTTGCATAAACTATGCTAAGGGTCCTTTTAGTAAGCATTTCGTTTGCAAAATTATAACTTCATTTATGCTAACCAATCATTTCTTGAAATATTTTTTTAACTATCCTTCCGTTTAATCAAAATTTAACATAAAGTATTAACAGATAAACAAATATTGGTGTACGTATCTAAAGAAGTCAGTATAAATCATTCTGTTACATGTTATTTCAGCAGATTAAGTTACCAAACACAGCCTATCAATGTAATGCATGACAATATGCTAAATTATAAAAGCTTTATTTCAAAAGAGAAATAATGGTATCAATTAAACCAATGAATAGGCAATGTTATAAGCAGAAAGACCTTCATCACTACATTTAGTAAATTCAAGAGGCAACCATCCAACTGATAAACAAGACGGTGTTCTTACTAGTTTCTCAAAGGCCTTTTTTCCCCTTATTTTTTAAAATGGTACCAACCAAACAGAGCTAATATTTTTAAACAATCTTGCCAAACACACTCTAAGCAATAAGCATCATATGCAAGACAGAGGAAGATATGCACACGACAAGTACATCACACAGAGAGAGACAGAAAGTGCCAAATCAGGAGATTCAGGACGTATGGGATTGGAAGGTACAAGCAGAGCTCAACTAATCCAATGCTAATAACAGCACCTTCCACCGAGCTTCAGTGATTTAGGAATCAATAAGAAAAAACAATAGGATAAATCAATGCAGAAGCATAGATAGAAAAGGAGGTAAAAACATTCACAAAAGAAGAAAAAAAAAAAGGCAACTCATGAACTTAACAGTGACCGGAGCTGATTGACCACAGAACAATAGAATTCCATAAGATACTAAGGCAACAGTATAAGCTGGCAAAATGAAAGGTAATTTACCCTTTAACACTGTGAACTAACAAGACAGGCTTTTCCTTTGCAGTCAAGCAATCACTCAGAAATGGAACCAAATTAGATTCCCTAAGGTAAAGGATTTGGGCAGTTTAAGAAGTAGGATGGGCATGCAAGTAAAACTTCAGTTTTCTTCTCAAAATGGTATCCATTATCTATTAGTTCTTGGTAACCAATGGTCCAATGGACATTAAACAATAATCACACAACTGAAGCTGACAGAGCTAATAAGAAATCAAGGAGAGAATGTCCAAATGAAATGGATGATCTGAGCACAAAGTAGCACAATGTAAATACATGTGACAATAAGGTCAACAAAATGAATGACAGTTGATGTACTAGAAGAATGCATGGCCTAGAGGGTATTTTTGTCCATATTTAAGATAGCTCATCTATCACCCAACAATTATCTAGCGTTCTTTCCTTAGTTTCAGCCCACACAAGATTATTAGCAGTGTTCTTTTTCAATAATGTTAAT
Source organism: Tamarix chinensis (assembly GCA_030549775.1). Lineage (NCBI taxonomy): Eukaryota > Viridiplantae > Streptophyta > Magnoliopsida > Caryophyllales > Tamaricaceae > Tamarix > Tamarix chinensis. The sequence goes on from CM060182.1 coordinate 66,208,465, forward strand.
AAATTTCAGAATGCATTTTATCCAGCAGCAAAAACAGTTTCTTAATAGGTACTGTAGCAAGCAATTGGCTGGATATTGAAGCAGCAGTACCTATGAACTGAAAGCATTATACAGGAAAAAGATCATCCTTGGTTGTCCGAACAGGAAATCAAACGTACATATTTGATAGATCAAAAGAGGGATAAAACTGGTGGTCAGTTTCACCCATACACAGATAAACCAAAGTTGAAAAGCCAAGAGACAACAATGCAAATATACCCTGCAACAGAGTGTGGACAGACGCCCAGCTGAAGTATAAATCAGGAGAAGTAGGAGGTGCTCCAGAGGTGTCCAAATAAGACAACGTGCTGCGATGGGTGGTGAGGCCCTAGCTGAGGCTTCAGGTCTGGTTAAATCAAGTGAGTGTTGGAGAGTGGACAAACACTAAACACACAAGCACATGTGAAGTTAGGGGAAGGAGTACTTACCTTGATTACTCTTTTGTTATACTGAGTCCCTCTCTTGTAAGGACTCTAGCAAAAGACCAATCCTCATGTATCAACTATTAAGACAGCTTGTTCCAAGAGGTGGTGATTTTTCCTTTTGGAAGGCAGTGACCCACCAAATTGTGGGACAAGAAACCATGGAATAAAATAACTTCCAATACACTGAAATATCCCGGTATGTATTGGATTTTTGGCTTACAGATATGCAAACTGACTGATACGAGACGTAGAAATAAAATCACATATACATCAGCCAGTACAATACAATACATTTGGGCTGATACTTAACGTTATATACCGATATTTGAAAAAAAAAATATATAAAAAAAACTGCTAACAACCGCGACATACAAAATATCATTCACAACACTGGGATCAAGGCCGCAGTTTTGTTGGCTGCGAGAAATTCATATTTTATATTGTATCTCCTAGTTAGAATACCACAGATTTATTTGCCTGAAGGTGGATGCAGAATTAAGGGGTATTAGCTAGTGCTGGACCATACAACATATGTTCTCTGATTTTCTTCATATTTTCTATCTTATAATCAATTTTGTTTCAGGAATCCTAGATAAATGAAGGCCGAACGCCAAATACTTCCTCCTTAGAGTATGGATCATACAAACCAAGCACATGTTCAGGATATAAGCACATGCTTACAGATAGATTGACGGCATAGAATAGCATCTTAAATCCATGCAAGAAGAACAATCAAGCATAACTCCAGAGAAATAAACAAGTAAAGAGAATAATGTAAAAAGATTAAGGTTGATTAAGAATCTCAAAGCAACCTTTGTGGTAGCAGGCATGGGCTTGATATGCCAACTGTTGACTAACCACTCGGTACCTGCAAAACATAGCAAGTAAATGAACTCGCCAAACCAGAACAATTCAAAGTTCCTGACTACCAATTGGACATCTAGGTCTAAAGTACTCAAAAGTATATTGGGGGAAACAATATTATATAAGGCATCAAAACCCCAACTTGAAACAGCAAGAAAGATAATAAAACAACTGTCATCAGCCAGCATTAACTTTTTAGGAGTAGCATATACATGGGAAGTGGATGTCTTCATTGAAAACGACCCACAGCCCACAATGATAAAAGATATACATGTGGACATGGGCTCAAAATCAGCCCGATAAGAAAACAATTACCTTTCTTTCCTAGCAACATCTCCTAAGCTACTTCCTTCTACATTCCAAACTCAGGATCCCTTTTCTTTCCCACAAATTTAGGAATCACGTGTCCTTTGTGTTTGAATGGCGAGAAAATAAGTAGAGATATTATATTCGTAAGTTGGAAGAGAAAGGATGCAGTATCATTATATTTCTTATCTAGTTGATTTTTTTGTGAAATGTTTGTCGTTGGGAATAATAATAATAACCAAATGAATCCTATCATTTCACTTTATTGATATCATAATAAGGATAAAATGACAAAACACTTTTAAATTCATCTGCATCCAAAATAAGGTTACCAGCATGTTAGCTTAGGTTAACTTATTGTTCACCCAAATTAACCAAACTGAATTTTACCTAACTGCACCTCAACCCAAACAAACATAAGTCAAAACCATCCTGGTCATGCTACTTCAAGCTGGAGCTTCTCCAAGGGCCTTTTTCATAACTTGACCATTAAAAAGGTGTACTTAAAGAAAAGGCCTTATTTGAATGGTTGTATGGGTGAAGCAGCTAAAAACTAGGGAAAAGCATCTATTACCCACTTGATTTTTACATCGATAACACAAATGAAGGAACTGTAAGCAAAGAGCCCAAGTGTTATGGGGGATGATAAAAATTAGGTCCCTTTACAAGAATAGGAAAAGACGGAAGAACATCATTTATCAGCTTACAATGATACTGCAGTTAACCAATTATGCTTATTATACAGATCAATTAATCCATAAGGCCTTTTGTAAAGTAACCATCTCAACTGAATGCCAAGTTCTCCACCTCAAGACACCTGAAGAGTGAAGACATGATGCTATAGAAACCGTAATTACAAGTTTCCCTTCTCTATTTGCTAAATAATGCAGAAGGACCGACTCAAAAGAGCCAAACTCTTCCTCATTCTAGCAACAGGAATGGGCAACATAAGGATCGATCAAGGCCAACAGCTTCCTTCCCTACGTCTTGCAATCGCAAAATACCGTATTGTGAAATCCAATATATGAAGAAATGCGCTAAAACCTATACTTTTGAGCCTCAGCGTTCAGTCAAAATCCAAGATCTAACAAGGCAAATCCGATGGGAAAAAACATAGTAAGTCATTGAATTAAACAGATGACTAGCGCAAGAATCACTACGGAACAAAAGAAGACGCTCTATGTGACATAGAGTAAATATATACAGCAAGAAACGAAAAACAACCTCTAACTACAAGCACAAAGAACATAACAATGCGCAGTGTAAGTTTCAAAAGCAAATCTAATAAGAAATTAGCAAGCCTAATATGTCAATAAAGCACCGGAAATTGAATTCTGCCGAAACAAAACTTGATGAAGATTTAAGGAAAAAAAAATTGTAACCGTCAAGCAGATGAAAACAAATTCACACTCTCATTTTTTTCCTCAATCCTCAGAGACAATGATTTACCAGATAGAGAAGAATCATCGACTGAAACCAGCAGCGCAGCGGCCTCACTCCGGCTTGATTTATAGCATAAAGGAAGCAGAGAAAAATGAAGATCGAGATAACTTGACGCGAGCGGGCAAGATTGTCTGAAGCAAAAGGAAGAAGAGAAAGAAGCGAGAATGGGCTCTCACTGCCTCACTCGCCTAAAGGCAGAAATGGGGAAGGGGTAGAGGGAATAGGGGCAAGACGGAAATGGAGCGGTACTGTAGAGATACTGCGAAACGCAAGTCGCTCGACAAAGTGCGGTTTGAAGGCAGTTGCAATGTTGCATCCCTCCTAGATTCGGGCATAGTAATCTTGCGCGATTTCAAAAGCGGAAAAAAAAAGGATAATTTGTTTCAGCAATCGGCGTTCACTTCTTTGTCGTGGGTTGGACTTGGACCTGTGGATAGAACCCCTTGGCCCATGCGCATAGCTCAACCCACAACAGAACCAGCGCCCTTGCCGCGTGTCGTGCGTATAACGGTATAAATAAATAAGGCGGGGCTGTTCGCATGTTCAGCATCAGCAGTAGCAATCTGCATTTATATACGTTCTCGCATGTCGGTGACTGTGAGCCGTCAAGAATTAACCAGTTATGTACGATTCAATTCAATTCGTATAAACTTTAATCAGATATAATTTAATAAGTATATTAATTTAATCCGATTTGAATTTAATTTTAAATTAACCTGATTCAATATTAATTAAAAAATAAATGATATAATTTAATTTTAATGCGATTCGATCCTAACTCATAATTTACTAGCAATCAGACATATTATTAATCTGACTCATCGTTAACCCTACCCGATTTGATAAAATAAAATTCTATATTAATAACTTATAGTAATAAATAAAAACAAACATGTCTTGTTATTTGTTTAAAGTTTTTAAAAACGTATTATTATTTAAGTTGTATTTATTTTTTTTACTTTTATTGTGAACTTCTTTATTCATCAATTATATTCTAATTTTATCGATTTTTTTGCTTAAAAGCACAATATTAAAAATTAATAATAATAAATAAATAGCAATTAATAATAAATTATTAATTAAATATTTTCATAAAATTAAACTCAATTATTACATATGAGGTTAATGAGTTAGATTAATTTTGATGGTTAATGTCTGTTTTGACCTAAATTCAAAGTGATTCGATCCAGGATTAGCTCGGTTTGAACCCAACTCGACCTATCAAAACCTAAAAATATCTGATTCATCAATTTAACTCAAATCTGACTAGTCAAATTAACTCAAACACAAAATTACCCAAAAATGAGTTTGCTCACCCCAAACCCGACCTAATAGGGATGTAAAAGGAGCAGGTTTAGGGTAGGCACACACATACCCGTACACTTACATGTACTCAATAAAAAAAATCATACCAAAATTTGTACCTGTACTTTGAACGGGTATAAACTAATGCATCTATATCCCTATATGTTAAATGATTGTTATCTGACGGATAATTCGTTTACTCATTAATAGATATTATCCAGCAGATAAATCCTTTATTCGATAAATAAACCTATTTAGAATTAAATCAAATGACAAATTTAACCTTAATCTATACTATATTTATTTTGAAATTAAGGGTAAAATGATTATTATATAATTGATAAACGTGTACGGCTATGGATATAGATATGAATATCTCATATCTATATTCGTATCAGAATCCGACAAGTATTTTTTTTCCATTATCCATATCTGTTTATCCATACTTATTTAAGTATCTAATGAATAAAACTCATTGAATTTCAAATAAAATCTATCTCATTTACATCTATAAATCTGATCCAACAAGCTAATTCGAAATAATCAAAACCCAACCTGACTTAAAACCGAGTTATCTCAATATAAATTTGACCCGACATAATAAATTAACCTGATATAATTTAAATCTCTAACGATCCGAGCTCAACATAATCTAAAAAAAATTATAAATAATTTAATCTAAGAATGACCCAACTCACCGTAATCTCCTTCTCCCTATGTCCAATTGTCACCTATAAAAATCCCAACGCAGAGTATATATCGTCGGTTGGACAATTTTGCTCGGCACACTTTTCCTTCACTCTTAGTCCTTCCTCACCCTTTTACCTTTTTTTATCCCTGTGCTCCTTCCCTTTGTCTATCTATCTTCATTCTCCCGTTATTTCTCAATTAGATTTGCACCCATGTGATGCACGGAGGATTCAAGCGTATGAATACTCCTATTTATAAATAACATTTGGTAAAGAAACATTTAGGATAAATAAGTATTATATAATTAGTCTATAAGAAGATATTAATTATAAACAAAATGAAATAAAACATGGATATTGAAGAATAACTAATCAAATAAATTTCATAATTATATATTTTCAAAGACTTCTTTAAATACAACATTTATGGTTGAATTACTCTCTACAACATCATTGCCGCACATAAGAATTTTCAAACCTGTACAATTTGTGACTCGAGAGACAGCAACATAAAGTTGACCATGACTAAATACAGGATTTTTCAAGAAAATACCAACATTATGAAGTGATTGTCCTTGACTTTTGTTGATTCTCATTACATATAATACAATCAGTGGAAATTGTCTTTGATTAAAATTGAAAGGCAGCCTTGGATCATATGGTGTTAATGACATTATTGGTAACAATACTCGTTCACCAGAATTATTTCCACCTAAGATATTTGCTTCCAACACATGAGCTCCAAGCCTTGAGATTACCATCCTAATATCGTTGCATAAGCCAAATGAATGATCAATATTCTTCAATAACATAATAGGTGTACCAATCTTCAAATTCAAGACATGATTTGGGACACCAGAACACTTAAGACTATTTAGAAATTTCGGAGTGTGTAGATCTTGCAACAAATCATTATTTGAATCAGATCTACGTGTTGTATCTGAACTCAAATATGTTTTCTCTTCGACCAAGTTAATTGACAATATGTATTCATTGATAGACTCTACAATATCAAGAGTTGGTGCTAGGATAGATCTTCCCTCAAAATAAGTATCATCAATGATATTGCTAGTGAATTCTGGATAAGTGATTTTCACAATAGCTGCAATTAGATCATTTGAATATTTTATTAATAGATCACTTGGAAATTCAATTGTTACATGACCATCATTAGGACCTCCAATTGTTCCATCTCCGATGCTTGCAATCCAGTCAGAAAATTGCTTCAACTTGGCACATTCATCGACTGAGGTAAGATTTCGTAACCTCATATTCTTTATCAATCGTAACACCTTGCAATCTCGCCATAAGTATGAAGAGTTGATAGTTGTATGAATAATATCTTGTCGAGTACCCTTAGAAATGACAAGTAATATTTGTCTAAAATCACTGCCAAGAACAACCGTCTTACCTTCAAATGATTTGTCAATACTAAATTGATTGTTGAAGCGTAAAAGATCTCTCATGGTTTTATCCAAAGCATCAAAGCAATATATGTGCATCATTTGAGCTTCATCCCATATTATGAGTTTACATCTTATAATCAAATTAGCAAGTGGATTGCCTTGTTTGATGTTGCATGTTGAATCTTCAATTGGATTTATAGGAATCTTGAATCGAGAATGAGTTGTTATTCCTCCTGGTAATAAAAGAGAAGATATTCCACTTGATGCCACATTTAACACGATATCTCTTGTGCATCTAATAGCGGCTAATAAGGTCCTCCATATAAACATTTTCATGTACCTCCATACCCATACACACAAAAAAAATCCACCTGTATTTGACTTTGTTGCCTCCATTATCTCATCGTATACATGTCTTTTTTCTGAGGTCATAACATATATATTTTTATTGAGTTCTTGAGACAAATTTGATTGATCATAATACATTTCCTCACGTATCAATGAATTAACAACAGTAGAAAAAAACTCGGATGGTGGGAATGGTATTTGCTCAAACTCTCTTAAGCTTATTCCATAGTTTCGTAACAACTTTTTGACCTCTACCAAGCCATAATTTTTTTATCTCATCATCTTCCGAATGAAGTTCTGAAAATAAATTCAATAAGTTTGGAAAAAATATATAAGTAGTTTAACAATGTGAAAAAATTAAATAAGATAACTAAGGTAAGTTACCTTCGTGTTGTAATAATAAACGTTGTATGTATAAAATATCATCAGTCATGCAAATCCAATAATAATTCCAAACAACTTCAGGTTGGATGAGCGATTTAGATGTCAATAATGTTGTAAATAGTTTTCTTAAAGAAGATGTAGAAGCCTAATGTAACACCCCCAAATTTCACTCCTGAAAATTTTTTTTTTGAAAGAATAAAGCGGAAGCTAGGAGCGAATTTGGGAAATGTTACCGCCACATCTAACACAAGATAAATGTCAACCATCTATCTCATGTTAGATGCAAGGCTAAAACCTGTCAAACAATTAAATCCGAGTTTTAAAGCATAACAGCGTTACGAGGAATTAAAAGTCAATTACAAACCCTTAGAAATCTAAATACAATACTTGCAACTTCCAAAGGTGAATACAATTAAACAAAACAAATCCCGAAGGATAAATATCCGGATCGCCTACTCACTCAAGTCAAGCCTTCCACCCCAACACAGTATCAACCCGCACAAGAGGTCTGCTCCCCACCATCGGTGGATCATCACAGGACCCATTCAACCATTGTAGTATCAGTACGGGTCCAATACTGAGTAAGTTCCACTACCCTATCTTATGGAAGAGATGTACTATAACATCAAGTGCGTATTAAATCCTGGTACAACACGTTGATACAATATCATACATATTCACAACTCACAACATGTATCTTACCATACAACTATAGTAACATATAAAACATATGCACATCCCATTTAACGTATCAGCAGGGTATAACTGAAATATAAAGTGACACATTATGCACATAAGCAGCATGTGGTAATATAGACAATGGCCATGGTCCAATTAGACTTATTCTTTATTCTCATTAATAATATGTTCATTTCACACATATTCTTTAATAATCCATGTGAGCGCGGGAGCCCCACTATTATAGCCGGTGGACCGGAAAATATACGCACAGGGCAGAACGCCTCTGATCCACTATTATAGCCGGTGGACCGAAAAATAATCGCACAGGGCAAAACGCCTCTGATCCACTATTATAGCCGGTGGACCGGATCACAGCCCCGACTCACATGGTGTTTCGCTTTAAGTACTTAGTAACTTTCCCATGGATTAACTTATACGGTTGGTTTGTCGAGCACGAGATCTCCCACTATTATAGCCGATAGACCGGAAGATATCGCACAGGGCAGAACGCCTCTGATCCACTATTATAGCCGGTGGACCGGAAAATAATCGCACAGGGCAAAACGCCTCTGATCCACTATTATAGCCGGTGGACCGGATCACAGGCTCGGCTCGACATCTTTCGCTTTACGTGATTAATGTCTTATCAGTGTCTTATTAAATCACACATCACCCTTGACATGCATAAATCATCCTCTTTATACTGTACACATCACAACAAATAAAATCCCACATTCATAACTACACTTTAGTCAATAAATACACATGATAACACCAAACAACTCTAAGCAACCATAACCAACCCTAATTGTCCACACCAAACTGTGGTTAACCACTCTTAACCCTATTTTACCATAACAACCATACTTAGCCATCTCAAACCTTAATTATCCTCGACAAATCACAATTAGCTACTCCAACCCTGCTTAATCACAGCGACCCAGAGTTAATCACTCTAAACCCCAATTCTGTCTCCTTCATACCCTGATAATACTCCGCGTACTATTCTCCGTCCACAACTGTTAAACACCCAAATCATACTTGCATTACCTTCCTTACATCCCAAATCAACCTATCGTACGTAAATTTTGCTCCCACGCAAACGTTACACATCTCACACAACCTCTCGAACTTTTCATACAACCCTAAATCCCATACAATCATTAACTCCCGTGCAAAACCCTAATTCCACCATGCAGACCCGAGTACCACCATCAAAACATTAATACCACCATACAACCATAATACCACCATGCAAACCCTAATACCGCCATAAGTCATTAATACCACCATGAAATCACAAGTACCACCATACAAACCCTAATACCACCATGCGAACCCTAATACCACCATTCCAACCATAATACCACCATGCAAACCCTAATACTACCATAAGTCATTAATACCATTGTGCAATCATTAATACTACCATACGAACATTAATACCACCATACAAACCCTAATACCATCATACAACATTAATACCTCCATAAAATCATAAATACCACCATACAACCCGAATACCACCATGCGAACCATTAGTACCGCCCTAGAACATTAATACTATCATACAAACTTCAAGACTCCCATGATGGTTCCCAACTCATATTACCATTTATCCTATTATGCATGTCCTAGGGGGCCATAACATAATACATCATATACATGTCATGCTCATATCATGGGAACACATACAACATACCTCAATCTCCAAGCTGCGCTACACATAAGGCAAGTTATACACAAATCATATAATACATGGCATAGCATGGCATACACAACATTCAACACATCCATGTCACACATAGCACAAGGCCATTAGCTTCGACCTTACTAAACACCCACAAGTAGAGGTAAGTAGAGACTTACCTGGATCCGAAGCTAGCTAAGCGACGTAAGAGGGAGAGAGATCCCTAGCTCGTGGATCCACGAGAAAGCTTTCCTAGACCCGATAGAAATCGAAAACTAAATTAGAAACTATCATATCAAACAATAATCCACATATTCTAATTAAATAGGCACAAACGACACAAATGATCCTTCTTAGAAAACGTGTCCAAAACTTAAAATTTAATAGCATAGCTTTATTAAGATTTAAGGTTAAAACTAAATCAAAACGGATTAATACAAATATCACTCGGGACATTTCAACTTAATTTGGAACGCCCGAGAAAGAATAATCGATCATAAGGTAATTTATCGAAAATAACTTATTTATTAGGTTTTACAACTAAATAGGTAACCCAACCATTTACATAGAACCAAATCCAAACCGATTAGGTTAAAACAGAATTTAAATGGTTTAAAACCCAAGGATAGAATTCGATTAGATAAAATACACATAGCAAAATCAATTTTATAAAATCATCCCCGAAAATTAGGGTTTTTAATGCCTAAACCACAAATCGGACAAATCACTTTGATTACCTCAAATTGATAGTTTTAAAACACAATTAAACTAATTTTAGATAAATCTAGACAATCAATTTCAACAAAACGATCTTTCGATAAATCAATTCCAGATGATCAATTTTCAAAATTAGGGTTTTAAAGTCCACGGCGTAAACTCAGGTAATTCAATTTAATCAATTCAAATTAAAGGTATTAGAAAGCAATTAATACCATTTCAATCATTTCTATACATTTAATTTTTAGAAAAACAACAATACAAGTAATCGATTTCATAATCTCACTTGAAATTTAGGGTTTTAGGCCTGAAAATACAATTCGTTAAAATTCTATAAATTTAATCAAATTGAATGTTTAGAAATGCAATTAAACACATTTTATAACATATCAAATAATCAATTGCTCAAAACTAATAAAAGAAATACCCAATTTAGCCCAATTGGGGTTTTTGAGCCCGGAACGCAAATCCGATTAATTCTTGCCAAAGCATATCAATTGACGGTTTGGAAATGTAATTAAACATATTCTAATGTAATTTGTATAGTCAATTGAATAAAATAACCCGATTACATAATCCAATTTAAACCCGCGGGAGTTTTGACCTAAAAATCCAATTCCGGTCAATTACGCAAAACTTTCCCAATTCAACACTTCCAATATAAAATTAAATACATTTTAAACGATACTATAAAATCAATTGAGCGGAACGGCTCAATTATACAACCCAATTTCATTACACCCAAAATTTGACCTAGGAATCAAATTTCGATAAAACCTGCATAAATTTCTCAAATTGACGGTTCCAAAATGAAATTGGATACATTTTAAAACATATTGTATAATCAATTTGTCCGAAATCGCAAAAACGGACGGATCCGAAAAATTCGGGCATAACCCGGCCAAAAATCCAATTTTCCCAAAATCTCAACATAACCATACAATTAACCTATCCAAATTAATCTTACAGGATATATATACATAATCAAACAACTCATTTAGCTTTTTACAAGGTAATCACACCCATTTAATCAAAACAAGGGTTAGGGTTTTTCGGAAATTATACCAAACGAAAATCAATGAATCGGGGCAAGGGAAGGCCGGGGAAGCTCCGCTGGAGGTCGAATAGTGCTCGCCGGTGGTCAGCGTGGCTCGTCGGTGGCCGGACGGTGGCGGCACACCCTGCGGCTCGTTGCTGCTACACTCCGCCGCCGTTGCTGCTCCTGCGCGCTGCTGGGCGTGGCTGCTTCGCGCGGCTACATGCAGTTGGTGGCGACGAGGGCAGGCGGGGTTGGAGGTCGGCCGGTGGTTGGCGAGGAGGAGCTGGGGAGATGGAGAGGGAGGCTGGGTCGGCTAGGGCTTCAGGCTGCAACACGCGACGCACAGGAGAGGGGTTGGGGTAGGGAAGAGAGAAAGAAAAAGAAGGGAGGGGGGCGCCGGTCGGGGGCCGATTGGGTTTTTTTTTTTTTTTACAAACACAAGCACAATATAAAATAATAATTATTTAAAATTTATTATTGGAAGAATTTTGTCTAAAATTTATTTAACGAGAATTTATTTTGAACGGATCCGAAAGCTTAAAATTAATAAAAAGCTATCTAAAGAATTCCGGAAACATCTTCAGAAGAATTTACCAATGAACATAAAAATTTATATTGTTTACGGAAATATATTATAAGGTCTCGAAAAATCATTTAGAAGCATATAACAAAATATTTAAGTCAAATTCTAATAAGTCAGGATTAATTTAGATAATTTCCAAAATCCGTTTTCCACAACCCAAAAAGCATAAAACGAAAGGAAATGAATTCCAGAAAGAAATTCATAAATAAATTTCGAAAATATTTTTAATTTAAAACTTCCCAAAAATATTAACGATTACCGAAAGCGAATAAATTTAAAGTGGGAAATATTTTCTACGGATAAAATTATTAAAATAAATTTAACTATTTAAATAGAAATTCTATAATTTAAATAATATATTTCGTTAACGAAATATAACTTCAAAACAAAGTCGAAATCACATGACGAAGATATAATCGAAAACGAATTAAAATATTAAAAACCAAAATACGAGAAAGAATGGAAATATATATTTTTAACCGAAGATCGAAATCATAAGAATATAATAAAATCATTGTCGTGAACGAATTTGTCTAGAATGGTTCGCAACGACAATGATTAATTACATTCAATTATGAATTCAAAATCATCAATAAATCCGTAAAACGAATCGAAATTAAAATAATTAATTATTTACATCAAATTACGCTAATAAAATCATTAAACTTAATAATTTGGATTTTAAAAATACGGGGTATTACACCTAATGACTTGCCTCAATAATACCATCAAGGTATTCCTTGTCATCATCTAATAAACCTAGGGCATGGCAAGCATCATGATATGATGAATGTTGCTCACCATTAATGCATCTTATGTCTTCATAACTTGTAGGTCCACGCACAACATTAAAAAGGCATCTCAAATAGTAGAGTTCTCCACTGCCAGGAGGGACATAGAAAATCTGTCCAATAGATAACCTCTTTTGTCTCGGTTGCCATTCTCTATTATACTTATCCCAAATGAATTTTGTAGGGAATTTAGAATAAGTTAATTCATTTGCCTCAGGATAGCCTTTATTTGCCTTCATTTGAGCCAAGAACGTGATTTGCTTAACAGATAATCGATCAACAACATCATCGATCGGATCATAATCAGAAAAAATAACACTTTGTTGATTAGGAAGATGAAAACCTAACCTTTCAACTGGAGGATCTCTGAATTGAATATCATATTTGAATAACCTCCATGATACTTCACATGATGATATATACCTACAATCATAGTACATCTGAACTTCGTCTGCCTTTTTTGCTACTTCGTCATCTGTTGTACTTCCATAAAAAGATGTAGTAACACGGTTGTGTCCTTTGCTGACATATTTAAATAAATAATTGATAGAGCGAGATTAGTTATACCATTCAATATTCAAATGTGCACCATACTTCAGCAACAAATAACGATTGTGAGGAACAATAAACCTGTTATCAAGAGGAACTCCATTCTTCTCCACTATTTGCCCGTTATCTCTTCTTTTATAGATAGGATATCCATCATCATCAATAGTTTTCAATTCAACAATTTTTTTAGGAAAATGCTCCATGCAACAGCCAGCAGACATGCAAGGGGAGCTCTTAGCAGCAACACCACATGGTCCATGTACCATAAAATCTTAAAATGTTGTATAATACACGGGATCAATGTTTTTATTTGGAATTTCAGCTGAAATAATATTTTCTATATCGCTTCCTGTTAGATACTTGTTTTTTGCTACAAGAAATAACAATATATGTGCATGTGGCAATCCACTCTTTTGGAACTCAATAGTCGACATAACTGCAATTGAATTAACATAAAGGTTTATAACCGACTATAGTAAGAATATATGGTAAATAATATATATATATATATATATATATATATAAACTATGAAATAGTACTTGATTTAACCGTTCCAAATATCTTGTTACTGCAAAGATATTTAATGAGACACTCCAACTTCATTTTAAAAACACGACAAATAATATCCGGACAATCATCGGCTTTGAGGCTTCTTTTTTCAACAAAACAAACTATTTATGGCTATTTGGGATTGAAGTAAATGTAATAAAAAGGTCTGGATAACCGGCTCATCTATAAATTGTCATGGCATCTTGATAGTTTTGAATCATATATCGAGCACCACCTATGAATGATGACGGTAATATAACTCATTTTCCTTGCATTGACGGATTGGTCTCACCCCTTAAAATTGTATCCGTTAGTCCGCTATATAATTCACACTGCAAATGTTTTTTATGTAACTTAATGTAATTCAATCTCGAAGATTCAACCATAGTATATGCGTCAACAATAAATTATTGAAGTAGTCTCATGGAAGACAATATAATTGATAACTCTTAATTCCTTTCATGCAAACGATACGAAAAATACTTTGTTAAACTTACATACTTCCGGCCACCCTGCTTCATCCCTCCATTCAACGTTAACGGAATGTCTTCTCTATAGCCATCTTCACCGTAAAGAAACAATATAGGATATTGTAATCCAAGATATGAAGCATGGAGTTGGTTAATGCATTTCAGCATTCCTGTTTTGGTTTCAACCAAGATATCTCTATCTCCTAATGATGCATCAAAGTCCCCAACAATTAATCCATAAAATTTTGAAGCCGTAGGTAGATTATACCTTCTTCCATCCCCATTCCTCCTACCAATCAACTTCAAATTTACATCTAAACAACCATCCTTTTCAATTTTTTCTCTGACTATTTTGAATGGTTTAACCAACACATTATTCTCATCAAGCATCGTCTTCAAATCATAAATAATAGATGTACAAAGGTTGTTCAAGGTTTCACTTTTCATATAACCAATACAATTGGAATAAGGAATTAGAAGATATTGCTTAAAAAATGACAAAATAACTCAATAATTACCACAGCTTGTTAAGTAACTCACCTAACAAAATGAACTTTATTTTCAACTTCATTATCAGTGTCGTAAATGTAAAGTTGTGCAAATTTAGGCACTGAACCTTCATTTGGCAATAAACTTCCCATAAGATGATAATTTTGACCATGTAGTCTAAATATTGGAGGAGATCTTCCATTGTTCAAACTCCTATCAACTTTTTCTCCCATCAAAGTGAAACAGAACATGTTATTGTATGACCGAATATTATGGAGAAAGTGTTTGTTTCTATCATTATGTAAATATAATAGTTCATGTAATACTTTAGGAGGATTTCTCATTGGCGAGAGTTGAACTTTGCCTTGCATACAACACAAAGAATATTTCAGATTTCGAAATGAGCGACTTTTACATATTCTTTCCTCATACCAAAAAAAATAATTGCAAAATCCACATGTGTATGTTGCATCTCCAATATCAAAATATTCTACACATATCATAAAATTAATACAAAACATTTGAAAAGATTTATTAAAAAATTTGTATGTACAAATACATTTCTGGGTGTATACCGGATGGTGTTCCACTATTTTGTTCTATTTCAGCATCTGTGAAGACGTAAAGTATCAGACAGTGTTCCACTGTTTTGTTCTGATTCAGCATCTGTGAAGACGTAAAGTATCGGACATTGAAAAAAATTATGGCGTTGTCCTATTATGTTTAATATATTATAAACAAATTAATATGAGACATTTCGAGAAATGTAATATTCCATATGCATATATAAAATACATTAATCAATGCATACCAGATAATAGGGTTTCACTATTCTCTTCTGTTTCATTATTTGTTGACACACAACTTACGATAGATATATAAACAACAATTACAACCTAAGGAAAATAATTATAAAATTATAAAATAATATTAATAATAAATTTTTAAACATGTTGGAAAATAAGAATGCTAACCTTCATCGAATTCCAATTGTTGTCCTACGATAGGAGCACCATAATTCTTCTTAGAACAGATAGAAAAGTTTTCCATTTTTTATGATTCTGATAAATTTACAATACCACTTTGATTTGATACATGACATGTTGATAATATATTGGTTGCAGTATTTGAAGGCCCAATAATTGACAACCATTTCATTTGATCATCATCATAGTTTAGTTTATAAATAGAGTTTGGAGGAGTGCAAGCTGTAAGAAAGAAATAAATAAATAGTTAATATAATTGAATACTATAGACATGATTTTAAATTTGAAATATATAAATGTAAATAACTTATTACCATTTGTGATGTCACTGAGAGGAGATAACAACCCCTGAGATTCAAAAGGGTTGGACACACATTTTGTACGTGTATCTTCATCTAGGATCGATTTTGTACCAATCATATTTAAATTACTTGCATACAAAAAAAATTGTACCAATCATATTTAAATTACCTACACATGTGTATCATGTTTTTAATTTATAATGTAAACAATAATAACAATTTAGTCTTCTTAAAATTATGTATATATTAATTAATTATGAAGTGTTCTAATTTTTCTAAGGATTTTTGAATGATTCCCTAAGAACATTTTTTTTCAAGTCTCGTAGTAATTGATCAACAACAATCTGTTTTTAATTTATAATGTAAGCAATAATAACAATTTAGTCTTCTTAAAATAAATTAATATACTTTAAAACCAATTAAATATTTAATACTAATATTACACAAATATGTTCAAATATTTATACTTTCATAAAAACAAAATTTCCCAATTTTAAGTAGGAAGTTTATATTTGTTTAAATAATTATATGATTTTTTAATTTCAAAAAATTAATGTGAATATATATTTTTAAATAAAACTAAAGAATATTATTTTATCGTCAATTATATATGTATTAATTATTTATGATATCTCCTAATATTTATAAGGATTTTTTAGTATTTCCCTAAAAACATTTTTTTTGAAGTCTCATAGTAGTTGATCAACAACAATATATTTTTAATTTATAATGTAAATAATAATAACAATTTAGTCTTCTTAAAATAAATTAATATACATTATAACCAATTAAATATTTAATACTAATATTGAAATGCCCGAAAATTTCTAATTTTAAATATTATACTTAAATGAGGTTTTATTATAAAAGTTAATTAAGTATATTACTTTATTTAAAATAAAAGGAAATTAATTAGGACAAATCAAGAAGAAATTTATAACTATTTTTATTAAGAGAGAATTTGGGCATTTTAACTAATTAAGGATCTTATTTTGTAAATTAATTAAATAAATTATTCTATTTAAAATAAGGAGAAAATAGTTTCGAATTAATATTAATTTTATAAATAATTTAATGGAAGAAAATTAGGGTGTTTTGCTAATTAAATTGGAATTTATGGAAAATCTTTTAAAAATCCTAATTTAGCCTAAAAAGGGATTTAAATATTATTTTATTTAAATATTATTATTTTTAAATAACCCAAATATCCTAATTAATTTAATTAAACCAACCCACTATTTTTCTTTTTCCCCTTTTTCCTTTTTCCTTTTCTTTCTCCTTTTTCCTTCTTTTTCTTTCTTCTTCCTTTCCTTTTTCTTTTTCTCTTCTCTCCGGACTGGGCCTGTCTCGGCGGCCCAGTTTCCTTCTCCTTTTCCTTTCCTCCGCGGCCCAGCATCACCGGCGCCTTCCTGTGTGTTTCCAGACGCGGCGTTTTGGGGCGTTTTATGTCGAGACACTGCGTCTTGTTTAATGAAGGAAATAATCAGCGCCAACCGGCCCGGTTCTCCCCTTTTTCTTTTCTTTCCCGGCTGACCGGACCGCCTCCTTTCCTTCTTCCTTCTTCCTCCTCCGTCGTCGCAGCTGCAACTCTCGACCTCGTCAATGGCTTCTCCGGCTATAGAGACTTTGACCGGCCGTTTCTTGGCTCATTGTATTCCTCTTTACTCAAGGAATAAATTGGCGTAACTCTCGTCCATTATCTCTCGCCCGCTTCCTCTCCCCAGCCTCGCGAAATTTCGAAGCAACCCAAACGATGGCCGATCAGTTACTGCCACCGGCCACCCAAATTCTTGCACTTAATACCTCCCTGTCGAGCTTCAACACCCTATTATCTCATCTACCATCTATAAATAGCCTAATGATAGGAATTTTGGATTTCATTTTCTTACCCGAAACCCTAAGTGCAGGTTGCCATCACCGTGACTTCAGACACCGTTTCCACCGCCGATAGCCAACCTCCACGCCACCACAACATCTCAAATTCTTCCCTGCAATCTCTTCTAGCTAACTAAGCTCTCCAAATCCTTCGATTCTTTTTGCACGAGCTTCCATAGCTGTGTGAAATCTCTTGCCCGTTTCGTGAAGATTTGTAACCCACAGCCTTAAGCCGTCGTCCGCCACCGTTTCCGCCACTTCTACTGCCATCTGAACCACCCAAAAACACCCTCTAATCCTCCTCCACCAAACCATAACCTTATCTTAATTTTTCCCATGTTCCTTCTCTCTTTTTCTTCATCTTTTTACCTCTTAGATCATTTTTTCGGCTATCACCGTGAACCACCGTCGGTGCCGCCCATTCCTGCCGACTCAAGGTGAAACCCTAGACCTTCTTAGTCATTATTTACTATTTATTGTAAAGTATTCTATTTTTATTTTATTTATTAGTAATTATTCGAATATAATAATTATTTCCTTGCTATTAATATTATTATTATTTGATATAACATTTATGCTGAATTTTACTTGCAGGGTAGAGAGTAGTAATAAAATAATTTTATTGTTAGTTTCAAATTGTAAGTTATTAATTGAATTATTATATGATAATTATCATTCTTGTTATTATTATTAATATTATAATTATTAGAATAATTAGTATATTCATTTTATTAATTATTCTGGAAAATCTTAGGCCCTAATTTTGTATTAACATTCGCACTTATGTATTTTAGTATTATTATTTCTATTATTTTTATAACCATTAATAATATTATTATTATCTTTATTATTTTAATATTATTATATATGTTATTAATTTTATTATTAATATTTATAAATAGTAGGTCATTAGTTATAAGTAGGGTCAAAACCCCACTTTAAATTTAAAGCTTATATATATTATTATTATTAGTATTATTATTATTTTTAATATTATCTTTATTTATAATATTTATTTGTTATTAGAATTATTATTATTATTATTATTATTATTGTTATTATTTTATCTTTACTAATATTATTTTGGTGAAGGGTAGAAACCCTTATATCACCTTTTTATTTTGAACTGCATTAGTTTTATTATTAATATTCTACAAGTATTTTGTAGAGTCAATTCTAGTATAATAATTTTTAATTAAAAATAAGGTCTTGGGATAAGTTAGAAATAATAGCATTCTTAAGAGGAAACCTAATCCTAGTATTTTCCCATAGTAGGTGAGCCCAATCAAAGCTCTCAAGTAATATAGGAGCGTGATCCAAGACCGGTGACATTTTAGGTAAGGGTGTTACTAAGGCCTTTTGTGTGCCTATATGCATTATGTACTTCGCATGTTATGTATCCTATGTTTATTATTATTAATTATTTCGTATGTGGTATAATGTGGAGTTGAAGTATGTTTTTGTATGGAATGAGTACTATATATGATGAAATATTGTATATGTGATGATATGTGTGTTGAGACATGCATGTGAGGATGTTGGTGTGGTTTGGGTGAGAGAAAGGATGAAAAGGGATAATGGGGGGAAGAAGTTGATCAAGGGATGTGAGTTGACCTAAGTGTTTTAATGACCCATGAGTGGAAGAGTGAAATATAATTTATGTGTTATTTGGGAGAATGTAATTTATAATATTATATGGGAGAATCTAATTTATGATTTGTTTGGGGAAATCCAATTTATAGTTTTTCTTGGGAGATTCTAATTTATGATTTTATGTGGGAGAATCTAATCAATTGTAAGGTAAGGATGAATCTTCGGTTTTATGTGATTTGAATCTAGGGTTTGGTAAGGATGAATATTTGGTTGGTATGGACTGAATGTAGGGTTTGGTATGGAAAAATCTTTGGGTTTTATATGGTTTGAATTTAGGTTTGGTATGGGTGAATCTTTGGTTTTGCGTGGATTGAATTTAGGGTTTTTTATGACGGAATCATGGTTTGTATGTGGTATTTATAGTTGTATGGTGGTATTAGGGTTGTATGTGGTATTTATAGTTGTATGGTGTTATTAGGGTTGTATGGTGGTATTTATAGTTGTATGGTGGTATTAGGGTTTACATGGTGGCATTGATGGTTGTATGATGGTATTAGGGTTTGCATGGTTGAATTTAGGGTTTCACGTGGAATTTTAGGGTTTGCATGAAAAAGGTTTGAAGGTTTGCATGGGGAGATTAATGTCTGTATGGGTATGAAATTTACGTGTGGAAAGTTAATTTGGGATGTAATGAAGGGAATGTAAGCGTTGTTTGGGTGTTTGAGCACTTGGGATGAAAAATAGCACATGGAGAAAATTAAGGGTACGAAGGAGACTGAATTAGGGTTTGGAATGATTAACTATGGGTTGTTGTGGTTAATTAGGGTTTGGTGTGGCTGATTGGGGTTTTTTGTGTTATCATGTGTATGTGGTGATCAAAGATGATGATGAATATGGAATTTATGATTTATGATTCGTGCATGTCCATGGTGAAAGCCTTTGAATAAGATACTTAATACACTAATCATTTAAAGTGGAAGATTATTGAGCCGGGTCCAGACCGATCCACCGGTCAGAAATAGTGGTTAGGACATGATGTCCTATGTGTAACCGGTCCACCGGTAATAATAGTGGTCAGGCCTTATACCTGTACGTTTCCAGCCCACCGGCAATAATAGTGGGGTGACTCGAGCTAAATAAAAACAAACCAGTGTTACAAACGCTTAAAAGATACTAATTACTTATAGTGGAATACCATGTGAGCAGGAACCAGACCGATCCACCGGTCAGGAATAGTGGTGTGGACTTTGTCCTGCAAGTGACCGATCCACTGGCGAATAATAGTGGTGTGGACTCTGTCCCGCAAGTGACCGGCCCACCGGCAATAATAGTGGGGTGTTCCTGTACTTACATGGATTTGATAAAAGGCATGGTGTGTATCGACTTTTGATAATAGATTAATTAAATAATTAACCTGGATTATAATTGGGCCTTTACGTATGTACCCGAATGATTATTCGTTGTTATGATATCATGATCGTCTTTATGATCTTTTATTCTGCATGGATTATGTGCTTATGTGTTGGCCTTAGTGCTCGGTTACCTTACTCAGTACGTAGCGTACTGATCACCCTTTTTATGGGTGCTGCTCATTCCCACGAGTAGTATGCCCTTCTGAATTTGTATAGGTGGGCGAGACATCAGTTGGGGCTGAGTGTCGAGCATGTTTTGGCTTAAAGTTCGAGAGTGTTGTGGCCGTAATTTTATTCATGTGATTTCATTTCGTTATGATACTTCTTATGATTCGCATTACTCTTTTTAATTTATTACCTTGTGTTAAGTGTTTCGACTTAACCATTTATAAATTGTAAGATTATTCCCTTCGAGGAATTTTGATTTCGCACTCTGATTTCTATTTTATTATTAATTATGATTCTTTATGCGCACTCTGATTTTAATGTATGATCTTTTGAGTTCTTTTATGAAATGTTAGTTTGAGTTTAATGTAAATATTTTCTTTAGCCTTAGCACTTGGTACTGAAACGGTCGGAGAGAACCGATTTGGTACTAAGTGTGGCGGTAACATTTCCAGAATTCACAGGCTTTAAGTATTTCTATTTTAATTCTTCCACTTTAAAAAAAAAGTAGTGAATTTTGGGGTGTTACAAATATTATGCAACTATATTCAAATATTTATACTTTCATAAAAACAAAATTTCCCAATTTTAAGTAGGAAGTTTATATTTGTTTAAATAATTATATATTTTTTAATTTCAAAAAATTAATGTGAATATATATTCTTAAATAAAATTTAAGAATATTAATTTATTGTCAATTATATATGTATTAATTAATTATGATATCTCCTAATATTTATAAGGATTTTTTAGTGTTTTCCTAAGAACATTTTTTTTGAAGTCTCATAGTAATTGATCAACAACAATATGTTTTTAATTTATAATGTAAACAATAATAACAATTTAGTCTTCTTAAAATAGATTAATATACTTTATAACCAATTAAATATTTCATACTAATATTACGCAACTATATTCAAATAGTCATACTTTCATAAAAACAAAATTTTCCAATTTTAAGTAGGAAGTTTATACTTGTTTAAATCATTATATAATTTTATCATTTCAAAAAATTAATATGAATATATATTTTTAAATAAAATTTAAGAATATTATTTTATTTTCAATTATGTATGTATTAATGAATTATGATATCTTCTAATATTTATTAGGATTTGTTAGTCTTTCCCTGAGAACATTTTTTTTGAAGTCTCATATTAATTGATCAACAACAATATGTTTTTAATTCATAATGTAAATAATAATAACAATTTAGTCTTCTTAAAATAAATTAATATACTTTATAAACCAATTATACATTTAATACTAATATTACGCAACTATATTTAAATAGTTATACTTTCATAAAAAATAAATTTCACAATTTTAAGTAGGAAGTTTATATTTGTTTAAATCATTATATAATTTTTTCATTTCAAAAAATTAATTTGAATATATATATATATATATATATATATATATATATTTTAAAAATTTAAGAATATTATTCTATTGTCAATTATGTATGTATTAATTAATTATGATATCTCCTAATATTTAATAGGATTTTTTAGTGTTTCCCTAAGAACATTTTTTTTAAGTCTCGTAGTAATTGATCAACAACAATATGTTTTTAATTTATAATGTAAACAATAATAATAATTTAGTCTTCTTAAAATAGATTAATATACTTTATAACCAATTAAATATTTCATACTAATATTACGCAACTATATTCAAATAGTTATACTTTCATAAAAACAAAATTTTCCAATTTTAAGTAGGAAGTTTATATTTGTTTAAATCATTATATAATTTTTTCATTCCAAAAAATTAATGTGAATATATATTTTTAAATAAAATTTAAGAATATTATTTTGTTCTCAATTATGTATGTATTAATTAATTATGAAGTTATAAGTATTGAATATGCAAAATTTAAGCATCTCAACCATTTGTTTATAAGGATTAAAATAAATAAAAGAATTGTGTTAAGGATAACATAAGCCTCTTTAATCTGGCCGTCCATTTTTTCTTACTAAATCCTAACCGTCCATTTCACTTATTTAATCCCCACCCTCCCTTTCATTTTATTGCCTATTACCGTAGTAATTTCTCCAATGTCACGGCGAACAAATGAAACCCTAGTTTCATGACTCATTCTTAACTGTCTGTTTAATGCTATTATAATCTACACCATTCCTTTCATAAGTTTCTTTCTTCAAATACTTAAAGTAGGTAGAGTTTCTGGAGAAATCTCCAACCCACCCTATGACCTAGCTCTCTCCTCTCTCCTATCTTCAATCTGTTCGATATGTCTTTATCCTTCATGAAGAAAGAAAATTTCAAAACTTACACTCCTGATCTGTAATTCCTATGATTTCCCTTTTAATTTTATACTTTTATTTCCGTTCCAATTCTATGATGTTCTGAAAAAAATATAGTTTGCAAATATTAGATATGTGATTTGTGTGTGTTATAGAAAAGCCGAATCAAATGTGTGCCACTTTTTATTTTTGTGTCGATTATACTATATACTCAAAATGATTTTTCTTTGATGTAAGCTCTATTTTTATAGTTTTGTTTGCTTAAGTTGTAGGTTTATGCATATAGATTTTAAAATTTTCTTATTTTCAGTTAAGATCTACTGGGTGCATAGTACGTGGTTTACTGCTCCTAAAATACCCATCTGGTTCTCTTCTGGTGTTGTATCTTTTGCTTTCGAAAGAGAACACACAATAAATAGAAATTTGGGTATTATAGGTAATTTCTTAATTTCTTCACATTTTTTCGAACCTATATTAGTGTGTATTTGTTTATCTTTTATGTTGAATCAAATATGGGTATCCGTTTTAGATCTTCTGCTTTCGGAAGCAAGACACGGATCTAAGATAAAATATGGTAACATTGAAGAAATTTTTTCTTAATTCTTAAGTATAATTCCTTCTGTTTCTCTCCGTAATTTTATCTATCGCTTTCGAAAGTTATTGAAAGTTGACATAAATAAAGACCATAAATCTGGGTATTCGAACTCATATCTGTACTTCTCAAACTTGTTGATTTATTTTTTTGGTTAAATAAATTGCATCTGTTTTTTCATCTTTTGTATGTAAAAGCAACAAAGATCCGTCTGTCATTTTTTTTTAGTTTTACGTTGAGTCCTAATAAACATATATTTTATACCCTTTTATTCTATACTTTTGGTCACTTATTTTAGTAATATGTGAGGTTATTTACATTGTTTATAATTTTTTGCTTAAAATATAATAATCTCATATATTCAATTTATTTTGAGCAAAAAGATGAAAATTTGTATGTAATTTGACAACATGCAGTATTTTGGTTATAACTTTCACGTATGAACTCGGATTTGGACGACTCAAATTGCTATGTAAAGCTAGAATAATGATATGAAATTCTTATTTCTAGAAATTTTCTCTAAATCTAGACGTAGAATTGTAAAATTTGAACTTAAACTTACAGCTGAAGTATTTTACATAATAAAAGTTTGATAGGCATGATTTAATTAGTTACTATTCTTATTCCTTCTTTGCAGGTACCCTATTAGCAACACTGCATGTGGGCGAGGAGCTGAAAAGACACACACCAATAAATTAAGTTAGTAACTAATAAAACGTAACAGGTTCAAGTTAAGATTAAATGATAAAGAGAAGATCAAGGAAATAATGGAAATGAAGCAAAATGTAATTGTTTTATGTAACAGCTTTGTAAGACTTACAACCAAAGAAAAGAGAGAGAGAAAATGGCCCATGCACTATATATATATAGATCTTAATACACACACAATAAGAGAGGAATATGGCCGCTCAACGAAGCACAGAAAGAAATTCGAAGCCTCATCAAAGATATAAGAAGCCGAGAACCCTTTTCTTTTTAATTTCTCGCTCCCTGCTCCTCCCCACATGTAAATTAGGGAACATTAAATTTGAGTCTAGAATTTATATAAATAGATGGATTAGCCATAGTAAACGAGTGGGTTCGTGATCCTATGGAGAGTAACCGATTTGTTGAAGGAATCCTCACAAGTGCACTTCGACCAAAAAGTTCCTGTACTGATTCTAAATTTCCTTCTTTTATATAATTCTTTACTTAAATTTTAATGTATTCCTAATGAAACTTGTGTTCTATATTACATTTAATTAGCCATGTTTTATTAAGCTTAAAATTTTATTGTGCGTTATTATTTCAGATGCTGAATAATTGAGTTTTTGATATATAAATAATATTTGCAATTCATGTATAATTCTTGTCCGATATATGAAATCTGATCAATTTATAGGATAAGGATTGTATCTATCTGGTTAATTCTAGCGAGATAGTAATTAATCGGAACAAGTAGCAATTAATTTAATTCGGGGTATTCGCAAGTAACTGAATTGAATTAAAATATAATTTATTCTAGTCAATTTGAGAATGCGGGGTTTTTAATTTGGCTAGGGCTAATGAGTTTCCTTAGAGCTTAATGCAATTAATTTATCTCTAGGTTAATTGAATGACAAAGATTAATTTAGAGAGATTAATTAGTATTAGGAAAACGCAGGAGTTAGCCTAATTAGACAATATCTGGAGTCGGAAGAGTTAGCGGGTTAATTCTTTATGGTTAGCCTATTAACCTTAATTATTTAAATATCTTATGCTTAATAGAACTTGGCTATGCAAGTTTAATATAGAAGTTGGGATGGAGAAGGGTAGATATGTATATGTTATATTTATTTAATTCTTAGATTAGTTTAATTATTATTTTAGCTATTAGCTAATTTAATTATTATTTTCCCCCTTTATATGAGACCCCCCCAAATCTTTGTAAATATGTGAATAGTATATATATGTATACCATGTTATTTTTATTAATTCTTTTTATCGAATATTTTAGAGTTTAAAATCGCATCATCCTCGTGGGAACTATCTTTCCTTACCTTATGCTACTTATTGTTAATTATTATTATTTGGGTTAGGAATAGGTTTAATTTGATAGCAGCAACGACACGCTGCCAAATTTTGGAACCATTGTCGATGAGTCTTGTGTTAACATATTTTAGACTCTAAGTTATAAAAAAAAGAGAAAGGATAAAGGACAACAATGCATTTGCATCGTATTCCAAGCTTTATACTATTGGCAAATTCAATTTTTCTTGTCTTTTACGGACTATAGACATGCTTTATTCTTCCTTCCTTCCTTTATTTATTTATTTTTTATTTTTCCATTAACCCGATTGAATTTCATGATACGATATTTTGTTGGAAGGAATAAAAATTGTGTATGATACTAGCATACCCATGTAGTAGTCTATCACCTTATATTTTGCTAATTCAAACTAAGATATGAAGCATTGGAGCTACGAATCTTTTATTTATTAATTTTTATTTTTATTTTCTTTACCTTATCTAAGTTATTTATTTATTTTTTTCTCTTATATTTTATAGGCATGTATGACCGACGGACTCTAGGTGCAACACATTAGAGTATACATAGAGTCTATCAAGACTTTTGGACAAGAGCAGCTAACAGGAAAAAAAAAGAGTTTGACATTGACGAAGAGGAGGCCTTGCAATATTTAAGAGTACTTTTCGAGGAAAAAGAGGATCAATTACCAGATGAACTAGGAAAACAAGAACACCAATTGGGAGAGATGGCTACACTCAAGCAACTCTCTTAATTGAATTTGGAAGACCAACCTCTCTGTATTGTTTTTCCTAACCTTGCAAGACCTCTTAAACTTAATTATGGTTTTCTTAATATACTTCCTAAGTTTTATGGACGTGTAGGAGAAGATCCTCATAGGCATCTTAAGGAATTTTTAGTAGTTTGTTCCACCATGAGGCCTGAAGGTGTAGAAGAAGAATAGGTTAAACTACGGGCTTTTCCTTTCTCTTTACATGACTTAGCAAAAGATTGGTTGTACTATCTACCTGCTAGGTGCATTAATACCTGGGCTGAATTACAACAGAATTTTCTTGAAAAATTATTTCCTGCAAGTAGAATAGGTTCAATAAGAAAAGAAATTTGTGGAATTAGGCAAAAGTCTAACGAGTCACTATATGAGTATTGGGAGAGATTTAAAAGATTATGTGCTAGTTGCCTTCAACATCAAATTAGTGAACAATAAATAATTCAATATTTTTATGAAGGCCTACTACCTCATGATAGGAATATGATAGATGTAGCAAGTGGAGGTGCATTAGTAGATAAAACTCTAGAACAAGCTAAGCAACTAATCTCTAATATGGCTGAGAATTCACAACAATTTGGAACTAGGAATGATGTAGGCCAAACTAATAGAGTTAATGAAGCTAATATACGAGTTATTCAATATCAACTTAAGGAGAATTCTAACCAAGTTGCTCATTTAACTACTCTTATATCCAACCTTGTTGCAGGTGGAGCTCCCCAAGCTCGTGCTTGTGGTATTTGTACCGAATTAACTCATACTACTGATGCATGCCCCTCTTTGCAGACTCAAGATGTAAATGTAGTTGGTGGTTTTACTGGTCATCCCTTTAAGAAATATGACCCTTTTTCAAATACATACAATGAGTTATGGAGGGATCATCCAAATCTTAGATATGGATCTAGGGTAAATCTGTAACACCCCCAAAATTCACTAATAAAAAATTTCATTTTATTAAAAGATAATTGCGGAAGCAGATAAATAAAACGTGAACTTTGGGAGTATTACCGCCACACTTAGTACCAGACCGGTTCACTCATACCGTTCCAGTACCAAGTGCTAAGGCTAAGAAAATGAAATACAGCTTGAAAGAAATTCAACACACACAAATCAGAGTAGCGTATCAAATCGTTTACAAGAATAAAATCCACCAACGGTGGTTACTTTAACAACGTTAATATTTAAAACCAAGAATTTAAATGAGAAAGAGAAAAAGCTAACGATACCGGAAAATTCCTTACTCTCCTTCCCGTAACCCACTTGAGTAGCACCTGAAAATACCTGCAAGGGCACTGCCCATTGAATAAGAAAGGGCCCCATAAAGGGAATCCCTTCAGTACTACGGTACTGAGTAACCCTTTAATACCACACTTAAAGACATGCCCGCATACGGCACATAATGCAAGCTACACATATAAATAATGAGAGATGCATACATAACAATAACAAACATAATACTTTATAAGTCATGATCGATACTTTGGGCCTTAAGCCATGTCATAGTGTAAGATCAATACATTCGGGCCTTAAGCCATTATTCCATCATCATTCCATCAGTATCATATTTTATATCCATGTGAGTGCGAGAACCCCACTATTATAGCCGGTGGACCGGAAAGTATACACTCAGGGCATAACGCCTCTGACCACTATTATTGCCGGTGGACCGGAAGGTAAACACACAGGGCATAACGCACCTGACCACTATTATTTGCCGGTGGACCGGTGTAACACCCCCAAATTTACTACTGAAAAATTTCGTTTAAGACAAAGGTTTTAGCGGAAGCGAAAGAATTAAAACCATAAACTTGGGGGTATTACCGCCACACTTAGTACCAGACCGGTTCACTCCTACCGTTCCGATACTAAGTGCTAAGGCTAAACCAAACAATCATTAATTAAGAGTCATCAAAACATAGGTCCATAGTTAACATAGACCATTCACGAAAACCACGAGTCAACAACAGTTAAAATATCATTTAGGAATACAACTTAGAGTACAGTTTCAAAGCGAGGAGCATAGTACAAAATATAGCAAATAAAACAGAACCCAAGGGACCAATATCCGGATCGCCTACTCACTCAAGCCAAGCCTTCCACCCCACAATTGTAACCGATCAAACCTGCATAGGAGGTCTGCTCCCCACCATTGGTGGACCATCACAGGACCCATTCAATCAGTGTAGTATCAGTACGGGTCCAATACTGAGTAAGGGCGCTGGTGCGCTAAGGCCAAGCATACAATCATACCACATAGCACACATAGCACGCAAGACCCACATTCAACACATGAATAACATACGATGACATGCATGAATAGATCGAATCACTTTCTGATGTCTTATTCTGTATTCTCATTAATGAAATAAGTCCATTTCACGCATCCTTCAATAATCCATGTGAGCACGGGGACCCCACTATTATAGCCGGTGGACCGAAAATAAAAACACAGGGCAGAACGCCTCTGACCAATATTCTAACTGGTGGACCGGACTGGCCCCGCCTCAACATGGTGTTCCACTGTAAGTACTTAGTATTTTTCCCTTGGTTTAACTTATTTACTTTGGGTGTATTGAGCCGAGATCCCCCACTATTATAGTCGGTGGACCGGAATAAACGCACAGGGCAAAACGCCTCTGACCATTATTATAGCCGGTGGACCGGCACGAAACGCACAGGGCAGAACGCCTCTGACCACTATTCTAACTGGTGGATCGGACTGGGCTCGGCTCAATAATCTTCCGCTTTACGTTATTAGTGTCTTATCCGTGTCTTATTGAATCACACAACACCCTTGACATGCATGCGGTTAATACCCTACTACTTTCCCCTCCAAAGGGACCGTCCCATATTTTGAGACCCGTACCTCTTCTCACACCCGACATCCATCCCCCGTAGACTTAAGCATAGTGGCATATAGTGAGGCACAATCTCCAAGAATACAGGCTACCCCAACACATACGATATCGACTCCGTATGTCCTCATCCCTCTAGGGTTCCTCCTCGGAGACCCTAGTCGGACCTATGTGGTCCAACTCTTTCTTGCTTACCCAAACGTTACTTTATTCTCTATCTCGCACCTCATTTTTATTAGGAAACTCCCCAAATATATTACTTTATCTCCCAAGTTCACGTGTGACCAACAAAACCCTAGCTGGCCACCCAAAACCCTAGCACTTTACTTCCTCAATAAGTAATCTCCCTCTTTCACCCCAAATCTCTCCTCTCCTTTAGAAAACCCATACTCATCCTTTATATAAGTGAATTCTCACTCTCAACCCCATACTCCATCCTGCCTTGATCATTTTTACCCTTGTACCCTTCAAACTGCTCATTTCCTCCCAAAAACCCAAATTGGAACCTTTAGGCACTCTTACACCGACCCACGTAAAATTTTGCACCCAAGTCTCCAATGGATCCATAACTTTGGCATTATTTTATTCACTTCCTAATTCAACTTTCCTCACGTAAGATTCATTCCCATACATAATTTAACCACTCCATGCAGACTCTCCAACACCCACTTACACACAAACCCTAATAAGGTCTCTTATGCACCAACTTATGTACTATTTTTCATACTAAGTCTCCAATCATCCCAAGACTCTCCCAAGCTCTTACTTACAACCCAAATCAACTTTTCATACGTAAGAATCATGTCCATGCAAGGTCTAGTTCCCCCCATGCAAACTTCCCGAACGTTCACCTCTCCGTTATTCTTTTATTATCATTTCGTGCTACCCAAAACCCTAGCATGCATGTCCTAGAGGACCATAATAAGTCACATCATCAACATCAACAACAAACATGGAACATGGCATACATGTATAACATAAGGCACACACCACATACCTCATGATCCACGCTGCGCTACACAAAACAGGTTATTCATAGCACATGCATAATACACATCAACATGACATGCTCATCATTCATCAACACATTACAACACACATAACGTAAGGTCATAGCTTCGTCCTTACCTAAGGCGACGCCGGGCTTGGAGCACGCTCCTCTAACTCCTTAGGGCTTTGGTCGGGGTTACCTATAAAAGGGGAAAATGCTAAGTATTAGTTTCCCTTATAATTACTATCAATCCTCATTCTAGTTTAAGGTTATGGTTTTTATTACTAAAAAGGGTTTTATACAAAAACTAGGGTTTTTACTTTAGAATTAGTATACTAAATATTAGTAGTCAAAATATGTTTATTTTTAATACTTATTGTTACACTTATTTTATTAAGCCCATTAGTTCCATTCTTATAACACTAGTGTCCACTAGTCATAGTAAAATAGTGATAATAATAATAATAATAATAATAATAATAGTAATAATAATAATAATAATAGTAATAGTAATAATAATAATGATAATAATAATAATAATAATAATAATAATAAGTATATTAATGTTAATATTAGTAGAAAATAGTAGCAGCTATATAAAAAGGGGGTTAGGGTTTGGATGGGTGGAGAACCACCTAGGGTTGGTGGTGGTCCGGCGGCGGCGCGTGGCGGCGACGGCGGCGGCGGTGGAGGAGGAGAAGAGGGGGAAAGATGGAGGTGGCGGTTAGATGGGAGGGGTAAAGGAGGAGTTTGAGGTGGGGAAAAAAGAGCAGGTGGAGGGGAGTGGAGTGAGGGTGGTGGCGTGGCAAGGGGCGGCGGCGCGCGGCGGCGACGGCGGTGGCCGAGGGTGGTGGAGAGAGGTGGAAGGTGAGGGAGGAAGGAGGAGAGGGAGGCAGGGGAAGTTGAAGGCAGGGAAAGGTAGAGGGAGGTCTGCTGGGCATTTTGGAGGGTGGAAGGGTGGCTGGTAGCGGCGGAGGAGGTGGCAGAAGGTGGCGCAAGGAGGCGACGGGCTGGAAGTGGTGGTTTTCGGGTTAGGAACTTTGCACGGTGAAGGCGGCACGTGCAGGGCAAGGCGGAGGGTGGCAGCAGCTTGGTTTTGTCGAGGGAGGTGCAGGGATGGTAGCGGTGGCTAGAGGTGGCGGCGGCTGTCTCTGGTGACGGCGAAAAGCCCGTCTGTTTGAGGCGGCGGAGAGGCAGGGTTTCGGGGCAAAAAAAACGAAAAGGGAACTGATCGGGGCTGCCAATGGGGGGTATTTATAGGCAATTGGAAGGGGAAGACGACAAGGGGAGAAGGAGGCGTGCGAGGCAGGTGTGCAGGTCCTGCCATGACAGGCTGGGTTAGGGAAGGGGGAGAAGAAAGGGAAAGAGAAGGGCACGCGGGAAAGGGAGAGAGGGACTTGGTCGGGGTCGAAAAAAGGAAAGAAAATGACAGGGAGAGGGGCAGGTGAGGATGGTCGGTGCGGGTGGCTGCCGGCGAAATCGACTTGCAGGTCGATTTGCAGGTCGGGGAAGAAGACAGGCAGGGTGGACCGGTGGTCCAGGGAAAAAGAAAGGAGGGGGAGAACCGGCCGGTTGGCAACGGTTACCTCCTACTAATTGAAACGCGGAGTTTCAGAGGATATCGGGGCAAAACTCTGCGCCGCGCCCTGCGATGCGGGCTGGACGCGCTGGGCCACGGGGGAAGGAGAAGGAAGGAGAGGCGGGGAAGGGGTTTGGGCTGCGCAACGGGCGACGCAGGCTGGCAGGCCTGGTGCGCGTGACGGGGGGAGAAAGAAGGTTTGGGCCGACGGCTGGCCCAACCCGGGGGAAGAAGAAGAAAAAAATAAAGGAGGGAGAAAGAAAAAGAAAAGAAAGGAGAAAATGGAAAATGGAAAATGAAAAATGATAAAATGGTTGGGGATATTTGGGTATTTATTTATTTATATAATTAATTTATATATTTAATTTTAATAATTATTATTTTAATTATAATAATTAAATCCATTTTTAAATTAGTTAGGCTATTTTGGATAAATTGTCCTTAACTTCCATTTTAATTAGTAAAATGTCCAAAATTTTCTAATAACTTATTTATTATTTTCTCCTTATTTTTCCTTAATAAATTTCCTCTTTATTTAATAAATTCACCTATTTTCTTAATCTTTCTTTAATAAATTATTATTTGCCATAATTCCTAAATTAGAATTTTTTTGGGGTATTTCAATCGGTCTGGCCCCGACTCACATGGTGTTCCACTATAAGTTATTAGTATTTTTTCATAACCTTATTCACATACATAACTGATTTTATTGAGCTCGGGACCCCCACTATTTTAGCCGGTGGACCGGAATATATATAAAATCATCATCCAGGGCACAACGCTCCTGACCACTATTATAACCGGTGGACTGGTACTCATAGTCACATACCAGGGCAATACGCTCCTGGACCACTATTATATCCGGTGGACCGGTACTCAATATCATAATCATCTGGGCCCGACTCATTAATATTCCACTTTCAATAATAGTATCTTTCCTTTTCTTTAATCAGCACATCAACCATATTTATTTGCCTCGAATGGGAGATCGATAACCCGGGACACAAAGGTACACCGGTCGTACCGGTGCATATCAGCTACTCAGTACCCTTCAACCATGAACCCAAGGACGCAAAGGTACCCTGGTCGTACTGGTGCATAAAGCTAACTCAGTACCCTACTGACAAGGACACCTAATCCATAAGTATTCATACCCCCTAACTAGGTCCGTAGAGCTAGAAAGAGTAAGATATAGGGCCTGGCTGGGGCACAAAGGCACACCAGCAAATACCAGAATAATCGTGGACTAAACCACGTCCTTAGGGTAGCGACCCCTAAGGAGTCACCATTCCCGATCTCGAGGTCTTTCACTTTAAGTAATAGTGTCTTAATTAGGGTGATCACGAAAAGCACGATAATCCGATACTTATTCACTTTTAATCGTTATGATATCATTAATCATTTCTTATTCAGATGATTATCCAGAAATCACAGAGAGATCATTAAGGCCATACTAATTATCAAATACTCTCACTTGGTTAATCAGTATTATTTGAATCATATTATAATGCTCCACAATCTCAAAGACATGTTAGGTACAAACCACTCATTTGCCCTTTACTTATATAATTGTTAAGTATCCATTCCTTACTCGCCCAATTACCATATTACCCTTAAGGTTGCATAATTACCAAATTACCCCTTGTCCACTTTAGATTACCAAATTGTCTCCTACACTTTTTAGGTCACCATTCACCCCTCATAATTACTACACTTATCATATTTCCCTTTTGGTTGGTTATATTA
This sequence comes from Tamarix chinensis, assembly GCA_030549775.1. NCBI lineage: Eukaryota > Viridiplantae > Streptophyta > Magnoliopsida > Caryophyllales > Tamaricaceae > Tamarix > Tamarix chinensis. The sequence continues at coordinate 66,242,367 of CM060182.1, forward strand.
CCAAATCGCCATTCTCCTTTGTTATAATTACTAAATTGCCCTTGAGTTGGATAAATTGCTAAACTACCTTCCTTCATTATCATGATTACTATTTTGCCCCTTTAGTTGGTTAAATAATTATCACTTTACCCTTTAATAGGCTAAATTACCAAATTGCCCCTTTAGTTGGATAAATTACCAAATTACCCTTCTCCTTTATCATAATTACTATTTTACTCCTCTCAATTATTTTAATTGCCATTTACCCTTTTCAATTATCATAAATTCCAAATTAACCTTCCTCATAATTAATTTACCCTTCTTCATAATTATAATTACCAATTTTACCCTTCTCCATATTTAAAATTACCATAATGCCCTTTAATTGGTTAATTTACCAAATTACCCTTTTATAGCATCATACTTATCCAATTGTCCTTCTACAATCATAATTTAATTGCTAAATTATCTTTTGTCGTTATCATAATTAGCAAGTTATCCCTTACTCCCAAGTTTACCATAATATCCTTTTATTTACAAAGTTACCATTTTACCCCTTACATCCAATTTTACCATAATATCCTTTTATTTACAAAGTTACAATTTTACCCCTTACATCCAATTTTACCATAATATCCTTTTATTTATGAAAATTACCACCATACATCTTTTACTTTACAAATTACTATTTTACCCCTTCACATCCAAGATTACCATCTTTATCTTTCCTTACATAATTACCATTTTGCCCTTCTTTTCCAAATTACCATATTACCCCTTTACTTATAAATTACCACTTCACCATTCACTTATAAAATTTACCATATTACCCTTTACTTATGAAATTACGATTTTGCCCATCTACCTCCAAAATTACCATAATGCCCTTTTACTTGAAAAAAAATTACCATAATGCCCTCCTTCATCCAAAATTACTATTTTACCCCTACTTCCAAAATTACCATTTTACCCTTCTTTCTCACAACTTACAATTTTATCCTTTACTTATAAATTATCATTTAACCCCTTTATTTTTAAATTACCAAAATACCCTTTTACTTATAAAATTACTGAAATACCCTTTTAACTTATAAAATTTCCATTCAACCCCTTTATTCACCATTTTTATGAATTTACTAACACTACATAAAATAATGATATTAATACTTCGTTTTTATCATCTAAGTCCATCAACTTGTCATTATTCAACATAACACTTATTAGCAACTACATACATTGATTCACACACCTCATAAGCATAATTACTAAAATACCCTTAAACAATAACATCATTCATGCATTAGCAACATGATACATTATAAACACGCATTTAACATTTCCATCAATAATCAAACTCCTTCCTTAATTAACATACCTACGTATGGCACAAAAGTTATCATGCTTTTTCTTTTTATCAAACAATATAAGAAACCATATACATATCATGCTAAGCACACAAAACATGCATAAAATCATACTAAACCCTTAATGTGCTAGCATACGTTTTTCCATATATTTAAGGGAGGATTAACGGTTACCTTAATCCCGCAAAATATCAAATCTTACCAAGCATAATTAGCAACTCAACACCTAAAAATAATATCCATCATATTTGTTAGAAATAAGAAGTTAAAAAGGATAAAACTTTATAAAACAAATTTATTTAATAATAATACACTTTATTTTCACAAATTAGAATTTATGATTTCTAGGGAATTTTACCAGGATAAATTAAGTAATTATTACTTCTAAAATGATTTATGAGTATTCCTCCTTGATGTAAGTTCCTTTAAGTTGATAATTAAATATGGATATACCTCAAAAATTTTCCAAACAAATTCCAAAATAAGGGGTAGCTCACGCTGCATGGGCAGCGTGAGTTTCATGCAAAAACCATGGGGGAAAAAGGCTCAAAGAAGGTGAAGGGAGCAAAATACATTATTTTCGGGTTAGGGTATTTAGGCTAGAAAAGAAGGTGGTTGGGGGAGGTTCTAAGGCAAGTGAATGGTGCAGAAGTGAAGAGGGGGTGTAGGTGGAGGCTAAGGGTGGTTTCACGGCGGCGTAGGGCGGCTGAGACGGCGGCGGCAAGGCAGCGAAGGTGGCTGCTGAAGTGGGTCGAGGTGGAAGGGTTGAGAAGGAAGGAAAAGTGGAGGGAAAAATGGAGGGGTGCAAGGGTTGGTTTCGGCCAACTAAGGCACGACAGTTGTAGAGGGGGTTGCAGGGTGTCGAAAGGTGGGTTGGGTGGTGGCAGAGGTGGACGGAAGGCGGCGGAATCGGCGGTTGCAGGTGGCTCGGCAGTAAGGGGAAAAACTGGGGAGAAAAAGGAAGAAGAGGAGAAGGGAGGAAGTGTAGGGCTCGAGGGGCGGCATAGTGGTGCAGGGTGGTAGTAGGCGGTGGCAGAAGGCGGCGCAGGGGCTGGGCGAGGTGGTGCAGGCGGCGATGGGCGACGGTGATAAAAAAACGTGGAGGAGAATGGAGGGAGAACGAAGGAGAGAAAAGGGAGCTCGGGGAAGGAGAAGGGCTCGGAAATGAAGGGAATGGAGGGCTGGGGAGATGGAGAAAAAGAAGAGGGAGAAGAGAGGGGCAGGGATGGCCGGCGATCGGCGCTGCAGGTGGCAGGTGGTGGTCGGGTGGCAGGGGAAGACGGGGAAGAAGAAGGAAAGAAACAGGGGCACGCGGCTAGGGATGCAGGGGTTGGTTGGGTTCGAATGAGGAAAGAAAATGACGGGGGAGAGAGGAAGAGAGAGGGCAGGGAGGTAGGTGGTGGCCGGGTTGCAGGCGGCGGCGTGCTCGTCGTGCGCAGGCTGTCGGGCGTGGGAGAAGAAGGGAAGGAGAAGAAGAAAGGGACTGGCGGGCGGACCGGCGCAGGAAAAGAAAATAAGGCAGCCAGCCGGTCTATGGGTAGAAGAAAGGAGGATGGGCGGGTGTGCCGTGCGAGGGGGAGAAAGGGCTGGGGGAAACGGGCCTGGCCCAAACGCGCGGGGGAGGGCTGGCCTGGCGAGGTAGCCCGAGGGAAAAGGAAAAAAAAGAAAAAGAAAAGAAGAAAGAGGAAAAAAAGGGAAAAAGGGCAAAAAGGGGAATGGAAAAATAGGAAAAGTAATTTAATTTAATTTATAAAATCATAAAATATAATATTCTTGGTAAATTATTTAATTTAATAATTTAATTTATTATAATCTAATATTTTAGTTTTAAAAGGATAATGTTGGTAAAATATTAGTTTGGAAAATTATTTAAATAAAATAATATGATAAATAGCAAAATATATATTTTTTTAATTTATTAAATACTCTTATCCAAATTTACATACTCTAAAATCCATACAATAATTAAAATAAATAATCTTAAAGCAATTTTATTCCAAATAAAAGTAATTTATTAAAATATAAGTTTTCGAAAATTTTGGGGTATTACAAAATCCACCTAATTTTATAGTCAATCAGAGTAATGTTAGACCTTCTTTTGTACCCAATCCACCTTAAAATCAAAATTCTGATCCTACACTTGAGGAGATGGTAAAATCATTGGCTAATCAAATTAGACAAGTTCATTCTCAGGGTTCTGAATATCAAAAGAAAACCGATGCACATCTTCCGCAGTTAGACACCTAAATAGGACAAATTTGCACTAGTCTAGGTAACATTAAGATCTAGTTATCAAGGAAGCTTCTCTCCCAACCCATTCCCAACCCAAAAGAGAGTGTTGAGGCTATAACACTCGGGAGTGGAAAGGAGATAGAGGGACCTAAGGGTAAAGAGAGTAAGATTGAAAAATAATTAGAGGTGAGATCAAAGGATGATGATAAGAGACGAACCTTAAATGATAAAAAGGAGTGTGGAGTGAACCATAAGGAAGAGGACTTGGCTCCTAAGGCCCTCCCCGCTTTTAAAGAACCCCCACCTTTTCCTTCTAGATTTGCTAAATCAAAGACAGAGGTTGCTACTCAAGAGATTTTAGATACTTTTAGGAAAGTAGAAGTAAATATAACTCTCTTGGACGCTATTAAGCAGGTAACTAGGTATGCAAAGTTTTTGAAGGAGCTTTGTACCAATAAGAGGTAGTTTAAGAGTATTCAAAAAGTGAGCATGGAGGATAATATTTCTGCTATGATTTAAAAGAAAGTGCCCCCAAAGTGTAAGGACCCAGGTATGTTTACTATCCCTTAAAAAATAGGTAATTTGAGCTTAGGAAGATGCATGCTAGACTTGGGTGCCTCCATTAATGTTATGCCTAAATCTATCTATGACTCTCTAAACCTAGGACTTTGAGCAAATATGATGTTATTATTCATTTAGCTGATAGATCGAATGCATACCCATTAGGAGTACTTGAGGATGTCTTAGTACAAGTTAATGAATTGGTTTTTCTTGCTGATTTTTATGTTCTTGACATGGGTGAGAATTATTATGATAATGTACCATTGCTTTTAGGAAGACCTTTTCTGAAAACTTTTAAGACTAAGATTGATGTGCATGAGGGTAATCTAACAATGGAATTTGATGGAGAAATCATTAAATTTAATATTTTTGATGCCATGAGATACCCTAGTGACGTTAGCTCTGTGTGCTCCATTGATACTATGGATGTTGTTGATCTGATTGTTCAAGGATTTTTTGATGAAACTCATATGGATGAATTGTTGAATGAATTGGAGTCTGGTGAATCTTCGGTGTTAGATGTGAAAACCTTAGAAACTAAAATAAGGGAAGTCTTATCGTAAAAGCCGCACAGCCGTGAAATACACATTCCAAACTGTATGACTCGTTTTTGTTGCCATAAGAAGGCTTATTGTAAAGCCTAACGAGTCAAAGTTTCACACACTAGTTGCTTTTTGCAGGGTGTATTTCTCTAATATTTATGTACATTGCCATTTTTATATGTAAGTTAAATAAATATATTAGTGTATACATACGTTGCAGAATAAGTAAAATAAATATATCAGTGTATATATGACATTTTCAAAAAACATAGATCATAAAAAGGATGAAAACTTTCTTTCAGTAGTGGTAAAAATTGTGATAAAAATAAAAAATGATGCATACAGAAAATTAAAAAATGGTAAAAATAAAAGGCATACCTGTAGATGAAGGTATGAGTAAAGAACTTCTGGCAGTATAGAAAATAATTACTCACTCCTGCAAATCTCATGACTACAAATTTCAGTTAGACCAGTAGCGTTTATTTGTGATGTATATATAGGCAGAGCAAATAGTAAATTAAGTCGGTCAAAAAGATCTGACCGTCGATTTTGAAGTTAACCAATGAATAGTTACATAAAAATGTAAAATTGGACACTTGGTAAATACTATGGGTGTGTTGGGCGGGAAACAAATGTTAGCAGATGAATTTTAAAGTAATCCAAGTCAACAATAAAATCGTATAAAAAATTGACACGTGACAATGTATTATATAATGACCGTCAGAATTAATGTAAATTTAACACGTGACAAATATATATACTACATAAATGAGAGGGAAATTTTGTTGCATATTTTCTTTTTTATATATAATAATATTATCTTGCTCCTCTCTTCAATTTTTAATGTAATTAGTAAATAGACGCAATATTTGATAACAACAAATAAGATTTATTATAAATTAATTTTATATCAGACAAAGCATTTTTATTATAAAATATAATCCATCTATATTAAAAAAATTATTCTAATAATTTATATACTTATAAAGTCTAACAAAATTTCACTTGCATTTTTTGTTGAAAGAAATAAAATATTTAATATATAATATGAAAAAAATATAAAGTAAGTTGACTTTTTTAAAATAATTTTTTATAAAAATATTTATAATTAAAATACTTTTTTTTTATTAAATTTGATGTTATCATAAAACATAGGCATTGACGTATAATTCTTGATTTGTTTACAAAAATTAAAGACCGTGCACAAGTAAAAAGCTGTGCATGAATCTTTATCATTTTCTTTTATTCCTTTTTTTATGGATAAAATGCTTAATGGTAATCCATACATACATGACTCCTAGTTTTGATTTCACATAGGGTATATGATCATTGATTATGCACATTTTAATGTATAGAGACCTTATTATAACATCTTTATTTTTGTGAAGCAAAACCCTTATTTTAGAAAGGTATGAAGAAGCCAGAGATGAAAACACAAGGCATTAGTGTTACATCTAATTTACGTGTAATGCTGAAAAGTAAACTTACATTCAGAGATCAAGCATAGAGAAGTACTTGATACTAAGTGATACAATGTTGCAAAATAGAAATGCAGATATAGAGATAAGGAAAAACAAATGACTTAAAGTCTATAAGAGAAATCCATACTATAACAATGTTTCTAACTCCAAATTCAATACTCACAATAAGTATTGCATCAAAACCATTGAATCATCAATTATGTGACACAACAAATGACACATGCTTATAGGAATGAGCAATGACCGTACAAGGGTAATAAGTACAAAATGTACCTAGGAACGTAAACACTTCAATAGACAATGCATGTATAGTATAGTAGACCATACAATGATAAGATATGTTTATGGGAAAGGTTGTATTGTAATTCATACTCAGGTGATCACATATTCTATTCATTTAATCACTTGATCCCAATAACCTCACTTGTATTACTTCCACTTTTATTTCCCTCTCCCTAGAAGGGAAATAAGAGTTAAAATCAGGATAGAAAATTCCTAGTAACTATTAATATTTAACTACAAGTATCCCTATTGGTTGATGGCTTGGATTTACATAGAATAAATTAAGGTTATCTAGTTCTAGCATTATAACACCCCACTTTTTAATAAAAAACTATTTTTTAATATTAAATTTGATTTTTATTTCATTTTGATTAGATTATTTCTATTTAAATCACAACTCCCTTGTACAATACATACCTTGACACCTTACACAACCCTCTACTTGCCACCCTACTTGTTTGCAACCTTGCCATTTTTTTTCTTCACCTATCCCCTTACATGCCTAACCCCAACATTCCCTGTCATTTCCCCCCTTTAATTTCACCTTTCATCCATGTATATGTGTGTATGCCATGCCTTCTTCCTTCCTTTCCTGTTAAAGAAAAACTAACCCTACTCTATTTTCTCTTCTCTTCCCCGTCATTCATCATCACCGACACCATCATCTTGTTGTTGCCCATCACCTCAAGCTGAGTCCTTGCTCCTTCTCTTTGTCATTTCCTTCTCCTCCTTCCCTTACCTTGTTGATGACTACTAACCCCCTCCGTGTCGCCATTCTCCACGCAACCCTCTCTACCCTACTACGACATCCATCGCTACGGCTCCCTACCTAGCACCGACACTTCTCGTTGCTACCTCCTCCTTATTACATCTTTCCCTCATCCCACCTCCAACCGCCATCAAGCACCTTCTCTATCAACCTCACCCCAACCTTTCCATCTCGTCCCTAATTAAAGCCAGCATCCCAATACCATCCACCTCTGTTACCCTCTTCAATCACAAACACGCAACCAGTGATTCCCTCTGCACCCCTCACCCATCAGTCCATCACCTCCACCCTTTCTCCCCTAATCCCTCCCAAATTTACCCAAAACTCACATTGCATGTGTAGTGTGAGATTTCCTTATATTTATTTCAACATTAGAGGCATTTTGGTAATTTTTTATTTAACAAATATTTCAATAAAAATTATTAATTATTGGTTAAATATTAATATGGTTAATTTAGTATTATCTGTAGGTATAAAGTTAACTTAGAAGAGCCTAATAAATTTTAGTAGGATACCCATATTTTTTGATTTTACTAGAAAATAAGTAATCCTTATACTACACTAAAATATTAGATATCGCATGATAACACATTTGAATTTTGATGTGTAAATTTTATTAAGCATCTTTGTCGCATTAAAATGATTTACATTATAATGCGAGCACGAAATTTGGTAAAATAGAGCATATTAACTTATGCAAATTATTATATGTACAAAATCATTTTAAAATATATTTATAAGTCGAGAATAAATTATATATGATGTGTACATCTAATATGATAGGTTGAGTATACTTAGGTGTATTTTTAACATAATTATTACTATTGTGTGCCCTACGAGCAATTTGATCATTTAAGTATATTGTAATATTTATTATGACAATAATGCCTAACATGCCTTAATTATTATTTAGTTTGGAGGTATGTAATTTGATATTTTAGAAACACATGTTTTAAAGCGTGCTTATTATTATTAGATGTCATAGGGGTATTTTGGTCATTTTAAGTGTATCATGATAAGGTGCCTAAAATATGTTATTTATTGTTAAACATAGAAATATGTGATTTAATGCTCTAGAAACATATGTTAGGGTTTTACGTGCAAAATTATGTATAGGAGCAAAATGATCATTTGGCATGTTTAGTAATTTATTTACATATCATGCAATTTAATTACTGTACTTTAGCCTTTTGGTGATAAATTAGTAAATAAAATAAAATTGGTATTTAAAATAGATGATAATGTGGTAGTTATGGCTTTAGTGGCATTTTGGTCACTTTTAATCTAATGCGCTTAATATGAATATGTGGACATAAGATGACCTTAGTGTATTGATAGTTTAACCTTAATGTTGACTTTGAATCTAACTTGAAATCTTGACATTGGGGTTGGCTTGAATAATTGGATATAAAGGGAAAATGATTAAGTATGGAATCAGAATCATTGTACAATATATGATGTTTTGTGATTACATTCTTAATATGTTAATCTTTAAAGTGAAAGACCTCAAGTTTGGAAATGGTTGATCTCTAGGACTAGCTATCCTAGAGACGAGGTAGGATCCGCAGTTTTTTTGGTTTGCTAGTGTGTCGTTGTGCCCAATAAGGCAACATGGCTCTAATATACTATATAGGTGACCTATGGGCCCTATAGGAGGTATCGATATTTAAGGATTAGATGTCCTATGTTGGGACAGTATTGTAACATCCCAACATTTTCCACTAAAAAGTTTCGTTAAAGCGGAAAATTCTATTTAAACATGAGTGGTTATTGCTGCCATAATTAATATAATTTTGGCTACGAACCATCTTCATATCAATTACCAAGAAAAATTAAATCAAGATGCGAGATACGATAAATACAGAACAAGTATATTTTATAACATAATTAAGATTTTAGATGTTCATTTCGAAAATGGAACGAAACACCTAAATAAATGTTTCAGACAAAAATGACAAAGAAAGAAAATTGATTTTAAAAAATAACCGGATAACATAGCTCTCTCCTACTCCCATACCTGACATAAGGCGATGTCACTCCACCTCGATCAGAGTATTTGTAATCCCCCAAAAATTTCGAAAACCTATATTTTAATAAATAACTTTTATTTGAAATAAAACTAGCTTTTAAAATTATCTATTTTAATTATTTTATGGATTTTAGAGTATGTAAATTTGGATAAGAGTATTTAATAAATTAAAAATAAATATTTTGCTATTTATCATATTATTTTATTTAAATAATTTTCCAAACTAATATTTTACCAACTTTATCCTTTTTAAACTAATATATTAGATTATAATGAATTAAATTATTAAATTAAATAATTTATCAAGAATATTACATTTTATGATTTTATAAATTAATTTACCTTATTTTTCCTATTTTTCCATTTCCCTTTTCCCCCTTTTTCCTTTTCTTCTCTTTTTTTTTCCCATTTTCCCCTCCCTTGGGCCGCTCGGCCTGACCAACCCTCCTTGCGCGCTGGGCCACAGGCCCGATTCTCCTCCTCGCACGCCCATCCCTCCAGCCCAGCCGTCCCTCTTTCTTTTTCTCCATGGACCGGCTGGCTCTCTTCTTTCCTGCGCCGGTCCAACCGCCTGCTCGCCCAGCCTTCTTCCCCTCCCTTTCTTTCTTCTCCCACGCCCGACCAGCACCTTCTGCCATGGTCGAGCACGCCGCCGCCTGCAACCCGGCCACCACCTACCTCTCTGCCCTCTCTCTTCCTCTCTCCCCCGTCATTTTCTTTCCTCATTCGAACCCAACCAGCCCCTGCATCCCCAGCCTGCGCACCCTGTTTCTTTCCTTCTTCTTCCCTCCCTTTCCCCTGCCAACCGACCACCTCTTGCCACCTGCGTACGCTCGCTGGCCAGCCACTTGCCCCCTCTCTTCTCCCTCTTATTTTTCTTCATCTCCCCAGCCCTTCATTCCCCATATTTTCGAGCCCTTCTCCTTCCCCGAGATCCCTCTTCTCTCCTTCCTTCTCCCTCCATTCTTTTCCCTAGTTTTTTATCACCGCCGCCCATCGCCGCTTGCACCACCGCACCCAGCCCCTGCGCTACCTTCTACCACCACCTACTACCACCCTGCGCCACCGCGAGACCCCCCAAGCCACCTTTGAGCCCCTACACTTCCTCCCTTCTCTACCCCTTCCTTTTTCTCCCCATTTTCCCCTATCCCCGAGCCTCCTGCAACCACTCCTTTCGCCGCCATCCGGCCACCTCTGCCGCTACCTAACCCACCGTTCGACACCCTACAACTCCCTACCACCACCATGCATTAGTTGGTCGAAAACAACCCCCTTAACCCTTCATTTTTCCCTCATCTTTTCCCTCCTTCTCAGCCCCTCCACCTCGGCAGCCAACTTCGCTGCCTCGCCGCCGCCTTCTGTCGCCGTGAAACCATCCCCAGCCGCCACCTACACCCCCTCTTCACTCCTGCACCATTCCCTTGCTTTGAAACCTCCCCCATCTATCTCTTTTTATAGCCTAAAGTCACTAAACCCAGCCACCTCTCCTCCCTTCTATCTCACCCTCTTTGAGCCCCTTTTCTCCTCTCATTTTTGCATGAGACTCACGCTGCTCACGTAGCGTGAGCTCCCCCTTCATTTTGAAGTTTATTTGGCTAATTTTTAAGGTATTATAGTATTTTAAGTTAAGTGTTTTATTAAATAAATTTTTATAAAGTTTTATGCTTGGATTATTATTTCTAACATAATAATGATGGAAATCATTTTTAGGTGTTGAGTTGCTAATTAAAGCTTGAATCTTTAACCGGGATACCGGTAAGATTTGATATTTTGCAGGATTAAGGTAATCGTTAATCCTCCCTTAAATACATGGAAAAACGTATGCTAGCACATTAGGGATTTTAGTATGATTTTATGCATGTTTTGTGTGCCTAGCATGATATATAAATGGTTGTTTATATTGATTGAAAGAAAAAGAAAAGTATGTTAGCCTTTGTGCCATGTGTAGGTATGATAATTAAGGAAGGAGGTTGATTATTGATGGAAATGCTAAATGCTTATTTATGAGGTATTATGTTGCTAATGCATGGATAATATTATTGTCTAAGGGTATTTTAATGATATGCTTGTGAAGTATGTGATCTAATATATGTAGTTGCTAATGAGTGTTATGTTGAATAATGACAAGTTGGTAGACTTAGATGATAAGAATGAAGTACTAATATCATTATTTTATGTAGTGAAGGTAAATTCATGAAAATGGTGAATAAAGGGGTTGAGTGGAAATTTTATAAGTGAAAAGGGTATTTTGGTAATTTTGTAAGCAAAAAGGATACTTTGGTAATTTCAAAAGAAAGGGGTTAAATGATAATTTATAAGTAAAAGGATAAAATTGTAAGTTGTGAGAAAGAAGGGAAATATAGTAATTTTATAAGTAAGTGGTAAGAATGGTAATTTTGGAAGTAGGGGTAAAATGGTAATTTTGGAAGGAGGGTATTATGGTAATTTTTCAAGTAAAGGGGAAATATGGTAAAATTGGATGTAAGGGGCAAAATAGTAATTTCATAAGTAAATGGTAAAATGGTAATTTTGGGAGTAAAGGGGTAATATGGTAATTTTGGAAAAGAAGGGCAAAATGGTAATTTTGTAAGGAAAGATAAAAATGGTAATTTTGGATGTAAAAGGGTAAAATAGTAATTTGTAAAGTAAAAGGAGTGTTATGGTAATTTTACAAGTAAAAGGGTATGGTGATAATTTTTATAAATAAAAGGATATTATGGTAATTTGAAAGTAAGGGGTAGAAGAGTAATTTTGTAAATAAAAGGATATTATGGTAAACTTGGGAGTATAGGGTAACTTGGTAATTATGATAACGACGAAGGATAATTTGGTAATTAAATTATGATTATAAGAGGGCAATTGGATAATTATGATACTAGAGAAGGGTAATTTGGTAAATTAACCAATTGAAGGGCATTATGGTAATTATAATTATAAAGAAGGGTAAATTAATAATTGTAATTATGAAGAAGGGTAATTTGGGATTATGATCATTGAAAAAGGGTAAAATGGTAATTATGATAATTAAGTCTGGTAAGATGGCAATGATAATAATTGAGAAGGGTGATTTGGTAATTTTGATAAAGGATAAGGGTGATTTGGTAATTTATCCAACTAAAGGGGCAATTCGGTAATTATGATAACGGAGAAGGGTAATTTGGTAATTTAACCGACCAAAGGGTAAGTTAGTAATTATTTACCTACTAAAGGGGTAAATCGGTAATCGTGATAGCAAGATGGGTAATTTAGTAATTTATCCAGTTCAAGGGCAAGTTGTCCATTGTAATAAAAGAAAATGGCAAAATGGTAATCTAACCAACCAAATGGGAGATATGTAAGTGTAGCAATTATGAGGGGTGAATGGTGAACTAAAAAGTGTAGGAGATAACTTGGTAACCCAAATTGAATAAGGGGTAATTTGGTAATTATGCAACCTAAAGGGTAATATGGTAATTTATCAAGTAAGGAAGGGGTGACTTAGCAATCATATAAGTAAGGGGTAAATGAGTAATTTGTACCTAACATGTCATTGTGATTGTGGACCATTATAATATGATTTAAATAATGCTGATTAGCCAAGTAAGAGTATTTGATAATTAGTATGGCCTTAATGGTTTTCTCTGTGATATCCTGGATAATCATTTGAATAAGAAACGATTAATGATATCAAAACGATTGAAAGTGAATAAGTATCTAATTATTGTGCTTTTCGTGATCACTTTAATTAAGACACTATTACTTAAAGTGAAAGACCTCGAGATCGGGAATGGTGACTCCTTAGGGGTAGCTACCCTAAGGATGTGGTTTAGTCCACGATTATTCTGGTATTTGCTGGTGTGCCTTTGTGCCCCAGCCAGGCCCTATATCTTACTATTTCTAGCTCTACGGACCTAGTTATGGGGTATGCATACTTATGGATTAGGTGTCCTTATCGGTAGGGTATTGAGTCAGCTTTATGCACCAGTACGACCAGGGTACCTTTGCGTCCTTGGGTTCGTGGTTGAAGGGTACTGAGTAGCCTGTATGCACCGGTACGACCGGTGTACCTTTATGTCCCGGGTTATTGATCTCCCATCCGAGGCAAATAAATATGATTGTTGTGTTGATTAAGGAAAGGAAAGATACTAATTTCGAAAGTGGAATATTTATGAGCTGGACCCAATTGACTTATGATATTGAGTACTAATCCACCGGTTACAATAGTAGCCCAGGAGCGTATTGTCCTGGCAAGTGATTATGAGTACCGATCCACCGGATATAATAGTGGCCTAGGAGCGTTGTGCCCTGGATGATGATGATGATATATATATATATATTCCGGTCCACCGGCTAAAATAATGGGGGTCCCGAGCTCAATAAAACCAGTTATGTATGTGAATAAAGTTATGGAAAAATACTAATCACTTATAGTGGAACACTATGTGAGTCGGGGCCAGACCGGTCCACCGACAAATAGTAGTGGCCAGGAGCGTCTTGCCCTGGAGACCGGTCCACAGGAAAATAATAGTGGTCAGAAGCGTTCTGCCCTGAGTGTATACTTTCCGGTCCACCGGCTATAATAGTGTGGTTCTCGCACTCACATGAATATAAAATATGAGATTGATTGAATGATGGCGGAATAATGGCTTAAGGCCCGAAAGTATTGGATTTACACTATGACATGGCTTAAAGCCCAGAGGTATCGATCGTGACTTATAACTTATTATATACGTGATTGTTATGTGTGCACTTCTTATTACATATGTATATAGTTACACTATGTGTTGCATTGCGGGCATGTCTTTAAGTGTGGTATTAAAGGGTTACTCAATACCGTAGTACTGAAGGGATTCCCTTTGTGGGGTCCCTGCCTATTCAATGGGCAGTGCCCTTACAGGTCTTTTCAGGTGCTACTCAAGTGGGCTACGGAAAAGAGAGTAAGGAGTTATCCGGTATCGTTAGGGTTTTCTCTTTCTCTTTTAAACTCCTGCTTTTAATGCTAATGATGTTTAAGTAACCATCATTGGTAGATGTTATTCTTATAAACGATTTGATGCGCTACTCTGATTTATGTATGTTGAATTTATTTCAAATTGTATATCATTTTTCTTAGCCTTAGCACTTGGTACTGGAATGGTATGAGTGAACCGGTCTAGTACTAAGTGTGGCGGTAATACTCCCAAAGTTCACGTTTTATTAATTTGCTTAAGCTAATTTCCTTTTTAATTAACGAAATTTTTCTGTAGTGAATTTTGGGGGTGTTACAGTATTGCAAGTAGTGAAGTCATCTAAAGGATCCTCATTTACCTACACAGGCTCATAAGGGGTCAGTGGTAATAGGAATGAGTAACATTCATAATAAAAATGATCAATATGATACATATTAAGTAAGGCAACAACACAATCATAAAGGGTCACATAAATTCATAATACCACAATAAGAGATGGCATGCACATAGATTAATCTTACCTATTTATTTATTACTTTCCAAACCATATAGTAATAGCATAGTGATAACTATTCATGATTCTATAAATGTTGGATTCAGGGATCCTACTATTCTCAATTGGTGGAATGGTAATCAGGCACAACTCTCACTACAACAAAAGTTGGAATAGGCCACGAAAATGACCACGAGAGGCAAAAATTTTTGGCCAAATATTTTATATATAATATGATATTGTGGTTCAAGTAAAAATGGCCACGGGAAGAAGATTTTTAGTGACCATGTTTGACATTTTGCAATGGAAAAATAAATCGGTGACTAATTTAACATGGTAAAAGTATTTTTGTGACGAAGCGCCCATGAATTTGCTATGGTAATTTTTTTTTACCCAACTCACAATAAATTTACCATAGAAAGATATTCTCGTGGCCAATTCACCACATATTTTCTACGGAAATAAATTCTCATCGCCGATTCACCACGCATTTGCCACAAAAATAAACTCTTGTCGCCGATTTACCACGAAAATAAATTCCCATGGCTGATTCGCCAAGCATTTTCCCCACAAATAAATTCTCGTGGCTGATTCGTCACATATTTGCCACGAAAAATAAATTTTCATGGCCGATTTGTCACACATTTTCCATGAAAAGATATTTTAGCCCTAGATTTACCATACATTTTTGTGGCCAACTAGCCACTAATTTGCCACAAAAAATATATATTTTCATGCCCGACATCCCATAGGAAAAACTTTTTATGGCTAACCCGCCATTAATTTGTCATGAAAAGATATTTTTGCTGCTAACTCGCCACTAATTTACTATGAAAATATATTTTTATTGTCAGTTCGCCATGAATTTACCACATAAAGATATTTTTGTAGCAATAGCTATGAATTTGTCTACACTTTTTCCATAAAAAGATATTTTGTGGTTAGCTTATCAAGGATTTTTCTATTTAGATATAGCACAAACAAAAATTATGACCATATTATGAATTAATCACACCATGTTTTGTTTAAATGTATAGTGCATTAACAACATTTTCATCCTTGTATTTTGGTTATTTTGAAAAAAACAGTAAAATCCACTACTTATTAATTTGATTCCTATATGTGTATGTGTCTATATATTTATTTACATGATTAATCATTTGCCATTTTTATTGCAAGCTAGGGCTACGCTCTGAAGAACATATATAATTGTGCCTTATAACCAATATTTCATTACAAAAAATAAATAAAAATATTGTATAGTTAAATAAAATTGTTATGCTAACTATGGATCAAATGTATGACCACATAATTACCTAACAAATGCATATTCATATAAATTAACAAATATATATATATATAGTATGAATTATATAACATGATAATTTATATGTCTTGATTTGATAATAAAATAACATGTAATTAATTTGTTTATATGGTCATTCATTTTTCATTTATATTGCCTAAGAACTAAAGAGCATAACTGTATCTTCAAACCAATACTTTCATTTAAAATAAATAAATAAAATTATATAGCTACAAAAATGTGTTATTTTAATTAACTAGGGATCAAATGCACGATCATAAACAACTATATACATATATATCTCACAAACTTAATTTCTGTCTAGTTCTATACTAATAGTTTTTTTGTACATTTTTAGTCCAATTAATGCTTGAAACCTGTTTATTTTGATAGTATTTTCTACAAAAAAAAGAAAAGAAAGAATGATCATAAGGTTTTTTGCTATATATT
This sequence comes from Tamarix chinensis, assembly GCA_030549775.1. Lineage (NCBI taxonomy): Eukaryota > Viridiplantae > Streptophyta > Magnoliopsida > Caryophyllales > Tamaricaceae > Tamarix > Tamarix chinensis. The sequence goes on from CM060182.1 coordinate 66,258,783, forward strand.
TCTATTAATAAGAATGTGATGTTCTCAGTTAGAGTAAAGTTATTTTAAACAATGTTTATAGTGTTTAATCATACTGTCAGGTTACGAAGAGTTCTAATTTTAAATTTTACACAAATATGCTAGTATTTCCTTTCTATATGTGTAATAAAAAAACAATCGATAAAATTCTTAATTTTTATTTCAGCATTCTCTTCTCTCTTTTTTTTTTGCCTCTATTTTTGTTAAGTAGTCAACTATAGAGTTTGTGGGTAAGATTTTTTCTCCTTCTCCCTCTAAGTAAAAACTAACTATTCTATCTATCATGGGGATGATGCCTTTAAAGCTTCACGAGTTTTCTCTCACATTCTTGAAATGGGGCTCCAATAACCAAGTGAACCACCATCAATGTTGTCATTGCCTCATTGATTCCTCTCCTCTTCCTCCTCCTATGTGGTCACATTGGATTGATCCAATCACCTTAACTATCACTGTTCACCATCATTTGATGGAGATTATGACTCTGGAGGGTTGTCTATAGAGTTGAGTCCCATAAACTTCATGTTGGATATAGGATAATTCGTACTCATTTCTATATATAGTAAACTGTTACTATATATGTTTATCAATTCTAAATATCCTTTCACTATTATATTTCAGTCATATTGAATGAAAAGAATTAAATAATTATTAATTATTAATCTAAATCACAAATGTGTATAGATCAATTAACAAATAAAATTAAGATTCATATATGTATATTATAGCTATGATGATGACCTAGACATTACAATATATATAAATGTGTGCTTTTTAACTAATAATTTACTAAAATAAATAAATAAAAGTTATACAACTACAATGAGCTTTGTTTATTTACGTAACAGTTATTTGAGTAAGTGAAAGTTCAATATTTAATATTATAATTTCAAATTATTTAAGTCTAATATATAATTAAGTATGCTACCTATGGATCTATATTATTATTATTATTTGGAATATGTTGAATTCATGGATTTTTTTCCTAGCTTATCAACCAAATACATGCTTCAAAAAATATAGAACGAGGATCTCGTTGTTTTATTTTATGATATATATTTATTGAAGTTATGGATTTTATTTTACTAGACTTTTTTTTTTGGATGAAGAGATTAAGGCCCGAGTTCTAAGCCCGTTCGTGAACTTTTTTTTTCCCTCTTATTACTTTTCAGCTATGTTTTTCCCCTCACTTTTTATCTATGTTTTTAACGCATTTTTTCCCACCGTCACTACTGTTGCATCCCGAGTCCTTATAATTTATGCTTGCGTCTCCTCGAGTCTTCGACACCGGAGTTACTCGACTTCAACTACCACCCAACGCTGCTGCCCTGCAGCGACGCTCGCACTCGCCTCACTAGTGACCACCGTTGTCTGCAAGTGGCATTTCCTTATGCTCGAGTTCAACGTGAGATAGCGAGAGAGCTGAATCAACAACGGATCATTCACTCCACCACCGACGTCTATTGCTGCACTGCTAGGCACTCACTTCACCACCATCCATCGACCACTTCGTGCACCGCCGGCGACGCCTAGCCGACACTGCCGACGCTTTACCTTCATCTGTAGTGAGTTTTTTTTATTATTATTTTTGAATTAATTTAAATCTAACCTAAGTTTTGTTTTGTTGTTTGAATTTTTCATGTGTTTTTATTTCTAATTTCATTATGAATTTGTGATATTGTATATTTCTTGTTGTTTTTATACCAATTGTAAAATAATGTTGAATTGGGGTTATGTAAATTAGTTGATTATTTTATATTTTGAATTAGGTTATGTTAATTTAGAATGAGTGTAATTTTCAATTTTATGTGGTGCTTGAATTAGTTTGGTTATATGGCCTAACTAATTATTGTGTAATTTTGAATTAGTTGAGTATTTGTTCAAAATATTGTTTGGTGTGTGTTTTTATTGATTATTGATGTTATAAAGATTCATCAATAAGCATTGCTTTCAAACCTTATGGTTACTGGATTGGGACTTTATTTTTTATTTATTTATTTTTTACTGGAGTAGGAGCCACAAAGATTGTTGTTAAATCTTATTATGTCAACTTTATTGGATTTTTTTAAGCATTATGAAGAAATTATTCTGGCTCATAAGGTGCTTGAATAGTGTGTGTTAAAAATGTTTTTGGTAATAGTCGGATTCTGAAATAGTGAAGAGGAGGTTAGAGTGGATGCAATGCCTTGATAAACTTAGTGAAGTATTCTTAAAAAAGGTTGAGGAGTTCCTTTACTTTGCTTTTTTCCATACCGGGGAAGAAGAAGTTCCTTGTCCTTGTGAAAAATGCAACAATAATGAACATAAGAGTAGGGGTGATATTTGGGATGATTTGATAGTGAATGGGATAGTAAAAGGATATGTATGTTAGTTATACCATGGGGAGTATGAAGCTATAAGAAAATGCGCTAAGAATAGTCCAAAATTTCATGGTTGTGATGATATGGTATGAATGATTTATAATGCCCTTAGTACATAAGGCATGGGTATATGGGCAGATGAGGTATTTAGTGATTAGCATAAAACTTTTCCATCTATAAATCACACTAAAGAAAGTAGTTTAGTTGAAAAGATTGAGAACTTGATGCTATATGCTAATTAAGAGTTTTATATTGGATGTGGGAATATGTCAAAGTTTTCCTTTATTTTGAGGTTGTTCCAGATTAAGTGTGTTGGTGGAATGACTAATAAAGCTTTCACAACCATGTTGAAGTTGTTTAAGGAGTGTTTGCCTATAGGTGAGGTTGTGCCATCAACTTATTATGAACCAAGGAATATTATTCGTGATTTGGGTTTTGATTATATAAAGATAGATGCTTGCTAAAATGATTGTATGCTTTTTTGGAAAGAAAATGCAGGCCTTGAAAAATGTACTATATCTAATGAGTCTAGATGGCAAGAGTTTGTTTTTAAGAATAATAGAGGGGAGACAAGTGACCTATTTAACTCAAAGATTAGCAAGATTCCAAATAAGTTGCTACGTTATTTTCCCATCATACTAAGGTTAAAAAGGCTTTTTATGTCAAGAAAAAATTGCTTCTAACATGAGATGGCACTTTGAGGAGTGAATTAAAGATGGAGTGTTGAGACACCTGATTGATGCTAAGGCTTGTAAGTTTTTTTTATTATGAGAAATATTCAGCATTTGCTTCTGAACCTCATAATGTGAGGCTAGGATTAGCAAGTGATGGATTCAACCCTTATGAGAGCCTTAGGAGTGAACATAGCACATGGCTAGTAGTGCTTATGCCTTATAACTTTCCTCCCTAGTTGTGCATGAAACAAAAATATTTTACGTTGTTACTAATTCTGGGCCAAAGGCTCCTAGAAATAACATTAATGTGTACCTCTAGCCTTTAATTAATGATTTGAATAAGTTATGGGAAACTGGGGTGAGCGCGTATGATGCTTCAAAGAAAGAAAACTTTCAAATGCATGAAACTCTTTTATGGAAAGTCATGCGAACTTATCAGGATGGTCCACAAAGGGTTACATGGCATGTGGTTTTTCTTATAAGGACACTTGCCCTATTATGTTAAAGAATTGTTAGAAATTATGCTACATGGGACATTGCTATTTTTTGCCCCTTGATAACAAGTGGAGATATATTAAGTCTTTTGATGGCAATATAGAAAAAAGGACTTCCCCATAACCATTATCCAGAGAAGATGTGTTAGACCAATTAAATGATTTGGAAAATATGAAGTTTGGAAAAAAGATACAACAACCTAAAAGAGATGATAATTGGAGTAAGAAAAGCATATTTTTTAAGCTTTCATATTGGAGTAGCCTTTTACTACATCATAACCTTGATGTCATGCACATAGAAAAATATGTCTGTGATAGCATTCTTGGTACTTTACTAGATATTGAAGGGAATATGAAGGACAACATAAAGGCTAGACATGATATTGTGCTTCTAAAGATAAGGAAAGACCTCTACCTTAAGTTACTAGATGGAAAATGACATATTCCACCCACACCTTACACATTATTATCGGATGAGAAGATAAGATTATGCAAATTCTTAGATGAGCTCAAGATTCTTGATGGGTATTCATCTAACTTTTCAAGATGCATAAATGTTAAAATGCATCATATCTCAGGATTTAAAACCTATGATTTCCATGTCTTTTTGGAGCAAATATTACCTCTTACTATTCATGGAATTGTATGCCCAAATGCTTATGACACAATAACTGAATTTAGTCATTTTTTAAGGAGTTATGTTCTAGGTCACTTCGATGGGGGGATTTGGAACATCTTAAGCACAAAATTGTTGTCGCTTTGTGTACATTGGAGAAACCTTTTCTTCCCTCATTTTTTGATATCATGGTGCACTTATGCATTCATCTTTTCGAGAAGGCAAAGTTTAGTGGACTAGTCCAATACCGATGGATGTATTCTACTGAAAGATACTACGAATCTTTTAAGCATCTTTAATATGACATGCATATTGTTGTTTATATTTATTTATTCTCAAACACTTATTAACTAATAGTTATTAATAGGAATTTAGGTAAGTTCAAGTTTTTTTTCGTGTAAAACAAAAGCAAACCAAAAGGTTCAATATTAGAGGGGTATATAGTTGAAGAATGTATGTTATTCTACTCAAAGTACTTAGATAACATTGAGACTAAATTCAACCAACCTGAAAGGAATTTAGATGGTCTACACGATGATTATAAAGAGATATCAATATTCTAACCATGTGGTATACATTTAGGCAAGGCTAAGCCTAAATGCCTAACCGAGGAAGAGTGGACACAAGCTAGGGATTATGTATTGAGAAATTATGATGAAATTCTACCATATCTAAAGTATGAAAATATACTTAGTAAGCATAAATTTTATTATTTATTTTAAAAATAATATATTAGTACTTATTTGAATTTTATTATAGTGAATATGAAACAACAAAGCATGATCATGATCATGATTTTGCATAATGATTTCTTGGCATAGTATGTTAATTTCAATCCACATATATGGTATAATTCCCTATCATGATAACATGATTCTAACTTTTATTTTCTTATTGTAATAGTTATCCAGTGTGTCTGAAGAAAGTGGTGAGCAAGTGGCACAAGATTTGAGGTCTTTAGTGTTAGGGCCTTTGGTAGGTGTTCAACAATTTAAGGGTTATATAGCTAATGGCTTCAGATTTTGTATTAAGGAGATTGAGGGAAGGCGTAAAAACCAACAAAATGGGGTTGTAGTTAGAGCAAAAAAAATAATATTGGCCCTATTGATTATTATGAAGTTTTAAAGGAAATTGTTTCTTTGTAATACTTGGGGGGTACAAGTAATTTTATTTAAGTATGATTGATGGGATGTTCATAAAAAAGGCAGGGTGTTAAAGATAGACAAACATGGATTTTTTAGTGTTAACACTGGTCTCAAGTTGTGCACTCAAGCACAACAAGTGTTTTATGTGAGAGATGGATATGATCCTAATGGCTTGTTGTTGTCAAGACCTAACCTCGACATTATTATGATGTGCTAATGGAAAAAGAATCACAAATGGGAAACTCACTAGCAAATATAGAAGCTTTCCAACAAGAGGAATCAATGACCTCAAATAATAGCTCATTTATTCTTGATTTAGCTGATGCCATGTTTACAAGAATATGTGATATTGATGAAATTATCTTACATGTCAATGAAAGCAACAAACCTAAGACAACCGATGAGGATGAAAGTGAAAATAAGAATCAAAAGGATGGTAGCTTTGAGAATGAATCCATTATTGTTAATGATGGTGATTTCAAAAGTGATATTGATAGTGATGTTGATAAAGATAATACGAATGACGATAATGATGAAACCGATGCTTTTAGTGATGCAGACCTCATTATTTGATGATTCTAGTATTTTTATATGTTTGGATCATCATATGTTTAGGTTGATACTTACATTATGATGTTAGTGATATTGACCTTACTATTTGATGATACTAGTAGTTGTAAGTGTTTAGATTATTATATATTTCATTTGATACTTACATTGTGAATGGGTAAATTTATGCTTTCTATTTATATGAGTTATGAAGTGACAAAGGTATCATCTTTTTTTTTTCTCCACTTTGTATCTATTTCATGTATGACAAGTGACATTATCTTATTACCTAATAATTTGTTAATTTAACTATGTAGAGATACTATTTAATATGGTTAGGTCAAGAGGTGGAAAGTTTAGAAAAGTGGTGGACATTTGTGTACATAGGAAGGATATCGTTAGTGATTATGATATGAATGAACATATGGATGCTGGGTTTCCTGGTCTTTTAGAAGCTCTAGGATATCAAAATCAAAAAATGAAAGGTAATTAACTAAATATGATAATGATTTTGCAATAGTATTTCATCTTAGTTTTTACTAGGTCACTCCACAACTCCTTTAACCCATGTTGATCATCACCAAAGCTTAGATCCACTATTTTTAAGGATTTACAACATAGATGCCTTATAAAGTTAACTTAATGATTAGAGTTCTAGTATTTGAAAAATCTAATTTATTATTATTATTATGGGGTTGAACGTTATGAGTAAGGCATGGTTGATTTTATTTCTTTGTATTGGTATGATTACTCAATGATTTGTTTTGTAGGAATTATGCCAACTATGCTTACATCTAAAGGCACGAGATCTAAACGTATCAATCCATTCGTACTCAAAAGGAATACAACACCAACATCTTAATGTCCGAAGGTATTCAAAGCCAATAGAATCTGATTTCAATGATAATTTAGATCATTTAGTAAAGGAAACTCAGAAGATAAGAAATGAAGAACCAATTCCAACAAACAATCATGGAGAGCCTTCTAAATTAGGTAACACAATATTTGTTAATAAGAAGGGTATAGATATATAGTTATAGTTATCTGCTTATTATTTGTTGAGTCTGTAAACTCTTGCATTGTGAGTTTACTAACATGGACGAAACTCAAGAGTTGTTAGTTAAATTGCTACTCATAGTTCTATTATTAGAAAATGCTAATTAATTTTTTTATTCAAAGTTGAACCTTACAATTAAAGCATGGTCAGTGATCTATTTTATAAGAATTATGCCAAGTGTGCTTACATCTAAAGATAGGAAATCTTCATACTCAAAGGGAATACATCTTAATAGTTGAAGGTATTATTGAGTCGACAGAACTTGATTTTAATACCAATATTGATTACTCAAAAGAGGATACTCAAGAGATAAGAAATGAAGGACCAATCTCAACAAATAGTCATGGGGAGACATCCAAATTAGGTAACACAATATTTATTAACAGAGCATTTTTTGTTATATAGTCTTCTACTCATTATTTATTGTCATTCAAAAAAATATTGCATTCTAAGTTTGAAAACATAGAGCATGTATGCATTTATATTTTGAAAAATAATAGAGTTATTAAGCATATACATAACTTTTCAAATTGTATTTTATGAACAATAGGCTAGCCATGCTAGATGCATATCACTGGATCAAAAGTAGGTATGAATTAGAAAATATTATCCTTTCATTTACTTTATAGATGTTGACTAATTGGGTTATATGACTAGTGACCATCCTTATAATAGACTTTATAATTTTCTTTTCATAGGTACCAATAAAAAGGAAGACTAGAGGATTGGTATCTTGCAGATGTATTATTGATTTACCATCGGGAGACAAATTGAAAAGCATTTTCAACACTGACTACCAACCAATTGGTATAAATGCTTCTTCATACAAATTATTTATGGGTCAAACAATTAGAAACCATACATGTTGTCCTTTGCAAGTTGAGTCATGGGGAGAAATTAGTGATCATGCTAAAGACTTTATGTGGGAAATCATTTAGGTATTTTTTTTATTAATATTTTTCAATCTAGATAGCTATTTACTTTATGATATAGCAATCATTATCCCCTTTTTTGTTCTCATTTTTGTTATCCTTCTATGTTAAAGAGTAAAATTTATATCTATGAATTGTGTATGTTCTTTGTTGTTGTTTTTTGTTTCTGAGTAGTCCTCTTTTTTGCTGCTTCTAAAACTACTTTTTCCCAATTATAATTCTTTCTCTTTTAACTTACATCATGCATTTTCTTAAAATCCTTGGATGCTAATTTTTTTGAAGGATAATATTTTATCCAATTTGAATCCTTAGCTTAGTCGTAAATTTTTCTACCTTGCATCAATTTTGTCTCTGGCCGTAGGTGTGTCATTTTATCTGTACTTATCTTGGAACTATAAGGTGTTTTTCTATTTTATTGGCAACATATATCTCTATAATTATTTTTTGTACTTATTTGTGTGATTGAATTATTAATATATGTATATTTGACAATCCTTATATTTTCTTTTAGGAGAGGTTCTCTTTTGATCTACTTGATATGAGAAAGCCATATATAATGAGTCACATGGAGAATTTATAAAAATGGTATAGATGCAAGCTCAAGATTGAGTATTATGAATATGATAAGAAAAATAAGATACTCTTCAAGAGTGCAAAGATAATAACCCCAAAATTCACTATTTTTTTTTCAAAAGCGGAAGAATTTAAAATTGAAAACTTGTGAATTCTGTGGATGTTACTGCCACACTTAATACCAGAACGGTTCACTCCGACCGTTCTAGTACCAAGTGCTAAGGCTAGAGAAATCTTTTATTTAACTTTAATTAATACTTAAATCAAGAGTGCATAACATTCAAAAATCAGAGTACGCGTAAAATAATTATAATTCATAACCAAAAAGAGAAATAATCGTACAATTGTTAAAATGTTCATCTCAAATACTAAACACAAGGTAATAAATCATAAAAGGGTAAATACAATACAAAATAAATATAGAAAGAAATTAATCGCATAAGGAGTAAATACAACCACGTCACTTTTGAACTTTGAGCCAACCAAAGCTCAACACTCAGTCCCGCCTGATGTCTCGCCCACCTGCACAAAGTCAGAAGGGTCTACTACTCGTGGAAATGAGCAGTACCCATGAAAAGGGTGATCAGTACGCTACGTACTGAGTAAGGTAACCGATGCACTAAGGCCAACACATAAAATCATATAAACCATACAGAAGAATAAAAAGAGCATATAGACCATCATGATAAAATAACATCACACAATCATTCGAGTAGATACATAAAGGCCAATTTATAGTCCGGATTAATTATTTAATTAATCTCTGATCAGAACTCATTTCACACTATAATTTTTTATCAAATCCATGCAAGTACAGGAACCTCCCACTATTTTAACCAGTGGCTCGGTCACATATAGGGCATCATGCCCTAACCACTATTATAACTGGTGGATCGGTCACGTATAGGGTAAAAACCCTAACCAATATTATAACTGGTGGATCGGTCACACATAGGGTAAAACCCTAACCACTATTTCTTACCGGTGGATCGATTTAGTTCTTACTCGCATAGTGTTCCACTGTAAGTAATTATAGTATCTTTTAGGTGCCTTAGCAAAAACTCTGGTTTGTGTTTATTGAGCTTGGGATCTCCCACTATTATAACCGGTGGGTCGGTCACGCATAGGGCATCCTTCCCTAACCACTATTATAATCGGTGGATCGGTCACGCATAGGGTAAAAACCCTAACCACTATTCCTAACCGGTGGATCTGCTAGACCCGTCTCAATAATCTTTCACTTTAAATGATTAATGTCTTAAGTATCTTATTTAGAAGCTTTCACCCAGACATGCATGAATCACTCCCTTTACACTTATCCTCCAACTGACCCATATCATATCATGAGATTGAGAACCCTGTGCCTCCTAACTTGTCCAACAACCTTTCCTCTATACTCAAACTCACACTAGAACTCCAACAATGAAATATGTAGGTCAAGGCCCACTACTACACACCTCCAAGTCTACTCCACATTTCACTTTAGGGTTTTATCTCGAAACCCTAATTTTAACTTTTATGGTCCATCCCACTCTATTTCACACGACCCAAATTCATTTTTAACATTCCACCCATCATAACCTTTAGATTCAACTCTCATCATTACGCCTTACACATCAAGCACACGTATGGTCACAAAACCCTAGGTAACCACACCAAACCCTAACTAGCCACAACAAACCCTAGCTTCCTTATATCTACATGTCACCCTTCTATTTCTCACATTCCACTTATTATTTTTCCCTGCCAATCATGATCATCATTACTTGATCAATTTCATCATTTTCTCGTACTCCACTTACCATCATTTATTTATCCTTTTTACCACCTCCTAAAATCAAGGTTTTCCCCCCAAACCCTAGCTCAGTCTCCTATGTATCCTTATATTGTTCCACGTACTATTTTTCATCCAAAGTGTTCAAACAGCCAAATAACACTTACATTACCTTTCTCACATCTCAAATCAACTTTCCATACATAAATTTCATGCCCATGCAGACTTTGCACTTCCCATGCAACTATTCGAATATTTCATGCGAAACCTTAAAAATCCCATATGAAACCCTAAATTATTTCATGTAAAACCCAAGATTCCTTCATAAAAAATCCTAAATTCAATCCACACAAAACCCAAGGTTTCTCCATATAAAACCCTAAATCCAATCCATACAAACCATAGATTAGATTCTCCTATGTTACACCATAGATTAGATTCTCCCATATAACACCATAAATTAAATTCTCCCACATAAAACTATAGATTAAATTCTCCTATACAAAACCATAGATTATATTCTCCCATATATCTCCATAGATTAGATTCTCCCATATAACACCATAGATTAATTCTCCCACACAAAACCATGCAAAACCATAGATTAGATTCTCCCATACAAAACCATAAATTAGATTCTCCCATACAAAACCATAGATTAGATTCTCCCATATAAAACCATCAATTAGATTATCCCATACAAAACCATAGATTAGATTCTCCTATATAAAACCATAAATTTCCCATTTTATTCTTCTACTCACGGATCATTAAAATACTTAGGTCAACTCATACCCTTTGGTCGACTTATTCCCCTTTGATCAATTTTCTCCTCTTGGTCAACCTTTTTTGCTTTTGGTCAACTCACTCCCCTTAGTCAACTTCTCTCCCATTTTCCTTTTTCATCCTTTCCTTCAAACAATACCCCATTAAACATCCTCACATGCATGTCTTAAAGGGTCACAATACATTATATCACATATCACAATAATTCATCACATACATATAGTACACATGCCATATAATAACACATAAACATACTTTAACTCCACATCATACCACACACGAAATAATATAATGATAAACATAGGATGCATAACATACAAAGCAAATAATGCACTTCAACACACATAAGGCCTTAGTAACACCCTTACCTAAAACGATACCGGTCTTGGAGCACACTCTTACGCTTCCTTAAGGCTTTGATTGGTCTCACCTATATGAGGAAAAAACTAAAATTATATTCCCTCCGACCAAAAATACTATTAATTACTAACTTATTCTAAGACTAGGTTTTTGATAAAATAATAAAATGTTAATAATAATGACATTAACTAATTACTAACTTGCTAAAGATATAAGAAATAATAATAATATTAGAAAAGTTGATAATATAAGGTTGAAGACTTTACCCTAATAATAATAATAATAATACTAAAATAATGATAGCAAAGATACTAAAAATAACAACAACAACAACAACAACAATAATAATAGTAATAGTAACAATGATCAATAATAATAACAACAACAACAACAACAACAACAATGATAATAATAACAATAGTAATAATACCATAATAATAATAATAAAAAGGGCATAACTCGAAAACAAAGTGAAATAAGGGCTTTGGCCCCTTTACCAAAATTATAATAATGATAATAACAATAACACGAAAAATAGAAATAATATAAATGATAAAAACCATAATAATATTAAAAAAATAATAATAATCATAATTGTAATACTAATACTAAAAATACTAATAATAATATTAATATGATTCAAAACGGATGGTGAGATAAGGGCTTCAACCCTTCACCAAAATAATGCTAATAATATCATTAGGACATTATTAATAAAAATAGTAATAATAATAGTAATAAAATAATAATCAAAATTATAAAATAATAATAATAATGATGATAATAATAATAGTAATAATAAAATAACCTAAATTGAGAGTAACATAAAGTAGGGTTTTCGACTCTACTTCGAAATAGTTAAAGCACCATTAATGATAATAATAATAATACATATTACTTATAATAATAATAATAAAATAATAAAATAAAATAATAATAATAATAATAATAATAATAATAATAATAATCACATAACAATAACAATAATAATAATAGCAACACTATTAGTCAAATAGTTGTAATAATAATAATGAAATAATAATAATAATTTTGAAATAGTAATAATAGTAATAATAATAATAATAATAACATTAATAAATAAAATAAAAACTCATAATAATACTAATAATATTAATAATACTAATACTAATAATCTACTTAGCCAAATAGGGTCAACCCTAATAAGAACTAACAATACTAATAATATTGAACTTAATAATAATCATAATATTAATACATAATAATAATAATAATAATAATAATATTTGAATAATAGGCTAAAATTGAAATAAAATAAAATAAACTTAATTAAATAGGGAAAAAGGGTTGAGAGGGTTTAGGGTTCAACCTTAGGCTGGTGGTGACTAGCGGCATCGGCGGTGGTGCACGGCGGCGATAGCGGTGGCCGGAGAAAGTGAAGAAAACGGAAAAAGTTGAGGGGTGGGAAAAAGAGAAATAGAAAGAGGGTGGAAGTAAGGGTGGTTATGGCTGTCTAGAAGGAGAGGAATAGAATGAGGGTGGTGGCTCAACCAACGGCGGCGGCGCACGGTGGTGGCGGTGGCGGCCGAATGGTGAAGAAGAAGAAAAAGAGAGGAGGAGAGGGAGGAAGAGGAAAATAAAGGTAGGGGAGATAGAGGAGGGTTTGCAATACAATTTGGGTGGTAAAAGGAGTAGCGGTAGCGGCAGAAGTGGTGGCTAAGGGTGGTGCGAAGGGCGACAGAGGTGGAAGAGAGGGTTGATTGGGAATCAAGCTTTACACAGTTGGGATGGCTTGTGCAGGGAAAATCGAGGGATATGAGAGGTTTAGTTGGGTAGAGGACAATGTAGGGAAGGCTTAGGTAAGCAGAGTGGGTGGCAGCGTTGGCCGATGGCGGCGACAATGGTGTCTGAAGGGAAGGCAACACACAAGTAGAGTTCTCTGGGTAGGAGATCAAAAACTCAAGCCTTGCTGATTATGGGGGGTATTTATAGATCTTAGATGAGAGGTCAGGTTTTTGTGGGTCGGCGTGGGAATAGGACGGGTAGGGTTAGGGTCGCCGGCGGCGATGGTTGGCCGGTGAAAATCAAAATCTTGGCAAGGGTATGCGCAGGAAAAAGGAGGAACTGCGCAAAAGAAAAGGGAGGTGGGTTGGGTCAGCGTGGTCGCCGAATCAGGGGGAAGAGAAAGGGAGAAAAACGACAGGTCAAAACAGGCGTAACCGGCGGCGTTAATCTCAGAGGTGGGCGATGGAGTTACAAGTCGACAATTGGAAGGAGGAAGAAGAAAGGTGGGGGGGGGGTGGACCAGCGGTCTAGGAAAAAAGAAAGAAAGGAAAAAGGAGGGGAGAACCGATCGGGTGCCGTAGGTTAATTTTTTTTAGCCAAACCGCGACGTTTCGGGGAAAGAAGGGAGGATGAGCAGCGTTTCGATACTAATCCGTGTTGAAGGAAGAAAAGAAAGAAATGGGACGTGGCAGGAGGAAAGAAAGAAAAGGAAGAATGGGCCACGACCAGGCCCAAGTTGGAAAGAAGAGAAAAAGAAAAGGAAAAAGGAAGAAAAGAAAGAAAAAGGAAGAAATAAAAAAGGGAAAAGGGAAAAAGGAAAAGAGAAAAATAGGTAGGTTGGGTCTTTAAATTAATTTGAATATTTTGTATATTTAAAAATAATAATATTTTAATAAAATAATATTATATTTTCTTTTTAGGATAATTTAGGGTTTTTGAAAGGTTTTTCATAAATTCCATTTTAATTAGCAAATCACTCTAATTTTCTCCAATTAAATTATTTATAAAATTCCTATTAAATTGGCCATATTTTCTCCTTGTTATTTTAAATAAAATAATTTATTTAATTAATTTCTAAAATAAAATTCTTAGTTAGCTAAAATACCTAAATTTCTCCTAATTAAAATACTTATAAATTTCTTCTTGATTTGCCCTAATTAATTTCCTTTTTATTTTAATAAAAATAGTTTATTTAATTAATTTTTTTAATAAAATACTATTTAACTATAATTCTTAAAATTAGAATTTTTGGGGCATTTCACCTGCCTCCTCTATTTCCTCCTTGCACCACTCTAGAAGCCTAAACCCTCCACCTGTAGCTAACTCCCTCTCCTTTTCCCTTCTTTCTGCTCTCAACCCTCCTCACTACACACCACCTTGAGCCGCCCATTCTCCCTCTTCCATTACTACCAAAGCCACCCCTCGACCACCTAACACCCCCTAACGCCTCCCTACCTCAACTTGTCAAAATCCCCCTGCAATCCTTCCTTTTCTCCTCCTTTTCATTTATTCCTCTACTCCCTCCCTTCTTGCACCTACTTTCCAGCAACCGCTGCCATTGTCTCCTCTACCCGGAGCTGCTACTCTCTGACCCCTAACCAACACCTACACTTTACTTCACTCCTACACTCAACTACCAACCCCAACTCTACCCTCAACCCACCACCCGAGACCTTTTTTCCCCTACCTTTATCCAACCCTCACTCTCCCATTCCCCCCTTTTTTTGTGCATGCAACTCATGTTGCCCATGCAGTGTGAGTGTTGCTGCATGCTTTAAGTTTATTTAACTAATTTTTGAGGTAAATATAGTTTATTAATGATATGTATTTAATAAGAATTTTTGATAAAAAATTATTCTTTTAATTATCTACAAATAATATGTTACTTGTGATATTATTTTTAGGTATAATTTTTATTAATCAAAGATTAAGCTTTTAACTAAGATACTAGTAAAGTTTGGCTATTGTCGAAAATAATGTAACCATTATACGCTACTAAAATGTATGGATTTACATATGTTAGCACATTAGGATTTTGATATGTATTTGTGTGTATATTATGTGTTATTAAGCATCTCATGATTTGTAATGTATGTGGGAAGATGTAATGAAAATCATGCTATATTGTATGAAATGTGATATGTGTAGAAATGGTGGTTAAGAAAGGGGGCTTTATTGTTAATAATGATATTAGGTGCATATACATGTCATGATAGGTAAATATGGCCACATGTAGTATAAATTATGCTAATATAAGCCCTAGGGGCATTTTAGTAATTTTACTTGTATATAGGGAGTGATCTAAATAAATGATTCATATGCCCCATGTGTGTTATTATCTTATGTGCTGGGGGTATTTTAGTAATTTTACATGAGAAAAGGGGTATTTTAGTAATTTTGCATAAGAAAGTGGTATTTTTGTAATTTAACAGCTAAAAAGGGTAATTTAGTAATTTTATAAGTGAGAAGGGTAATTTGGTATCCTTATGAGTAAGGAGGGTCATTTGGTAAATTTACAAGTAAGAAGGATAATTTGGTAATTTTATAAGGAGGGCAATTTGGTAATTTTATAAGTAAAAGGAGTAATTTGGTAATTTATAAGTAAGAAGGGTAATTTGGTAAAATTATAAGTAAGAGGGGGTGATTTGGTAATTTTATAAGTAAAAAGGGTAATTTGATAAATTTACAAGTAAAAAGGGTAATTTAGTAATTTTATAAGTAATAATGGTAACTTGGCAACTTTATAAATAAGAAGGATATTTTAGTAACTTTACAAGTAAGAAGGGTATTCTAGTAATTTAGCAAGTAAGAAGGGCATTTTAGTATTTTTATAAGTAAGAGGGGCATTTTGGTAATTTGGAAAGTAAAAAGGAGTAAATTGGTAATTTTACAAGTAAGAGGGGTATTTTAGTAATCTTACAAGTAGGAAGGGTATTTTGGCAATTTGGTAAGTAAAAGAATATTTTAGTAAATTTATAGGTAAGAAGGATACTTTAGTAATTTTGTAAGTAAGAAGGGGTAAATTGGTAATTTCGCATGTAACCTGGTAAATGGTAATTGACCAGCTAAACCTTCATAATAAGTCATAAGTGATGTTAAATAATAGAATAAGGATTTATAGCCTTAATATCATCTGTTTAAGTATAATCATATATATTATAAGGATAAGGGTATTTCAATAAATTGGAGGGCATCATAAGGAAAATACATGTTATAGGGTTGAATGAGTGATTAAGGGTGTGTTATGATATTAATTTTATAATCATGTAAGAGGTGCCTTAATTGTTAATCATGCATGGAAATGTGTGTCAGATGTGCTAAAAGTACATGTTAAGGTTTATGTGTTCAATTATCATTTGGTGTGTAGAGTACTTGATTCCATGACCAATAGTATAATTATAATATGATAACCTATTATGGCATGTGGACAAATAAAAATAAATTATGTGATGATAGTGGATGATAGGAGAAAGCCTTGGCCTTAGGGGTATTTTGGTCATTTGACCTAAGTGCCTACGTATAAGAATTGGAATCTAGGATGGCCTTAGTGGGCTATTTAAGTTAACATGGACAATAATACTAATAAATATTACTTAATAATAATGGAAACAAATAAAAATGAATAAGTTTGTGATTGATGTGTTTCTTATAGTTACCTTAATTAAGATACTAATAAGTAAAGTAGAAACCTCAAGATTGGGAATTGTGGCTCTTTAGGGGTCACTACCCTAAAGATGTGGTTTAACCCACAATTATTCTAGATTTTATTGGCGTGTCTTAGTGCCCCAACCAAGCCCTCCATCTTACTCTATTTAGCTCTACGGACCTACTTAGGGACTATGCATACTTATTGATTAGGTGTCATTATCGGTAGGATACTATATGTCTTTGTGCACTAGTGCGACCAGGGTACCTTTGCGTCCCTGGATTGATGGTTTAGAAGGTGCTATGTTGCTTGCATGAGTAAATATGACCGGTGTAACTTTGTGTCTCTGAGTTTGTGATATCCTCCTAGAGCTAAATAAATGGAATTGGTGTGTTAATTAAATGGAAAGATACTAATCACTCATAGTATAACACCACATAGGTCGGGACCGTATGAATTATATCATTTTTACCAATCCACTGGTTATAATAGTGGCTAAGTGCGTGTTTCCCTGAAGACTGTATATGTTTACTGTTTCACTAGTTGTAATAGTGGCCAGGTGCTTTTTACCCTAGAGTTGGATACCGTGTGCTTGTTCCACTAGTTATAATAGTAGGGTCCCCGAACTTATGTAGATATAATTAGATAGATGATTATGAATAATATTTAATTAATAGTTTAAGTCCAGATACTAATGATTAAACGTATGACCTGTTATTATGGTTTGATTATGGCCTTGGTGACTGCCTTAGATTGAGTGGTGGTATGTGTTGATGGAGTGTGTTGTTGGACACTTTTAATTATACTATAGAGAGCTTCACTTGGATGCTCTCTTGGTAAGTGCTAGTAATGCTAAGTGAATGGAATTTGTGACGTATGATTATTGAAGTACGAGTCCATCCTAATGTTTATCTTATCTTTTTCCATGTATATATGTAATCTATTGTTCTTATGTTTAGATTGATGTATTGTATACTAGCCCTACCTTTTAGTTCTGTATAAAAGGTTACTCAGTACCGTAGTACTGAAGGGTTCCTTTTATAGGCTCCTACCTATTCAATGGGCAGTGTCCTTTGTATGTTAGCTCATAGGTGTTATTCAATCTTTAATTTTGGGTTAAAGAGCATAGGATTATCCGGGAAGGTTTCAGTGTTTTCCTCTAAACTTCTATTTTCCCATGTTCAATGTTTTTATGTTGTAACTACTATAGTGGATTTTTATTCTTGTAATGTATTTAGAGCGCTACTCTGATTTAGTTTTGAAATTTTGGATTATGTAAGTTGAATTATTTTCTTAATCCTTAGCACTTGGTATTGGAACGGTGGAAGAAAATTGGTCTGGTACTAAGTATAGTGGTATCATCTCTAAAATTTACTATATTTGCTTCCGCTCAAATTTTAGTAAAACGAAAATTTTGAGTAATGAATTTTGGGGGTGTTATAACAGGTGATAGAAAAAAATAAAGATATAAGAGGGGTAGTATGAGCATTTAATGCGGAGGAAGAGTATGCATATATACCATGCAAAGAGATGTCGAGGGAAGTGAGGAAAAATTTCAACCCAAGCCCTTATGCACATGATGTGGGAGTGGATGGGAGTAGGGGATGGCCTTGCAGGTGGTAGGGGTGAGAGACATGTAAGCATTATATGTGGACAATGTTCCACGCAAGAGAAGGGGGAAAAATGGAAGGAAGGAGGATCGGCTGAGAGGGAAAAGAGAGGAAAAGGAAAAGAGGAAAATATGTGTTTTGATATATATTTAGTTTTTGATTATAACAAGAAGATATAAGTTAGGTTAGGATAATAGGGTAGATTAATCATCGATAAATTGGGATTAAAGTTAGTTAAAAAATTGAGGTATTACAACTATTCTCACCGGTGTATTAGTAGTCAAAGTATAACTGGTCTGGACCTATATGGTGTTCTACTCTAAGAAATTAATGTCTTATTAAGAGTTATGATCATTCAATGGTTTAATTAACTTGAGTTCGAGACCCCACTATTCTCAACCAGTGGAATGGTAATTAAGTACAAATCTAGGGTAGGATACTCTAAGCCACTATTCTCACCAGTAGATCGATAGTCAAAGTACAACTCTAGGATATGACGCACTTGGCCAGTATTCTCACCGATTGATCGTTACAGGTACAACTGGGCCCGACTTAAGTGATCTTCCACTTTAAGTGATTAGTGTATTATTAGTGCTTTACTTATGTAATACAATAAAAATTTTAAAAATCTATAATTTAATAAATAGCATTTATTTGGGATAAATTTACTTTTAAATTTTTTTAAGTTACTTATTTTGTGTATTTTTTAGTATATAAAAATGGATATAAACATTTAATAAATTAAAATATATATTTTATTATTTTATCATACTCATTTTATTTAAATAATTTTTCAAACCAATATTTTACTAAAATTATCCTTTTTAAACCAATATATTAAATTATAATAAATTGATTTATCTATCAAAAATATTAAATCCCATTATTCTAAAAAAATATTTTATTTTATCCCTACTCATTTTCCTTTTTCCTTTTTTCTTTTCTTTCTCCTTTTTCTTCTTTTCTTTCTTTTTTCTCCTTCAGGCCGCTTGGCTTGTGGTGAACCCTTCCTCCCTACGTTGGGCCGCTGCCCTACCTACTTCCCTTCTTCTCCCTCTCATGCCTGACATCCACCTAGCTCATCCCCCTTCTTTCTTTTCTTTCTTTCCTTCTCCCCCTCATTGGGCCATCCCAAATTTCCTTTCTTTTCTCCCTCTCTCCCTCACGCATGGGCCAGCCCGCTCCCCCTTCTTTCTTCCTTGCTCGGCCAGCCTACCTGCCTCTCCTTTCTTTCTCTTCTTCTCCTTCTTTGTCCTTCCCCGACCATCGACCAGCACGCCATGGCTGGCCTGCTGCAACTGCCTGTCACCACATGCCGATGCCCCTGTGACCCTGCCCCCTCTCCCTCTCTGCCCCATCCTTTTCTTCCCATATTCAGACCAAACCCAAGTCTGCAACCCTCCCTGCATGCCTTCCATTTTCCTCTTGCCTCTCCCTACATCCACCACCCTCCGCTTGCCACCATGGCCTCCCAGCCGGCACCTGCCTCCCCTCCTTTCTCTCTTCCTTTTCTTCTCCTTATCACCTTCCCTTATGCTCATTTTCAACTCGCCTCGAGCCCCCTCAGCCCCTGTAGAACCCTATCTCTTTTCCTTCCTTTCCTTACCTTCTCCTCCCCTATTTTTGCTTCACCACTACCACTGCCCAAACAACCACCTGCACCACCTCCTGCCACCCCCACTACCTCCCTACACCACCAAGCCACCCCCACACGCCCCCTGCAGTCACCCATCTTCTTCTTCTTCTTCTTCTTCTTCTTCTTCTTCTTTTTCTTTCCCCCTTCTCGGCCTCCACCCTACACCACCACCATCCGCCATCGTTTTGCCTCTTTTGCTGCCACCAAGGCCACCAATTCACCCCTGGAACCTCCCCTACCACCCCCTTGCCTCCCTTGGCTGAAACCTAGCCTTACATCCCCTTCTTTTCCTTCTTCTTTTTCCTTCCTTCTTCTCCTCCACCTAACCTTCGACCCACTTTTCCTAGGCCGAAACCGCTGCTGATGACCAACCCCTACCACCACCTATAACCCTACTACCTTCCTACACTCAACCATTTCCCTAACTCCCCTCTACCTACTCTCCACCTCACTCCCAACACCCTTACTCGAAACAACCACCTCTCCCTTCTTCCACCCCTCTTCAACCCCTCCTTCCTTGCTGCTTTGCATGTAGCTCACGCTGCATGATCAACGTGAGTTTGCTACCTCCCCTTGACTTTTTGGCTAATAATCTTGAGGTATGTATTTACTTAAGTTTTGATAAAGGTTTATTCCTTTGATTTTTCTACTTCTAATATAAAAAACATTGATATTATTTTTAGATATTGATTTTGCTAATCAAATCTTAAGCCTTTAACCGGGGTACTGGGAATGTTTGATTTTTGCGAAAAATAAAGCAACCGTTAAACCCTACTAAAATGTATGGATATACGTATGCTAGCACATTATGGTTTTTAATATGTTTATATACATGATATATGTTGTTGAGTATAAGGTATTTAGTGGCATTTGTTGATTGATAAAAAGAAAAGTATGTTAATTTATGTATCATATGTAGAAATAATGCTTAAGGAAGGAGCTTTGTTGCTAATAAAAATGTTAAATGCTTATGTATGACATGTTATGCTAATGTGGCCATTTGTTGCATAAATATTATTATTATGGGCCATAGGGGCATTTTAGTAATATTTCTTATGTAAGAGTATGACCTAAATAAGTGTAGGTGCTAATGTGCATTAAAGTTAAATAATAATAGTTAATGGAGTTGGATGATGGGTATGGAGCATTAATATGAATATTTTATGTAGTGAGGGTGTTTTAGTAAAAGTAGTATAATAAGGACAAAATGGTAAATTATAAGAGTAAGTGCTCGTTTGGTATGGGGGTAATAGGGGTGGAAAAATTACCCCCATATTTTATATATCTTATATAGTCTATTTAAAATTAAATTTTTTTATTCTAATGAATACCCATTTTAGATATTAATTTAATCTAAAATGGGTATTTTATTAAAATATATTTATTATTATTAAATACTTAATATAAAAGATGTAAAATAGAGGAGAAATTTTTTCACCCCTATTACCCCCATACCAAACAAGTCCTAAAGGGGGTAAAATGGTAAATGGACAAGGAAGGAGGGTATTTTAGTAATTTTACATGGAAAGGGGATAACTTGGTTATTTTTGGGTGTAAGAAAGTATTTTAGTGAATTAAATATAATGAAAAGGGTATTTTAGTAATTATGTAAAGTAAAAGGGTAAAATAATAATTTGGTATAAAGGAATAGTATTTTGGTAATTATGTAAAGTAAAAGGGAAAAATGACAATTTGGTATAAAAAAAGAGTATTATGGTAATTATGTAATGTAAAAGGGTAAATGGTAATCTGGTGTAAAGGAAGGGTATTTTGGTAGTTATATCAAGTAAAGTGGTAAAATAGTAATTTGGTATAAAGGAAAGGGTATTTTGGAAATTTGTAGAAAGAAGGGCAATTTGGTAATTATAATAATGAATAAGGGCAATTTGGTAATTTAACCAATAAAAGGGGTAATTTGGTAATTATAATAACGAAGAAGGGAAAAATGGTAAATATAATAATAAAGAAGGGTAGTTTGGTAAATTAACCAACTAAAAGGACAAAATGGTAATTATAGTGATAAAGAAGGGCAATTTGGTAAATAAACCAACTAAAATGACAATTTGGTAATTATCCAACTAAAAGGGCAATTTAGTAATTACAATAATGAAGAAGGAAAATTTTGTAATTTAACTAAAAGGGCAATTTGGTAATTACGATGATAAAGAAGGGTAACTTGGTAATTTAACTAATTAAATAGACCATCTGGCAATCGTAACAAGTATGAAGGGTGAGTTAGTAACTTAACAAGCCTAAGGGGCAATTTGGTAATTTAGAAAAATATAAAGGGTAATATGGTAATTTAACCCACAGAAAGGGTAAATTGGTAAATTAACAAGTATGGGGATAAAGTTGGTGATTTAATAAGTATAAATGATAATTTAACACACATAAGGGGCAACTTGGTAATTATGCAACATGAAGGGTAATATGGTAAATTGGCAAATAAAAAGGAATGACTCGATAGTTTTACAAAGAAGGGACATTTCAATAATTTTATAAGGATGATGGGAGTAAATCAGTAACTTGTGTTTAACACGTCAATGGATTAAATGTGTTTCATAATAAGACACGAGTAACATTAAAGAGAAAAATGTATATTAAGGACTAAACGTTTGGGTGTCGTTCCAATAAAGGAACCAAAGTTTTTCATCTTCCAATCCAGGAACATACGTTGAGACTTTTATTTGAATAAAGAACTACCGGCCAAATACTTGCCGAAGCTTGCCGGAAAATATTAAAATATTATTTTTTTTGTATTTTGTACTATGTAACATACATACTAACTACAATATATGTATGTATTATACATAAATATGTATGTTATACAAATTTAAACATTATTGTTTTTAAACTTAATAAAACTAATCTAAGCACATATATTACTAATTAATTCAGTGAAATAAATCAATGGCTCATTGAATTAAAACCCTAACACTGACTGAATGACTGAGATTGTTCATTCAGTTAATTAAACTAAATCAAATTAAAACTTCTTAAATTGAAATTAAGCATAATGAAAACCACTCTTGGTCTGCGAAGAGAAATAATATTTCTTGAACTTTTCATTCCAATTCTGGAACGAAGAACCGAAGAAGAGAAAGAACGAAAAAGAAAAACAAAGAAGATCATTGAGCTTTCTTCTTCGTTGATCAGGTATGTCAATCTTCTTTCTTCTTTCTTCTTCGTTATCCACTTCTCATCTTCTTCGGCCATTCTCCTTATTCGCAAACTTCTTCCTTCTTCCTCGTCTTCTCTTTCTTCCCCTCGTATCTTGGCAGTTGACATTCGAATCTGTTGCATAATCTTGTTCGTCAACAGGTAAAATGCATAATTTATTTCTTCCTACACTCTGAAATTTTTTCTTCCTGCATAATCTTGTTCTTCAACAGATAAAATCCAGTTGTGAAATTTTTTCTTCGAATTTGACTTTTAAAAACCCTAATTATTTAACTAAATTTTTTTTTCTTCCTACATAATCTTGTTCTTCAAAAGGTAACATCCAGTTGTGAATTTTTTTCTTGAAATCTGACTTTTAAAAACCCTGATTATTTAACTGAAATTTTTTTCTTCATGCAAAATCCAATTCAATGGAGCAACATTGAAATTTGGATGCTCTTATACGAAGTTTTTCAATAGATGAATTATTTTTGTTACCAATAATTTTTTTTGGCTAAGAAGGATGAGATGTGTGGCTGCTGTTATTTAGTAGCTTGTTAGAATTGAATGAGTATATTTGATGTTATTGTTTCCTATGAATATGTTTTTCGTAGCAGTTACATACATGCCTTTAGCTCAAAAAAGAATGTAGGTTGTTGTTTTCAATTTCATCACAGCTGCTTAACATTGTTTGGATGGTTTGTATCTTGATTTGTTTATGCTGCATGTGAATATACTCAATTTGCATTACAGTAGATTCGAATGTGAAGGGTTATGGCTACAACTGCAAGTTCATCATCACAATCTCAAAGAAGTAGAGATAGGGTGATACGAGAGATTTGTGATTGTGGCAATCCTACTTGCCAATACATGTCCAAGACCCCCACAAATCCATTTAGAAGGTTTTACATGTGTGATAGATATGGGAAGCCAGCCGGTTATAAAGTATTTGCCTTCATTGATGATACTCTTCCACCCATGGCTGGAGATGCAGCGAGACACATCATTGATGAAAATGAGGATTTGAGGAATCAGGTAGGCCCGTTGGAAGAAGTAAACCAGAGATATGCAGATACGGAAGATGTCTTGAAGGGAAAAATGGCCGAGTTAGCTAAGAAAAATGAAGAACTGAAACAATAACTGTCAAATGAAAATGGAAGACAAAATAGGGCAAGTGATTGGAGGGTAGCAAGGATAGCTTTTATAGTTAATGTTGTGTTTTTTGTTATGTTAAAAACTTGGAGATTTTAATTAGTTCAGGCTATATTATTCATGTATTGTTGAAACTGGTGTATTGTTAAAAACAAGCTAAATTAACTAATGATTGGTTGACTTTTGTATGGTTTGAATCAATTATTCAATGCAGAGTAATCTAAATTTTTATCCAGATAATCCCATGCAATGCACAAGTGAGTCATTAGTCAGAAATAAACATCTGATATGTTAACAAGTTACCAGGGTTAAGACACCAATTTCTTTCTAAGATGGTACAATTGAAAATGCAATTACTTCCTCCATCCAATAAAATGAAAATTTCCTCCACAATGTTTTTTAAATTAAGGCTGGTGTAAAATGGGATAAGGTAAAATGGGATTGCCTTATTTAAGGCCCTTCCTTGCTTTAAAAGGCTGGTGTAAAACTCCATTAAAGACCAAGGAATAACAACACTTGTTACACATCTCATAAGAAGTTTTGAAAACTGAAGAGGAAAATTAAAGACCAGGTAGCCTTAAAAAAACTAAAGGGCTAGTATCCATCCAAGCCCCATACTAAAGGAGTGTTTTGCATGATCTGGAACTTTTCAGCCAGTGAGCAAGACTTCTTGTGAAAAATTTCCTAAAGTAACTGCATTAAAACTGAAAGAACACCTCAAATTCAGAAAACTTGGAGTTGGAGTAGACCATTCTTTGTTTCAAAGAATTGAACTCTGGTAGATTACATTGGTTTCACAGATTGAAAAGGATAAAATTTTTGTTGCTTCATTCTGGATTGCATCCCAAACAGCAATATATGCTACAACATTAAATTGAAACCAGTGTTTGGAAGCCTTGACTTGCATTACAGCAATAAACTAAATTGTCTAATTTAAGGTGCAACAACATTCAATCTAATTTAAACTAAATTTTCTTTACAACACATTGATGTATCAATTGCCCATCCTAACAGTTATATGCTCTTGTTGTGACAGATTCTTGAGTGGGAATGGTAGTTTGTTTTGAGACTTGACTTGAAGTTGGGAGCTGGTTTTGTTCAAGACCTGCTATGCCTATTCCTCCCCTGCCCTTGCCTCTTCTTTTCCTTTGTCCTTTTCCTCTACCCCTTCCAATGCCTCCTGCTCTTCCTACGCTTTGTCCTTCAGCTGAAACTTGAGCTTGAGCTGGAGCTTGATCTGAAACTTCAGCTGAAGGTTGAGCTGGAGCTTGATCTACAACTTGAGATGCTCTTCCTCCCCTTTTTCCTCTTTCTCTACCCCTTCCTTTTATTTCATGGGGTGCCTTTAAACAAATTATACATATGGAAAACAAGTATTAACAAGTCACAATTATAGATATTGAAAACAATTATGCAAAACACTAACCTTATATTTATCTTTGTATCTCAAATGAACCGGTAATGATACCCCAGCATTTTGACAATGATGTTTGTTATGTCCTGTTTGACTACAATGGCTACACCGTTGTTCTTGACCTCTTCTTGAGACCTTTGATACCTTATGATTATTTTGTGTCTCTCCTTCTTCCCTTCTTCTCTTCCTACATGGCCTTCCTCTCCATTTCCTTAATTCTGGAGGCTTAATAGGTTCCTTTCCATGTCATGGCCACTCATTAGGACCATTTAGCATCTCCATAGTATGATTGTAAGCCTTAAGGTATGTGTCCTTATTGTACCAATGGCTTACATAACCCTCAGGTACGTCCCTCATTTCCCAAATAGCAGCTATGGCATGCTCACATGGAATTCCACTCAACTGCCATGCTCTACAACTACAACTTCTAGCATCCATCTTCACTGTGTATTTATCACCTAGAGAGTTATTGCCTATTTTAACCTTATATCCATCCCTCCCATTCCATACACAATTCCATTTAGCAGCTGCTTCTTTTTTCTTGTCTACAATTTCCTGAATACGAGGGCATAACAAGATGTCCATATTCTTAATTGCTTCCCTCTTATTGATATTCCTCTTCAATGATACTTCCATTAAAGATCTCAGTTATATTATTTGTTACATAATCACATTTACTTTCAAGCTTAAACCAAGCTTTAGACCATGTTTGATCCCTGCCTTCCAAATCCATAGCAACTTCTTCATCAACTTCTTTCAATTCCTGAAGCTTATCTGAGAACATATTAAGGGTGGTGGCATTTGCGATCATCCAAAAGTGTTTTCTATACACTATGCCATTGAACTTCTTCCTAAAATTGTCATAGATGTGTCTTGCACAACATCTATGCTCAACTTGAGGGAAAATAAGTTTAATGGCTTCCACCAACTCCTTACAAAAACACAAGTCAAAATCAAGCACAAAGAAAGAAAAATATTGTATAATATATTATTGCAAAATGAAGAAAAAATAACCACCAAAGATAAAATAATACTAATATAACTTTTGCCGGTCACTGATTATTGTTAAGCCTTGACCATGCTGTAGACCTAAGTCAGCAGCCACATGGGTTAGAAACCACACCCAATTTTCAGTGTTCTCCTTCTCAACCACCGACCATGCAACTGGAAACATCTGGTTGTTCCCATCTGCGCCTACAGCTACAAGTATTTAACCTTCAATACATCCCTTCAAAAGAAACAAACACAATTAAATCTAATGTTAATGTTTTTTATTAGTTGAATGTGACAAATAAAATAGTCATGTAATCATGGAAATTACCTTCAAGAAGCAACCGTCAACCCCAAGAATGGGTCTACATCCATCCTTCCACCCTTTATTCAATGCATCAAAACATATATAAAGTTTGTTAAACACATTACTCCCTTCCTTCACCTTAAGGAAACAAGTGTTCTTTTCATTTGCCTTTTTTATCTTAGCAACATAGTCCCAAAGTCTCTCATATTGCAGCTGAAAGTCACCTTCAATTTGTCTGTGGCAAATACATAAGGCCCTAAAACACATGTGCATTGTTGCTTTAAGCCTAAGCTCATCCCAAACGGTATTCTTCAACTCCCTTACCTTCCAACTTATGGCCAACTTTACTCTCTCCATATAATGCCTTGCTAGCCACTTTGCAGACAATCTGCTGTTCTTATGAGTTGCCTTCTTGCATGTATGATTAGACCCCACCTTTATTACTTGGAAGTTATTCTTTCTTTGCATCCATGATGTGGCAATGTGCCAACCATATTGATTATTCTCAACATCATACCCAAAGCACTTCACTTGCATGTAATTTTTATCATTCTTTATAAACTTCAAATCATAGCCATTCATGATGCTATAATCATCAATGGCCATTTTGAATTCAACATTATCCATAAATTGGCATCCAATTTCTATTCTTACATCTCGAGGTTTTGTGTTAGGCCTAAATGTAGAATACCTTGGTTTCTTCCCCATTCCATCCCCATCGGATCCTGAACTAGAGGAAGGATTAGGTGGATCCCCTTCATCCCAGTACTCTTCTTCATCCCAATACTCTTCTTCATCCTCATTTCTTATTTTTTCTCCTTATGCAACTAAGGCCCACTCTTCCCTAGCTTCCCTCATGCTTTGAGTAAATTTCTTCACTTTCTCCCTTACTCCTACAAAGTCCTCATTAGTAGTCTGATACCCATCATCAGTGAGAACATCATCCTCATCTTGGGCATCACAGTATTCATCATCACTATCCTCATCTATTAACCTAATAGCAGCCCCACTTACACCTAAATCTGTAATTCTGCTCTCAGTAGCAGTGGTAGTTCCTAAGTTTTCAGCCCCATGTTCATTATTAAAATCAATACCACCATCATCAAGAAAATTCTCTATCCAAGCCACATCATCTACAATGCCATCACCCACGCCCTTATCAGCCTCAATGACTGCAATCTCACCATCATGCTCCCCACTGTAATAAGCCAAACATAAAATACAAAATTTAAGAGATAATAAATATAACGTACCACCAACAACTTCCAACAAAAACTAAGACGAAGTGATGAACAGAAGGTAGAAACATTGAGGGCCCTCATGTATTCGATGAAAAATAATAATAGAAAGTGATAGAAACATGTGGTCCCAATATGTACTCAAAATAGAATAATCCAAAATCACGAAGTTGTACCCTCTAAATTAATCAAACCCTTAACTAAAGTTAGTCAACTATAAATTAATCAAACACTAAAGGAATAAATGTTATACCCTCTCTTTATTTGAGCCAATATCCTCTCGCATTACTAGCCCTAAATACAGAGAAAACCCTAAAAGGAAGAAAGTGCAGAGTATGAAACACTGGAAAGCACTTCACAAAACTTACCTATCATATTCCTCAAGGTCCACTATGTTTGGGTTGGAAGGAATTGCACTTCACGTCTTCTTCTTCCCTATGGTTGTGCAATTTTGAAGACGAACTGAGCTTCGCGTCTTCCTCTTCCCTATGGTTGTGCAATTTTCAAGACGAACTAAACTTCGCGTCTTCCTCTTCCCCATGGCTATATAGAATGACACGAAAATGAAAAAGGAAGAAAGAGCAGAGTATGAAACGATCAAAAATAAGCGCCAGTACGGAAGAAGAAGTAAGAACATGGAGACTACCTACTCAACGACGAAGCACAACCTCTGGTTCTTGCTTCCTTTGTCGCAGACAACTCTCTTTTTTCTATTTGGTTTTATGAGATTAATCACTTCGAAGTTTGTTTCATTCAGTTAAAAAATAATAATACTATTGTACTGAGTATATTAAATAGTATAAAATAAAAAAATAATAATATTTTAATATTTTCTGGCACCTCTGGCAAGTATTTAGCCGGTAGTTCCTTATTCGGATAAAAGACTCAACATATGTTCCTGAATTGGAAAATGAAAAACATTTGTTCCTTTATTGG
Source organism: Tamarix chinensis (assembly GCA_030549775.1). Taxonomy (NCBI): domain Eukaryota; kingdom Viridiplantae; phylum Streptophyta; class Magnoliopsida; order Caryophyllales; family Tamaricaceae; genus Tamarix; species Tamarix chinensis. The sequence continues at coordinate 66,287,970 of CM060182.1, forward strand.
AACGACCCCAAAATGTTTCTTCCTTAATATACATTTTACTCGTAACATTAAATAATAAGATAATGGTATTTGATAAGTAGGGAGTATCACAAGAGCATGGCATAACTTAGGGTTGGATGGATAATTAAGGGGGGGTGATATGGTGTTATATCATAATTATGCAAGGAGTGCCTAGTTAGTAAGTGTGCATGGAAATGTGTGTTATATATGTTTGAAGTATGTATTAGGGTTTTGTGTATGCCATGATCCTTGATATGGAATACTTGATTCTATGGCAAGTATATCTTTGTGTCTCTGGATTTGTAACCTTTCCCTCTTTCCTTGAATTGAATAAATGGACATGTTGAATAAGACATAAATAAAGTACTAATTAAGTAAAGTGAAAGATTATTAAGCCAGTTCCAGATCGATTCACCAGCATAATAGTGACCAGGTGCAATATACCCTGAGGACCGATCCACCAGCGAATAATAGTAGTCAGGTACGTGCTATCCTGTATGTTTTCGATCCACCGACTATAATAGTAGGGGATTCCGAGCTCAATAAACTAAATGTGAGACATTAATAAATTATGGGAAGATACTAATCACTTAGAGTATAACACCATGTGAGTTGGAGCTAGACCGATCCATGCGCGAGTAATAGTGGCCAGATGTAGGGAGCCTTGGAGACCGATCCACCGGCGAATGATAGTGGTCAGGTGCATTCTGCTTGTATACTTCCAATCCACTGACTATAATAGTGGGGTTCCTGCATTCATATGGATATAATTCAAAGACAATTATTGAATAATGATTAATTAATGGCTTAAGACCAAAAATACTAATTTCACGTTATGATCTATTGATATGACCCGAGTTTGGCTTTAGTGCTTGTTCTGGCTTGGGTATGTGATGAATTTGCTAAGTACTTGGATTTTGTGTTATGCATTTCTTATTGCATGAAGTGTTGCATTATGTACTAGTCCATATATTATCATTCTATCTGGGTTATGCATGATGTGTTACATGCGGGCTTGCTTTTTAGTTTGGTTTAAAAGGGTTACTCAATACCATAATATTAAAGGATTCCATTTGTGGAACCCTACCTATTCAATTGGCAATGCCCCTTGCAGATCTATTTCATATCCTATTCAAATGCGCATCGGGTAAAAGCGTAAGGATCGTCCGGGAATAATTCAGGATTTTTCCTTTTACCTTTTGAATTCCCTGTTAAAATGATCTCTATTATTGTATCCACTAGTAATGGATTTTATTCTTGTAAAGTATTTATCATGCTACTCTGATTTAAATAAAGTCTGATTTTGAGAAATTTGTATTTTGATCTTTTAGCCTTAGCACTTGGTACTAGAACGGTAGGAGAAAACCGGTTTTATACTAAATGTGGCGATAATATCCCTAAAATTCATAGTTTTTCTTTTTTCTTCCGCTATTTTTCTTTAAATAAAATGAAGTTTTTTAGTAGTAAATTTTGGGGGTGTTACAATTTATTTCAAGTTCATCATACAATCATGTACACATACTTATGCAAGGCACCATCCCAACACATTCCCCAAAAAGAGCCTGTTTCCCCTTATAAACTCTAATCTCATAACCCTAGCATAATCTCCTCTAGTTACCCTTTAGTACCAAATTTCCCTAAAAATAGAAACATAATATTAGGAACCGCATCTTTAATAAGCATGGTCTATTACCCATGTTTGTGATAATAACCTACCTTTAGGGTTATTATTTAGTCCTCCTCTTAAAAGCTCTAATTTCTCATACCTAGCATAGTCCCTTTCTCTAGTGCTTGTTTAGTTCCCAAATTCCATGTCCATATATAGAATACTATTGTTAACCATTAAATTAAAATTCGTGGCCTAACTCCCCCGTCTTACACATGTGATAATAACCTCTAGGGTTACTATATGGACCTCCTCTAAAACCCTAATTTCTTATTTTGGCCATAACAATTCCCTTAGACCTTGTATAGCTACCAAATTTAGTACACATTCCCAAAATTTTATCATTGACATCATATCTCGAGGTTGTGGACCAAAACCTACATCTTGTATATGCGATTATAACCTACCCCTAGGGTTACCACTCGGGCCTCCTAAAACATTATGGTCATAACTCCTTCCTTGGAGCTCAAATGATTTCCCAAATTTGTATGCCTACCTAATATGTCATCATTAACCTCATATTTAATCCCTTAGTATCAATCTCCCACTTTTCCTACACGTGATCATGACTTCCCCCTAGGTTTTACTGATCACACTTGTGTTCTTTTCCTTCCTATATTTACTATAAACCCTTCCTTTTTGTTCCAATTATCTCATGTAGTACCTCTAATCTATTTTGAGGCAACTAACACCCTAAAGTACTCAATATGCCACTTTTTAATTATATTGACCAAAATACCCCTAGGTTACTAGAAACCCTACTTCTAATTTCCCCAAATCACAGGACTTCCAACATGAAGGATTCTTTAACTTCCACACATACAATATCATAAAAGTCATGGACATGATTACACACAAATACTCCATATTCAACATAGTCATATCTACACAACTTTCTTACCTGCTCCTATCGTCAAGTAGAATTACATACACAAAATCATGTAACATTTCATACCATGCCATCACACATCAACACATCAAGTACATGTATTATAATACAACAAAACCATATCTATGACAGTATCCTTGCCAAAGTGACTCTGGTCTTTAAGCACATAAGACCTACACTTTCTCCTCCTCTATCTATAGAATTTCACCTAGAAATAAGGACATACATAGTTTAGAATTATTTTTTAAATAATTTAACCTAAAGGAAGACTAAATAAGGGGAAAAGAAGTGGAGGTAACCGAAGTGGGAAAGATTGTGTAGGGTGGTGGCCACAACCGACTATTTTTAGAAAGTAGGTGTGGGTTGGCAACTAGGGTTGAGGTGGTGGTGGTGGTACTGAGGCTAACTGGAGTTCGTGGTGGTTAGTGGTGGTGTTGGGAGAATATTAGTTGAGAGGGAGAAAGAAGGAGGGGAAAAAGGGAGGGATTGGTGTGGTAGTTATGCTGGCTGGGGTGCTTGCGTAGGGTGGCTCCGGTATAGTGGTGGAAAGGAGGAAGAGAAGAGGGATGACGGTGGTGGTGGTGTATCTAGTCACGAAAACAAGTGTAGGATAAGAGAAGAGGAGAAGAAAACGGGAGAAGGTGGCATGATAGGAGTACTGGTGTGGTGCAGGTAAAGTGAGGGAGGTGGCAGGGAGGTTGCTTACGGGATAGTAGGTAGCAGTGATGCTAGAGGAATGGTAGATATGGAGGAGGGAGGAAAAATAGTGGAGGTTGGGTGGTTGGCTTGATCATAGGAGAAAAGGAGAGGGGAGTGATCAAGGGTATATATAGGCATCAAGGGTCGAGGGAGAAGGCGAAGATGACAAAAGGGAAGGGCGTAGACTCTGTCTATATGGCTATAAGGGAGGAAGGACAAGGGTTGTAGGGTAGGTGCATGTCCTAGGGGAAGGGACAGGGTGTAGGGGTAGGTGGTGTGACCAGCATGCATGGTAGTGTATGGCTAAGAGGGGAAAGGACAAGGAAGTGCAAAAGGCTAGGGGGTCTTTTTGGTGAAGAAAAGGAAAGGGGAACGGGGCGTGAGGAAGATGATGGGTAAGGAAGGAAGAAAAAAGAAAATAAAAGGAAAGGAAAGAATAAAAAGAAAAGGGAAAAGAAAGAAAGAAGAAGAAGAAGAAGAGAGGAGTAGGCATGGGCTTGCCTGAGGGAAGAGAAAGGGAAAAAAAAGAGAAGAAGAGAGTTGGGTTGGAGATGGTGCAACCTGAGAAGAGAAGGAAAAGAAGAAATATGAAAAATGGAAAGAAAAAGAAAGAAAAAGAAGGAAGAAGGGAGAAAAAGACAAGGAAAAATTTTGGGTGTGGGATTTGGGTTTAGGTTTTTAGGGTTAATTTTTTAGGGGTAAGTAATTATAAAAATTTTATTTATAAATTTTTTAGGTTTGGAGTTAGGTTAAAATAAGATAATTAAAAAAATCCAAATATTAGAAATTAGGTTAGATTAAAATGTGGATCAATCAAAATTAAATTTTTATAAGATTTTGATGTATTACGAGTATAGTGTCACCTTGTGCACTAATATGATTAGAGTTTTTTTTATACCTCTAGTTTGGATTGTTGGGAGGGTGCCATGATGCCTTGTGTATCGGTATGACTAATGTACTTTTATGTCTTCAAATTATTATTGTATCGCCCTCAAGTAAATGAAAATAAACATAACTATTATTGGATTGAAATGGTTATTAGACTAGTCGGTAATAACATTTGTGCCTACTTGTGATATTGTAGATTTTTATTAGTATTATGCCTTTGAGCCATAACTATGATAAAATGGATATTATTGGTTTTGATATTGAAATGTGAGATATATTGTGAAGGTTATGAATATTGTGTTGAGATGAGTTCTAACCATTAATTCAGATAGCATCTCTTGTTTACTTGGTTGGTAAGTATTGTGATGTTTTAAATAAACGAGTATGAGTGATATGTGGTTTTAGTGGTTATTGTTTATTTGGTATGGTTATTATATTTTGTTTGTTGCATGTATATTTCAATATTTGTACTCTATTTTGTTGTAATGCCTTTTATATGTGTCATGCAAGCTTTTCAGATTAGTTTTATATGATGGGTTATTCATTACCATTATATTGATAGGTTCCATTTAATACCCCCATCAATTTAATGGAAAGTCTTTACCTTACAAAATTATTTTGAGGGTTTGGTCTAATGGCTACTAGGAGAAGTTGAGAACTAGGACTATCTCGGATTCACCCCACATCCTTTGATCCAGATTTTCCTAAGACTCTCATACCTCCTTCCGTATTTTTTTCCTCATTATTTTGTAACTCTTTGCCTAATGTTTTAGGCTATCATGTCAATTTTATTCTATATTGAAATCCATATTTTTATTTTTATGGTTGTTATTAAATTAAGCGAAGTAACATTTAGCCTTAGCACTTAGTATAAGAATAGTAGAAGATGTCAAACTTATGCTAGGTGAGGTATTAACACTACTATTTTTTTAACTAACGCTTCTGCAAAAAAAAAAGTAGTAAATTTAGAGATGTTACACTTATCTAATAGACCACATGTATTGATGTGTGACATTCCATGTATTGGATTTTTTAGGGGCATGTTAGAGTTTTGGTGATGAAGCATGTATAATGGTGTTATGTGAGTATACTAGGGTTTGCGTGAGACTTTTTATGTTGAGTATGAAATTATGAGAATATGGATGTTGTGTATTTGTAAATATTTTCACATGTATGATCAAGAATGGATAAGTTTGTCCTAAGCATGTTCTCAACCTTTTACTCTTGATATGATCCTATCCTTTTAGTTTACATTGAGCATGTTTAGATTTAATTTAGGTTTGTGGACTTTAGGTGGCCCTATACTTGTGGTTGTGGTGTGATATCGTGTGGTTATTCATAGATGTGAATTGTGACTCTTCATCATTGTATTTATAAGTAATATTTCATGAGTTATATTATATAGGTTGTATCACATGGATGATTGGTGGGAATGTAGCATGTACGCTCTGAAGTGGCTAATATATACAAGCATGAGATTGTAGCTTAAGTATGACATAATCTATTCTTTTAGTATCATGTTGTTAAGGATGGTGCAAAGTGATTGATTATCAATCATATATGATTTTGTTAAGAACATTAGTGATGTGTTGTGTTTGATGGAATTTGTGTTCATGGGCATAAATTACAATTAATTCAAATGATAGGTGATGGAAAGGAAATAAAGGTGTTTTATGTTAAATATGGGTTAGATAGTGGTTTCAACCCACCCATGGGACTTTGGTTGAGTTTTTATAATATATCAGTTGTTGGTTGTATATATTCTACCTCAAGTAGTCTCATGATGCCCTATTAGGTAGGGTCGTTCAATAGATACCTTCCCTATTATTTCACAGGGTGTTATGTTGGTAGTGCATCCGATAAGTCCCTATCTACTCTATAGATGACCTACAGACCTTATAGGGGGTATTAATATTTTATGTTAGGGTGTTTTTAGTAGTTTTATGATTACCAAAGTTGATAGTGTTATAAGCATCGTAGTTATTTAGTTTCCTTAGTCATAATGCCATAGATGTGAGTAGTATTATGTTTTCGAATAGGATAAGTGAATCCTAATATCATATGTAATATAGGGAACAAGTGGGATAAGTGAAATAGGTAAGTATGTGAATGAATTAAGTGATAACATTGGATAAGAAAGTGAGTACCTGGTGCACCTCACATGTGCATGATTTGTATTATTTTAAGTGTTTAGTATTTTATTCTAAGTGTTTTATAAGGATATAAGTGTTTGGTATGAGTAGTATGAATAATAATAAATAGTTGCTTGAAGCGAATGTAACCATATTCTCTTACAATTTCCTATTTATTCTATTATATTGTGATAATATATGTTTTTCCTATTATTATGCTTCCTATGATCTATATGATAATATGATATCCATGTTTTACTTGTTATGATGTGTATGTGATAATATGTGAGTATATTATTATTATGAGTTGATTGTGTTTATTCAGTATGTCATCATATTAATTCTATACTTGTGTAGGTGTTATGCATGCAAATACCCCTACTTGATTATAGTTGTGATTGTTGGTTAGAGCTAAGTATTAGGGTTATCTAGAGTTTTTTTAGGACTTCAGATTTATCTTAAAGTATTTTATAATTTCAAGTTTGTATTGTATTTTCTTTAGTACTATTACCGAATTTTATATTTTTGTTGCTTGTTAAAGATTTTGAATCTAGGTTTACTTTACAAGTTTCCTAGTGGTTATTTGGTTCAATGAAACCATTTTTATTCCTTATAGCATTTTATAACTTCTTATGGGAGTTTATTATGTTGGTATACATGATGTTTACTTTTATTGGTTAGGTCTTATCCTTAAATCTAATATGAGATAAATTGTGGACATTTTTTTAATGTTAGGTGTGGTGATAACACTTCTCATTTTTTTTTCTATATTATTATTTTTAAGTAAAAACTTATAGGAGGAAAAAATGGGGATATTACAAACAAAACAACCCACTATCACCGAACACTTACGATTAGTGTGAATCCTGCCTTAAATGATATTGTACTTTAAGCATTAATGCCATATTAATTGACCTTAACTAGCACTAAACAACAAGGTTCAAACACAACACTTAACATGGTACCACTTGATTCACTTTTATTAATACTCTGTTATCACTTAAAATACAACTTATACAAATAAATATTTATTAATAATAAAATTATAATTATGTTATGGCCAATTGAGGAGGTTATGTCACATACACATAGAATAATAAATAAGGTGTTAGGAATCAAAACAAGGACTAATAAAGACATTCCATTAGTGAACTTTAAACCCTAAATAACTCATAAAATCATCAGTATAGGCTCAACAACTCACCAAACCAAAGGTGACACCCTAACTCATCATATTAAACAGGATCAACCCATAAGCAAAATTAAAGCTCATAATTTTACACATAAAATGATGATTATACTCTTGGGATTACTAAGTTCATTTTAAGTCATTTTCACTTAATAATTCAAATTATGTTAACCATGAAGAACCCAATCAAACCACTAATTACATATATCACATTGTAACTAAATAACAGTCACAAAATTCAAATTTTCTACAATTTATGTAAAGTGAAAAAGTACCCTAGTCACCTAAAACACTTCAAATCTTGCAAAAATCACAACCTAACCCAAATACTTCAAAACCCTAATACACTAGTTGAAGAAATTAATTAAAATATTTAATAAACATAATTTTCCCCTTAAATTTCACCAAAAAACACTTCCACACAATATTAAATATATCATGAAATAATGACAAAGATTAAGTAAATAAAAAACCTAGCCCAAGGCCAAAATGCTAAGTACCACGCTAAAGGTAAAAATGTCTAAAATAACTCCACTTCATGTAATTCACCAAAAACACTTAAACATATTGTGATACACATAAAAACATGCCTATTAAAAAATAAATCAAGTCATGATCATCAGGCTCAAAGATTACAAAAAACCCTATCATGGCCTAGTATGCCATTTTTCACATAAAAATCATAAAGATAACATATTACACATAAATACAAGCCCTTAAACCCTAAGTCATGCATTAGGGGGATACGAGATTGAAGGTTACTTGCAACACACGGGAAAGGTCATGTAACATCTCAAATTTTGGTAACCTTAATTTTTAGGTGTTTATTCTTTCATCATTATCTAACTGTTAATATTGGTTTAATCATTTTATCTTAACCTCCCCCTTTTCCAACTAGATTTCATTTTCTTAGTTTGATTAACCAAACTAAACCCCAACTATACCTAACTACACACTCAACCTCGGTATACCTCTTCTGACCTTTCATGCCAGTACCACCATACAAAAGTGTAAGGCTCATGTTACTTCCCCCTTACAACCTGATTAGCTCATTCAAGAATCCCCCTACAAATGCTAAACTATCACGTAACTAGCCATCCTCAACCACACCCACATCCTTATAAAAATTCTCTTCCTCTTTTCACTCTTTTCATTTACCTTCTTTGCTCATCTTTATATATTCTAACCTTATATTTTTATGACTTCTAAGGTGATCATACGATATTCGAGGATGATGTATAGGAGTTCCTTTACTTTCTTAGAGACTGATGAAGTAGTAAGGATATACATCTCTAGATTGGTGCTTTTGATGACATATGCTTCCTTTTATGTAAATTTTGTTAGTGTGTGTTGGTGCTATAAATCATGCTTAGGGTTACCTTATCTTATAAATATGTATTATGATGTGAAATCATGATTGCATGCTAATTTATGGTTTATGTTAAATATCATGCTTAGACTATGATATGTCTTTTTGTGAATTATCGAGCATGAAGTGATACTGTTACTATCTTATTAAACATGTTGTTAAATAGCATAATGTGGGTTTAAGTATTTTGAAAATTTTATGATGTTGAGGCTTGATGTTTATAATTTCAGGTTTATGTGTGTTTTGGCCTTAAGGTTGTCAGTGGTCTTTGTGGTGTTTTGAGTTGATAAATTTATATTTTTTAGGTGTCTTATACTATGAGGGAGGTCATATGTGAATTTAGTTAAGTCGAGTGGAAATTAAAAATTAAGGATTTTTGGTATCATTTTCATTTATAGAGCATTGTGGTCAACGATGTGAGTATTTTGTAAGATAAAGGTGCCATTGTATTCATACTATGAATTTTAAGGTGTTAAGGTGAAATAAGGGTCAAATGGTTATTTTGGATAGTTTTTGGAGTTTTGAGGTTGTGCAAGTCTTATTTTGGCTAAAATATGATAAGTGTAATATGTAATTTATTTGAGTTAAAATGTTTAAATGTAAGTATTAATGTGATGTGAAAATGACTTAAAATGAACTTAGAAACTCTAAAGCTATAGTTATTATTTTACGTGTCAAACTTTAAAGCTTTATCCTAATTTTTAAATATGTTTTTTGGCTTTATATACTAGAGAGTTTTGTCAATTTTGGTGATTTGGTGATTTTTACAAATGAAGTTGATTTTAAAGTGATTTAGGGTTTTGATGGGGACATTATGATATTTTCCATTATGTAATGTCACTTTTGTGTTCATTGCCTTGCCTTATGTATTACATTTTCTTCATGTGGTTATAATGTGTTTAATTTGATTAACCTTGGTGAAATTCTAAGTGTTTTAAATGATGGTGTTAGTTATTATGAATTTATAAGTAATTGTTCTCATATGTAGTTAATAAAAAGAAGTATACTATGTAATAAGGCAATGATAATAAATAAAAGTGTTATTATAATAATTAAATCAAGTGATGCATAATTATGTGCTAAGTGTTGGTAAATGATGAAATAAAATATTACTATATAAAGTGGAAGATCATATGAGGCATGAATCGCATGACTATAGTGACTCCAAGTGTTGAGATTATGTGATTATATGTTGCTAGCTCCTATGTGGCTAACAAAACTAAAGCACCTTAGTCTACTCTATTTGACTAATCCATTGATTTTGTGGAAGTACTTAAATATTAGAGGTTTACTAGTGTCTTAGGTGCATTTTATCCTATATGTGAGAGTATCAATGATGTTTGCTACCTTTCTCTCATCTACAAAGGAAAGGAGAGAGTAAATGCTTCAATATTAGTAAAATTGACTATCTTTCTCCCATTTGCGAAGGAAAGAGGATAGGAGTGGTTGTAATACATATGGTTCCCGAGTCTTAATGTGATTATATAAATAGAATTGTGTGATCACCTAAGAATTAACTTTAATTTGGTTTTCCTAGAATCATTTCACATCATAAGTATTTATACATCTATATTATCCATCTTTTCACATGAATCTTGTATGTTATGCATGTCTTAATCTATTAATGTGTATTGCTACCTTATTTAATACATATGTATTGATTAACCTTTTATGGGCGATGCTTATTTTTTTGGGTAAGTGAGATACTTTTATTACCAAATAAACTTGAGAGTACATCCTTCATGAAACACAAAAAAGCACTACCTTAAGGCATTAACATAAGTAATCAGCTTATCATATGATTTACATTGGCGAATACTCTCTATTTTGGTAGTTAACTCTTCACAATGGTTTTGATAATTTGCCTCAAGGATCTTCTTTTGCTTGGAATGTATGTAAGTTCCTTTCCTCCCTGCAACAATCGTGAATCTGAGAATTATTGTTTGGCTTTGTAGTCCTATTTCTACCCTTAGCATCCAACATATAACATCTAGATAGAGAATTGACATGATGAGAACATCTAAAAACTTATATTGAAGAACTCCATACTACATGAGCAAACTCACACTAGAATATCAAATGGTCAATAATCTATCTTTGATTCTCACAAAGCATGTAGAGTTCATCTACATCAAACCCCCATAGACTTCATCCTATATTTAGTGAACAAGCACCTATGGCACACAAAGCCATAGACACAATATAGTAATATCATTGTACACAATTTTATGTCTAAGAACAAGATTTTCTTTAGGCCTAATCAATTCATAGCATTTGCCAATGCTACATCCATCCTTGGAAAGGACTAGAGACATAATGTTTTCACAAAAGCTTCAAAGCACTAAGTGCATTTTGAGAATTCTCTGAAGAGACCATGAAATGATGGGTTTAATGGGGATCTGCCATATATTGTTAGTTTTAATTAAGTAAGCATGGACACATTTTACCCACAAAGTATCCTTCTTTGAGTAAATGTTCCATAGATGTCTTCCTAAAGAAGCGATATTCCACCAATCAAGATCGAAAATACCCAACATACCTTTTATTTTTGGCTTGCAAACAATGGACCATGCAATCAAACTCTTTTAGTAAATTGGTTAAACCTTGACCAAAGAAATGATCTACATCTATTATTAATAACCCGTTGAAGTTTCTTAGGTATAAGGAACATCAAGCTCCAATACACTTGGACATCAAAGAGCATTGCGTTGATAAGTTGAAGACGTCCTGGGTAGCTAAGTAACCTTTTTTACCACCATGTTAAAATGGCAATGAACTTATCCACCAACTCCTAAGCATTCAGAGATTAGCCGGACTGTGGGAGTCCAAGGTAGCTAACAATATCCATCTAGAATATGCAACCATTGATACACTTTGTCTTTCGTATCACCATATACCCTTTCGCCATAATAAATTACACTCTTTGATGCATTAAGTTGGAGTCTTAATAAGGTAGAGAAGTTGGTGAAGGTATTGAGCAGAGTAACAATAGACGAATTATCCCCTTTACTAAAAACAAAATATCATCTATGAAGAACAAGAAAATAATTCTAACACTTTTACACTTGGGATGGGGAAAGAACATAGGGTTATCCCATAGTGTAACAAGAATCCTATTAAGATATTCCATTATGATAACAAAAAGATAAGGCAATACAAAATCCCTTGCTTTAATCCCTTATGTGCTTTAAAAGGAAGGTGCAAGACTCCATTGAAAGAGATTGAATAACTCATCATATTAACGCTTTGCATGATGATGCATACAAAAGAGATGGGAAAATTCATTGCTAGTAGCTTTTTTTTATAGGAATTGCTAACTAATTGAATTATAAGCTTTCTTCATATCTAGCTAGATCATAAACCTTAGTACTACTCATTTCCACAAGCATATGTCACCTTGTTTTGCAGGTAATTGATAAATAAATAATCTTAATGCGATTGCCCACGGTGATTGTTTATTGGGTTTGGTATTAATCTTAATTAGCTAGGCATCTCTCTATCTAGACTTTTATTCCTATATTTATTTGTTCTTTCATCTATGTTTTGTAATCTTGTACTTGCATTATCATGAGATCACATACTTTTCACACCTATTCTTTAAGTACGAGTAAATTTTTGCCTCACACTTAGCATCGATTGGCTATAGGGAGTACCTTCCCTATGTTAGATGAGATATATGACCCATTATTTTATTATTACTACTTCCATAAAATAAAAACTTTTGATAGTAATTTTTTAAATATTACATGTGAAATGTGAGAGAGAAGGACATAGTAGTGTAAAGAGAGTTGTTGGCATGTGTAAGGTGATGGGATTATGGAAGGAAATGTAGCTGAATGAAGACGTACAAGATCAAGTCTAATATGAGGGATATGGAGAGTGGATTTTGTGGTCAACCTAGACCATAAAAGAATCAACACCAATTAAAACAATTTAGAGAAGGAAGATAGTCAAATAAAAAGGTATCAACTAGGAAAATATCAAATAATTTTCACAAATTATGAAAAATTAGGGAAAAAAGTGGAATGATTTTAACCAATAAATATAAAAATATTAAGAATAAGAATATATTTGAACAACAAATAAAAAAATAAAGATTAGACAATTTTCTAGGCATCTGGTCAACCGAAGGATCTAGCCGGTCGATTACTGATGCCCTAAAAGAAATGTTGGTTTTATTCATAGGTCAATTGACTGAAGGGGAAGGCCCAATAAATTGACGATCAAAGGTGTAAAAAACTAGGGTTTTGGAGGATAAAATAAATAGATCTTTGAGCAAACACAAGGTGGTTAATCAAGGTTAGAAATTTAAAAAAGAATTTAGCAATTAGCCATCCAAAAATTAAAGTTAGAGAGAAACGGAATGTTATAATTATTGTTGTCAATACATGTAGGTGGAATAGTCATAGATGTATAAACTTAATGGAATAGTATTAAGGAAAGTACATATGAAGCATCTTTTAATATGAACACTAATGTGATATGAATGGATGATTCATCCATATCTATAGAATGATATTTTGATTTAGACCAATGGTATGGGCTATTCTAGCTCAATTAAGAGGTCTCAAGTTTCTAGTCTTTAAAAACGCAACAATGCTTTTAAGAGAATTGTTTGTCTGCTAAAGGCCTACCAAACAACTATTTAGTTTAATTACGATAAGGCTTGAGATACTAGATAGGTATCTAAAAAATAAAAATAGAAGGATATGTTATTTTCTCATTTTGTCAACCATCTATTCCAAAAGTTCCCTAGCCGTGTTCTTAAACTTGTGTCTTCTACATATATTCTATAATTGTTGTTCTCATTGTCATTATCACGTGGACATGTGTAGAATGATAATGGGTTGAGCCTCAATCAGACCCATCCAAACTTGTATAAAAGTTGTTTATTTTGGACAGACTCAAACTTAGATCAAATTCATTAGAGCTTAAAAGGCTATTACCAGACCTAGATTCTTCAAATCTAACAAGTGATATGATCTTAAATGGTAAATTTTAAAGAAGATATTTCTAAAATATACAACTAAGCTTCATATTATGGAGCAAATATAATACAACTTTACTTTATTATTAAAAGTCACAATTTTATTAACAAATAAATAAACCATCTAATATCATCTTATTTCTATTAGAACAAAAGTTAATGAATACTTATATGATATAAAAAATTATATTGAAATGAAACGTTATTTTTTATTTCCTCATATTATTCTTAGCATTTTAAATTCATGGTTGGAATTTAGCTCTTCACTTATATATCCATCATAATATTAAATATTATATATATAGATCCCATGTAAAAAACTAACTTCTAAAATTAATTCATTTTTTGTGTTAACATTTCTACAATGTTATATTAATACTCATTAAGATAAATAAATATAAATAGTATCCAACTTTTAGTCTGTATTTACAAATATTCTATTGCAGTAGTTTTCAAATTTAATAAAATAGAACATTCATATGAGTACTAAATATTTATTAGCATTTATATATATATATCTAAATAATATTTGATGCAGTGAGCATGGATATTTTGTTCCACATAATTCTAATCATTTTTACTAACTAAATCAAATATTCACTGGATTTCCAAAACTAGATCCAATATCAAAGATGTCATTGAAGTTTTTGATATCAATATATCCAAAAAACCCAAGTTGAGTGTCTGTATTATAAGAGTCATTATCACTATATTTGAGGAAGTCATAACTATTAGTTGTTGCAGCCAAATAAAAGTAGCATATATATTTAAAGCTACAGTTAAAAAACAACTGACAGTTCTGGTAACACTTGATCAAATGAGCTACAACAAATCAGAACTCCAGTATTTCAACTTGATAATGAGAGAAGAGTACCCCATCTTTGCCAGAGTGATCCCAAGAGCTTATAGATAATAAACTAAAAATGCACTATAAAACCACTTATTTAGTTATTTTAATCAGTATCAAACTTAATACAGATAGATAAACTAAAAATGCCCTGTAAAACATTCACAAACGGAATTTTTGCAGCATATTGCATCAACAATCGTCTGTCATCTACAATAGGACCAAAATCGGTTATCTTTCTTGCGCAGAGGACTCGATGAGCACTGAATAAGGTATTTAAACTTAAGATGTAATGCCTTGCACAATATTGATGTACACTAAAGTACTGAACAAATCAAGCGAAAATGTTGCCGTATGCGTACAACATGTGCAACATAAAGAAAGTCGTGTATAGAAGTTAGGACCTGACCTGCATCTCCAAGGTTGCGTACTTTATTGGTTTATGCCCCGTGCAACATTGATGTCACAGGGTCTACACTATCATTTAGATAGAACAAAATTTCTGAACGTCCAACATTTGTTGAATATCCAGTACGAATGATCCAGACTGCAACACCGACTGCCATTGACTATAGAAGGTGATGGTACTTAAGAGGGAGTTACTCTCCTAAACTGTTTCGGACACCATAGCTGTTGATTTAAGGAAGGCTAAACGGTTTTTGGTTAAATTAATCTTCTCTTCCATTTCTGCTGCTTTCTGTTGAACCCCACGGACAACTTCCTCAGGGGCCTTTTCCGCAAACTACAAGGTAAGAAGAAAAGAGTATATGACAATGAATCTTACATATGCATGCTGCCAAGACTAACATTTAATTGCATGAAGATAACAAATTTCAGGATGCATCTTAGCGTGTTGTAGTTTTGAGAACCGAAATTACCAGAACCTGTGCCACTTCCCTACTGCAGAATTGAGAATATTAACGACACTGGGGTGTAAAAACATAGGTGAATAGCGACACGCTTCCACCCTTAATGGCACGACAATGCAATAATCTGTCAATTCCCAAATGTCTCATTTCCAACAACCACCATCTAAGATAAGCATATTGGACATCCCCTCACCCACAACCCAAGTCAACAGCCAGGTGATGGTTCAAAGATGAAGTCTTAAGCATATTTCTTTTTATTCTAGCAGCATAAATACAAAGACTAGAACTTATACCTTAGGGGAACTGAGGCGAGCTAAAACTGCCTTATACTCCCCTTCCATCTTGGAGAGGCGCTTGTATAGGCGCTGCACTTCAGCAGTAACATCCACCAGACCAGCTAGAGGAAGATATGCCTCCAAACCTTCACTGGCAACTAGGTGCACGGATTGATTTACATCTCCTGAGAAAATAGTGACGGATTGATGTTATTTTATATGTAAGCAACAAACTTCATTATAGCAAAATCATTATTATTTCTAAACAAAACATGCCTGGAGGAACATCCATAAAATGGGTGCTTTGCAGATCCAATCTCGAAAGAAGAGCTAAAACTTCTCTCTCATTCTGCAATCAATAAGGGATGCACGTTAGCAAAGCTTTCGGTCTTCAATTCCTATACAATAAAGTAATACTCTCGAGCACAAAGCTGTATTTTCCTTTTCTCAGCTGTTTGACATTTTAGTTTTTCCAGAAATGAGCACCAGTTTTTCACAGCTTCACAATCCCTTAGCTTTCCTGACGAACTTGGCTAAAAGAACTACAAATGATTTGATAACAAGCAAAATTAAGTTTCCAGATGCTCACATTTCACTAAGTTGTAACACTAAAACTGAGCGTAGATACACGAGTACAAGAGAGGGGTCATCAGCTCTCTATCACTTGGATCCCTAAATGAAAAATAATCCCAGTCTTAATCGGATCATAAATATGAGTCGAAAAAGGATATTCTGGGGTTGGGAGAAATAACAAAGCTTAGGAAAATCCTGAAGCGAAACATCTCCTCCCCTTTCCCTTCCACTGGACCTTTGAAGAAGTGCTAACAGGATAATCCAATAACTTTAAATCTGATCATAGCTATGACACTATGACAGTACAATGAATCTCAGATATAAATTTTCAATTATAAAATACCCTAAAGCTTTCAAACTATGTGCACTCTGCTAACAGCTCTCGCGGCTTCCCTCTTCCAATCAGCTGTAAATGTAACAACCATACAGCAACTCAGTACAGTAATTCTGTCAACAGGCATACCAGTAACACTTCATTAGGAATTAGAATTCAGAAGAAAATGCTTGGAGTGATAGAAATATACCCAATTACCCAAGCTAATTATCAAGAACAACAAGGCTTATGAAAAGCAGCCTGAACAAACTACCAGTCGTTGAACTCACAATTTTCAATACAAAGTGGAAAAGTAAATATCATTTCTAAAGGGCTTTCAGTGGTAACAAAGGAAAAATAGAAGCTAAACAATTAAAATAACATAACCAGGCTCTGCAGGGTAAATTCATCTGCTGAGATATAATGATCTATATTGACTGTTTTAGGCGTGCACATCAATATTCTTTAACATGATAATACTTTATCATAGATGAAAAATGATGGTTGGTTTAATGTTTTTGAAAATAATAGGTCACACCAGATGAAATGAAGGAATAATATACAAATAATCTATTTATCAAACAAAGCCTTACAGATATATACTGGATAACGTCAGGGTTTGCAACTATAGAGGCAGGTATCTTTTTGGCTGGCTGAACTGAATATTCGGCACGAGCATTACGAATGGCTCGGGTCTGTGCATCAAAAATCAAGAAAAATAAAGTATTTAAACCCTAGCTGTATAGCATGTAAGTGATAACACAAAACATAAGTAAAGCATATTACTCACTAAAGCTTGTAAATTTTCAAATCTTTTCATTGAGTTTGAACTTGTGGGAAGTAAGGTTTGTGGCCATGAAGACACCATTAAAGCTTTTTCTCGATTAGGGAGAGCCTGAAGGAAATATTAGAATATTAACAAATATAAAAACAAATAAACAAAACCAAAACACAAGAATATCATCAAGGGACTTCAAGAGGCAACAATCATTACTATCAGAATATAACAGACTTCAAGAGGCAACAATCATTACTATCAGAATATAACAAGACTTAACTATTTATCAAAATAAGTAAACCATTACACAGCCTAGTTTCTAGTGAACTCAAGCCCAAGATAACATTGTCTGGTCATAAAAGAAGATACCCCAGATTTCATCATGGTTGAACAAATATTTCAAAAACGAGAGAAATGAAATGATAATGTAATCGAGATTATGCGAGCAAACCTTCTAGTATTAGCATCTATGAATAGAGAACATTTACCTGCCAGAGCTCCTCAGTAACAAATGGCATGAATGGATGCAAAATTTTCAATATGTTCTCAAAAACATACAATAGAACAGCTTGTGCTAGTGATGAAACAGAGTGATCAACAGACTGGTAGAGTCTGGCTTTGCTGGCTTCAATATACCTGGAGAAAAAATAGGAATTTTTTTTTTCACGCATGGAACTCAGCACTCGATGAAACAAACAGCTACAGTAAATTTGACAATTCAAGTATCCTCATAATCTATGAAATTGTTTTCACAAATGTAGACCGAGGATGATGATCATGGGACTGCAAACTTAAGGTGGGATGTTTGCTGAAAAAAGGCAATTTTATTTATGGCAGCTGAGAAGCAATAAGCATGGAAGAAATAAAATGATGTAGCAAGAGCCTGCTTACAGTAGAGAACTATAAGTTAAGGGGATTCGGCTTTTTTTACCCTCATGTGAACTGAAAGATTTTTTATTTTCTTCAATCCATTGAAATAGCATGCTTTCATCAGTCATCGAAGATTCCTATTGACAAATAAATTGCTGGTACAAATCAGATTCAGATTCCCTCCCTGAAATAAGAAGTCTTTGACCCTGCCGGTACATAGGGTTGCACGGAAATGGGTGCATGTGAACAGGTACGCATACAAATGGGGAAATGACAATTTTAAAAAATTGGGAAACAGGAACATTTGGACATTTAACAAAAAAAGATTTTTTATACTTATATATATAAACACTTCACTAAATTTCTAAATATTTCTTTATTTACACTTTCTAACTTTTAAGTCAAACTCAAATGAGATTTTTTTTATAACCTACTGGAAAAAATGATCAAATGAGTCGAGAATCAGAAATAGCCCACAATTTCTCCCCACTCCCCAAAAAACAAAACTCTATAAAGACATTTCAGTTGTGATGGGTCGTGCTACCCTACTTCACAAGAAACCCTAAATTAGCTAGAGAAACAAGTCTGCAGCTCAACAATACCAAAGCAAAACACCTCAACGGTGCTCAAGCATTCTTCTCTTCCTCTATCATTCTTGCTTCCCACTCTCCTCTTTCCTTCGATGGTGTTTGAACTAAAAAGAAAGATATTTTTATATATAAAATGTTTTGGGATGTGATAATGCATTTCTGACAGTGTTTCCGTCCTGATACATATTGGGGACGCAAAACACAGGTTGATGAGAACTTCTATGCAATATGCAACACAACCACTAATCACCAATATGTATTGACATGGACCAATATTTGTGACAAAAAATTATTACACAACTATGAAATACTCCCTCAGCATTAAAAAGAAATCCATTTTAATATTCTGTACAATTTTTTAGCAATTAATAAAAGTAGTGTCAAAATTTCACTAACAAATTTCATTGAAAAAAATAAAAATAATGCATAGATAATTAAAGGAAAAATGTGAGGGTAAAAATAAAAAGTAAGTTCTAACTTTTTACTTTCTTTTTTATACAAAAATTTCATTCGAAAATAATTTATTTTTTTGATACGGAAGGAGTATCATATATTGCCAAAAATACTCCAATACCACAATTCTTATGTATGCGTAAATCCATGAGGATAAGAGACATAAGGGTAGACCTATAAGACTTGAAGCAAAGTGATCAAGCAGGGTTTGACCTTTCTAAACACAAGAGGAACATGATCCTATATAGGAAGTTATGACGTAGCAACTGAAGATTCATGTAGCTAAAGTTAAATAGGATATGCTTAATGATATCTTAGTTCAAACTTTTGGGCTGGATGCATCTTGCCCTTTCCATATTCATATCAACATGTCCCTCAACTCCCCTCCTCGTAGATTGATGTTATTGTCGATGTTAAGGTTCATATTAATATCTTTGTTGTTGTTGTTGTTGTTGTTGTTCATGCTGTTATTATTTATGATTGCTGTTCTTGCTTGTTAATTTAGTTAATTATTTTTCATCTATTATATATATATATATAACTACTAAAACTATAATTACTCTGACTACAATAATCAATTTCCCTCTTCTAAACAGAATTGCTGGGTACAATCAGATCTCATCATCCAGGCAATGGTGTGATTCATACTGATGTTTGATGAGTACATGTGCGGATTGCAATGTACATAGTCAGATAGGTCAAAAGAAAAGAAAATCTTCCAAAAGTATAATCAAGTTCCTTAACAGCAAATGAGTTCTATCATACTCTCCATAAACTTCCTGGTTGCCAAATTGTCTCATACATGATTTTCATTATATGCATCCCTGGAATACTATTTGTGAGGGCTCCACGCTGTCTGAAGTGTAAATGTTTTTCCATGAAGCACCATGGGTAACGGTACTGAAAATTGATAATATACAATTGGGGTTAAGCATGTGTAGAAGTATGTCACCGTGCAAAACCAAGGCTGAGTGCAGATAATTAGCCCAAATGTCATGATAGTGCTCATGCAGTTGAGAACACCGTTGTCTTAACCATAAGGGTGCATGATGAATCATTTAAGATGTAATTGCAGGGTTCGAAAATGACTCAGAAGAGGTGAGTTAAAAGTGAGCAATTGATGGCATTGCTTGCATTAACATGATTTTTGAAGAATAAAATGTAAAAGAGAGCTTGAGGAGCATGAGAGAGCTTGGTTGTTCTGAGGGGATCAGAGATTTACTCCCTGATTTTGCAAACTGGAGATTAAATTGCTTATTACATGATTTGTTTCAGTGTTTCAACAGAGGATCTCAAATATTCCTTGTGTAAATTGCAGTCCACTACTTTGAATTTAGCTCCTTGCCACATGCACTTTCTGTTGACCTTTCATGGACTTGTTCTATTAGTAGAGGTATTCTCTTTCCGGTTCCTAGTGGCAACAAGATTAGTTTGCTGACAATATGAAATTCTTTCAGGAACTTGTATAATAATAATTATGCATGCAAGGACACTGAAGAAGACAGTGGAGCATAGGAGAAATGTTGAAGTGCAACCATCAACCAGCACTGCACGTTAGAAAAGACATACCAATCAGCAAAATCACTCCAGAAGAAATCGTATGTTTCTCGTGCAACATCTCCAAAGTAAAATATATCATAACTTCTCGAGACATTGTCAATCAGCAGATGAAGCTTGGAGAGCTGAGACTCAAAAAAATAGAAGCTTGACTTTCAATGTTTCATGTCCACAAATAAGAAATAATCCAGCAGAAAGGGTATTAGTTCTCACCACCCAAGATTCTGGCAATGGCAACTGAAGCAAATAATCCTCTTTGTCGAACTGTTAATGACATGAAAATATGAAAAGTGGGTTAGGAAAAGGTTGTCAATACCTAACAGTCTCAAAAAGCTGACAATAAAAATTGGCGTATCAGGACTAGCTGTAAACTACTCCCTCACTCTGAAAAGGAAAGAATAAACATTCACAGGCAAATAGATGTCCCTATTGAGAGAAGATGGTTAATCTCAAAGGTGCTTGTACAAAACCCCACCGCATATCATTTTTCTTTCTTTCTTTCTTTCTTTCTTCCTTATTTGGGTGCATGTAAGATGTTGATAATCATACACAACATCAGAGGATACTAGCAAAAGCAACTTACAAAGGCAGAAATAATCCAGGATTGGAGCATATAATAGTATATACTCCCTTCGGTTCACAATATAGGTTAATTTTTCTTTCAAAACTTGTTTCAAAATATAGGTTATATTATGGAAACTCATATGAATTAAATACTACATTTCCCATTATACCCTCTACTTTCTCTTTTATTAATTAATGATCAAGTTTTCAAAGCATATTTATGTGAGGGTATTAATCATTTTAGACATTTTATTTCCTCAAATTTATGATTATTAGTATGTGTGCCCTTTTGACTTATATTGTGAAACAAATGGATTATATATTTTAAACTGAGTTTATCCCAAGGAAAATAAATATACATACTCCCTCTGTCCCTTTGCATTATCAAATATATAGAATAGTTGATAACCATCTACATCACCAGTGTCTCTCTGCTCTCTTTTCCTGGAGCAGCTCATTTTAAAATTTTACATGTAGTATAATCACATGGTCCAATCACTCGATATAAAAACAATAAAGATCCCTAAATCACATAAAAATTAAGATTTTGGGTAACAGTCCTACTCCAGCACACCCAGTTGACTTTGACGAAAAATTGGGCTCATATAAAGTTTCTAAATCAGGCTAATGCCAAACTGAGTGAAGCCATAAGATCTCTAATGTTAGTGCTCTCTGAAGGCAAGGGGGAAGCACTACCAGCTCCAAGCAAATATGAAATTTTATAGTTACAGCCTAAATGCAGAGATAAGGAACAAACCTTATGAGCAAGTATAGCCTCCCAAGCAGAAGAATCACTTTGACTTGGCAAATTCTGCAGAACAAATTTTCCAGCATTCCAGAGTTTGTTAGTGAAAGCCTTGTTTGAACTCAGTCTCTCGTTTGACAAATTGAGGTCCTGGGAATAATATGCATATAGTTAATTAGTGTGCAAATAAAAAATAACGGACCAAAAATTAGCAATAAAATAAATAAGTAAATAAAAACAAGCACTATCAATTTATTAGGACAAATAAGAGTCTCAAGGCCTTATACCAGGAGAAGTTAGAACATTGCCATTGCAGCTACAGTGGGAAACCCGTACTAGCCAGGTACAAATATCCTAGAAAATCAGGTCTTCCTACTCATCAAATAAGATCATAATCTGGTTGGAATGACAGATTATAGACTGAATTTGGATATGAAAGGTAGCCAAAACCACTTCTTAGGTAGCTAATTCATAGAAAATCATCACTGAGTTCCACAGGGTCCAGAAATCATCCCAAATTTCCATTACTGTTCAACCACCTGATAACCAAAATCTGCAAGGCTAAAAAAGATTCAAATGCCCCTGTTGTTACTTATTTAGCTTCCATTGCTTTCCACTTAGCTCTCTTCTTCCAAACAGGTTTTATAAAATTCACCACTCAACTCAAAACAAAGGCCTCTCTCCCTCACCTTTTAACCTCATCAAGTAAAAATCGCATTTCTTCCTTATCCTACTCTCTCAATAAAATTTACAGGCCACAGAATCAAAGTCTGCCCTGTTAAACAAATTCAGGGCTGAGAATTGGTACATGGGTGTATTAAAAAGTAAAAATAAAAAATTGGCACATGGGTAGTAGTACGGAATAATTGTATTTCACGGCTAATTCAATGAAGGTACAAGGAAGAGAAAGGGAAAGGTACTTAATGCCTTTGAATCAGAACATGAATATTTATTCAAATTTGAATATATGGGGCTTCCTTTTGTTGTTCCTCTTTTGGAGGAAAAAGAGTGATTGTATGTGATGTATCTTGTTGCAGTCCTGCAGATGTGATCCTCCTGTTACTTTGAGGTTTCTGTATCCAGTTTATACTACTGCCTGCCCCACTAAGTAGTCGAGTTGAATTGACATGGAGAAAAAAGGGACAAAGAGAGTTGGAATGATTAAATATATATATATATAAGTGGCAAACCAAGATGAGAGCCCAGTTGGTACCTCTTTTTTTTTTTCAGTTGTAAACAGAAGTTTTGGCCATTTTGGATTAAAGTAGAGTACAGAAAAAGAACAGTGCAGATTAAGATGTCTATTTTGGAAGAAAGTAAGTATTTGGATCAGCGGATCTTTGAATATATAAAGAAATTAGAGGAAGAGAGAGATTCAAGTGTTTTCAGAACCAATGAGCCAGAACTTTGTGCAGGTGACAGAGGCATAGTTAATAAAAGTGGAACAAGAAATGAGTAATACATTTCCCAACTACTGGCTATGGTTGGCTGGAGATGAAATAAGTAGTTCCAAGATAGGTGAAGATGGGAAAACAATGGCATGTTGCAGCTGAAATAACCATGGAGGCTGTAGTGTTGCAACCAGAGCCTAAAGCTATCGCAGCGGATACAATATATACAAGCTGTACCTATTTATGCATCTCCATCAGCTTCAATGCATGCAGAGTGTTAGTGTTATCATAAATTGGTATGCATATTTTTTGGGCATATTAGCAGAGCAAACATTCAACTACAAGAGTAATTCCACATAACTAAAAGAGATGCATATCATGATGCACCGAAGCCAGCTTAGATTGGTGAAAAGGGACTAGTAAGCCAGCTTAGACACATCTCTTCCAAATTCAGTTTAAAAACCATCTGCAGAAGTTCATTCTCTTCCAAATTCAACAGATGGTGTAGCTAATAAGACACAAGCATTAGACAAATCCACATCATATTTATTGCAGACCAACCTGACCAGCAGTTCCAAGAGCAAGAGTAAATCGTAATGCATCAGTCCCAAATTCTTTGATAGTATCAAGTGGGTCAATGACATTTCCCAGTGTTTTAGACATTTTCCTTCCCTGTAAACCAAAAAAAAAATAACAGTTAGGACAGTTACCAGATGTAAATATTTGCCATAATACAGGAAAGCTAGAATTCTTAATTTAAAATATAAATGAAGGAATGTAGCCATTGCTACTAATAAAATAACAAGTCAATATGGAAATCCCATCATTAACAATGTCCGCTGTCCAGATTTACACAACCACTGCCTCCACTCTACTAGCTTGTGCCTTGTGAAGGAAATTCAAACTTGAAACTTAAGGCACATCCACTCCTAGCTTTAACCACAAGACTAAAACCATTCGGAATAGTTTGAAAGTACTAAAACACAAAAGAAAGCAGGAAAAAATATAGAAACCAAAATGTCACCAATTCCAGGAATTTCACTCCAGCATGTGGCTGTCGATTTAAGAAGGAATGCACTTGTAAAATATAGATATATCTTTAAAAATATAGATATATCTTCTGGTCTTGAATTATTTCGTACTTAATAAACTATTAGCATTTTAGTATGAGACCAATTACTTAAAAAATCCAGTGTGGGATGGAAGGGGGGATGATCAGGGACAAGTCTGCATATTTCATCTACATCTGCTGTTATGGACACTTTCATGGGCCAGGTCTACCACCAGACTCAATTGGGCCCATCAATCGAGTCCACAAACTTCAGGACTGATGAATGAACTATTTTATTTGTATTAGGTAGTCATTTGTTGCTTATTTCTTAACTAGTCTTTTAATAATGTCATAAAGATAATGGTTGAAACTGTTTAAGAGGGTATAAGCCCATTAGCTTGTAACAACCTTAGCCAATCAATAGAGAACAAGTAGGAGAATTAACAATCAAAATTAACTCCCTGGCCTCTTTTCTTGATCTCCCCTCTCTCCACTCTCACTTGCACGCTACTACTAAACTCTAACCCTAGCCGCTGGTGTATTGATCCCAAGGGAGTCATCGGCCTCCTCCTTTGTTTCTCTTGCTCTTCCATCTAATGGGAGAGTAAAAACCCTAATTCTAAGCACTCCGCATCCTCAAAAACTTCCCCATTACCTCATAACTCGCGACCATATCATCTGCAGTCATCGGAATTGTGAGAATATGAGCAAGGATGGATTTGTTGGGCAGCAATATCCACTATAGGAATCTCCATTCAGTTGATTATTGCAAGATGAAAACACATGGCTGAGCAGAGTAATTGAAGAGTATTCATATTGAAAAGGTTTATGCATCCAGCAATTGATGAAGGTTTTGTTCATCTTGACGTGAGTTTAAAGACTATCGAAGTTCAGAAAAGGGAATAAAACCAAGAAACTTCTACAACTTTCACAAAAAGACCATGAAGACAAAATTGCAACAAAAATGCAACAAATAATACAAGGCTAAAATCACATTGGCATCCATCAGATAGTAAGATGACCCAAAATCGCCAAGAGAGAAAACTACTAATTTATGTACCTAACATAAGACCATGCAAATATATGTGACTAAAAGGAACACGTCCTGAGATCTACAATTCTCATCGCAATGTAATAAGGCATCATAGCAAGATGCCAACAAAATCCCATCATAACGAAAAGGAAAAATTAAATATTTACTTACTTCTGCATCTCGTATGAGACCATGCAGATATATATAACGAAAAGGAACATGTCCAGTGAACTCGATTCCCATCATAACCATCCTTGCAACCCAGAAGAACAATATGTCATGCCTGTAAGAACAAGACATCAAGCCAAAATGATGACTAACGTAATGAGACACAACAAAAAGACTGCAGTTGCACATTAGCAGTGGGCCAGTGGCACATACCCTGTTTCCAGCATCGTTGTCGGATAGAACTGTCTAAAATCCTCTGCCGATACATTGGGCCAACCCAGTGTACTGAAGGGCCATAAAGCACTGAAGAAAATCAATTCCAAACCAAATATTATTTGCAGAAGATGACTAAATATTGTTGAGTATCTAAGACATTAAGAATAACTGTAACAGAAAATGCCAAAAACACACAAATTAACGGAAGCAGAAATCATTTGTATTCAAAATAGAAACCCACAGCTTGTGCATTCTTCACTTCCTTTTTTTCCTCTGCAAATAGATGATGGTGACAGAGGTCATACCTTAAGGATGCTAAAGGAGCATCAAAAGAGGATCTGAGCAGATTGGTTTGCATTTCTTCACAGAATTAAATTTCCAGCAGAGAGAAATGTAGTTGTTAATTGTATACGAAGATTAGGAGAGAAGAGAGACAAATGACAAGGGAAGGAAAAGAAGGGTGAGAGAGAGGAGTACAACCTTTATAACACTAAACCACCCTTAAGTCACCTCTGAAGCCACAAAAGTGTGAAAAGGAAAAAGTGAAAGAGAGCAAAAGAAGTTGAATCCCCCTCCCCTGAGCAGAAAGGAGAAATAATTTGCATCATAACAAGAATCACATTTCTCTCTCTAATTTCCCCCCAAAATGCCTATTTCAGAGATGAGGTGCAGATTCAGGGGTACAGGTGTAGGAAATCAGGAGAGATCCTTTATAATGTGGGCTGAGGACACAAAAAAGAATCCAAACATAAAGACAACATTGAAGTTTAAATATGTGCATGCGAGCAAACAAAAAGTTGCTAAAGCAATTCCATACACAATCAATGTGTAAGTATTCCTAGACAGACCTTGAAAACCATGTATCCAAAACATCAGGATCCTGATATATTTCAACATTTCTCCCATATTTCTCACGAGCTTTTTCAAGAGCTTCTTCAGAGCTCCTAGCAACTATATATTCTTCTTCACAGTCCTTTCCTGCAATATACCAGACAGGTATGCGGTGTCCCCACCACAATTGTCTGCTTATGCACCAATCCTTAATATTGGATAGCCAATGATTATATATCTGCATTAAAAAATCCAAGATATAAGTTTTAGTTAAATTTTAGAGTTAACAAGAGAATGTAGCACCCTTAATTTGCATGCACAAACACCCACACAAGTGTACAAAAATAACCAAGGACAGAAAGACAGATAGAAGAGTAATGAACAGAAGATGATGAAGAAAGCACACCATCCATCACTGTATCTTTACCTTCACAAACCTTTCTGGTATAATAGTTAGGTCTCCTTTTTCAACAGCATGAAGGGCCTTTTCTGCTAGTGGCTCCATAGCCACAAACCACTGTTTGCTTACTAATGGCTCAATTATCTATTTCCAGGAAGAAAAAGTAAGAGAAATTAATCAGAGCACAAGCTTCTCAGTGGAAAAAAACACCTTTTGACCAAGTTTGATGTGATCCCTAACAAACATACTTCTCCACCACGTTGCGATTTGGGAACTCGTAAAGTGTAAGGTTCTTTTTTCACAGCCAAGCCTGTCTCTTCAAGATCTGACCATAGCTTCTTCCTTGCCTCAAAACGATCAAGGCCACTATAGCAAGTGTCATCTCCACAAATTAGAAGTTGCTTACACTATGAACAGTAAGTACCAGCAACAACATTCTATAAGCTTACCAATACAGCCCAGCAACGTCATTAAGTGTTCCATCCTTATTCATCACATTGAGTATTGGAAGACCAATTTTTCTTGCAAGAAGGTAATCGTTATGATCATGTGCAGGGCTTATCTTCAGCACACCAGTTCCAAAGTCTTTATCAACATGCTGTCCATGTGCAATAGAAGATCATAAACACTTTTCTTTTTTTTTTGAGGAGGGGGGGGGGGGGAAGGGGATCTAAATTAAGTAGAAGCTTGAAGAGGGCATAACCAATGAATTCTCTTAATGGGAGGTTGTTCTTTTTCCTACTTTTTTCCCATTCTTCTACTACAAGGAACTTCCCAATAGCAAAAGCATCAAATCGGATACATAATGAAAAGCATTACATTGGTAATTATCTTACCCGATTGGAAATAATAGGAATATGGCGGCCAAAAGTCATGGGTACAATCGCCTGACTCCCAACATATCTTGCATATCGCTTGTCCTTCAGGAAAGAAAATAATAAATAAAATCAACAAGAATGAGACTTCCATATAAAAGAGGATAACAGTTTTATAGTGGTTGTGATGATAAGGTATTCATTATGTACAGCTTCAGAATCTATTTCATCAACCTGCACTCCAATGGCATACTCCATAAGTTTAAATTTGCACCACTTTCCAAAATTCAGACAGTTATGTTGATACCATTCATAAGCAGTATAGCTAGCAGGCTAATGAAACTTAACCCAATAGATATCCACGATGAACAATAGTGTCTATGAAATGATTTTAGGATAACCCAATAGACAGCCATGATGAACTATAGTGTCTATGAAAAGCAGCAGATTGCTATTAGACACCATGAACAACAGTGTCTTTGAGGGAAGAACTTTGAATTCAATAATATGGTGCATCAGATCATTAAGGTAGTTTGAAGGACGCATCAACAAGAAGCTATGTTTTCATAATTTAATATTGTTATCAATATTTTGATCATCGGCCACTCTACCTAAATTTTCATACTAGCGTTTGTACTTAAATTGCATCTAAAGGAAATGAAGGCTTCCTTAACAAAAATCAAAAAGAAGGAAGTAAACAGGGAAAGACAAGATACCCTAACCGAGGTAATGATAGCCAACTCCAATAGTCTTTCATAATCTTCAAAAGCTCAATGATTATAGCCTCCTAAAAGGGTCATTTCGCAAGTGCTTTATGATCACAAGTAATCTATTTCAAGTGGACATATGCCACACCAACAATGCAAAAGCAGACAACTAGCTTTTGTCTTTTTGGTTCAAGTAGAAAGCACACACTGCTATTAGGCATGGACGTCCACCATCAAAATCTATCCTCAAACATTATGTGTACAGTAGGATCTAAAGGAATTAGTCAGAAACTTGACTAGATAACAATATCAAAAGGGTAACGAGATTCCAATTAAATGAGAAATTCAAACTATAAAACTGGAAAAAAAAAATTCCAAAAGGAATCATAACAAATGGCATAAGCACATCAGGTCATCAATAACAATCCAACCTCAGGGTGAACTGCTATAGCAGTGTCGCCAAATAGAGTTTCTGGCCGTGTTGTAGCTATTGTCAAATAATCATCCCTAAAATGAGAATAAATCAACAAAGTAAGATGCCCTATTGACAGAGTAAGAGATTTACAGAAATATTCACAAATTTACGGAAGAAGATATTAAATGGACAAAAGAAAGAATCAGCAAGATCAGAGATCAAAAGACACACAAGAATGACAGAATGATATAATGATGAAAAGGCATGATATCTCCACAGGAATGAAAAATATAGGATGACAGGTACCTAGAACCACCAGCTACACGATACTTGATATGATAAAGAAAGCCAGGTTCTTCAGAATATTCTACTTCCTGTTACACAAATGCATCAATTTTGTAGGAGACAACAACAGCCATCAGCCACATTGAATCGTAAGTGGCGTACCAAGTCCGAAACCGCAGTCTGCAAGTTAGGAGACCAGTTGACCAAGTATGAACCTGAAACAATGTTACCAAGTCAGCCAACGGTCCTCATCAAACCATTGATCTCACACAGAAAATCTGTGTTGTAATTTGTACATTTCCTCTGTGAAAGTTAATCCACATTCAATAACTCCACTTGGGAACAAATAATTTGTACTTAGTTTGATTAAGAAAGATAGGAAATAGATTGAGAGCTTCCTTCTAATATAGCAATGCAAATAACATATCGTTTTGATCAAACAGCATTGAAAATGGGTTACACTCGACCAGAGATATGGCAACTTCTCTCGAAAAAAGTTTTTTGGAGGAAAATTCAAAAGGATTAAAGACATGTATCAACACTACTGGTATAATTTCAGCTAAGTTGGATGGTTCCACTGCTCTTGTTTTAGCTAAATTGGATGGAGAAAAGTAGCAAAGTTTTTAAGTAAGAAGAAACTGTTTCCATAAACTTGAGGATAATGCATCAACTCTCATTATCTGGGAGAAAAGTAAATTCATTTGCTGAAATCTTTTGCTAGTTTGTAGTTGTGTGAACTTTACCAAGCAAGCCATAATAAAAAGGTTAATCCACAAGAAAAAAAATTTGGAAAAGCAGAATCAACATAGAAAACCAACTGATAAAAACCCTAAGGTGAGCAGCTGTCCACGTTAAAATTCAGAATTTGAAAAGTAATCTGTTTAAAATTTATATTCTGGACCTCAACATCCACGAATGTGAAATACCCTAAGGATCAAAGGGGTATAGCTTATAGTCTCCATGGACTACAGGCCCACAAACTTGACCTAGGGTTTGTCTCCGATTACAAGCTACAACTTAACAATGTCTTAAAAGATGTTTGTTGTGATACCAAAGTAGCAAGTGTTCACTTCTTACACCTAGCTTTTCACGTAGCACTACATCACCTTAAACTTAAAACCCACTTTTGTTAAAAATGTCCCTATTTGCCAACATTGGAATAGGCAATAAAATCACGGTCGGAGTTGTATTTTTGGTCGCGGTTTCGGTGTTATGATATCATAGCGTCATGAACGATAAATTATGTGCCGCGGTCGTCGCATTGTGAATTTTTATTTTTATTTCACTATATACTTTAATTATTATTTATTGTTCATATATATATAAATATTCAATAAACTAGTGGCTTCTAGTATATTAGAAGTATTTAAGTCAGTTATTATATGCTAAATTGTCCTAACAAACCTAAATTTACCTTGGAATAAAAAAATGCATGTTATAGTAGGACATGTAAAGGTAATAAATAAAAATACTTTACTATTGTTCAATAGTAACTTGATTCAACATATATATAGTAAATGAATAAGAAAAAATTAGCATGCATGCTTTTTTCAATAGATTTAAAAATTCTCAATAAATTGCCGATTTATTGGCGATATTTTCCAATTTATCGTCCAATATATGTGAAATTTTAAAACCATCGTGTATTGGTAATTTCGAGTCGTGACTGATCCAAAAACTGCTAAATAGTAGTTGTTGTGCTACAATGGAACTGCTATTTAATTGGATGCATTGGAGAGAACAAGAAGAGGAAAGAGTCGGATCTTTGTTAGATTAAAAGCAATATGATAAATCAGTATATATGGAAAAAAAATTACTCTAAGAGTGGTGGTCAACAGAAAGAGCAAAATATCAAAAGAGAGGGGCCTCTAATTTCCAGAGTGACAGCCTAGGGAGAATATGATATTTAAACAAGCACAAAGTGATGATAAAGCAAGAAGCTAATCTTTCCTGAAGAGGATACTTAATTACCCAAGTAACAAGCGTATATCTTTAGAATCCATTTCAGGGGCATTACTACAAGGATGCAATCAGATGAGCTTTCCAGTACAATTTCTTATCCATTAAATGAAGACAGACATAGAACACCAAAATGTTATGATGTACATCTGGCCATTCAAGGAACAAAGCCTTCTCAATAAAAGAAGCAAAGAGAAGGTGGAGTTAGCGCCAAAGGATCAAATTTGTGAAAGATAAATGCTAGGTGATATGAACCATATGGCTCTCAAGTGCGAAGATAAGAGGCAATGGTGGATGTCAAAAGTGAAAGAAGTAGAAGGCTTGAAAAAACTTGGATGGAGACACTCGAGCATTATCCAGTTTCCAGAGCTTAAGACACAAAACGGTTAAGTTTTTTATTGAAATAACAGTAACAAAAACATATACCCAGCCCTTCTTAATGCTTGATTAGAACTGGCTTTGTTAAATGATCTAGTTAAGAAGAAAAATAAAAAGAAAGTGTTAACAAAAAAAACCATGACTTCACCATTGTTTGTTGTGTTACCTCTGGGTATAGTTAAGCATGATGGGCTTTTGAGAATTTGTGTTATATTTCCTGTTTTTCAACAGTTACACTTGGTTTCTGCAAGTGAGGACTTTCAAAGAAATGCCAATTTCCTACTTGCATAGGATCGGAATTCAGAAGGCTTCACACTTTTGATCCATTGTTGTTTCAAATCACATCTTAGACAAAATATATTCTTTTAGTACAATTCTTTTGATCATACGTCCCTCCTTTCCATTTAAGTACAGAAAAAAATACAAAAAGAATTAGAACTGAGGCTTCAGCAGCAACCAAAGAGAAGAAATTTCAAGAACCACGCCAAAAGAACTAAAAAAGCCAAAAGCGATTGCCCAGTGTCAAATAAATGTGACAATCAGAGGACTGTGCACCATCTTTACAGTGTGCATTTGCTGAAAGTAAAACAAATCATAACTAGAAGCTCCAGCCAGATACCTTGATAAATTAGGCCTTTCTCATGAAGCCTGACAAAGGCCTCAACCACAGCCTCTGCGCATACAAAGTAAAGAAGTCAATACCTTCAAGTAATTGCCTACTGAGAACAAGGTTACATCAAGAATAGACATACTTTAAGAAGCCAACAAACAAAATCCATCCAGGGAACACACTATATTTGAAATACTAAATCCACAAGATGAAGACCATACAGCATATTTTAATGTGAAAATTGATGCATAACTAAACTATGATCAGCAAATAATATGCTATAATGTGAAGACTACTATGCAGATAAGATGACTCTATGCCACAACTCAAGTCCCTTATTTCAAGTGAAAATTCTAATATTCAAAATTCTTCGTGCCTAATAGTAATTTGTAGCATGCTCATTATGCAAGCCTGCCAAACTCATTACAGCGCTGTTTTTTGCTTTCTAAAGTCCTCTGTGCAGCTAGAATTAGAGGAAAAACTATTATAACAGATAACTGTCTTACGACTTAGCTGCTCATCAAGGGTGAAATGCTCCCTGTCCCAATCACAAGAAGCCCCAAGTCTCTTCATCTGTTTTGTGATCGTTCCACCATACCTGGGTAAATAAACATCCATTTTAAACAAAAATAAGAGATGCAAGTACATGTCATAAAAATAAAATCATCTATTGAAACTCAAATAGACAAAAAATGAAAAAGCGAGTAGAAAAAATAGAGTAAAAGCAAGAGCACATCAATACCAGAGACCAAAAATATTATATAAATAAAATTAAGAAGAGGAGATATCATTTGTATCAATTACAAACCTATTCTCCTATCTCACTAGTAATTTCATCGCCAGTGTATTGAGCGCCTGTGGTATATATACATCAGGGGATAATAGTACAAAAACAACCTTAAGTATCAAAAACCCAGAACCAGCAACCCTCAACCACCCTTCATTAGACAAACCAGAGACCTATAATATCCTCGGGCCCTTTTGACCAGAAAAGCTAAAGGATTCACTAAGCAATTCATTCACTAAAGCCAACTCCTGCCAAAGAAAACATCTTTCTTAGAACCATTCAATGAGAAGAAATCCCAACAACAACAGCTTTTGGTAGAAATTCTGCGATGCAAATGTGAAGGTGTATATATCATACCCATTAATGAGGCCAACTTCCATAGGCATATTATACATGTTCTTGATTACAGGATGGAAGAACGTATTTACTGACATTTAACGAGTCAATTCTAGAAACTATCACAGCTAAATTTAAGGGGGGGGGGGGGGGGGGGGGGGGGGGGTACATATATTCTAATCCACCATGAGTTTATGGTAATCCAACAAACTTTCAGAAGGGTATTTTCCTGTTCTGATGCTTCTCTTTTCTAATTTCAGATCGCTAGAAAATTTGACTAGTGTTTGACCAGAGAGAGAGAGAGAGAGGGAGGGAGAGGGAGGGAGATGGCTGGTCCCTTTAATCCCATGTTCACGGAATTCAATTCCTCATTTGATAATCAAAACAAAAGAACTAACTCGCTTGGCTAAGTTGAAGCTCCATTTTATGATTTCAAACAATCAACATGTCATTTTCAAGTTCTTTCTCCATGTTTCGTCACTATATTATGAATCATGGCTGGCTCCAAATTAAAGGCTGCAGTCCACTAGAATCATTGGAGATCGTCAATTTTTCCATCCAACAATATTGCATGGAATGGAAAACACAATTTGCATTATGATTCCTTAGATTCAAAATTTGATACTCGACCTTACTTGAGACCCACCTATATCAGAGGAGATCATGTATGAGGAATTAATGATGGAGCACAACTAATGTCAATCAAAAAGTATGAACACCAGAAAAACTCTGCCCAATGTCATTGCAGTATCAAACCAAAAGGTCTACATTTTGATAAGGCCTATCCAAGGAAACACGACTTGTTCTGGGATCCAAACACTAGAGAATCATGGAATTCCTTTTGGTAACATATCTCATCTCATGTTTCTTATCGACAGTTCTCCTGTATGGAGCAGCAGCATGAAAAATGAAGAATTGAGCATTCATTCAGTTGTATGGAAATTGGAAACTGAGATAATAAAAGAGTATCTGCAAGGACAGAAAATGAGAAAGCCAACTCACTTTTCTTTCCATTGCCAAACATGATTCACGAACTCTTTTCTACTTAAGTCTGTCCTTTTTATTCCTTCAGATGCAAGCATTCTTTCTACAACCAACTGAAAGAAAAAGTCACATAGAAGGTTTCACATCATGAACAAAACCTCCCTTGCCTATCTTAAAGCTTATAAAAATGATTGCTAAATAATAAAATCATGAAAGTATGAATATTTCCCAATACTTTTCAAATAAAATAAAGAGGTTGCCAATTTTCATGATAACCAAATTGAATAGACAAAGGTGCAATATTTATTGCATAGTATTGTACTTACCACAAAAGAATTTGATCAGGGTAGAGCAGAGAGCATAAGAAAAACGAATGTGAATGTAACAATCAACCAAGGACTTGTTCTCCTTGGCTTCTTTTCAGTAATTATCATATCAAATTAAAAAAAAAAAGGAAAATTTTTATAACAACAAAAATATATATAAATTAATGATAATAATTATAACAATGATAGTAACAATAACAATACTAAAAAGAAAAACATTAATTATGATAATAATAATAATAATAATAATAATAATAATAATAATATAGTAATAAGAACTTGTTGAACATTTTAGTCCAGATAAACAAAGAAAAAATAAGCTAGCTAAAGAGAGCAGGCCCTAAGTGACTAGTACCAGAATTCAAACTTGGACTCACTCAAGAATCAAGATACCAGAGACAAAAAGAGATGGTCATAATATTTTCAAATATCTAAATCACTTCAGATATTAAAGGTTATTTAACGAGTTATAATGTAAACTTTCAATCCCCCATACCCATGCAACACAAGGTGTTTACAAATAAAGTAGAATGTAGAAGCTGGTTTAATTTGAAATTTCCAGTTTTGCTAACCCTTATAGGTTTCTGTATTTTGATTATGCAAAATTAATTTAAGAGGTATTCTGATATGATATTTACCAACTAATCCACAGTTCATGGTCAATTAAAGAACAAAACCCAACAATTTGAAAATTTATTACTTTGGTTAATGATCAAACATTTTAGTAGGCCTAGTTTATTTTGGTTCTAGTATTAGAGTTTCAAAGAAAGAGATAGGGAGAGAGTAACCACAGTCCACTATGAAACATTAATAATTGGAGTAGCAACTTATACACCCCACCCAAAATCTGTAAGACACAAAGCCCAAACCTGAAATGGGAATAAGAAGAAGAAACCATAACCCCCCAAGGCACAAAGCCCAAACCGGAAATGGGAAGAAAGAACTTCATGGTACCACACTCCCCAACTAGTTAGGAACAATGACAGGTCATTTGATGCAGGAGCATTCACCATCATTTTTAATTTTTGCTATCAAAATTGTGATGATTGGATAATGGTTCTAAACACATGTCAAGTGATCATATCTATGCTTAAATTCATTCCAGAAGATGCCTATTTTGTAAATTCAAAGGCCAAATCCCTAATCTATTCACTAAGTATTCTAAATTCAGAGGCCATGACATCCTTCTTATTAGGGGAGGTTCGACATGCTGAATTAAGGAACAATGAAGCCACATGGGAAGCCACACACATCCTAAGCCGTCACCATTTTATTCACTTGTTTGGCTTATTAAAGTGGCTCGTTTTTGGCTCCCCATTCAGCTAAGCAGGACATACAACCCCCTGCCATATCAGCCAACAACAGCCGCCAGCATCACCTGCCAAAGTCAGCATGTGGGACCCCCTTTTGGCAAGTTGTTTGGCATAGAAAAATCAGGAAAGAGGCAGGGATGGCAGGTCTGATTGTGTTGAGTGTTTGCAGCAATTTTTATGACATTTCCTTACACATGGTACTTATGGATGACACATAAAAGGCTATGCATTCTAGTTTCACTTTTGTAAGTTTAATGATGTAATATTTAAGAAAGTAACTCTTTAACTTGTAAATAATCACAAGTCAGATTAAGGGGCATGGGGGAGGGTTGTGCACGATTTTATGGCTCAAGAATGACTCATTTTCCAGCCCCAGTGATCAAAAAGCAACACCAGAATTCAGCAGCCTAATAGCCACGATTTTTGCCAGCTTTTGGAGACATTTTTGGCACAAAAACGAAGACAAAGGACAAGTCAGCAACTGAATTTGGAAGAAGAAACAAAAAAATTCAGCCCCTGATTGGCTGCTTGGACTATCAGGCCTGCACATAAAAGGCTACTTGCACTTTAGCTTCCTAGTGATGTTTTTAGCTAGTTAACTTGTGGGAAATGGCAAATCAGGTTGTAAGGGTATGGGAACAGGTCCTATGCACGAAATTCTGGCCATACTGCCCATGATGGCTTATTGCCATGGTTAAACATCAAACTAGTTAGTTAACTCCCATTTTATAACTACTAGTATGGATTTAACCAAAACAACCCCCTTTAGTTTTAGGATAGTTAATATGTAACTAAATCAGACCATAGAAGGCCATTATGGACTTTTGGTAACTCAAAGGACCTCATATTTACTTACAAATGTTAGAGTCACATATGAATGAAGCAGAGATTTGGTTGCCTCATGTTTTCCTCCCTTTTAAAGAGATGAACCTTTAAACTTGAGTGAAGAGTTTGATTGAATTTATTCTCAAAATCTTACATTCTTTATTCTAAAAGTTGAATGCCTTGGATGGTGATTGTGAGTATATGAATTTAACAGGTACTTAAGTTCATATTTTCCTCTTCTTCACTCCATTTCTGGCTTTAATTTCAGTGGAAATTATCCTAATCCATCATCTTCCTTAGCATGACCCAATTTGTAATTCATATGCATCAACTAATAGGCCTCTTGTAATATTATTAGAATATATTTAGTTCTTAAGCTTACCAAGTGGACAGTGTGACGGACTACCAATCACTAAAATGATATATGAGCTCCAATTCAGTTCAGACGACAAACCTGAGTAGCAATACCAGCATGATCAGTGCCTGGAATCCAGAGCGTAGGTTTTCCCTTCATGCGGTGATACCTAACCATAATATCCTACCAGCATAAAGCACATAAATTAGGAAAATGAGTAAGGAAGGAAAAGGAGGGGGGGATGTCTTATATTATCAAACAATGAATCATGGATTTTCGAAACACAGAGCAATATAGAATGAAAAGAAAATAGCAATAAAGTATGCAACTTTCAGACCTCAAGTGTCACAAACATTGCATGCCCCATATGCAGTGAACCGGTGACATTTGGTGGAGGCATTGAAATCACAAATGGATCACCGCCTTGCTCAAGGTTTGGCTTGAAGTACCCCTGGGATTCCCACCTAACATCAAGAACCCACATGTTACCATTCCATAAGCATCTCATATCGCAAGTCAAAAGACCAAGTAAGCCAGAAACATATAGGCTAAAGAGTAAAATGAAAAGAAGAAAGCAAAGGTATAGTCATAAAAACAAATAAAATACTAACGATAGCAGCATATAAGCTTGGATCAATAATACAATATCAAAGAACCATCATATAAATATAAACAGCATCTTCTTTTTCTTTTTTCTTTTTTTCCCTTCATCTTTTTAAAGTTTGGAACATTATTGCCAGCATTTATTAAAGTACACACACACACATACATATATTACTCCTTGATGCAATGATTTTATGGTATTAATCCTCATGTCTTCGCTTAATTTTCTGTAAAAAAATTTAACTAAATCTCTTAAACCATAGGTACCATATGGAGGGCATCAATGAAGAAAAGGAATCAAACTGAGATGTTCTGGATGTCTATGCCAGCAAGAACAGTGAACCATTAGGGTTTCAAGAAGCTATGTGGGCAATCTACAGTATTTCAACTAAAGTTGGATCAAGATAATTCAAGCTGTGTTCGAAAGCCAAGAATAAATACGCTTCAACAGTTTCCAAATTATTGCCCAATTTTGGAACTGAGCCCAAAGTTGATTCTGTCAAAAGTAGCTTTTGAAATTCCAAGAGCAGGGGCCAGTAAGAAAGTATGTCCGGAGCCTCCAAACTGCAATGGTTGTTCATCATCTATCTTTTGTGAAACTTCTCTAGCTTATAACCTGACTTTACCTAAGACTCCCAGCCCATCTTAGAGACTAAAAAACTCAACCCTATACCTATATAAATGTCCTTAATTCACGAACTTCAATATTCTAATTTTAGACACTAAATTGCAAGCATCGCATCAAGAGTTCCGTCATCTTCAATAATTCGCGTCATTATCCCTCAAGAAGTATACATCCTAAATAAATCCATCAAGAAAACAACCTACCATCACTCAGCTGTGATTTCCGAGCCTAGCAATGCACAAAACATCAACCACTGAATATTTTTTGTCAATGTTCCAATGGCAGCAAATTCAAGTAGCTTCTTAGGGTAGCTTCATCAGTTTTGCTAGCCTAGTGGCCAGGAGAACCACATGTCCAACTATTCTAGCCTATAAATATCAACTGCCCTCATATTATTTTGTTTCAAAGATATTAATCACGAGCTTTAGTTTTGAGAATTCTGTATGATTTTAAGCACTCCTGTAGTGCACACAAAATTGTGATCAATAGTGAACCTGAATTCTCCATCTTTAGATGCAACCAAAATCCAAACCACATAAACTTATTGTTCTTTCTTCTTCTCTCTTTCATATTCACAATATCTTTTAGTTCCTGCCCCATGCATCATCTGATTGAAATCAGATTTCCAAGCTATTTGAGTATTGAGAGGCAGCTTAAACATGTAAAAATAGGGGAGAGCTGGAGGTTTGAATAAAGGGGGACAAAAAGCAAGCAACAACAAGTCACTAATCAAAGCAAAAGATCATATTGAAACTAAGTAAGAGAAATATATATGAATAAGCAATATATAAGCTTCTTTCCAAAAAGACCTTCAATACAGTTCAGTAAAGCAAAAGTCTTTGAAAAAATTTGTAGGTTTTAGCAAGATTCATCACTCTAGCCATTTATGGGATGATAGAATATTTATGATACCATGTTCTTTGACAATCTCACTCATGTGGCATAAGTATAAGTGGTTACAACCATCCTATTAATTTCTCGAAACCTGTTATAGATATAACTTAGCACTCATCCATATGATTAACTCGAAGAAGCAGGCAAATAAGCAGGATATAAACTATAAAAATTGAAAGGCAAGCAGATCCATGAAACAGAATATCCAATTCACCAAACATATACTATGTCATATCCCAAGATGCCTTCAAACAAGAGACTACTTCATAAAGGAAAAACAATTTGGAAAATTGAGAATTAACCGGCATGAGCATCACCATTTGTTTTCATCAAAAAAGGATCGGTCATAGGAAGGAGAAGAATAATCTGAGTCTTCCCATTATAAAACCCCTAAAAGAAACCAACTTCAAAAGCCTGCCTTAGGCATTCCTTTAAAATCCCAGACAACGAAGAACCATGATGAATTAGTTATCCTCTTAACCATACAAGGGATTTAAGAAGAATATGGAATCAAGCAGACCTTCAAACTTATCTTCTCTAAGAGTATGTTTGGTTCTAGGAATTTGGTGACAAAATGAAAGAAAATTAGATGGAAATCATTTTCCAGCTGTTTGGTAGCAAGGAAAATTAAAAGGGCAAAAAAAAAGGAAAGAGATTAAGAAAGTGATACTGTGACCTTTTCCATATCCAAGGCTATAGGAAGAAAAGA
The DNA here is from genome assembly GCA_030549775.1 of Tamarix chinensis. Lineage (NCBI taxonomy): Eukaryota > Viridiplantae > Streptophyta > Magnoliopsida > Caryophyllales > Tamaricaceae > Tamarix > Tamarix chinensis. The sequence continues at coordinate 66,328,239 of CM060182.1, forward strand.
AAGTTGGAAAACTTTATTGGACATCTCCTCAGTAGATCTTTACTATTGGTTCCTTGATCATCTTCATCTTCGCACCGTCCTGCTACTTCAACAAGCTCCACCCCTCCAAGTCCATGCAACTTCTCCTTCTTCCACCATCCTCTTGCAAGTGTTTATTTCATGGCTTCTCCGGGGCATAACTTACATGTTGGTTGTTCTTCCAATTCAAATTCCAGGAGCAAACCTTCATCTGCTCAACCTATTGCGACTGTACCAACTTGTTTTTAACAGGTAAGGTCAATTTATTCTAATTTGAGTTCAATTAATCTTGAAAACCTACTTGTGTTATTAAGCTTGGGGTTTATTAGGTTAGGTTTTGATTAAAGTATGATGTTTTTACTCAACAAAATGCTTTATATGTTGGTGTCATGTGATTAGTTGGGGAACACACGTAAAGTGCTTGATGAAAGTCCAATTAGAGATGTAGAACTCACTGATTTGGGTTTGCCATGTTTTCTCCACTAACCAATGTTGCTAGCATTTGTTGACACTTATAATTTGCATGATTCAAGTTGGCAAATGAGCTTCTGGTCATTAGGTATATAAGGAGATATATCTGCAAGTGGTCTAATGTATTGCTGCAGGTATGTAGTGGATGTTCAATGCACATTTGTCATGGTGTATGGCTCCTAAGAAGCCTCTACTTGCCTGTGATTATTTTGATTAGTGATAACAAAAGGATTATTTTGATTTGTGAATACTTGTAGATAGTAATAGTATCAACGGAAGAACTGTTTTTTGTAGGAGAGAGCATGGCTATTGGCAAGGATATGAATGAAAGCTAGAAATTTTTATGTGTGTACAAAATTTAAATCATTCATCACCCCTAGAATGTTTATAGATATTTTACATCAACAATTTTTTTACCTTTGTGGCATGCACATTAACACTAGTATGAAAGGAATATTTTAGTTGAAGTTTTTGATGTATGGTACTGGTAGATCATATCTCCATCGTTTATTTATCACCTTGCATGGTACTTAGTTGAAGAATAAGTTGTTACTTGAGGCATCTAATAAACAACAAACTCCAGGAGACACTTGAGGTCTCTCATCATCTCACATGGATATAAAATGTGGAGAAGAAGAGAGAGAGAGAGGGAAAAAAAAGGCGAGGAAACTGTTATATATTAATACATAGGAGATCATCGAATGAAAAAATGGTTGGCTTGTTTTATTGATTAAAAATTGTATAATGCTAGTATGTTGCGTCTACTTCATTTTTAATGTATTAATGTTGCTAGTGAGGAATTAAATCTAATGTCAAGATTGGTGTTCCAACAGTGAAAAAATCTAGCAAATATTTATCATTTTGTTACAATGATGGCACCCAATGAAAAATATGGAAGTATTTTGTTTGGTTTTTATTTGAACTAACCATTTATTATATCGATATTGTTGTTAAAGTCATGTAATTGATTTTTGAATTTATTAATTTAGATAATCTACCATTGCTTTAGATGATATATTAAGTAATCCAAGTAATTTGCAGGCTAAACCCATTACTTTCTCCTCACAGTATATCTCTGTTACACTTTCACAATTCTTTGGCTTGTTTGACCATATTGTAGTTCTTTATTGGGTATAATGTCATAACAGCTGAAACCCAGGCTAGTCCTTAATTGTGGCTTAAGGTCGGTGCATTTAAAGTAAAGTTTTGCTCACATTATTTGTCATGGTTACAATTCTGATTTCAGAGGGGCAACAGTAACTGTTTTGGTACGCCATATTTGGGAAAGCTTTACAGCCATGTGGATGAAGGGATAGAACATGTAGCTAAGATGATGCCTTTGCTTGCATTCCCGAACTTCTTAGATGGACTTGAATGTACTCTTTCAGGTTCAGGTCTTTCAAATCTTTATCTGGTTAATGATGTCTTGAACAGCAAGGAGGTTTAAGTTTTTGTTTAGTTGTTTGACTATTGCTTAGTGTTGTTTAGTTGTTTGACAATTGCCTAGTGTTGTTTAGTTGTTTGACAATTGCTTAATGTGTGCTTGGTTGTAATACGGTGTGCTCAACTTTCAGGAGTTGCAAGAGGATGTGAGTGGCAAAAGACTTGTGCTATCAATTATTATGTTTTTGAGTGTAGTGTTATTATCAATGTTGTTGCATACTATTTAGTGGCATTTCCCTCTTCACTGCTATTTGCTTTTGTGTTGCATATTGGCGGCAGCGTCATTACGTTTTTGTTAGTAATGATGCTGGTTTATAATGCAATATATTCAAATGTTGATTTTGATTTCAATGAGCATGGACTTTTGATGGGCATTATAGGTGGACTGGTTGTATAAATTATAGCACTTACCATCGTAGATTTGCACACTCATTGGGATAGAGAAGTAAGGAATATCATTGTTTCTCACTGCATGACTTGATTACTAGATGCAACAAGAACTTATAGAATCGTTTTTGCTCTTTTAATTGATTGCTCATCCTCGGAAAGCTCTTCGTGACCCAAAGTTGAGGCAGTATCAAATATCAATGCATTTATATATGGTTGGAGACGAAGATACGAAGGGTGTAGGATAAAGAGGGAACACTGAGTGTTGAGGGAAAAGTATTAATTGCCACAACCTGTGGGCAGCTGAATTCTGTTGACTTGCTTGCTCCTGTTAGTGTAAAGGTAGTAGGGATTTTCTTTTCTATATTTGTTTGTTCGCTTAATTTTGCTAACATGTCATTGCTATAGGCTTTAGTATGTTGGAGTTATCAATTTTTAAGTGTAATATGTTTCTATTGGTGTGGCTTTAACTTCGTTGTTTTCTCTGATCTTGCTGTGTAGATTTGGGAAGATGGTAGTTGTTTTGCAGGTTTTGACTGAGTTTTTAAGCATTTTGATAATTTGTAAAGTTGGAGTTTCGGACTTTTGGTCTTGCAAGAAGCTCATAGGCTTTTTCTTTTGAGTTTTATTTCTCATATTGGGTTGTACATTATGATTATAGAGGTGGAAAACATATAATACAAGTTAGGTTTGGGTTGGGTCAATTTGGTTCAGTTTAAAATTAAGTATGCTATACAATCAGTTCAGGTTTGGATCAGGCATTCTTCAGGATCAGGTCCAATATTGGTAACAATGACTCAAGTCATGTTAATGTTGGATCGAAAAAATATAGCGTCGGATATGCACCCAACCTATGGGATATCTTTGGGCTCAAGTTTAATTCCAGCCTTCATACTCCAAGTCAAATCGGGTTTGAGTCGGATTGATTCGGATCTTCGGACTTCAGATTACATTATCTTATGGTCAGGTGAATTCAATTCAGAATTTATATTTACATTGATTGCTATTAATTTAATATAATGAAAATTTTAAATTTTGTGATTTCTTTTGTTGTTGTTTTTTGGTAAATAATATTTTATTAAACCAAATGAGCAATTAGGTGCAAGTTAGATTTAGGATTATGCATATCTAACTAGCTGATCCAAAATATTTCTATACAACTTATGTTTAACCACTATGCTAAGCCTAATATGGATATCCTGGATTAATTTTCGAATGATGTTGTCGAGGCAATCCACTTTGAATTAGAAAACTACTCTATTCCGCACACTCCAAATATTGTAAATTAATGAGCTATTACAGCTCTAATAACACCTCGGATGACTCTCCTATGTATTGTATGCACGCTCAACCATTAAATACATTGTCCCCAAGTCTAAGGGTGAAACTTGACTCTTAGCCAATCTATAGTTAGTTTCCAGCATAACTGAGCAAAAGGGCAATCAACCAAGAGGTGGTTGAGATCTTCAAGTGCAATTCCACAGGTAAAGCACCTGTTGTCCTCAATGACACCCCAAATGGCGAGTCTATCCCTTGTATGAATCGTTTGGTGACATATGAGCTAAGCAATCATTTTATGTCAAGGACTTCTATCATGTTGCCACACAAATGAGACCCAAGGCTGCCTCGTACCTCTTGGTCTACTGGCTTCATACATTCTCGTAATACTTAATTTGCCCCCAGTGAAACAGGAATGAATATGGGCCATAATGGCATTCCTTAAACTCATGATCTTTTGATACACCCAGGAGAAGTGAGGCTTGCATCAACAATCTTCAAGCGGTTTTTGCTTGATGTACACTTCATGAACCCATTTGATTCATAAGCTCTCTTATGTTGCATAATGTGCCTTAAATATTTGGCTATGGCATCCCTATTCCACCAAGTAAATCACAAATCCCTAAGCTTCTCCTTCAGTTTTTGACAAACATATGGTTTTCCAAGAAACAAGGGCCTTATTGCTCATGGTTAGCACAATCCAAAAATACTCTTCATATTGATCCGACCATGTGAATCATTTTCTTATGGAGTAGGAAGATTTGAGCCCATAAGTGGTGAATGCCAAGCAAAACAGAGTTAATTAGACACAAACTTCCAGCATAGCTAAGGAATTTGGAGGTCTAACACTTTACCTTACTAAGGAGCTTATCAAGCAAAGGCTTATAATGAATTATGGAAAAAGTAGTATTGAAAGGCACTCCAAGATACATAGAAGGAAAATCTCCCTCATTGACCTATTCTCGAAAGTAACTGTCTTTTTTGTAATCAGTAACACCACCAAAATAAGCACGGCTCTTGTTAGGGTTAGCTTTCAACCTTGATACACTCACAAACTCATCTAGTTTCTCTATGATTAGATGGACCGAATGTAAGTCCCAAGATGAGTAAGTCATCAGCAAAACAAATGTCAATACTTTCCTGTGACTTACAACCGGGGTGGCAATTGAACATTTGATTCGCCCACAGCTTATTAAGGCTTCTATGCAAATATTCCATTCTAGTATAAATAAGTAGGGCAAAATTGGGTCACCTTGCCTTAAGCCTCTTTTGCTGGGGAATGGTGTAGTGAAAGTATCATTAATATTTAAAGAGAGTTGTAAGTGCTAATGCATTCCATAACCATCTTCACAAATTGCAAAGGAAAGCCATATGCCATCAAAATACGTTGTATGAAAGGCCATTCAACACTATCATACGCCTTTTGCAAGTCAACCTTCAACCTGAGCATAGGACTCGCATTTTTCCAACCATAATGCTTCACCAACTCATGAGCTAGGAGCACATTATCACTATGCAACCACCCATTTATAAAAGTAGTTTGAGAAATATCCACCAACTCATGGAATACATGTTGCATTCTGTTTATGAGAGTTTTAGATATGATTTCATAAATCAAATTGCAGCAAGCTATAGGTCTGAAGTCTTTGGCTTTCATTGTGTTTGGCAACATGGGAATTAGGGTAATAGTAGTGTTATTTAATTTCCTAAATAACTTCCCTAATTCCCAAAATTCCTTCACAGTACCTAAAATATCCTCAACAACAATGTTCCAGTGTTTCTTATAAAAATAGGGATTATAACCATCAGGATCAGTGCTCTTGAGATCGCCCATGGAAAAAAGAGCATCATTTATTTCTTTATCAATGATAGGCTTTAGTAAGAGGGCTATACTACCTTTATTCAACTTTTTGTGATAGCATAAGTGAGGGTCTATGTGTTAAAACTATGGTTATTAGTACCAATCAAGTTTTGAAAGAAAGCAGTCATAGTGGAGATCAAATTCTCTCATAAACAGCATTGCCTTCATCATTTATGAGTTTGTACAACCTGTTTTGAGCTTATCTACCTTTCACATTTGTGAAAAAGTAATGAGTGTTGATATCTCACAATTGAATGAAGTCAATATGAGATTTCTATTCGAAATCAACTTCTCCATCTCGAGTTCTCTGTTCACAAATACTAACAACATCTTTCATTTGTTGAATAAGTTGTGAATCCATACGGTTCAACATCAGGCAATGTTTAGTTATCTCCCACTAATTTTGAGCTTGTTCCTTCTTAGCAATAACATGTCCCCAATTATGGTTGAAGGTTTTAAGTTTTTGTTTTAGATTTTGGAGTTTTTGGCACAATTGAAAAGCATGATTGCCTTCAACCTGAATAGACCAACTTTCCTACAATGTAGGGAGCAAATCAGGTTTTAAAGACCAACAATTGTAGAATTTGAATGGTTTTAGCCCCCCTTGGATCATCTCTCCATACTACAAAATGGAGACAACAAGATCTGAGCACCAATGTGAAACAAAATTATTTAAATAGCCAAATATCATTACATACTACTCTGTGGAGTTTGCACCAAATTCTACTAGTTCCCACTCGGTTATTAGTCCATGTAAACATTTTTCTTGTGATTTTTATGTCTCCTAGTCCACATCTCTAAAGATAGTGCTAGAATTCATCCATATCAATAAGGTCAAGCTATCCACCAACTTTCTCATCTGCATGAAGCACACAATTGAAATCTTCGATAACAACCCATGGTAAGATATGTTATGTTTGAATGTTCATAATCTAATTCCAAAGCTTCCTTCTGGCTAGACTAGTATTAAGAGCATAAATTGTTGTACATAAGAAATGAGTGCTATTGTTATGTTGATGGACTTGGATATAAGTGCCTTGATCTATTTTATCCAAGACCATAACCCTATAGAGCAATTCATGCCAAAGAAACATCACTCTTCCATTGGTATGACAATCATGGTTTGTGATATATTGCCACTTCAACTTCATCCCCTTTCCTACCTTCTCGACTTTAACCAACTTCACTTTAGTTTCCAGAATGATGACAATCCCAATCCTGTATTTCTAGACAAAGTGAATAATCTCACTTTGTTTGAGGGCAGTATTGAGCCCTCTAATATTCTAGGTTCCTATATTCATGTGTTACGTGAAGAGTCCCTCCACCTCTATCGATTTCATCTGATTGCAAAAGATCATGCTTCTCATTTTGTCCACTAAAATCATTTAAAATGTCATTGAGTAGAACCTATGTAACCTCAAGGGTTGGGATGGCTTTACCCTTCTAAATGGTTTTCCACTGATCATGCCTTATCTATAGTCATGAAGAGTTTAGTGTTGAGTCCATGAGAGTTTGAACCATGGGAAGTTGAGCATTTTCAACTTGGGAAGGATCGGGTTGTTGTTTCTTAGGCATCCACACCTGAGTATCCGTCCTGCATTGTTCTTTTTCGTGTCCTAAACTGTCACATTGAGCACAATACTTTGATGTCCATTCATAATAAATCTTTTGATGAATATCTCTCCATTTAGCATTATACATTCAACCTCATTAGGCATACTTGAGCAAACATTAGCCTCAACTAATAGTTTGGGGTAAGAAATCCTTCCTCTTGTAGCTGTGACAGAATCAACACATGCAGGTCTTCCAATGCTACTAGCTATTCTGCTCGATGTGTCCTATAAGGGAAGGTTCGGAAAGGCGATCCAGAGTGGCATTTCCCTCCATACATCCTTTCATATCACAGCATTCGAGCTCCATTCCTTGAAGAGGAAAGGTCGGGAGCCAAACAACCAATAAGGAGTGTTCAAAATAAGATCTTTGTCCTCCTCTTTAGCAAACCGAATGACATAGTATCCTTGGTCATGAGCATGGATTTCAGGGAGGGGTGAAATCATGGACCAGTTTACAACAATATAACAAGACAATTGATGAAAACTGGGACGAGGACCTACAACAAAACCAATGAGGGCAGTTTTCCATCGATCCTCTTCCTTCTTAATTTCCTCATGTTGAACTTGTGCTCTAACTTTACCTTCAACAATCATAGGAGGGACATACTTTAAGTCTGGTCCTCATTCAAGGCATCTATTTCCTATAATCAATTCCTCGCAACTTTTATGTGAATCTTGCTTCATCGGGATAGATTGACCGATAGTCAAGGGTTCGATCGAAGCAGGGATCGTCTCGCTTACACTAGTCAAAGGAATACCAAGTAGTAGTTCAATCGAAGTAGGAGGAGTATCAATGTCAATCAAAGGAAAGGGAATCACATTATTCGATTTGGGAGTATCAATCGAATTCTGATTACCAATATCATCCGAGTGCACCTCCAATCAATACACAAACATCTCACCCAGCCGAGCAGTTCCCGAGTTCTTCGACACTGGGATAGTTGAAGGCATTATCCATCAAGTTTTCTTCTTCACCATGGGAACCTTGAGTCACCATTCTAGCCGGGATTTAGAGATTTCGGTATATTTTTTATGATTTATTATTATTGTTATGCTTATTATTGTAATTGTTATCATAAAATATGTAATAATAGTATTAATTATTATTATATTTATTGTTGTAAATAAAATTATAAATATTATATTTGTTATGATTGTTATAATAATTATAATTATAATGTTAATTATAACAATTATTGTTATTATTATCATCTTTAGAAATACAATAATCATTATTATTATTATTAGAAATACATATATAAATTTGTGTAGTGGTGGGGGAGGTGAGCGTTATGGTAGAGATGATAGGGCAATTTGTGTGTTTTTCATACAAAACTAATTATCTATAATCATAGTTAACTATGTTTCCTTGGCATTTCTTTTCAACCAAACCAAACACCAAAAAGTATTTCCTAGAAAAATATTTTCCACAGAATTTTTCAAGCAACCACACGGAGGAAAAAAAAACAATTCCTTATATTTATTTTCTTTCCTTTTCATTTTCCTTTCCATCTAACTTTCCACAAATCAAACAGAGCCTATTTGTCTCAGATAAATGGGAGCCAACCATCTTAATACATGGACGAAAATGTTAACTGCCACCCAGTATAGCAATCAACGACATAGCATGTCTGTTTCTCAACTACACGTGATATTCCAGCAAGAGGGATGTATATGTGTTGCATAAGGATCATCATTATTGAGTTCCAATCGCCTCTTCTTCCTAAACTTATTGAGTTTCGGTAAAACACAACTTTAATTAGATGCGATTGTAGACTTGTAGCCTCGCATTGAACAAGAACATTGCTTAACAACAAGAAAAATACTATTTTGAGCGTGCAATGAGAATAAAGCATAACAAAAGGCAGTGAAGAATAAAAAGACAGTACCAATTATAAATGCGCTCCTCGTTGGCAAAATCAAAAGATTTTGCCAGCTCTGGAGAAGTAAATACACCATTGTGTGCCGCAGCAACTGCAAGTCCAAAGAATCCGCGAATAAACTACAGGACAATAATAACAAGCAATAGGAAATGCAGGCGACAAGCAAATTCATCATCTGTATTTCCAATGAACGGTACAAATGGTTAACAAACCTGAGAAACGTCGATGTTTGAAACAGTTGGATGAGGCAGAGGAGATTCTAAAAATTAGACGTCGTTGAGAAAGTAATAGAGGATTGAGTCGATGAATGGAGCAGGAAGATAGGAGCGACGGACTGGCAAGCAGTGCCGCCATTGCAACGCTGTTGGAGATGCCGCAGGCTATTGGAATTCCGTAAGTTAGGGGAGACGATAAATTTGTGTGATGGAGTTAGAGTACCAGAGGGATATATCAATGGAGTTTAATGGCCATGGTTTCAAGATTGGAGAGCCATGAGAGAGGACTATGTACTGGTACAGTGGTACTACCTGTTCGGATCAGGCTTTCAACCTATTCACTACCGGACAAAAGATCGAATAGCACGGATGAGAACAATTTTTTATTTTTAATTTCTTTTAAATTTTAAATAAATTATAATATAAAAACATAATTATTAAATAATATTTATATAATATTAATTTTTATATTTTTATTAAAACATATTAACAATTAAATTTTATAAATAGTCATGAGAAAAAACCTAAGATGTACCACTAAAATTTTAGGTTAGTTCTATAACGCAACATAAAAAATATATATTTTTATTCTAAAAAATTAGACACAAATAATTTGGTGCACTACACCATAGATGATTTTAGTGCACAAAAATTGGTATCTAACTCTAAGGAGTTGGAAGAGTTTGTTGGAACATATCAATGCATGGTCGAAGGTTTGGAAAACTGTCATAAAATTTTATATGGATATAATTTGATGGTTTTTTTGCCTCTAGAGTTACCTCGAAACCCTAAAAAGCATGAATATGAAGATGTGAATAATATTGTTAATCTCGTGTGCGCTAAATTAGGGTTGGACGTTTGAGCTATTCAGGAGTTAGGACCAAACAAAACTCGATGAAACTACTCTCGTAAATGCTAAGGATCTAGAAACTTACTCTTCTTGGAGGGATCAGATCTCCTCCAACAAGAATCCTAATTGATGAATGGCCTTGTGCTATGTTCCCCATAAATCAAAGATGAAAAAAGTGGTTATTAGCCTTAATAAGGAAATAAAGTGGGAATTGCTTGAGTGGAAGCATGCCTTAGTCGATTATGTATATGGAGATTCCCCTACTCTCAACCAAATACTTGACTTTGTGAAAACTGAATGGACTCATGTTTAACAACCGAAAATCATTTGTCATGATGTTGGGTTTTTTTTTGTAGTCAAATTTACTTCAGATGAGGATTATGATCTAATCCTAAACCAATATTAGACATACTATAGCCACTTGTTGATTTTGAAACATTGATAATGCAACATGAAACTAACAAAAAAGGAATAGTATGTGCCCCTTTGAGTAAATCTCCCTCATTTACCGTTGGAGTATTGTTCTCCCAAATCCCTCAGTATGATATTGCTAGTTCGATGAGAGCGCCAATTTGCTTTGATGTTATCACCCTACAAAATTATAGGATTGATTATCCCTAGGTGCTTAGTGAGGTAGATACAAAAAATCCATTGTGTGATTTGGTACTTATTAGGGATCTTGATGATACTGACTTTGTCCAACTTATGGTGTTCGAATGAAAACTCACTTATTGTCATGTCTGTGTAGTTCCCGCCCATGATAATAAGCATTGCCCTAAGGTACGTGTAAAGCCTCGGGTTAAAGCTCCCAACGTGATAAGAACCCTACTGAAGACACAAGAACGGTGAACGGATCTAGTAGCACATCATTTGACGTTCTTCAAGTTGGTTTGTGTTCTATTTCACAATCTACTAAACCGGTGATTGTGAATGGCCCTGATAGCGTACCTCCTCACGCCCGGCGAGTTACACAAACTTCTACTATACATCTTGAGGTGGATCCCCCTAAAAGGTGTAATGACTTACTAAGGTATGTTACTCACAAAGGTATTTCTTCACAAAAACAATTTATGGTATTGTAGGATGTAGTGGAAGAAAGATTGGGCCAAGGGTTAGACTTAACAGGGCATTTACCACATGATTCGGGAGCCTCTTATTAGTTTGAGGGAATGTTTGGGAAATAAATGATCCATTCAAGCAAAGATTAATATAAGAATGGATCAATAATTAGCAGATGTTCTTTAGTATGATTGGTGAATATTAGGGTGACACTGGGTAATCTTGATTTAGTAAAAAATAATATTGTTAAGAATCAGCGGTGTCTCAACAATTACCATGCACATCATAATGGTTAGATATGGATTTTGTGGGATCCTTCGGTGACAAACATTTCTCAGCTTAGAGCTTGTGATTAGTGCATTTCATATGAAGTGAAAGCAACAAATAGATATCTTCATTTGTTAAATGGGCTTGTAGATAATTTTAACAATTATGTTGAAAGGAAATCTCTATTGAGAAACTTTGAGGTAGATATTTTCCTAACTTGTCACTTATTTTATTCGGAGACTTTGATTGTGTAATGCATTTGGATGAGAAGGTAGGACGTGATACTCGCTCCCCTTGAGATATCTGGGACTTTATGTGATGTATGTAGGACTTAATTTAGTGGACGCCAAGGCATATGAGATTTTTTTATCCTGATTCAATGAAAGAGGTGGAGAGGATACAGTATCTATAAAATTGATAAAGAATTGGATAATGTTCCTTGGATCAATACCTTAATGCAAACTTACACATATTTTCTTTCTCCATTCATCTCTTATCATAGTTGAATTATGGTGCAAGTTAGAATTAATGTATCAAGCAGAATTCCATTTTGGTTCAACAAATTCTCACCTGAGGACACTAATTTCTTGAGTGTTGTGCGAACAAATGGGAATTTTCAACCTACATGTAACATGCTACTTGACATTCTAATTAAGTTATAAAATTTGAAGCCTAATTTCAAAGACAATAATGAATATTATTATAGCTCCATTGGGAATAAAGTGGAGGATGCCAAGAATGCCATGTGTGTAGCCCATTATACTATTCTCGATGATATTACTAAGGCTGAGTTGAGGAAGAATTTACATGATTGTGAGGCGGTGTTTGATCAATTATCTCATTGTGAATAAATATTCTTGAATTAGAAGGCTAAGATTCATTGGTTCAATGTGGGGGACACAAATCATAAGTACTTTTTTGCTCATACAAAAGGCCATAAAAAAATGCAGCGACACAATTTGAGTTAGAATATGGGCTAACCACTATAAAGGCTGCACGAATTAAAGATACATTGATTAAATGTTATGCAAGCCTTTTAGGGTGTCTAGGTCATGCAAATGGAAGCACTTAATCAAAGGTTGTCTAGTAAGGACCTATTCTCTAAGATTCACATATACGACTTTTCTCGGCTCCTATTTCCTCCACTAAAGGAAAAAAATATTGTCTTTTCCATCCTAGCTAACAAAGATCCAGGGGTGGATGACTTCTCAAATTATTTTTTTTTCAAGAATGCTTGGTGTGTTATTAGGGATGAGATTATGAATATGATCAAGTATTTCTTTGTTAATATTGATAGACATTACTTCCTTAACTCTCATTCCAAAGAAAGATAATGCTACCAAAGTGGATGGTTTTCACCCCATTTCATGTTGCAAGGTGGTACACGATATTATTTTGAAGATTCATACCATTGGATTGTAAGCTATAATGCCTTTAAATGTTGATCCAACTCAGTCAAGTTTTGTAAATAGGTGGTAAATTAGAGACGATACCCTTCTTGTAGCTAACTAGTACGTAAATATTATCATAAACATGTTTCACTAGGGTGAATGATGAAAATTTATATCAAGGAAACCTATGATAAAAGTTATTTTACGATTATATGATTCAAAAATCACAAAATAATCCATGATCCTAGGTAGAATACTAAAGTAGTTGATTATTTATAGATTCGTACGATCCTACAAAGAATTTTAAGATACTATAGTAAATGATCCTATGTGAAATCATATAATTCGACTTGATGACTATAATTTCTATCGAATTATTTTCAAACCTATTTTCCATCTTATTCCAACTATGTTTCTTCCTTAATCTTTTAATTTTTTACCCTATATTATTTTGTAACATATATTGAAAATGAGCTAATACAAATAAAGTATGATTGAGTTACCACTAAAATAATGAAGTTAACTATTGATGTAAAATCCTAACAAAATAATTTAATATCCATATAAATTATAAAATGAATGTATTAATGTTTACAATATTATTAATTATTAATTTATATTAAATTCAAAATTAGTGTTTTTATGGTCATATTAGCTTCATAATACAAACAATCTTTATCTATAATTATATAAAAATAGATTTTTCTCACAAATAGTATGCACACAAATTTTCCCTCCCAATTGTTGCTCGTAAATTGATTGCTCAGTACAACAATTTGGTTATAATAATTCAATGATGTAATTATGATCATAATTTATACAGTCATTAACACTTATTAAATTACATGGGCTATATATTAGTTTAACAAACTTCTTTAATTAATGTTCATTTATCATTAGTTAATTATAGAAATTTGGCTTTAGGCATGTCCATTAAACTACTCGAGTAGATTTACAAGCTATGTCATTTACTATGTAGCAGAGTAATAATAAATGAGGTGTTGCATAATTAATTTTCAACAATTCATGATAAATCTGATGTTCCCAATCTTTAATTCTTAATTTTTCTTTTTTGCAGTATATTAATTAATAATATACATCACTATACATTAGAAATATAACATTAACTGCATTACAGCATAAAATATGTCACTAATTGCATAAGGTATTTAACCAGGTGGGCAATTTGTGGATTATTTGGATGCTTAATATAGTTAAATGGTGTATCTTCATATATCTAATTGTATAGTCATCAAAATCAAACCACATGAATAATGACATTCATTAAGTTTCTACTTCAATTTTTTCTTTCCATCTTCATTTAATTTCCAGTGACATTCATTTAACCTTAAAGAACCAATGAACAAAAAAGGAAGAAGAAGAAGAAGAAGAAGAAGAAGAAGAATGAACGAATCAAAAATAATAATAATAAATAAACAAAAGCGTGTCGAATACTTTTCTTTCCAAACATAAATATGTGTGGGTAATATTTGTACTATACTATTGTTTCTACATTCAAACATTCAAAATTTTAAATGGTTGCAATTCTATTGTGGACTGTATATTCAAGACATAGTGTCATCTATTTCGCCATATCTATTGACCAAAAGAATTCTAAAATATCTATTCTTAATCTTATATACTATAATGATTGATGTTATAGAAAATTAACCAAGTTACGTTGAATAAAGTTCCGGTTTATGATGAAAATGAATTGTATTTTCTTTCAGATAATTGTCATAAAGGAAAAGAAGATAGTAAACGGTTCCGCCATAATAATCTTCGGTGAAGTCTATCATCTAAGTGTCTTAATAGACATAGGATGATGACGTACTTGGCCATTAAGTTGTTGTAACACCCCAATGTTTAAGACTTGAGAATTTTATTTAAAATAGGTAATCACAAGAGCTAAAACAATCAAAATGAAGGGTGTTATCAACACACTTAGTAGAAGTCCGGTTTTCCTCTAACATTCTCTTACCAACTAGTTAAGCTAATATCATTACTCCGCTTAAATTAATAACATGATTACAAGAAACAAAATATAGAGGACAAAAAGATAAGTATCATGCTAAATAAAAGCAAATATATCAATTACAAAACTCAAAAAAGAGAAAGAATGAGAGGATATAAGAGTCTAAATACAATTAGAAATCAAATATACCAAAAAGACACCAAATAGTCCTAGGTTCTCAGTTCAAAATACCAGCTTTTAACTGAAATCTAAAGCTGATATGCAAAGATAACTACTTATTAAATAGGCACGAGCCCAGGAAATGAACCCTTTAGTACAATGGTACCGACCCTTTATACCAAACCAAATGAAAAAGCAATAGCATGAAACACATACAAGGAATACATCAAAACATGGTATAAGACATTTAAATATACATAGGAGGATTAAAATATGATGATCGTTCATATAACCACATACCACCATGGCCATATACTATTCATACTCATCCATCTAGAACAAGCTGAAACTTACTAATCGAACATTCAAAAGATACTCTTTAAAGTTTAATTGCGAACAACATCAACCTAAGACCAATACAATAACAACATATTACATATCTCATTTTTCTTAATGACAATAAATCTCATAACACGGGTAGGCTAACAGGAACAAACCAATAACAATCTACAACATTTATATGAGGCACAAAGACTTCTATGATAATATAGGTAGACACAAAGATTGCTACTTAACCGCAAGTAGGCACGAAGGTTACTACCGAACCACAGGTAGGTATAAAGGCTACTACCGAACCAATCCAATAATCATAAAATCCAACAATCATTTTTATTTTTTATTTACTTAGTGGGAGATCAACCAACATGGAGACACTAAGGTACTCCGGTCATATCGGCATCCAAAGCAACACATTATGCTACTGTCTATCAACCCGAGAATGCAAAAGGTGTCTGTGTTGTGCTGGTACACAAAGGTAACACAATACCATACCGATAAGGACGTTTAATCCATAAGTATGCATACCCTCTATAATTTTACAGAACTAAAAATAGTAAGATATAGGGCCTGGAAAGAGCACTAAGGCACACCGACAAAAATTCATAATCAATCATGGGTTAAACCACATATTTAGGTACCGACCTCTAAAGAGTCACCATTCACAATCTCTAAGTCTTTCACTTTAAGTATTAGTATTTTATTAAGGTGACAATGAAATCACAATCAATCATATATATCCATTTTCTATAATTAACCATTTTACTCGTTTACCACTTATTCGACGTATCCATAACACAAGATCACTTCCAAGGTCAATTATAAAAATATACTAAGGCCAACCTAGCTCAACTATCCACACTTGGGTGCATTAGATAAAAAATGATGAAGATGCCCCTGAGATCAAAATTACCGCATTAACATCCTCTTTAATTACTATATTCATTTTATTTATAGATTTATCATGAAAAGGCTAAAACATAACAACTAAATTATTTATCATGCTATTAAATTATCGAATAAACCAAATGAACATTTTTCCCTTATTCAAGGTTCAACACCTAAAACTCTAGCATGTGTATCTAATACATCTAGGAACATATAATCATACTCTACGATATATAATACACACTAGACATGTTTGTCGGGATAAATATCACAACACACTAAAAAATAATCAGATTGTTCCTAGGGAACATATCCATAATGATTATTCTATAATTATATCTAAACATGTTCAGCCTATTTTTTTCTATGTACATGTTATACACAATCATAAAAGCCATTTTTCTACACTTTTATACCTAAAATATTTTACATATGATAATCATGCTCTTTTTATTGATTTTCATGATAATAACAATAAACTCATAATTATAAAATAATGAATAGTGCTTAACATATTTCTTACATAAAAACCCTAATGTGATATCATACGATGTCTGACATTCTAGAAAAGTATAAAAGTTACCTGAATTTCATGAAAAAATAAAACTAGTAGTATCCTGCTAAAAATTACAAGGCATACTAATCAAACTTTTATACCTAAAAATAATACCACAATTACCAAATTTATATCCAACAAATAAAATAATAATTATAATACCAAAAACTTCTAATTTTTAAATTTATAAAATACCTTTACTTATTAATAATGGATAACATTTTTTAAAGCAATACTTCTCACGCTACATGTGTATCATGAGCCATGTGCACAAAAAAAATGGGGGGGGGGTTGGTTGCAACACTAGCTGATAGTGGTGCGGTGATGGCAGTGGTGGAGTTGGTGATGACGATTAGTGTTGGTTTGAGTAGCTGATTAGGATAATGGTTGTGAGGGATGTTACTACAAGGTGGTGATTTCAATACTCTAAGTTGAGCAAAGTATCATAAGGATTAATATGACTACTTATATCAACACGGTATACCACCCTTTTGGTGCTTCCACCCTAATAAATTCATAGTTAAACGTGTTAGTCATGGAGTAATTTTTAAGATAGGTGACCTTCATGGGAAGTTTCAAAAAAAATTTAAAATTTTCTCTGAAATTGTGTGAGTAGGGAAAAAGTGTGCAAAAAAGGCTCATATTGATCTGTGAGGTCAATCGATCAAGTTGAAAGCACTCCACGATATTCTCCCTTCTGTGGTCATATTGAATCAAAGTGTTACAAATATTATCAGAGCGAAACTACGACTATGATATGAATTTTGATGAGCCAATTAGTCACCTAGCGGGATGATTATTAGGATAAACTATATTGAGATAGTTAGTGGTTGAGATACAATAAGAAAATTGTGCTTTTTGAGTGGAGGAGAATATAATACACCAAATTGAGTTATAAGAACTCCACGGTTAAACGCGCTAGTTATGTAATAATTTTTAGGATGGGCAACCCTTCTAGGAAGTTTTGAAAATTTTCTGAAAATTTCTCAATAATTGCATGAATGGGGAAAAGACATGTAGAAATGACTTATATTGATCTGTGAGGTCAGCCAATTAATCCGAAAGCACTTCAGTATACTCCCTCATGTAGTCGTATCAACTCGAGATGTTACAATGATGGTGTAATAGGGAAGGGAAGGCAATGAAAAAAGGGTTGAAGAGGTTGGGAAAGGTTATAACTGATGTGGCCAATGGTGGCATAGGTTAGGAGATGCTTGGTCGGATAGGGCGGCACAGAAAGGGAGGAGATGCGACTGGAAGTGGAGGAGGAAGGGCCCAAAGGCTCAGCATGAAGGATGGGAGGAAAGTGGCTAGGTGGTGAGGC
Source organism: Tamarix chinensis (assembly GCA_030549775.1). NCBI lineage: Eukaryota > Viridiplantae > Streptophyta > Magnoliopsida > Caryophyllales > Tamaricaceae > Tamarix > Tamarix chinensis. Next base: position 66,346,213 of record CM060182.1, read on the forward strand.
ACGGTGGTATGTGGGTTAGTGTGGAGGATGTCTCGGCTGGTAAGTTGTGGTAGAAACTATCGAAGTAGGAGGAGAAGCAACTGAGAGTGGCATCAAATGTGGTTGGTGGGTTATGGTAAGATGGGGAAAAGAGGAGTAGTTGGGAATGGAAAAAAATTGCCACAAGAGAGGAAGAGATAAAATAGGGCATGACAAGGAAGAAGGTAGAAGAAGAAAAGACGAAGAAGAAGAAGGAGAAGAGGAGGCCAACGGTGGTGGAGGCTATGGTGGCGGTGCTGGCAATGCACAAAAATGGATGGGAGCAAGGGCCAGGGTGCGTGTGATGGTTTTTGTGAAACTAAATAAAGCCGAGAAGGGGTGTAATACCCCAAAATTTACACATTTTTTTTAAAAACAATACTCATAAATTAAAACCGTAAATTCTGGGGATGTTACCGCCACACTTAGTACCAAACCAGTTCATTCCTACCGTTCCGGTACCAAGTGCTAAGGCTAAGAAAACACCATTAATAATACCATACAAATTCAAATTTATAAAAACGAGAATCGGAGTACGCGTAAGTCTTACATAATTCGAAATATCGGCTATTACTTTTCCAGGTAATAACTATACAACATTAATAAAATTGTTTCGATAATTCAAACATAATAAAAGATAACATGGATCATAAATTTAAAAAGGACAACGGCCACGTCACTCTAAAGATTGATCCAGCCCAGCTATCACTCTGCCCCTCCTGATGTCCCGTAGACATCGATAGCATCAAAGTAGGTATCTCCTACCTGCAACAAATTAGACGGGCCTTCTGCTCGTGGGAATGAGCAGTACCCATGAAACGGGTGATCAGTACGCTACGTACTGAGTAAGGTAACCGAATACTAAGGCCAGCATATAACACATTAAATCATACAGGATAATGATCACATACATTTACAAACCCACACATGTGATACATAGAAGCATAAAATGACATCCATAACTTATAATCAACAAGTCCACATATAAGGCCCAAAAAGATCTAAATTAATCATTTAATCTTTCTTTTATCAAAAGTCGATACATACTATGCCTTTTATCAGATCCATGCAGAAACAGGAACACCCCACGATTATTGCCGGTGGGCCGGTCACACATAGAACCTCATGTCCTAACCACTATTATTACCGGTGGATCGATCACATATAGGGTAAAATCCTAACCACTATTCCTGACCGGTGGATCGGTCTGGTTCCTACTCGCATGGTGTTTCACTGTAAGTAATTAATGTCTTTTAAGAGTTTTAACAATTCTGGTTTATATTTATTGAGCTCGAGCCACCCCACTATTATTGTCGGTGGGCCGGTCACACATAGGACCTCATGTCCTAACCACTATTATTACTGATGGATCGGTCACATATAAAGTAAAACCCTAACCACTATTCCTGACCGGTGGATCGGTCTGGACCCGGCTCAATAATCTTTCACTTTAAAAGATTAATGTCTTAAGTATTTTAATCATAACATTTACCACTCACAAACATTTGCCCAGACATGCATAACTAACTCCATGCAACCCTAGTTCCCATGCAAACCCTAACTCCACGTACCATACGTCCATGCAAACCCTAGCTCCCATGCAAACCCTAACTCCACATACCCCACTTCCATGCAAACCCTAGCTCCCATGCAAACCCTAACTCCACGTAGACATATTCCATGCAAACCCTAATCCACGTGCAAACCCTAGCTTCACGTAGACCACACTTCCATGTAACCCCAATTCATATGCAAACCCTAGCTCCACGTATACCACACTTCCATGCAAACCCTAACTCCACGTATGCCACACTTCCATGCAACCCCAATTCATATGCAAACCCTAGCTCCACATATACCACACTTCCATGCAAACCCTAATTCATAAGCAAACCCTAACTCCACGTATGCCACACTTCCATGAAACCCCAATTCATATGCAAACCCTAGCTCCACATATACCACACTTCCATGCAAACCCTAATTCATAAGCAACCCTAACCCCACGTAGGCATGCTTCCATGCAAACCCTAACATCATGCCCTTTCATGCAAAACCCTAGCATCATGTCATTTCATGCAAACCCTAAAACCATGCCATTTTATGCCAAACCCTAACACCACATTGTTACACTCTCCATCATTATTTTACAACCCTAATATGCATGTCTTAAGGCCATATCATACAATAATAATAACATACACATACACATAATCTTCGTGCCATAATTTATTCATAACAACATATTTCAACTCTATAATCATGCCACATACAAAATAATTAATAATAATATACATAGAATACATGGCATATGAAGCACATAATGCATATAAACACACAATTGGCCTTAGTAAACCCTTACCTAAAATGACACCGGTCTTGGTGCATGCTCCTATTCCACTTGAGGGGTTTGACTAGGTTCACCTATTATATAAAAGTATACTAGAATTAGGCTCCCTTATAAAATTTTATTATTTTCTAACTTATTCTAAGATTTGGTTTTTAATTAAGACAATACTACACAATAATTAACTATACAAAATATTACTTAAAAATACAAATAATTTATTATTTTCATTGGAAAGGGTGGTGGTATAAGGGTTTCTACCCTTCACCAAAATAGTAATAATAATAATAATAATAATAATAATAATAATAATAATAATAAGTAAAACATTATTAATAATACTCTTATTAGTAGAATATTAATATTAATAATACCAAAATTCTTAAAATTACAAGGTGGCTTTCAAAACCACTCCATTTAATAATAACACTATTCAAAAATGTAATAATGATATTAATATTATATATATACTTATAATATAAAAGATAATAAAGATAATAATAATAATAATAATAATAATAATATAATTAGTAATAATGTTAAAAATGTTAATAATAGTAATAAAAAGAAAAGGTGCGAGACTTAATTAAATTTTTAGGTTTCTACCCCTCCTGGAATAATTACAATATTAAATAAATAATTACACTAATAATAATAATATTAATAATATTATTAATAATAATAGTAAACATGTAATAATTCCATTAAATAACCAAAATTCGAGAATAATAATAATGTATCTAACTCAAGAATACTCCCAAACCTGTCAACAAAATTTAGCAATTAGTATTCAGTTGATAACAATAATAATAATTATTATAATAATAATTATAATAATAATTATAATAATAATAATAATTAAAATTTAATTAACATTATAATTTAGGATAAAAGCAGAATAATTTTCATTAAATTGAAAGGAAGTGTTTAAAAGGTCTAGGGTTTCACCTTGAGTCGGAGGGGATGGGTGGCACCGGCGGTGGTTCCCGGAGGTGGCCGGAAAAGAGATCTAAGAGGGGTGAAAATGAAGAAAAAGAGGTAAGGGGGGAGGAGAAAAATAAAATAAGTTTATGGGTCGGTGGAGGAGACTTAGAAGGAGATATTGGGTGGTTTAGAGGGTGGCAAAAGTGGCGGATGTGGCGGTGGATGGTGGTTTAAGGTTTCGGAGTGAAATTTCTAGCGAGATGAGCATCAAATTTTGCATGGTTATGGAGGCCCGTGCAAGGAAAATCGAAGGTTGAAAATAATTTAGTTAATTAGATGGCGTTTCGGGGAAGAGTTTGGGATGAAAAAGAGGCGACGAGGTTGGCTATCGGAGGAGAACGAGGCGTCTAAAGTCAAGGTGGAGCACATACTGGTACTTAGGGTTTCGAGAAAAAGGAAGCTTGATTTCAGGCCAAATGCGGGGTATTTATAGTGCTAGAGGGTAGAATCGAGTTGTGGGAGTTACCAGGAGGTCGAATCTGGTGAGAAATGGGATGGTTATGGTGTCGATCGGGCGGCAAAATTTTCAAAATTTGCCCGACCTTCGCGAGGTAATTGGGAGCAAACGTGGAGAAGAAAAGGTTAGTGGGGTAGTTCAAATGGAAGAGTGTGCTGAGAGGAAGAAAATGGGCGGGAGAAAGGTCGGCCACGACACGTGTGCCGGCGGCGCCATTTTCGGGGGAAGGAGGAAGCTTGCGGTTATGGCGTCGGGTGGGAGAGGAAGAAGAATATGGGGAAGGTTGGACCGGGTGGTTCGATGCAGAAAGGAAAGGAGAAAAGAAGAGGAGATCGGGCCGGTCGGGCGCAAGGTGAGGGACGATTAAATGGGACGCCACGTTTTGGAAGTAAACGAGGTACAACACAGTGCACCAAGGGACGACAAGGGCGAAGGTCGCGTGGGCCGGGCCGCGCTGAAGGAAAGGAGAAAGGGGAAGGAAGACTGGGCTGCGAGCCAGGACCAATTCGGGGAAGAAAAAGAAAAAAAAGAAAGAAGAAGAAGGAAAAGAAAGAAAAAGAAAGAAAGAAAAGGAAAAAGGAGGAGAAAAAAAATAGGAAGGTTGGGTTAAATAATTTAATTAAAATATTTGGGGTATTTAAAAATAATAATATTTAAATAAAATAATATTTAAATTCCTTTTTAGGCTAAATTAGGATTTTTAAAAGATTTTCCAAAATTTTCATTTTAAATTAATAAATCACTCTAATTTTATTTAATTAAATTATTTATAAAGTTAATATTAATTTGAAACTATTTTCTCTTTCTTAATTTGAATAAAATAATTTATTTAAATAAATTCCCAAATTAAAATATTTAATTAGATAATATACCCAAATTTCTTTTACTCAATATATTTATAAAATTTCTTATTAATTTGCCCTACTAAATTCTCTTTTATTTTAGTAAAAATAATTTATTAAATTAAATTTTTAAATAAAACCTTATTTAAATATAATCTTTAATATTAGAAAATTTCGGAGCATTTCAAGGGGCTTCGGCTAGCTCGAATTAAGGAAAAGAGAGAGGGAAGGAGATGTTATTTGGTTGAGGAGGAGAGGAAGATGCTTGCAGGTTTGGATGGTGGCAGATGGTTTTACTAGGACTGAAATTAAATAGGACTGAGAAGGGCAGGATAGAGTAATTAGTTTGGTTGATGAAAATGCAGAGGTTGTTCGGTTGTAGCTGGTTGGGGGATGAGGAAACCGAATGGGCATATCGGGGAGCAGGGGAAGGTCGTGAGGCTGCGTTTGGCTAAGGAAGAGGCACATAAAATCGAAGAGGGAAAGGGATGGGGGAAAACAAATGACCAGTAGGGAGTAGGAGAAGGTGTGCATACGTATGTAGGTACACACACACACATGTTGGTGGGTTGTTTACTGAGGGAGGTGATGGTGACGAGGCATGACTTGGTAGAGAGGTGTATTGTGATGGTGAAGGTTCAATAGATAGGTAAGGTAAAGGGCATGGATAAGTTGTGTAAGGTAAGGAGAGAGATAGGGAGAGTGGTCGGGGAAGGAAAATAAGGCACGCAAAGGGTAACTCAGGGGGTAAAAATGTTTATTTTAGCTTTAGGTTTAATTTGGATAGTTTAGGGTATCGGGTAGAAAAATATATTGGAAAAAAAAATAATTAGGTTTAGGGTAAGTTTAGTAGGAAGAAAAAGGTAAAATAATCAGAAAAATATTTAAGAAATTATTTAGGTTATGGGTCAAAGGTTATTAATAAAATAATTAGGTTAATTTTTAAGAGTTATTTTTGAATAAAAAGGTTAAACATCTAAAAAAAAAGGGTTACAAAATTTCAGGGTATTACAGTTGTAGATACTATTATCACAAGTATAATTTCCCAAAAAAAATTCTCCAAAATAATTTGAAGTACATTGTCAACATCATTACCAAACTATACTAAACCTTGCAATTTTAATTCTTGAAAATTACATTAGTTTCATATTTAGTATAATTCCAAAAGGAATATTGGAGTCCATAAGATTAATATTCATAAGGGACAAGGAAACTTAGCTATTGACATCAATTATATATAGTGATAAGAATATAAAATAAATACCATAAAATAGTGGATGAAAAACACTATCTAAAAGAGGAAGATTATAATATTTGTGTTTACCTTACTACTATAAGACAAGATGATGGAAATAATTAAAAGTCATGGTCAAGTATTGTCCAATGTCAGTCTCTGTTGAAGAAACTTGTCTTCGATCATGATCAAGTATATGAGAGTTATGTGTTGATCAATGTCATCTATAAGGAAGTGCTTAATAATATGTAAAAATTATTTTTCATATTCTAATTTTTGTATACGTATTTATATTCTCTCATATTTGTTATTAACTATGAATTTCCTCCTTATTTTTACTTTTATGTATTTATCTCTTAATTTTAAGTCTGTATTATATATTTGATTATGATATGTGCATATCTTAAGGGAAAATTAGGAGGAGTGCTAAATCATGCATTATGTTTGATGGTTGGTACTATTGTAATTTTGATTTGAAATATTGATCACAAATTCGAATTATGCAATGGTATACAATTAGTTATCACTCAACTTGAAAATCATGTTCTTGAAGCAAAAATACTTGATAGGTGTAAATCTAGTGATAATTTTTTAATTTCAATGCTATCTCTTGCATCATTTAACTTAAGAATGTCATTTAAATTCAATTGTAGGAATTTTCCTCTCATTATTTTATATGCAATGACAATAAATAAAAGTCAAGGTCAATCAATATCTCATGTTCAACTACTATTAAAAAGATTACTCTTCAGCTATGGTCAATTGTGTGTTAATTTTAGGGTTACACAACGTAATGAGCTTAAAATTTTAATATGCAATAACAACAGGAACAAAAGTACATCCATGACTAATGTTATCTCCATGGAAGTGTTCTAAAATATCTAGCTAGATTATGTATTCCTTTTTTAGTTAGTTGCACATTTTTTTTATTTTTATATATAGTGCATTGTTTTGTTATTTTATCCTTTATAATGATCACACCGTCTTTTCATAATTTTGTTACTTCCTATATTGTTTTCCACACTTCCTATTCTAAATTTTATTTTCACGATATATCAAACCTTGTCCGTGTATCACTTATAGTCATGTGCATCGCTCAGGGGATAGATACTAGTTATATGGTGAACATAGTGAGTTGTATATTACATCTACCCATAATCTCGTTATAGTTTTCACATTACATTTAATAAATTCGTTTATAATATTGTTGAGTTAACATAGTTCCTAGTATGTAAAATAATTTCAACAATTTATGCTACTTATAAATTGTTAGAGATCAATCAGCGACTATACAAGAATTAAGAGTGTGATCTTTTGCTCCTTTTAACTTAAAATATATTACTTTTTATACCATATAAGTACATAGATTTTGGATTTTTACATTTTTTGTAAGATCATATGATCCTACGATCCAATCCTAAGTATTCAAATCGATCCTAAGTAGAATTTTGATTATAATAACCTTGTTTATGATTCAATAAGTTTGGCATTTTTTACCTCAAAATTTTCATGTGTACGTCTTTTCCCTTTCAAGTGGTTAAAAGTATCCTAACTAGTGTGACTACTCTTTTCTTTTCCCTTAAGTTTAATGGTGAGTTAGCCCGGCCAATTAAGGGATAGTACGGTCTTTGTTAGGGCAATCCATTTTCACCTTATTTATATTTTTCTCGTGGATAGCTATTTAAAACAAATGGTCAAGTGCTTATAGAGGGATGTTGAGTTTAGAATCCATCATAAACTCAAAAACCCAAAGATTATTAATTTAGCCATTGTCGAATACATACTGCTCTTCTATAAGGGTGCCCTCATTCTATTAAAAAAACTCACTAGGGTTGTGAAAAACTTCTCATCTAGATCAGGATTGGTTATTCACCCTAAAAAATGTTGTATTTATTTTAGTGGTGTGGAATCGAAGGTATAGAATAATATCCTCCAAAGTCTCTAGTTTAAGGATAGAGAGTTTCCCTTCACTTAACTAGGTGCACCTTTATCTTTTGCTAGGCTAACAATAGAAAAAATGTAGGGGTTGCTTCATAAAGTTGCAAAGAAAGTTACAATAATATCTCGAATTGTCATCACCTTCATGTTGGAATGTTTAGTCTTTTATCTGAAAACTTAACCATTAAATATTAGGTTAATTATTTTTGTTAACCCTTAACCTTCAAATTTAGATAAATTATTAAATATATTTATTCAACGTATTTTATATTTTCTTTTTATTCAAACCCATCCTAAACTAACAATTTTATTCGATTCATTTGTCCTAATCAGATACCTTAAATCTGAATAAATCAATTTTATCCAAAACCTAAATTTAACCTAATTCTATAACCCTAAATTTTACTTTCTTTCTCTTTTTCTTCTTTTCCTTTTTTCTTTCTTATCTCTTTTTTCTTTTTCTTATCCTTTCTCCTTCCTTCCCTATGCCCCATCCCACTCTCTTTTTCTTCTTTTCTCAACCCAGCCAACCCACCTTCTCTTCTTTCTTTTTGCATCTTCCCTCCTCCTAGCATGCACCTTAAGCTAAGACCAACATGTAAGGATGACAATGGGTCGGGCCTAGATAGGGTCCAGCCAGTCCCAGACCTGAACCTGTTTATATTACCTAGATTAGGACCCGTTAGGTCCTAAAAGTTTAGACCCAGATTCAAATCCACCGGGTCTGATCGGTAAGCGGGTCCTAAATGGGTCCGGCTATTTTTTTTAAAAAAAAATAATAATCTATGTAAATATAAATACAATTATGTTTTATATAACTTAACATGTATTTTTTTGTTTAAAAGTTCCTCTAAGTGAAAAAATAAATATTTTAAAATAATCACGCTAACATTTTAAATGGTGTTTTAATGCTTTTGGAATATAATATTATATAAATTACTTATAAAGTAAATATACAAAAAAAAATAAGAAGTTCAAATAAGATTACGATAATAATGCCAAATATAATAATAGTATGGATTTATATATGTACACACAAGCGTGCGCACACATGCACATACGCACGCACTCGCACACACTCACTAAATGGGTCTGGCAGGTCAGGTCTAGGACTACTGGAGCCAAACCTTACCCAGACCTATCGGGTCCAAAAATATGGACCCAGACCCGCTAAAAATGAGGCAGGTATAATGGGTCTAGATTAGGTCTGGAACCCATTACTATCTCTACCAACCCACTCCTTTTATTTTTTATTTTCCCCTCATTGGCCTGCCTAGCCCAACCCGTCCTTCCTCCTTTATGTCCTTCTCTTACTCCTTATCTGCACCCCTGCATACCCAAACACACCCTAATTCCCCTTGTATTGCCACCTTCTGCACGTCCTTCCCTTCACCAAACCAGCACCCCATGTACACTTGTCAACCCCTTCTTTCTTCTTCTACCCAAACGAGACTTGCACACTCCCTCCTCGCATTCCTTTCGTTTCATTCCCTTTCTACACCAATTCTCGACTCTACCTACATCATCCAACCTTGCATGCCCCCTTTATTCAATCTGACCCTAAAATCCCCTAACCCTTTGCATTGCCTTAGCCCCGAACCACCCTCTACACACCCAAACAACCCCTACATGCCACTAAGTGCGCATTCTAACCCTCATTCCCCTTTTTAACCAGACGCACAATTCCTACATTTTTTCTTCCCATCCCCTATCCTTTATTTCCCATTCTTGTTGCCCTTAACCGTCTTTATCTGCACCCCTACATCCGTTGCCCCTGCCATTACCCACTCCCTTGCATTTCTTTTCCCCTCAGCGCCAACTCTCTTTCTATTACCACCCTCTACAAACCCACCCCTTACCTCTCCAGCCAAGATACATACATACAAACACACAACACTCTTGTCCCTATTTATGTAACCCAAAATCCAAGTCTCCCTTCTTCTTTCTCCTTATACTTCTCCACTTTCTCCAGCATAATTGACCCCCTTGCCTTCTTCTTTCTCCTTCATCCTCCTCCTCACCTTACTATGTTTTTTGTCGATCGCCACCATCGCACAACCCCAAACCTTTCTCCTTCTCCATCCGCTACCTCTCTTTTCTTTGCTATGCACTCCATTCACTCATGACTCCTCATCACTTCCCATCCTTTCTGCATCCTTCTAGTCCCCTCACACCACCAACACCATCACCATCACCATCCCGACCATCTCAAATTAGCCTTGTCTCTTCCTTCATTTCCTCCTCCCTTATTTGCCCTTCTCTACCCTATACACCACCAATAGCCTATCGAACCCTCTTCCTTTTCCGTGTCTCTTTGTCATCACCCCAGCACCATCAGTTAGCTCCTTTACCCTACAACACCTTTTCCCCATATCCCCAACAGCTGAATCGAACCGACCCTCTCATCTCCTTCCCAACCAAGACAACTACCGACACACCTTGCACCAATTGCTTCGACCTCCCCCGCTGCAACCTTCCCTCATCACCATCGGCCAACCCCCGAGCTACCAACACCACCCACTTCAACCATCATCTCCACCCAGCCAACCTTCCCTCCTCAAGCCTTTCATCTTCACCAAACTCATGCTGCATGAGCATCGTGAGATTTCTTTTTAATTTTTTAACCCCATTATAACATAAGGAAATTTTTGGTAATTTACTATTTAATAAATATTTTAAATAAAAAATATTATTTTGTTAATTAAATATTAATTTGTTAATTGTGGTATTATTTTTATGTACAAAAGTTTTATTAGATGAGTCTAATAATTTTTAGTAGGTTATCAATAAAATTGTGCTTTGGCTAGAAATCAGATAACTTGTATACTCTACTAAAATGTTAAGACATTGCATGATAACATATTTAGGTTTTGATGTATAAACAACGTATTAATTATTTTGGTTACATTGTGATTATTTATCTAATAATGATAGTATGAAATTTGGTAAAATAAAGCTTGTTAACTAGTTGAAATTATTACATGCATGAAATGTATGTTAAAATAGGTAAATGATGGGAATAAATTATATATACCATGTATGTTCAAAATGATAGGTTGTGTGTGCCTAGAATTATTTTTAACATAAATATTATCATCATACGCCCTAGGGGTAATTTGATCATCTAAGCATAGTGTGATATTTAACCGAATAAGAATGCTTAGTATGCCTTAATTATTGTTTATTATAGATATGAGTGATTTGATGTTTTGGAAATATATGTTTCACCATGATTATTATTATCATATGTTCTAGATATATTTTAGTCATTTTTCATGTACCATGATAAGTATTCTTATAAGAATGCTTAATATGTATTATTTATTGTTGAGCATCATGAAATGTGGTTTGATATTTCTAGAAACACATGTTAGGGTTTTACAGGTAAAATCATATATAAGGGTAAAATAGTCATTTGACGTATCTAATAATTTATTTGCATGTTAAATGATTTAATTATTTTATTTTACTATTTTATTGACTAGTTAATAAGTACAACAGAATTAGTATTTAAAATAGATGATAATGTGAATATTTTGGCCTCAAGGGCATTTTGGTCATTTTTTTTTATCAAAAGTGCCTAAGTGTGAATAATTGAGTCTAGAATGACCTTAGTATGTGTTTAATGATTAAAAGTGGTATTGATATTAATTGTGGTTGTCTCAGCTATTTGAAAATAAGTTAAAATGGTTAAGTATGAAAATTAGATCTATATAACTAATATGTGATTTTGTGGTCAGCTTAATAAAATACTAATTCTTAAAGTGAAATACTTCAAGATCGGGAATGGTGGCTCTTTAGGGGTCGCTACCCTAAAGACATGGTTTAACCTACTGTTGATTATGGATTTTGTTGATGTGCCTTAATGCCCCAGATAGGTCCTATATCTTATTCTATTTAATTCTATGGACTTAGAGAGAGTATGCATAATTATGGATTAGGTGTTCTTTTCGGTAGGGTATTATACTACCTTCATGTGACAGTGCTACCACGATTCTTTAGTGTCCTTAGATTGATAGTTAGTAGGATAATGTGTTGTCTTGATGCATCAGTATGACTAGAGTACTTTAGTGTCTCCGAGTTTGATGTGATTTGCCTTTGAGTAAATGAAAAATAATATTATTGGATGGAAATGATTATTGAATTGGCCGGTGGTAGCCTCTGTGCCTAACTATGTTTCAGGAGTAGCTTTTGTGCTTACTTATGATTCAGCAGTAGCCTTTGTGCCTAGCAATGGTTCGGTAGTAACTTTAGTGGCTACCCGTGGTATGTAGTAGCCATTGTAGCTACCTATGGTCCGATAGTAGCATTTGTGTCTACTTGTAGTCTAGTAATAGTCTTTAATCCCTACATGTGATGTTAGGAATTTGATTGGTATTATGTCTTTGAACCTTACCTATGATGTTATGGATTTTATTGGTATTATGAATTTGAGCTTTACCTATGGTATTATGAATATTATTGGTCATATTGAGACATGAATTATATTGTGATGGTTATAGTTATTCTTTTAAGATTGATTCTAATCATTATTTCAGATAGCATCTCTTGCATGCTTGGTTGGTAAGTTTTGTTACATTATACATAAAAAAGTATGAGCAATATGTATATTTGTTGTTATTGTATAACTGATATAATTATTGTATTTTAATCATCGTATGAATATTTCAATGTTTATACTATGTATTATTGCGATCCCATTTATGTGTTCCATACAAGCTTTTCATATTAGTTTTGTATAATGGGTTACTCAACACCGTTATACTAAAGGGTTCCTTTTCATGGGCCATTGCTTATTCATCTAACAATGGTGTTTGCATGTTAGCATGTGATATCAATTTAAGGCTAGTGTTGGGGTTAAAAGTAGGGTTATCTAATGTTTACGTAGTATCTTATGATCGTGATAATTTTGTACTTTCATATTCTTAGGTAATTTCTTTTCACTAAATTTTTGTAATCATTAATCTTTTGTCTTATTTGGATAATGTTAATTTATTTTATTTCCCTTTACTTTGAATATAACACCCCAAAAATTTACTACTGAAAATTTTTATTTTATTTAAAAATTACTGAAAGCAAAAATCATAAATTTCGGAGATATTACTGCCACACTTAGTACCAGATTGATTTCCTCCTACCGTTCCAATACCTAGTGCTAAGGCTAAAAAAAGAATATAGCATGATTTGCATAAATTCAGACTTTCACTTAACTCAAAGTAGCGCATTAAGTTTATTACAAGAGGTAAACCCCACTATTAGTGGTTACCAAAGTAAAATCATTTAAACAAAGAAATAAAAGGTTAACAGAGAAATCCTAAAATCTTTTCGGACAATCCTTACACTCCTAACCAATAATAGCTTGAATAGTACCTATAAGGAACACTGCCCATTGAATAAATAGGAGCCCATAAATGGAACCCTTCAGTACTATGGTACTAAGTAACCTTTTATACCAAACTGAAAGGTAAGGCCCATATGCAATACACCATACATAACGGTGTAAAAACGATAACATACGCAAGCATAGAGATAATCGTAATTGACATAAGAGATAATATGCAATGCAACACCACATATAATAGGAAATACATAATACAAGGTCCATTTACTTAGCAATTCGATCACATACCAAGAGAGAGGCAGACACCAAGGCCAAACTTATAATATATCAATGGATCATAAAGGCAAAATCAATACTTTTGGTCTTCAGCCATCAATTAAACATTATCTCTCAAATTATATCCATATGAGTACAGGGACTCCACTATTACAACCGATGGACCGAAAATACTCCTTCAAGGTAGAACGCACTTGACCACTATTATAGTTAGTGGACCGAAAATGGTACTTTAGGGCAAAATACACTCGACTACTATTATAGCCGGTGAACCGAAAATACCCTAACTCACATGGTATTCTACTACAGTTAATATCTTTTCCATGATTTATTACAATACAAAGTTTGGTTTATCAAGCTCGGAACCCCCACTATTATAGACGCTAGATCGAAAAACATACTCCAAGATAAAACGCATCTGACCACTATGATAGCTAGTGGATTGGAATACACTCCAAGGCAAAATGCGTATGACTACCATTATAACCGGTGGACTGGAATACACTCCAAGAAAAACGCTTCTGGCCACTATTATAGCCCGTGGACCAAAAAACACTTTGCCCTCAACATGGCTCGATGATCTTTTACTTTAAGTAATTAGTGCTTTACTCGTGTCTTATTCCACACACAACCCTACCTAGATATGCATGCCCTTCCAAGGACTCCCGACTCACATCCCAAACTTTTGAATGACTCGGTCCCCTATCTTGTGACCTCTACACTCCCCATGACCTCAAGGCCTCTGATGCCACATTCCCCTACTCACCAAGAATCCAATTTCCCACACATGTGGGTCCAAGCCCACTCTCCCATATCTCCACCTTAGCTCACCATCATCTATTAGGGTTTCCCTTAGAATCCATAATCTGGTCTATATGGCCCTAACCTCCCCTCATCATACATGGCTCATGCTCCCTTCATTTCCAACATCATCACACCACTCAACCAAACCCAACATCATACCCCTACTTACCGTCCTTCACATGTGATAGTGAAACCCTAGTTGGCCATCCCAAAACCCTAGTACTTCTCCTTTCCTTATTCCACCCTCTCCATCCACACACACTCTATTCTTCTTTCCATTTGACTCATCCCCCTTCATTGGACGCCCTCCTAGTCTCAAAACTTACTCTAACCATTCATCATCAACCTCTCCACACACTTTCCCCACTTAGGGTTTCCCTACAAACCTTAGACAAACCTTTCATGCACACTTCTAACAACCCACGTACTATTTTTCACTTATGGACTCTAATCACTCAAAATACTCCTCCCTCACCTTACTTAGATCTTAAATCACCTTTTTCCATGTAAATTTTACCTCCATAAAAGACTAGTTACCCCATGCAAGATTTACTCCAACCTTTCATTTTATTCCTATTATCCTTTTATTTATCCACTCATAAGTCATAAAGTACTTATGTCTTCCTCACTTCCCTCTAATCACTCCACTTTCTTTGTTTCTTTTAGCTCCATACAACCTCACCATATTACCTAACGACTCCTAGCATGCATGTTATATTAGGGAAATAATATATAAGGGCATAACATAAAATATAAGTCATATCACCATATTATACATGTCAAAACATATATACAACTTAACTTAGCTCCATATTTCGCAAGTTGCGCTATAAGCATATAGTCCATAACCACATAACATACAAGCATATAACACACAATTTAACTTTAACCACATCTTTACAATATACACAATTATACTTAAATAAGTTAGATTGAGGCCATAAACCCCTATTTTATTATATAATATCCCTTATGTCTTACTATAGAGACTTATTAAAGCTATTGTCATGTTATATATAATTTACCGATTTACCCATTCATACTTACGAAATTATTAAAATACCCCCTCATTTAAAAAAGTTACCAAGTTTTTTTCTTTTTACTTGTCAGGTTACCCTTCATACTTGTATAAATACCTAAATAACCTTTGTATTTGTTAAACTACTAAAACTACTAAATTACCCTCCATACTTATCAATTTACGAACTTTACCCTTCATATCTATTACAATTACCAAATTGTCCTTTTGGTTAGTTAAATTACTAAATTGCCTATTTTTAGTTAAATTACCAAATTTCCCTTCATACTTATTAAAATTACCAAATTGCCCATCTTACATACTAAATTACCATTTTACCCCTGTTACTCAAAAATTACCAAGTTACCCTTCCTTTATGCTAAATTATCAAAATATCCTTCTTACTTATTATTTTACCATTTTTCCCCTTTTGTTCATATAAATTACCAATTTTCCCTTCTTATGCCAAATTTACTAAAGTAGCCTTTCCACATCAAATATTAACATCCATGGTCCATATGCATCATCTAACACCATCAACTATTATTATTTATTATTAATTTCATTACCACCTACCACACATACTTATTTAAGCCACTCCTTTTATACAGGAGAAATTATTAAAATGCCCCTAGGGCTCAATTAACATTACCTATGCTACAAATAACCACATTAGCTTATCATATCATATACATGCATTTAACATTATCATGAATTATAAGGATCCTTCCTTAACTATCATTTCAACATGCTTTTCATTTCAACAACCAACATATGCTACAAATCATAATATACTTAACATCATACAACATGCATATAAACATGTTTAAAAACCCTAATGTGCTAGCTTACGTATATCCACACATTTTAGTAGTGTATAATAGTTAATTTATTTCCAACGATAATTAAACCTTACCGGTAACCCAGTTAAAGGTTTGAGTTTTGATTAGTAAAAATTAATACCTAAAAATAATATAAAAAATTAGCATATTAGAAGTAGAAAATTAAAAGGATAAATTTTTATCAAAAGTTTAATTAATACATACTAATACTAACTATTTTTATACCTCAAAAATTAACCAAAATTTTCCAAAGAGATGCAATAGACTCACGCTGCATGGCAGGGTGAGCTGTAGGCACAACATGGAAGAAGTTAAGGGTCGAAGAGCGGGATAAGAGAAGAGAGGAGGGCTGGTTTGGGTAAGGGTTTTGGGGTTGGGTTAAGGATTTGTGGAAGGGAGTGAGAGTGATGGCTGGGTGTGGGGAGGGAGTAGGGGCGTAAGCGATGGTTGGGGTTGAGGATAGGTGGCTCAAGGCAGCAAAGATGACAACTACGGGGCTGGGAAAATGGGTGCAAGGAAGGGCAAAGAAGAAGAAGGAAAGGAAAAGAAGAGAAGAAATGAGGGGGCTGCAGGGGATTTTCGGCCAAGGTGAGGTAGGGTGGTGGTAGGGGAGGTGCCAAGGAGTTTATGGGTGGTCATAGCTACAGCAGAAGAGGAGGAATGGAGGCACACGGTGTTGGTGCAGGGTGAAAGCCAAAAAGGGGGGAAGAAAAAGAAAGGAGAGGAAGGGTGACTATAGAGGTGAGTAGTGGTTGTTGGGTGGCGCAAGGATGTAGCGAGGGGTTTTAGGGGTGGCTATGTTGGTCAGTTGGGCAGTAGAAATAGTGGTTGAGGGTAGAGACACAAAATAGGGGAGGTAGGAGGAGAATGAAGGAAAGAAAAATGGGCTTTATAGGGAGGGAAAGAAGAGACACAAGGGAAGGAAATGGGTAGTGGAGAAGAAGAAAAAGAAGAGGGAGAGGAGGGGAGGTAGGGGAGCTGGGATATGTGGTCACAGGGGGAGAGGTTGTAGGTCGGGGTGTAGGGTGGCAAGAAAGGGAAGGAAGAAAAGGGAAAGGAAGGGGCATATGAGAGGGTTATTTTTTGCTCAAAAATGGAAGGGAAAGGGACGAGGGAGAGAGGGAGAGATAGAGCTACCATGGCAAGGTTGTAGGGGGCTGGTTGCAGGCTGTGCAAGCTGGTACAACGTCGATGGTCAAAGAAGGAAGGAGAAGGGAAGAAGAAAGGATAGGGGAAAGAAGGCAAGCCAACTGGGTGGGGGAGAAAGAAGGAGATGTGCCGACCCATTCATGTGAGAGAGAAGAGATAAAGGAGGTGTTGTTGGGATGGCCCAACCAGTGGGGGAAAGAAAACAAAAAGAAAAAAGAAAAAGGGAGGTGATGTGTAGACGGTGCAGGATAGGAATAGAAAAGAAGAGAAGATGAGAGGCCATGGCCCAATAGGGGAAGGCAGGCTAAGTGGCCCAAAAGAAGAATAAAATAAGAAAAGGAAAAAGGAGGAAAAGAAAAAGGAAGGAAAAGAATATGGCTAATTTTTTTTTAAAGAAATTCAATAAATATTGGAGTGTCATTAATGGGATTTTAGCAGTAGCAACCATTTTGGATCTCCGATTTAAAATGAAATTGACGGAATGTTATTATTCCTTGATTTTTTTTGTACTTATGATAAGGTAGAAAATTTTCATATAACATGTTGTGAGTTATTTTTTGAGTACGAGGAGAAATTGAAGTGCATAGAGAGAAATACAAGTATATTTTGTGGTTTAACTATTTATAGTCATACTTCCTATGGTAGAAGTTCTAATTTGGGTTCTAAAGGAGGAGACATATATGAAAAGTAGTTAACGAACCATGGTGTCACTAATTCATCACAAAAGAATGAGTAAGACTATTACTTAGATGAGGTTGTTATGCTAAGGATGGAGGACTTTGATGTTTTTTCATGATGGAATACAAACATTAAGTATTCAATTTTACAAAATATGGCTACAGATATGCTCGCTATAGCTATTTCCATAGTTTATTTAGATTTTTCTTTTAGCAATAGGAGTTAGTTTATTACTTCTCACCGCAATCGGTTACATCAAAATACTTTAAATCACTAATGTGTGGTTGAAAATTAGCTTTGGTTTTGAGGATGAGGAGTCTGGTAATGGTGAAAATGTGGAAAAGTTTAGATGCTTATAAATTTTATAATATTATTAGTAAATGTACTTTGTGTGTGTGTGTGAATATATATGTTAAATATTTATTTTTACTTATTGATGTACCAAGTAGCTGCCTGATGATTTAAGTATGAGAATTCAAAAATAAAGATTGAAAAGTTCCTCATATCATAAATATCATTTGTGTTTTGCTAGTTTTTTTTTACCTTTTTTGGATATTATCTAAGAGTTTTAAGCAATATCATTATTAACATATTTTACTATATTTTTCTATTATGCCAATCAGATATATTTTGAATAATTTTCTTGTTAATAAAAAAATTGTAAAAGTCTAATAGGTAGAATTTTGCATATTGCTCCGTGATTAATTCATGTGAAATAGAGGTATGGTTGCTTTGGTAAAGGATAACTTGTCTACTTTAGCTACTAAGTTGAATATTTATTCATTTTTTCTATTATTTATATACAATTCGATGTTAAAAATTAGTTATGTAGATAAATTGTGCATAATTAGAAATTTTGGTAGGTAAATGAGTAATGATAATGGATAAATGGGTAATGTTAATGAATAAACAAGTAATTTTAATCTATTGGGTAATGGGTTTGGTGGGTGATGGATTATCAATTGAATATCGGGCAACTGCCAAATACAGATATGGGTGAGTTGAAAGATATCTATTTAGGTACGAGTACTGATATTATTAAATATTTTTTATCGAGTTTGGGTACAGGTAAGGAGTACTGTAACAACACCAAAATTCACTACTGAAAATTTTCATTTTATTTAAAATTTAGCAAAAGAAAAAATAAAAAATTATAAATTTCGAGGATATTACCGCCACATTCAGTACCAAACCGGTTTTCTCCTGCCGTTCCAGTACCAAGTGCTAAGGCTAAAAGAATAAAATGCAATTTACCCTAATTCAAACTTTATTTAAATTAGAGTAGCGCAAATAGTTTCATACAATAATAAAACCCACCAATGATGGTTACAAGAATAAAATTAGTTATTGTAATACCTCATTTTTCAAAACCATAATTATAAATTAATAATCGTATGATTAGTTATTATTATTACTTTAGAGGGTTTAATTTTAAAAGTATTATTATTTTTCATATTATTTCGACGGTTTAAGTATAAATTTAATTAGGTTAAAATTTTGATAGAGATTAGGTTATTTAAATTAATCCTAGTTTTTACCTGTAAATATTATTTTAAATTATTTTATTAATAATCTTTTAATTCGTAATCTAAAAATAATTTCCTAAGAATTATTTCCAATTATTTTACTCTTTCCGATTATTTTTAAAACCTATCCTTATCCGGATAATTTTTTCCGAACTATTTTTATATCCGATATTTTAATCTATCTAAATTAAATTTAAAACTAAATAAATAAACTCCTAACTTGTACTATTATTTTGCCCCTACTCTACCCTTCACTGTGCCCAAATATCTTCCTCTAATATTTTCCTGTCTCCCTCATTTTCTGACTGACCCATCCCCTAGCTTGTATACATATGCACGCCTCATGTCTGCATTTATACACACATATCCACGCTACATACTTACACACTCTGCACACACGCACATACACTCCACCAACCAAACAAGCTCCCCATCCAAATTATTTCGACTAAACCCAACCAAACAGCACCCTTACTCCCCGCTTTCTTTTTGTCTGGTTTTCCAACCAAATAAGCCCCAGGCCTATCATTATACATATACACATGCACACATACAACCTCCTCCCTCTTCTTCTTCATCCAGCAAACCCTGCCTTCCTCGCAGCCCCTGTTTTTCTCTCACCCGGCAGCCGCAACATTGCACTAGCCACCATCCTCCCCTCTACGTCTCCCCGTTGCCCAACCCCTGCACCATGCACCCAGCCCCCTACAACCCCTGTTTTTCTCCCACCGAACCCAACGCCACGCAGCCACAGCACCATCGACCCCTCACCGCACACTCCACCCCGACGACACTTCCCCAGCCTCCCCTAGTTCCCTCGTGGCCCCTTCTCTGCATGCTCACCACACGCACACATACACCCAGCTCCCTGACTATATACACACCCAAACAACCCCCTCTCTACATGCATACACACACATACGTATACTCCTGACTCCCACTACAGCCCTCCACCTTCTTCTTGCCTCCCCATCGCAACCCCTGAAACCCCTATTTTTTTTCTCCCATCGAATGTAGCCCATCAACTCCACCATCGTCCGCAGCCTTTTCCGAGTTGTCACCCCTCTCGGCCTCTAACTCCCCTCCTCCTGTGCCTTTCCACTCCCTGCAGCAACCGCCTACAGCCCTAGTAGCTCCAGCCCACCACCATTCTCCTCCTCCTGCGTCACCCAACAGCTGCAGCAGCCACCAACCACCAGCTACCACCCTGCCTCCCAGCACCCAGCCCCTGCACCGCATCACCTCCATCACCCCGACCTCAGCCTGCATTTGCAGCCCCGTCGCCTAAACATCCCCGACCACCTCGCACTTAACCCTGCCTTCCTGCAGCCAACCAACCACCGCAACACATCTAGCTATCTCAACACCCAGCTACCCTGCTCACACTGTCCTCCCCAGCCAGCCACCACCAGCGCAACCGACCAACCCCCTCAGCTAGCCCCCGAGCCACCCCTACCGGCCAACCTCCCCACTGCCCTTCATTTTTCAAGCGTGCATGGCTCACGCTGCATGTGCAACGTGAGTTGTGTGTAATTTAATAATAATAATAATAATAATAATAATAATAATAACAACAACAACAACAAAAAAATAATAATAATAATAATAATAATAATAATAATATATTGGTACCCATTTTAAGTTTAAGGGTATTTTAGTAATTTTAAAAAAATGAATATTTTTATATTATAATTATTATTTTACTTGATAGATATTAATTCGATAATTTCAGTATTATTTTTAGGTACGAAAGGTTGATTAGCGGGATCTGATAACTTTAGTAGGATACCGCTATTTTTGCATTTTTTCTGGAATTCAGGAAACCGTTATACCCTACTAAAATTATAAATATTGCGTGATAACACATTAGGATTTTCGGTGGATGAAATATGTTAAGCATAATTTATTTTGATATAATTATGTGTTAATTATTATTATCATAAAATTGATAAAATGAGTATGTTATCTTATGTAAATTATGATGAGTACGAAAGTATTATTGACGAAAAAATAGCTTGTATGGTAATTATGTATAAAATAATAGGTTGAGCATAATTATGAAATAATTATTATGGATGTGTGCCCTAGAGGAAATTTAGTTATTTTTATGTATTATGATATTTATCCTAAAAATCATGTCTAATATGTATTAGTTGTCATAGAGCCTGTGAGTATGTGTTTTGGATGGATTAAATGTGTGAAAAATAATTTTATGTGCAAAATTATGTACAAGGGTAAAATGGTCATTTGACATATCTAAGAATTTAAATCGCATAAGAAATAATTTGTTTATGGTTTTTTAGCCTTTTCATGGCAAATGAATAAATTAAAATAGAATTTGTATTTAAATAGATGATAATCTGAAAATGTTGGTCTTGAGGGTATTTTGGTCTTTTTCGACCTAAAGTATCCAAATGTGAATAATTAAGCCTAGAATGGCCTTAGTATATTTTAATGTTGGCTTCGAACTTGACCTTGATTATTGTTGTCTCAGATGATTAGAAATAAGTAAGAACGGCTAAGTATGAGAATTGAATTTATCTGTATTATATGTGATTTTGTGGTCACCTTAATACTATAATAATATTTAAAGTGAAATACTTCAAGATCGGGAATAGTTGCTCCTAGGGGTCACTACCATAAGGACGTGGTTTAGCCCACGGTTGATATGGATTTTTGCTGGTGTACCTTAGTGCCCCAGTCAGGCCCTACATCTTACTCTATTTTGTTTTGAGGACTAATAGAGGGTATGCATACTTATAGATTAGGTGTCCTTGTTGGTAGGGTACTATGTTACCTTCATGTACCAGTGCGACTAGGGTACCTTTGCGTCCTTAGGTTGATAGTCGGTAGGATACTGTGTTGCCTTATTGCATTGGTATGACTGGAGTACCTTTGTGTCTTCAGGTGAATTGATCTCCCCTCGAGAAAGTAAATAAAAAAATGGAAATGATATGATTTGATGGAAATAATGATTATCGGATTATTAGATTGTTTGGTAGCAACTTTCTTGCCTACTTGTGGTTTCGGTAGTAGCCTTCGTGCCTACCTGAGGTTTTTTGTGGTTTCGGTAGCAGCCTTTGTGCCTACCTATGGATTTGGTAGCAGCCTTCATGCCTACTTGTGGTTGTTTTATATCTATAAGCATACCTGTGATATTATGGATCTTATTATGTTGTACCTGTAAGCTTACCTTTGATGTTATGGATTTATTATGATGTATCTGTAAGTATACATGTGATGTTATGGATTTATTATGTTGTACCTGTAAGTATACCTAGGATGATATGAATCTTAGTAAATTGTACCTGTGAACATACCTATGATGTATGTGATTGTTTGGGATTTATGCTGAGACATGAATTATGCTGAAGTTAGGTTTTAATTATTACTCAGAGAGTATTTTTGGGATGTTCAATAATAAGTTTGGTTGTGTCAAATGATTGAATATGAGTAGTACGTGACCTTAATGGAATTTGATCATCTGAGTAATTATTGTATCTTAATCATCGTATGTATATGTATATTCCTTATACCATGTTAATTGTATGCCTTGCACGTGTTCCATGCTGATTTGTTATATTGGTTTGGTATAAAGGGTTGCTCAGTACCGTAGTACCGAAGGGTTCATTTTTGTGAGCCCCTACTTATTCAATGGGCAGTGGACTTTGCAGGTCAGCCTCTGAGCTCAGTCAAATGCTGATAGTTCGGATTTGAGAGCGTAGGACTATCCGGTGTTTCTTTTACTATCTTATTTCCGGTTGTATTTGGACTCTTGTGTCCTCCTGTAATTTCTCTCTCGAGTTTCATAGACTGCTAACATCGTTTTTAATTAGCAGTATTTATCTAAATTTCTCTCTATCCTGATTTCTGTAATCATGATATTAATTTAAGTGGATTAATGATTTTAGCCTTAGCACTTGGTATGATAATGGTAGAGGAAACCAGAATTGTACCAAGTGTGGCGGTAACACCCTTTGTTTTTATTGTTTTAGCTTCCGCACTTAACTCTGTAAACAAAAGTTTTCAGTTGTAAATTTTGGGGTATTACAGTTACCCAGGAATTAAAAGGAGGAAGAGAAACCCTAAAAGTTTTTTTGGATAATCCTTACGCTTTTTCCCGTTGTCCACTTGAATAGTATCTGCAATGGACCTGCAAGGGACACTGGCCATTGAATAGATATGAGCCCACAAAGGGAACCCTTCAGTAATTTGGTACTGAATAACCCTTTAAACCACATTGAAAGGTAGGCCCACATGCAACACATAATACATGGACTATATATGATAATAGCATACAGACTAATACACAAGGCAACACCTTATACAATGGCACATACATAACACAAGATCCATGCACTTAACAAATCCATCACGTACCTAAATTAGGACAAGCACTGAAACCAACTTAGGTCATATCAATAGATCATAACACTAAATCAATACTTTTGGTCTTAAGATATTATTCAATCATTGTCTTTGAATTATATCCATGTTAGTACGGGAGCCCCACTATTATAGCCGGTAAACCGGAAACAAACAGGGCAAAATGCACCTGATCACTATTATTCGCAGGTGGATCAGTCTCTAAGGCTCCTTGCACCTGGCCACTATTATTTGCCTGTGGACTGGTTTGGTCCCTACTCACATGATGTTCCACTGTAAGTGATTAGTGTCTTCCCATGATTTATTAGGGTCCCACGTTTGGTTTATTGAGCTCAGGATCCCCTACTATTATAGATGGTGGACCAGAAGCATATAGGGCAGAATGCACCTGACCACTATTATTCGTCTGTCGACCGGTCTCCATGACATCTTGCACTTGGCTACTATTATTCACCGATGGACTGATTTGGGCCCGGCTCAATACTCTTTCACTTTACATAATTAGCACTTTATTCGTGTCTTATTAAAAGGTCCATTTATTCAATTCGAGGGAAGGGGAAAGGTTGTAAATTCAAAGACACAAAGATATACTAAACATAGAATCAAGCATTCCATATCAAGAATCATGGTATACACAAAACCCTAACACATACTTCAAACATATCTAATACACATTTTCATGCACACCTACTAACCAGGTACCCCTTGCATAATTATGATATAACACCATATCACCCCCTTAATTATCCATCCAACCCTAAGTTATGCCATGTTCTTATGATACTCCCTACTTATCAAATACCTTTATCTTATTATTCAATATTACTCATGTCTTATTATGAAACTCCTTTAATCCATTGACGTGTTAAACACAAGTTACTGATTTACCCCCATCATCCTTACAAAATTATTGAATATCTTTTCTTTGTAAAACTACTAAGGCACCCCTTTTTATTTGCCAATTTATCATATTATCCTCCATGTTGCATAATTACCAAATCAAGAATATGCGCATAACAATACATGTAAAAATATTTTCCATGCAACAAAAAATACTTCGCTTGCAGTCTCCATTTCATCTCATCAATCATAACATCTTTAATAGTATAATTGTCAACAATTAGTGTTGTGAGCATTGTATCAATATTCCAATCCAGCAAAATAGTTTACAAAATATCATAAATAAATTTAGTTTTGTGAGGAGCATAAACATATATGAACATTAACAAAGATAAAAGGAGACAAAACAACAAATAAAAATGAGAACGACACTTTTTCACATAGTATTAACATCAAAACTTGTAATTGAATATATATAAAATTAAACGTACCTGAGTATTTGGATATGTAAGTTTCATTGAGTATCAATCTAATGGGTTGTTATAATCATAAAACCCTTCTTTTGATTTTGAGCGGTCCATATGTCAGCATTAATTGAAATCTAATTCTTAATACTATGTAATAGAGACATTATCTAATTTTTCTCAAATTCAAACATCTTAAGGATATCACTCTTTAATTTATTCATTTAAATCAACTTAAAAAATGATTGAAGACCTGACACAAACTTCTTAAATCCTTGATGTTCCACTATAGAAAGTGGATACTCATACATGACCACTATATGATACAAGTCTTGCATTGAAACTTCTTGATTAAATTCATATCATTGTCTTTCCCTTTACTTACCCCTTTTGAGTAAATTAAAACTTGTTTTGGCCTACTCCTCGCGTAACCTTTAAACCTACGCACTTTTTTATATGCTCATGAAAATGAAAAGTGTCATTCTTGTGATCCTCGCTTAAAATTTTATTACAACCTCTATAAAATGGCCTTCTTCTTCCCATTAGTATCCACCACATTAAAATGTTCACGTACAACTAAAATTTTCTTTATATTTTCCCTCTAGAGTAATTTTTGCACTTCTGCATCTTCCTCATTTGTAGATGCCTCAATAGTAATAGGGTTACTATTCATAGTGGATCAATATGGAGGTATTGGACTTAGTGAATTGGTAGTGCTAGAACTATTTTCCATCCCTAAACCTAAGGAGTAAATTATGAAATCACACAAAACATTAAAAATTCACAATATCAAATTCAAATGATTTTACATATATTACAAACATTAGGCAAATAAAATTGCATAAGAATTAATATTGAGGACCATATAACAATAAATAGAATAGTCAAGCTTAGTTATGCCATTAACTATGTCATTAAGGTTGTTAGGTGGGTCACACAAGATAAAACCAAAGAGATTGCAAAATAAAGGCCAGTGATGATAAGTTTGCAAAATAATTTCAATTCATACTAAGATTTCTGTTAATATTCATGTTGATTTTTACCATCTTATTTCCTAAATTACCAAACAAAAGCTACAAGTTTGAGGTAAAATTAAATCATACAAGCAATAAAAACAAGAAAATATAAGCGTTATGCCATTACCCAAAAGTATAATAGTGAGATTTTAGGCTCCAATGATCAAATTACAAGAAAATAATGGAACCCCCTTTTGTTGACAAACCTTTCTATTATTTTTTGTGTCACCATCTAAAGCACCACACTCAAACATTTTCAATTGTATTTTAGACTACATCCATCCCATTTCTAACAATAAAATTTAAAATATGCTCAACACAATGCATGTGAAAATATTTTCCATGCAACAAAATGCACTTTGCTTGTAATCTCCTTTTCATCTCATCAATCATAACATCAATGGTAGTACAATTGTCAACGGTTAATGTTGTGAGTTTTATAAAAATATTCCAACGCCACCAAAACAATTAACAAAACATCAAAGAGAACTTCAACAGTGTAGGGAGCAGCAACATATACAAACCTTAACAAAGATAAAACAAAACAATACAATAAATAAAAATGAGAACAACACATTATCACATAGTATAACATCAAAACTTAAAATTTTATATGGATAAAATATTAAATTGAAATGAATATCTGACTTTGTAAGTTCCATTGAGTATCAATCCAATGAGTTGTTATAGCCATAAAACCCTTCGTTTGATTTTGAGTAGTCCATGTGTCGGTAGTAATTGAAATCCGACTCTTATTATAATGTAATAGGGAAATTATTTTATTTTTCTCAAATTTAAACATCTTAAGGATATCACTCTTTAATGTTTGCTTGAAATCAACTTAAAATAGGCTTGAAGACCTAACACAAACTTATTAAATCCTTCATGTTCCATTATAAAAAGTAGATATTCATGTATTACTACCATATTACACAAGTCTTGCCTTGAAACTTCTTGATTGGATTTAATGATCATTATCTTTCCCTTTTTTGAGTGAATTGCAACTTGTTTTTGCCTATTTCTCATATAACCTTAAAACCTACACACTTCTTTATATGCTCATGAAAATGAGAAGTACCATTTTTGGGACCCCCACTTAAACTTTTATTACAACCTCTATAAATGACCCTCTTCTTCCCATTAGTCTCCATCGTATTAAAATGTTCCCATACTATTGAAGTTTACTTTCTTTTTTTCCCCTAGAGTAGGTTGTTGTAATTCCACATCCTTATCTCCCTCATTTGTATATGGCTCAATATTAATAGGGGTACTAACTGCAGTGGATGAATATGGATGTATTTAACTTGGCGAATTGATAGTACTAGCTCCAATTTCCACCCCTAAATCAAAGGAAAAAATTATGAAAGTACATAAAACATCAAAAAATTCACAATATCAAATTCAAATGATGTTGTATATATTACTAACATTAAGTAAACAAAATTGCATAACAATTATTATAATTTTTATTAATTCCAAGATTATGATCACAATATTATCATAATAACTTTTGTAACCATAGAGCCATTTGCTAATCCATTTTGCATATCAATAAGGAATTATACATAACTTTGTCATGATAATTTTCTTAATTCCATTCATGTTTTAAGTTTTACTTATACAAAAAATAATATATTTATTTTAACCATGTTTGTAATATGATTTTCAACAAACAAGATTCCATTCAACAAGGAAATTACAAATAATAGATATTAACATTATAACTTAAGATATACCATCCCATTCCATTTAGTGAAAACACTCTTCGGAATGACTAACTTATGATGGCAGTTAGCAAATTGCATATGACTAGTTAGCTACAACAAATAACAATATAGATAGGAATTTTCTAACAAACAACATGCTAGATTCTTTGATACCAAAGCTCCAATGACATCTTTGCTATAGAAGAAAAAATTAAAATCTCACCCAATCCGTGAATCTACTCTTTTGCTTAAGAGTTGAAGCCTTCGTCTGGCTTGAAGGTCATCCTTGTCTGCAATGATTTTGACTGAATGACCGAGGAGAAAGCACTTGAGAAGAAGAATAACGGTCAATTGAGAAGAAAAATAATTGTCAACTATTTGAGAGGAGGAGGAGGCCAGAGGGAGACTTCATCTAATGATGGTGGGGCAACGAGATGTCACGGGTGAGACGGAGTTGATGAGATGTTGCTCGTGACTAGTGAGATGTAGTGGACGACATGATAGTCAGTGACAGCACAACATAAACACACAACCACTGAATGAATGAGAGAAGGACGTGCCGAGACTGAGAGGAAGACTAGTCTGACATTATGACTCGCGTGGCCTTAAGGGCAGAGTAGCTTGTGTCGGTTGTGTAGTTGCCAATAGGTAGGGAAGGGATGGTGTCACATCGAGCGCACACAACAGAGAGGAAGACTGGGAATGTCAAACGCCGTCATGGAAGAAATGAGGTTTGAGGAAGAAGGAGCACAAGGGTAAGTGGTAACAAGGGCAAGCCTAACTTGTTATTTTTACTACTTGTTATTTCTAAATGAAGGGTAAAATAGTCTTTTTTACTACGGGTAAACAGATAGGAGTATGGATACGGATATAGAAGCAGGTACGAATTTGGATACCTCATATCCATATCCATACCCGCACTTGACAGATTTTTTAATTCCCTTTCTTATCTATATCTATATCTATTTATCCAAATTCATTTATGTATCCGCTAGATAAAATTTGTTGGGTTTTAAGTAAAACTCACCTAATTGCCTTCCTTCTCATTATCACTGTTGCCCTTTAGCATGAGTTTTTTATTTATTTAATTTTCTTGTCATTTTCTCTTTAATTTTAGAATAGCATTAATTTTTAACACTCGTGGAATGTATGCCTCTTGTATTTTGATCAATCCATTTATTTGGAAAAAAGTTAGATGAAACTATAATAATACATATTAAAAAATATTTATTATTATAATTTGTATGTTTAGAAAATTAATAATATAATATAATTTTTATGATCTAATCTAATCTAATCCATGCTAATATAATACAAAAATAAGGTGAAAGGAACAAAGTCTTACTATTTTAGTTTTATTTATTGTTATATGGGTTACATGTCATATTTTTTAAATAAAATTTTACTAATAAGATAGTTTATTTATTTTTATGTAGCAATTTATAAATATACAATATTGTCTTTATAGATTGAATTTGACTTTAGGTTGAATCTAAATTTAAATTTATGTCTAACTATTAGTTGGGTTTGGATTGGATTCAGGTCAGCTTCTGTTAGGATTAGATAATTTTAGGTTGAGTTCTTTTAGGTATGAGTCATTATTCACCTTTAAGTTTGGCTAATCAAGTTCTTTTGAGGCAAATTATTTTGTGTTGGGTTGGTATGGGTACACATCAGTTTTTGGATAGTTTAAGACTTAAGTTTATTTAATTTTTTATATCAAAAATTAAGTTTATCTTTGAATTATTTTAATTGGATCATTCTTTCATGCTGAGTTAGCTTTATTGAGTCTATGAAATTAGATGAGGTGGTGGTAGAGATGAAAGTAGATGTGTGCATCGAGGTAAAGATGGGGCGATAGGTAATCTGTGCATTTCTTATTGGTAAATAATTATTCATACACATAAATAACTATACTTTTTCTTTGTATTTGATACATATTTTTTTTAACAAAATCAAATATAAAAAAAATACTCCCTCCACATTAAAATATATATTTATTCTATCACTTTATACACTTTTTAATAAAGTAAGAAAATTAATCTTAAAATTATACTATCACTCTTTATTAAAAAATAACAAAAAAATTAATGTATATATAATTAAAAAAAAGAGTAAAAATAAAAAATAAACTTTTATTTTTTTAAAATAACTTTTTTTATATATAAAAATTTAATAAGACAATAATTTCTTTTTGTATCAAAAAGAATATTTTCCAAAAATTTGTGACAACCAAATAGAAGGGGGGAAAAAGTCCCGTCCCCCCCCCCCCCTCTTTCCTCGTATTTTTCTTGAACTATAAGGATCATTTTTCTTACATGGAGCCTAAATAAATTAACGTTGAACATGTGCCGGCTATACTTTCTCGGATTGCCAGACAAAAGAGCCCGGGAGGGCGGTCGTTTAGGACCATAGGATTTCCGAAATACAAAACTCGAACGCTGGCTTCCATCATGTCTGTCGTCTGTTTTCTTTAGTCACGGAAAGCAATAGAAAACTAAACTCTCCAACACATGGTGAACAATTAATGACAAAGAAATTTACAAGGTAATGAAAAACTGGTGTGGAAGACTGGCAGTTAAGCCTTCTCATGTGTACAGGCTTTCCCATTCAGCCACAAATGGAATAGCTCAAAGTCAATCATGAGTCTTCATAAGTTTTATGTACAATTACATGCTTCCAATACAATACAAGTCCTCCAACACTGGTATACACAAGAAATGGTCCCACCTTTAGAATGATACATGACCGTGCCATCACCAAAGCTATCGCTGAATTTTGGAGTAAAGGTCCTCGAGGGCCACGTACAGGGGCTCAGCTGCCTTCGGTCTATCCACCATGCCAAGCAAAATATCAGTGGGCGTAAGGTAAGGATCACCATAGAAGCGTAAATTGGTATCGATCCTCGTTGTGACGATATTTCCTTCCAACGAAACCCCAACAAATGCCCCTGCCATGTACAAGTACATAAAAGTAAATACAAAGCTGAAGAATAACTGATAGAAATATGAGGCTTCATCATGGTAATGAACTGGGTTTTCACGTTCTTGATTTGCTATTAACAGCATTAAGTTAAACATCGTTTTAAAAAAATTGTAGTTAATAACTTGAGCTCAGGTTTCAGTAGGCTATAGAGAAATCAACTATTCACATACAAACTGATAAAAAGATAAATCCTCCGACAAGAACAGTTTGGAAGCATCTACATCTGACGTACACAAAATCCCTGCAAGT
The DNA here is from genome assembly GCA_030549775.1 of Tamarix chinensis. Taxonomy (NCBI): domain Eukaryota; kingdom Viridiplantae; phylum Streptophyta; class Magnoliopsida; order Caryophyllales; family Tamaricaceae; genus Tamarix; species Tamarix chinensis. Next base: position 66,377,313 of record CM060182.1, read on the forward strand.
TCTTTAGGGTTTCACTTAACATGATGTTGAAAAATAAATATACGCGAATGATGACAAAAGTTGTGGGTGAACTGATCAATGTTAATGTCTCTATCTATGATCCTAATATCAGGAACATATTTCAGAGGCGTTGCCTGCACCCTGTGCATTGGGACTAATACATGAAATATAAAACGAATGAATAACGACAAGGAAAGTGCAAAACTAGGCTTCCACAGAAATAGGGAGCATGGAGAAGAGTTGTGATGCAACTAAATACAGGATGTGATGCAGTGCAATACAGATAGAAATGTACGAGTGCAACAGAAGTGGGAGCAATAAGAAGAGATGAGGAATTCAGGAAGGACAATTCAATTATAAAAGCGGATAATTTTTTCTGAGACAAAGTATGCTGCTGGTAACTTACTTTCTAAGGGAGCCTTGCCTAAGCAAAGACAGTCCTGTTCCCACTTGCCTAATGCATATGGCACAGGGTTGCAACAGTCATACATCACAAATTATAGTCCCTAATCTATGTCCAAAGACCATTTAACAATAGCAGGAAGGAACTAAGAGCAAAAGTTTGAACTGAAAATGATGCCTCTTAACGTAATAGTTCATCCAAATAGTCATACTAAAATTCCATTGCAAGTTAGACACATGCCTTAATAAATACTGATAAAATGTGCTAGACGGTGGCATAATGACGGGGAACTCCATTCAAACAAATATGATAAATGATAAGAGAAGGGGAAGGGGAAGGGACTTGCACCAACAATTAACTTCCAAAACAAATATTTAGATGAGGTCAATGCATCTTGCAGAGATATGTACCTTTGCTACAACTGTAAGTATAGCACATGCCAGACCCTTTATCACCAGCACGAAGATCTGCTTCAAGAACTCTTCCAACTGGGCCAGCTGCAGCACTGCAACCAGCACCTAAAGCAAAATGCATTCGACTACAGAAGGTCCTTACAGCTTTAGAATCATGTAACACGATGATGAAATCCATAAGCTCGCCTCCAATCTGGAAATGACATTAGAACAATAAGAAAACCATCACCAGGTATCTAAGACTGCCAGATAACCTTCCAGGGTTGCAAATAAAGCTGCATAGTAAAATAATCTCAAGTTATCTGCCTTTTTCTGCAACTCTTTATTAATTTATTATATATAATTAAATCAGTTTCAGGCAGCAACAGGTTTTTTCAATAGGGTGCACAGTTATCTTCCAGACTCCTATGAGTGCTGAAGGAAGCAGAATCAAATATCACAAGCCAATAAGTTCACTAAATGGTACTCGTTCAAGCCTTGACTCTGAGACTTGTTATATGTTTTGGGCAATAAATTTGGAATAATCGAGAGTAAAAATATGCAATATCGAGTTGAAAGTCAGTGAGATAGATGCCAATAAACAATTCCTATGTGTGCCCCCTAAATTCAAGTCATATAAGGAATACACAAGTAGCATGTCACTAACATTTTACATGGTTTGCCAAATCTTAGCCAAAGGAACTATTGTAATGAAAAGAAATAATCAAGCATGTACCTGAGCACCCCAGCCTAAACCAACTGAAGCAATCGCAGATGGTGCAGACCAAGTTCCATCTAATCTCCGAGAAACAACCAAGCCTGTACCAACCTTGTAAGTTACAAGCATACCCATTTTTGCAACAGTTAATATTGCCAAACCTCGAGCTCCTTTGAGGACTGCAGCTGGTATAGACTTTTCAGGATTTAACCTAGCAGCCTGAGCCCATCATGATAATGATAAGAACTTGACACACAAAAACACAATTAAACCGACTCTATGCCCAGAGTGCAAGTCTGGCAGTCTATTGAAAATGATAAAACTTAAAAACAATGAAACACAGATAAACTACATGCCTACCAGCGACCCTAGAAGACAGAAGAGAAGTACAACAATACAGGAAAGTGTCAGCTGAACTGAATCCTCAGACCCAAAATATGTTGATTGAATTTTTCTGCCCCAATAATTAAAGAGAGGAGAGAGACCACAAGCAAGATTATGGGGACGTGTTTCAACAAAGACAAAGCACAATAGTTACAATTCCTGTTACTAAACGTCAAGGGGAACTGGGGAAGTTACTTAAAAGACAGCATATATACCTCACTGTAGCTCCTCAAGGTAACAGATGCCTTGTAAATCTCATGCTCCATTGAGAAACCAACAGGAAGATTCAGCCACCCCCTCGCAGATGTCCAATCCATTACATCATGCTTTGCAACTTGCATTGCATTACTGATGGAATTAATCAGTACTCCCTGAAGAGGGTCGAGAAGATCATAACAGGCATCACAGACCCTCTGAGGATTCCTCTCTCGAAACTTCACAGGCATCAAACACCTTCCTTTAGTGCAGGCCCTACAAAAGATCCTGCCACAAAACCGACAATGATGTCTGCCACGAGTCAGCGCTGTGAAAGGTGCAGTGCACTGCATGCATACAGTAGTGTAGCTGTCTGGAAGCCACTCAGGGGGTTCAGCTTCCAAAACTTCCTTGAGGGCATTATAATTAAATCCATTTGGCTCGACAAGAGGGGGGGCACTAGGAATATATACCGAAGGGTTCAAAATACTATCTCCATTTTTTCCAGATCCAAGAAAAGAAACATTTGAACAAGAAAGCGGCTGACCCTGATTAGCACCCTTATTTTTACCCGTCACTATTGCAAGTAGTCCACCCAACACATTTTTCAAATTAACTTCTGGTGGATTATGAAGTTGTGGATAACTAACAGCATCTTCATTCACATCATATCCTTCATCAATATAATCTTCACTTTCAACGGAATACTGATAAGATTCAGGTTGTTTTGTGGAACAAAAGCCAGCAGGGTCACCATTGTCATTTGGCACAGTCCATGGAGAAACATTGTGAGTATCTCCCATGCCGTAGTCTTTTAAGTCCTCTTTTTCCAGCTCGGGTGGGAAACAATAAGAAGCTTTTTCTCCTTGTGTGACCATCAACTCTGCTACATAAGGTCAAAGATAAACTTGGCACAACTGCTGCATTACAGAAGGCAATTCCATCATAAGAAAATATGCTAGAGCAAGTTCATTAATATTATGACTCATATGACTGAGTTTAGGATCACACATTCTGCTGACAATATGTGACTTCCTGTCTCATTAAAATGAAATGAATATATACAAAATATATATCTACAAAGTTTAGGCTTCTCTATCAGATTCATGATTAGTTTGCTAGCATGTGATGAATTCCGATTCTATGGGGGAAAAGATTTAAAAGCCTTGCACAGATAGGATATTCATGTGGGATAAACCACAGAAGTCAGAGATGCTATCCTTAAGCAGCAACCTTTGGTTGCACCTGTGCTGGAACTTACCAATGATTTGCTATAGATAGCATTACTCTATAACTTATAATATCAACTCATATTAATCTGACATTTTGGCTGGAAAAGGAAATCATAAAACGAGCTTCCCCTTGCTTGTTTTTTTTTTTTTTCAACTTTTCTCATCAGCAATTATAACTTGACCAACTCTCTCAACCCTAGAGACCCATAAAATTAATTTGTAGAATTAGAGGACCTGCCACACCAAGGGAGCACATGAAGTATGGCATTTAGCACAAAGAGAGGATCCTTGAAAAATTCTCCCACCACCTTCCTTGTCCCATCTCCTAAGCAATTTCCTTGCAGCTTCCTAATTGTATCTTGTTAACTAATTTTATTTACTTAAATTCCTCACAGGGTGGAGGAAGTTTCATATAATTCTCATTTTTCTTTCTGATGTAATTTTTGTTTGCTTAACAATAAAGTAACAACACTTGTCTCCGGGTCACCTTCAAATAAAGGATCGGGGAAAATTTGTATGTTTTTTTTTCTTTCTTTTGTTGAATTGAATCAATGAGAAGAATTAATTTCTCAGCAAGCTCTATCTGTTTTTCTTTTCAATAAGTGGCACAGTTGCTTTTGCATGGAAGTTGATGGAGAAGATCATATATCAATCTATAGGTATAGTGGTGGAGATAAAAACCTACACCCACAAATCAATCTTATACTAGCTTTCAATCATAAGAAAATCATAAAAGAAGAAAAACGGAAAAAACTAACCAAAACCCTAAATTCTGACATTTGCCAATTGGCCAAAATCTACGTTTAATTTCTATATACACTTAATGCCTTCACGCTTCGGTTTATTGAAAGGGAAAAAGGAAGGAAGGAAGGAGTTCGTCGAAATACCTGGAGGCCTCCAAATGAGGCAATTTTGGGGGGATAAACTGATCAGCAATAAATGACGCAAATAAGTCCGATTCCTTGAATGAAAAACCTTCCCTAAGCTTAATCATCAACAAATTTCACGTCAACGGCTTCTAATCAGGTATAGTTCACTAATTCTGAATCTAATAATCTCAATATTTCTGGGTGACGGCGGCTACAGGAGGTAGTGAAGCTCCTGATTGTCAGGGAAGAGGAGGAAGGCAGAAATCGACGGATAAGACAGTTGAGAGGTGAGATCGCGGAGCGCGTTGAAAGCAAGGCGAGGCGGTCGGTGTACAAGGTGAAGAGATAGTTTCGTGCTTCGGAGGTGTTGTTGCACTTGGACAAGCTTTTCCCCAGCGTGAAGGATGATAGACAGAAGATCGTAGGGGAATCACTGATAACAAATCGTCTGGGGAGAGGAGCCGGACTACAATCGATCTTCCGATGGGCCATTTTATTTTCGCCTTACTGGATCAGGATGGGAAGTTGACATTTAGTGGACAATCCGACACATGACTTTTACTACATTGTGATTTGGTCCAGATTCCAGAAGATGGTATGAGCCCGCAGGCCCATCAAAAGCCTCCGTTTGAACCAACTTAGACAAGAGGGAGAGGGAATTAGAGCTGGTAATTAGGCTGGAATATAGTATCTTCCAAGGCAAGTGGAGAATATAAATTGTTAGGATATCAACACCAAAAATAATATTCAAAATACAATAAATGGGATTCAAGACCTAAGAATCTACAAGGTATTCGGATGAGACTACATAACATCATTTATCACTTACTCTACATCCAATGCCTCAGATATACATCACTCCTTTAAAGGCATGATGTTGAAAGCATCCACATAATCATCAATAGAGTCATCACATACCTTTTGGTTAAAAAAAATTAAGGACATCTCCTTGTGGATTAAGAAGTGACTATAAAACGATATCAGTACAAAGGCATGCTAGTAAGAAAGATTACTCTAAAGACATAATTATAATATTTAGGTTATTATCTTTAATCAGCGATCACATCATTCCAAATTTAATCACACATAGTACTCAGGAGGTGAAAGCAACATAAAACATCTTTTAGGGCATAACGCATAAAAGGACAACTATTAGTATCATGTGGAACAAAGGTTGGCATATAGTATCTTCTAAGGCAAAACACACATAGGAACCACAACTTGATAAATTAATCTTTAAGTACACGTACCCCTATAGGATGATAAAACATACATTTATAGAGTATGTATTAGGGTCACCGTTATTTCATATGACAAGGATCGAAATAATAATAATAAAACTCGATCCTTACTCAAGTGATATTTCACTTTCATATTAATATTTTATTCTCAATGATAGCCAGCAATTCATAATCAATATGTTTAATCACTTAGATGAATAATTGTTTTAATATCATGCAATCCAAGTTATTCTAGGGTCGAATGATAACGAATACCACACATATAATAATAATAATAATAAACATATAACTTAGGTTAACACTTGTATAATTAATCAAGGTCCTAACCAAGCCCACATCCAATTATTCAATTAAACATATTAACATGTAGTTACACTTAAAAATTCATTAGGGTAAACTTGGATCCAAACAAATACTAAGACTAAACATATTGAAGATGAAAAGACTAAAATACCATTACTTGATCTTAATATTTTCTTTAACGAACTAACCTAATATTTATCTAGTTATTGATGAATACTTATTTTTGAAATATTTTATATCCCTTTAATCTTAGTTTTTGATCTTTTATTTGAGTAATATATGAGAATAATTATATTTTTGTACTTAAGTGATAATAATCTTATATATTTTATTATTTGAGTTAAAATAAGTTTAAAGTATAAGATTATTTCTTAATTTTTCTAATATTATTTTGTAGGTAAAAAAAAAGAATAAGAAAGGTTTGGGTCTTTTGGACCAAAGGCTCATATGAAACAAAGAAGTGGCGCGGGCTAGCAAAGAAGAAAAAAAAAAGAAATTGAGGAAAGGCGGTGCGCCGTAGGAGGAGAATAATTTTATAAATAGAGGAGCAAGTAGTGGAGCGAGAGGCCAAGAATAGGACAAAGGAGAGAAAAGAAAGGAAAAAAAAAGGAGCAGCAGGCTTGAGTCGCATGACCTAGTAGGAGAAAAGTAAGAGCATAAATGAAAAGAAGAAAAAGACAGAATAGAGAAATAGAGTCAGGGTCATCAGACTGAGCCACACAGAAAAGATAAAATGAGAGATAAGAGAAATAAGTAAGTGTCGAGAGAAATAAATAAAGGAAAAAATAGTTGGTGGTCCACTTAGACCAAAATAATTAAAGTTGTACAATCTATTTAGTGTTTAGTCCAGTTTTTTTGTACTCTAATATACATGTACATATAGAGAATATTACCTGTACATTTATATATAATTAGGTGTACATATTAGTATAATTATATGTACATGATATTTTGTACTTGTAACTAAATACTTTTGGACCATTTTGATTTTTAACTAATTAGTTTCACCTACATATACTACAAAAAAAATTTCCCATAAATAAATAAATAAGAAAAAAAGAGGACGGCGTAGGTAGTAGTAGGCGTGACACACCAAAAAGAAAGATAGGGAAGAAGGCAGACAAGCACGGAAAGCTAGGCCATAGGAGAGAGAAGGAGAGAGAAAAAGATATTAAAAGAGTTATTTCGGATGAAATTTAGCAATTTATTCAGATGAAAAATTGCTAAATTTTCATCCATAATTAATTTCGATTATTTATTTCTCTATTTCTTATATATTTTTTTAATATACATTTTTTGTCATTTATTCATTTATTATGAATGGCAAAATATTAATTGGTAGAAAATAGATTGAAATACTAGATTATAGTTTGAGATATAATATTATTTTTCTTTGTGTTCATAAAATTATTATTTGACTTTACTTTAATTGGTGTTGCTTATATATATAATTTTATCAAGTATGATTTATATGGTACATGTCTTGTTCTGGTTTCCTTGTAGAATTGGATCCAAACAAAGACTAAGACTCCCATTAGGGTAAAGTTGGTGCCATAGAAAGACTAAGACTAAACATATTAAAGACGAAAAGACTAAAATACCATTATTTAAATTTAATATTTTCTTTAATGAATTAATCTACTCTCTATCTCGTTAACCCAAAATTAAGCAACAATTAAAAATTATCAAGAGATTACTTAGTGCCAAATTCAATTTTTAAACTTTAGGATGAGCATAAAAATGACAAAATTACTCTTAAAGTCCATGTGCTCATTTTAGGTCATATTTTAACTTAAATAATTATATTAGGATAACCAACACCAACCAAGGTTAACCAATTAACATAATCATGCCCCTGATTTTCTATGGTAAGTTTGAAATTACCCAAAGGCCAGAAACAAGTGAAAAGATCCAAATACCCTCCAATTTACTGAAATTACTTCAAAACTTATTTTAATCATAACTTAACTTATACAACTCCAAAATAAGAGTAGAATATATGATATTGTATGTAAGGGGACTAATGAACACAATGGTTGTTTCTAATTTAAAAAAAATTGTTGTTATGACAAATTTTTCCCTAGTAGTGAATTAATTTGAATTTTACCAAAATACGCTTAAATCCAAATTAACCCAAAACTATACTAACATTGCTAAATACTAAGACACAAAGCAATACATTAATAATACAATTTAAATAATTATAAAATCGCCTTAAATCTGTATAGATGAGGCTCACTTCAAGGCAAGAATGCCCCAAACTTAACTATTCATGTTTATTTCCATAATAGCATAAGATTACATAGTAATACATATATATATCCATGCCTCAAGAGTAAGCAAAATCAAGGGTTTGGGCATGTATGGTTAAGTTTTAGGCATTCTTGCCTTGTGGTACATGTATTGTACATGTATATATCCATAATAATCTAGCATGCTCTCAATTTAAGCTAAATTCACATAAATTGATAAAGCATGCACACATACACATAAAACATGGATATAGGCATACAAAATAAAATCGTGCTAGAACATTAAATACACATGCCCAACATGTTAATAAAAAATATATAAAAAAGTATTACATGTTCATATTACCTTAGAAAATATGCAAAATCAAAACAAATAATTCATACACCTCAAGAGTAATTAAAGCTTACTCTCAAAAGCAAGTCTTATAGCAAGCTAAAAAACTCTTATCCACTCATCTCTCGATCATCATCAAAAAAATAATACAAAAGGTTAGGAATATTAAAATTAACAAGGAAAATAAGGAGGAAATAAAAAGGAAACAGAGGATGTTGGGGGAATAACAAAACGTAACATACAACCACCCCTAACACTACCCAAAACTCACCACCATAAGTCAAGAAAGGAAAGGAATGAAAGGGTATACCTTGGGGGAGGTTAAAGGTCACAAAAACAAGAATAAAGAGGTGGAAAAAAATTTCACAAAATTATAGCAACATGCTACAAGTGCTGCACAAAATTGCTCTAGATGCAACTCAATTTTACTCATTTTTTGGGTCGATAAGGAAAGGAAAGTCAGGTTACAAATAGGTACCAAAGCCAGGCTTTAAAGCGTAGGGTTGTGTGGTTCTTGTAGTATGCGATTTAAGGATTCCAATGTGACAAAAATCAAGAGAAAAAAAATTGAGAAACAAAGTAGCCTGCAGCATCAAAGTAAGCCCAACTATAAGCCTACCTTTACAATGGTTGCCACACACGAGGGAAGACAGGGGGAAACCCCTGTGATTTTATGCACAAAAATGAAGTAGTTAAATCAAAGAGTATCGATGGAAGTTTAAAAAAAGGAAAAAAGGAAAGAAATTCAAGAAAAAAAAAGGAGATAGGAACACCTAAGGCTTCAAGTGGGGAAGAAGAGGAGTTGTAAGTGGTGAAATTGTCATAGGGGTGAAAAAAGAGATAAATGGTAGCTCAAAGATGCAAAGGAAAAAGAAGCTATCTGCAAGAAATGCAGTAATGGGAGGTTAGGAGGTTGAGGGGCTAAGAAAAACCTAGAGGGAACCGAGTAAAGGAGGGGCTTATAGGCTAGAAAGTTAGCACGTTATGGAGGGAGGAAATAGGTGTGGACGAGGAAAATTTTGGTTTTGTATAGGGAGGGTTTTTGCGTGGGGCTTGGTAGGATTAAGGCACACTTAAGGCTGGGGCAATAGAGTGATTTTTAGTCCTGAAATGATAGATAATAGTTAGCATAATGCTTGCTTGCTTGACATTTGAAAAAAAGGCTAAATGTAGGTTTAACTTTAAGTAAAAAGATGACAATGATCTCAAAAGGTAATGTGCTTGCCTTAGATACCGTCATAAACCCTATTATGAGTCAACACAATAGAGGTAAATTGTGGCATGTGAAATATCCCAAAACCTTAGTTTAGGGGATTATGGTAAAATAAGAATTTATTAGGAAAATTAAATAAATAAATTATTTTATTAAAATGAAAGGGGAATTAATCAAGGCAAATCAATGAGAAAATAATAAATAAATTATTTAGGAAAAATTTGGGCATTTTACCAATTAACATGGAAGTTAAGGAAAATTTTGTCCAAAATAGCCAAATTAAGCTAAAAAGGATTTTAATTATTATTATTATTATTATTTTAAATATTATTAATGTTAAATATTCAAGAATACCAAAATAACCTAAACACCCCAACTAACCTATTTTCTCCTTTTCCTTTGTCTTTTCTTTTCTTTTTCCCCTTCTTTTCCCTTTTTCTTTTGTCCTCCCCTTCCTCCCTTTTCTCTTCCTTCCCCGAAACGGGCCAACTACACGGCCTAGTCCTTTCCACCTTCTCCCCTCTCGAGGCCCAAAGCCCATGTCGCCAGACCATTTTTTTCCTACTTTTCCTTTCTTTCCCCCTGGACCGCCCGATCCACCCCTTTCCCTTTCCTTCTTCTTCTGCACGCGACCTGCACCCTGACCCTATAGCCCTTCTTCCATCGGCAACCAGCTGCTCCGTCTAGCTATCCTTCCCTACTCTCCTCCGTTGTTTTATTTCCAATTTTGACCCAACCAAACCATCCTCCCTCCTCTTGTATGCTTGCCATTTCCTTTTTCCTCACCCCAACTAAACACACCCTACGATTTCGTAGGGCCTGTGTCGCCTCCTACTATTGGTCGGCGACTTGCCTCACCTTCCCCGATTTTCCTCTTTCTCCTTTGTCGTTTCCCCCCTCAATTTAGCCTATAAATATCCCCATAGGTAGCCATAATAGGGTCTTTTTTTTCGCAACCTAGAAACTCCGACTTTGCATCACCGCCCAAACAGACCCCCGTTCCGCCACCGTCGACCATCGCCGCCACCCATGTCGCCCACCTAAGCCTTCCTTACACCACCCTCTACAGAACTGAGCTTCCATCCTTCCTCGATCAGCCCTGCACGAGCCACCCCGACAGTATAAAGTCAGCCTCCCAATCAACCCTCACCGCCCTTCACACCACCGTCCGCTCCAATTCCGCCGCAACCAATGCCTCATCCACCCTCCAAAACAACTAAGGGACCTTCCTCTAACTTCCCATAACTACATCTCCCCCTGACTCCCTCTCCTTCTCCCTTCTCCACCTTCCACCACCTTCGGCCACCACACCCGCCGTTGTGCGCCGCCACCTTTGGCTGCACCACCACCTTCATTCCACCCCTCTCCACCTGAGGCACCCTCCACCACCTCAAACACCCCCTCATTCCTTCTCATCTAGCCTATACCCCCATCTCTCCACCTCTCTTCCTCCTCCACCGCCACCGCCAATCCTAGGTGGTATTCTAATTTCCCCAACCCCTAAACCTTTTTTATATAAGTGTTAGTAATTTTTAGTAATATTAATAGTATTACTCTTATTATTATTGTTGTTTTTATTGTTGTTGTTATGTTACCACTCTTATTATTTAACCTAACTTCAGAAATATTTCTAACTAATGTTATTATTATTAAAGGGCTACAACTTTAGTATTATTATTATTATTATTATTATTATTATTATTATTATTATTATTATTATCATTATCATTATCATTACTACTATTATTATTTTCTTACTAATACTATTAATACTAACTTTGGCCATTATAAATTTTATTATTAGTATAAATATTGAGGCCTTTATATTACTATTACCCTTTTCAATTATTATTATTATTATGCTTAACATTATTATTATTATTATTATTATTATTATTATTATTATTATTATTATTATTATTATTATTATTATTATTATTATTATTACTATCTACTACTACTACTACTACTACTACTACTACTACTACTACTACTGTTATTATTATTATTATACTTAACCATATTATCACCAAGGCTACTACTGTTATGATTTCTAGGACCTTTACTAGCATTATTATTAAGATGGGCACTATTATTATTATTATTATTATTATCATTATTATTATTATTTTGGATAAGTAGATTAAAAATTAAAGGAAAGATGACGACGACGACAGTAGTAGGGTTTAGGTTGATACTAGTATTATCACTGCAACTACTATTGTTATTATTATTAGTAATGTTGAAACTATTGCCTTTAACAATATGACTATCGCTATAATTACTTTAACATGAACCAATGTACCTCCTAAGACCTATTTTGATTAATAGTAGCATGATTAGCTACTTTAAAGGATAACAACCCTACTTTTATTTATATAACAACTATGACTATTATTAACCTTAATAGTAGGCTATAATAAGGGTAAGATAGGAAATGATGGTAATTTTGGTCAGAGGGAGATTAACTCATAGTATTTCCATCTTATAGGTGAATCGAGTCAAAATCCTAAGGAGGCATAGGAGCGTGCTCCAAGCCTAGTGTCGTATTAGGTAAGGATATGGTTAAGACTTTTATGTGTAAGAATGTGCTATGTGTGTTGGTTTGATAGGTGTGCTTTATGTTTTATATTATCATGTTCTTGTGGCAGCTTGCTAATCATGGAGCTAAGGTAAGTTACATGTGTTTATAATATGTGTAATGTGATGTTATTACTTGTACCTCAATTGTGACTATGCAATACTACCCCTTATGACATGCATAATAGGAGGTCCTAAGTAGTATGATGTGGTTGTGAGATAAATGGAAAAGAATGAGGAAAGTGAGTTGAATAGGATATGGTAATGATTGACTAATTATCTTATGACCTATGGATGGATAACGAGAGGAATAATAGGAATGAAATTAAGGGGATGGATTAAACATGCATGGGAAGTCTAGGGGTTGCATGGAATGGTTAGCCTTTTCATAGGGATGACTTTTACATGGAAAAAGTTGATTTAAGGATCGAGTGAGGTAATGGATGAATTGTTAGGGTGATTGGAGTTCATATGTGAAAAATTATACGTGGGTTGATGTAAGGATGCATGGGGGATTTGACTAGGGTTTTGGGAGGAAACCCTAAGTGAGAGAAATGTGAAAGGGAGGAAAATTTTATGGAAATGGTTAGAATGAGGATAAAAGATGGAGGGGTGTCACATGGCAGAAAAGTGAGTCAGGTGAGAAGAATGTATTTGGACGTTGAGTGAGTGACATAAAAGAAAGAAGTATTAGGATTTTCGGGGAGCTAACTAGGGTTTTGGTGATCATGTATGGGTGTTGGATGGCGAAGTTGTAATGCCAAGCGTGGATCGAGAGAAGTGATGGTTGGGGTAATAACAAAGAGTTTGGGGTTCATAGTGTAACACCCCTAAAATTCACTACTGAAAAAATTGGTTTTATTTAAAAGAGTTAGCGGAAGATAAATACAAGACTGTGAATTATGGGGATATTACCGTCACACTTAGTACTATACCGAGTCACTCATATTGTTCTAGTACCAATGCTAAGGCTAAATAATAAAATACCAATTGCTAGAAATTCAACCCATATTTAAATCAGAGTAGCGCAAGTAAATATTTTATAAGTATAGATTCCACCGATGGTGGTTACAAGAACAAAATTACATTTAAACCAGAAATTAGAAGAGGAAGAATGAAATCCTAAAAGCCGGATAATCCTTACGCTCTTTCCCGTTACCCATCTGAATAGCTCCTAAACAAGGACTTGCAAAGGACACTGCCCATTGAATAGGTAAGGGGCCCACGAATGGAACCCTTCAGTACTACGGTACTAAGTAACCCTTTAAAAACACACTTAAAAATAGCCCTGCAATGCAACACATGAAACAAAGCTATATACTTGTATAACAAGAAATACATGCACCACAATCACATACTTAATAAGTCCATCAATTATTAATAAGTCATAATGTACAATTAATGCTCTTGGGCCTTAAGCCATTAGTCCATCATTATTCAATCATCTCTCAAATTTTATATCCATGTGAGTGCGATAACCCCACTATTATAGCCGATGGACCAATCATGCAGAGCAATGCTCTTGGTCACTATTATTTGTCGATGGACCGGTCATGCAGGGCAAAGCTCTCCTAACCACTATTATTCGCCTGTGGACTTGTCTGGCCCCGACTCACATGGTATTCCACTATAAGTGATTAGTATTTTTCCGTAATTTATTCACATCCATGTTTGGTTTTATTGAGCTCGGGACCCCCACTATTATCGCCAGTGGATCAAAATATATATCAACATCATCCAGGGTAATACGCTCCTGGACCACTATTATATCTGGTGGACCGGTACTCATAAACTCATAATTATCTTCCATGGCAATACGCTCCTAGGCCACTATTATATCTAGTGGACCAGTACTCATAATCATGTGTCAGGGCAGCATGCTCCTGGGCCACTATTATAACCGGTGGATCGATACTCAATATTATAATTCCATTGAGCCCGACTCATTAATCTTTTACTTTCGCAATTAGTGTTTTTCCCTTTTTAATCAGCACAACAATTCCATTTATTTGCCTTGGACGGGAGATCAAGAACCTGGGGCACAAAGGTACACCGGTCGTACTGGTGCATACAAGCTACTCAGTACCCTTCAACCATCAACCCAGGGATGCAAAGGTACCCTGGTCGTACTAGTGTATAAAGCTACTCAGTACCCTACGGACAAAGACACCTAATCCATAAGTATGCATACCCTCTAAATAGATCCGTAGAGCTAGATGGAGTAAGATATAGGACCTGATTGGGACATAAAGGCACACCAACAAATACTAGAATAATCATGGGCTAAACCACGTCTTTAGGGTAGCAACCCCTAAAGAGCCACCATTCCGATCTCGAGGTCTTTCACTTTAAGTATTAGTGTCTTAATTAAGGTGATCACGAAAAGCACAACAATTAGAGGCTTATTCACTTTCAATCATTCTGATATTATTAGGCAATTCTTATTCATACGATTATCCAATATAACACAGAGGAATCATTAAGGCCATCAAAATCTCATCCAATTCTGATTCAGAATTTGTTCTCATGATACTTACTAATCGTCAAATACTCTTACCTTACTATTCAGCGTTACTTGAGTCTTATTACGAATCTCCAGTGTCCCATCAACATGTTATATATGAATTACTGATTTACCCCTTACTTGTATAGTTATTAAGCCATCCCTTCCTTACTTACCAATTTACCATATCACCTTTCAGTTTGCATAATTACCAAATTATCTCCTACGCTTTTTAGATCACCATTCACCCTTCACCCTTCACCCTTCATAATTGTTACACTTATCATATTTCCCATTCGGTTGGTTAGATTACCGAATCACCTTTCGTCTTTGTTATAATTACTAAACTGCCCTTAAGTTAGATAAATTACCAAATTACCCTTCTTCATTATCATGATTACTAATTCGCCCCCTTAGTTGGTTAAATAATTACCAATTTACCCTTTAGTCGGTTAAATTACCAAATTACTCTTCTCCATTATCATAATTACCGAATTGCCCCTTTAGTTGGATAAATTACTAAATTGCCCTTCTACATTATCATAATTACCAATTTTCCCTTTAGTTGGTTAAATTACCAAATTACCCTTCTACAATCTCATAATTGCTAGATTGCCCTTATCGATTGTTATGATTACCAAATTACCCATTTGTTGGTTAAATTCCCAAATTATCCTTCTCCATTATCATACTTACCATTTTACCCTTCTCCATTATTATAATTACCATTTTACCCTTCTCCATTATTATACATACCAAATTATCCTTCTCCATAATTACAATTGCCAATTTACCCTTCTCCACTATTATAAATACCAACTTACCCTTCTCCATTATTATAATTACCAATTTACCCTTCTCCATAATTATAGTTACCAATTTACCCTTCTCCATAATTATAATTACCAATTTACCCTTCTCCATTATTATAAATACCAATTTACCCTTCTACATAAATATAATTATTAATTTACCCTTCTCCATAATTTTAATTACCAATTTACCCTTCTTCATAATTATAATTATTAATTTACCCTTCTCCATAATTTTAATTACCAATTTACCCTTCTCCATAATTTTAATTACCAATTTACCCTTCTTCATAATTATAATTATTAATTTACCCTTCTCCATAATTATACTATATTGCCCTTCTCCATTATTAAAATTACCATAATACCCTTTTGTTGGTGAATTTACCAAATTACCCTTCTTTATTATCATAATTATCCAATTGTCCTTCTATAATCATAATTTAATTACCAAATTATCCTTCACCATTATTATAATTACCAAGTTACCCCTTAATCCCAAATTTATCCTTTTACTTATAAATGTAACACCCCCAAATTTACTACTGAAAAATTTCATTTAATTTCAAAAAGTTTAACGAAAACGAAAAGATAAAACTATAGATTTGGGAGCATTACCGCCACACTTAGTACCAGATCGGTTCACTTCTACCGTCCCGGTACTAAGTGCTAAGGCTAAACCAGATTAACCATCAAATACGAGTTGATAATAAAACACAGTTATAAGTAAAACACGAGTCATACAGAATCAGAGTACAGAAAGTCAAAAGTACAATCCAAAGGTACAGTTTTAAGGTTCCAAAAATTTGAAAAACCGTACATCAGAAATAGACTAACTTTAAAGGCATAAGAAAGATAAAGTGGACGATAGACTTTGGCCACGTCACTCTCGACCCCCAAGCTAGGTCCGGACTCAACTCTCGGTCCCGCCCGATGCTTCATAAGCGTCGTAGGCATCGAATATAGAATCACCTACCTGCACTAAATCAGAGGGGCCTTCTGCTCGTGGAAATGAGCAGCACCCATGAAACGGGTGGTCAGTACGCTTCATACTAATCAAGGTAACCGTATAACTAACGCCAAACATACAAGGCACACAATACATGCATGATCATATAGGTAACATAAAATAATACAGATAGTGAGGCCGATTATGCTCCAGTTAGACTTATTCTTTAAATCTCTTAACGACGTACTCAATTTCACACATACTCTTTATTAATCCATGTGAGTGTAAGAGCCCAGCTATTATAGACGGTGGACCGGAGATACGTACAGGGTAGAACGATCCCGACCACTATTATTTGCCGGTGGATCGGTCTCCAAGGCAAAACGCTCCTGGCCACTATTATTTGCCGGTGGACCGGTCTGGCCCCGACTCACATGGTATTCTACTGTAAGTATTAGTGCTTTTCCCATGTCTTAGTTTTATTACGTTTGGTTTGTTGAGCACGGAATCCCCCACTATTATAGCCGGTGGACCGGAATCATACAGCGCAACACGCTCCTGGTCACTATTATTCGCCGGTGGACCGATCTGGGCCAGCTCAACAATCTTTCTCTTTAAGTGATTAGTATTTTATTGTATCTTTTTCAACAAACTTCGCCCTATACATGCATGGCTAACTCCAGCTATACTTATCCTCCCAAGAGGGCCTGTCTCATATCTTGAGACCTCTGCACCTCCTAACTCGCCCGACATCTTTCCCTTAATCAGCTTACTCACTCCGGGAACCCGTCTCCTAAGTGTGTGGGTCTAGGCCCACCACCTTATACCCCAAAGTCCACTCACCACCTTCCCTTAGGGTTTTCTCCAGAAATCCTAACTTGGGCCTATGTGGCCCATCCTTCTCTGCCTCGTACAACCCATACTCATTCTAGCACCCCTACACATCACGACCCCTCGGTTCAACCCTCACTTCATGTCTCACTCATTCTCACCTATTTTTATTATTCTCTTTTTTTCTTCTTACCCCTACCCAAATTAGGGTTCCCTCTAAACTCTAGCCTAGTCTCCTGCGCATCCTTATTTTGGTCCACGTACTATTTTTCACCCAAAGCCCCCAAACACCCAAACGATACTTCTCTTACCTTCCACATGCCCCGAGGCATCTTTCCGTACATAAGTTCTCCCCCATGCGAACCTTAACCACCCCATGCAAACCCTAGTTCCTCCTATTCCCCTCACCAGCCAACTTACTTCCCCTTGGTTATCTTTCTTTCCAAATTTTCTTTTTCATGCCCCCAAACTACATCACCACATCAAAGACCCTAGCATGTATGTCCTAAGGCCACATCTTATCACAACTTGTAACACATCCACATTAATACATAACAAAAGCGATCACATAGACATACCTCGATTCCAAGCTACGCTACACGTAAAACAGGTAAGATAATAACATGTAAAACACGACATATAATCATCCGAGGCATCCAAGGCAAGTAGGTCACATATCACACGAGCGGCCTTAGCTATACCCTTACCTAAATCGGCGCTGGGCTTGGAGCACGCTCCTACGCCTCCTGGAAGTTTTGACTCGATTCACCTATAAGAGGGAAATACTATAGGTTAATCTCCCTCTATCGGAATTACCAAAATTCCTATCTTACCCCTATCATGGCCTAATACTAAGGCTAATATTAATCATTAGTAGTTTATAAATAAAAAGGTAGGGTTATTATTATTCTCGAGATAGCTAATCGACTCCCCACTAATCAAAGTAAGTCTTGGTATATTTACAGTATTAAGGTAAGGGTTCCAATATTACTAGTAATAATGTTATTAATAATACTAATAATAATAATAATACTAATAATAATGATAGTAGTAATGATAATAATGATGATAATAGTAATCAAAATCATAGTAGTAGTAGTAGTAGTAGTAACAATAATAATAATAATAATAATAATAATAATAATACTAATATTAACAACGATAATAAGGTTAATAATACTAATAATAGTAATAGTGAAAATAGTGATAATAATAATAATAATAATAGTGACAATACTAATCATAATACGAATACTAAAATAATAACGATAATAATAATAATAATAATAATAATAATAATAATAATAATAACAACAACAACAACCATAACCATGATAGTAATACTATTAATAATGATAATGATAATAGCGATAGTAATAACACCCTTAATAATAAGAATACTAATAATAATAATAATAATAATAATAATAATAATAGAGGTAATAACAATGATAATAACGATTAGAAATAATAATAATATTATTATTATTATTAATATTAATATTAATATTAATGATAATGATAATGATGATAGTGATAAGGATGATAATAATGTTAATAATAATAATAATAATAATAATAATAATAATAGTAATAATAATAATAATAACAATAGTAATAATAATAACACAACCAAGTTTTAGTCTTAATTAATACCATTAATTAGAAACTCTCCGGAATTAAGGTTAGGACCTAATAGTATAATAGTAGTAGTAGTAGTAATAATAATAATAATGATGATGATAATGGTGGAATTAATCATAATAATGATAATAATAATAATCATAATAATACTAATAATAATAGTTAATAATATTAAAATCATTAACACTTTTATTATTCAGGGTTTAGGGTTCAAGGAGTGGGGAGGCAACTTGGGTGGGTGGCAGTGCCGGCGGCGGCGGCGGCGGTGGAGGAAGGAAGAAATGGGAGAGGTGGATGTGGAGGCTAGGGGAGAGGGAAGTAAGGGGAAATGGAGGTGTGGGTGGTAGGGAAGGATTCCCTGGTTGTTTTGGGGGGGTAGAGGTGGTGCTGCAGGCGGCGGTATGGGTGGCGCTGGTGGGGCAAAGGTATCGCGGGGGTCGAATGGGCTGTTCGGGGAGGCAATTTCGCATGGCCGGGGTGGCTCGTGCAGGGCAAGGCAGGGAAAGATGGTGGTTGGGTTGTGTAGAGGGCGGTGCAGGGAGAATTTTGGTGGCCGGGGCGGGCGGCAGAGGCGGCCGACGGCGGAGGAATGGCTAACAGAAATAGAGGTGGTGCACGATTGGGTTTTCTGGGCTCCAAATTCCAAACCCGATTATGGCGGCTCTTGGGGCTATTTATAGGCCAATCGGGAAGGAAAACGATAAGGACGCGTGGCAAGGTAGGGGGCAGGGTTATGGGGCTCCTGTCCAGCGAGAGTGGCTGGCGCAGGTCTACAGGTGCAGACCGTGATTTGTCAGGGAGAGAGAGAGATGGCGTGCGGGAGAAGGGAGGAATGGTATGGTCAAAATTGTAGGGGAGTCAACGGGGAGGAGAGGGGAGGAATGGCCGGTGCAGGGGCGTGGTTGTTGTAGTCTTTTTCCGGCGAGATTTTTGGCTACAGGCTTCGAGCTGGAGGTTGAAGACGATGGGTCGAATCGGCGGTCCAAGGGAAAAGAAAAAGGAGAGAAAAGAAAGGCCGAACCGACCGGGAGAGGGGGAGGAGTGACGCGGGAGGCCGGGCCGCGCAGGGGAGGGGAGTTGGACCAGCAGGCCGACCCAAGTCGGGGAGGAAGAAAAAAAAATAAGGAAGAGAAGGAAAGGAAATAAAAGGAAAAAGAGGGGGAAAAGGGAGAAAAAGAAAAAGGAAAAAAGAAGGAAAAATGGTGGTTGGGTTAATTAGTATAATTTGGGTAATTTGGGATGTTTAATAAAATATAAATATTAAAATAATAATTAAATTCTCTTTTTAGGTTAATTTAGGGATTTTTGGAAGAATTTTCTTAAATTCCATTTTAATTAACAAAACACTCTAATTTTCTCCAATTAGATTATTTATAAAGTTTATATTAATTTGAAACTATTTTATCCTTCTTAATTTAAATAAAATAATTTATTTAATTAATTTCCAAAATAAAATCCTTAATTAGCTTAAAATACCAAAATTCTTCCTATTTAAAACACTTATAAATTTCTTCTTGATTTACCCTAATTAATTTCCTTTTATTTAATAAGAGTAGTTTATTTAATTAATTTCCTAATAATCCCTTATTTGGCCATGATTTCCTAAATTAGGGTTTTGAGATATTTCAATAAAATTATTATTCTACCCCTTGCTTCCCCTTTACTTCTAAAGTTACCATATTGTCCTTTTATTTATAAAATTACCATAATACCCTTTTACTTATAAAATTACCATAATACCCCTTGACCTTGTAATTTACCTTTTTGCCCCTTATTTCTAAAGTTACCGCTTCACCCTTCTATTTATAAAATTAACATAATACCCTTTTACTTACAAATTACTATTTAAACCTTTTATACCCAAAATTACCATTATGCTCTTTTCTTACAAAATTACCATTTTACCCTTCTCTTCCAAAATTACCACTTTACCCCCCCCTTTACTTCCAAAATTACCACTTTATCCTTTACTCCTAAAATTACCATAATACCCTTTTACTTCCAAAATTTACCATTTTTTCCTTCTCCTCTAAAATTACCATAATGCCCTTTTCTTACAAATTTACCATCTTGCCCTTTTCTTACAAATTTACCATCTTGCCCTTTTTATTATACCACTTTTATTAAGTTATCATCACTATGTGAATATTAATATTAATACACCACTCTCCTCATCCAAAATTCACCAACTATTATATTTCACGTAATACTCCTCATCGCCCACACATATTAGGCCACATTCTTGCACGAGATGTATTACTAAAATGCCCCTAAGGCTTATAATAATATTATTCATGCATTAATGATCACAATAACATAATATAACATGAATAAGTACTCAACATTTTCATTAATAAGCAAACTCTTTCCTGAAGTAATATTTCCATACATAGCATATAACCCACATGCTTTCCTTTCTATCAATCATTATAAGCAACTACATATAATATATTAAATAATATTTATATCATGCAAAATAATATATTAAAACCCTAATGTGCTAGCATACGTTTATCCATGCGTTTAAAGATTACCTTAATTATCACAAATTGAACCTTACCGGTATTCCGGTTAAAGATTCAAGCTTTGATTAGCAAAACCAATACCTAAAAATGATATTAATAATTATTATATTAGAAATAAGAAAACCAAAGCATAAGACTTTATAAATTTTACTTAATGAAATAATTAAATTAAATATTATTTTACCTTAAAATTATTAACAAAAATGGGCCAAGAAATGCAGCAACTCATGCTGCTTATGCAACCTGAGGTGCATGCAAAAATGAGGGTCGAAGAGGGGTGAAGGAAAAGGAACGATGGCTATTTTCGGGTTGGGGTCTTTAGGCTAGGAAAGAGGGTAGGTGGGAGAGGATTTAGGGAAAAGGAAGGGTTCAGGAGTGAAGAGGGGGTGTAGGTGGTGGTTGGGGGTAGGTTGTTGGTGGCCAAGGGCGGTGGAGGCGGTGGCGGCGAGGCCACGATGTGGGCTATAGGAGTGGACCAGGCTGAGAAGGAAGGAAAAGAGAGGAGGACAATGAAGGGTTTCAGGGGCTGGTTTAGGCAAAAGCAGGCATGGGGTGGTAGAGGAGGTTGCGGGGAGTGGATTGGTTGTTTGGGTGGCGGTAGAGGCGGCCGAACGACGGCAAACGGAGGGGTTGCAGGGAGGTTACCGAGAAGAGAGGAAAAAGGGGGGAAAAGAAGAGGGGGGATGAGGAGCTATGGGGTGGCTTGGGTGGTGTTGTGGTCGTGTAGGGCTGAGGTAGAGGGTGGCAGGGAGTGGTGCAAGGGGTTGGTGCGGCGGTTGAAGCGGCGGTGCAAAATAAAGACGAAAATGGGAGGAGAAGAAAAGGAGAGAAGAGGGAGGTCGGGTAAGGTATGGAGCTCGAAAAATGGGGCAGGAAAAGTGTTGAAGAGGAGAAGAAAAAGAAGAGGGAGGATAGGGGCAGTGGATAGCTGATCGGTCGCAGCGTTTAGGGTGGCAGGGAGGTGGTAGGGTGGTAGGGAGAGGGAAGGGAAGAAGGGTAAAGGGAAGCCATGCGGGTGGGGAGTGCATGGTTGGTTAGGTCTAAAATGGTGAAAAAATGGATGGGAGAGAGAGAGAGAGGCAGGTGGTGGCAGTGGTTGCAGGCTGCGGTGGCTAGGTGTGGTGCTCGGGGTGGCAATCATGGCGATGCAGATTGGTAGAGGGATGTTGTATGGGGTGTAGAAGAAGAAGAAAGAAAGGGAATGGGGAAGGTGCAGGTCGGTGAAGGGAAATAAGGGTGTGGGCCGACCCGGTCGGGGTGAGGAAAGAAGAAGGAAGGGGGTTGGCCACTAGGCCGGTCGCATAGGGAGAGGGAAGGAAAGGAAAAGGAGGGGTGGGCTGCCCGTGTGGGAGAAGGAGGGAAGGGAAGGTAGTGGGTTGGAGGCATGCCTAGTGCGGGCGGCCCGAAGGAGGAAAAAGGAAAAAGAAAGAAAGGAGGAAAAAGGAAAAAGGAAAAAAAGGAAAAAAGGGTAAATTAAAATAATTTAATTTATAAAATAATAGAATGTAATATTTCTGGGTAATAAATTTATTTAATAATTTAATTTAATATAATTAAATATATGGGTTTAAAAAGGATAATTTTAGTAAAATATTAGTTTGAAAAAATTAATTAAATAAAAAGAGTATAATAAATCAATAAAATATTTATTTTAATTTATCAAATATTCCTATCCACTTTTATATACTCAAAAATCCATAAAATAATTAAATCAAATAATTTTAAAAGCTAATTTATTTCAAATAAAAGCTATTTATTAAATTATAGATTTTCTAAAATTTTGGGGAATTACACATAGTGAGTGGGAAAAAGATGGAAGGAAGTCTCGGGATCATGGGTTGTGTTGGATATATGTCATGTGGAAGAGGTGTTGGTAAATAAGAGTGATGAATAAATACCATCATACTAGGAAAGAGAGTTGCTAGAGTTCTGGGATGGCTAACTAGGGTTTCGTGGCCACATGTATTAGATGGGAAGTAAAATGTAGTGCTTGAGAATGAATCGAACGAGGTGATAAATTGGAGGAGTATGAATTATATGGGATAGAGGCAGGTTGGGCCATATAGGCCAAATTAGGATTTTCCCGAAAGAAAACCCTAGAGCGTTATATTAAGTTGATTAAGAAATATGGGAAGTGGGCCTCGGTGTTGATTATTCGTGGTAATGAGGAAAGAGTGAGAAAGGATATTCGAATGTAATAGAAGAAGTAAAAGTCCCAAGATATGGGATAGGATTGTCGGGAAGTCAAGTGGGTCGTGCATGTCTAAGTCGGGGTTGTGTGTGGAATACTAGAATAAGATACACTAAAACACTAAGCACTTAAAGTGAAAGATTATTGAGCTAGGGCCCAGTGAGGTTATATATTCTCCGGTCCACTAGTTATAATAATGGTCAGGCGCATTTTGCCCTGCTGAATGATTTTTTTGTCCACCGGCTATAATAATAGTCAGGAGTGTTTTGCCCTACTGAGTGTTTCCGGTTCACCAGCTATAATAGTGGGGGATTCCGAGCTCGATAAACCCAACCTTGTATGGTAATAAGTCTTGGGAAGATACTATTTACTTACAGTGGAACACCTCATGAGTCGAGGCCAGTAAGGATATATATTTTTCGGTCCACGGGTAATAATAGTGGTCAGGTGCACTCTGCCCTGTGTAGAGTGTTTCCGGTCCACCGGCTATAATAGTGAGGTTCTTGTACTTACGTGGAATTAATATGAGAAATGTGTGAACCAGAAGTATAAGACATGGAAAGTGTAACACCCCCAAAATTCACTCCTGAAAAATTTCATTTTATTAAAAGAAATTGCGGGAGCCAAAATATTAAACGGTGAATTTTGGGGATATTACCGCCACACTTAGTATCAGACCAGTTTACCCATACCGTTCCAGTACCAAGTGCTAAGGTTAAAGAACAAAATATCAGTTGCTAGAAATTCAAACCATTTTAAAATCAGAGTTGCACAAGTAGACACTTTATAAGAATAGATTCCACCAATGGTGGTTACAAGAATAAAATTTCATTTAAACCATACATTAGAACAGGAAGAATGACATCCTAAAGGCCGGATAATCCTTACGCTTTTTCCCATTGCCCACTTGAGTAGCACCTTAAAAAGATCTGCAAGGGACACTGCCCATTGAATAGGCAGGGGCCCTATAAAGGGAACCCTTCAGTACTACGGTACTGAGTAACCCTTTAAAATCACACTTAAAATCAGGCTCGCAATGTCACATATGATACAAATCTATATACATATATAACAAGATGTGTAAATATAACATTCACATAATTAACAATCACATCAGATATCAATAGGTCGCAATGTATGGTCGATACCTTCGGCCTTAAGCCATTAGTCCGTCATTATTCAATCAACTCTCATATTTTATATCCATGTGAGTGCGAGAACCCCACTATTATAGCCGGTGGATCGGTCACTTATAGGGCAAAACACACCTAACCACTATTATATGCCGGTGGATCGGTCTCCAGGGCAAAACGCTCCTGGCCACTATTATTCGCCGGTGGACCGGTCTGGCCCCGACTCACATGGTGCTCCACTATAAGTGATTAGTATTTTTTTCATAACTTTATTCACATACATGACTGATTTTATTGAGCTCGGGACGCCCACTATTATTTCCGGTGGATCGGAATATATATCAACATCATCTAGTGCAACATGCTCCTGTGCCACTATTATGTCCGGCGGATCGGTACTCATAAACACTTGCAAGGGTAACACGCTCCTGGGCCACTATTGTATCCGGTGGATCGGTACTCATAATCACTTACCAGGGCAACACGCTCCTGGGCCAGTATTATAACCGGTGGATCGGTACTCAATATCATAAGTCAACTGGGCCCGGCTCATTAATCTTTCACTTTCATTATTCGTATTTTTCATTTCTTTAATTAGCACAACAATTCCATTTATTTGCCTCGGATGGGAGATCAAGAACCCGGGACACAAAGGTACACCGGTCGTACCGGTGCATACAAACTACTCAGTACCCTTCAACCACGAACCTAGGGACGCAAAGGTACCCTGGTCGTACTGGTGCATAAAGCTACTCAGTACCCTACCGATAAGGACACCTAATCCATAAATATGTATACCCCCTAACTAGATCCGTAGAGCTAGATAGAGTAAGATATAGGGCCTAGCTGGGGCACAAAGGCACACTAGAAAATACCAGAATAATTGTGGGCTAAACCACATCTTTAGGGTAGCGACCCCTAAAGAGCCACAATTCCCGATCTCGAGGTCTTTCACTTTAAGTATTAGTGTCTTAATTAAAGTGATCACGAAAAACACAATAATCAGATACTTATTCACTTTTAATCGTTCTGATATCGTTAGTCGTATCTTATTCAGGCAGTTATCCAAGTTAACATAAAGAAATTATTAAGGCCATCAGAATCTCATATAATTCTGAATTAAGATTCGTTATCATAATACTTACTAATTATCAAATACTCTTACCTTACTAATCTGCGTTATTTGAGTCATATTATAAAATTCTACAATCACAACAACATATTAGGTACAAATTACTCATTTACCCCTTTCTTATATAATTGCTAAGTCATCATTTCCTTACTTGACAAATTACCATATTACCCTTAAGGTTGCATAATTATCAAATTACCCCTTACTTGGTTTATGTTATTAAGTTATCTCCTAAGCTTTTTAGATCACCATTCACCCTTTGTAATTGTTAACCTTAACATATTTCCCTTTTTGGTTGGTTAGATTACCAAATTGCCCTTCTCCTTTGTTATAATTACTAAATTGCCCTTGAGTTGGATAAATTACCAAATTACCCTCCTTCATTATCATGATTACTATTCTGCCCCTTTAGTTGGTTAAATAATTACCGAGTTACCCTTTAGTCGGTTAAGTTACCAAATTGCCCCTTTAGTTGGATAAATTACCAAATTGTCCTTCTCCTCTATCATAATTATCATTTTACCCCTCTCAATTATTATAATTGCCATTTTACCCTTTTCCAATTATTATAAATCCCAAATTACCCTTCTTCAAAATTACAAGTATTAATTTACCCCTTCTTTGTAATTATAATTATTAATTTACCCTTCTCCATTCTTATAATTACTGTACTACCCTTCTCTATTATTAAAATTACTATAATGCCCTTTTATTAGTTAATTTACTAAATTACCCTTCTCTATTATCATAATTATCCAATTACCCTTTTATAATCATAATTTAATTACCAATTTATCCTTCGTCGTTATCATTATTACCAAGTTACCCCTTACTCTCAAGTTTGCCCTAAATATCCTTTTAATTTACAAAATTACCCTTCTACCCCTTACTTCCAAATTACCATAATATCTTTTTATTTATAAAATTACCACAATACTCTTTTACTTATAAAATTATCATAACACCCCTTTTACTTTACAAATTACTATTTTACCCTTTTACATCCAAAATTACCATTTTTATATTTCCTTACAAAATTACCATATTGCCCTTCTTTTCCAAAATTACCATATTACCCTTTACTCCCAAAATTACCATAATACCCTTTTACTTATAAAATTAACATTTTGCTATTTGCTTATAAAATTACCATATTGCCCTTTTGCTTACAAAATTACCACTTTACCCTTTACTCCCAAAATTACCGCAGTACCCCTTTACTTATAAAATTACCATTTTCCCATTTAATCATAAAATTACCATATTGCCCTTTTGCCTTCAAAATTTCCACTTTACCCCCTTTATTACACCTCTTTGATTAAATGAACATTACCACATGGAATAATAATATTAATACTCCATTAACAATATCCAACTCCACCAACTATTATATTTTAATTTAATACTTATTAGCACCTACACATATTAGGCCATAATCTAGCACAAGAAATATTACCAAAATGCCCCCAGGGCTCACAATCATAATATTCATGCATAAATGGTCACAATAACATAATATGACATGGATAAGTACTTTAACACTTTCATTAATAATCAAGTTCTTTCCTTAGATAACATTTACACACATAGCACATAAAAGAGTATACTTTCCTTTTTATTAAACAATACAAGCAAACATATAAATTATACTAACAACCATATATCCAACATTATAACATATCAAAAATCCTAATGTGCAAACATACGTTTATCCATGCGTTTAACTGGGGTTTAACGATTACCTTATGTCCCGCAAAAATCGAATCTTACCGGTATCTCGGTTAAAGATTCAAGCTTTAAATAGCAAAATCAACACCTAAAAATAATATCAATAATTATTATATTAGAAATAAGAAAATCAAAGTATAAGACCTTATAAAATTTACTTAATGAAATAATTAGCTTAAATATTATTTTACCTTATTTTTTTTTAATAAAAATGGTCCAATAATTGCAGCAACTTATACTGTGTATGCTGCATGAGTTGCATGCAAAAATAATTAGAGGAAGGCTCGAAGGGGAGGGTGAAGGAAGGTAAAATGGCTATTTTCGGGTTGGGGTTTTTAGGCTAGAAAAGAAAATAGACGGGGGAGGTTTCAAGGCAAGGGAATGGTGCAAGAGTGAAGAGGGGGTGTAGGTGGTTGTCGAGGATGGGTTCATGGCGGCCAAGGGCGGCGGAGTCGGCGGCAGCGAGGCCACGAAGGTGGCTGCCGAAGTGGGTCGAGGTAGAGGGGCTGAGAAGGAAGGAAAAGAGGAGGGAAAAATGAAGGGGTTCAAGGACTTGTTTCGGCCAAACAATGTATGGGGATCTTAGAGGAGGTTGGACGGAGTTGAATGGTGGGTTGGGTGGCTGCAGAGGCGGCCGAAAGGCGGCGATCGGTGGCGTTACAAGAGGACTGCCGAGAAGGGGGAAAATGGAGAGAAAATAGGTGGGGAGGAAGAAGGGCTGTGGGATGGCTTGAGAGGGATATTGAGGTGGTGCAAGGCTGAGGTGGAGGGTGGCAAGGAGCGATGTAGGGGGTTGGTGAGGCGACTGGAGCGGCGGAGGGCGGTGGTGATGCAAAAACAGGGGTGGAAATGGGAGAGGAAGAAAATGAGAGAGGAGAGGAGGTCCGGGGGGTAAGGGGCTCGAAAGGATGGGCAGAAAATGGCTGAAGGGGAGAAGAAAAAGAAGAGGAGGGGTAGGGGATAGGTGGCAGTCGGTGGTAGTGTTTAGGGTGGCAGGGGTGGTGGTAGGGTGGCAGGGAGGGGAGACGAAGAGGGAAAAAAAACCAAAGTCGCGGGATGGTTTGCAGGGCTGGATAGGTCCGAAAATAGGAAGAAAATGACCGGAGAGAAGGAGGGCAGGTGGTGGCAGCGATGGGTGCAGGCGGTGGCATGGGCATGGCGTCAAATATGCAGGTGGTCGGGCGTGGAGGTTGAAGAAGAAAGAAGGGAGAGGGAGGGAGACCAGACCGACGCATAAGGGGAAAAAAACAAGCGACCGGCCCGGCCTGGGAAAAAGGAAAAGAAATAAGTGAGAGAGCTAGGTTGGCTGGTGCGGCTGGGGCAAGGGGGAATGGGTCAACGGCCCAACCACGCAAGGAGGGGAGGGGAGTGAGGCTGGCCTGGCAGCCCAAAGCCAGGAAAAAGGGAAAAAAGAAATAGGGAAAAGAAGAAAAAAAAGAGAAAGAAAAGGAAAAGTAGGAAAAAGGAAAGTGGGAAAATGGAAAAATTAAAAATAATTAAATTTATAAAATAATAGGATGTAATATTTTTGATAATAAGTTTATTTAATAATTTAATTTAATATAATTAAATATATGAGCTTAAAAAGGATAATTATAGTAAAATACTGGTTTGAAAATTTATTTAAATAAAAATAATATGATAAAATAACAAAATACTTATTTTTAATTTATTAAATACTCCGATCCAAATTTACATACTCTAAAATCCATAAAATAATTAAACTAAATAATTTTAAAAGCCAATTTATTTCAAATAAAAGTTATTTATTAAATTACAGGGTTTCTAAAATTTTGGGGGATTATAGAAAGATACTAATTATTTACAATAGAACACCATGCGAGTCGGGGCCAGTGAAGTTATATATATACTTTCCGGTCCACCCGCAATAATAGTGGTCAGGTGTGTGTTGCTCTGCTGAGTGATTCTGGTCCACCGGCTATAATAGTGGTTAGGTGCGTTCTACCCTGTGGAGTGTTTCTGGTCCACCGGCTATAATAGTGGGGTTCATGTACTCTCATGGAATTAACATAAAAGAGGTGTAAGATAAATCATTAATATAAGTTCGGCCTAATCTTGTAATGCTGGATTATTGTCTTGTACGCCTTATGTGTTTATTCTCTTGCATGGCCTTACTTGCGTGCTTCTTGTTGGTTCTGCCAATATGGTTACCTTACTCAATACGTAGCGTACGGACCACCCGTTTCATGGGTGCTTCTCATTTCCACGAGAAGAATGCTCACCTGAGTTTATGTAGGTAGGTGATAGTATATTCGATGCTTACGATACTTATGAGGCATCAGGCGGGCCTGAGAGTTGAGCCTAGACTTGGCCTAGGGATCGAGAGCGACCTGATCGGACTCTATCTTTCCTTTGAATTTATCATGTATCTCTTTTATGTCATGGTGTACGGTACTTCTGTTCTCGGAAAACTTTAGTTACTCTTGGGTTTTAATTCTTAAAATATACTCTGATTTCTGTATGACTACGAGGAAGTCCTCTCATGGATTCTCATTGTTTTTATTAAATAAATTGTGTTTAGTGTTAATCCTGTTTAGCCTTAGTACTTAGTACTGGGATGGTAGGAGTGAACCGGTCTGGTACTAAATGTGGTGGTAATATTTCCAAAATTTACAGTTTTGTTATTTCACTTCTATTAAACCTTTTGATTAAAACGAAATTTTTCAGTAGTAAATTTTGGGGGTATTACAGCATGTGCCTCAAAAATGTAGAAAATACATGTTTGCGATCGCAGGTACAAAGATGATGATAATAATTATGTACTTTAGGTGAAGATTTGTTTAGAATGTCAAATATGATGGAATTAGATTTTTGACTAGGTATAGTCTAGTTAGAACCCAACTAGATGGTTAGGAAACTACTTAGATATAGTTTAATGAGTTAAAGTATAAAGAATACCCAAAATAAAATAATAAATGAGTTCCAAAATAATGTGCAAAATTATTTAAGGAACCAAAATATATAAAAATTATTAGATATCAGAGTTAGTTTGAAGATTGACAGATGAAAAATAAGCAAAATATGATACAAGTGGATAAACTGTGGAAACACATTTTTAGTGAATGGGTGAAAAAATTAACAAAGAGACTGAAAGGTTTCAAAAGGGTTGGAATAATTTTATGAAGCCAAATATATAAAAATATTCAACTTTAGAATTCGTTCAAGGGTCAAATGAAATAAAATGAATAAATCGAGAAAAATGGTATGTCATAGAAGCGAAAACTTTTGCTACTTAGCAAACAGAAGGAACGTTTAAGACACATGTCTACGTTTAGAATATTTTTAGAAGTGCGAACAAAATTTAGACGAGTAGAAACGGATAAGAAATAGTTTAGAACAAAAAATTATATAAATTATAATTTTCTATCGATAAATAAAATATTTCTGTAGGCTAACAAATAATTAACACAAAGTATGAAAATGATGCAAAAAGTGTTGAAAAGAAAGAAAAATTATCTCTGTAAAGATTCGAAAGTTCAAAACGAATAAGAAATTGTAAAAACATTAACATTAGAGAAATCACATTCTTTTGCCATTGGTTAGAAGAATTGCAAAAGGCTGAGAATAAATATTGATAGATTGAAAAATTATATTAGAAAATTTTAAAATAGATTACGAACCTAATTATATCATAGTAAGAGTTAGAAAAATTTAGAATATTCCAATAGTTGGGTTATTAGTCTTACCCCTTTACATCCTTCGTTTACCAATTAATAAGCACTCAACTCTCCCCCCATCCTACTAATTATAGGGTGCTTTAAATAATTTAATAAAATCTATAATTATATGTTAAGCTATAACTAAAAAATAAAAACTGTTAAACTTAGGTCAGATCATAAAATAGATGGGTATTAAAAAATAAAGTAGATCTATTTTTAGAAAGTTTATTTTATTTGTTATATTACTATTTTTGGTCATTTTTATTTTATTATACTATTTTTTTATTAATTATCTTTTCTAAAACAACTTATTAATTATGTATTTAAATTATTATTATTCTTTTTATTTAAAATTACTCGTACTTCGGACGAAGCTTCCCTAGTTGGAGGTTAAATTTGGGCAACCAAAAAAATTGAGTCAGGCCCAATTGATAAAAAGGGAAAAGAAAAGAGGTAGAGTCATATAGAAACTGATAGGGAAATGGAAAGGCTAATGTGGATCCTCTAATAGTTTTTTTTTTTATTAGTAATTTTATGATTTAGGATTTCTTTGAATTTACTTATATTTTATAAAATTATTGACCTAAAATTTTCAAAAATAAATAATTATTTTACATGATTATAATAATAATTTTTTGCAACTTGCTTAAGGATTCTCGGCCTTCTTAGCCCATCGGCACAAAAAGGGTTTAGACTCTAGGGTAAGAAAACCAAAAACTAGCCGAAGGTTCGGAAACTTATCAAACACAGTTCTTTTTAAACGGTACAAGTTCATAAATAAATCTCGCGACGCGCTAAGTCATTATTTTATTCATTGTACACCCAACGTTACTGCACTTCGGCCGATAATATTTCAAGAAAATGATTTTATATGGATCGTTTGAGAACGGTCGGTCAACCAACTGACAAGCCAGAAGAACGTCAAATGTTTGAAATAATTAACACATTTTAACATCACTATTCACTACAAAACTACTCAAAATGACATAAAACGGCCACACCACCAGGAAGTCAGGAACATCCATTGGGGAGGCTGGGAATACGAGTACCACAGTCGCTCCGGACCCCTCAACAATTGAATGCTTTAGTCAGACTGAGAACTCAGAAATCAGATAACGAGATGCGATGCCGAATAAGGGAACCCCATAAATCTTCCAGGAGTATGGATATGCTTCCACCTATACGTCGCCGTACCATTACTATCGTTGACGCATTTACCGCCTGCACCACTACCACCTTCCAGCAAAAACGCCCCGTCAATGGCACATCCACCACGACCACAATCGGAGTCACAGCCTTCCTGCGACACTTCGGCAGCTTTCTCCCCGCCATTTCCCATCACAAATATCCGTTTCTCGCCGCCGCCTAGATCGGTGGCACAGACTGATGACCCACGCAGTCCATTGGGCAACGAAATTGAACTCACCACTTTCCATCTTTTTTCCCCCCAATCAAACTGCATCACTCCTCCCCCTCTTTCCATATTCTGCTGCTGCTGCTGATTCACAGCCCCATCCCCGCGCCCGTTCCCAACAACCCACCACCACCATTGCCGTCTCTGACCCTCATTATCGGCAATAGCTGCGGCCGTCGTCGCCACTGTGGATCTAGGGCTAGAATTAGTAAACGGCCAAACCCCATCAATCTTAGACCAAGACCCAGAATCCGGATCATAAAACTCGGCATCATTCCTGAACCTTCCTTGGCTGTCCGTACCGTACCCGCTGACCACCCAGAATCGATTATCCTCCTCCCAACTCAATCCCTGACACTCGTCTCTCTCCTCCGCCATAGGCGCAAGAATTCGCCACTCGTCCGTTTCCACATCGTACATCTCCGCCGATTTCAGTGCATTCTTCTGACTATCGTGTCCTCCGGCGACGTACACCGCTGAGGAACCGACCACAGCGCAAGCGAAGAATGATCTGGGCATTGACATCGGAGATCCTTTCTTCCAGTTACCTGAGATTAGATCGATTATGTATAGGTCTGGGACGGGTTCAAGCGTGGACGGGTCCCAGCCGCCGAGTAAAAGGAGCTTTGCGTAAGTCGGTAAAG
Organism: Tamarix chinensis; assembly: GCA_030549775.1. Lineage (NCBI taxonomy): Eukaryota > Viridiplantae > Streptophyta > Magnoliopsida > Caryophyllales > Tamaricaceae > Tamarix > Tamarix chinensis. Next base: position 66,410,615 of record CM060182.1, read on the forward strand.
ACACGCACTGGCAGAACATTGGAATTGGGATCCCAATTTCTGTGGGGGCGAGTGCCCCGATTTGCATACAACTTTCCTGGTTCATGTGTACCTTTTGCCAATTTCGGTATTTCAAGTTGTAGATGCTGAGTCCGTAGAGTGGTGGACCTCGCTGAATTTGTCTCAGCTGGCTTTTCTCACCCTCCTCTTCCTCTGTTACTCGCTCTTGATCCTCCGGCGGGTGGTCGTAATTGACTTCTTGCTTCTCATCATCAACCGCCTTATCACTGGTGGTGAACGGCGATGGCGTCGGTGACGGTGGAAGAGTAGGGAGTGCTTGAACCAGAGCAACTAGATGCTCGGCGGCGCCTAATCGGCGTCTTTCGAAGTAGAAAGAAGGATGTGAAATTAGGTTTTTCCATCCATTACAGACTAATTTCATGGTTGAATGGAATTGATGCGGTACTCTGACTAAACACTCTATTGCCATTTCATCTGGCAAACCTGGTATTAGCCTCGGCTGCTGCTTCTGGTGTTGATCGTCATGGTCGCGATGCTGAACTCCAACCTGCTGGAATTTCCTACACTTCTGGGTCATCTTTACACTCTGGATTTGCGTGTATTTGTGGGGGATAGTATAGTATAATACGGATTAGAGAAGGTACAATCTTTCTTTCTTTTTCTTTGGGTCTGGCTAAGGATGAAGAATAAGCTTTAGCTCGTCAAACTAGAAGTACGCGGCGAATGTAACTGGAAAAGCGTGGTGGCGAAAGAGAGGCTGAAATATTCTAGCGTGATTCTGGCCTTTGGGGGAGAGAGAGGATCGTTTGGAAATTGTGTTTAGAGCGAGATGTTTGAAATTTGAGTGAAGAAGGTCGGGGAAATTGTGTCTTTATATAATATAATATAAGTGGCCTTGCTCGTATGATTTTTTTTATTTTATTTTACTTTATTCATATAAAGAAAAAAGGTATGCGTACAGTATTCTTTAGTCTTAGTATATCCACTCATGGGCCCATTGCACCGGTATTTCAGAATAAATAATATGTAATATTCTCAAAATATACTTAAGTTCGATTTACAACTAAACATGTTTTTACCATAGAACGCGGAAGAAAAAATGCGAAAAATAGTATACGTTTAATTACAAGGTTAAACAAAATCCCGCTAGTGGTAGAAATTGTTTTAAGGAGAAGAAGGGCTGTGAGGATGCGAAAATGGAGATAGAAAAAAACGTGAAAATATTATTTTTTAAAAAATTTAAAAAATAAAGATGGTAGGAAATATAAAAATAATTATATATATATATATATATTTAAAAAATAGATTAAATTTGTTAAAATTAATAAAGAAAAATTAAAAAATACTATTCATCTTAGTTAATGTAAATTATTAATAAAATTTAATAGATAAATAAATAAAAATTAAGATACATGATTAATAAAAAATCGGAACAATAAATGATGAAGGAATATTTTTATTCTTCGCTTACGATAGATCCCCATTATTTTTTTTTATCTTTTTTGAGTGAAGTTCAATCATGTAATTCATATTTTTTTAAGGTAATTATTTTGAGTGGAGAAGGATGAAGAAATGTGGCTTTATATAACTGGTGTTGCTCATATGATTTTTTTTATTAAAGAAAAATACGAGTAAAGCCAATATTTGGTTTCATCATCTTTCCCGTAAGGCTTTGAGCTTTTTTATTTATTATTATATGTATTTTGTTATGGCTCATTTTGTTTCATATTTCAAATTATTGTTTCTTGTTATACACTTTAGTGCAAATCAATTGCAATCCTATTAATTTTTTTCGCCTATACTAAAGTTGAGGCTCTTATAGTTAATTAAGGAAACAAACTTTAAAACCCATTAAATATAAATAACTTAATTAAGTATTTGTTATGTGCCATTTAACCGTGGTTCCTGGTTAACTAAGAAATTGATATTGTATCTAAATACTCGTCATTTTTATTCTACAGCATACTCAATAGGTAATCATGAAAAACAAAAGTCTCCAAAGTATATCTTGATGTTGAATATTGCAAACGAAGGTTAGTCTACTGACAATCAAAATAATGATATTATTATAACTTACTAAGTATACTTATTTATTGGTGCCCTCATATATGTATAATGTTGTCCTCATACGCATATAGTAATTATATCTTTATATGCATATGTACTAAATACAATATCAAGTTAACATATACTGACACAATAGTAATAAATATAAAACAACATATTGTTTAAATATTTAATTATGAATAATTATTTTTATTTTCCATACACAACACTAATTGAATGTAGTATTGGAATTTTAGTATAATTGTCCATTTATTTTTTAAAAATTTTATATGTCTTCTTTCATTAGTTGAAATGATTTGATTCCGACTATTTATGTGTACGATATTCATCTTTAAATAGAAATTATCTCGTCATACTAAGTGCATGTAACAACCTTTATTTACAGATAGTAATTATTATAAATGATATAATTTTTAATACTTATTATAAAAATAAGATGACCTGATGAGTACATAGTATATTGTAAGTCTAATTTGTTATGAAACTTATTAAAATAACATGATCTACAAAAATTCATTTTCTTCTGGTCAAGATATTGCATTGATATTTCAAAATGAAAAAAAAAGAGAAGAAAAGAATATGTGCACATATTCTTTATTATTAATATATTCATGGCACGAGTAATTCCTAATAGACAATATATAATACTCTATAAAATATACTTAAGTTAGATTTATAATTAAAAAAGTTTTTACCATAGAATAAAGCAATAGAAAAATGAATCTTATAAAATTACACGCACGAATTTCGAAGTTAAATAAGTTAATGAAAAATGTGCAAATGATAAATCTAAAAAAGTCTCTCTCTCACACATACATACATATAGTTTATTTATATGCTATTTTTGAATCATATATATGAAATAACATACAATTGGACTATGGAATACATATTTTTTTATAACAATTTACTGACTTTAAAAATTATAAACATAAAGTATTGAAAATTGTGTTGATGGTCGATAAAAATATCATGTGTGATTGTAAATTAAAAGAAAAATATAAAGCTATTTTTTAGGTTGAAAAAAAATTATAATTCGTTAATAGTAAGAAATTTTACAACATAAATGTAATTAGCGAAAAAACTATATTAAGATATTTGTGGTGTGTGTTTTATGAGTTTCAAAGTGGCCAGCCGCAATGAATGTTAAGATATTTGTGCTGCACCATCAAGTCGAACGGGTATATATAAAAAATATCAAATTGCTATAACATATACTCCTAAGTCCTTGGCCCTTGCTACAGTGTAATATAAGCTAGGGACGCAGCAATACCTAGTAAACTTTTTAATTAACCGATGCAAAATCATGTTGGGAACTTGTCTGACTGGCACTTGGGCAGTCAGTCACTCAGCCAGATATATCGAGGAAAAGATAAACATTTTAGTAAAGAGTGAAATATTGTGCTTTTTAGATATTAAAGCTATGTTATCATTTTGCAAGTGCCAAGTTGCCATGTATTCGCCCAATATTGTGTGCGAGATTCAAACAGGCCGTTGTAAATGAATCCTCATGATACGTCACTATCGTATTGCGGAAATATAAATTTCACATTTCAGAGACAGCGAAAGTACTATTTACTCTATTTAGAAATGATGTCGTTATATATTTTAAGAATATAAATTAACTTTTTTAAAAACATAATATATTATAATATAAAAATATAAGGTCTAATAAAAACATTTTTAAGATATATTTTTTATATTTTTTTATTAAAATATATTAATAATTAAAATTTATTTTTAAAACATGCGACGATAATATTTTAAATATAAAATGAGTATTAGATTTCTTTTGACCTAACTTAAAAGCATATCCAATAAGCTAATAATTGCTATATTATTTGCATATTATTATTACAGGTCGTTTATTTTGCATATTATTTTCATAAGGTTATTATTTATGTTATCTAATACTTATTATTACTTTAGGAGTAGACCTCAATCTATTTTATTAAATATTTAAGCTATTCTATACTTTTAGCTTTATACCCTTATTAATTAAACACACCTACAACATCCCTACCTCTATTATTAAAATAAAACATGTCCAAAATTGTCGATATAAAACAATTTATTTCAAATTAGATAATTTATCAGATATTAGTATTACTTCATCAACTTACGTGTACAAATAATATATATCTATCAAATATTGTTATTATTGCAATCTTATAGTTATTTCAGATATAGTATTATTTCATATCATATCATATTCAAAATGAGTTTACCCAACGGGCACTAACTCAAAAAATATAGTAGCACATAATCCAGTCATAACCATAATGACTTTTTTTTATCACCGTCCACCAACTCTCTTACATTGTCTCACTAATGTCAATCACTTCCATCACCCTTCTTGCTTGCAAGAAATCCCATTCAAGATGATGTCTCCCTCTCTCTCTTACCTTGGTTAACAATCATAAAGGGATTATGCCACTTGGTTGATCATTTTTTTACACTTAGCCAAATTATTGAACTCTACTTTCCTTTGTCATCTCTCCTATCTTTTTGACTTAGTTGGTGTTGTTCCTAGCTGAATTCCTTGGTGTCAAGCCATTCTCTTCGCTTTCTCTTCCTTTTCCTTCATTTTAAAGTTCTAAAATATTGAAAATTAACTATTTGGTACTTATTTTAAGCAAATGATAGTTAAATTCATAGATTGGTGAAAGATTGATTAACTTATTCCCAATCCATTTTTTAAATCCTAGGGCTATTCTCACCTATTTTAATGTTTCTCCTTATATAATTGTTGTATTTTCTTAGGCGATCAAAGGGCGGAAGAAGGATTTTAGGAGTATTTTTGTGAGTAGAGACCAAAGTAGCTTCGATAAGAAATATATACATATATCAATATTAGGGCTTGTTTGTATTTATGTGTTAGTTTATATGCTTTTCTTATTTTTTGATATAAAGCATCTGTAGGTTTTACTTTTATCTATTTGTTGTATTACATGGTAAAATGTATGATTTTATAAGTTTCGGGATTTTATGAGAAGTTGCTATATTATATGCCTTGCTAAGCTTTTCCATAAAAAACCTAATCATGATAGCAAATTATGTTATAATTCTAACTCTTGGTTTGAGTATATTAAACCATGTCTAAGTATGATGATTGGTGTAAAATGTTGAAATCTCAAAATTTGGAGGTTTTAGGCCTTGGGGAGGTCTCAACCATGAGGCCTTTGAGGTGGTGTGGATTGTTTTAATTTTTGCAATTTATATTTTTAGGATGATAGCATTATAAGTGTGATTGTGTGTAAAATTGGTAACATTAAGAGACTTGTAGAACTTTATGATTTTTAGGGGGAGTCCCGACCTTAAAGGTAAATTTGACTTCTTTTAAGTTTTTAAAGAAAATATATGTCATTGTGTTCCTTGAGGCTTTTATAATAAATTTAACGTATAATATGTTAAGTTTTAAATGGTGATGACTTGAGTTTTAGATGGCGAACTAAGGGCATTTTGGTCATTTTTGGTTAAATCTAAATTTTGGCGTTATAAAAGTACTATGGACCAAAATGTGATAATTATGATATGTGGATTATCTTGATAAATTATAAATAGCATAATGTATGCTTTTATGAGAAAATAATCAATTTGGGAATAATAACTAAAAGGGTAGCATTGATATTTTATATGTGGAAATTTGGAGTTAAGTTATGATTTTTGGATATTATGTTTTTAATAATATTTTAGGTTAGTGTGTTAAATTTGGTGAATTGGAAAGTGTAACAACCCGAGTCGATACGACCATGAGGGGACTACCTGTAGCACTTTTGAATTGATCGGTTGGCTTCACAAATTAACATAAGTCATTTCAGAGTGCTTTGTACTCACTCATGCATTTCCTGATAAATTTTTAGAAAATTTTCAAAACTTTTTGGGAGGGTCTTGCATCCTAAAAAATGATCCACGGCTAGCACGTTTAATTGTGGAGTTCTTAGAACGGAATCATCAAAATGATGGTATACTATGTTGATATAAGTAGTCAGATCAATCTTTATAACACTCCACTCAATTTGGGATATTACAAAAAGCATTTTGGATGAAGTTGTGGTGTGTTGTGAAATTATGGTTTATAAGGGTGTTGTAGTTTTTTACCTTTTAAAAGATTCCTTTATGCATTTAATAGTTATTCTTATATTTTGTTTTTAATCCACGTAGCATGTTCAATGTGTTATTCATGATAAACTTTAAGTTTGGATGATATCAATTGTTTGAATAAATTCCTGATATTATGATTAATTTATCTCATAAAAAAGACAATGATAATACAAATGGAAGTACAATGACTAAATTAACTTGAGTAATGCATTTGTTATGTGCTAAGTGTTGGTTAATGTATTAATAAGACAACAACGCTTAAAGTAAAAGAACATATGAGTTAGGATCAAATACTTTGGAATTATTAAAATAAATTGATTGTTCCTAACTAATATATAGGACTATAATCTACTATATCTAATTGATCTAGTGGCTTATACAGGTAATGCATACTTAATGAGTATAGGTTTACTAGTGGCTCGGGCGTATTTTACCCTAGATGTGATAGTATCTGCGAGTATGACTACCTTTATTCTATATGTGGGGGAAATAGGAGAGTATTGTTATTATCGGTTCTTTCACCTCAATGTGTTATTGAAAAAGGTTGATACGTGATATATTGGTTGATGTCAATTAGCTATTACAATTATGGTTATACACAAAATAAGAGAGTTCGATTTGGATTTTAAAAAATTAGATCAGACATTTAAAATATCTGCTTATTGATCAGATTATTTGACATGTGAAAATATCTAGTATTTTGTTGATTATTTTAATAATATATCATAATATTATGTTTCTGTTGTGTTGATTTAAAAAAAATTTACATGTGTTTGTAATTTAAACTTTAAATTAATCCTATAGGTGATGTCGTCGAGGGAGTTGTATAACCTCTTGCTAATGGATATTGGAAGGAAAAACTTTACCTTAATCGCAACCCTCAAACCATGGCAAAGCTTCATTATGTAGCACTCGATGCTGTTGAAGGGAGGATTATGGCCACTCTAGATATTCATGAGATCGAAGATGAGACCAAACAATGGCAGTATACCCTAGTCGGTTTTGTCTTTGGTTTTAAGACAACGTATTCCCATATCTCATATTATGTGAAAATCCAATGGCAGCATGTTGCTAATCCACGAGTACCTTCACATAAAAAAGGATCCTACATGTTCAAAATTCAAACTGAGGTAGATTGTCTTGAAATCATTCAACAACCTTATTGAACCATTTTAGCATGCCCATTGATGCTGAAATGTTGGCACGAGGATTTCCACTTCAATCCATAAGAGTTCCAATTCATCCATACTTGGATTTAATTACCCACTTTAACACTATGTGGTCTGTTTCATCCGTGAGTATGATCACAAGCCATGTAGGGAAACCTATAGCAATGGATGGCGTGAAAACAACCAAATAGAGAATCTCCTATGCAAGAGCACCATTTGAGGTGGACATGCACATAACCATGCATGATTATGTAATGATCAACATAACTAACTAGAAACCATTACAACAAAGGGTGGAGTATGAATAGAAACCCAAGTTCTACTTGGTTTGCAATAAACATGCCATCTCACAAATTAGGGTTTCATGAAAATAAATGGCAATTCTATAAAGGAAGATATTAAGGGAGAGTGGGCAATGGTTAGAGATGGGAGGAAGCAAGATATAGTTAGCAATCTTGTTGCAAATGTTGGCAATACAGTAAGCAAATAGGGGACAACAGTCAGTCCCTCAATTATGAGTAACTGGCCGAGCATCAACATCCACTACAAATGAGGTCACATCTGATGTGGATGGTTTGGAGGCATCCACGGATGAAGATATCAAGAGGGAGGAAATTGATTCAAGATGAATATTGTGTTGCTCTTGACATCTATCACATATGAATATAGGAAGGTAGAATGTAAGAGGGTTGAACAACCTTGAAAAACAAAGGGAGGTGTGTGATTGGATTGTTAATAAAAAGTCCAGTATTGTAGGGTTGTTAGAGACGGAAATTAAAGTAAATAAAATAAGAAATAAAAAAAAAATCAAAACTTAGTAATACATGACTGCGACCCAGGAAACAACTACCCTTACCATCATAATGGGAGAGTTTGGCTAGGGTGGAATCCAAAGCTTTGGAAGGTTGAAGTTGTTAATATGGTTTCCCAATTTCTCCAAGTAAAATTTTTTACTCTCATTGGACAATTACTTTTTTTTTTACTGTCATTTATGTTAATAGTATAGCTCAAGATCGATGGCTTGTTCAACATAAAATGGAAGATCATCCTCAATTATTATTAGGGGATTTTTATGTCAACTTTATTTCTTCAAAAAAATCCATGATATTGTACATTCATAGGATATGGAGGAATTTAAAGATTGCAAGCGTACTTGTGATTTCTGTTTGGATGATTTTTGAGTGTTTTTATGTAAGAGGAATAGGAAGGATTCAATCATATTTTCAAATAGACTAGGGTTATTAAATGTAATTTGTTCCGGTTGTTATTGCAGATCTGTTTGGTTTTTAATTCGTCCAATTTTAGTAATTTTAGATGCATTAGTATTACTTAGTTAGCGCATATAATTTATTGTTAATATTGGGAATATGTTTGATGGAGGCTAGTAATGCTATTATAGACACTAAATTGAGATTGTATTTGAATATGTAAGAAACTTTTGATATTGAATTATGCTGCTCAGTAATCTTATATTAAAATGTAAGGGTGTTTTGTGATGAAATATACTCATGACATGTACCGTTAATTGTTAATTATATTTCCCAAACAAATATACATAAATTTTACTCATATTCAATGAATCAGTCATTTAATTAATCGGCTCGAATCACTAGCCTAACCAATAAACATGTAGACTAGTAGCTTAATGGTTTGATAAGCAGTCCATAAGATAAGACATTCAATTCGGTGTCCCCACCCCACCCCACGCCTCTCTCTCTCTCTCTCTCTCTCTAGATATATATATATATATATATATATGAATTCTTTACCACATACAGTTGCTTGAATTCATGTGCGAGTGCGCGTCCGGCTGGAGGTCAGATATGCAGGGCCCCCGCTAAGCGTCCAAAACTAGTACTGCTGTATTACTACCTTCTAGAAGATTTTAATCACATGCACCACTAGACTGGTATTTTAATCCATGATGGGGGGTGGGGGAAGGGAAACTCAAGATAGGATGAATGCATGGGTAACACCGTAATTGGGATATCTTCTGTGCTACTGGCCTGGTCCAATGAGTAATTGTGTGCTATTATTGACGTTTAATATACATAGTCATAGATCATGACCCACGACGCATTCCGAAGCTCACGTGAACGGACGAAATTGGGATAAGTACATGGCTGGCCTACGACTCAAAATTAAATTAAATTAAATATAGTAGCAGTAGTTCTTATAGTTTTTAAAATGGATCTGATATTATAATTAATTTAATAGTTAAATCAATAGTTTAAATAAATTGGACTGATAATAGATATTAAATTAAAAATTATAAAATATATAAAAAATTAGATTATATATAAATTTAATCAATTTTTAATTAATTTTTTAACTGATTATATAATAAATTAATTTTTATTGATTTTAATGTTCTAAAATATAATACGTATAATCTAATCCATGATTTTAACGATTGTCATTTTGTCCGATTTTTAAAACTACTCGAAGACCGATAGACAGATAAGGATCCAATCCTTTAAAGGAAGAGTCAGTCTGATCCATCGATTTTAGCATATCGTTATTAAAGGAAAGGGTGGGTCAATTTTCGGCAGTACTAGTATCTATATTCTAGTCTACTACTATTAGACTAGTGGTAAAGCTTCTAGAAGAAAAAATGAGCTAAGATTTAATGCCGAGAGACAGACGGATAAGCAAACCAAAAAAAAGTCTGACGAACGGTTCGGTTCGGTTACCATCTATCATCACATAACATGGAGCACCGCGCCACCACCACAGTTCTGTGAGGCACGGAAATAGGTTTCGTTTTTCTTCCAATCAACGTTCTTTTGTCGTTTTTTTATTCTGATTTTTTTTTTAAAAAATAAAAATTAGAATTGATATTAAAAATATTTGATAATTTTTTTAAAAAAATTTATTAATAGTTTAAATTAATTAAGATGGACAGTAGTTTTTTTTATATATTCTTATTTTTATCTCTTAATTTTAGTAGATTTAGTATATTTTTAAAAATATATATAATATATGTATACATATAATTTATTTATTTTTATCATTTTCTGTCGTTTTAATTTTAAAAAAATAACATTTCTATATATTTTTATATTTATTTCCATTTCCATATATATTTAAAAAAAAAAGTACTTGTAAACTTTGTTTGATCTATTCCCATTTTTTTTTTTAATTTTATTTTAGTACCCATATGACGGTACTGTTAGTTTGATACTAGTTACATCGAAGGACCTTCTAGAAGGTTGTGGGGTTCAATAATACAGAAGGCGTGCCGCCGGAGGGGTGAGAGAGGGAGGTAATTTATAATACTAATAATTTTTCCCCATTTTATAATAATAATTGAAAGAGGCTGATGGGAGAGGCAGGCTGCAGGAGAGGCTCAAATCAAAAAAATATCAACATCAATATTTGCATCATCAGCATGCATGGTGGACCTGACCCGGTCGCATAATTTCTTCGAGTCTCTGTCCTGTCCACCCACATAATATTTATATTTATGCCATATCTTTCAATCAACACTCACACAGACACAGGCACGCAAATTTTGTGCGAGTGTTGATTGAAATTAGTCGTTTGGTTATTATTATTATTATTGTTTATTATTTTATAAAAGTCGGTTGCTATTTTTAATGTAAATCGTATTGCGACCTATCGTGATGTTTCAATTGGTGCAGGATCAGCAAGTGATACTCTCTTATTTTATTTTATTCCTCGCACTGTACTGCTGAGCTGAATAACTGTAATAATAAAAATAATACATATTTTTTATTTTAAGTTTTATTCATTTTGACCTCATATCAATAATATCCTATTAAATTTATCTAAAATAGTTATTATTTTTTTGTATCTAATTTTTTTTTTATTAAATTGAACAATAGTATCGCAAGCGTTCCCCCCACGGTAATTTTTTCTCTTCCTTTCTTTTTCCCAGACGCGCATCCCTACGGAGCTACGAGATATTTATTTTATTTATTTGTTGTTCCGTAACGCCTTTTGATTCTCCCACTTACATGCAAAATGGGAATCTCTATTTTCACTTGATCTGATCCCCATTCGTAAGTGACGCTATAGGCGGTCTAATAAAGTTAAGAGCGACTTGATTTATAATTTGGTTTGCCAGGCAGTTAAATGATGTCTAATGATGGATTATGATAGTGGTTAACCAACTTTAAATTATATTAGCTAATTTCACCAACAAATAATAATAATACTTTTTTTTTTGTTTTATAGTAGAGGGTTTATACTTTTTAACCATACATATATTAAGCTTGTGTTTGGGAGGATTGGTCCTGGACGATCATATGCCCCTTGCGAAAAATAGATGTGGCCCTATTATTTTTATATCAGTTTTTTTTTTGTCTTTGGTAAAATAAAATAAATTATCTTGATTAATTAATACAACTGAATCCATATATAGATATTAAATACACGGTCTAAAACTTAGTTTATGGGCCTCAATTTATACGCTACAACCAGCCGCATGGTACAAGACCCGGCGATTGACGCCTGACCCATTTTTTTTTATAGTTGTTTTAAATTAATTTATTTTGAATTTAGAGTATTAAAAATATTTATATCATAATATTTCTAAAATTTTACTTTATTAATAGATATCTACCTATTATAATTTTAAAATATTACTGTCAACTATTAGTATATTAATAATAAAATATTATGGGATAATTCAGATTTAAGAAAAAAATAATAGTAAAAGATATTTAGATTTATAATTATATGTATAGTTGCAATAAAAGATAAATAAAATATTGATGACAAATTTTTATATAATTTTTTTAATAAATAAATATTGATAAAAAAATATATTTAATAGTAATAAAAAAATACTTAATTAAATGATAAAATATATGTGTAATTATGGAAAAAAATATAGACAAAATTTAATAGCTAGCAATTAGTTGCATAGTATTTTACCGTGGTTGCATGGCGTATGCACTGGCTCATGTACAGATAGATGCGTTACATATCATTCATATCGAACATACTTTTTCTTTTTACACAAATTTATTTTTTTATTGATTCTAAAATCAAACAATTCTGTTTTTTCATGAATAGCGTAAGAAAGAGAGACGGCAAAATCAAAAAGACCTTTCTCTGAAAGATCGTAAGTAAAACAAAAACAGAGAAATGAAAACAAGAAAGAGAAAAAGATAAAAAAAAATGCAAAAGTAAAAACTTTCACCGAATGCAAGCAGAAGAAACTAGAAAGACAAGATAAAAAGAATAAATAGAAAACAAAAGACTTCCGCGTAGTGAAAGGAAAATGAAAGTCATATCATGTACGTCAACATATCTCGTGAGTAATGCCCCGTTTGGATTGGGGTGGATCGGGGTGAACGGAGGTGAATCAATTGATTCACCCCGTTTGGCTATCAGGTTAATGTTTTAACCTAGGTGAATCGGGGTTAATGTTTCACCTCCATTCACCTCGATTAACCTCGTTTTTATTAACCTCCGATTTCGGGGGTAATGGAGGTGAAGGTGAAAGAATAAGTAAATTTTTGACTTAATAGGACTAAAATACCCCTCAATATGACTTATTTATTTAATATAAGGGTATAAATATCATTTATTTTATTATTATAATCTTTATTTACCTCAATTTAAACGAAAATTTTAAAACATTCACCCCGATTCACCCAGGTTAGGTTAATATCATCCAAACAGAAATTTTAAAATATTCACCCCGATTCACCTCAATTCCCTTCACCTAGGTTAATTTTTAATGTTTACCCCTACCTCGATTCACCTCAATCCAAACGGAGCCTAAAAGTCGATACGCGGACTCGATCCCCGGTAGACTTCGAGAATTTGTATTCTTGTATCCCTTTTTATCCGCCATTAATTTATCCAACAAATCAAATAATGCCTAGGTATAAATTTGAGAAAATAGTAGCCGTTGGTTTTGAGTTATTGTTGTAAGTTTTTTTTAATTATATTTAGTAAATAAATAATAATATAAACTTTGAAAAGATTAAGATTAACAAACATCTATTAAATTAAAAATGTTCAAACTTATATTAAAATAATATTTAAATTTTGTCTTTTGGTGTTCGTTTGGTACGAAAGTAATTGGAGTGGAAAAATTATCTCTATAATTTATATATATTTATTTGAATAAATATTTATTTTGAAATTTAATTTGATCTAAAATAAATATTTTATTAAAAATATATTTATTATTATTAAATATTTAATATAAAAAATATAAAATAACAAAAATTCCTATTTCTATTACCTCTTTACCAAATAAGCCCCCTTCATATTATTGTCCACAATTTGAATAATAAAAAATATACTACCCTGCCACCACCGCTTTTCTTTGCCCTTTTCTTTTATTTTTTCTTATGTTTCCTGGTCCTTTTTCTTCCCTATATTTTCCCCTTTGCCTTTTGAGAGACTTGCGTCAGTATTGCACGAATACAAAAATAAAAAAAATAAAAAATATATATAAATGAGAAATAATAATTTTTAAAATTTATATACAAAGACGGGGAAATGAAAACGAAGAAACGTATTCGAGACGGAAACAGCAAGTGCAGTAAAGATATATATTCTTTTTTTGCACAAGCGCTTGGTGAGCCTTGTTGCCTCTACGCCTCTCCTGCCTTCCAAGGACCGGATATGGTAAAGAAAGCAAATGATTTTTTGCCTCCCAAAAGACAGTTAGGCTTTACGGCTTTACCGTCGTGGCACCGTGCCACATTTTTTTTTAAACATGTACTAAATATCCTTTGGAAAAACGAGGCCCACCAAAATCGAACCACCGAAGCTGCCTCTGGTTTGGAAGAGTTCTTTGCTTCCAATTCCAAACCACTATTTTTTAATCATAGTTTTTAAAAATATATATCAATTATAGTGAACTTACATATTAAATATAGGTATTGTATGATATGGAATAAGTCAAGAGAGCAAGTAATATTATCTAAAAAGTAATAAAAATGACTTTTGTTTGATAGAAAGAAAATGACAAAGTCAAAAGTACATTATATTTACCTTTATCATTTAAAAAAAAAAACTATTATCGAGAGATGTCTTAGTAAGTGACGTTTTCTTTCTAAATTCTATCTTTCTCTAACAAAATTAAAAAAAAAATAATAATAAAAATATCATCCTACGTTCATAATGTAATACTCTAGCATCACTAGTCACTAGGATCACGGGTTGTTAGTATGGAGTACTTTCGGAATTAATGATTGACCTCATAGATTAACACAAATAATTTTTAGCACCTTTTTTTTAATCAAATCACACATGAAAACTTTGAAGAAAGTCATCCATTCTTAAATTGCTACACTACACTTAATCATGAAGCTCTTTAATTATTTGTTTTCCATCAAGAATATATACTTTGTTGATATGAGTAATCTAATCAATATTTTTAAGCTTCCTCTATCCACTACTAAGTTGGGAAATTACATGCATCCTCACTCAAGAACGCAATGTCATTGTTGTGCCTCGACCATTGATCATCTCATTACATTCTATCCCAATAATCATTCTGCTTGCAATCGTCGTTTCACTCTCATATTATTTGTAACACCCCGACTAAACTAGGGTCACGAGTAGTTACTATATAGTTCTTTTGGAATTAATAACTGATCTCATAGATCAATAAGAGTTTTTTCAACATATTTTTTTTATCTACTCACACGTATTCTATTTTTTTAGGAGGTCGTCAATCCTTAAATTATTTCAAGTCAAACACGCTCAATTGTGAAATTTTTTAGTAATATATATATATATATATATATTGTTAATATGAATAGTATTATAAATTATTTTAAGCCTTCACTATCCATCACTAATTTAAAGGTATTACACATAATGTATACCAAACAAAAATATATAGTATCTCCAACTATTTATTTCCTAGCAAATAAGTTGTTAGAAATTCATCTCCTTCAATAAGTAACATTATGAACATCAAGTGATACTATAGTGAAAGAGCATATCACAACAACTAACAAATTTCTCAAACAAAGGTTACGAAATATTAAAGTTCAGAATATATGATAAACAAATTGAATAAAATAGCCTCATAATAACTTGAATAGTTTTATTATTATGAGATACATAAATATAGTGGAAAAGAATAAATTAAAATGTAATATTAATTCTTTATTAAAACTTGAAAGATGACTTATATTATGAAATAAAATAATAAAAACTAAATTTAATTAAATCCTCTATCATAAAATTGATGGAGTAATTGTTTCTATAGAGGTGTTCAACTAGCAAATAATACATTATATGTTGTATTGGCTTATACAAATGGTTAGGTGTTCAAATCTATTGAATAACAAAAAAAAATGTTGGTCTTCAACCAAATTCAATAAAATAAAAATTAGTTAAAAAAAGACATGCTTGTGAAAAGTATTTCTAGCTTTAACTTGACATTGATCTAAACAATAATGGAAAAAATATTAAATTTAAGGATGAATCCATCAATCGAAAATGTATGGTATCGCATTTCAAACAAATCCCCTATTTGTGTATGGAAGTAAGTGTTGGGCATGAACAAAAAGTCCCACATTGATTAAGAAAAGAGAGAAGTAGACTAATATATAAATCAAGTAGACTACTCTTCCTATTACTGATTGGTTTTAAGATGAAGCCTCATAATAACTTAAATTGGTTTTATTCCCAATAAATGGTATCAAAATTTGGTTTTGAATCTAGGCGGGTAACCTCGAAATCTCGTATAGAAGTTGTTTAATACTCTATTAGAAATGACTAGTTGGTGTAGATAGAAGAAGGAGCTCTTCGGTTAAGGTGTGTGTTACTTTGTCTGGAGACATGATTGTTGGGTGGAATTAGATCAATATATAAGCCAAGCGAACTACTCTTCCTATTATTAATTCGTTTTAGGATGAAACCTCACTTGGATTTATAAATGGTATTAGGTTTGGCCTAGGCCTTATTCATTCCCAGTGGTAAGAACTAAGAAGTTTAATTAGTCTGCTCAGTACTTATATATTCCAAATAACAAGTCTCTTCTATCTTCCCCCATCCACTATTCATTTAGATACTCGAATATGTGTTTCACACACAACATGATAAAATAAAGATTTGCAATTACCTTTTATTTTAGAATTAACTTGGAAATGCTAATGACAATCAACTTATCATTTGATTTATACTTCATAAAAATATTGATTCTAATCCACGCGACAATTCTTTTTTTTTTTTACTTTTTGTGAATTGAGATTTTACTCATAAATCTAGAATTGTCACCAAATCATTAATTTGGACCTTATCCCCACTTTTTATAAAGAGTTTGGATGAGCCACCAACTCTTTACTTGTAAGGAAAAACAAAACAAGGAAAAAAGTAGAGATATCTAGATAGTAACTGCATGTCATGTAGTATCAAGAAGTTATATTTATCAAAATGAAAAATTCAACTATCCTTATATCTTAGACCTAGTAAATCTTAACCATTTTTTTTCATGTTATAAATTTTATTTAGGAATACACGATCACATTTTATAATTTTATATAAGTATATGGCTTAGTTTTTATAATTTGTAATTCTTATTTATGGATATAAGGTTATTTTTGTAATTCATTATTCTTATTTATAGACATTGAGTCATTTTTATAATTATATACATTTTTTAACTTTTATTATGAGCATGTTCACCAAATATGCTAAACATGAGGTAATGTTTCTAATTTTTATTTAAAGATATGAGATCATTTTTTTATAATTACATAATTAATATTATGCATATGTTCATCAATTTTTAATATATATTCAACATATATGTGCTATGTGTTTGTCATCTATTTTCATATATCTTCAATATACATTTATTGTGTGTTCAACATATATTTTTAAGTGTTCGTCTTGTTCTTTAAATGTTTAGTATATGTGTATTATATAACTATTTTTATACTAAAAAGTTTGTCATGTTTATCATCATCTATAATATATTAAAATGATGTCTAGTCTAATATCATCTTAAATAAATAATAATAATAATAATTAAGAATTGATCACTGCCAATAACAATTATAAAAATCAATGTGTGCCTAGATACCAAACACACGAGTTGATTCATGCATGTTTGGCTATGCTCGAAGAAGTTGGTCTCATAATCCCATAAGCTTTCAACAAGTTTCATAATATTTGATATAATTTCAGTAAAAAACTTAATAAAATTTAGGAAAAACTTTATATAGATCCAACAAATATTTATTATAACTTTAGTAAAAAAAATTTGAGTACAAGTTCAAAAAAAAAAAGTTTAGTAACTATTTAATATAGGTTCAACAAAAACTTTTTATAAATACAAACTTAGCAAAAAACTTGATATATGTTCAATAAATATTTAATATGGTTTTAATAATTTTTCTTTAACTATTTAAACATATATGTTCATCCCCTTTTAAAGTGTATATTTATCATTATTTGAAGAACATAATAAACTTATCACAAATATCATAATATCTTCATTTACTGAGCCAATGTTTCTTATACCTAACTTCTTTTCTAATCCTTAACACTCATTACACACTCTTTTTACTTAATATGCACCCATATGCCACCTAAATTTCCCCCTTAACATTTTCCCACCTTCTCTAATTTCTATTAGACTTACTCCTTCTTCCCCCCCATCTCAACTCTTCTCTTCCATCAATTCAAGGTAAGACAACAATTTTTTGAGAGGAAGATTCAAACTAAATTTCAGTTGTTTATAATGTACTCATTGGTTATTATTATTTTGGTTAAAACTACTAATTTTTGAAATTAAATTACAATGGTAGATTTGTAGCTTGATTTGCTTAAATATGTATATGTCAAATATATTTTATTATTAACTTTTTAGTATCTCTTAATAAATTTGGAGAGTTTAAGGGAGAGAATCGATCAAAGAAGAAGAAAAATGACAACCAATGAGTGAATCACCCATTAACGTGCCTAGATAATGGGTAAGCCACCCGTAGGTTGTCCCTCTAAGTGGGTGAACCATCCGTTGATTGGCCATGCTTCTGGGTAGGATACCCATAACTACCTTTCCCTAGTGCATGATCTCAATTCTACAATATGAAAACATATGGAGGAGACATCAATCAAGAACCATAATCCTTTATGTTTGTGGACATCAACATTTGTGTCCATTTATAACATATTCATCACAAGATGAACATAAATATTTTATGAACTGAACCTAAAATGTTTACATAATGAACCTATTTTTTTATGGGATGAACCTGACATAGATACTTAACATAAACCTAACTATTTTGTGGAATGAACCTAAATAGATAATATTGTAATACCTCAAATTTTAGCTAATCTTAATTCCGAGTAATTAATATCTCAACCTAATTCTAACATTGAGAAATTAATATTTTTATCTTAACCTAATTCCTTGATCCTAATTCTAATATTTAGTTTAGGTCTCTCATATTTTTTTTAACCTAAACCTAACACTAGATGTTGATAATTAAGTTATCATAACATTCTAACCTAAATTATTTAAAACTAATTCTAATTCTAAACCCACATTTAATTTCTTTTCCCCTCCCCCTTTTCTCCTTCTTCTTTTCTTTTCTTCCCTCATGCCCGTCTTTTTCTTTCTTCTCCTACTTTTTTTGCATGAAACACTCCCTCTGCCATGTTGTCATGACCGACCCCTACCATCATCATCACACTATCCCCTCCCATGTTCTACATGATATGTCGTGTTTAAAATTTTACCCCAATCACATCAACTCTTTAATCCACGCACACTTGTATATATATTTACATGACTCACAAACTTAGCACATTTAATGCCCAACAATCTCCCTTCCTTCCTCTATTTTTTTTCAAAGAATAGGACCACCAACCGAAAGAATTCATTATTCCCTTCCTCTTTCTCTCCATCGTCAAAAAGACCACAAAAACCAAGCAAGGCTGCTCTCCAGTGTACCTCCCTCCCTTGCATTGGTAGCCCTTTTCATTCCCTTCCCCAACCATCAGCCAAAACAGCTAATGCCTCCAAACCCCTTCGGATAAAACTATCGAAGATAACCTCAACCCCTTTGGCCCTTTCTTTTGTTCCCCCTTCCTTGAACACTAGATGCTTTTTCCATTCCCACCCTTTAGCAATGGTACAAATTGCCATTTTTACCCCCTTAGGTTGGCACCTTTTGTAACACCCTTATTTTTTTCTAGCTAAAAATTTTTATTTTAAAAAATTATGGAAGAGGAGAATGCTAAATACACCTAGAGGAAACGGGGTGATACTGTTGTACCTAACATAGGATAGACGTTAGCCGCCCATCCTATATTAGATACAAGGATAAAACCAAACCAACCAATTTAAAGTAAAGTGCACAAAATAAGTTACATATTATTTAAAAGATTGTTTATAATAAAGGAACTTGACGGTCCCTAGTAAAGTCAAATATAGGGAGAATGATAAGCTAATAATATAGGGTTATAATAGTAGAAAACAATTTAGGGCATGACCTCAAAACCATGGTCAATCAAAGACTGCATACAACCTCTGAATGTCCACGCTCTCAAGCTATGAACCCAAGCTACGGTAGGCCCACTATTGGCCATACCCAAAGACCTGCACATGACCCTCTACTTATGGAAATGAGTAGGTGACAGAGCAAACGAGCACATTAGTACTCTACGCACTGAGTAAGCTAAATTGCCTCCTCAATAGAACTCACAAGCATACAAGTCCAATCATGACATGGAAATCGTACTTAACATGTGTTATGCCAATGCCATATAAGTAAGAGTAGTATTGCATTATGATTCACTATCATGCATAATTCAGGCAAATTAGAATGTATCATGCTCATTATCATTGTATAATATCATAGGTAATCACAAACACGCACTAAACAGATTATCCAAATGAACACTTGGATTTATTTTCTAACTTACTCAATCTATAATACCCCCAAAATTTACTATTGAAATTTTTTGTTTTACTAGAAAGGTTTAACAAAAGTGAAATAAAAAAACGTAGACTCAGGGGTGCATTACTGCCACACTTAGTACTAGATTGGTTCACTCCTACCGTTCTAGTATTAAGTGCTGAGGCTAAACAGGTTAACATCAAACACAAGTCATAAATAAAAACACAAGTCATTAATAAAATAGTGGGATTCCATGAGAGGACTCCCCCATAGTCATATAGAAGTCAGAGTGAGATTTAAATTATAACTCAAAGAATAAGTGACTAGAGTTTTCCAAAAACATAAAACATTGTACGATATCACACAACTAGAATAAAATGATACATGGTCAAATCAAAGGAAAAATAGAGTTCAGCTGAGTCGCTCTCGATCCCCAGGTTAGATCTAGGCTCAACGCTCAGCCCCGCCTGATGCCTCATAGGTGTCATAGGCATCGAATATGTCGTCCCCTACCTACACAAACTCATATGGGTCTTCTGCTCATGGGAATGAGCAACACCCATGAAACGGGTGATCAGTACGCTACATACTGAGTAAGGTAACCATGCGCTAAGGCCAAATGTGCAAAACATACAACATAACATACATAACATGATCATATAGGCAACATATAGTAATACAGATAATGAAGACCAACAATGGTCTAGATAGATTTACTCTTTAGATCTCTGGTAAATATAATCTTTTCACATCATAATCTTTATCAATCTATGTGAGTGCAGGAACCCCACTATTATTTGCCGGTGGACTGGTCAAGCAAGGCAAGACACTCCTGGCCACTATTATTCGTCGGTGGACCGGTCTGGCTCCAACTCACATGGTGTTTCAGTGTAATTACTTCATATCTTTCCTATGTCTTATCATCATTACGTTTGGTTTGTTGAGAATGGAAACCCCCACTATTGTAGCCGATGAATCGATTATGAAGGAAAAAATACACCCGACCACTATTATTCGCCGATGGATCGATCTGGGCCCAGCTCAACAATCTTTATCTTTAAATGGATAGTATTTTATTCGTGTCTTATTAGATAAGAACTTTACCCTTGACATGCATGTCACCAACATTCTACTTCTATCATCTCAAGGGGGTTCGTCCCATCTCTTGAGACTCCTACGCCCCTAATCATGCCCCGACATCCATTCCCCCTTACACTTACTCATAATGAAAACCATCTTCTCAAGGTGTGGTTTAGGGCCCAACACCTCATGACATCGAGTCCATATACTATCATCCTCTAGGGTTTTCCCTTGAGGACCCTAATTGGACCTATGTGGCCCAACTTCCTCTCACTTACTCTACCATTATTTCACTTATCGCCCCACACCTTATCTCATTTAGATTCAACACCAAATCATATCACTTTACTCCTCGATTTCATATGTGATTGGAAAAACCCTAGTTGGCCACTTCAAACCCTAGTACCTTTATTCTCCCACAAGTAACCTCTCTATTTTTCACCTAATATCTCTTCTCTCCCATGGCACCCATACTCACTCCTTATATAATAAATTTCCACTCTTAACCCGTACTCCACTCTCTCCTTAATTTTTTTTACTTCCTCATTTTTTTCTAGATTAGTGCTTCCTCCCAAAACACTAATCGAGTCCCTTATGCACCCTTACACCAACCTACGTACTATTTTTCATCCCAAGTCTCTAATTTCTCCACAACTCTCTCCTTAGCTTATTTACACCCTAAAACAACTTTTCTCATGTAAAGATCATCCCCATGCAGGTTTTATCCTCTCCATGAAAACTCTCAAAGTCCTTATGCAAACCCTAGAATTCCCATGCATGGTTCCCATTTATCATTCATTTTGGTCATTTCTCCCTCTTTATTTTCCTCTCATGGATCATGAGGTAGTTTGGTCAACATCATATCCCCCTTAGTGAACTCACTTCCCATTTTCTTTATTTTTATCCTTTCATTCCCATATCATATTATCACTTGTCCTAGCATGCATGTCCTATAAGGTCATATCATATCACATCAATATCACCATATATACATATCATACTCATGCCATAAGGAAACACACAAACATACCTCAACTCCAAGCTACGCTACACATAAAACAAGTTAATGATAATCATACGATACATGACATAGCATGATATATATCATTCAAGGAATACAAGTCACGCAACATGCATGTGCCTTAGCTACATCCTTAACTAAAACGATGTTGGGCTTGGAGCAAGCTCCTACGCCTCCTTAGGGTTTTGGCTTGATTCACCCATAAGGGGAAAAATACTATAGGTTAATCTTCCTCTTACCAAAGATTACCATTATTTCTACTCTAATCTTATCATATTCTACTATAATGATAATAGTGGTTTTATAATTAAAAGTAGGGTTATTATTCTCAAAATAATTAATCGGGCTACTACTAACCAAAATAAGTCGTAGTAGCCATCATGGTTTATGTTAAAGTAGTCATAGTGATATTCATAGTATTAATGGTAATAGCTTTAATATTACTAGCAATATTATTATTATTAGTTTTAGTGATAATGATAATATCGACCTAAACCCTAGTAATAATAATAATAATAATAATAATAATAATAATAATAATAATAATAATAATAATAATAATAATAATAGTATTGTAAGTATTATAGAAGTAGTGACCATAATGATTCTTATATTACTAATGCTAGTTATGATAATAGGTTAGTGATTATAAAATATTGGCAAAAGACAAGTTAACATTAATAATATTTATTGTGGTATTAAATAATAATAATAATAATAATAATAATAATAATAATAGTGATAATAGTAATAATAGTTCTCATATTAAGGATAATACTAATGAAGGTACTAGAAATCATATTAGTAGTAGCCTTAGTGATAATGTGGTCAGGTATAATAGAATAATAATAACAATGATAGAGATGATAATAATAATAATATTAGTAGTAATGATAGTAGTAATAATATTAATAATGTTAAACATAATAAGCATAATAATCGAAAAGAGTAATAGTAATATAAGATTCCCAACATTTACGCTAATAATAAAAGTGCTAATGGCCAAGTAAGTATTAGTAAGAAAATAATAATAATAATAATAATAATAATAATAATAATAATAATAATAATAATAATAATTATAGTAGTAGTAGTAGTAGTAGTAGTAATAAAGGTAACTATAGTATTACTAAAGTTGTAGCCTTTGAAATAATAATACCATAATTATAAATATTTCTGAAGTTAGGTTAGGTAGTAAGAGTGATACATAATAATTATAATATTAATGAAAATAATAATAATAATAACACAACATTAATAATAATAAGAATAATAATAGTAATATTAAGGGTAATACTATTAATATTACTAAAAATTATTAACACTTATAGAAAAAATAATTTAAGGGCTGGAGAAATTAGAATACCACCTAGGGTTGGTGGCGAAACCGGTGGTGGCCCACAGCAGCGGTGGCATTGGAGGAGGAAGAGAGGTGGAGAGATGGGGGTATAGGCTAAAGGAGAGGGAATGAGGGGGTGTTTGAGGTGGTGGAAGGTGTCTAAGGTGGAGAGGGGTGGAATGGAGGTGGTGGTGCGGTCGGAAGTGGCGGTGCACGGTGGCCGGTGCGGTGGCCAAAGGTGTAGAAGGCAGAATGAGAGGGAGGCTGGAAAAGATGGAGGTATGGGAAGGTAGGGTGAAGTCCCCTAGTTGTTTTGGAGGGTGGAGGAGGTGTTGGTTGCGGCGGAATTGGTGGTGGACGGCGGCGCGAGGGTTGGCAAGAGGTTGAAATGGGCTCGTGCAAAGGGCAAAGCAAGGGAGGAGGGTGACTTAGTTCTGTAGAGGGCGGTGTAGGGAAGGTTTTGGTGGGCAGAGTTGGCGACGACGATCATCGACGGTGGTAGAGTGAAGATCTGATTTAGCGGTGGTGCAAGGTCAGGATTTTTTGGGTTGCGAAAACAGAAGCTCAACCCAGGTTGCCAATGGGGTATTTATAGGCTAATTGAGGGGTAAAACAACGAAGGAGGAAGAGGACAACCAGGGAAGATGAGGTAGGTTACCAACTGGTGATAGCAGGTGGCACATGCCCTGCAAAATTGCAGGGTACGTTTGGTCGAGGTGAGGGAAAAAAATGAATGGCAGGCATGAGTGAGGAGGGAGGACATATTGGTTGGGTTGAAATTGGAAAGAAAACGACGGGGGGAGGCAGGGAAGGACGAACAGACGGTGCAGGTGGCTGCTGACAGGGGCAGGAATGCAGGTCGGGGTTGCAGTTGAGTGGGGAAGAAGAAGGAAAGGGAAAGGGGTGGACCAACAGTCCAAGGGAAAGAAAGGAAAAGAAAAAAAAGCAGCTTGACCGGGCGACTGGCCAGGGGGTGACACGGGCTTTGGGCCACACGAAGGGAGAATGGAGGAGAAGGGTTTGGGCTGCGCGGGCCTACCTAGTTAGGGAGGATGGGGAAAGAAAGAAGGAAGGAGAAGGAGAGAAAGAAAGAAAAAGGAAAAGAAAGAAGAAAAAGAAAAAAGGAGAAATGGACGGGTTGGGGTATTTGGTATTTTATTATTATTATTATTAAATTTTTTTATATTTAAAATTAATAATATTTATAATACTAATAATAATTAAATTCTTTTTTAGATTAATTTGGCTATTTTGGATAAATTTTCTTAACTTCCATGTTAATTATTAAAATGTCCAAATTTTACCTAAATAATTTATTTATTATTTTCTCCTTGTTTTTGCCTTAATTAATTACCCATTTATTTTAATAAAATAATTTATTTACTTATATTTTCTAATAATTCCTTATTTTGCCATAATTCCCCAAATTAGAGTTTCGGGGTATTTCATCACTACCCCCTTAAAGAAAGACTTTATCCCCGAAATCACTTGCAATTTCTTAGGGTTAAAGCCTGACGTCCTAAATGGATAGAGACACCACCATTATAAGTAATTATAAATTTACCCCCTTAAAGAAAAAGTCACTAGGGATAGTCGTACCTGCAGCGAAGAGTTCCGGATACGCATCGCGCATGTCCTTCTTAGCTTCCCAGGTGGCTTCTTCGGCTCCGTGCCGACTCCATAGGACCTTGACAAGAGGAACTGCATTTGTGCAGGTCTTCCAAAGCTTGGTATCGAGGATTTGTATTGGCCTCTCTTCGTAGGTAAAGGAGTCGTCCAATTCTATCTCGTCTGGGCAGATCACATGGGACAGATCAGCAACATACTTCTGCAACTGTGAGACGTGGAACACATTATGAACTTGTGCCAACTCTAGAGGGAGAACCAATCAATAGGAAACCTCGCCTACACGCTCTAAGATCTCAAAGGGGTTGATATACCTTGGGCTTAGCTTGCCCTTTCTGCCAAATCTCTAAATGCCCTTTTTGGGAGAGACCCTCAACAATATCTTTTCTCCAGACTCAAATTCACCCTCCCGGCATTTCCGATCTACATAACTCTTTTGTCTACCCTAATCCACCCTCATCCGATCCTGAATCCGCCGGACTTGCTTATTCATCTCCTCGATCATCTCAAGCCCTAACACTATTGCC
The DNA here is from genome assembly GCA_030549775.1 of Tamarix chinensis. Lineage (NCBI taxonomy): Eukaryota > Viridiplantae > Streptophyta > Magnoliopsida > Caryophyllales > Tamaricaceae > Tamarix > Tamarix chinensis. Next base: position 66,436,408 of record CM060182.1, read on the forward strand.
TCACTGATATCATTCTAGCACAAGGGGGTCCGACACTTTCGCCAGTACAAAGATTCAAAGGGAGCCATCCCAATACTGGCGTGGTAGCTGTTGTTGTACGAGAACTCTATCAGATGTAGACGTTCCTCCCAACAACTCTGAAAATCCAACACATAGGCTCTTAACATATCTTCTAGGGTCTGTATAGTCCGCTGGAACCCCGTGATGGCTGACTACAAACTTCATATAGGCCCTTGCTTGCTGATCCATACTCCATATGGACATTATCGGAATAAACATGGCCAACTTAGTCAACCTGTCCATGATGACCCAAATGGTATCACAACTTCTCCGAGTCCTTGGTAACCCACTGACAAAATCTATGGAGATGGAGTCCCACTTCCATCTCGGTACCTCCAAGGACTGAAGTAGTCCCGTAGGTCTCCGGTGTTCAATCTTAACCTTTTGATATACCAAACATCGAGACACAAACTCAGCCACTTCCCACTTCATGTGGAGCCACCAGTAGGTCTTCTTTAGGTCCTTGTGCAATTTATCTCCCCCAGTGTGGACTGAATAAGGGGCCTGATGTCCTTCCTCCATAATACGGTGCTTCAGATCTAGACATTTCTATGGTACACATCAGCGACCCTTAAATCGGAGGCTGCCATCCTCATGAATGCTGAACCCTTCTACACGACCTTCCTGCATTTTTTGTCGGATCCTCTCAACCTTGACATCTCCGATCTGACTGGCCCAAATCTCTTAAAAAATAGTGGGGGTGAGTGTCAAGGCACTCATGTGGGCCTCAAGGTCCCTTTGTGGAATCAGCTCAACTTCTAATCCTAACAACTCACCTATCACCTCATTAGCAACCACACAACAAAGTGCAGAATGAGAGGTCTTCCTGCTCGGAGCATCTGCCACTACGTTGGCCTTACCGTCGTGGTAGGTCAACCCAATGTCATAGTCCTTGAATAGATCTAACCACCTGCTCTGTCTCATGTTGAGCTCCTTCTAGGTGAAAACGTACTTGATTCCCTTGTGGTTTGAGAAGAATCTTCACTTCGTCATGTACAAGTAGTGCCTCCCAATTTTTAGGCAAAAACCACAGCAGCTAACTCTAGGTCATGGGTAGGGTAGTTCTACTCATGCTGCTTCAGCTAACGAGAAGCATATGCGACCACCTTGCCCTTCTACATTAACACACACCCAAGATCATGCTTAGATGCATTACTATATACCTCGAACTCCTCGAACCCCTCTGGTAGGGTGAACACCGGTGCGGTGGTCAACCTTCTTTTCAACTCTTGGAAGGCTCCCTTACACATCTCGTCTCATTGGAATCTAGTAGTCTTCTTCAAGAGGTTGGTTAATGGTCGGGCAATCCGAGAGAAATTCTGTATGAACCTTCTGTAATATCCGGCCAATCCCAAAAAACTTCGAACCTCAGATACGTTCGTAGGGGGCTTCCACTCCATGATGGCCACAATTTTGGGCTGAGTCCACTTCCACTCCCCCTGCTAATATGATGTGTCCTAGGAAAGCCACCTTTTGGTGCCAAAATCCACACTTTGATAATTTTGCATAGAGATGATGCTCTCTTAGTAGACTTAGAATAGTGCAGAGATGTTGCTCGTGCTCCTTGTTCATGATAGAGGAATGGCCTGAATATCCTCGTCATCAAGTCCATGAAAACTACAGGCGCATTCGTGAGCCCAAATGGCATCACCATAAACTCGTAGTGCCCATATTGAGTGCGAAAAACGATCTTCATAATATCAGCATCTATGATCCTCAATTGGTGGTATCTGGACCTCAGATTGATCTTAGAGAATACCGTGGCACCCTTCAACTGGTCAAAGAGGCCATCAATTCTAGGGAGTGGGTACCGGTTCTTCACCATCAGTTGGTTTAGTACTCGGCAGTCGATGCAAAGACGGAGACTCCCATCCTTTTTCTTTACGAATAAGACCGGTGCTCCTTAGGGTGACACACTCGGCCGGATGTACCCATGCTGCAACTACTCTTCTAGCTGGGAAAAAGGAAATGAGGGGGAGCCGGCCAGTTGGCAACGGTTATATTGTTACTAAATGAAACACGGTGTAATACCCCATATTTTTAAAATCCATATTTATTAAGTTTAATGATTTTATTAGCATACTTTGATGTAAACAATTAATTATTTTAATTTCGATTCGTTTTATGGATTTATCGACGATTTTGAATTCAAAATTGAATGTAACTAATCATTTTCGGGAAGTAATATTTTATCGATGTTTTAGTTAATTAAATGTAATATTTTCAGCACTTATTTAAGAATTTCTTTTTGAAATTAATTTTCTTCCGCTCTACGCTTTTTAGTTTGCGAAAAACCGATTTCGTAAATTATTAAAATTAGTCTTGATTTATTAGAATTTGACTTAAATATTTTATTGTAGGTTTTTAAATATTATTTCAGGGTCTTATAATGTATTTCCGTAAATAATATAAATTTTTACGTTTGTTGGTAAATTCTTCCGAAAATACTTTCGAAATTCTTTATACAACTTTTTATTTATTTATTTTAAGCGTTCGGATCATTTCGAAATAATTTTTGTTTAATAAATTTTAAATAAAATCTTCCACTAATAATTTTAAAACTTTAGTATTTTATTTTATGGGTATTGGTAAAAAAAAACCCTAGACCCGACCGGTGCCCCCTTCCCCTTTTTCTTTTCCCTCTTCTCTCCCTTCTCTTATATCTCCCTTATCCCGTCGGCCCACTGTTCCCGCAACCCTAACCCTAGCCGACCTCCCTCACCTCTCTCCTCCTCCCTGCTCCTTCGCCAGCCGCCGCCGACCAACTAGCTGCGACGGGCGACGCGACCGACGATGCTGCAGCAAGCTACAGCCGCAACATCAGCCAACTCGACCATAGCAGCCGCAGGAGCAGCAGCAGCAGCGACGAGCGGCAACCCAGGCTACACCTCCATCGCCCGGTCACCGGCGAGCTCGGGCGACCACCGTCGAGCCACCCCTGTCCCCCAACGAAGCCTCCCCAGCCTTCCTTTGCCCGATTTGTCGGTTTTTAATTGGTATAAATTTCTGAAAATCCTAACCCTTATTTTGATTAATTGAATGTGAATTAGATTATAAAAAGCTAAATTGATTGTTTGATTGTGTATATATGTGCTGTAAGAATGATTTGGATAGGTTAATTGTATTGTTATGTTGAGATTTTGGAAAAATTGGATTTTTGGCCGGGTTATGCCCGAATTTTTCTGATCCGTCCGTTTTTGCGATTTCGGACAAATTGATTATACAATATATTTTAAAATGTATCCAATTTCATTTTGGAACCGTCAATTTGAGAAATTTATGCAGGTTTTATCGAAATTTGATTCCTAGGTCAAATTCGGGGTGTAATGAAATTGGGTCGTATAATTGATCCGTCCCGCTCAATTGATTTTATAATATTGTTTAAAATGTATTTAGTTTTATATTGGAAGTGTTGATTTGGGAAAATTGTACGTAATTGATCGGAATTGGATTTTGAGGTCAAAACTCCCGCGGGTTTAAATTAGTTTGGGTAATCGGGTTATTTTATTCAATTGACTATATAAATTACATTATAATATGTTTAATTACATTTTCGAACCGTCAATTGAAATGTTTTGGCAAGAACTGATCGGATTTGCGTTTCGGGCTCAAAAACCCTAATTTTGCTAAATTACGTATTTCTTTTATTGGTTTTGAGCAATTGATTATTTGATATGTTATAAAATGTGTTTAATTGCATTTCCAAACATTCAATTTGATTAAATTTATAGAATTTTAGTGAATCGTATTTTTGGGCTTAAAACCCTAGATTTTAAGTGAGATTATGAAATTGGTTATTTGTATAGTTGTTTCGCAAAAATGAAATTTATAAAAGTGGTTGAAATGATCCTAATTGTATTCTAATACCTTTAATTAGAATTAATTGATTTGAATTACCTGAGTTTATGTCGTGGGCTTTAAAACCCTAATTTTGAATATTGATCATCTGGGATTGATTAATCGGAAGATTGTTTTGTTGAAATTGATTATCTAGATTTATCTAAAATTGGTTTAATTGTGTTTTAAAACTATCAATTTGAGATAATCAAAGTGATTTGGCCTATTCGTGGTTTAGGTATTAAAAACCCTAATCTTCGGGGATGATTTTATAAAATTGATTTTTGCTATGTGTATTTTATTTGATCGATTTCTATCTCTGGGTTTTAAATCATTTAAATTATGTTTTAACCTAATCGGTTTAGATTTGGTTCTATGTAAATGGTTGGGTTACCTATTTAGTTGTAAAACCTAATAAATAAGTTATTTTCGATAAAGTAACTTATGATCGATTATTCTTTCTCGAGCTTTCCAAATTAAGTTGAAATGTCCTAAGTGATATTTGTATTAATCCGTTTTGATTTAGTTTTAACCTTAAATCTTAATAAAGCTATGCTTTTAAGTTCTAAGTTTTGGACACGTTTTCTAAGAAAGATCATTTGTGTTGTTTGTGTTTATTTAATTAGAATATGTGAATTATTGATTGATAGGATAGTTTCTAATTTAGTTTTCAATTTCTATCGAATCTAGGAAAGCTTTCTCGTGGATCCACGAGCTAGTGATCTCTCTCCCTCTTATCTCGCTTAGATAGCTTCGGATCCAGGTAAGTCTCGACTTACCTCTACTTATGGGTATTTCGCAAGGATGTGGCTAAGGTCCCTACGTGTTATGTGACTTGTATGCCTTGGATGCCTCGTATGATTATATGTCGTGTTACATGTTGTTACCTTACCTGTTTTATGTGTAGCACAGTTTGGATTCAAGGTATGCCTTTGTGATCACTCTTGTTACATGTTAATGTGGATGTGCTACAAGTTGTGACATGATATGACCCTCTAGGACATGCATGCTAGGGTTTTGGTAGCATGAAATGATAATAAAAGAACACGAGAAAGTGTACGTTTGGGAATTTGTATGGGGGGGAACTAGATCTTGCATGAGTGTGATCCTTACGTGGGGAAAGTTGATTTGGGTTGTAAGTAAGAGTTTTGGAGAGTCTTAGAGTAATTGGAGACTTGGTATGAAAATAGTACGTGCGTTGGGGCATAAGAGACCTGATTAGGGTTTTGCGAGTAAGTGTGTGTTGGGGAGTCTGCATGGAGTATTTAAAGTCTACATGGGGATGAATCTTACGTGAGGAAAGTTGATTTAGGAAGTAAATAAGATAATGTCAAAGTTATGGGTCCATTGGAGACTTGGGTGCAAAATTCTACGTGGGTCGATGTAAGGGTGTCTAAGGGACCCAATTAGGGTTTTGAGAGAAAATGAGGAATTTGAAGGGTACAAGGGTAAAAATGATCAAGGAAGGATGGAGTATGGGGTTGAGAGTGAGAATTCACTTATATAAAGGATGAATATGGACTTCTAAATGAGAGAAGAGGTTTTGGGGTGAAAGAGGGAGGTTACTTGTTGAGGAAGTAAAGTGCTAGGGTTTGGCCTGGTCAACTAGGGTTTTGGATGGTCAACTGGGGCCTGTCGGTCACATGTGAACTAGGGAGATAAAGTATTACATTTGGGGAATTTTCTAATAAGAACGAGGTGCGAGATGGAGAACAAAGTGACGTTTAGGTAAGTACGAAAGAGTTGGGCCACATAGGTCCGATTAGGGTCTCCGAGGAGGAACCCTAGAGGGATGAGGACATGCGGAGTCGATGTCATATGTGTTGGGATGGCCTATATTCTTGGAGATTGTGCCTTACTATATGCCACTATGCTTGAGTCCACGGGGAATGGATGTCGGGTGTGAGAAGAGGTACGAGTCTCAAAATATGGGACGGTCCCTCTGGAGGGAAAGAAGTAGAGTATCAACCGCATGCATGTCAAGGGTGTGATGTGATTCAATAAGACACGGATAAGATATTAATTACGTAAAGCGAAATACTGTTGAGCCAGACCCAGTCCGGTCCACCGGTTAGAATAGTGGCCAGAGGCGTTCTGTCTTGGGTGTTTATTTTCGGTCCACCGACTATAATAGTGGTCAGAGGCGTTCTGCCCTGAGTGTTTATTCCGGTCCACCGGCTATAATAGTGGGGGATTCGGGCTCGACAGACCCAAACGAATAAGTTAATCCACGGGAAATATACTAAGTACCTACAGTGAAACACCATGTGAGTCGGGGCCAGTCCGGTCCACCGGTTAGAATAGTGGCCAGAGGCGATCCGCCCTGGGTGTTGATTCCGGTCCACCGGCTATAATAGTGGTCAGAGGCGTTCTGCCCTAAGTGTTGATTTCCAGTCCACCGGCTATAATAGTGGGGCTCCCGCGCTTACATGGATTATTAAAGAATATGTGTGAAATGGACATATTATTAACGAGGATAAAGAATAAGTCACCGGAAAGTACTCAAGCCTTAACTTGTGTGTTATCGCATGTTACTTATATGATTGTGCTATGTGTGCTATGTGGTATGATTGTATGCCTGGCCTTAGCTCGTCTGTTACCTTACTCAATACATAGCGTACTGATCATCCATTTCATGGGTGCTGCTCATTCCCACGAGTAGAGGGCCCATCTGACCTTCTGCAGGTAGGAGACCTTGTATTCGATGCCTACGATACCTATGAGGCATCGGGTGGGGCCGAGTGTTGAGCCCATCCTGGTTGGGGCCGAGAGCGAGTTGGTCGGACTCTTTTACGATCCTCGCCTTCATCTATCTTAGTTTTTCATATTTATATTATGTTGTGTTCATATTTTGGAAGTGGAACTTTTAAGTTGTAATCTTAACGACATTCTGACGATGGTTGATATCTTATTTTCATGGATGCTTTATGACGATGATGCGTTTATGTTTTAATGATTCTTATTTACGATTTCCTGGTTTAGCCTTAGCACTTAGCATCGGAACGGTAGGAGTGAACCGGGTCGGTGCCAAGTGTGGCGATAACACTCCCAATTTTATGGTTTTAATTCTTTCGCTTCCGCTAAACCTGTTGATTTAAACAAAATTTTTCAGTAGTAAATTTGGGGGTGTTACAAGTTGGTATCAGAGCTTTTGGTTGTTGAGAATCGGGTTTTAGTTAGAGATTCGGTTCTCACGATCCTAAATGTTTTATATAAAAATGTATTTTTCTTCTTTCAAGTGATTTTTTTAAAATCCGGATTAGCTTGTGAGGATAGTGTGATTGGGTAGTATAAGTGGCCTTGTGATTGCAGTTGTAATTATGTCTTTGAATATGGTTCCTTGTTATTTGATATACTTGACTTGTGTTAACTTTGAATTTTATGTGTTGTAGTTAATATCGTTTTGTAATTAGTTTGCTCTTAAGGGGGTAGTGACCCCACTAGGTTAACCCTAGTCTTGCAGGTTTAGTGGATTAAAAACCTTAATGTATACATTGTCGGATATAGTATGATTTGACATGAATCGTAATCTATTTTGGTTGAGTAGTTTCAATTTTTGGGTTGTAATAAATTTAGGATTGTAACCCTAATGGTGATGTTTGAATAGATGTATCATTTTCAATTGGGAGAAACGTGGAATTGTGATAATGACAATGATAATGTTGAGGTTAGATTGAGGTGTTTGTGTTCATAAATAGAGTGTAGGGTGCCTAATTACCCTAGTGATTTTAATGATGCTGTATAACTTTCATTATGGGTTTATATCTAGTTTCCATCGATTATCATTCTATCATAGGTTGTTTCCGTTTTGTATTTTGTGTTAGTAATTTCAGCATTAATGTATGAAGATCCTTCCTCGTAAAGTAGGCATATTTTCTTTTCTGGTTGCTCGTGAGTGATAGTGTATTAAGTTTTGTCTTGTATGAGGCGAACTATTAACGAATAGCAGATAAAATAAAATAAAATTATGGGCTCGAATGCTGTAGTTGCTATAGTAGTAGCATTTCCGAAATTAAGTGTTTAGACTATCATGGTTATAGCGTAGATTAGAGAGCTTGTTAGTGGAGTGTTTTGGGTTTAGAAATTTCCTTCGACCTAGGTGTATGTGGTTGGTGTGTAAGAGGACCTTTTATGAGTCGTTGAGCCAAGTGCTAGCCTTGTTTTCTTGTACGATGTTATAGAGATAACTCATTGTGTAATGTTTTTTTTGTGCATATGATGTATTAGTTGTGTTATTAGATTCGGGTAATCTTTTGAATTTGCGTTCCTTTGTTTTATTTAAACTTCACATTATACCTTTTTTGTCATGCAAACTCTCAAAGTCCCCATGCAAACTCTCAAAGTCCCCATGCAAACCCTAGAATTCCCATGCATTTTTCCCATCTCTCATTCATTTTGGTCATTTCTCCCTCTTTATTTTCCTCTCATGGATCATGAGGTAGTTTGGTCAACCTCATATCCCCCTCAGTGAACTCACTTCCCATTTTCTTTCTTTTTATCCTTTCATTCCCATATCATATTATCACTTGTCCTAGCATGCATGTCCTAGAAGGTCATATCATATCACATCAATATCACCATATATACATATCATACTCATGCCATATGGAAACACACAAACATACCTCAAATCCAAGCTGTGCTACACATAAGACAAGTTAATGACAATCATACGATACACGACATAGCATGATATATAGCATTCAAGGAATACAAGTCACACAAAAAACACGGGCCTTAGCTACATCCTTACCTAAAATGATGTCGGGCTTAGAGCAAGCTCCCACGCCTCCTTAGGGTTTTGGCTTGATTCACCTATAAGGGGAAAATACTATAGGTTAATCTGTCTCTTACCAAAAATTATCATTATTTATACCCTAATCTTATCATATTATACTATAATGATAATAGTAGTTTATAATTAAAAGTAGGGTTATTATTCTCAAAATAATTAATCATGCCACTACTAACCAAAATAAGTCTTAGTAGCCATCATGGTTTATGTTAAAGTAGTCATAGTGATATTCATAGTATTAAAGGTAATAGCTTTAATATTACTAATAATAATATTATTATTAGTTTTAGTGATAATGCTAATATCGACCCAAATACTAGTAATAATAATAATAATAGTATTATAAGTATTATAGAAGTAGTGATCATAATGATTCTTATATTACTAATGCTAGTAGTGATAATAGGTTAGTGATTATAAAATATTGGAAAAATACAAGTTAACATTAATAATATTTATTGTAGTATTAAATAATAATAATAATAATAATAATAATAGTGATAATAGTAATAATCGTTCTCATCTTAAGGATAATACTAATGAAGGTACTAGAAATCATATTAGTTAGCCTTAGTGATAGTGTGGTCAGGTACAATAGAAAAATAATAATAATGATAGAGATGATAATAATAGTAGTAGCAGTAGTAGTAGTAGTAGTAAAAGTAACTATAGTAATACTAAAGTTGTAGCCTTTTAAATAATAATACCATAGTTATAAATATTTCTGAAGTTAGGTTAGGTAGTAAGAGTGATACATAATAATAATATTACTAATGATAATAATAATAATAATAACAACAAAACATTAATAATAAGAATAATAATAATAGTAATATTAAGGGTAATACTATTAATATTACTAAAAATTATTAATACTTATAAAAAAAGAGTTTAAGGGTTGGAGAAATTAGAATACCACCTAGGGTTGGTGGCGGAATCGGCGGAAGTGGAGGAGGAAGAGAGGTAGATAGATGGGGGTATAAGCTAAAGGAGAGGGAATTAGGGGGTGTTTGAGGTAGTGGAAGGTGTCTCAGGTGGAGAGGGGTGGAATGGAGGTGGTGGTGCAGCCAAAAGGGGCTGTGCATGATGGCCGGTGCGGTGGCCAAAGGTGGTGGAAGGTGGAGAAGGGAGAAGGAGAGGGAGGCAGGGAAAGAGGGAGGTATGGGAAGGTAGGGTGAAGTCCCCTAGTTATTTTGGACGGTGGAGGAGGTGCTGGTTGTGGCGGAATTGGTGGCGGACGGCGGGGTGAGGGGCAGTGAGAGGTTAAAGTGGGCTGATCGGGATGGTGATTTTGCATGGCCGGGGTGGCTCATGCAGGGACAGGCAAGGGAGAGGGTGACTCAGTTTTGTAGAGGACAGTGTAGGGAAGGTTTTGGTGGGGGCGTTGGCCGCGACGATCATCGATGGTGGCGTAGTGAGGATCTGACCAGGCAGTGGTGTAAGGTTGGGATTTTCTGGGTTGCGAAAACAGAAGCTTGACCCAGGCTGCTAATGGGATATTTATAGGCTAATTGAAGGGGGAAACGATGAAGGAGGAAGAGGACAACCAGGGCAGGTGAGGCAGGTTGCCAACCAACGGTGGCAGGCGACACATCCCCTGCAAAATTGCAGGGTATGTTTGGTCGGGGTGAGGGAAAAAAGGAATGGCAGGCATGCGTGAGGAGAGAGGACAGATTGGTTGGGTCGAAATTGGAAAGAAAATGACGGAGGAAGGCAGGGAAGGATGATCGGACGGTGCAGGTGGCTGCCGGCAGGGGCAGGACTGCAGGTTGGGGTTGCAATCGCGTGGGAAAGAAGAAGGAAAGGAAGGGGTGGACCGACGATCTAGGGGAAAGAAAGGAAAAGAAAAAGAGGCGGCTGGACTGGGTGGCTGCCCAAGGGGGTGACACGGGCTTTGGGCTGCACGAAGGGAGAAGGGAGAAGAAGGGTATGGGCTACGCGGGCTGGCTCAATCGGGGAGGATGGAGAAAGAAAGAAGGAAGGAGAAGGAGAGAAAGAAAGAAAAAGGAATAGAAAGAAGAAAACGGAAAACGGAAAACGGAAAAAGGAAAAAGGAAAAAGGGAAAAGGGAGAAAATGGAAGGGTTTGGGTATTTGGTATTTTATTATTATTATATTTCTTATATTTAAAATTAATAATACTTATTATAATAAGAATAATTAAATTCCTTTTTAGATTAATTTGGTTATTTTGGACAATTTTTCCTCAACTTCCATGTTAATTATTAAAATGTCCAAAATTTTCCTAAATAATTTATTTATTATATTCTCTTTATTTTTGCCTTAATTATTTCCCCCTTTATTTTAATAAAATAATTTATTTACCTAGATTTTCTAGTAATTTATTATTTCACCATAATTCCCCAAATTAGAGTTCTGAGGTATTTCACAATCAATTAGGTTATACCATTTTCTTATCCATATACTTATATAGGTCATCATCCAGTCAACCAATCCCAATTATTAACCAGTTATTCACTCAAATTCTTATCCAGTTATTCATTTTAACTCTTACCATTATTACCGTCCAACCATTCGTTTCAATCATTTTCCAACTATTCATCATTGAGCAATAGATTATGCACCATTCTATGGTTTTACATACCATAGAAGCCTATCCAAACCAAGGGACATAAAATCCAGGCCGAAGTTAATAACCACAATGGATATAAAATCTAGACCAAAGCCAATCACCTAGTAACCGAACATTTTAGTATCGATACCCTCTAGTACATCATTTGTGTTTAGAATAGGTAAGGCAGCAGGTGTAATACCCCCAAACTTTAGTTTGGGATTAAAGAATAAAATAAAGAATTATTAAATAAGATTTAATTGTATGTACCATTTTTAATAAAATAATAATAATAATAATAATTATTATTATTATTATTATAAAAATGTTAAAGAAATAAAAATGATTTAGGGAAATAATTAGTGGAGACTAAATTAATTAACTAACCTAAGATAAATTTTAAACAAATTATAATAATTTCTAAATTAATAAAAATTATTTTATTATTATTAATTTTTATTATCCCTAAAACTCCAAAAAATCCTAAATACCCTACCACCTTATTTTTTCTTTTTTCTTTTCTCTTTTTCTTCCTTCTTTTTCTTTCTTTTTTTCTTCTTTTCTTCCTTTTCTCCTTTCTTCTTCTTCCCTTCCTTCGGCTAGCTGGATTTCACCCAGCGGCAGCCCAACACCCTCCTCCCTCTCTTCCTTCCTTTCTCCTTTCCCTCGACCTAATCCCACTTCTTCTTTTCTCTCCCCGACCGGACCAACCCGCGTGTATACCCCCTTTTCTCCCTTTCTCTCCCTCTCTTTTTTCCCTTCCTTCCCCTTTTGTCCCTACCTTCTTCTTCCTCTGGCCAATGCGACCCTGCGCACGAATGCACATTGTAGCCCTCCCTATCTCTCTATCCCTCATCTTTTCCACTTTTGGTCTTGCAAGGCGTGCAGTAGGCACATCCCTGCATGGTCCCCTCCCCCCTGTGAGCTACCTCTCCCCCTCACCTGCCCTCCATGATCCTACAAATCCTACACCCTGTCATGTCCTGCTGCACAACTACTTGGGCCTTCATGCTAACCCGCAGCCACCAACCCCCTCCCTTTATCTTCTTACATTATTATCCACTTCCTTCATCCCCTGCACCTGTAAAAAAACCCTCTCGACTCCCTTCTTTCCCCTATTTTTCTATCGATCCTCTTTCTTGCCCCTTACTCTTGTTGTCCAAACAAAAGCCTCCACTGCCGCTACTAGGCCAAGTCGCCATCACCACTCCCTCCCTTCCTCTTCCCTACATCACACTACACCCAATGAGCCACTCCCCTTTCCTTCCTTAACCTTCCTCTTACTCTACCCGTGCAAAGTGGCACCTTCCTCCACTGCCAGCACCACCCTATGCTGACACCACTGCTGCTACCACCGCCCTCCCTACCTTCCCTCCCATATAGAAAAACCCCTTGCCTTACCTATGCCTCTAATTTTCCCTTTCTTCCCTCTCCTTCCTTCCCTTTCTTTTTCTTTTCCTCTTGGGCATCACCGCTACCAGCACCGCTACTTCGCTGTGAGGCCACCACTACCACCATAGATCACGTGAACTAGGGAACCCCACCACCCAGGAAACCCTACCTTTCCCCTATTTTTTCATCCCTAAAAACCCCTCATTTACATCTCCTCCCCCACCACTACAACGCCGTGCCGCCGCTGCCACTGCCACCCCCTTAACTGATGTCCTTTCTATTTATACCCTTCTCCCTTTTACTTGTTTAGTGTACTTTGTTTAATAACCTATTATTATTATTATTATTATTATTATTATTATTATTATTTGGTTAAGAAAATAAGGAAAAAAAGGAAAAAGAAGTAGGAAGAAAGTGAAATGACCTAGCTGATACTCTCTTTATAGGTTTTGAATGAACATCTCCCTGTAAGGAGGCGTAGGATTTGTGCTTCAAGCTCAGAGCCCAACTAGGTAAGGATATAGTTAAGATTTTGGGTTGTGTTATAAATTTTGTGTGTATGGGTATATTGGTATGTTATGTGTAAATACATGTATGTATGTGAACTAAGCATGCATGTGGTGTAGCTTAGCTTGCAAGGAGCTAAGGTACGATGGGCATGATTTCCATTGTGTGTTGTATGTGTAGTTATAACTTGACATGGATGGACATGTTCTTATGTGTGGTTGAATATTAATATATGTATGCCTAAATGCCTTAGGTGGGACTTAAGTGGATATGGGAGATTAAATAAAATAAAGAGGGTGGAGTGTGTGAGGTGATGTGTGGAGAATTTCCTAAGTGTCTCATGAAATATGGTAGAGAAAATAAAAGGAAAAATAATAAAATGAGGGATTAGGGTAAAACTTTGCATGGGAAGTGTGAGCCTTGCATGGGGGAAAGAATTACGTGGGGAGATCTTGTTTGGACGTTAACTATAACATCCCCAAAATTCAATACTGAAAATTTTATTTTATTAAAAGTTATAGTAGAAGCAAAATAATAAAACTGTGAATTTTGGAAATATTACCGCCACACTTAGTACTAGATCAGTTCGCTCCTACCGTTTCAGTACCAAGTATTAAGGCTAAAGGAATAAAATACAATTTGCTAGAAACTCATACCATATTTAAATCAGAGTAGCGCAATAACATTTTATAAGGACACCATTGGTGGTTATAAGAATACATATTACATTTAAACCAGGAGTTAAGAAGAGAAAGAATGAAACCCTATAAATTTTCAGACAATCCTTACACTCTTTTCTGTTACCCACTTGAATAGCACTTGAAACGAACCTGCGAGGGACACTACCCATTGAATAAGCTGGGGCCCACGAATGAAACTCTTCAGTACTATTGTATTGAGTAACCTTTTAAACCACACTAAAAAGTAGGTCCGCAATACAACACATGATGCAAAACTATAAACATATCTAATAAGAAATGCACACCCAACGTCTACATACTTAACAAGTCCATCACATATTAATAGATCATAACATGAAATCAATACTTTTGGACCTTAAGCCAATAATCAATCATTATTTCATCATCTCTTGAATGATATCCATTTGAGTGTGGGAACCCCACTATTATTGTAACACTCCAAAGTTCACTATATTTTTTTAGCGGAAGAAATTACAATAGATATATTTAAATTAAAACCCATGAATTATGGGGATGTTACCGCCACACTTAGTACCATACCGGTTCACTCCGACCGTTCTAGTACCAAGTGCTAAGGCTAAAAAGAATATCTTCAAATTTAAACTGAGAGTTCATAAAAAGAGCTAGAAAGATCATAACATAGAAATCAGAGTATGCACAAAAGTTTATAAACAATAATAAGATAGAAATCAGAGTGCGAAATCAAATTTTCTCGGAGGGAATAATCTTACAATCGATAAAAGGTTTATTTGAAATACTCAATGCAAGGTAATAAATAAAAAAGGATAAATTTAATACAAACAAAATAACAAACGAACATAAATCGCATAAAGAATGAATATGGCCATGCCACTCCCAGAACTTGAGCCAATCACAAGCTCAACACTCAGCCCCGACTGATGTCTCGCCCACCTACACAAAGTCAGAAGGGCATACTACTCGTGGGAATGAGCAACACCCATGAAAAGGGTGATCAGTACGTTACGTACTGAGCAAGATAACCAAGCACTAAGGCCAACACATAAAATCACATAAATAATACAGAAGAATAAAAGAGCATAATCATGATAACATACATCGAACAATCATTCGGGTATATACATAAATGCCCATTTATAGTCCAGATTAATTATTTAATTAATCTCTTGTCGGAATTCATTTCACACCATAATTTTTATCAAATCCGTGTACGTACAGAAACACCCATTATTTTAGCCGGTGGGCCGTTCACTTGCTGGACAATAGTCCACACTATTATTTCTGACCGGTGGATCGTTCTGGTTCCTCCTCACATGGTGTTCCACTGTAAGTAATTAGTATCTTTTAAGTACCGTAGCAAACTCTAGTTTGTATTTATTGAGCTCAAGGTCACCCCACTATTATTGCCGGTGGGATGGTCACTTGCGGGACAATAGTCCACACCACTATTTTTGATCGGTGGATCGGTCTGGACCTAGCTCAATAATCTTTCACTTTAAATGATTAATGTCTTAAGTATCTTATTCAAAAGATTTCACCCTGGACATGTATGAATCACTCCCTTTATACTTATCCTCCAACTGACCTGTGTCATACCATGAGAACCCTACACTTCTTAACTTGCTCAATAACCTTTCCTCTATACTCAAATTCACATTAGAACTCCGAGATAGAAACTTGTGGGCCAAGGCCCACTACTACATGCCTCCAAGTCCACTTATTTCCTTACTCTAGGGTTTTCCCTAGAAATCTTAATTTTAGCCTAGGTAGCCCATACTACTTCACCTCACACAACCCAAATCATTTTAACACTCCACATATCACAACTCATAGATTCTACCCTCATAATTACACTTTAATCACCAAGTACACATAATACCACAAAAACTCTAAGTAGCTATACCAAACCCTAATTGTCCACAAAAACCCTAGCTCGGTCTCCTACGTACCCTTATATCGCTCCACGTACTATTTTTCATCAAAAGGGTTCAAACACCCAAACAACACTTACATTACCTTTCTCACATCCCAAATTATCTTTCCATACGTAAATTTCACTCCCATATAGACTTTACACACCCCATGCAACCTTTCAAACTTTTCATGTATACCCTAAGCTCCCATGTAAAAACCTTAGAATCAACCATGCAAAACCCTAAATTCTTTCATGCAAAACCCAAGATTCCTTCATAGAAAACCCTACATTCAATCCACACAAAACCCAAGGTTTCTACATACAAAACCCTAAATTCAATCCACACAAAACCAAAGATTCTTCCTTACCAAACCCTAAATTTCAAACCATATAAAATCAAAGATTCATCCATAAAAAACCCTACATTAGATCCTCCCATACAAAACTATAAATTAGATTCTTCCATATAATATCATAAATTACATTCTCCCATACAACATCATAAATTAGATTCTCCCATATAACATCATAAATTAGATTCTCCCATATAACATCATAAATTAGATTCTCCCACATAACACCATAAATTAGATTCTCCTATACAAACCATAAATTAGATTCTCCCATATAACATCATAAATTAGATTCTCCCACACAAAACCATAAATTAGATTCTCCAACACAAAACCATAAATTATATTCTCTCACACAAAACCATAAATTTCCCATTTTATTCTTCCACTCATGAATCACTAAAATCCTTAGGTCAATTCACACCCCTTGGTCAACTTATTTACCCTATTCTCCTTTTTCATCCTTTCTCCCACACAAACCACATCATCATCCTCACATGCATGTCTTACAGGGTCACAACACATATTATCACATGTACATAATACACGTACCATATAACAACACAAGAACATGCTTAAACTCCACGTCATACCATATACGAAATAATCATAATAATAAACATAGGATGCATAACATACAAGACATTTAATGCACATCAACACACAATAGGCCTTAGTAACACCCTTACTTAAAACGACACCGGTCTTGGAGCACGCTCCTATGCCTCCTTAGGGTTTTGATAAAATAATAACATATTAATAAAATAACATTAATTAATTACTAACGTTGCTAAAGATATAAGAAATAATAGTAATATTATAAAAATTGATAATATAAGGGTTTAAAGATTTAATTCCAATAATAATACTAATAATATCAATAAGAATATAAATAAGAATAATAATAATAGTAACAATAATAATAATAAAAAGGACATTATTAAAAAATAAAGTAAAATAAGGGCTTCGGCCCTGTACCAAAATAATACTAATAAGAATATTAGTAACTTTAGTAATAATATTTAGTAATAATAATAATGATAAAAATAATAATATTAAAAAAATAATAATGACCATAATGGTAATAATAGTAAGGATAATATTCAAAGATAAAATGAAGTAGGGTTTCTACCCTACATTGAAAAATAATAAACTTGTTAAATAATAATAATAACAACAACAACAACAACAACAACAAAAACAACAACACTAATAAGAATAATAAATGCTAATGATAAAAATAATGATAATATTAATAATAATAAGACTTGATATTTATAATACCACTACTACAATTCAAAATAGACACAATAGGGTTTCAGCCCTTTAGAGAATACTAATACCAATAATAATAATAATAATAATAATAATAGAAATCATAAGAATAATAATAATAATAATAAAATAAAAATAAAAATATAATAGGGCTTCGGCTCTCAATATAAATAATAATAAAAACATTAATAATAATAATAATAATACATATTAACAATAGAAATAATAATAATAATAATAATAATAATAATATTTATATTTATATTCAAATAAATGAAATAAAATAAATTAAGGCTTGTAAAAATAGGATAAAGGGTTGAGGAGGTTTAGGGTTCAACCTTAGGCTGGTGGTGACAGCCGGCACCGGCGGTGGTGTACGGCAGCGGCGGCGGCGGCCGAAAAAAGAGAAGAAAAGAGAAAAAGTTGAATGCTAGGGAAAAGATAGGGAGAATGAAGGTGGGAGTTGGGGTGTTTAAGAATGCCTAGAGGGAGAGGAGTTGAATGAGGGTGGCGGCGCATGGCGGCGACGGTGGTGGTCGAATGGGAAGAAGGAGAGAAAGAGAGGAGGAGAGGGAGGGAGAGGAAAAGAAAGGTAGGTGAAGATAGGGGAGGGTCTATAGAACATAATGGGAGGTAAAAGGAGTGGCGGAAGCGGTAGAAGAGGTGGCTAAGAGTGGTGCGAAGGGCGGCGGAGGTTGGAGAGAGGGTTGATCGGGAGGGCCACTTCGCACACCCGAGGTAGCTTGTGCAGGAATAATCGAGGGAGAAGGAAGGCGTAGTTAGTTAGAGGGTGGTGTAAGGAAGATTTAGGTAGGTGGAGTGGGTGGCGGCGTTGCCCGACAGCGGCGGAAGAAGCGTCTGAAGGGGCGGCGACAAAAAGGGGTCATTTTTCTAGGTTCGAAAACAAAACACAATTCTAGGGTTGGTTTGGGGATATATATTGGATAAGGGTGAGGAATAAGGTCGAAGGGAAGACGGGCAAATCGGGGCATGCCAGTTCGGGCTTACCGGCGGCGTCATTTTGGCTGGCGAAATTCAACAGGGCAGGGGTGGTTGTGCAGAAAAAGAAAGGAATCGCATGAGAATAGGGGAGATTTGGTTGGGTGAAAAGGTCGATGGTTCAAAAGGGAAGAGAGAGGAGAGAAACAACCAGTCAACAGGGCATTGCCAGTGGCAAAAATCCAGGGTGGGGCGGCAGAGTTACAGGCATCGACGACGTCGGGGGGAGAAGGAGGAAGAAGAAGAAAGAAAGGTGGGGGCAGGCCGGCGGTTCAGGGGAGAAAAGAAAGAAAGGAAGAGGGATACCAACCGGGCAACGACTAAATTTTTTCTAATCAAACGATGTATTTTGGGGGAAAAAGAAGTGAGGTGCAGCGTGGAGCTTTGGGCTGCCGAGGGAAGAAGAAAAAATGAAGAGAAGAATTGGGTCGTGGGTAGGCAGGCCCAATCAGGGAGAAAGTAGAAAAAAAAGAGAAGAAAAGAAAAAAAGGAAGGAAAAGAAAGAAAGAAAAGGAAATAGGAAAAAGAGAAAAAGAAAATTAGTGGATTGGTTAATATATAATTAAATTAAATAATATTAAATATATTAAATATAATATAATTTATCCCTTTTTTAGGCTAATTTAGGATTTTTATTAGGTTTTTCAGAAATTCCATTTTAATTAGCAAAACATCCTAATTTTCCTCAATTAAATTATTTATAATATTCATATTAATTTGGAACTATTTTCTCCTTTTTATTTTAAATAAAATAATTTATTTAATTAATTTTCAAAATAAATTCCTTAATTAGCTAAAATACCAAAACTTTTCTAATAAAAATTATTTATTATTTTCTTCTTGAATAACTCTAATTAATTCCCTTTTATTTTAATAAAAAAATAATTAATATAATTAATTTTCATAATAAAACCTCATTTAAATATAATTTTTAAAATTATAAATTTTTAGAGCATTTCAATTATAGCCGGTGGACCAGAAACATACAAGGCAGAGTGCTCCTGCTCACTATTATTCACCGGTGGATCAGCCTCCAGGGCAGAAGGCTTCTAGCCACTATTATCGTCGGTGGATCAGTCTGACCCCAACTCACATGGTGTTCTACTATAAGTGATTAGTAGTTTTCATGATTTATTCATATATAAGATTAGTTTGTTAAGCTTGAGACCCCCACTATTATAGTTGGTGGACTGAAATACATATTTACATCTTCTAGGGTAAAGCACTCTTGGGCCACTATTATATCCGGTGACCGGTACTCATAATATGATTCATCTGGGCCTAGCTCATTAATCTTTCACCTTCACGATTAATGTTTTCCCTTTTTAATCAGCACAACAGTTCTATTTATTTGCCTCAAGAGGGAGATCAAGAACTCGGAGACGCAGAGGTACATCGATCATATTGGTGCATACAAGCTACTCAGTACCCTTCAACCATCAACCCAAGGACATAAAGGTACCCTGGTTATACTGGTGCATGCAACTACTTAGTACCCTACTGACAAGGACACCTAATTCATAAGTATGCATACTCCTTAAATAGATCCATAGAACTAGATAGAGTAAGATGTAGGGCATGGTTGGGGTACAAAGGCACACCAGTAAATACTAGAATAATTGTGGGCTAAACCACATTTTTAGAGTAGCGACTCCTATATAGCCACCATTCCCGATTTCGAGGTATTTTACTTTAATTATTAGTGTCTTATTTAGGGTGATTACGAAAAGCACAATAAGCAGATACTTATTCACATTTAATTGTTTCTTATATCATTAGGTACTCCTCATTCATACAATTATCTAAGATAACTTAGAGGAATCATTAAGGGCATCATTATCTCATCCAATTCTGATTTAGGATTCGTTTCCATTTGTTCACATGCCTTAAAGGTTAGCATATCATAATCACATTACGGTCTTAGCATCTGGTTATTTCACATCGAAGGACCATGGCACACATAACCCTAACATGTCCTTAATTCATACCTAGCACACAACACCATGCATGATTAATGATTAGGACAACACCATCCCACAACCTTAATTATCCATCCAATCCTAGGTCATACTATGTTCTTATGATACTTATTGATTGTCAAATACCCTTATCTTGCTATTCGATGTTACTTGAGTCTTATTATGAAACTCCGTTAACCCATTGACATGTTAGATACGAGTTACCAATTTACCCCTATCATCTCTATAAAATTACCAAAATACCTCTTGCTTGTATAATTATTATGACATCCCTTCTTTACTTGCCAAATTACCATATTACCCTCCATATGGCATAATTACCAAATTAACCCTTGTTGGGTGTAGGTTACCAAGTTATCTTCCACACTTATCACATCACCTATCACCCTTCATACTTGTTACACTTGTTAGATTTCCCATTTGGTCGGTTAGATTACCAAGTCGCCCTTCTTCATTATTATAACTACCAAATTGTCATTTTTCATTATCATAATTACCAAATTGCCCTTCTCCATTATTATAATTACTAAATTACCCTTTGATTGGTTAAATTATTAAATTACCCTTCTCCATTATCATAATTACCAAATTTTCCTTCTCTATTAATATAATCACAAAATTACCCATTAGTTGGTTAAATTACCAAATTGCCCTTCTCCATTATTATAATTACTAAGTTACCATTTAGTTGGTTAAATTATCAAATTGTCCTTCTTCATTATCATAATTACCATTTTATCCTTCCTTTATACCAAATTACTATTTTACCATTATACTTTATTAAATTACCATTTTACCCCTTTACTTCCAAAATTACCATTTTACCCTTCCTTTACAACAATTTACCATTTTACCCCTCTACTTTATTAAATTACTATTTTACTCTTCCTTTGTACCAAATTACCATTATACCCTTCCACTTTATTAAATTACCATTTTACCCTTCCTTTATACCAAATCACCATTTCACCCCTTTACTTACAAAATTACTCTATTACCCCTTTACTTACAAAATTATCATTTTACTCCTTACTTTCAAAGTTACCATAATACCCTTCTACTCCATTAAATTTTCACTTTACCCTTCTGCCACATTAAATTACCTTTTTACCCTTTCTATTATACTTAATCCATCAAAATACTTTCTTACATCCAAATTTTACCAAGTTATCACTCCTCCATGTAAAATTACTAATATGCCCTTCCTACTTGTCCATTTACCATTTTTACCCATTTACTCTTACAATATACCATTTTGCCCTTATTACATCACTTTTACTAAAATACCATCACTACATAAAATATTATTATTAATGCTCCATTCTTAACCTCCAACTCCACCAACATTATTATTCAACATAATCTTCATTAGCATCCACACATATTATGACACACTCTTACACAAAACATATTACTAAAATGCCTCTAGGACTCATAATAACAATATCTATGCGTCAATGGTCACAATAACATAAAATATCATAGATAAGTACTTAACATTTTTATTAATAACAAAGCTCCTTCCTTAAGCATTATTTCTACACATGGCACATAAACTAGCATGCTTTCCTTTTTATCAATCAATATAAGACACTACATATATTATACTAAGCAACATATATCATGCATAAAAACATATTAAAACCCTAGTGTGCTAGCATACGTTTATCTATATGTTCAAGTGTATGATTACCTTAATTTCTACAAAAATTGAACCTTACCGGTACCCCGATTAAATATTCAAACTTTGATTAGCAAAATCAATACCTAAAAATAACATCAATAATTATCATATTATAGTAGAAAATCCAAGGAATAAATTTTATAAAAAACTTAATAAATGACATAACTTAACCATTATTATACCTTAAATTATTAACCAAAATAATCCAAAGGAAGGCAGAAACTCACCCTACTCATGCAGCGTGAATCGCATGTAAAGACAAAGAAGGAGGGGTCAAAGAGAGTGGAAGAAAATAAGGGAGGGGTGTTTTGGGGGCTAGGAAGAGGGCGGGTGGGGGAGAGTTAGGGCAAGGGATGGGTGCAAGGGTGGAGAGGGGGTGTAGGTGGTGGTCGAGGATGGGTGATTGGCAGTAGCAGGGCTGAAGGAAGGGCAATTTCTGAGAAGGAAGGAAACGGGAGGAGGAAAAGGAGGAGTTGTAGGGGTTTGTTTCGGCCAAAGGAGGTAAGGGGTGGTAAGGGAGGTTATATGGAGGGTTTAGTGGCTTGGGAGGGATAGAGCAATATAACGGAGAAGGAGCAGGTAGTTGCTAGGGGGGTGGCGGTTGGGCGTGTGGCAAGGGTGGAGTGCGGTGAGAGGAGAAGAAGAGAGAGGAGGAAGCAGGGGCTCGGGGTGGTGTGGTGGTGCAGGGTGGGAGTAGGAGGTGGCAAGAGGCGGTGCATGCGGTGGCAGCAACCGAATGGGGGGTGCAAAAACATGGGAGAGGATAAAGGAGGAGAAAGGGAGAGAAAGTGAGGTCAGGAGATGGAAGGATACTAATGATTTACGGTAGAAGAATACGTGAGTTAGGACCAGAGTGATTTATTCTCGTTCCACCAGGTAGAATAGTGGCTCGAGAGTATTTTGCCTCGAGGAGATGTTTTAACCTCTGTTCCCCTGGAAAGAATAGTGTCTAGGGAGTGTTATGCTCTGAGGATATGTTCTTACCTTCGTTCCATTGGAAAGAATAGTGGCTCTGGTGTGTTGTCCCCGAGAAGTTTCATATCGTTCCACCATTTTAAGAGTAGTGGAGTTCCTGCACTCAACGTATATAAAAGAATGGAAATGGACTATACTTAATAAAATGATCTAGATCATAATATGCCTTATGAGATGTTCATTTACTTGGTTATATTCCTTTATCATTTAATGTGGAAGCATATGTTATTTGTATTTTGATTTCGATAGTATTGTTCCCTTACTCAGTAAGTAGCATACTAACCATCTATTTTATGGGTGTTGCTCATTTCCACGAGTAGAAGGCCCTGAATCTTATATGCAGGTTTCAGAGGATCAGGTAGATGGCTTTGTAGCCTATGACGCCTTATGTGGGGATGAGTGAATCCATCTATATCAGGGTCTAGTAAAGAATATATGTTATCCGGGTTATGTATTAAATTAGATACCCATTTTGGACTCTTGATCCACAGTATCCCCTTTTTATATTTTGGCAAACCTCGGATTAATACTCCAAACTCAGTATTTGTACTATCAATGTACTCTTGTTTTCTAATTTCCTTCTATTACCTTGAACGTTTTAGCCTTGTCATTGATGTAAGGATGGTTGCGTAAACCAGAATGATATCGATTGCGATGGTAACCCCCACTATTTTTACTTAGTTACTTCTGAAGCAAAATGAAAATTTTCAGTAGTAAAAATTGGGGTGTTACAATTCGGCTCTGCCAAACTTCTTATAATAGGTTTGAGAATTTCATCAATCAAACTAGAATAGTGTTGTAGATGTGATGATGAATGATCAAGCATCATTTTCACCCTAGACATAATGCTAGAAACAAAGGGACATACAAATGGATCAATACTTGAATTATTAAAAGCAAACAAAAGGACAAACAAATGATCTCATTTGTACCAAAATATCTTATGTGCATAGGTTAAACCATGTGTCAACCTAAAGTTACACCCACATCCCAAGGGGTCAGATCCAACTGTATTAGTCATCTTTCTCTCCACCTCAATTAGGTCTAATGCTCTACGATATACAACAAACATGAACTCCTTGAATAATATTTCATCTGTAGAATAATGTGGAGTTATAACCCATGATTACTCCCTATATTTCTTTACCTCATTAATTTGTATACTTATAAAGGTGTCGATCTTTGAGCATAAATGCATAATGCATTGAAATACATCTATAATGATGATATGTATTTCATTAGCTTAACATGTTCAATTTCCATTCTGCGATTAGAACTTAAATTTTTGAGTAATGGTTATTTAGTATTGAGTTAAATGATAACAAATATTCACAACAATAAGATTACACTTGTTGGTCATATAAGTGCTAAAGTGAAGAATTTTATCGACCCATATAAAAATGAACCTATCCTTATTGGGATTGATCAAGTCTCATACACATATTAAATTAAATGTGAAAATCTACCTCACTTGTCATGCATCAATAGGAGCTCATTCTCATATGCTGGTGTAGCTGTAGCTGACTTGCAATTTAAACCTTATTATTTTCAATTGTAGTACTGGTAAATAAGGATATCGTTCTATACCGGGGATCGAGAGGGCTCACATCTATTCAACTAGCTCATAAAAAGAATATATAAATCACACAAAATAAATAAATAATAAAAACAGTAATGGGGTTTTAAAAATAGAAAATAATAAAATTAATAAAGAAAATAAAATAACAAAAAAATGGATAACAACAAATATGATAAATATGCTAGAGGAATCAAAATCCACCACCAAATTAGGTCAAAATATAATAATAATTTCTAAGTTAATATTTAATCATAAGAAAGAGATTGAACAAGTTTTACACCAATAGCAAGTCTATATATGTAACACCCCCAAATTTCACTCCTGAAAAATTTTTTTTGAAAGAATAAAGCGGAAGCTAGGAGCGAATTTGGGAAATGTTACCGCCACATCTAACACAAGATAAATGTCAACCATCTATCTCATGTTAGATGCAAGGCTAAAACCTGTCAAACAATTAAATCTGAAATTTAAAGCATAACAGCGTTACGAGAAATTAAAAGTCAATTACAAAATCCTTAAAAACTTAAATACAATGCTTGCAACTTCCAAAGGAGAATACAATTAAACAAACAAATCCCGAAGGATAATTATCTGGATCGCCTACTCACTCGAGTCAAGCCTTCCACCCCAAAACAGTATCCGATCTTAAACCTGCACAAGAGGTCTGCTCCCCACCATCAGTGGATCATCACAGGACCCATTCAACCAAGGTAGTATTAGTACGGGTCCAATACTGAGTAAATCCCACTACCCTACCTTATGTAAGAGACGTAAACT
This sequence comes from Tamarix chinensis, assembly GCA_030549775.1. Classification (NCBI taxonomy): domain Eukaryota; kingdom Viridiplantae; phylum Streptophyta; class Magnoliopsida; order Caryophyllales; family Tamaricaceae; genus Tamarix; species Tamarix chinensis. The sequence continues at coordinate 66,461,786 of CM060182.1, forward strand.
ATAACATCAAGTGCACATTAAATTATGATACAATACGTTGATACAATATTACACATACTCAAACCCACATCACAAGTCCGACCATACACATATAATAACATGCGAAACATATGTAATATCTTAAACCGATAAGAGATTCAGATAAACCAACCAAGCATTTATGGACAATGCCGAACCAAACCAATTGGGCATTTAGCCTCGCGGACATTACTTAGGGACATGTCCAGCCCCGAGCATTACTTAGGGACATGCTCAGCCCCGATCGAGTAGACTCATTCCTTAGATCTCCGGTGAATATAGTAGATTCACATCATAGTCTTTATCAATTCATGTGAGTGCGGGAACCCCACTATTATAGCCGGTGGAACGGTCATGAGGGTCATGCCCTGCCACTATTTTAGCCGGTGGACCGGTCATGAGGGTAACATACCCTGCCACTATTATTCGCCGGTGGACCGGTCTGGCCCCGACTCACATGATGTTTCACTGTAATTACTTCGTATCTTTCCAATGTCTTATCGTTATTACGTTCGGTTTGTTGAGCACGGAATCCCCCACTATTATAGCCGGTGGACCGGTCATGAGGGTAACATACCCTGCCACTATTATTGCGGTGGACCGGTCATGTAGGGCACCCCGGCCCTAGCCACTATTATTCGTCGGTGGACCGGTCTGGGTCCGGCTCAACATCTTTCTCTTTAAGTGATTAGTGTCTTAACATATCTTATTTGAAGGAATTTTTACCCTTGACATGCATGGCTAACTATATCCACATCCTCCCAGGAGGGCCCGTCCCATATCTTGGGACTCTTGCGCCCCTTATCACACCTCGATATCCATTTCCCTTTACACTTACACATAATGAAAGCCAACTCTTAAGGGTGTGGGTCGAAGCCCAACACCTTGTGACACCACACTCTACCCACTATTCCTCTCTAGGGTTTCCCTTGAAACCCTAATTGGACCTATGTGGCCCAATTTCCTCTTGCCTTACTACCATTAATTCATTTATCGTCAAACACCTCATCTCATTTAAGTTCAATCCCAAATCGATCACTACTTTCTCCCAAAACCCTAATCGGGTCCCTTATACCCCTCACACCAACCTACGTATTATTTTTCATCCCAAGTCTCCAAACACTCCACAACTCTCCCCTTAACTTATTTACACTTTAATACAACTTTTCTCACGTAACGATCATCCTCATGCAAGTTTTATCCAACCCATGCAAACTCTCGAAGTTCCCATGCAACCCTAGAATTTTCCATGCATAGCTCTCATCCCTTATTCAATTTGGTCAACCTCATACCCCTCTTTAGCAACTCACTTCCCATTTATTTCTTTTTATCCTTTCATATCCATGTCATAATAATAATCACCCTAGCATGCATGTCCTAGAGGGTTGCATCATGCCACAACACACCATAATCACCACATATGGATATCACATTCATATAATAAGAAAAACACATACCACACACCTTAACTCCAAGCTGCGCTACGCATAAAACACGTTAAGGACAATCAGGTGATACACAACAGGACATGATATATATATATATATATACAAAGTATCCAAGGCATGTAAGTCACATAACACGTAGAAACCTTAGCCACATCCTTACGAAACACCCATAAGTGGAGGTAAGTAGAAACTTACCTGGATCCGAAGCTAGCTAAGCGAGATAAGAGGGAGAGAGAGATCACTAGCTCGAGGATCCACAATAAAGCTTTCCTAGATCGCCGATAGAAATCGGAACTAGGTTAGAAACTATCTTATCCATAACAATTCACATATTATAATTAAATAAACACGAATGATCTTTCTTGGAAAACGTGTACAAAACTTAGGACTTAAAAGCATAGCTCTATTAAGATTTAAGATTAAATATAAATCAAAACGGATTAATACAAATACCACTTGGGACATTTCAAATTAATTTGGAAAGACCGAGAAAGAATAATCGATCATAAGTTAATTTATCGAAAATAACTTATTCATTAGGTTTTCCAACTAAATAGGTAAACCAACCATTTGCATAGAACCAAGTCCAAGCCGATTAGATTAAAACATAACTTAAATGATTTAAAACCCACAGATAGAAATCGGTTAGATAAAAGACGCATAGCAAAAATCAATTTTATAAAATTATCCCCGAACATTAGGGTTTTCAAGGCCTAAACTACGAATCGACCAAATCACTTCGACTACCTCAAATTGATAGTTTTAAAACACAATTAAACTAATTTTAGATAAATCTAGATAATTAATTTCAACAAAACAATCTTCCTAGTAACCAATTTAAGACTATCCATTTTCAAAATTAGGGTTTCAAAGCCCATAACACAAACTTGGGTAATTCAAATTAATTAATTAAAATTAAAGTATTAGAATACAATTATGATCATTTCAACTACTTCTATAATTTAATTTTAGAAAAACAACTATACAAATAACCAATTTTATAATCTCACTTGAAATCTAGGGTTTTAGGCCCGAAAATACAATTCGGTTGAATTCTATTAATTTAATCAAATTGAATGTTTAGAAATGCAATTAAACACATTTTATAACATATCAAATAATCAATTGATCAAAACCAATAAAAGAAATACTCAGTTTAGCACAATTAGGGTTTTTGGGGCCCGGAACGCAAATCCGATCAATTCTTACTAAAATATATAAATTGACAGTTCGGAAATATAATTAAACATATTCTAATATAAATTATATAGTCAATTGAATAAAACGACCCAATTACACAATCCAATTTGGACCCGCAAGAGTTTTGACCTAAATATCCAATTCTGATTAATTACGCACAATTTTCCCAAATTAACGCTTGCGATTTGAAATTAAATACATTTCAAACGATACTGTAAAATCAATTGAGCGAAATGACTCAATTACGCGACCCAATTTCGTTACACAAGAATTTTGACCTAGGAATCGAATTCCGATTGATTCCGCATAAATTTCTCAAATTGACGGTTCCGACATAAAATTAGATACATTTTAAAACGTATTGTATAATCAATTTATCTAAAATCGCCAAATCGGACGGATCCGAAAAAAAATTTGGCATAACCCGGCCTAAAATTCAATTTCCCAAATTTTCAACACAAACCATACAATTAATATATCCAAATAAATCTTACAGCACATATATACATAATACAACAATCAATTTAGCTTTTCATAAGCTAAATCACATTCAATTAATCAAATCCATATTAGGGTTTTTCAGAAAATATACCAAACGAAAATCAACGAATCGGGACAAGGAAAGGCCGGAGGAGCTTCGTCGGAGGCCGAGGGTTGCTCGCGGTGGTCAGCGAGGCTGGCCGGTGACCGGCGCGGTGGCACGAGTTGCGTGGCTCGTCGCTGCTGCCGCTGCTGCTCCTGCGCGCTTCGGTGGGCTGCTGCGATGCTTCGCCGGTGGCAGTCGCTCGTGGTGGTGTGTGGCAGCAGGTTGGAGGCCAAGGGTCGACGAAGGAGGAGCAGGGAGGAGGAGCTGGGGAGAGGTGGCGGCTGGCTAGGGTTTGGGAGTAGAGGGCTGCGAACAGGGAGTCGGGCAGCAGAGGGAAGAGAAGAGAAGAGAAGAGAAAGAAGAAAAAGAGAAAAGGAAAAGGGAGAGGGGGGGTCGGCCAGGGCACGGGCTTCCCTTTTTTTTTTTTTTAAATACACATAAAATACAATACTAAAAATATCAAAATATTATTGAAAGATTTTATCTAAAATTTATTTAACGAACATTTATTTCGAATGGATCCGAAAGCTTAAAATTAATAAAAAAAAACTATATAAAGAATTTCGGAACATCTTCGGACGAATTTACCAACGAACATAAAAATTTATATTATTTATGGAAATATATTATAAGACCTCGGAAAATTATTTAAAAACATATAATAAAATATTTAAGTTAAATTTGAATAAGCCGAGACAAATATAGATAATTTCCAAAATCGGTTTTCCGCAACCCAAAAATCGTAAAACGGGAGAAAATTGATTCCGGAAAGAAATTCATAAATAATTTTCGAAAAACCTTTTTAATTTAAAACTTTCCGAAAATATAAAAGATTACTGAAACGAATAAATTTAAAGTCGGAAATATTTTCCTACGGATAAAATTATTAAAATAAATTTAACTATTTAAACAGAAATTCCATAATTTAAATGATACATTTCGTCAACAAAATATAACTTCAAAATAACGTCATAATCATATGACAAAGTTATAATCGAAAATAAATCTAAAATATTAAAAATAAAATACGAGAAAGAACTGGAATATATATTTTTAACCGAGACTCGAACTCATAAGAATATAATAGAATCATTGTCGTTAACGAATTTATCTAGAATGGTTCGCAATGACAACGATTAATTAAATTCAAATATGAATTCGAAATCGTCGATAAATCCATAAAACGAATCAAAATTAAGATAATTAAATATTTACATCAAATTACGTCAATCAAATCATTAAACTTAATAATTTGGATTTTAAAAATACGGGGTATTACAATATACCTCATATTACTTTCTTAAAATAAATAATACAACAAAACGCCAATATTAATCCTATTAAATACTAGCAGTATAGTAGTAACATGTGGCTTCTATATTTAACTATATTTAATGCATTAAGTATAATTGGAATGGTGTTAATATAAGTATCCAAACTAATACACTAAGCATGTCCAATTGTATTTTTTTTCTTTAATTCATACATATCTAAACATTTTACTACTTCAGTTAGAATCACAAAACTATATTAGAATCACAAAACTATTAGGTGAATTGTTATCTAACCTAACTGTAATTTATACATATAATATGGTCACCTAATAGAAAAATAATCCTACTTAATATCACTATGAGGAAAATATAACAAGGAATGCACTTGACAGAATTATATATAAATGATAGCAATTAAAATAGAGTCATAATCTAGGGTTTATGTCTATTCCCCAGCAATAAATAATCAGTCAGTCATAATGCTTAAATTAATTACATAGAAATATATATCAAAAATATAAATTAAAAATAGAGAAAGAAATAACCGGAATTAATTATGGATGAAGGATCAAAATTTTATTTAGATGAAAAATTGTTAAATTTTATCTGAAATAAATTTTCATGTATCTTTTTCTCTATATTTTTCTCACGGCAGCCTCATTAATTTTTCGTGCTTTCTTTTTCTTCTTCTTTTTTCTTACTATGCACTGACCTACATTCTTCTCATTTGGTACTCCTCATGGCTTTATTTCTCCCTTATGCTTCCCTCCCTGATGCTGCTCCTTTCCTTACTTTTTCGTGCAACACTATCCTTCCCCTTTGACGACTGCTTCCTTTGCTCCCTTCTTTTCCTTTATTTTTGTGCAGTCGCTCCTCTAAGTTTCGTGTGGCTGCCCTTCTCCTTTTTTTTTCTCCATTATTCGTTCTACAACAGTCATCGCTAACTTTTCTTTCTTTTGCTGCCTCACACTTGCCTCTGCCCCCTTTCCTTTATTTTTGTGTGGCTCCTGATGGTTGTTGCTCTCGTATCTTTGTGCTTCTCTTTTGTTTTAGGCCTTTGAGCCTTTGGTCCTTGGGTCGTTATTCCAAAGGCCACATAATCACCTTTTCTTTTATTTATATTTTACCTACAAAATAAAATTAAAAATAATTTTATCCTCTAAATTTATTTAATTTATGTCATTTTGACTCAAATAATAAACTTTATGCAATTATTATCACTTAAGCATAAAATCACGATTATTCACATATATTACTTAAGTAAAAAATACTAAAAACTAAGATTAAAAGGGTATAAAATATGTCAAAATATGAATTCATCATATATCTCCATTGTAGTTGCTTGTACACTCTTCCTCCATCTGTCCAACAAATGTTTTCTCCTTGTTATACTTCCTAGCATTTTTGTAGCATCGAAGATGACATTCTTATCAATGTGTCATCTACATAAGAAGGGTGTTGTAATAGCAAATACTTTAAATACTATTTGTGTTAGTACTAGTTTCCTATCAATGATTACAATATTTGGTTCATGGGGCTCCATAAATCTCTTTACCTTATCAAGTACCCATTCATAGTTATCTTAATTTTCCTTGGTCATAAATTCTAAGGCAATGATAAACACAACCAACAACATATAAGAAATGAAGGTTGTACTTATTAGTTTTGTATGTGCAATAAAAAAAATGACATATGAAAATTCATGTAACAAAGTAATATAATCCCGATACACAAATACAATATTACTAACCACATCAAAGTCGGGCAATTGAATATGCCATGAATGATATTTGTTGGTACCATGAAGTGAAATAATTGTTTCATGACTATATTTTCCATCAAGCTCTGTACCTTGAATTTATATCTAGCATTGTAAATTGTTCTAAGCATTATGGTGTTATCCCTCATGACCCCATTGTAACTTTTTGATAATATCCCTTTGTTTAACATTTATCAGGGTTAGTTGGTGCGCCAACCTACGTTCTTTAGGTGACAATTGACAAGAAATAATTATGCATACCACATTATACCACCAATATCTAACTGCCGCAAACATCTCTCCTTCCACGTATTCTGAAATCACAACCATATTTTTTAGACATTGTAGATCGAATACTTTTCAGATTTAGTAAAGGTTATCTTCTATATACACCACCTTTCTTACAATGCATCCAAAACTCTATTTTTTTGACCTCTCAATAAAAAACGATATTGTAAGGCCTTATGGCATCTTTAACCCACTGAATAAATGACTCAGTGTCACTCAAAAAATCATATGCAACAAACATTTCACTCTAATCAATATTAATTGGTTCTTGTATACGTAATTAACAATATGTATATGTGTGTGTGAGTGTGAAATTATCACGAATACATACATATAAAAATGGATAGCAAAATTTATGGAAGAATGGGCTCCCAGGTAATTGGCCGTATGGAAAGGACAATATTTGAATAGTTAACCCATCAGAGTTTTATATAATGGTTAGATTCATAACATGATAGGTTTAATAAGTTAACAATTTAGGTTGATAATACAAATGAGTTAGGTTTAGTATACAACACATATAATCTAATGAACATCTTTGGTTCATGATTAAAAGCATCCAAGTTCATGACATGTAACACATAGATTTATCATAATCTAAAGACAAAATGAAATTTCTATAAAAATCACATGAGATGGTTAGGTTCATAGTATAAAAATCCTAGGTTCATGACAAAAAAAGAGCTCAGGTTCAAGGGTACAATTGATTAAAAGTAACATCGAAGACAAAAAAAGAGACTCCAATGAACATATGAGGTTCATGATATAAAATGATTGGGTTCATAAAATGTTAGTTTCATGACAAAAAAACCATTGATATCCATGATAAAAAAAAAATCCTAGGCTCATGCCACAAGAAACTCAGGTGCATGACAAAAAACTCAGGTTTATAACATGTGAGTTTATAATCACAAAGAACATAAACCCCTTTGATGGGCAAGTGAACCTTTGATGGGTTTCTTTGGCAAGTAAATCACTCGATGGAAAGAGGGTTTTTAGTAAATAACACTAAGGGTTTAATTTTTTTTTTAAAAAAATGACTCACCATTACTTCATCGAGCTCCTGTTGTATAAATTAATTATTATGATTATTATTTTCTTCCATAATTATTGCATTAAATATTGAGTGAAAATAATGTTGAAGATTGATGGAGGAGAAGAGAGAAAATAAAAGTGAAAAGAAGATGAGTGGAGAAATGAGCGGGTTAAAATGGTCAAAAATAAAAAGAAAAAGAAGAAAGGTTTAAGGGGCGTGAAGTTAGTTATTAAGGTGTGTATATAACAACTTCTTTTTTTTTATTACTTGATACCAATCCATCCTCAAACAATATTAGATGTACCACCTTTATAAATAGTATCACCAACATGATGACCACGTCTTTATCCACCAATATTGATCTATTTACATGACAATCCTATTGCTAAAGTCATGGTTGCCTAAGCTACCAATATGGATGGAAATATCTCATCAATGAAACTCCTATCACTACTTATTGCACTCAAAATTTGAACATAAAAAGAGGATATCAACTAATTAATGAAGGAACTGGATAAGAAAAAATAATGTGCAAGCAACTAGTGGAGTGAAGTTTTATACAATTACAAAAATTATCCCGCTAGATGCACCTTGCAAGATACACGAGATGTAGGATATAAATTGTGGTATTCTAATGTATTATCTTATTCACCACATGATTATTTTATATGCGTCATGTAAAACCAATAACTACTAAAAGCGTAATCCATGGTTAGGTTTATCTCAAAAAATTTGGGGGCCCTTTATAAAATTTAAAAAGTATGCCCTTAAAAATTATACATTTTGGACATATTAGACAACTTTATTTAATGTTAACATTAATTGAGTGTTGATATGAAAAGTATGGAAATTTCTCAAGCTTGCCATCCATTATTATTGGTAGTATGAATAATTTATCACATTAATATATAAAAAAGATAAATTAATATATAGATTTACTACTATATACTTTTTATTATATTAATCGACGGCTTGATGAAATCTAACTATAATTTGGGTATAGTTTAGCATTTTCTCTTAAGAGATGTGCTCTTGACATTATTGTTATTACGACCTTTGGCATATTTATTCATCCTAGAATATATTTCCAACCTAGTACTAATTAGTACATAACTAAACTTAATTTAAAGACACACCAAATCTAATAAGAATTTTTTTTGAGACAAGTTAATAAGAAATTTTGATCACTAATAAAATTAGATCAGTTAAAAAATTATAAAGAAAAGGAAAGGCATGACATTTAGCACAAGACACCATACACAAAGAAATATCAAATGTAGAAGTATGCATATTAGTTGGGCTTTGTTAAGCATCATAAAATGTGTGCATAACTTTGTTGCACATGTTTTCCATTGGCCGACAATAATATCATATATGAAGATGAAGATAAGAATGGTATCCATTATTATTGGAATTCTTATATCCTATTAGCCTATGTACAACGTATTGGTTACTAAATGATAGTAAAATTATTGCATGCCTATTTTGGTTGCTTAGTGTGCCATTATTAGTCAATAAATCATCCAATCAAGTTAGCCCCTGCTAGCTTTTATTTCTCTAATATCTCACCATTGTCAAAATTTATGCATGAGGAGAGGTTGCACTTTCTCTTTTATATAATGAGCTTGGTTTTTCATTTAGATCTAGTTCTCATCAGATATCCAGATGTGTAACTCTCTTGCTAGTAATTACCTAAGTGTCATCCACATAATTGTAATAACCCCAAAATTCAGTACTGGAAAATTTCGTTCTATTTAGAAATTAGCAGAAGTAAAAACCATTAATTTCGGGGATGTTACCGCCACACTTAATACTAGACCCATTTCCTCCTACCATTACAATACCAAGTGCTAAGGCTAAAATGGAACAGAATAAAATTTACACAAATTCAAACTTTTCCTTAATTCATAGTAGAGCGTTAAAGATGTTACAAAAGATAAAAAGCCACTATTAATAGTTACAAAAGCAAAATCTTTAAACAAAGAAATAGTAAGGTTTAAAGAGAAATCCGAAAAGTTTTTCGGACAATCATTACGTTCACACCCAATACCAGCTTGAATAACACATGCAACTAACCTATAAGGGACGCTTCCCATTGAATAAGTAGGGGCCCACAAATGGAACCCTTCAGTACCATAGTACTGAGTAACACCTTTATACCAAACTGAAAGGTAGGGCCCGCATATAACACATCATACATAAACAATGAAAAAATGATAACATGCACAAGCATAAAGATAATTAATATAAGAGCTAATACACAATGCAACACCACATAAAATAGGAAATGCATAACATAAGGTCCATTTACTTAGGAATTCCATCACATACCAAGAGAAAGACATGCACCAAGGCTAAACCTATACTATATTAATAGATCATAAGAATGGAAGTAACTATTTTGGCCTTAAGCCATTAGTTAAACATTATTCAACATCATCTCTCAAATTATATCCATGTGAGTACGAGAACCCCACTATTATAGCCGGTGGAACAGAATACATTCCAGGGTAGAATACACCTGGCCACTATTATTAGCTAGTGAACCGGTCTCCAGAGCGGAAGGCTCCTGGCCAATATTATCCAGCTGGATCAGTCTGGTCTTGACTCACATGGTGTACCACTATAAGTGATTAGTATCTTTCCTATAATCCATTATCATCCAAGGTTTAGTTTATTGATCTTACAATCCCCCACTATTATAGCTAGTGAACTGGAATACACTCTAGGATAAAACATATATGACCACTATTATAACCAGTGGACTTGTAAACACTCCAAGACAACACACTTTTGTCTAGGACAACACGCTTTTGTCCAAGACAACACACTTTTGGACACTATTATAATCGATGGACTAGTACACATATACATCCTCTAAGGAAAAATACTCTTGGCCTCTATCATAACCGATGGACCAGTACAATGATATAATATATTTGGGCGCGGCTTAATAATCTTTTACTTTATATTATTAGTGTTTTCTATTTAATTAACACAACAAGTCCATTTATTTAACTTGAGGGGGAGATCATGAACCTGGAGACAGAAAGGTACACCGATCATATTGATGCATACAAGCAACATAATACCCTCCAATCATCAACTAAGGGACGTAAAGGTACCCTGGTCGCACTAGTTCATAAGAACACATAGTACCCTACTGACAAAGACACATATTCTATAAGTATGCATACCCCCTAAATAGGTCTGTAGAACTAGATAGAGTAAGATGTAGGGCCTAGGTGGGTCACTAAGGCACACCAAAAAAATCCAAAACAACCATAAGCTAAGCCACATCTTTAGGATAGTAACCCCTAAAGAACCATCATTCCTTATCTCGAGGTCTTCCACTTTAATTATTAGTGTCTTAATTAAGGTAACCGCAAGAAACACAATAACCACATACTTAATCATTTCCATTTGTTTATGTTATTATTAAGTAATCCTTATTCATATGGTTATCCATGTTAACCTAAAGAAAACACTAGAGCCATCCTTTTATCATCTATTCCCATCATGTACTTCACTTTCATTTATATACATGCCATAATAGGTTATCATGCCATAATTATAATAAGGTCATAGAATCTGGTAGTCTACATTGAATGATCATGGAACACTTAAGCCCTAACATGTACTTATATCACATCCAACACACATTTCCATGCATAATTAATAATTAAGGCACCTCTTGCGTGAATACAAAATAAACATCATATCACAACCTTAATTATCTATTCAACCCTATGTTATGTCATATCCTTGTGATATTTACCGGTTTACTGAAATACCCTTATCATTGTAACATACTTGGTTATACTTAAACAAGTGATACTAAAGCCATAAACCCTTATCCTATTATTTAGTATCCCTTATGTCTTATTAAGGAGGCTACTTAATCCATTGACATATTATATGCAATTTACCAATTTACCCTTTCATAGATACAAAAATACTAGAATACCCATCTTATTTGTAAAGCTACCAAGTTACCCCTTTTTACTTGCTAAATTACCATATTACCCTTTACACTTGTATAATTACCAAAATACCTCTTAGTATTTGTTAAACTACCAATTTACCCTCCATACTTATATTAAATTACCAACTTTTCCTTCATACTTATTAAGTTACTAAATTACCCTTTCGGTTTGTTAATTACTAAATTGCCCTTCATACTTATTAAAATTACCAAGTTATCCCTTATCGTGCCAAATTACCAAAATACATCTCTTACCTACTAAAATTACCATTTACCCATTTTACTCATACAATCACCAAGTTTCCCTTTCTTTATGTCAAATTACCTAAATACCCTTCTTACTTATTAATTTATCATTTTACCCCTTTTACTCACTAAATTACCAAGTTATCATTCCTTTATGCCAAATTACCTAAATACTCTTCTTACTTATTAATTTACCAATTTACCCCTTTTACTCACTAAATTACCAAGGTATCACCTTTTCTATGTAAATTTACTAAAATTCCCTCCTTACTTATTAAATTATCATATTACCCCTTTTATTCTTATGAATTACCAATTCGCCCTTATTATGCTAAATTTACTAAAATGTACTTACCACATAAAATATTAACATCCATGGTCCATATACATCATCTAATGCCACCAACTATTCGTATTTATTATTAATACTCATTAGCACCTACCATATATATATTTATTTAGGCCACACCTTTTGTATAAGAAAAATTACTAAAATACTCGTAAGGCTTATATTAACATTATCTATGCTACAAATGGCCACATTAGCTTATCATGTCATATACTTACATTTAACTTTATCATTAACAATAAGGCTCCTTCCTTGACTATCATTTCTACACATGGCACATAAATTAACAAGCTTTCAACAACCAATGCATCCCCAAATTATATTACACTTAACATCCTACAACATGCACATAAACACATTAAAAACCCTAATGTGCTAGCATATATATATCTGCACATTTTAGTAAGGTATAATGGTTACCTTATTTTTTAGTAATAATTAAACCTTATCGGTACCCCGATTAAAGGTTTGCTTTGATTAGTAAAAGCTGATAGCTAAAAATAATATAAAAAATTAGCATATTAGAAGTAGAAAATTAAAAGAATGAATTTTTACCAGAATCTTAATTAATACATACTAACACTAACTATTTTTATACCTAAAAAATTGGCATAATTTCTCAAAGAGATGTAGCAGACTCACTTGCATGGAAGCGTGAGCTGCATGCACAAGTTTAGGGTATTAAAGGTCGAAGAGGTGGAGTTGGGACATGGAAGAGGGTTGATTCAGTTAAGGGTTTTGGGGGTTGGGTTGAGGGCTTGTGGAGGAGAGTAAGGATGGTGGCTGGGTGCAGAGAGGGAGTAGGGGTGTCGGTGGTGGTCGGGGTTGAAGGTTAGTAGCTCAGGGCGGTATGGATGGAAGCTATAGGGCCAGGAAGATGGGGTAAAGGAAGGGAGAAGAAGAAGAATGAAGGGAAACGAAGAGAAGAAGGGAGGGGTTGCATGGGAATTTTGTCCAAAGGGAGGAAGTGGTGGGAGGAGGGAGGGGAGGGTGATGGGGAGGGAGGTAGCGGAGGAGGGGAATGGGGGGTGCAAGGTGGTGGTGGCAGGGTGGAGGTTGAGAAGGGGAAAGAAAAAGAAAGGAGGGCAAGGGTGGTTGCAAGAGCAAGGGGCGGTTATTGTTGGGTGGTGTAAAGGGGTAGTAGGGGAGGTTAAGAGGTTGTTGTGGTGGTCAGTTGGGTGGAAGAAGCGGTGGTTGGAGGCAGTGAAGCAAAAACGGGGAGGAGGAGAGGAGGGGAAGAAGGGAGAAATGGGGGATCGGCAGAGGGAGAAGGAGGGCTCGAGTAGGGGAGAAAATGAGCAGAAGAGAAGAAGAGAAGGAGAGAGAGTGGAGGAGGCATATCTAGTCAGGTTAGGTGGAGGGTGTAGGGGTTGTAGGGGCATGGCTTGCGATGGTAGGGAGGAGAAGAAAAAGAGGGGGAAAGGAAGGCATGTGGGGGAGTGGTGTAGGGGCATGCATGGCCAAAAATGGATGGAAAGGGATGGGGAGAGGGAGTGAGTGAGTAGGGTAAATTGGCTGCCATAGTAGGTGTAGAGGAGGGGGAGGCTTGTGGGGGGTGCAGGCTTTGATGGTTGAAGAAGGAAATAGGAGGGAAGAAGAAAAAGAAAAGAAAGGAGGCAAGCCGACCGAGCGGGGTAGAAAGAAAGAAGACAGGTCGGCCCATGTGCATGAGAAAGAAGGGAGAAAGAAAGGGGGTTAGGTTGGCCCAATCGGGGGAAGGAAGAAAGAAAAAAAATGAAGGAGGCTAGCTGGGGTAGCGATGCAGGGAGAAGGGAAGAGAAGGAAAGGGCTAGCGACCCAGTGGGGAGGAGAATAGAAAAGGGGCAGGCCAGGCAACCCAAATAGGAAGAAAATGAAAAAGAGGAAAATGAAAAGGAAGGAAAAGGAGAAAGAAAAAGGAAAAAATAAAACTAAAATAATTTTGGAATAAGGTTATTTAATTATTTAGATGGACAAATTTAGTTAATAATTTATTTTATTTAAAATTTAAGATAATTTTTTTAGAGAAATATGGATTAAAAAATTATTTAAATAAAATGAATATAATAAAATAAAAAATATTTATTTTAATTTATTAAATAATCCTATCCATTTTTATGAACCCAAGAGTCGATAAAATAATTAAATCAATTAATTCAAAAATTAAATTATCCTAAATGAGGATTAATTATTAAATTCTAGGTTTTAAAATTTTAGGGTATTACAATAATACCCTCTCAGATTATTTAGTTGAAATTTAAATAGTGTATTATAACATGCTTCGATATATGAACAATATCCTTATTTTGGTCATATTCGGTGTGGTTAAGATTCTCACATGCTTCGTTATGAAAGATGATGGTGTGACTAACCTTTTGATAAGAGTGATTATATGTTTGTGTACTGTCAAAGGGTTATTGATTCTATGTCTATAAGAAAGGTATGCTCATTTAAATTAAATGTTCTTATATATTTATGATAGTTATTATGGTGATTTTAGTATAACCCTTTTGTTAAAGATCATATGGGTTTCATATAAAGCAATTGATTTGAGCAATAATTGTCTCATGACATAATTTCATGGTTTTTTACATTCTATGAGTGTAGTAGAACTTTATATGATAGAGCATGTCACACATCAGTTACGATTTACATAAGTGATCCCTCATGAGACTATTTGGTCAACAAGGAAAACACATAGAGTACCCAATTCGAGGAGACATAAAGTTCACTATCATCACATACTTGCTCAATGGAGTGTGGGGCATGAACACCTACGAAACCCTCGTATTTTTGGAAACAAGGCAATGTTCCCATGGGATAAAAGGTATATGGATTGATATGTGGAAGTGTTTCATAGGTATTTTTGCAAATGACGGAGCAAGTTTTGGCTTCGTGACCTAATGAGGAATAAGAAGTTACAACTGAAAGATATCTTGCTAATGCAATGGATGCTTTTGGTTATGTGCATTGGAGGGGCGAACCTAATCCAGATTATGAGCAGCAACGAAATTATCTTAAGATAATAGTTTTTCAATTAGGAGTTAATATATGATAGTGTGGGTGTGGTCATTGTACTTGAGTTGTTAAGTGTTTTATCGTACTGTAATTGCACGTATTTATGATAACAATTTCAGGAGTGTTACTTTTAGCCCATGTGATAACAATCAAGCCATATAAGGGATCAACAAAATAATACAAAGTAAAATAGAGTATCTCGCTCTATTTATATTACATATACATATTTAAAAATTTAAATACAAATGATATGACAAAAATTACAACAATTCTATCCCCCATGAGTGTCCATTTGAAGATAAAGTAAGTGGTTCTATTGGATGTGTGGAATCATTATTTAAACTTAACCATAGTTCAAACCTTGATTAGTGTGGTGTCATCCATGTAAATACACTACTATCATGGAATACCCACCATACAACATGCACTGGGGATAATGGATTTTTTTAAAGAATTTTACCTTTAGAACAAATTATTGTAAGAAAGTTGTAGAGCTTGATGTTAATATTGGAATACTGATATGTTAGTGTGCGTGTTCCATTAAGAAACATATGCTTGCTTCACCTTCATAACCCTACGTATCATGTTGTGCCACTAACGGCATAAATGATGTGCTAGCTTAAGACAAATATATAAGTAATACATTATATTGAGAGGCAATTACATGACCAGTATCTAGCATTTTCATCCAGTGTGTCTGTGGAGCATACCCTTCCTAGTGAGCGATATTATGACAGAGTTGATCAACAATTACATATTGAAACACACTCTCACACAGCTAATGCCTTTCATGAATCTCAAGGTGAAACTCTAAATAAATTTCAAACCACTCGTTCTATTCACAAATAATACACTATTTTAATGATCTTTTGCCATAATTTACATATCCATGGACATTATACCAACTATGAATATATCAATTTAATAGGCTCATATATGGAATTTGCATATGATATAATGATATATTATTCATAAAGGATGATCATTATCCTTAACCCCCAATCTCACCCATAACCTTGGCTATGACATTGGCCCAAAGATAAGATAACCTGACCTTTAATCAATCCAAAACGACTTGAATACATATAATAGTATACTCTCAACTCGAGGAATACCTTGAAGTAGGGTTCTACCTTAGAAGACCCATCCTTTTCCATTATTGATTCTTTTGTAGTGATCTTCTCTAAGGAATGACGATATTTAAGATTTCTCAAGTTGGTTGATTTTGTATCCCAAATGGCTAGCTCATAGCAGCTTCCACGGAGACATAGAGTAAATAAAGTGCAACTTCAATTGGTTCCACTAGTGTTTGTAGACAAATTGGGCCATCTATATCAATTTTACTCCAAAAACGATGGATAGATGACAATGGGATATAAATGAAATCATGTATGTAAGTATTGATTTCATGAGCATATGGTATCTCATGCTCGTGACACATTTAACACCCACATAATAGTTCATCGGTACCCACGTCATTACTTCTTATACACTCTTTACTGATCAATTCCAATACACACAAGGGTACATACCCTCTCAAATTGGTAGAAAGTGTGCTAGTAGCATGACGAAGAACATTAAATCGCTGCCTTTTAATCAATTCTTTGAAGTCACAATGTGAAAACTCTAATAATGAGTGAATCTATAGTAAAATAGTATTGAGGTGGCCTATTGATGTCTCTAAGGACCTCTTCAATGATCCATGAGAATCTTCTACCCTATTAAGAGAAATTAACATATGCAAATATTTCATAAGTAAAAAGTTTCATGAGTAATAAGTTCATGTGACAATAAACTATATTTCATACCTATTTGTTGTACCATAACAAAAATTTAAGACTCGAATCGATTGACCTAAGCAAAGATGATTTTTTTCTTTTTATAGAAGTAGAAAATCAATCTTTATATAGGAAAGTTGGTGGGACATGTTTCTATAACATGTATCTAATGATAGGAGTCATTCGTCATATGTTTCCTTATATTTGGCATTTATCAAGTTTTTTTCATTTGGCCATAAAACTTCGTATGAACACTTCACTTCAAGCTTTATTGCACTTCTCCTCTACATGATTATTATCATGAAATTTTCATAATAAATGATTTGAGGTTGGAAAAACACCTTCTCTCGATTTTGGCGCGATAAAAAATAGGAGATTATTATATCTAAGCTTTTCTTATTAAAAAAAACCCTCCGCTAAATTAAGGATTTTACATGTATGAGAGCAACAAAATTAGTACCAAATAAACAACACAATTGAAATTTTGATGCGTTGAAAATGTAGAGTTGATTGGTAAATGCAAAGGCACAAGAGAAGTGGGCTAGTGCATAGAAAATGAGCCAATTGTGGGCACGTAAGATCCACTTGAGCCCGTCCATAGAGCATGTGAGCTCCACACGCCAGACTTGAGGCCATTTTCTATGGTTAGGTAAAACGTTTAACTCTACCTCACTTTATTTTGTTTGACTGTATGTGCATCTCGAGGCAATTATATATATTGTTAAATACCAAGTGAATCCTTTTCTCTTTTTGTTGATCGTCGACTTTTTGTTTTTGTAAGAAATGGTACAACGGTAATAAATAAAAAAATCTATAAATATATAACATTTCACACAACAATTTTTATACAATCTTCTTTGTTTTTCTCAATAATTTTCATCATCTATAGTTTTTGTTACATTTTTATTTCTACTGTACTATTTATGTAATATTAAAATAAATTTTGTTAGCTTTATACGTTTTATTAAGTATTAGAGATGTAGTATAACTACTCAAATAACTTATATATGATTATTTTTAAAATTATTCTAATACTAATTTTTTTCTAATAATCCTAAAATATCTTAATAAAAATTGTTCATTAAAATAGTTTGTAAATTTATATTCTATTAAAAATTGATTTATAAAATTATTAATTAGCATGTATTGACTAAAATAAATTATATCCAATTCTTTTAAAATTGATTTAAATACTAAATATTTTTGTAATAATCCTTAAAAATCTAAGAAAAATAATTTTTAAAAGAATTTATAAATTTATATTGAATTAAAATTGATTATATAAAATCATTGTATAGTATATAGTATTTAAAATAAATTAAAAGTTGAATAATATAAAGTATAAATAAGTAGTGATGTGATTGATAAAAACAGTATAGAATACTTAAAATGATTTAGTTGTTGTAATATTGATAAACTCAAAGAGAGATATAGAACAACATAGTGAAGAAGAAAGAATGTGACTTCTTATTCTCATTCATATATACGGATTCCTTCTTCCATTAATAATTTACAATATCACATATATATAATACCCATACTTATTACATCCATTATGAGAAAGAGTTAGAGAATATGAAAGAAGGTGGAGGATATGTAGATTTGGGGTGGAATCATAATAGAGAAGCTACTACAACTTATGGTACTAATGAGAGTATTAAACCTGTGATTTAATATAATATGTATTCATAAATTGTACATCCATAATATGTAAATAGAATATTTACAACACTCCCCCTTGGATGTACATCTTCTGATATTTACAGTACTTCCCCTTAAGAGTATATCTCTAAAATAGTGCCTCATTAAAAACCTTGCCAGGAAAATCCAGTGGGATAAAACTATGGCTAAGGAAAACAGTACAATTTTATTCCTTCAACTTAGTATGTCTCTTTCATATGTCATATTACATATGGTTATGTTTGCATGTACAAGCACACTTTAATAGTGTTTACATTTGAAAACTTTACCAATAAAAATCCTATTAGAGATAAAATCTTGGTTTTTGTACAAATACATGTGTTACGAAATTAACATTTAAATCATTTCTTTAAAAATACTCACTTATAGCCAATTGGTCTGATATCTTTAAATGTTGGACTTCTTATCCATACAAATCACGCTTAATTTCTACCTCATAATGAATCGAGAATAATTATCACTTTTATTTATTATCAGTTGTAACTGTTTAAGTAAAGACATCACTAAATTCTACCTCATACCACATTACACTAGTGTAAGGATAATAATGGATAGTTTATTTACTGGCAGAATCTATTCTCATATTCTATTCATATGGACATGTCAACTCAATATAGCAAGTTTTATATCCTTTTAAAGGATTATAACTCCTCTTTTGAGGGTTTAGCTCTTTGGATCTTATCATACGCTTCTAGCATATTTGTACCATACTTGCCATTAACTTATTTGAAGTCACCACAAGGATTCTATGTGAGTTTGGAACTTTAGTCAAAACACATATTGGTTTCATAATTTCTTAGCCATAAAAAACGCAAATTGTAGCTATGCTACATAATTAAGTACACTTTGATTTTTCTTTGGGTCCATATCTCATGGAAGGCATCTCCTAAGTGCTTGCTTACTTTATAATCTCAATCTCCTCTTCTCTATCCCTAAGGATGAGGAAAACAAACATTTCTGGCCTTCTCTGTGGCTTAATTTCATATTTATGGAACATTATAAATACATGTAAGACTCATCTAATAGTATCAATTAACTTGACTTAAGGGTTAATATGATATGTGATTAATATATACCAAAAATCAGTACATGTATATTGGCATATCACTTATAGACCTCACTGACAAGGGTCTATGAATCACATGCATAATCAATGACTCAATCAAGTTATTTTGCTTCCATCTTAAAGCATTAATTGTATTTTTATATTCACTTTTGTGCTAATACAATAATACTTGTTGAAAAATATAACATGTGACCTTATATTGATGCATCATTATATACCATGATAAATTTAAAATAGTCCACATATATCAACTTAAATTCTATCAAGTACATGGGAGATTTTACGTTTTCTTATATTATCACGAATATAAATTTGCTAAAAATAATATGTGGTTTATATGAGATCAACAATTAAAAATAAATCTTTAGAATTCTAAGTGGGTGCTCATGAAATCTTCAATGATCTTTCCTATCATTGGTGTACCAATGTGATCTCATTTCTCATGCCACAAAGATAATATTTTATGGTCTACTAACTTCTGATTAATTATACATATATCTTGGGCTTACTTCTAGCCGATCTTGATGGTAATAATACCATCAAATAATCATATACCATAGTAAGTTCTTTAGGAACTTAGGTGCAATATCATGCATAATTTTTGTATTCGATGGTTAAAGCAGGAAACCCTTTAATAAATTTATTATTCCACATATACGTGTACATTCTCATTAATTATAACTTCATAAAATACTTCATCCTTAAAATAGAATGTACAATGGCTATTTAATTAGATAAATTGATCTTCTAGATCGTATTCGAGTCTATAACACAGGAAGCATTAAGCCTTTACCATTATATTACTTATATTAAATGGAAAGCTTCATGTTTCATCCATTATACTAATAACTAAATGGGAAGCTTCAAGTTTCAACCATTAAAATACTTATTGGATAGGAAGCTTTAGGCTTCAACTATCAAAATATCTCTATCCACTAAAATTATAATATACCGGCGAGACTATTGTAAATACTCCAACCACTGTGGTGGTGGAGGATACTTGACTATGGTAGGCTTTGACCACTACCAATTGCAAAGTAAGTATATAGTACCATGTATAAGTGGCTGACAAATTATGCGCAAAGCCATCATCACTACTTCGTGATTAGAATAAATGCCTTAAATATTGTAAAACTTAAAATTACAGAAACTAATTGCAACAATTAAAATTGCATAACTAGAAAATGCAAAAATAAAATTAGTGTAGGGGTCTACAGACAACCAAATAGTTCGATCTTTTGGATCGAAAAATACTTGGGATATTTAATACCATCTTATCTTCTTTACCAGTAATACATTAGTCGTAAAAGACTTTTAACTATTTGATCTCCTTGATCAGATTGCATATAAGGTATTAATCACCTTTTAATCATTTAATAATTAGGATCGGATTATGCATAAGGTCTTCAAGACCATTTAATCATTAAGTGAAACTTTTAGCTTTCATCTCAATTGTATCATTTTCTTTTGTACCTTATTACCTCATGTATATATTTGTAAATAATATAATTAGTTGGGAGCTTCATGCTTCTTCCGACACTTGTGCAATCATCCATCCATACTTTAGGCATTTAGAAAAAATTTAACCACTTCAGGTGGCCCTCCATTAACTTAGGATAATAGAGGTTTGTGTTATATTTCCCAATCAACTTCTAGTGTTGATATATGTATGTAGTGATGGGCAATGAGACCACCAATCTATCACATTTAAATTTAAAAAAAATTCTGAACATTACCACTTTAGATGGCTTTCCATCATCTTCAAGTGATGGAGATCTACATATAGTGATGGGCGGTGTGGCTACCAATCCATCACTTTTGATCTTTTAATTGATAATATCTAATTTATGTTTATTTAACATGAGCCTTTTAGCATTATGCCATCATTTATCTCTACCCTCCATTTCATAATTGGAAGAGAGATCATCATACATACAATCAAATAAAATTACATATTGCCAATATATACTATTAAAACTAATAAAAATATCAATTAACATAAGAATAAAGCAAAGGGGAGATAAAAATAAAATTTCTTATCCTGAGACAATTTTAGGATCATACCATATCCCCTTAAAACTCTTAATCAATTTAAATTAAACAAGAGATCGATGTTCTTAAAATTTATTTGATTGCAAGATATGTCACGTATGTGACCTTTCATATGCCTGCAAAAATTGAGATCTCACACAAGAAATAAAAATGATAGATTAGTTTTATATGACACATAATAATCATATTCATATAATATGATGACTAATAATTATAGAGCATTCCCTTTTATCAAGCATCGATCAAACTTGGCATCAACTCCATGGTTATTTGTCAATATTCAAAACAAAATCAACACATAAGCATATATATATATATATTAACTAGAATACAATAGTTCTGATAACGTATTGTAATATTGATAAACTCAAAAATAGATATAAAACAATATAGAGAAAAAGAGAGAAAGTGACTTTTTATTATCATTAATATGTATGGATTCCTTCTTCCATATACAATTTACAATATCTCATATATATATATATATATATATATATAACCCACACTTATTACATCCATCATAAGAAAAAGTTTGAAAATATGAAAGAAGATGGATAATACGTAGAATTGAAGGTAGAATCATAATAAAAAATACTACAACTTATGGTACTAATAAGAATATTAAACCTATAATTTAATACAATATATATTTATAAATTGTATGTCCATAATATGTAAATAGAATATTTATAATACTAATATAAATTAATAAAAGTAAAATGTATGAAAAAGATATGCTTTATAGTAAAATTTTGTATTACAAATTTACAAACCTGATGATGATGATCCGCGATGGAGCATATTTGAATCGAAGAGAAGAATAAAGAATGAAAAATGATTTACTTATTTGCCCCACACCGCAGCGCTAAGCGATTATTGATGGATAAATTTGGTAAATGAAAAAGTTGGGAAGAGGAGAGAGAAATGCTCTTATAAGCTAATTTTTAAAAAGCAAATTAAAATACCGTATACTTTTTTTTTTAAAGTCTAAACTAACTTATAAGATAATTTTACGGAACATAGGCTTGATATGTCTAGCAAAATTAGTCTATATTACAGATATTCAATTTTGAACATAACTTTCAAAAAATATAAAATTGAACATAACAAAACCACACACTGACCATTTATATTTATATATATATATATACACACACACACACTATTGGGTGAGAGTGAGACCAACATTGGTGAGAGTCGAGGACAAGACAAGGTCATTAAATTATTCATCAAAGCTCGACTCTATAGGCGTAACACACTTTATAACATAGTTTCCCAATCAGGGGGTCGAAAATTGTGACAAGACACAGCCCATTGATCACTGATCAGCATCACTTTTCCATTTCAAGGGAGACAAGCTCAGACGGCTTACAAAATAACCAAATATGAATATTGTCACATAAATACAAGTACTGTCAAAACATCAGGTACTGTAATTCTACCGTCAAAACTTTGGATACCAACTCGGCCCGCACATGGGGGGAAAAGCCACAAGCAGTGCTGCTACACATTCACCGTTTTTCTGCTCTTGTCTCTTCTGCAAGCATACAGCACAGTTTATAACCAGAGATCCAAAACAGACCTTCGACTTTGGGTCATATCCCACACTTCTATGCTCATGCAGAGTGGCAATTACCAACCACTCAATTGCTTCTGGACTTTGGAACTGTGAGAGGACTTGCCACCCTTATCTTTATAGCTATTCCTGGAGGAATTCGTCCGCCTGCCACGAGCTGCAGCTATGGCCCTATGCCTTTGCTTGCTCAGGCGCTTCATTAGTTCGGGATCTTCCTCGCTATTTTCTTCCTCCTAAAAGAGAATATTCATTTTAAAGGCAGCATAGACATTGAAGGCCACAGATACTGGTCAATGGATCATTTCTTTTTTTTAAATTTTTGAGTGAGAAAATCACATGAATAGACACAGGAAATAGAGAAGCCACAAAGATCAAACAAATTTCAAATAGGGCAACTACAGGCACCCACCTATAACTATGCTAAATTACACAGAACTAACCATGTCTATAATAATTCCCTTGCTAAGACGGTACCATTTTCTTAAACAGGTGGTTCCATGCATTTTTGGCATAGTTTTGAGTGGTTACCGGAACTTTTCCCCTTCAAATAATCTATCTCAGACACAGTAACAGGACCAGATAGGTAAGAAATGGAGAAGTTCACATTAGGCATGAATAGTTAAAATACATTTCTTAAGGATGTGGTTCCATGCATTTTTGGCACAGTTTCCGAGTGTTTGCCCGAACTTTTGTCCTTCAAATAAACTATCTCGCAGTAACAGGACCAGATAGGTAAGAAATGGCTAAGTTCACATTAGGCATGAAAAGTTAAAATACGTTTCTTAAGGATGTGGTTCCCTGCATTTTTGGCACAGTTTTCGAGTGGTTGCCCAAATTTTTCCCCTTCAAATAAACTATGTCAGACACAGTAACAGGACCAGATAGGTAAGAAATGGAGAAGTTCACAGCAGTCATGAATAGTTAAAATAAGATTCTCCCCGAAAGGAATAGGAGAAGAGGAATGGAAGTGGCGTGCAACGTGTTTATGAAGTGAAAAGGAAAAAATAGGGGTCCATACAGAAACTTAAGAGTTAAGAGCCATCAGACATACCTCGTCTCTAGCATCTTGTGTCTCCAGTTCACTACTATGACCTGGAGCAGAAACCTGCTGCCCATCAAGCGTATCAATCTTCTTACCCTGTTGAAGCAAACATGAAAAATATTTTGTTAAAAGGCCTTTCAAGTAGCCATCTAAAGCGACATCATAGTGTCAAAAATTCAAGTCACACTTCACCCTACTTTTCAATTTCACCCCAGAAAAATCATTTCATTATTTGACCTAAAACCTTAACGGACAGCAGTAATTAAACCAAGGCATAGATTTCTGGTCCTACTCATAAATAGATCAAAAGTTTGACTTGTAATAAAGTGATTAAACTATAATTCATAGGGCAGAGATTGAGTATTCTTTAATTAGCGTTGCAGAATGAACCCCCCCGGTCGGGACTTGGTAATGCAAAATATCAACCAAAGATCCAAACCCATAACATGATATGTGTCCAGCATTCATATTCAAAAGGGACTGCATGCAAACTCCTGACAGTGCATAACTTCCGCAGTAGTGTAACAAATTCTCCACAAACACAGGGAAAACAAGAAGAAATACTAGGAATCATTAGACAGGTTATATCCAAAGCAAATTCCAATTGAAAAGCATGTATTTGCCCAAATGCCATGCTATTCAACGAAGTTCCAATGTTCGTTATATAGGACAATCAATATTAGCAAAAATTCAATAGACGCACTCATGTGAAGTACAGGAAACAAAAAAAGAAAAATCAATCCTTTCAGGGTGATACCTGCTCAACCAAGTGCAATGAGTCTAGCTTCTCTTTATTCATCTCCTTAATGCTATCTGTTGTACCTTCTTCATTAGCAGAAGATTGATCATCATCTCCATCATCTTCATCACCAGAACAGACATCCTCTGGCTGCCCTTCAATGAACTGCCGACAGAGGGAGAATGTAAGAAATTATGCCACCAAATGAAATTACACCGTTCACAGTTAGCCTTGCAGTACCACGGTAAACACCAAAAATATACTTTTCGGGAACTTTATTTCATACAAAAGGTTTCCATTGCTAATATCTAAATCCTCAGATCTGGATGTACATATGTACACACAATATTCCTAAGGCCGTATTAAAACAAAGCATGGCTGCAACTGATATAATTATCAACTAGCTGCAGATAAATTAACATTGGTTTTTCAATCCAAAGACAAGATATAGGCATATATCTAAGAGAAAATAGCCATGAGCCAATGAATTGCACTTCAAAGATTTGAGAGCTTGAAATTGCTCGCTCAGCACGCGACCACGACAGTCTTCACTTCAAAAACCCACAACGACAAACCATCAGACTGGGTATCATTTTGCATTTGAATAAAACTCCTCAGCCGGTATCAAACCTGCATGCATTACTTCATCTCTGAAGATCCCATCAGAGAAGCTTCTGCATGAAATCATCTTTTGTCAAGTTTAACACCCCTACCTAAGAGTCCCCTTTGCAGATACATGGAGTTAAGAACATGGTGCAGGAGAGCATCAGCAGCTTCACATACAGGATGGTAACAACACCACATGAACTACAAGGTGCTTAATACATCTCGCCAGAACCCTTTGTGATAAATTCTGCAGAAACCCTGAGGCCAACAAATATCTCTTAACCTTCCCCCAAAGACCGTGCGCACGTTAGGGTTTCACACTCACATCATTATCCATAGCAGAGATTTGGCAGAATTTAAATTAATGAAACTCCAAGCAGAGATTTTCTTTGCAATTAGAGCAATGTACAAAATGAGCAAAAAGATGTACCAGAGAGTAAAGAGAATCAACTTGATTTCAAATGAAGAGAGCCATACCTTTTCAATTTCAATTTGATTGGCTTTGGAAAAGCCACTGGCAGCAAGCTCCTGATCAAGGCAACCAGAAGATTTAGATATAGAGCTAAAGCAAGGTCTGCCAGCTTCATCGTCCCCTGAGCCATCAGCTTCACTAGGATGTTCGTCTAGAGTCAGGTTATATCTGGACAAGACAAGAAAATACTTAAAACTTCACTGTCCTGTGAAAAGATTTGAAACAGGATGTGTACAGTTGTGCAGCACTTTCCACAACTAGAGGCATCACTTCACAGATCAGGAAAAAGGGAATCCGGGAGGGTGAAAAATGAGAAAAAGACTGCCAGCAGAGTATATACACAAAGACTTATTGATGAATCTCCGCCCTGAAATTGAAAGGTCACTATTAATGTCAATATGGACCTTTCCCACAATTTTAGGTCCATTTTTTTAATCAGGCTTCTATAGCTTAAAATAGCACTTCATACCATCTAATTCAAATATATCAAATTCATTGTGCTAAGAAAAATCGGTACTCAAAAATAATTGCCTTGTAAAAAAGAAGCTGATGGAGCTATCGCAAACAAATAGACAGAAAGACTAAGCTGTAGAATAAGAAACACCACAAAGAA
Organism: Tamarix chinensis; assembly: GCA_030549775.1. Lineage (NCBI taxonomy): Eukaryota > Viridiplantae > Streptophyta > Magnoliopsida > Caryophyllales > Tamaricaceae > Tamarix > Tamarix chinensis. The sequence continues at coordinate 66,488,617 of CM060182.1, forward strand.
AAAAAGCACCTATATAAGTGTGAACATTGGCAAAGTTGGTACTCACCTCTTTCGGAAAAATTTGTAAATGCATTCAACATCGCGGTCAAAATACCTAGACAAAAAAAATGTAGAAAAACCCATAAATTGTAGAACTAGATAAGCAGCAAAGAGTAGAATTCTTCTCATCAATCACCCAAACTTCGAGAACATAAAGAAGGTTCACTCACATTTGAGCATTGCGATGAGAAACAGATACCATCTGTGGGAAATCAATCATGGTCACCTTCTCATCATCATCAATCTGCAAGGAAAACGATCAAGCAGTTATCATATGATGGCACCATTTGGTAAACTTATTATTTTCTCATTATCTAATACTTCCTCCATATTAAAAAGTAAATCATTCTAGTAAAAAAAATGTATAAAAAAAAACCACTTTAAAAAAGTTAGAACCTGCTTTTCACTTTTACCATCACATTTTTTCTTTCATTATTTATGCATTAATGCTTTGTTATTTTTCAATGAAAGGTATAAATGAAATTTTAAGACTACATTTATTACTTTCTAAAAAAAATATACAAATAGTTAAAAATGACTTTCTTTTTTATACAGAAGGAGTAATATATACTTATGAACATTTGTTTTACTGTATTATTTTCAGATCATTATAATTAAACACACAACTTATGATCTCATTATCTACAGCTTATTCACAATTTATTATTACTTCATAATAGATCCAACTAATTCAACTAAATACTAAAAAAAAAAAAGAAACTTATACTATTTATCTTTATTACAAAAGTACCCTTTATTGGCTAAACCCAACCATTCTCACCCACGTCTAAAATTGTCATTTTACATCGATTCATTTCATTTCAAATAAGTTACCAAACATTATTAATACTTCAACCACATGCATATACAATTAAAATGTGCTTACCAAACGCTTTACCATATTATCACTTCATATCATGTAGTATTTTACCCAAATGGTACCGAAGTCATTCAACAAGACAAGTTATAACCTCCATTTCCCTCTCCAACCAAAACATACACCTTAAGAAATAAATGAACCAGAAAGATGCCAAAAATAAAAAAATAAAAAAAAATTGTAGAAAGATCAAATCAAAGCTAAGAAATCAAATTGCATACCATAATGTTAAATTCATTAAAGTCGCAATGAATGAGTCCATGCTCAGCCAGCCGAACAACCAGCCCAAGGACAGTCTCAAAAATAGTGTCAGGATTTTGCAACTGTCTGACCTGCACACTGATTAGACATAACAAGTATTTTAGCATGCTCCAACCTACATTTATGCGACACCACTCATTTGATAAACGTTGATGCAAGTGGAACAATCATAAAACAATAAATAGCTGACGTTCAAATATATAAGGATGATATAACCCCGGCCACTCAATATTAAAAGTGAATAGGCACACAACACAGTTGCATGGAATTGCTAAATCTGTGACCATAAAACTACTAAACACGAGGAAATTCAACAAAGGGTTAGTCCAAGAAAATGCAATATGTCGATAAATACAGCTGCAAAAGCTTTTACAAACAAAAACAAGATTCCCTTGCAAGCTGCTCCTCTTTGCTTTATTCTCTAAACAGTATAGAAAGAGCGGAATTATTACAGTGGATAACCCTGCACAAGTGACATTATTACACAATGTCGGCTGCAGTCAATTGCACTTGGTACGGGAAATCCATGTTCTTCCAATGCCTGGAAAAGAAACCTGTATGTAAGAAAATTTGATAACACGAAGATGACTTCCTCATTAAAAAGGAATAATCTTTTAAGCAAAACGGGTTCACCTTCATAAAGGCAAACTCTTTAAGAGCAGCAAGTCTTGACAAATACAGCCAATTATAGCTGCTGCGGTGCTTCAAGTAGTCACGCTTAGACTTGACAGCTCTAAAGGAAACTCTACCCAATCTGTGAAGCTTCATAGCTAATACTGTACCATCCTCTTTGGCAACCTCAAATATATCTTAGAATCACAGATAGAAAGACAAAAAGTAAAGCGTCAATCTTCAGTTATACATACTATAATCACATGATGTCCTGTACAATAGGTGGTACATATGATTTCATATATTTTTCAGTGTTTCATATATTTTTTCAGTGAGTCTGACGATCACATTAACAACAGAAACAGCATACCTGATTCTTTTCCAACTCCTATTTGCCGGCCAACAGAAGAAAAGACACCACGATTTACAAGGGTCTTGATCGCAAGAAAATCATAACCAAGATAGGTTAACCGAAATCCATCGTCTGAAATATGCATTACAAGGTCAGATCAACTATACCAGAGTGGTAGAATATGTTAGAAATTTCATATACAACAAAGTTCGAATTTTTAAGCAAACAATTTACTAACATCTTGACGAGTCATGGTGCAGAAGCTTGTATTTGAGCAAATTCTTCAGCACTTTGTATGTGCCTCCACGCCTATGAATGTTCACAAAAATGAAAAATTGAGATGACAACCTGTTTCTAATGAATAGCTAGATATACAGCAACTACAAAATTAACCCAAAGAAGAGGGCATTACTTGAGGGAAGCAATGCGATCTATGAGTTCTGCAGGAACAATCTCATGCTGAATGACAAGAAAAATAGTGAAATAAAATGAATATTGGATCAAATAAAAGAAGCAAATGGGAGAAAATATATGATTCTCAGAGAGGGGGGAAGAGAGAGAGTGCAAACATTGCGCATGCCCATTTCCACTGCAGTAAGAACCCTAAAATCATCTTTAGAGAGGTATCTAAGAACATCCACGTCCAACTTCATTGTTTGAATTTGCTAAAAATTCTTCACTGCAGACAAAGAAAAACAGTAAGAGTTCAGCTTTAAAGCATACATGAAGAATTATTATAAACACAGGTAAGGCAAACATATTCATACAATAAGCTAACAGTATGACTGGATGATTTGTGGGCTTCGATAAATTTTGAGCAAAAAAGCACATGAAAATTTATTCTTTTGCATTATCATTTTAGCATCAACTCTTTCGAACCCATTCATCATTAAGTTACTGGACAATACACTATTTCATATAACTTGATAAAAAAACTCAACAAACATACAGAAATGATCGGTTCAATATATCTTTATGTATTTCCTTTCACTGACATTTTATAACCATTGATAGTTGGATTCTCTTTTTAAATGATGTTAAATCACTCTAACTCTCTCACTACTCTGATTTACAGTTGTGTTACTAATTTAAGTGGAACAACGTTTTTAGCCATAACACTTTGTAGCATCTCGGTAGAAGAGACTGGACTTGTACCAAGTGCAGCAGTAACAACCTATGATTTACTGTTTTAACTTCCACAATTAAATTTTAAAAACAAAACTTTTCAATTTGTACATTTCGTGGCCTTACAAAAATCTTATAAGAAACTATGTCCTTCATTTCCTTACCCTGACCTTTAAAGGTACTTGTCTGGTGAGCACTCTTAACCTTATCATGCTTAAATTGCTCTTACTCTTACACACAATATGAAATGAACTTGTTAATAGTTCATTTCTCCTTTTGACAATTATAACTTACCTTAAATTGACCGAATTATACGAAAGCGAAATTAGTACTAAAGGCACAAGTAAATCATCTAATAACTCGAGCTTTAGTGCCTTAAGTTTTAGAGTAATGTTAGACATCTCCATGATATAATCCCGTATATTCCCTTTGCCCTTGTACTTCATTGAACCCAATCGTTGCAAAAAGAGTGATTGTTTAAACCTCATTATTTTTCGTGAAATGCTTCTTAATCTTAGTAAGGAAATACTTAGCATTAGTGATGTCATACAACACTCAACCAATAAAGGCTTATGGAATGTTGTAATTGATGATCATGAGACTCGTGTAATTTAATCAACTTCACTTCTCAAAGTTTATTTGTATCATCAAAGGAAATTTCAACTGTCATATTATTCAGTTTTGCAATCATGAGTGTGTGGCCTATATCTACACAACCAAGGATAATGATGATGTTATTGTCCTTCTATTCGTTGAAGTTTTTCTGGCTCGTTGCAAGAGTAGAACTCAAATCAGCCAATATAGTAGTAGTAGACATATATGTACAAACAACATAACTAAAAAATAAATATTCGTGATTAAAAAAAAAATCAATAAATTTCAATAATGGTAAACCTATCACAAGAAATTAGTACAACATCAATGTAACACCTTCAATTTTCACAATATTTTTTTTTGGTTAAGAGCAGCACAAAAGAAAAAACTAAAAATGAGGGTGAAATTGTGGCAACTAACATCATAAGAAGTGTGATCATTCACCTAATCGATGCTAGGAAAGGCTTTTAGTGATATGATAAAACATTTAGAATAATAAACATAATCAGAACTCTCCCAATGAAAGTTTAAATATTACAAGATTGTTAAGGTATTAGATTGTACGACATCATTATTCAAATAGAAATTTAAATAGAGAGTTTAAAGAACTGATGAGTTTAAAGGAGTTCCCATAAGAGGGTAGAACAAAGATATGAGGTAGTTGGCTTATCTCTAATTGGTTATCTCAATCAGCAAATGTATAATACTAAGCACAGGGACCAGAGAGTGAGAACCAATATTATGATAAAACCTAACTATTTAATTATCAAAATGATGAATGATCAATCTAGATCAATACAAAAAGAAAAAGAGGTAGAGAACTAGAGCAATCAATTAAGACTTATCTGAAGTATTAGGAATGATTAAGGGTCTGATCAATTACCCTGATCTATAATGCAGTTGATCACCGAACCCAACCCCAACACATGATCTATAATAAAGTATACTAACAGAGATATTAAGTGCAATACTTTCTCAAGCTAAAATGCCTTATCATCTACTCTATCTCTAGCATGATTACATTTAACATGCAACATAATAACAATTATAAAATTTTCTCCTTTTTATTTTGTAGAAATTAAGTCAATGTTTCTCAAGCTTATGATCCAATTCCTAGTTGTGTTATTTGATCTATCTTGATTCGTCTTTTGAATCTTACTGGAATATCTTAAATCAAAAACCAAAAACTGGTCAAATTCTCGATATAGTCAATGAAAATAGTAATGCAACATAGAATTACACAAAAATGAAAAAATTATGCATGACTTAACAATAAATCCTCCACAAATTCAATATAAAAACCTAGAATTCATGCATAAAAATCACACCTATCAACTCTCCCATGCTTAACATGTTTCTTATCCCTTAGAAAAGACTCACATTTTGGACTTAGAAGAGAGTAATAAAGACTATGCCAAATGGGTAGAGAGCTAATATAATCTACTCGGATTCACATGCAAATATGTTTTAAAAATCCTTCCATCAAAACACGAATCTCGCCTGTGTGCCCTGATTTAAATAGAAGTGCATTTTTTAAATGTAAATATGGATGAATATTTTTAATTTTTTTTTCATTATTTCTACATATTTATTTTTTCATACACAAGTTCACGTGACAATGACATTAAGCTTCCATACAGTTGGAAACCTCCCAATCAACCAAAGCCTTCCTAAATGCATGATATTTTTGACCTACTACTCTGAAGTTGACAACTACTTGCTTGCGAGGTTATTTTTATAGCGTCAAATTATCCTAATATATATTATATCAAATTTACATCTTTTCTCATCTTACTCATAAATTTGATTGTAGTTGCAATTCTAGAGATTTTTTCATTATCTTTTTGTTAGCTCTTATGAGAGTGTAGTAATTTGTTTATTTCTTAAGATATCATTTTCAAAATAAATATGATAATAAATAGTTGTAGGCTTTTGTAGCAGACAGCTTCACTTAATAGATTAGATAATTATCCACTTCCTTAATTGAATCGTTAATGAGTAGGGTTCTACGATAAGTTGTGTTGTTGGTTGGAATCTCTCATATCAATCAAGACTTGAACAATGGCAACGTCATATGCCGGATGAAGGAGATCCCAAAACTAGTTTACTATAGGATCTATGTAACCTTCTTTCAATTTGTATGTGTAATATTAGCACATTTTATGCTATTTATATTTAACATTTTGAAATACATATATTTATGCAACTCAGCTTTATGGTAGGCGGTTGTGCCCTCTAATCTTTGGTGGATGATAAACTACACGTGTTTCGCTTATTAAAAATTCCTAAATAATGAATGTACCAAGATTTACGATGCTAAGTACCATTCAATTCCTTTCATACAAGACCAAGTACTATGTAATAATACATTGCTATAGTCATAAAAAAAAATCATAATGTAAATTTGTAATAAAATTATTGATAACAAAATAATTTGTGTCTAGGACTATATGAATGCATTATGCAATCACAATAAAGATGACAATTAACGTAAATTATTAGTGAAAAGAAAATACTTATTTTTAATTATTATTATTCAGATTAATCATTATGTATGATGGAGATAATTTATTTATATTACCTTGGCACCATACAATAAAATCGTGGTTACGATCGCGATTGCGGTTGCGGTCGCGGTGTCGCGGTATCGAAGTGTCGCGAATGATATTTTCTATATCGCGGTTGTCGCAGCATGAATTTTTAATTATTTTACACAACAAATATCGGCAAATATCGGTGAATATCGGCCAATATCGGTAAATATCGGCCAATATCGGTAAATATCGGCCAATATCGGTAAAATATCGGCCGATATCCGAAATTTCGCCGATATTGCGGCGATAAATGTGTGATTTTCTGTATCGGCTGCAATTTCGGAATTTCGCGTCGCGGCTGACCCAAAAACCGCGAAATTGCGGCCGATACGCAATTGCGGTACCGATATTCAGTGTTGCACGGGGACGGGGACGGGGACGGGGAAACGGGGACGGGACAAAACGCGGAAACGACATTTCTTAAAGATCTAGGAAATGGGGACGGCAGGAAACGTCAAAAAAATTATATATATATATATATATATATATATATATACATATTATATATTTTTTTTAAAAAAATAGATTAAATATATTAAAATTAAGAGAGAAAAATACAAAACTTCTAAAATTAGTTCTTATATAAGTTAATTTTAATTATTAATAATTATTTTTCAATAAAAATATTAATTAAATAATATTTTTTTAATAAAAATATTAATTAAATAATTTTAATATAATTTTTAATCAGGAAACGTTTCCGAGGAGTTTCCGGGACGGGGACGTTTCCGGGACGGAGCCGATATTTGATTGTATGCTTGGCACTGCTGTCATTATAATTAGTATTTTAATCATTTTACATAGTTTTAAAAACCGAATCAATAATCAAACCACTATTATAATTGGTTTATTGGTTTCGTGATCAGACTAATGGTTTGGACCAGTCGGACCAATGGTACATATCAAGTCAAAAAATATGAAATACATAAAAGATTAAACTATATATAAATTTGACTGACTCCTAACCAATTTTTTTACCAGTTCAACTGGTCGATTTTTTGATTAGTTCACTAATTTTCAATGGTCCAACCGTTCCGAAATTCTAAAGACCGACACATACAATCTAATTGATGATCTAACCAGTTCGTCAGTTCACCGATCAGACTAGCCGATTAATTGCGATTTTTTAAACTATGCATTTTATCAACAATTTTTGTTTCTTAATAACAACTTTGAACAAGTGTTATTTGAATATGAGGTCCTTCTACGGTCTTAGGAGTATCTTGATTGTATCATGGATGTTTGACCAAATTATGATCAAATAACAAGCTAGGCAGGTATACCAATTATATGTATGTATCTATCTATCTATCTCTCTCTCTCTCTCTCCCTATCTCTCTCTCTCTCTCTCTCTCTCTATATATATATATATATACCATTCAGTTTACAACTGAAACCAAAACCCTAGAATTTATCGCAAATTTAACAATTATTGAAACTCGTGCGCACGTGTGTGTACTGCTGCTGCTGCTTTTTCTTCTCCATCATTTTCCCCTAATAAAATTACATTTGAAGTTCATACACAGACGAAGAGGTATAGATAATGAACATAAGAAAAAATGACAGAATGAGGTTACCTGAAATTGATCCAATTGAATGAAGGCGGTCGCGAATTCACCCTGCAATGGTGGGTCTAAGAGGAGGAGGACCGAAATCGAAGATAAAGACAATAGGTGGAAGATGAAGAACGGGCAGACTAGTAGATTAATACGCAAGAGGAAGCCTAGCCAGAATGGTGGAAGATAGAAGAGGAGGAATCGAAAAGAAACTAGTTACATCGGGTGGAGGGATAAAATTGTAAAAGAGTAAACGCTTCTCATGGAAAAGCATAGTAGTTGGATCCTCCTGACTAGGGTAGAATAGGAAACTATGGGCCAAATAGTAATCCGAGGCGGTGGTATGGTGTAGCAAATATGAATTTTTACAATACTGGCGCATAGACAGCGCTGCAGCTCTGAACGTTTCACCCAAAACCTTATCACACATCCACGGCTATCAATTTAATTTCTACGGCAAGTGCCAGGCCACCATAAAAGCGACTAGATTAGTTTCAACTCGTCACCTCTCACTTCAATTTCCTTCATCCTCCGCCATAACTTACTCTTTCATCAAATCAATAACATTACTAGTTTTGTTTTATTTGTTATTATATGGGTTGCATATTTTTTTTACATAAAAATTTATTTATAATATAGTTTATTAATGTTTATGTATCAATTAATATGAGATAAAATGTGATCATTATGGATCGAATTTAACTTTAGTTTGGATCAAGTTTGAAATTATGTCCGAGTATGGGTCAAATTTGAGTTGAGGTATTTCAGGGGGTAAGTTTGGGTCGATTCATTATCTGATTTATATCCAGGCATGGGTCAGGTTCTTTTCAGGTTAGGGTATTTCAATTTGGGTTGTTTTGGACAAAGGTTATTATTGGATTAACTAAATTTAGGTCGGTTTTGGATTGACATCGTATTTAATTTTTTAGATCTAGATTGGGTTTTGAATTGGGTTATGTAGGTTAGTGGGATCAAGTCAACTTTGTCGGGTCTAAGCATAACCCTAGTTTACACATGCCCTAGTAGAGGTAGCATTATGGTTCCATGATATTATCATAATTGTTATCAATAATAATAACAAAAAATACAAGTTACACCAATTAAGAAATTATAACCATTGAGAATAACTCAATTGAATAAGGTCCAAGTGTCCACCAGGATTAACTCTCATCAGTCATCACGCTTTAGATATAAAAAGAAATAAATTATTTTCCTCTTTCCCTAGCTATTGACATATGCAATTCGCAAATCACGTTTTTATATTCTACCAAAGCACCAAGCTCTTAGATAAGAGTAGCAATACAGAAATATCTTCAATTCTATTTCTCTAAGGTTTTGTTTTCAGCATCAGTGATAACTACAACTAAGATGGAAAACTCCACAATATAGATGCTTGAGAATAAGAATTATCAAACCATAATAACAATTAACATATTAATTTTAACATTAAGTAATTATCACTCATATAATTAAGAATTTCACAAAGAAATAATGACAGTTTACAATAAGTCATTACTTAAAACCCTTGCATTCTAAATCTCTATATCGGGCTTGAACATTTGACAAGTTGTCAGTTAACAAAAATATAATTTTAATTTATTTACAAATGATGTTGATTAATTAAAGCCTGAGACAATTACTGAACACTATTAATCATACCAAAAATATACCTTCAGGCTTGGATTTATGGTGACTAAATGAGAGCGAATCATGACAGAAGCAAAACGAGAACTACACCGTCCCTGGCAACAAGCAGAGACGGAGGCAACCAGTTGTCGCGACAACCAATGGTGGAACCAGAATTAAAAATTAACTACTCACAATTTATCACTAACAATTTAACTAACCAAAAATTAAAGAAAATCTTACCGTCCTCACTTCCTGGTTGTGGCTTCCTCAATTTGATTTCGTGCGACAGATGCAAATCTCCTCGTGCAGATCTCCTTGCGCAGGGAAGGGGCGGGACGGGTCGGGAGGCGAACCGCTTTGCTGCGTTCAGCGCCGAGCAGATTCGCCGAGCGGTGAGGGACGAAGACAAAGTCGCCGACTCGCAGCGTTGGAGAAGAAGGACAAAGTCGAAGAGGAAGGTTCACCGTCGATGGAGTGCAGTACGGCCAGCGGTAGCCTTTAGAGGGAGTAATGTTGCTACAGTCGAAGAAGGTGAAAGAGGTCGAAGAAGCCAGATAGCCGAAGAGGACAGGGCACGAAGTCGAAGAAATCGTCAGGGAATTAGGAGGGAGAATACGGGTAGGGTTGCTAGTAAGTCGAGCCGAGCCTAGTCGGGTAGGCTTGCACTCGACTTATTTGTAAATAAAGGTTAAGTTTTATTTATTAATAAATAAGTTGAGCCTTTTATTAATCAAATCGAACTTTTAATGAGTCAACTCCCAAACTTTAGTAGTAAACAAGTTGAGTTCACGAGATTTTACACCGTAAACAAACTTGAGTCCAAATTTATTATGCTCAAGCTTTGCTTATTTAATAATCGAGCCGAACTTGAGCCTAATTTTTATGCTCGTTTAATAAACAAGCTGAGCCAAGTTGCGCCATTAACTAGCCGACCTCAAAAAACTCGCAAGCCGACTTGGTTTGTCAACAACTCTAACTACAGGCAAAGGTGTTGGAGAAAAAATAATCAAAATAAAAGTCGTTTTACTTATAAAAATAATTTAAGAAGTTGTTGAATAACAACCAAAAATACGAGGATCTAAGTAGTCTAACCATTCATCCATCTTGAATTATTAATATAGTGTCCATCGTATATAACATATATTTAATATCTGAAAAATAAATACATTTAATACCTCAACGTTAGAAATTCTTGGTATCCTGAGACACCATACAGAAGCATTGGTGACAACAACAACGAAAACAGTAGTTAACTGGCGACAAAGAGGAGAAATAAAGTCAGAAGAATGTGAGGGGCTAAAGTTTGGAAGGCAGGACATGAGGGTTTTCTATATGATGTAATTGGTCAATTAGTTTACTGGTTGCACCCATAGTTTCAACTAGTCCTCGTGAAATACCCCAAAAATCTTAATTTGGGAATTTTGGCAAAATAGTGATTTATTAGGAAAATAAATTAATTAAGAAAATAAATTATTTCATTAAATAAAGAGGAAATTAATTGAGGAAAATAAGGAGAAAATAATAAATAAGTTATTTAGAAAATTTTGGACATTTTACTAAATAAAATGGAAGTTAAGGACAAATTATCCAAAATAGCCTAATTAATTTAAAAATGAATTTAATTATTATACTTAAAATAATTATTAAAATTAAATATCTAAAATAAATATATAAATAAATAAAGACCAATACCCCAACCCAACCATTTTATCATTTTTCACTTCTTTCTCCTTTCTTTTCCTTTTTTCTTTCTTCCTTCTTTACTTATTTTCTTTTCCCCGTTTTTCTCCCCTGGTTTGGGCCAGCCCGTCGGCCCAGACCTCCTTTTCCCTCCCTGGCCCGTCTCGCGCACCCTCCTTGCTCAGGTCGGCCGGCCCCTTTCTTTTTTTTCTTTTCCCCCCTGGACCGACCAATCCAGTCGTCCCCCTTCTTCCCCGACCTGCGCCCCGACCTACAACTCGACTTGCAGCCCCGAATCTCGCCGGCAGCCACCAGCCCAGCGCCAACCGTCCTCCCCTGCCCTTCCCTGTCATTTTCTTTCCTCTTTTCGACCCCGACCAAGTCCCTCTCTCCCCTTCCTGCGTGCCCATCTTTTTTCCCTTTTCCTCTCCCCCTCCTCGACCTAACCTGCCATGGCAGGACCTGCACCGCCTGCCACCGGCCGGCCACCTGCACACCTGCCCCGCTCGTCTCCTTCTTCCCTTGTCGTTTTCCCCTCCCAATTGCCTATAAATACCCCCATTGGTAGCCATAAATCAGCTCCCTCCTTCGATTTTGCCCCAAAACCCTGCCTCTCCGCCGCCTCAAAAAGATGGGCTTTCCGCCGCCGCCGCCACCGCTGCCCACTGTTATCATCATTGCACCTCCCTCAACAAAACCAAGTCGCCGCCACCCTCTGCCTTGCCTTGCACATGCCGTCCTAGCCGTGCCAAGATCCCATCCCGAAACCACCACCTCCAGCCTTCGCCGCCCTTGCGCTGCCTTCCACCGCCAACCCAGCCGCCACCAGCGCCTCCTCCACCCTCCAAAATGTTCAGCAGACCTCCCTCTACCTTCTCATACCTCCATCTCCCCCTACCTCCCTCTCCTTCTACCTCCCCCATCTTCCACCCCTCTCCACCACCCCCGCCGCCGCGCCAACCACCGCGCACCGCCACCCCTTGCCACGCCACCACCCTCATTCCACTCCCCTTCATCTGATGTTTCTTCCCCCACCTCAAACTTCTTCTTTTATCCTCCCATCTAACCACCACCTCCATCTTTCCCCCTCTTCTCCTCCTCCGCCGTCGCCGCCACGCCCCGCCGCTGGACCACCACCGACCCTAGGTGGTTCTCCACTCATCCAAACCCTAATACCCCTTTTATATAACTGCTACTATTTTCTACCAATATTAATACTATTATACTTATTATTATTATTATTATTATTATTATTATTATTATTATTATTACTACTATTATTATTATCATTATTATTGTCTCCATCATTAATGTTCTTATTTTCTTACTAATACTAACATCCCTTTTAAACCCTAACTTTTATTATACTTAACTTTGGTCTTATTTTTATAATTATTAGTATTAACATTATTATTATTATTATTTCTATTACCTTACTCCGATTATTATTGTGGTTGCTTAACCTTACTTGGTTGTTATTATTGTTATTGTTATTACTACGAGGATTATTAGTATTATTATCGTTATTATTATTATTATTATTATTATTATTATTATACTTAACACCCTTATCATTTTGTTAATAGTAATACTACTTTTGTTCTTATCCATGTTACTTAACTCAAGCTAGTAAATATCATGTGGTTGTTAACTAAGAAGAGTACTTGAACCTTATTACCATACCACTTAACATTAACCCTAACCTCATTACTAGGACACTATTATTAGCTATTACTATTATTACTACTATCACTACCTTATTATTGTAACCAAAAGCATTTGAACCCTTGTATTATTCAAGAATATATAACTATTATCATTATCACCCTTAGGAATAGTTTACTTGTAATATTGTGACCTTATAATATTATTATTTCAAATATAACATCATTAATAGACTTGGCCTTAAAACGCTAGGGTTTCTATCACTAGACATTAGTGTCACTATTTTATTAATGCTAACACTATTTTCCTATAGCTAGCATAAACCCTATTACTACAAGATTAGAACTAATGGTTTTAATAAAATAAGTGTAACAATAAGTATCAAAAATAAATATATTTTGACTACTAATATTTAGTATACTAATTCTAAGGTAAAAACCCTAGTTTTTGTCTAATACCCTCTTTGGTAATAAAAACCCTAATCCTAAACTAGAATAAGGGTTGATGGTACTTGCAAGGGAAACTAATACTTAGTATTTTTCCCCTTTTATAGGTGATCCTAACCAAAACCCTAAGGAGTTATAGGAGCGTGCTCTAAGCCCGGCGTCGCTTTAGGTAAGGACGAAGCTATGGCCTTTTGCTATGTGTGATGTGACGTGTTGATTGTTGTGTATACCATGCTAATGTGTGTTATATGATTTATGGATAACTTGTCTCATGTGTAGCGCAGCTTGGAACTTGAGGTATGTCGTGTGTGCTTTCTATGATATGAGCATGACATGTTTATGTATGATGTTTATGTATGATATTTATGATGTGTTGATACAGCCCTCTAGGACATGCATGCTAGGGTTTCGGTATGGTAAAATGGGACTAAGAGAATAATAAGAGGGGAATGGGAAGTGAGACCATTAAGGGGGAGGATATGGGGTTGACCAAAGTGCCTCATAATCCATGAGAGAAGTTTTAAGTGAGTAGAATATCCAAAGTAAATGAAAGTTGGGAACCATGCATGGGGCCTTAAAATATGCATGGTGACTTTGGGCGTTTGCATGAGGTGACTAACTCTTGCATGGGGGTGTGTCTTACATGAGAAAAGTTGAATTTGGGTGTAAATAAGAGAATGGGAGAGTTGTGGAGTGATTGGAGACTTGGGGTGAAAAATAGTACGTATGTTGGTGCAAGGGTGTATAAAGGACCCAATTAGGGTTTTTTGGGGAGAAAGTGGAAATTTGGGAAGTGTAAAAGTAAGAATGATTAAGGAAGGGTGGAGTATGGGTTGAGAGTGAGAATTCTGTTATATAAAAGATGAGTATGGGTTTCCATGTGAATGAAGAGACTTGGGAATGAAAAGAGAGAGGTTACTTGTGGAAAAAGTAAGGTGCTAGGGTTTGATGTGGCCTACTAGGGTTTTGCTGGTCACATGCGAGATCGAGGAGTAAAGTGATACGCCTTGGGGTTTGACCTAATAAGGGTGAGATGTGGGGTGAAGAATAAGTAATGGTAAGGTAAGTGAGAATGAGTTGGGCCACATAGGCCCAACTCGGGTTTCAAAGGGGAAAACCCTAGAGGGGAGAATAGGCGAGATCGATGTCATAGTGGGTTTAACCTACGCTTCTAGGAGTTGGTCTCTCATTATGTGTGAGCTTAAGGGGAAAGTAATGTCGGGGTGTGACTAAGGGTGCACGAGTCTCAACATATGAGACGAGCCCTCTTGAAAAGAAAATAGTAGAATGTTGTTGGCATGCATGTTAAGGGTGATGTGTGATTTAATAAGACATTGATAAGACATTAATCACGTAAAGCAAAAGATGTTGAGCCGAGCCTGTGTTCCGGTCCACCGGCTATAATAGTGGATCAGAGGCGTTTTGCCCTGTGCGTTTATTTTCCGGTCTACCGGCTATAATAGTGGATCATAGGCGTTTTGTCCTGTGCGTTTGTTTTCCGGTCCACCGGCTATAATAGTGGATCAGAGGCGTTCTGCCCTGTGCGTTATCTTCCGGTCCACCAGCTATAATAGTGGGGGATCTCGTGCTCGACAAACCAAACGAATAAGTTAATCCATGGGAAAGATACTAAGTACTTAAAGCGAAACACCATGTGAGTCGGGCCCAGCCCGGTCCACCGGCAAATAATAGTGGATCAGAGGCGTTCTGCCCTGTGCATTTACTTTCCGGTCCACCGGCAATAATAGTGGATCAGAGGCGTTCTGCCCTGTGCGATTATCTTCCGGTCCACCGGCTATAATAGTGGGGCTCCCGCACTCACATGGACTATTGAAGAATATATGTGGAATGAACATATTATTAATGAGAATGAAGAATAAGTCACCAGAAAAGTAATCAGGCCTTATCATGAAAGTGTTATCGCATATTGCCTATATGATTGTGCTATGTGTGTTATGTGGTATAACTGTATGCTTGACCTTAGCGCATCGGCGCCCTTACTCGGTATTGGACCCGTACTGATACTACCTTAATTGACTGGGTCCTGTGATGATCCACCAATGGTGGGGAGCAGACCTCCTATGCAAGTTTGATCGGTTACTAATTTGGGGTGGAAGGCTTGACTTGAGTGAGTAGGCGGTCTGGATATTGGTCCCTTGGGATTTGTTTTATTTAGCTATATTTTGTACTACGCTTCTTATTTCGAAACCGTACTCTTAAGTTGTATTCCTAAACGATATCCTAACTGTTGTTGACTCATGTTTTCGTGAATGATCTATGTTAACTATGAACCTATGTTTTGATGATTCTTACTTAACGATTGTTTAGTTTAGCCTTAGCACTTAGTATCGGAATGGTAGGAGTGAACCGGTATGGTACTAAGTGTGGCGGTAATACCCCCAAGTTTACGGTTTTAATTCTTTCGCTTCCGCTAAACCTTTTGATTTAAACGAAATTTTTCAGTAGTAAATTTGGGGGTGTTACACCTCGTTCACTAAATATGAACAAAAATTATACATATTTATTTAAAAGTATATTCCAATACTTACTATCACACTAATGTATCACAAAACAATGTTTTTTAACATAAAAAAAGTACCTTAGATATTCATATAAGACCACAAAATAGAATAATTTAATATCAGAAAACTCTTATACATTTAAATAAGATACAAACAATATAATTCAAAATGAAACCTCTTACATATTCATAAAATACTTAACTTAAAACACATATATCCAGAAAATGCTAAAATTAAGTTAGTACATAAAATAAAACAACTAGTTCAAATAAATAACTACTCATCCAATCCTTATGGATTATCTACATTCTCTTCCACAATATAAAATATAAAAATTAATTTCATAGAAGCATCAAGAACATGTATCTTTACCAACACATCCATAGAAATCCATAGTAGCTGATAACAACAACACCAAATCAAATTTACAGTAGCATTGACTACTGATACCAAGAGAAACAAACCTATAAAAGTTAGCATAAACAAAAAACTAACTACAAGTTTGGGCAACTATATAATAATCAGTTAATATCAATCACTCACGAATTTCGGTCTTCAAGCTTTAATGAATCAAACCCAAAATCAAACAAACCTAAAAGAATGAGGTAAAAATAATCATATTAATTGAACAAATTTGTTTCAATTCATACATTGAATGAAATTCAATCTTTACTAACCTGAGACAAATTCAAAATAATTTTGAGCCTTGAAGACAAACAAATCACGAGCTTGAAGGTGAAGTTGGACGACCGACGAAGATGGGAAACGAATGGAGGACATGATAGAGAACATGTGTTGGGGCCCTATTGAGATAGATGAAGTGTGACTCGAGCTTTAGAAGACGTCAAAGTTCAAAATCACAAAAAACTCACAACTATTGGACAACAACATAAAAGAAAATAAATCCAAGTACATTAAGTTTGGGAGAAAATAATGAGAGGCAATCAAAAGCAAAATCCATACTCGTTTACCTCATAATTGACCGATTCCAAGTTTTCTAAAAGGTTGCCTATGATACCCCATTTTTCATGGACCCTAATTAAAGCCTAGTCACAACTTAATATGTTATGTGAATCTAATCATATAAATAGTAGGTGAATATTATGTGTTTATTATGTGTGCTTGGGTTGGGGTAGAATATGGATTAGGTTAACTAAGTTAAAATGAGATATTAGAGTTTTTGGTATTGGGCGATCAACTGGAACCTGTAGGTCGAACGACTAGGCATCGAGGTAGAGATGATAGCACCAGGAAGTCCGGGTGGACAACTAGCGGTCAACCAGAGCTTGTCTGGGAGTCATATTGTATGACTTTTATGTGCATTTTTATGATTTTTTAATTTTACGAGCTCTTTCTTTTGTCCTTGTTGACTTTCTATTGACCTCCCATCACTTTGGTCCTTGGATCATATTCTTTATTTTCTCCTTGCTATTATCCAAGATCTTAACCATAATCAATACATCTCATCTCTCACCCACTCTCTTAAACTATGTACTTACACCCAACCTCTTCATTCAAGTGTGAATATATGAAGCCTTGGTTAACCTCTTATCTCTCCTACCTTAATGATTTTTGAACCATATGCTCCCTCCTTATGCCTTTGTGTCTTAGTTATTCATTCATTCAATCAATCACTTGTTGCATTTTGCTCTCTCCTCTTTTCTCTGAGTTTTGCCTAAGTGGTGAGAGCTCCCCTCTTGCCCTTCTTACTATAGAAAACCAAAACCCCTCCCTCTCTTCTCTTCATTTTCTTCGTTGGTTCTACTTCTCTTAATCTTTCATCTATCCTTGTTATTTTTCATAAAGATTTAGGTGTTATATTTGGGAGAAATTTGAAGAGAGATGCATCCTTATTCCTCCCTCTTCTCGTGCCACCCATTGTTTGGGTATGGTTATTTTCCCTTTTGGTTTTTGATGATTATTATTGTTGTCTTATAATTTTTCTATGGCCTTATTATTTTTGGTGTGGTAAATTCTAATTTTCTTGTTGGGTTTTTTGTAGGAGAACGAGGTATAGTTTGGAGTTAGGACTTGTGGTGTTTTTTTTTTCCTTTTTGGGGTCTTTTTGAATTTTTTATTGGAACGAGGTAACCCGTATGCTATTATTAATTGTGTAAAAATCATGTGATAGCAAGTTTTAGGTTTTCTATGTTTTGCTTAAGTGAAATTTTACTTCCTTGTAATTCCATGAAATTATGCATGAGCATGGTACTGTTATCATTTTTCTCTAAGTATGTGACCATGTAAATTTTTATAAAACCATGATTAAATTCATGTACTTCAATATATGCATGATATCATGCTAAAATAGGGTCATTTGCGGTGAAATAATTATGCATAGATTGTAGGGACCTATGTTATTTTTTAGTCTACCGTTAATATATAATACGATTTACTTAAAGTTTGAGAAATAATATGTTGAGATTTAAGCATGTTTACGTATAGTTATAAGCAATTAAATGTTGCATGCTCTAGAGGTATTTTAGTCCTTTTACATGAAAACTATAATTTTTCAGCATGTATGTCCAGTAAGTGTTATATTTTGTTGAGTATGAGTAGTATGTGAAAAAAGATATGCTAGATATGTATGATTAGGGTTTTATGTGCTAATGGGCTTAAATGTGTCTTAGAGTCAAAATAATATTTTTTCCATTTTTAAAATTTTCCAGAATTGTGAATTTATTCTAAAGTGGTTAATTTAATGTTACTTAGCTATACTATAAATTTTATTTAATTCGAACAACCAATGGTATTAAAGTGAGAATTTAATAAGTATAATATAAGGGCATTTTGATCATTATAGCCTAATGAGCCTAAATGTGAATAATTAAATTATGATGGCCTTAATAGATTCCTAGGCTAACCTTAGTGTTACCTTTAAATTTGGTTTGATTCGTTAACCTTAAAGTTGACTTAATAATTGAAAAGAAGTTGGTGTGACCGTAGCCGACACACAATTTAAACCCTCTTGTTGTCAATTGTAGCACTGGTAAATAAGGGTATCATTCTAGCCGGGGATTGAGAGGGCTCACTTCTATTTAACTAGCTTAAAAATAAAACTAAAACTAAAAATAAAAATCCTAAATAAGACAAATTAAATAAATAAATAAAAATACTAATGGGGGTTTATAAAAATAATAAAAGGAATAAATAAAATAAACTAATAATGAAAATAATGGAAAATAATGGGAAACCCGCAGATATGAGAAATATGTTAGGGAAATAAAAATCCACCACTAGATTAGGTTGAAAATATAATATTTATTTCTAAGTCATCTTTTAATCGTGAGAAAGAGATCGACCAAGTTGCACACCAAAAGCAGGTCTATACACCTTATATTACTTCCCTTAATTAATTAATACGACAAAGCGCCAATATTAACCCTATTAAATACTAGCAGTATAGCAGCAACAAGCGGCTCCTATATTTAACTAGATTTAATGCATTAAGTCTAAGTGGAAGGCTGTCAATCTAAGTACCCAGACTAGTACAAAACGCATATCTAGCTGTATTTCCTATCCTTGACCCACACGTATCGAAACGTTTTACCACTTCGGTTAGAATCACAAAACAATTAGGTGAATTGTTATCTAACCTAGCTGCAATTTATACATATAAATTCTAGTATATTTAGATGGCCACCTAGCAGACAAATAATCCTACATACTGTCACTTATGAGGAACCAGAACAAGGCATGCACCAAATAAACTATACTTGACAGAATTAAACATATAAACGATAGCAATTAACATAGAGTCAAGAAACAATCTCACGAAACAAAGAAAATAAAATTATAATTCAAATCATAATCTAGGGTTTCAAATTATTCCCTAACAATAAATAATCAGCCAGCCATAATTAAAGAATTAATTACACAGAAATATATATCTAAAATATAATTTAAAAATAAGAGAAATAAATAACCGGAATTAATTTTGGATAAAAGAGCAAGAATTTATTCAGATAAAAATTAATTTTATCTCAAAAACAATTCTACCGGTATTCTTTTACTCTAATTTTCTTCCTTGTTTGCCTTGAATTTCCGTGCAAAAATTTCTTTTTCTTTTTCTTTTATTCCTGCTGACGCTGGCGTTGTCGTTCGTCGTGCGCCTGACTCAATTTCCGTGCTGCTGCGTCAGGGTCTGCCTGGCCGAGCCTCCTCTCTGTTCGGCCGAGCCTGAGAAGGCCTACTCCTCTCACGGCTCCTCTTCTCGCCCGAGCCTATGAAGAAGGAAGGCTTTTGCCTTTTTCTGCGGCTCTGCCGCACGCTGCTGTTACTACTCTCTGTGGCCTAGGTTTCCGTGCCTCCCTCCTTCACCTGACGTGCGGCCTGTTCTCTGCCTAACGGCAGAGACCGCCTATCTCCCTTCTTCGACCTTCTGGCCCTGCGGCTCTCCTATCGAGCCTGAGACTTCGACGTGCCCCCTGCTCTTTTTATAATTTTTTTCTTCTTTGCCACGTCAGCCCTACGGCTGACTTTTTCTTTCTCCTGCGAGCCGCTCTTTTTTCTTTTGTTTGTTGATCGTGCCTCTTCGGCGTCGTTTTGTGTTCCAGGCCTTTGGGCCTTCGGCCTTTGGCCGTTGGTCCAAAGGTCTTATTTCTTTTTCTTTTTTTTAATTTTCTTTTATTTAAATACAAAACCTGCAAAATAAAATTCAATAAATATTAATAAATAATATTTTATTCTAAATTTACTTAATTTATATCATTTTAGCTCAAATAATAAAATTTATGCAATTTTTACCACTTAAGCATAAAATAATAATTATTCCCCTATATTAGTTAAATAAACTACCAAAAATTAAGATTATAAGGGTATAAAATGTGTCAAAATATGAACTCATCAGAAGTAAAAATGGTTAAGTAAGAAATTAGAAATAAATAAAAAAAAGGTTAAGTATGAATATCATATATTTTGTGATCGCCTTATAAAAATATTAATATTTAAAGTGAAAAATCACAAGATCAAAAATAGTGACTATTTAAGAGTAGCTATCCTAAAGAAGTGATTTAGCCCACGGTTTGGTTTGAATTTTGTAAGTATACCTTAATGCCCCATCTAGGTTTATGTCTTACTCTACTTAGCTCTTTGTTTTCTCTAGAGGGTATTCATACTTATTGACTAAATGTCATTATCGGTAAAATATTATGCTTCCTTTTTTTACCAGTGCAGCCAAGGTCTTTAAGTGTCCTTGGGCCAACAGTCGATAAGATATTATGTTGTCTTTGTGTGTTAGTATGACCGAAGTACATTTGTGTCTCTAGGTTAATATTATCTTCCCTCGAGTAATTATTGGTATAGTTATTGAAATTATGGGATGTAATGTGATTGTGATGGAAATTGGATAAGAATGGTTCAGTATTTTGCTTTGTGGAACTCCCTTAGTATGTTATGGTTATTAAGTTTCGTATAATGAAAGTGTAATGGTATGATGAGGATGTGCCTTAGTAATGTATATGTTATGACATGTCATCATATTTGTTATCACATGTATGATTTAATACATTTATGCCATATCCTGTATGTATGATTTAATGTTTTTGTGTCATGTTTCACTAATGATAATCTCTATATTCTCCATGTGACCTTTGCATGATCAATAGTGTAGTGGGTTTACTTGTTATCGTTATACTGATAGGTTTTGCCCTACCTATTAAATGGATAGTTGTGACCTTGCAGGATTTCTTCAAAGTTACTACTTGATGGTTGGGGGCGTGAGGTTAAGAGGTAGGAATATTCAGTGTCCACTCCGACATCTTTTGATCCAGATATCACTGTACTTTTGTATCCCTTCCATATTTCCTTTCTTTTAACATTAGCACCCATTGTTTGATCACGTATTATTAGAACAAATACTAAATTATAATGTAATATATGTTATGTTCTTATGAGTATTGTTATTAATTTAAGCAAAGTAGCATTTTAGCATTAACAGTTGGTATAAGAATGGTAGAGAAAATCAGACTTATACTAAGTGTAACAATAACACCCAATATTTTTTAAATGTTTTTAGTTTATGCAATTAACTCTTTAAAATAAAATTTTTAAGTGCTAAAAATGGAGATATTATACTTCCTATTTTTCTCATTCACATTAGTTTAATTATAAAACCGATTCAAAGTTGTAAATCAAACTAGCTAGCTAGTTCATGGGATGATTGATCTAGCTTTTGCTTAATGTTATGGTCCCAAGAAGACATTTGAAGGTGAGAGAAAAACGTCATTTAAAAAAAGAATAAACAAGGTCGCTAACAAAAGGGGGAAATGGTTTACAAAAACGAGGAATTTCATGAAAAAAAAAAGAGAGGCTACAATATTGTGTTTTATTGATTGGTTTGTCTAATGGGCGTGCAAGTCTTTTCCTTTTTTTTTGGGTAATAAAAGTTATAATAAATTATCAAAAAATATATAAAAGTAATTTAAGGACATTAAAGAATAATACAACTAAAAAATCAATGTACCATGCAATCCTCCACACTTACCTTCCCCTTATTTTGTCATATCCCTGCACTAGAAGGCCACCTCCTTATTACATACCTAGCTAGTATGTTTGCTAAGTAATTTATGTCACTTGATTTAAAAAGTACCAAGAAAAACTTTCTATAAAATAATCATGTTGTGAGTGATGATAAATAACATTAACAAGTGTCTATCAATACTCATTAGAGAAATTGTTTATTGAATAGCCAAACAATATTTTCATTGGGCGCATCAAAGGGTGGGGGCCTCATATAACTTCAGCGAGGATGATCCACAATTTAGTTTGGTCACACTTTATTTTTGTAAGTCAAACAAATTATAATTTATAAGTTGAAAAAGTTTTAAATCGAACAAGTTATTTAATATAACAATACACACACACTCTACAAATTAAATTAAACTATAATTTATTGAACAATTAGTTAAAAGTTTCCTCTAATACTTATATTATAGATAAAATTGTTCCTTATAACTTAAAATTGAAACTTTTAAAAAATTCAAGTGCAACGTCTATCATAATTATAAGATAAATACTAGATTAAATAATTGGAGTAGAAAATTATAGTGTGGTACATGATAATGCAAGAAGGTAAAGGGAAATTGGGACCGCAAGTTATAAACACGTCACTTAAAATTGCATGTTGTAATAAAAATATTTTCCCTCGAAATTATATTCATATCACATATCTATGCTGCACAAAAAATAACTGTTTAAATTTTATATTTTTGCAATTTTCAAAACATCTGTAGCCATCACAAGAATAGTTCGATTGACAATTATAAACATTTATATCTATTATGCGAAAAAATCAGAAAAATTAAGGACAATGAGAATTGCAGAATGATGTTTGCTATCATTGTGCTAGTTTCTTGAAGAAACGCCTGGCCGAGATTGTCTTCATTGTTCTCGTCTCTCGTTCTCTCTGACAATGCAACCTGATGAACATTTTTTTAGTATATTCCTCACCGGTTGAGCTGTGATGGTTTTAACCGCAGCCAAAAGATACCACGGAAGGATTCTCCCTGGTTGGTTACCCCTCGCAACAAATCGATTTGTGTTGCAATGAAGCTTTCCACTTGATAGAAAGCTCATGGATGCTCTAATATTGGATTGTACAGTTGTGAGCTCCCTGTGATGCAGACACTGGGACTAGTGATGTAATCTATTACTAGTTTAAGAATTTTAATTGTATAACTGTTTCCAGATTCTTGATTATCTTACTTTAGGTTTTGTGACGATGGAGAACTGTGCAAGTGTTGATCCAATTCTGCTGATACTGAGAGTCTAAGTGAATGATCGAATGACTTCCTAGTTCGGTTGGGAATATAGTTTACCACCATGCTCGGTAAACATCGTTTCGCAATCTAATTTAGTAATATAATTGTTGTCTCATTCATCAATCATAGAAAGAAATACGGCACTACTCCCACGCACACGATTTGAATTTAGAGATCCAGAATAGAAACCTTGCACAGGGTCAGGTGGAAATCTGTTCCTAGAAAACAAGCAAAAATCTGAGAAGCATCATGACAGACCAAGGCAAGTTAGATTTTGACCATCTGAGCAACCCACATCGTATCTCAAGTTCCAAAAGGACAAAGTTATACAAAATATTGGATGAACATAATTTGCAATTAAAGACCAGGTACAATTAGAAAGTAAATTCCACAAGCAACATTGATATTTCTAGGATTTTGAAAGGGTAAGGGATGATCAAACACCTCATACACTGACATAAATGCTACTCTTCAGCGGCACTAGCAGCACTAAGATCCACACTGAGATCTAGAACCTGCAAAATTAGGGGAAAACAACAATCGTACAATTGGTTTCACAAAATTAAGAAAAACACCTCATGGTCCTAAACTGCAAATAGAATAGGACCAAAAATATAGAAAATCACCACAATATATAGCTCACACAATTTGCTAATATCATAAATCGAGGGAAAACATCGTTTGTAAAGCCTATGAAAGCATAATATTCATATCTGACCAATTCAGTAAATTTCTCAGTCCATAATGTTCAATGCGCCGCAATTAATATAGTTAGCTAATATATCAGCAGGGTAAAAGCATAAATTGAGAAGACTATGGTGTCTTTGGGTTATTGGAAAGTTCCAAGGGAGAAAGGTTGGAAAAATTGTTCCAAACTTCCCTTATTTTTGTGAGTAAAGTCAAATAGCTGATTTTCAACACTGTTATTCCATCCTATTTTTTCATCTCAATTTCTTAACCAAACCAAACACAAGAAAATGTTCCCTTCTCATTAATGTTTTCTCCTCCCCCCCCCCCCCAAAAAAAAAAACAAATCCCTCCCTCTTTTTTCTGGATGTTTCCAAGAACCAAAGTGTAACCCAAAGCCGAAGCCTTGAAGTGTTCTAATGCCCAAAATACATGTATATGATCATTATTCACTTCACAAGAAATAATTAGTCAGGTCCAACTTGGGTTAAAACAGTCACAACACACAAAACCCCTTAACCCATTTAACCCAACATTACTGCCTGGTTGGATTGTAATCACCAGCTACTAACAATCAAACCCCAACGAAAGAACAGAAAATGAGGGGGGAGAGTGAAACCCATTAATCAAGACATAACCCATGAGCTAGTATGGGATTTTTCAGTTCCTAGAAACACAAGTTATCTTCTACAATTCATTTGTGGCAGCAGATAGCAATTTTTACCTTGTTCAGTTTAGCAAATCTAACCAATTGAACATTGTTTCTTCCAGTTTAACTTAGTTTCTTTATTTTTCTTTATTTATTCCGTCCTTTTGTCTTCTCAAAACTGAACTTCTCTCATTGAAAACCAACCACAGCGGTGACTTAGGCCATGAGCAATTACCACTAAGGCACCATAAGGTCCCCCAAAAACAAAACATCAACAAACTAGTAGAGTTGAGAATGGATACATTATGACCTACCAGTCCCAGACCATGTCAAAAGAGGACTCGTGCTGGGGGTGTTAACCGCTGTAATTCAAAACAACCACATAACCGAAGAAACAAGGACACTGAAATTCAAGTAGCAACATTCATGCTAGCCATGAACTTGGTGTCAACGGAGGTGAACCATGAAGAGTGTAAATCTACTCAGGGTATTGTAAAAAAAAAAATCAAGGGCCAAGATTTCACAGTCCTTTTCGTTATATGGCCCACATGCGAGACTCACATAGAATCTTGACCCTTGATTTCTTGATTGATACAACAACTAAAAGTGGTTTTATGTTCTTATATTGAGAAGAGTTTTCACAGGATACAAACTTTTCCATTGGTGCAATCAAGGTGTTGCTTTTTCCCTAAATGGGTTGATCCTAACCCTATCATACTCATCTAAGCAATAACCCATCTACCATATCCACATAACAATAACCCATCTCTAAGTTGCTCGACCCAAGTTCACCCCTTAGTTGCAAATACAAAGAAGAGATTTTATGTTTTTATTTTAAGACAAGTTTTTACCATAAAAATATAAAAATATACTTTTATTGGCTTAATCAATGTGTTGGTTTTCCTAATTAGATTGATCCTAATCCTACCATCTTCATCTAAGCAATAACCCATTCCATCTAACTGAAAACCTATGGGTTTGGTTAGGTTTGTTGACCCAAGCATGCCCTTTAGATGCAAATATTAATCACCAGGATATTGAGGTTCAGATTGACAAGCACATAAAGACAACAATTCCAAAATTAAAAGAAGTTGCCCTTCAAGACACTACCATCTCCAGCATATGCTAGAATATAACATGACATCAATATACATAATAATTATCCTTATTTCAATTGCCATGTCCAAAATAGAATTCCTGATATAAAACAGTAAAGAACACTAATTTCTAATTGGAAATATCATAATTCTCTGTAAAGGTCAAAATAGGTTGGCTGGAAATAACTAGTTCGCAAAATTAAGCACAACCAAATAGATGCCTACCAAGGAACCACAAACTCCAAGATAGAAGAAACAGTTGAAGAAAAGCCGGTATGAAAGGACATTCTCTAGGCTTTCTAGCTCTTACCTTCCCAGTTATCATTGTATACATGTTGAGCACATCAATTGTAGTAGACTCAAAGTGAGTGGTAGCATCATAGCTCTGAAAGAAAGAAAGGAAGAAAGAGTCAGTTATCAATTATATAATTAAACTCCAAAAGCATAAGCATAAAAAATTAAATGCCAGGTAAAAACTTGAAAGTGACAGGGAAATTCACCGTTGATATAAAACAATTGTCCAGAGAGGGTTCATTGACTGGTTCATATCTATCATACATGTCAAAGAACATCTCATCAACTGGACCAAGAAGGTCAATACCAGGCTTCAGCTCACTCTGAGGATTATCGGTCTCAGCCTCTGCTGACACAAAAGCAATGAATTTGCCCTTTGGGGCGACATTGTGGGTGTAAGAACAACAGAAGACATACCTGGTCAGACACACATCAACAAACAAGTAAAATCAGCTTACAATGGATGGGAAGAAGCTAGCAAAAGCAGGAACCATGGCATGCAAAATCCATTTTACTACAGACAGCAATTAAGCTGTTTACCACTGAAGCTTCCACGTTGAGCACAGATATCTTAGCAAATGTTACTCCCCCTTAAAAAAAGGCATATCATATCAAACCACAAAGAGCTCCGATCACAATGTATACAAACTATCTAACCTAAAGAAAATTTTCCTAGTAGAAATTGATGTGGAATAGCCATAGATACATGACAAGATTTAAATGGATAACCAGTGTTTGAAAAGACCTAAGGAGCACCTAGACGATAAGGGTCTTAGAGTTTAGGCACAAGGCACAAGGCACAAAGCAAAGGTGCGTGCTTAGGCGAAATGAGGCAGCAATATTACCAGTCTAATAATGCTTTTGATCATCCTAAAACATATAATTTTTTCCCTTTAAAATCATGTCTATTGAGGTTTTCTCACGACCCTTTTTCCTCTCCCTTTCCTTCCCAACATGAGATTTAGTTATTGTATATATGAAAATAAAGCCAAAAATAGCTAACTGGAGTTTCTTTCTCTACACTACATGCATTTCTTCCTTTCCCAATCAAAATTGCATCCATTGGTCTTCCTATGACAAAATATGAAACATATCACAAGAATTCCCTCAAATAGGTTGACACTAGGCTCATGGAATGAAAAATCATATATAGAAGTAATAGCATGCGCTAGTTCCTGAAGCATATCTCCAATTAGAGAATATAGAATCCTGGTGGAATCTCAAGATATGAAGATCCAGAAGAGAATGGGTTGGGGGGGGGGGGGAGCAATACCTTTGTAGTTTGTCAAGCAAACCAAAATGATCATAACAGGCCCATGTGGCAACCATAGGCTCTCATTGTATTAACAAGTAGTGTCTTAATCCATAAAATACTTCCATTCTGATATTGAAACCACTATAGATTTGATTCTTACCTACAGTTTCGGCCATATACTACAGTCAAGTTGTCTTGGGAAAATATTGGTTGTTTACATGCCCATCATTTCATGAAACGGTTAATAAAGATAACTAATAAGAATGATAATTATGAAGGCAGACATGTATGCTATATATATCAATAAGAGATACATCACTGTAGGTACGGATTCTATATTTCTATTGAAATAAGATTGATGCACTCTGACCAAAGAAAAAGCTAATCTCTATAGATCATGATTCAAAGAATCAGGATTTTGGCTCTTCAAAGGCAATGAGGAACTCACATGTCTGATTTACGACCCAACTGCTTCTGAGGAAGGATAATTTGCACTGAGTGTGAATCATTGGTGCTAGGAATCGGGTGACTCATTATGCAGATGGCCCTTGCAACCTTCCCCACCTTCCTCACCTGTTCAATTAGAGTAAATATTTTAATCGGAAAATGCAAACCTGTCAGTGATCCTCACAAGCCACAAGTCCAAAATAATTGAAACATAGTAGGCAAACAACTATTATCAATCCCATCATTGTGAGAAGATGGAAGGAAGAGACGATTGCAAGTCACTCCACTTCTAAAATGATTAAAAAGCTTCAAGTGACCATTTTACTCCATATATCTGCATGATTGCATGTGCAAGTTGAAGTACACAGTTTTGATATTAGACAGCATATTCAAGCATGGATTTTCAAATCAGAGGGTACTTCCAAGCTTATGCAAATATGTGGCCCGGGGGGGGGGGTCACTTCACCTCCACTCCAATGACTCGACAAACTCCAGGTACTTACCTTGTTAGGCAAGTATGAAGGATCGCAGACAACTTTCTTGCACCTAGCAGTTTCCCCTTCTGATGTAACACCACAAACTTTTCCTTCAGCATCAAACTCCACCTGAAATATAGCATAGTTGGAACTGAATCACCATATCTACCAAAAATTACTCAGTGTCAAACAAATAAGAGACTTAGCTTACCTTGCATTCAGGCTTACTCAACATGTAAGTTCCACCATAAACAGCACTAAGCCGTGCAAATGCCTGAATGATCAAGAGCCAACAGTGTTACAAATAAACTAGAAAGATATAATAGCACCAAAGCAGAAAGCTCAGATGCAGCATGAAAATAGAGTGGAATAAAAGAGAAATTTATCATAGCAAGATACCAAAAAGAAAAATGAATTGTGAAAATGAAAACAGAAACCAGCAATATTCAATATTAAGTGCCTCAGAGATGATAGAAGATGAAAAGAAGGGGAAACATCACCATGTGCAAGCATTCAAATAAACGAATAAATTAAGAAAACGAGTTAAGAAACCTGTGGGAGCTCTCCAAGACCATACAATGGATAAATGTAAGGGGATCCTCCTTGAAACCGTGCAAGAGATTCGGCATACAGCTGTTAGAAAATGGGGAAAATCATCAAACATGCAAGAAAAGGATAATAAACTCGAACTTTAGGATGCACTACCTTCATTCTCTTCACTGTATCCAGGGCAGGCTCATCAAGAAATCGATCATCTCTATGGAGAGCCAATGCATGACCAATGAAATCCATGGTGTTATCATCAAGACCATATTTCCTGCCATTAAGTTTACGCCAAGCACAATGAGTATGGAGAACAATACAATATGGCTCCAAAGTGAGGATATTCATTATATTAGGTAATTAGGCATGCTATCTCTTGCAAAGGCCAAAAGCATGTCAAACCATGTAGAAACAAAACAAATCATGATTTGTCTTTGAGATAAAGGGCATGTTGCAATCTGACTTGTGGATAAGTTTATATTCCCCATGTCCCAAATTCAGATAGAAATTCTGTTTTAAAATGTTGCAAATTACCTATATCACCTATCTATCAGTTACAATAATACTCTTCATAAATGAAATTGATTATCATTTACCCCATTTAGTGGATTAGAAATAGACTCTTACTATCTCTCAACAATAATGAATCTGGATGCACAGTTGGGAGTTGGGGCGAAGGGAGTAAAAAATATTAGAACAAAGAAAACAAAATCATTTATAGAAGTGATATTTTTCCCAGACCAAAAGAAAAAGTCAATACACAGATGCAAACATGTAAAAGAATGAGCATACGCAATGAGCTCTCTTGTAGTAACTCTAGACAAGTCCATTCCCTCGTGTGTTTTGGGATCATTTTCATTATAATCTTGTACATAGATGAAGAACTTGCGAGCACGGCGCTTCTCAAATAGCCCCATCAGTGGTGATTTAAGGGCTTCCATGTCGCTAGCAGGCACCTTGTGAACCTGTTAACAAATTTGCATTGCGGTCTGTAAGCATTACCATTCCTACACACAACAAAACTGAAACAACTTTCAGCAAGTGAACAACTCATACCTTTCCTTTGTTGTACACAAAACTACCATCAACAGCCTTAAAATATAGATATTTAGTCACATCTGTATGGATAAGGACCCGTACAAGACTACCATTTGCCATCAGAAACTGCCATAGAGAAAGTCGTTTAAATAGATTGTAAAAGGGCAAAGACCAAAATAGAGGAAAAGAAGTCTTCAAGTGCTTGAAATTCCAAACCTTAGGCATCATATCAACATTATAATCCCTGCTAGGACCCAAATGAGATGGAGGTTGATCATTTTCCCTGAACCTCTTCCATAGCTTTAATAGAAAAACATAACTCAAGGATCAGGGATATGATAATCTGTATTACGACACACCAAAATAAAACAAACCATTACACAACCTGAGTGAGATTCAGCGAAGTTGACTCCCCTCCATAATAATCATTTCTATCCATGTGGAGGACCTGGAAAACAAATGTACTATATTAATGATAGAATGATGGACATACACCCTGCTAAACTAAGCGCAAGATTGATGCAAGATCATGACATCATTAATTTGCACATCTCCCATGGGTCCAAGCTAATTTCACCAAATAAGGCAAATAATAAAGCAAAGCAAACATTTTGTAGAAACACGGACCAGCTTCAAATTCTTAATGGAAAAAGAAGAATCATAATAACAAATAATATTAACGGTGGGCGACAAAAGAATGCTTCTGCAGAACCAAAATTGAGTCAGGAATATCATCCATGACATGCCTAATATCAGAAAATGCTAGCTGCAAGTGATAAACGACCAGATTAGCGACGGTATCCCTCCCCTTTTTAAAAACCAGAAAAGTCATCCTTGAATTTGAATTTTACATCATAAGTTGTGACCCCAGCTGAATGAGCTACCGATGCTATTTCCATGGATTATAAACAACGTCAAGTAGGTCCATTTCAGCTTCTAGTCACACATAAAAAAAAATCATGTCAATAATGGCAGGAGACTATATTATACTGATCAGATGGAAAAGTATGCTCCGCGACAAACCCAACAAAAAAATTAAACTAGATGTATAAACGAAGCGATTAGATTCTGCGGGATAACATCAAAATTCTATTACATTGCCACGTCAAAAAGAAAAAATGGTATTCAATATAATCTCAGTATTCACAACAGCTAGAAATCAACCAAGCCGATCCATCGATTAATTTAACAAATCCAATCAATCGATTGCCGTTTCAAAAGCAGAATCATCAGAAAGATGGAACATCAATCGGTTATATGATCGCTGCTTGAATAAGTTGATGGCCAAACAAAATATACACAAAAAATTGAGACAAAGTCAAACGGAATACCTTGAGGCCGTCAACAGAGAGAAGACCACTGAGAATGCATTCCTTAAGACCTGTGCCGAGGACAATCACGTCGTATTCTTCATCCATGGTGATCCTATTGAGCTATGGGCTTTCCTGATGGATCTCACGAGAAAGAAAAACAGATCGAAGGTAGTGCCGTAATGGGAGACAGTGAGTGGGGAATTTTAGGGCTGGAGTAAATATATACGCGTGAAGACGGACGGAGACAAGGAGATCCCAGAGACGAAGGAGAGAGATGATGCTTTAATTCATGTCCGGGCAAGGCATAGAGTAATCATGGGCACCGAGTAGCTAGGCTTCGTTTGCGATACTATGACTTAATCGGGTTTTATTCGGTAAAACTAGTTAAAAAGGGTTTTGTTACTCGTCAAAATTATTTGGAAAGATGTGACAAGTCACTCTATTCGTATCCAGTTACGATATTACATCTGCTCTCTCCTTTTTCCATCGCACTCTCGTATGACCTAATTTTCACGCACAAAGCCTAAAAGATGGTAAAACAAAAAGAAGCTATGACATGGAAAATGAAGAAAAACACAAATTCAATTCATTCGCCACACATCAATTATAACATGGTCAAAGAGGCAAGATATGTTGCTCAAGTTGTTGGGTGTATAGTATAGAAATATAATAAAATATCAGAAATAATTTATCCGAGCCCACCGAATTCACGATGTGTCCTTAAGACGATTTTGCTCCCTCACACGGTGCTCAAGGTTGTGAACAATCGTCTTCCAGGATAGAACGGATTTTCGTTCCTATTAGATGTAGCACTTTAATCTAATAGGATTCCAGCGAACGCAACGTTATGCTTGTACTCAACTAGGAATATAGGAATCGAAAAAATAGAGAGAGAGAACTATTAGAATTTCCGAAAAAAAAAACTGAATTTCCGAATTCCTTTTTCCGGTTGATGGTGGGGGGGTATTTATAGAGTTAACGAAGTCTCTTTGAAAAGACACCAAGTCAACAATCATGACTCTTCAAATTAATTCAAATGAAAAGACACCAAGTCAACAATCATGACTCTTTAAATTAATTCAAATGAAAAGACACCAAGTCAACAATCATGACTTTTCAAATTAATTCAAATGAAAAAGCACAAAGTCAACAAACATGACTTTTCAAATTAATTTAAATTAATTCAAATGAAACCCTCTTTATATATATATATATTATATATATATATATATATATATATATATATATATATTACAATCTATTTAACACAAGTTTGGTAGCGTAAGGAATGTATGTTGTTGAACTTGAGATGTGTGAGGCATGCACACACACCCTCCATAAATTAGGTTATCATTGTTAGGCCCTTTCAATTTGAGATATGTATGTTGATTATAAAAAGGTTCTAGAAAAAAATAGTAAATGAGCAGATAAAACCTCGATGTAATATGAAATAGGTGGAACGTATGTGTGTACTATATTTATAGATGGTGAGGGCTTATATCATACAAGTTCAAAGAATTGTGGCCATCTATTTTTTATTGCTAGAATTGAAAATAATAATAGAGGATGTCAAGTGATAGTTAGTAACAGGATACAAAACTATAATTTCGCAAACTATCTTAAATGACATGTTGTTTTGGGTAAATTGAAAGAAAATGAAATAAACTTTGTTGATGAACTTATCACAAGTTTCATGAAGCCACAATAGATAATATTGCTTGTTCATCGAGAGTTGAAAGAAAATGTAAGTATGATAATACATATGTATAATGTTCGACAGAAGCTTAGGTTGAAAGAAAACGATGGTCAATTGATCTTACAACATGTTATGAATATATTGGTTGAAAATTATTATATCTAATGGCATCAAAATGAGGCAGAATCTAATATACAGAGCGAACATGTATTGGCACATTCTGTATCCATAAATATTTTATTTGCATTTCCTTTTATAATGGATTGTATATATAAGATAAATAGATATGAAATATCGTTACTTGATATTATTGGACTATAATAATATGTGGAACCATCTATGCCTCCAACAACCATTCTCAGTGACCAATAACTTGCTCTAATTTCAGCCGTAAAACATGTTTTCCCACTTCAAAATATTTATTATGTAGGTTTTAGGTAAATAAAAATGCGAATGAAAAGTGTAATAAAGTATTTCGCAATGCATCATTCACACACAATTGTTGAAAAGTGTGAGAAAGTTAAATAAATATTTCATTTGGTAACTCACTTGCACCCTAAATCACAACCAACGGATATAGTTTATAACGTCAGTGCTCAATAACTTCAATGGCCTTACAAAACCTCCATTTTTTATGTTTTTAAACTAATTCTTATACCAAAGCGTTAAGGCATCAAGATACAATGATTCACATGCTTATAACATCACAATATCATGCTTCACAGATGTATCTACTTATTAACAATCATGGATACTCACATGAAACTCAACACACATGATATCATACAAATCATGCTCAATGTGAGTAAGAAAGTCTTACTTCTAGATTATGCTAACTAAAGTAAAGAAGAAGAAAATATCAAACCTAGGAATCCTTCAAATCACCTATTGTCAACCTATAAGTCATTAATAAATATCAAAGAAATCCATGCTTAAAGCTTAAAAAAGAAAATGAGAGTAACTAGAAGTGAATTATGAACTTAATCCTTGATTTTAGAAGAAGTTGAAGCTTCATCCATGGAGGTTTAATGGGGGTGAGGATGGCACATGGAAGGAGCAAGAAAAAATTTATGTTCAGCCATAGAGGAGGAAGAAGGAGTAGTATTAGTGCATGGTTAAGTAATGGAAATAGATGAAGTGAATTTGGTATAGGGAAGATGATGAAAGGAAAAATATTGTGTGAATAATAATGATAAAGAGTAATGACGAGGGAATATTTTGGAGATTTGATTCATACAAATGCAATGTGGATGAGAAGAAGGAAACCAACGGCTCTTCTTAGCCTAAATGAATGATGAATATCTAATCCTATCAAGTGTGAGGGGGATGGATAGAATCTTAGAGGAATTAAATAAGATCTCAATACAAAAAGTTAGATTTTGGTAGTTTTTATGCCAAAAATTGGTGAATTAAATGTGAAAATGATATAAAAAAAAAGAAAATTATTTTTAAATTATTTTTAGCTCAATGAAATTAAAATATATCAATCCTCGAGTTTGTGCAAATTTTAGATGTGCAGGAGGATTATTTTGGGGCTTATAACACAAATAAACATTAAATGGAGTAAAAGTGGTACTTTTTTTTATCATAATTTATGTTTATCATATTGAAAATGACTAGAAGGATCAAACATGCTAGGGAATTCAAATACGTAGCAATTAGAAAGACCTAAGTAAAGTTGGTTGTCCAAAAATGGCTTGAAAAGTCTCATGAGAGAAATTTTATCAAAAGGAATAAGGTAGCATAGCAAAATGCCCTAGGACATAATGAGGGTTTTAATTCACATAAAGGATGTAATAAATCCTTGTTGAATATTTTTTTTCATAATTATAATATTAAACATGTTTTTTTTAGAAAAGTGGGGCATTACATCATCATTTCATTAAAAATAAACTTCGTCCCCGAAGTTAAAACATATAGTAATGTTACAAAATATTTAGGGATAATATCTAAAGAGTCAACAAAATATTGCACAAAGCTAAAGGATAGGGTAATGCTCCCTTTAAAAATAAAATGATTATAATTTAATAACACACCTATTAAAATAGTTCAAGGTAAGTCTAATGCATTTCCTTCTTAGCCCCACCCCCCATGTATCTTCTTCAGCACTCAAATGTGACCAAAGGGCCTCCAACGTTGAAATTACTTTTGCACGTGTCTCGTGAGTCTTGGTATTGAGGATCTTAATTGTAATACCCCTTTCTTTTGGGTAACCTAAATTATTTAGAATATGTATTAATGGAGATTAAATTTCCTTAATTTGGTCGTTTATCACATCACTGTATAATTTTGAAACCGTAATTACGTTTTTAAAACATTTTGTTCAGGGTTACTTATATTTTTTTACACACTTGTGTTCCATGAGACTCGAGGGTCACTTTTGACTACTGAACTATTTCTAAATTTCTTTTTCATGTGGATATTTGTGATCGTTACATTTTTTGAGTCTCCTAGGATTTTTCAAAATAGAAACCAAGTTGTTGGTAAAGAGACAATATTCATCACTCCGACAAGCCTTAATCATGTGCTTTGAGCCCGTTAAGCCCTTTTTAGTATCATAATTTCATAAAACTTTGGAGATCATAATATTTATTATTTTTAGTTAAATATGATCCAAAAAATGTTCCATTATCATTCATATCATTTTTAGAGTAATTGATACATTATTGGGCATGTATACGACATCAAAACCAACTTCTCTTTGTATGTTAACACCTAAACTTTATAAGAATGCACATTAACCTTTTGTTATTGATAACTACACATGAGAAACCATCATCACCCTTGGTTAGAGTATCAATATTTGATTTTTCTTCCTTTAACCATGATTTCATACATTTACCATTAGCTAAAGTTTTATCCTTCTCTCCGAGCCTTTCATTTTTGTGATAAGGATGATTATGAGCCAATCACCCCTCCCCCATCTGCCGTCACTGTTTTGTTCCATCTAAATTTATTCTCAACATCCAAATATTTCTAATCTTATCAAACACCTATCATATATTTTCTCTTCTCCTCCTTGTCAACTAAACATTTCCCTCTCCTTCTCCCCTCAAGTTTCATGGCCTCCTTGGATGAATTCCATCATTTTTAAAGCTTGATATTGCTTCCAAATTTAATGATAAGTACCTTATCCTTTTTCTTCAATCATTATCTTATGTGATGATTTTATGAGCTTGATTTCTCTAGTATTTTCTATGGTATTTATAAGTTACAATTTTATATTTTATTATTCTTAAATCTTGGAGATTAAAGGTAAACCTCCCAAACCATGAGTAAATAGATTTTACATGTATTATGTAGTTTGTTTTAAGTTTAAGTGTGATTTGAATATTTCGATGGTGGTTAGGCCATGGGCCATATTATGTGGTTAGAATGAGCATTGTTCAATTATAAGGATTTTATGATGTTATTTTATTTTTTACTATGTCGGGCATAATTCAAGTTAAGCATGTTTGGGTTATGGCTTAATTAATTGAAAATTTGGTAGGCTTTAGGTTTTTTTGTTGGGATGATTTGGTTTTGGATTATTTTTGGAGTTATTGTTGTTTTTACTTGAATATAATGTTACCATGATATTCCTTGTCTTATTTTAACAAAGTTTCATGTTTAATTTATATTTATTTGTGTAACACCCCCATTTTTACTGCTAAAAATTTTTCGTTTTGCGGAAGCGATAATTACAAAACCAAAGGGTGTTATTGCCACACTCGGTATAAGTCTGGCATCCTCTACCGTTCTTATACTGAGTGCTAAGGCTAAAATATTAATTTACTTAAATAACATTAAAACAAAGGCAAGATAGAATTTCATTACAACTACATTGTCCCGAATAAATACAAAAAGATCAGGCAAGAGTTGTAATGTAACAAAAGAGAAATAGCAGGGGACTTAAGATTCCAAGGAATATCCGGACCAAAAGAAGTCGAGGCGAACACCGGATAGTCCTAAACTCTCAACCCTCTATTTGAAGTCGTCAGACCCTACCCTCAAAGTGATCCTGCAAGGTAAAGACTGCCCGTGGAAGGCAGGGGACCATGAAACGGAACCCGTCAGTACTACGGTACTGAATAACCCTTTATACCAAACTAATATGAGAAACTAGCATGGAACACATGAAAGGCATACGATTAACAGGTACAAGACATTTAAGTATTCATACGAGGATTGATATACAATAATCATTTAGGCAATCAAATTCTATTAAAGCCACATGCTACTCATTTTCATTTGTCTAAAACAACCGACAACTTACCAGACTAACATGCCAAAGGTATTCTCAGAAGTAATGATTATAACCTAAACTCCAGCATAAAAATTATAACATCAGTAGCGTGACTCATATCTCAGCATAACTCCCAACCAAATTAATAACATCACAAGTGTATTCACAGGTAAGCTATAACATAATCCACAACATCAAAAGTATACTTACAGGTAGAATATGATAAAATACATAACATCACTTGGGTACTTACAGACACAGAATAATAATATCTGTAATCCCACAGGTACACTTACAGGTACAGTAAATTAAAATACAAAACATCAACGGTATATTTACAGATATAGTATAATAATATACATAACATCACAGGCATACTTATAGACATAATACCCACACAGGTAAGCTCGCAGGCTACTACTTAAACCATAGGTAGGCACAGCGGCCACTACCAAAAACAATCCAATATCCAATAATAATCCTTCAAATCAAAACACATTATTTCTATTTTTATTTACTCGAGGGGGATGCAATAATAACCCGGAGACATAACAGTACACTGGTCATACCGGCGCACAAGGCAACACGATACCCTCCAACCATCCAACCCAGAGGCATAACAACACTCAGGTCATACTGATGCACAAGGCACACAGTACCCTCCTCACCTCGGACACCTAATCCTTAAGTATCGATACCCCCTATAGGGCCCGTAGGTCACCTATAGAGTAGACTAGGGCCTTACTGGGGCACAACCGGCACACCAGAAACCCAAACAAATCGAGGACTCCTACCTCGTCTCTAGGATAGCTACCCCTAGAGAGAAACCATTCCCAAACTCGAGGTCTTTCACTTTACGTATTAGTATTTTTATAAAGTGATCACAGATAAACACACGTTCCACATTTATTCTCATTTCCATACTTATTCATTTTCCATTTATTTCCAATTATCCAAGTCAACCCTACTGTCAACGGTATAAAGAAAAGTCAAAATCAATACTAAGGTCAACCTACCCAAAAGTCTAAGGCCATCCTATATCCAATTATTCACATTTGGGCGTTAGGCCGAAAATGACTAAACTGCCCTTGAAGCTAATAATTATCAGTTTAGTATCCATTTAAATACTAAGTCTATCTTATTTATTAACCTATCATGAAAAGGCTAAAATGAATAATCTAATTATTTATTATATAATTTAAATCATCAATCATGTCAAAAGACCATTTTGCCCCTACATAGATTTCGGCATATGAAACTCTATCATAAACTTTTGAAACGTACAAAACACATGATCATAAAATCAACCACAGATAATACATGTTAGACATGATTTTCAGAATAAATATCATATTACACAAAAATGACTAAATTGCCCTTAGGGCACACATTCCTAATAATTATTCCACAATTATATCTAAACATGCTAAACTAATAATTATATACATAATTATCATACCAAACATTCTCCCGTCATTAGAATTATTTTTAATACATACTTTTATACCCGAAATATTTTATATCAGATAACATGCCCGTTTTTAGTCTTTTTTATAATAATAATAATAATTAACACATAATTATATTGAAATAAATCATGATAAACATATTTCATACACAAAAAACCCTAATGTATTATCACGCAATTTTTATCATTTTAGTAAAGTATAACGGTTACCTGAAATCCAGCAAAAACGTAAAATTAGCGGTATCCACTAAAATGTATTAGGTCCTGCAATTTAAACTTTCATACCTAAAAATAATACCACAAATACAGAATTAATATCTATCAAATAAAATAATAATTATAGTATAAAAATATTTATTTTTCTAAAATGACTAAAATACCCTTACAATTAATATTGGTACCAAAATTTATTAACACGCTACGCAACTCACGCTGCATGCAGCGTGAGTCACGCACGAGGGGAAGGGAGACACGGCTGACTAGGCGAGAGGGTCGGCTAGGTAAGGCAGGGGAAGGGAGAGGGTGGCAGTGGCGGTAGAGACCGGCGGTTGCTGGTGGCTGTTGGGCGGCTAGGCGACGGGGAAAAAGGGTGCAGGCTGGTTGGGTGGTGTTGCGGCTGCTGGGGCTGCTGGACGACGAGCTGCGACGGGGGTGATGGTGGAGATGCTATGGTGGATTGGCGGGAGAGTGGTGCTGGGGTCGGGGAAGGGCGCTACAGGCTTGGGCGACGGGGTGGTGGGCTGCTGAGATGAAGGGAGGAGGTGGCAGGGCTGGGTTCTACGACGGGGAGGGGTGATGGTTCGAAGGTGGTTGGTTTGGGCGATGGGCTGCTGGCTGGTTTGGGCGATGGGCTGGTGCACGGTGCAGGGGGCTCTGCTGAGGTGGTGGCGTTGGGATGGAGCACGCTGGGCGACGGAAATGGAGGTGCAGGGCTGGACGACGGTGCATGCAGGGTCATGTGATGGGTTGCTGTTTGGTATAGAGAGGGCTTAAGAAATGAGGGGTTGTAA
Organism: Tamarix chinensis; assembly: GCA_030549775.1. Lineage (NCBI taxonomy): Eukaryota > Viridiplantae > Streptophyta > Magnoliopsida > Caryophyllales > Tamaricaceae > Tamarix > Tamarix chinensis. Next base: position 66,528,527 of record CM060182.1, read on the forward strand.
TGGTGTGTGTCGAGAGAAACAAATAAGAGGGAGCTGGGAGGAATAGTGTTGTGTGTGCGTCGTGTGTGTGCGTTATGCGTGTGTTTTCGGCCGAAAGTGTGTGCGGGAAATGGGGGACTGTTTGGGGTAGAGTGTGCGAGGGTGTGGCGTGTATATATCTAATAATTGCAGAAGGTAGAGTAAAGGTAGGAAATAAGGGAGACAGGACGAGAAAGGGATAGAAAATGGCAGAGGGAGAGAGAGAAGATAAATAATATATATATTATATATATATATATATATACATATATATTTTATATTAAATTTAGTCCGGATAAATTTAAATATCAGGTAGAAAAATAATCCGATCTAAGGTAGATTTAAATAAAACGAAAAAGATAAACATAATCAGGAATAATTTTATAAATTGATTTCGGGTTACGAGTCGCCGTAATTATTAAAATAATTCAGATAAGATTTACGAATAAAAACTAGGATTAAAGTAAGAAATCGGTTTCTATCAACTTTTTAACCTAATTATTTTTATATCTAAATCATCGAAATAATAATAATACGTTTAATACTAAAACTCTTAATTAATAATTATTACTAATCATACGTAATTATAATTTTAATTAGGATTTCCTAAAAATGGGGTATTACAATTTGAGTATGATTTACATGTCTTTCCTCCATCGTATTTGCATTTGATCCGACCTAAATAAGATCCTATTCATTTTCACCATTCTCTCCCCTTTCCCGAGCCTCCATTCATAGCATTCCTCATCTTTCTCCCTTGTTTTTATGTGTTTCTCATCATGGCTTACTATGTTAAACCCTATAAACTCATGTTGCTCCACCTCCCTCCCTCAAGAGCTTCATGTTGGACCACCGTAGCAACGTGATCAACTCACAGTGATGGCCATTCCTTGCATCCAAGCCTCACTCTATTCACCTCCTTACTATGTGAACTACTCATGTATATGGCCTCGAGTTGTGTCAGCTTTTAACATTGTTAAGCCATTGTAATGTGAAAATATCGCATTAGTTGAGCCTGTAAGATTGATTCCCACGTGCATCATCTACCCTTTTTTGCAACTTTGGTTCTTCTTAAGTCTCATGGGTATGGCTTTTTTTGTGTTTTTTTGTTGTTAATCATGATGATGTCTTGGTATTTTCTTGAATTAGTTTCTAATATTTTATTATAATTTTGGTTCAAAGAAGATAAGGATAGTGGAGGCTAGGGTTTGTCTTCTTGTTATCAATTTGATTTTAGCTTGGAAGATAGGTAAATCCAATCACTCATGAGATGGTATAATTTGTGTGTGAGTATGATAGGTTGTTTAGAACTAGTATCATGCTAGGGCTTTATGTAACATCCTCAAAATTTACTACTAAAAAATTTCATTTTAAGTGGAAGTGCATAGAAAAATAGATGGGTGTTGCCACTGTACTCGACACAAGTATAGCTTATCGTACCAACCTTACATTTAATATAAGGTAAAATAGTTAACAGCTCAAAACATGGTAAAATAGAGGTAAGATATATTTTGTAAATAAATTTAAACAAGTGTTTGGAGAATTACTCTGAGTATAATATTCACATACAAAAAGGAATACATAGAAACTAAAAGTCCCAAAATGTATTTGGGTCAAGCTAAAATCTAGATAACATGTTTTCAGGTCCCAAACCCCATACATAAAATAAGACCATTCCTCCTCAAGTAATGCATCATAAGCAACAAAGTTATCTAGTGGGTCATCAAAGACCTGCACAAACTCAACTAGGCCATCTTCTTATAGGAATGAGCACCACCCATAAAAATGATGACTAGTACACTATGTAATTAGTAAGGCGACAATACGATTATAACAGGTTACACATAATACATAAGGTTGCATAGAAAAATAAGCAAGCACAATAATATGATGTAATAAAATACTAATAATGAAATTCCATCATTAGATACAATCATAATCTTTATTCTCATTTATGTTGAGTTCGGGGACTCTACTACTCTTAATATGGTAAAACAAATTGAAGCACCTCTTAGGACAAAAAGCTTCTAAGCCACTATTATTGCCTAGTCGAATGAACCCACATATACCAAGATAGCATGCTTTTTACCACTATTCTTAAATTGATGGAAATGTTTGAAGTACTTCTCATGGAAAATGTTCTTGGTCCACTATTATTATCTAATGAAAGAGGCACACAATACCTTCGACCCTAGTTCACGTGATCTTTCACCTTAAGTGCCTAATGTTTTATTAATGATTATATATATCAAGGACATCGTATAGGCACACATGGAGATATGCAATTCAAGTAATCCATATTAACATAATTATTTGAAACACATAAACCTTACCACATGAATACCAATACATTCTCCAAGTAAAAATGCCATATTTCCTCTAAGAAATCCTAACTTCATAAGTTAAGCATATATTCTCCCCCGATGCCCATTTTATCACCGAATTTAATACCCAACATTTAAATATCATTATTAACAACAAATCCAAAAATAAGGTCTAACTCTAGTATCTTACACATGCGATAACAGTCTGCCTCTGGGGTTATTATTCGGAGATCCCTACGAAACTCTAATTTCACAAACTAAGTATGAAATTTTCCATAAGACTCATATAACCAAAAAACTTAATACAAGCTACTAAAATACAGATTTTAATTTAAAAATCAAGGTCTAAATCAAAAGTTTTACACATTTGATAATGACCTAGCCTTTAGGGTTACTATTTCTAATTTATATTTTTTTCTCATGTCATTAGACGTAGGTCATTCATAATCACTCCGAATATTCCATGTGATATATTAAACATATTTTGGACCAATTGACACAATAAAATACCAAATATTTTATACTTAGTCCATATTTATCAAATTACCCTTAAGATAGCCAAAATACCCATATTTTCACACAAAAACTTATGAGTCCCAATATGAATAATGTTTGACCTCCAACCCATATTCTCATTAAAATAATTAACCATAAGTATACATATACTTATGAGTCAAGCACATAGCCCAAATTAGATAAATGATTCATAACAGCCTTCTTTACCTATAAAATAGGTTTAACTAAATGAAACTCATAATGCATGCTTTCACGTATCACTCATCTTTCCACAATACCACACAATATATCATACAACAATATTATCAAAATGACATTGTCCATATAACATTACCAAACATGATATTTCATATATATGTACACATTACACATAAAAGCCTTAGCTACTACTTGTATCCTTATAGAAAATGTCTCTAGTTTCTAAGCACGTATGACCTAAGTATCCTCCTCTAATACCACAGGAGAATCACCTAAAAACCAAAGATATGACAATATTAAAGCTTAGGGAAAATATCCAAAGAAAAAATGAAGGCAAATGAGGGTGGAAAATGGATATAATTGTGTAAGGAGTAGGGCACGGTGGTCCTGGGATGGAGGGAATGTCGGTGTGTGAGGAGAAGACCAAGGATGGCACGAGTCAGGAAAGATGTGAATGTGACAGAGGAATGGGGTGTGTGAAGAAGGGCATAGTTATGCCCAAAAACCCTAATACAGAAATCACTCCACCTCATACAAGGCATCATAGGCAACAAATTTATCCAGCGTGTCCTCATTAGCTTGCATATAGACATCTATGTCATTTACTCATGGAAATGACTAGTACTCATGTAAAGGATGGTTAATGTGTTACATAATGAGTACGGTAACAATATAGTCGAGCAGAGTTACACATAATACATAAGTTCACATAAGGGAATAAGCATATATGCGTTAATACAAAACAATGCCAAGTAAATACTGATTCCAAGTCTCATTATTAGACGTAACATGATTTTCTTATTTTATTTACATTGAGTTCAAAGACCCCCACCATTTTTAAATCGGTGGAATGGTATGAAGCACCTCTCAAGTACAACACACCCAATTCACTATTATTGTCTGGTAGAACAGACCCAACATTTCTTAGGGAAAAACACTCCCGATCCATTATTATTAATCTAATGAAACAGTCTAAAGCACCTCTCGGGGACAACATACTTAAGCTATTATTATCGTTCGGTGGAACACACCCAACACCTCAGTTATGAATCAAGTAATCTTCCACTTTAAATAATTAGTGTCTTATACATTATTACTTATCAATTGATCATATTCTCATTCACATTAAGTATAAGGCCCCGCTATTATTAATCCGGGGAAACTGAATGATGCACCTTTTAAGGAAAAACACATCTAAGCCACTATTATTGTCTGGTGGAACGAACCCATATAAACACCTTAACCCAACTCACGTAATCTTTCACTTTAAATAATTAGTATCTTATTTAATGTTGATTACAGAATGTCATCTTATGAGTCTCATAAAATTACGCATATCTTAAAATTGATAAACATGTACACACAACCACATAATTATCAAACCAGCCTCCAATAATAGGTCCATAATTATCTAATTATTCTAGGTGAAATTCTCAGTACACTGTTATCCCATTTCTCCTCTAAAATCACTAAAATTCCATTTTTAGCTTTGACGGACCCATAATACCCTTTTTTTACTAGAACCTCAAAACATCATATTAGGTAACTTGTATGATACTCAACTCATCAGTTACTCCCATTACTTAAGAAACATTAGATAACATCCTCAAAACTTAGTAGGCCAATATTATTTTCCCATATTACTATTATATGACCATAATGCCCTCACAATACTTACACTTCCCAAAGACCTCACAAATCTCAATACAGAGATATATAAATATCTGATATTCATTTAAGATACGTAACTCTATTGTATATACATAAATATAAAATATCAACAATATACCCCAAATACACACTTTCACATTTTCATCCCTTTCATGATAACAGATGATAGCATGGTCATAATAAATATTATCCACCTAACATTACAAACGAGATATACATACAACACGTAGTATATATACAGGTCTAACTATGACATTTATCCTTACCAACAAGGACACCTAGCTATAAGCACATAATCCTAAACCGTTTCTTCCAATATCACCAAAATATAACCTATAAAAACATGAATAAATTATAATTAGAACTTAAGGATATTAGTATAAGGAAATGTTAAGGTGAAAGAAGGTGGAAATGGAAATGACTAAAACTGAGTGGGTGGCATGGAGATGTGGCAGGACGTATGGTGGTGTTAAAGTGGTGCTAGAATAGAGCATGTGAGTGCTTATGAGGGAGCACAAGTGTGCCAAAGGAAAGGGAACAACAGTGGCATGCAATGCATGCACAAGTTGAGAGTTAGAAACATGCATAGGTGGGATGATGAAGAAGAGTAATAGGGTGGAGGCTAGGGTAAAGGTAGTGATTGGTGGTTGGTGGTGGTGTTTGGTGTGGTGATGGTTGCTCATCGTCGAAGTAGATCAATAAAGGAAGAAGGAGGAGGATGGTGGTAGGGATGGTTTTGTTTGAAAGAAATGGAGAGTGTGGAGGGTTGAGCATTAAACGAGGTAGAGGGAAATTGGAAGAATATATGTGTGTGTGTATGGTGGTGTGTGCATGGTCAAGCCAGAGAAGAAGCCATACATAATAGAAGAAATGGTAGGAGAAGGGAGTGCACTATTGGGCATAGGTGATGGCCAATATTTCAATGGGACATATCCCATTGATTTGTGGGAGATGATGATTGAGATGGATGTGGTGTGTTGCAGAGGTTAAGAAGAAAACATGCAAGGTAGGAGAAAGGAGGAGGAAAGAAGTCAACCGGGTAGGTAGGGAAAAGGAAAAGAAAAGGAAAGAGGGAAAATAAAACTTGGTGTGGTTTTAGAATTAGATTTAGGTTAAAATAATTTTGGTTGTGGTATTAGAATAATTTAATTAATAACCATCTTGGGTTAGGTTAGGTTGAGGAGAAATATAAGTTACCTCAAATAAAGATTAAAATTAGGTTAAGATTTTTTATTAAAGAATTAGGGTAAGGTAAAAATATCAATTTCTTAATATTAGAATTGAATTAAGGTATTAATTACTCAAGAATAACATTGGATAAAATTCAAGGTATTATAATAAGGATATTGTGTTACTTTTGTGTGCCAGTATGAACGACATGCGTTAGTGTCCCCGAGTTGATATTATCTCCCCTCAAGTAAACTAAATATTTCCTATTTGTTTGAGGGATTTGGAATGTATTGGTTTGTTAGTTAAATAGTTGCCTCCATGCCCTACCTTTGGTATTTGGAATTGATTTAGTCAGTTGATCGGTAGAGCCTTAGTGCACTACATTACTGGTCATAGGTTATGATATGGCTACTACTGCTACTACTACTATTAGATGGATGTGAAATGGTTAGGTATATTAGTTGTTGAACATGAGGCTTTAATGTCATATATGTCATCACATGTTATTTCTATCTTGTTATCGCATATGTTTGCGTGCTTTGAGTATACTTTATTAGTATTGCGTGTTTATGTGCAATGTGGGCATTCTACTTTTTTGAGAGGTATTGTGATTTACTTAGTATGAGAAATTCATACTGATACTACATTTGTAGATGAAATTATGCAGGTTATGGAGTGTCACTAGGCGTATAAGTGTGGCAAGGATTGGCGGAGTCCTTAGGAGCAGACTCTATTCTCATAATAGGAATTTAACTTTAAGAGTTAGGGAAAACCAATTTTGTACCTTTGAGTGCTAACCTCTGCTGTTGTTAGTTTTCCTTTGGACTTGTATGTACCTTATGGTATTTTGTGTTATCATTTTTGTATGGAGGATGTTTATCCGTAACCTTTTATTTATGTTATTGCCTCTTCTTTTTTGTTGCTTTTTTTATATGACTTGTTTTAAGCCTTAATACTTGGCATAAGTAGAGTTGTAAATGAGCTAATACACATCGAGTTGGGGTGGACTTGGACTTGACAGTTTTAATAAACAAGTATAAAATTAAGGCTCAAGCTCCAGGGATGTAAATGGGCAGATAATACCCAAAATCCGACAGATTTTACCCAATGGATATGGATATGGGTAGTGATAAACGGATATGGATACAGATATGAGTAGGGGTTAAAAATATTCGGCGAGTTCGGGTATGGATACGGGTAAGGGGTAAGGAATATCCGTATTCGTTTACCCATTATATATTTACTATTTTACCCTTAACCTTTTATATAAGAATAGCTTACAATTAGGAATTTAAACGGATGACGGGTAACGGGTAACAAGTTTACCCGTTGGATAACGGATTATTTGTTGGTTGTTTATAATTTATTAGGTAAATGGGTTATCCATCGGGTAATGGATATCTGTCGGGTAAGGATATGGGTATATTAGTGAATATCCGTACAGATATGGATATGGATTTTTTAATTGGGTTCGGGTATAGATACAGGGTACCCGATCTAAACCCATCCCATTTACATCTCTATTGAGCTCAACTCGTTTATAAATGGGCCGAGTCGAGCCAATTAGCGAGCTTTTTCATTATAAATGAACTTGATCCCAAATTCTTCGTAACTAAGCTCTACTTATTTATTAAATGAGCATAAAAATAAAGCTTAAGCACAACTCTATTAGCTAAATGAATGAACTGAAATGAGCCCAAAAAAGCTCATGAGCTGGCTATGTTCGTTTACATCTTTAGGCACAAGGAAGATAATAAAATCGAACTTATGCTAAATATGGCACTAACACTTGATATTTTGTGATTACGCTCTCACAAAATAAAAATTTTAAATACTAAATTTGGAGGTGTTACAAATTACCCCAAATAAGGTTTGATTTGGAATTAAACATGTTTTTGGATAATTACGCTTAAAATGACATTTTTTAGCAAGTTAAGATATTTTACGATATATTTTGCTATCTTTGAAATATTTTGTTATTTTTGTAATATTCTTTGAAAGTTTGGTCTTATCATCAATAGTACTCTCTGTGAATAATGATTTGATGGTTTTTTTTTATGAATAAGAATTCATTAGTAATAATTTTTTGATGAAATTTTTATTTAAGCTTCTTGGTATAAAGCTACATTTTCCATTGTCTATGAATAATGTTTTTGTGTAAAGAGTGTTTCCTAGAAAAAGTTTCCATTTGACCTTTTTTAGCTTTCTTAATTGGTTTCCACCATCGATTTGGTCTTTTATGGTCTCAAATGTGATTATTTGGGCTTTAAAGTATTTTTAGAATTTTTTTATTAAAATGGTTTTATCCAGATAAGAGTTTTTTTTATCTTACTTTGGTTAGTATACCTTTTAGTGACTAGTTTTGGTTTATCTTGAGGCTATGCTTTTAATGGACTGGTTTTGATTTGGGCTTAAGGCCTAGTTTGGTTTTGGTTTGGATTTTGGTGTGCAACCTTGTTTTATGGGGGTAAGTATTAAGAATGTGATCTTCTATGATATGTTTTGGTGAATTGAATTTGCATATGTGTTGAGCAAGATGTGCTTAGGATGGTTGTAGATAACCTATAGTTAACTTTTGTTGGCTTTAAATAATTGAATATCGTAGTGTAAGTTTAAAGGAATAATTAAGTTAAAGAAGAGACTGATTCATTAGGAGGTTATGACTTATTGTCTAAACTAGTCTTTTTATGGGTAGCTGTGTCTATGACTTCTTCCTTGCCAAGAGAGCTTGGAAGTAAGTATTCTTGTGGGATATTGTGATCCTTGGTTGGAACAAAACACTACTTAATAAAGTGAATAATACTTGGATTTGGGTAGGCATATCAAGCCTCAATTATACCCAAGTGTTAAAGGTATCTGGGTTGAAGGATTATTTCTACCTTCATAGGTAAAATTATCAATCCTATAGGCAGTACATGTACTTAAGGAATTTGAAACTTAGGTTTAGTGAGCGTCTAGTCTATCGCAGTGACTTCATTAATAAGTTTATTAGAAGTACGATTGATGTAGTATTGACTTTCATGCCATGTATGAGATTGCAATCCCTCTCACGTTTAATTATATCTCTTATATGAGATGTGCGTAGTTAGGTGGTTGTGTCATCTCCTTTACTAGCTTGTATTGAAAATGAGTGAGTTACTTTTAGTTTGACGAGTTGCACACGACTAGGTGATTGTGTGATTTCCTTAGCTAATCTACCTCAAAAGTGAGTTGGATTTACTTTGGATTATGAGCTATTTTTTTAGTATGAGACATTATGTGCACTACTATTGTGTGTTTGTGTTTTGGTATGAGGTATTATGTACACTATCATTGTGTGTTATTTTTTTAGTAGGAGGATTTATGTGCACTACCATTATAGGTTATTATTTTGGTAGGAGACATTATGTTCGCTAACTTTGTATATTGAGATGACTGTTGGTATAGATATATTATTGGCTTATGCATGACTTGATATTACTGCATATGAATGGTTAGTTATACATGATTTTATACCTCTGTGTGTTTCAAGATTGTTGAACATGATAGGGTTTCCATATATTAAGTTGCCTTTGAAAGCATTAGGTTTATGATAATATGTTTTGGAAATTTTTACCTATTATGGTGGTTGTGTGCCCCTGTGGCGTACCGTGTTAGATTTTATGATGTTGTTATTGCATGTGAGTATGTTTTGGTGAACATGTTATTTGCTCATGGTTAGGTGCATTAAGTCAATACGTTTGCATTGAACATATTATTTTTTTTAGTGGTTGTGACACAAATAATCTGTATATTTTTAGAGCTAGAGCTAGAATCAAATAATAGAGATTCTGGTGTTTTAGCTTTGAGTTAGATTTTCCTAGTTTTATTTTAATTGGTTTGGTTTAGTTTGTAACCTTGGTTTATTATTTTTTATGAAAAGAGTTTTACAATATAACATTATTTCTATTGTTTGATGTTTTTCTTACTCTACCTTATGTATGTCATGGGCTAGGCAAACACGCACACCTCTCCTCATGATGTATGTGGTGATAACGTCCATTATTTTTTGTATTTACCTCCACATTACACTTTTAAAACAAACTTTTAAAGCTAAGAAAAATTAGGGTGTTACATTGACATCTTTATCCTTATATGTCAACATTTCATTGAGCTCAATCATCTTGAGTTGAATAATGCAGGAAGAATCAGCTATGTACTTTTGTAATTGTGAGATGTTGAAGATGTTGTGTGTTTGTGATAACTCCATAGGTAAAGCAAGTCGGTAAGAACTTTTTTCAACTATTTAAGTTCTCGTATTGCTCGTATATCTTGAACTAATATTACCTTGTTGTCCAAATCTCATTATACCTTTGGTGCGAGAAACTCTCAAAAGAACCATGTCACCCACCTCATAACCATCTATCCTCATTTATATATCGACATAATTCTTATTCCTATCCCGTGCATATTTCATATGATATTTGATCAATCTAATCTATTTTGTGGTCTCTTCAATCATCTCGGGCCTCAATACAATTGATTCATTGATATCGCCTCATCATTAAGGACTACGACACTTACATCCATACAATGCCTCAAATTGTATCATTCTTATACTTACACGGTAATTATTATTATAGGATAATTCAATCAAACCCAAATGATCCCCCTAACTACATTGAAAGTCCACAATGTAAGATAGTAGCATATCTTTTGTCTAAATAGTATATGTTGTCTACCCATTAGTGACAGAGTAAAACACGATGCTCATCTTCAATTATGTTCTGAAGGCTTCCTATAATTTTTTCCAAAATCATAATAGGAACTTTGAATCTCAATTTTACACAAAATATCTAGGTACTTTATAAAATCTCAATACATGATCCATATATGCATCAACTAGTTGCTACATATTTCATGTCAATTTCACCAAAATAAAATATAACACCCTAAAATTTACTACTGAAAAAAATTACTTTTAGCAGAAGTATAATACCAAAATAACTATGTGTTACCGTTGTAATTGACATAAGTATAGCTTACCTTACCATTTTTACATCAATTACAAGGTAAAATGATTAAAATTTAAATCTTGACAAATAGAAAAAAAGAGAAACTTCATAAAAATAAATATAAGTTGGAGATTAACTACAAGTATAAAATCTAAAATACAAATAAAAGGGATACCATGGATCTACGAGTCCAAAAAAGTATCCAGGTAAAACTATCATCCTAATAACATGACTCTCATAAATCTCCGATACATAATATTGCTCTGCCTAATACAGAGCATCATAAGCTACTCTACCGAGTCCCCATCGACCTGCACATAGACATCTGAATCATCTGCTCATGGGAATGAGTAGTACGTATAGAAAGGATGGTTAGTACGCTATATACTGAGAAAGGTGAAAATATTGTCTATTAAGGGATATAGATAATTACATGCATTCAAAGTAGGAATTCAACACTCATGAAATATACATAAAATAATACAAGGTAGTTATTGGTCTAGATTTCATTATTCAAAACAACGTAAGCTATTCCTTTATTTATGTTGAGTCTAAAGACCCATTATTCTCAACCTGTAGAACAATTATCGGCAATGTACAACTTCATGTAAAATACTCCTAGCCACTATTCTCGTATAGTAGAACGAACGGGTACAACCAGTCCTGACTCATGTAGTCTTCTAATTTAAGTGATTGATATCTTATTAATGATTATGATCATTCTCGTGATTTTTATTTTAGATCGAGTTCAGAGACCCCCACTATTTTCAACCGGTGGAATGGTTATCAATATATACAACCATATGAAAAAATTCTCTTGGCTACTATTCTCTAACAGTAAAACAGTTATCAATAATATACAACCTTGGGATAAAATGTTACTGGTCACTATTCTCATCTAGTGGAACAGATATATGAAACTAGTCCTAACTCATATAACCTTTCACTTTAAATGGTTAATATAAGTACAGGAAGTAAAGCACCAACATACAGATAACAAGGGTGTTCTCAAATGTCAAGATCCCTATACTTCCTTAAGAACCCTAAATTCACATTTTTAGCATAACTTCTTCCATATCAATCATTTATCCACTAAATTTAGTATCTATTCCTCAATCATTATTGTATCTAAAATTCAATATTTAACTTCCACGTCTTACACATGCAATAATAACCTTATCTCAAAGTTCCAATTCACAATGCTTATAAAAACCTTAATTTCACAAGTAAGTCATAACTTTCCCCATACGGCTCATATAATTACAAAATTGAATATGAATCCCTAAAACACCAACATTGACAACATATGCAAAAATCGTGGTCTAATTATGACATTATACACATGTGATAATCACATCTCCGTTTTAGGATTACTATTCCTAAATTAAGCCTTTCCTCATCTAGTGGAACTTATGAATTTGTACAGTAACTCCAAACATTTCACCTAGCATATTTTAAATCACTTAATACATTAAAGAACCATAATTTCCATATAAAAATCGTATTGATAAAAATGGCCTTTAGGATAACTAAATGCCCTAATTTCATGAAAACCTTATACATGTAGTATCATTATTTCAAAATCCTTCATTTATCACCATACATATCACATATACTCATTTCACCCACTTATCATACTTTATTAATCCCATATTACAACCATATGCGTCTTATTGATATTCTTAGGGTTTTTCCACATAAAATATTATCGTAACAATATTGCACGATTCTCTACTTACTCATTTCTCAACATATAATTTCATGTTCTTATAGCATAGCATACAACATGAATTTAATGACATAATAAAACACATAATCATATAAATTAATTTAACACTAAACACTAAACAACAACTAGTATCTTACGAAAAGGACTCTGTTCTCTAAGCACGTTTATCCCATCCCACCTCATCCGGAACTTTCAATAAATCACCTAAAAAGAAATTAGCAGAATCACATTATCACATAATGATATAGTTAAGAAAAATATAAGGTAAATGGGAAGAATCAAACCAAGGCTCAAAGGAAGTCTCAACCAAAGCTCGTGAAACAAGGAGGGGGTTTGATTGGGATTGATAAAGAGGGAGGGCTAGTAATGGCACAAATGGAAGAAGGTGGTGGGTGGGGATTGGTAGCTTATTTGGTGCACGAGGGGGTGGAATAGTGGAGGAGGCTGATTGGGGAAAGTGTGGCTCAGTGGTTAGTGTTAAAGGAAAGTGGTGTGGTGTGGTGGATTTTGCCAAATGGAGGAGGTAAGGAATCGCTAGGTTTGTTGCATCAAGGTTGTGGGATGTGTTTGATTTTGGTGTAATAGAGGTGGGGAGAAAATTGGGAAGGTTAAGGTGGATATTGCCGAATGGAGGGGGTAGTGTTTGTTTGTTTTTGTCGAAAATGGAGGGTGGTGTTGTGGTGAGTTTGTTCTATGGATTGGGGTAGGAATGGTTGGTTTGTCCGATTCTTAGGAATATGTTGTAGCCAAAGTTGCTAGTGGACATGGGGGAGGAACGATAAGGGATGTTGGTGGAGGTGTTTGGGGGCTATTTGGTAGTGTTGAGGAGGGGAAGGGAAGGAAGAAGGTTTAGTTTGTGGTGGTGTGAATTTTTGACCGAAAGAGTAGAGGAAAGAAGAGGTGGTTCAACATTTATTATGGTATATATAGAGAGACATACACGAGGGGGGAAAGGTGAAGATGGACAGGTGCACGCACAATTGGTATGACTTGCATCAAATAAAAATCACACAAGGAATGGGAGGAATGGAAGTTGATGCATGAGTGAGCATGGCCTAGTAGAGGCATGATTAGGATTTGTCAAGGACTCACATGCAAGAGGAAAAAGGAAGTAGGGAAAGGAAAAGAAACCGGCCGAGGAAAAAGAAGAAAAATAGAGAAAAGAAAATGAAAGGAAAAGGAAAACGAGGGAAAAGAAAATTAAGTTTTAGGTTTGAATAATTTTGGTTAGGGTATTAGGATGATTTAATTAATAATTTTTTGGGTTAGGTTTAGGTCAAGAAAAATATTAAAAACCTAAAATGAAGTTTAGGGTTAGGATAAGATTTAGGATTAGAGAATTAGGGTAGGATAGAAATATTAATTTCTCAATGTTAGGATTTAGTTAAGATATTAATTACTAAGGATTAGGTTTAGCTAAAATTTAGGGTGTTACATGAAAATAGTTGATTTGGCTAACTTATCGGTGATAACCCGAATGACATCTAAACCTTTGCAAGTTTTTGATAAACTAACCACAAAATCTATGGATATGTAATCTCATTTCCATTATGGTATTTCCAATTATTGAATTAATCCTTCATGCCTTTTTTGTTCCATGTTAACCTTTTGGAAGATCAATCATTTAGGAACAAAGTCTACTACCTTGTGCCTCATGTTGGGTCACTAATATATTTACTTTAGGTATTTATATAACTTTTCTCCTCCAAGACAAACAAAGTAATGACTATAACAATATTCTTCCAAAATCTTCCACTCAAGCTCATCACCACTTAGAGGGACAAACCATTTGCCTCAAAATCAAATGATATCATCGTCAAGTAGTTAAAATTTACCAACTTTATCATTAGTTATTGCTTTCCTAATTCTTTAAAACTTGACATCACCAGACTGCTTATCTCAGATCTCATAAAAAATGGTATGCGAAATGGTTACAACACATATGTAGGCTTCAAGACTGCCAAGTTCAATAAGCTTTATCTCCAACTCATGAAAATCTTATAGTATGCTAGTTGAAATTTGCATAGATCCCAAAAGAACTTGACACCTTTCTACTAAGCGAGCTTGTGGCCATGTTATCCTTATCCTCGTAGTAAATAAACTCCAAGTCATGATCCTTGACTAACTCAAGCCATTTTCGCTGCCTCATTGTTCAACTCCCGTTGAGTGAAGATATACTTTAGACTTTTGTGTTCCGTGTAGATTTTAGTGAGTGTTGTGAACATAAGGCCTCCAAAACTTCAAATTAAACATTAACCATTTCAAGTTCTACATCATGTGCCCAATATTTTTGCTCATACAGTTTTGATTATCGAGAAAAGACACACAATTTGGTTTTTGTGCAATTTTATTCTCAAACCAAATCAAATTGTAAATTTTCCGTCTAAATAATCTCAAAATAAGCTAAGCCATTTTTTAAATACCAGAAAGGAAACCAAACCATAATTTTACAATGTCATATGTTTGGTTTATGGTTTATGCACTTTTAATCTAATATTTTTTGCAACGTTAATTTTAAAAATGATAAGTCATATTCTTGAAATTGAAAATCAAGTCTACAATACGTTTTTACAAATTCGCAGCTAATCTAAAGTTAAAACTATAAAACTAACTACATGATCAACATTTCACAGCACTTCCAACCACAATAGAGAGACAGAGAGAGAGAGAGAGGAGGAGGATGAGGAGGAGGAGGAGGAATTGCTTATAAGGTAGCTAAGTAACATAAGAATACTGATGAAAGTAGGGTTATAAGGTATGATTTGCCACTTAGAAGTTAAAATTTAAATAAAAAATATTTTGTGTTAAAAGTTATTACTATGATATATATTTAGTTCATAGTTTATAACCATAATTTAATTATTGAAACCACAGCCATGAATTTTATGTTATTATACTTTTATAAACCATAACCATTTTCAAAAATTATAAAGCAAACCATAGTTTTTCAAATTATGATTTGGTTTAGTTATAGTTTAGACCATATCATAAACACCCATACTGAAATGCCCTAGAATTTTTATTTTAGAAAATATAATTAAATGAGGTTTTACAAAGAAATTAATTAAATTATTGTTCTATTTGGAATGGAAAAGATTTAATTAGGGCAAATTAATAGTATTTTGCAAATATTTGTATAAAGGGAAAAATTGGGCTTTTTGCTAATTAAAAACGAATTTAAGAGAAATAATTTTTTAAGCCCTAAATTGGTCTAAAAAGAAATTTAATATTATTTTTATTAAATATTTTATCCTAATTATCCAAAATATTCTAACTAATTTATTTACCCCAAACCACCACAATTTCCTTTTTCCTTTTCCCTTTTCCCTTTTTCTTTCCTTCCTTTTTATTTTCTTTTTCTTCCCTCCCCCCATTTGGGCCTAGCGCGGCCCACTCTCCTCCCTTCCTTTTCTTCTCCTGTTGTGGCCCATGCTCGTCTGCTTCTTTCTTCCCCAAAGCGCGGCATTTAATTTAAACGCCCTTAACCTACGCCCGACCGCCCGATCTACCTCCCTTTCTTTTCTTTTCTTTTTCTTAGAACCACGGGCCCAACCACCTTTCTTCCTCCTCCTTCATTCCTCTTCCCCGACGCCATAACTGCAACCTCCCCACCTCCCCCAAAAATGGTGTCGCCGACCACACATGTCATGATCGGCCTTTCTCCCACCCATTCTCTTCCTCTCGACGCACACTTCAATTTGAATTACCCCACTCTCCTTTTCTTCCCCATGTTTGCCCTCATTTCCCTCGTGAAGGTCAGGCAGAAATTTAAATTTGTGCCGCCCAATCAACGGCATAACCACCCCATTTTCCCACCGATTTTTACCTTCTGGTAACCTCCAGCACTCGAGCCTACCCTCCACCACTATAAACACCCCTCATTTGGCCTGAAATCGAGCTTTCTTTTCCATGAAACTCTAAGTATAAGTCTGTGTGCCACCGCCACTTTAAACGCACCGTCCTCCACCGTTAGCCAACCTCGCCGCCTCTTCTTCCTCCCAAACTTTTCCCTGCAACGCCCTCTAATTAATTAAACCATTCTCATCCTTCGATTCTTCTCGCACGGGTCTCCATAACCGTGCAAAGTTTGTTACTCATCTAGCCAGAATTTTTGCCCCGAAACCTTAAACCACCGCCCACCACCACATCCGCCACTTCTGCCACCCTATAAACCACTCAAAATCTCCTACTAATTCTCCTCCACTGACCCATAAACTTATTTTATTTTTCTCCTTCCCCCTTCCCTCTTTTTCTTCATTTTCACCCCTCTTAGATCATCTTTCCGGCCACCTCCGGGCACCACCACCGGTGCCACCCATCCTCTCCAACTCAAGGTGAAACCCTAGACCTTTTCAACACTTCCTTTCGATTTATTGAGAATTATACTGCTTTTATCCTAATTTTTAATGTTAATTTGATTTTAATCATTATTATTATTATTATCAACTTTAATCTAATTGTTAAATCTTTTTGACATGTTTGAGAGTATTATTGAGTTAGATAAATTATTATTCTCGAATTTTTGTTATTTACTATAATTATTACATGTTTACTAATAATAATAATAATATTATTATTATTATTATTATTAGTGTAATTATTTATTTAATATTGTAATTATTTTAGGAGGGGTAGAAACCTAAACTTTTAATTAAGCCTCACACCTTTGCTTTTTATTACTATTATTAACATTTTTAACATTATTACTGATTATATTATATTATTATTATCTATACTAACTTTTATATTATAAGTATATATATAATATTAATATCATTATTACATTTTCAAATAGTATTATTATTAAATGGGGTGGTTTCAAAAGCCAACTTGTAATTTTAAGATTTATGGTATTATTAATATTAATATTCTACTAATAAGAGTATTATTAATAATGTTTTACTTTTATTATTATTATTATTATTATTACTATTACTATTACTAATACTATTTTGGTGAAGGGTAGAAACCCTTATATCACCACCCTTTTCGAATGAAAATAGTAATGTAGTTGTATATTTAAGTAATATTTTGTATATTTAATTACTGTGTAATATTGTTTTAATTAAAAACCAAATCTTAGAACAAGTTAGAGAATAATAAAATTTTATAAGGGAGCCTAATTCTAGTATACTTTTATATAATAGGTGAACCCAGTCAAATCCCTCAAGTGGAATAGGAGCATGCACCAAGACCGGTGTCGTTTTAGGTAAGGGTGTTACTAAGGCCATTTGTGTGTTTATATGCATTATGTGCTTCATATGCCATGTATTCTATGTTTATCATTATTAATTATTTCGTATGTGGTATAAAGTGGAGTTGAATTATGTTGGTATGAATAAATCATGGCATGAGGATTATGTGTATGTTTATGTTATTATTATTATATGATGTGGCCTCAAGACATGCATATTAGGGTTGTAAAATAATGATGGGGAGTGAAACAATGTGGTGTTAGGGTCTTGCATGAAATGACATAGTGTTAGGGTTTGCATGGAAGCATGTCTACTTGGAGTTAGGGTTGCTTATGAATTAATGTTTGCATGGAAGTGTGATATACATAGAGCTAGGGTTTGCATATGAATTAGGGTTGCATGGAAGTGTGGACTACGTGAAGCTAGGGTTTGCATGTGGATTAAGGTTGTATGGAAGTATGTCTACGTGGAGTTAGGATTTGCATGGGAGCTAGGGTTTGCATAGAAGTGTGGTACGTGGAGTTAGGGTTTATATGGGAGCTAGGGTTGCATGGAAGTGTGGCTTACGATGAGTTAGGGTTTGCATGGAAGTGTGGTACGTGAAGTTAGGGTTTGCATGGGAGCTAGGGTTGCATGGAAGTGTGGCTTACGATGAGTTAGGGTTTGCATGGGAGCTAGGATTGCATGGAGTTAGTCATGCATGTTTGGGCAAATGTTTGTGAGTGGAAAATGTTGTGATTAAAATACTTAAGATATTAATCTTTTAAAGTGGAAGATTATTGAGCCAGGTCCAGACCAATCCACAGGTCAGGAATAGTGGTTAGGGTTTTACCCTATATGCTACATGAGGTCCTATATGTGACCGGCCCACCGGCAAAAATAGTGGGGTAACTCGAGCTCAATAAGCACAAATCAGAATTTACTAAGTTTTAAAAGATATAAATTACTTACAGTGGAACACCATATGAGCAGGAACCAGACCGATCCACCGGTTAGGAATAGTGGTGTGGACTATTGTCCCGCAAGTGACCGATCCACCGGCGAAAAATAGTGGTGTGGACTATTGTCCCGCAAGTGACCGATCCACCGGTGAAAAATAGTGGTGTGGACTATTGTCCCGTAAGTGACCGGCCCACCGGCTAAAATAGTGGGGTGTTCCTGTACTTGCATGGAATTGATAAAAGGCATGGTGTGTATCGACTTCGAATAAAAGAAAGACTAAATAATTAACCCGGACCTCTTTGGGCCTTATGTGTGGATTTGTTGATTATAAGTTATGGATTTCACCTTATACTTTTATAGATCATATGTGTGGGTTTGCAGTTGTATGTTGATAATTACCCTGCATGATTTAATGTGTTATATGCCGACCTTAGTACTCGGTTACCTTACTCAGTACGTATCGTACTGATCACCCGTTTCATGGGTGCTGCTCATTCCACGAGCAAAAGGCCCGTCTGATCTATTGCAGGTAGGAGACACCTATTTTGATGTTATCGATGTCTACGGGACATCAGGAGGGGCAGAGTGATAGCTGGGCTGGATCGATTTCTAGAGAGACGTGGCCGTTTTCCTTTTTAATTTATGACCCATGTTATTTTTATTATGTTTGAGTTGCAGAAATAATTTTATTAATGTTGTTAGTTATTATCTGGAAAATAATAGCTGGTATTTCGAATTATGTAAGACTTGCGCGTACTCTGATTTTGTTTTTATAAATTTGGATTTTATGGTATTACTAATAGTGTTTTCTTAGCCTTAGCACTTGGTAGCAGAATGGTAGGAGTGAACCGGTCTGGTACTAAGTGTGGCGGTAACATCCCTAGAAATTTATGGTTTTAATTTATGAGTATTGCTTTTAAAAAAAATTGTAAATTTGGGGGTGTTACACATACCAACACACATAAGATCAACAATCATGTTCCTTATCTCTTATGTTATTCTACTTGTCACCTTCAATTGTCATTGTTCTACTTTCATCTTGTTATTTTAAATATCCCAAGTTTAAACTATCATTGCTTTATAGTTTTCACATTGGTTAGTTTCATCATCTAGATAGCTAGCCAAGTGTGCACTAGTTCAAGCCCTTATCACCGTCCTATGAGAAATTGGATCATATCATGTGATTTATACACTGTTTATTTAATTGGTTAAGATGTTGTAATGATTGGTTAATATCAGGTTATGCTTGAGGTTTTAGATTTGTATGTGATGTGTAAATTTGGGGTCAAAATTTTGTATGTACACGATAATATATACCGTGCAACTAGTTATATAGTGAGTATGGTGTAACCGACTTCACCTCGTCATCTTTTTATCTAGATTTTTTAAAATTAATTTATCATTAATTTAAATGTTAAAAATAAAAAAATTATATCATAATATTTTTCTATTAATAGAGTTCCATATTATCATGTTGATATACTTCCAACAAAAAATGGTAAAAAATAAGTATAGCAATAGTAAAACATAAGTATGATGAAAGATCATCATACACAATTGGTTAATAATCATTAGACAATGAAAGTTATCACACACAGTGGTAAAAGATCATCATATACAATGTGAAAGATCATCGTATAGTGAAAATATTACATATGGTGATGAAATATCATACATGACTGTGAAATATCATTATATGATTAAAAGATCATCACACTACCAATTCAATAAAAGACCACCATACACAAGAGTGAAAGGTCATCACCCATAGTAGTGAAATATCATCAAACATAATGTTGAATGATTATCGTGAACCATTGTTGAATAATCATCACACACAATGGTAAAGGATTGTCATGTAATTTTTTTTAACTTGAATAGAAATTTAGCACATAATGATGAAAAATATGTAATAGTAAAAGATATGTACACATTATTATTTTTAAGTTATAAGTATTTCAATGTGGGTGTATATCTATGGTAAAAAAAAAGTAATAGCGCCTCATTTTATAACCTTTAAAAATAAGTTTGTTATATGTTAAATAATATTTGAAGATTCATTGATACTTTAGATTTAAGATCGATTCATACTAAGTGAGATTTGTATCCCATCAATACTAGTAGACCAGTACAAGAGAACTAGTTGCCGGTTTACCTTGAATATTAGATTCTAGCTCTATTTTGCTTCGAATATTCTCCAAAGTTTATGGAATTTTATACTTTAAATGTCTTTTGTTAATAAATATTTTTAGAGTTTGTGATAATTTTTTCTAGATTATAAAATCATGATTCCATTATATAAGCTACTTTACAATATATTTTCCACCCACCTATTAACTTTCCCTCTTCTCTCACCTCTTATTTACTGGCTTAAGTACCAAGGTGCATTGGCTAATTGATGTCCTTGTATGAGCTCCTTCTATCCTTTCTTTCACTATAATCATGGATTATCTGACATTTAAGTTTTACACCCCACCACCACTCCTTGTAGCCAACTCTCCCTCTCTATTCTCTTATGGTTTTTGACATTAAGGCTCGAGGAACTGGTTGCTTTTGGCTTTTGTGCCTTTAAAAGTCACATTACTTCACTTAGTCTTTTGCCAAAATTTTCTAAGTGTTAATTTTTCTCTATTTCCATTCTCTTATCCTCCTAACTAAAATTTTTTATTTTCTTATTCTTCACTTTGGTTATCTACTTCACTACTTCAACCTTATTATTTATCATTATTCTAATTATTTCTTGTTTTCCTTCAATGAGGGTGGATTATATTTATCCTTGTTTTTTCTTTTTAGCTCACTTTAATTTTTTTAACCTTTTTTGGTTTAGGAAATTATGAATAGGAAAAAGTTTAAATTACCTTTTTTTAAAGGTGAATAAGGAGCCAAGTCACTGAACCTCGAAGCTAGGTTGCTCTAAATTATTGATTTTAGCTAGCTTGGACTATAAGTAGATCAACTCTCACTCTTTAATGTGATGTTTGTGTTGTATGATGACATGATAACTTTCGTTTCAATGTGTGTCGAAGCTTGATGTTGTTTTGAATATTTGTGAGCATTATAATATTTTCTAGCAAATGAGTATATGAAAACATGTAATGCGTATGTTTAAGTGTCAGGATGAGTTTATGTAAGCATGAATATGTTAATCATGGAAATATTTTGCGTAACTTATGTATGTGTCATGGCGTCTTGAGCTAAAATAAGATTATATAGGTTTTTCATCTTATAAGTCTTTCATTTAGTCATAAAATATTTGCATGAAATTGGATATACTATATGTTATTCAGGCAAGATAAGCATCTGAGGTCATTTTGAACCCTTTGATAATAATGAAGAAATTGAGGCATGATCGATGTTGTTGATTGGTTCATAAAGCATGAAATATATGATAAGAATTTTAATTATTTATGCATCCATGCAATGTGCATGACTGAATTCATATACATACATTATAACACCCAAAAAATTATTAGTGAAAATATTTATTTTTAGTTGAAGCTTACCAACAATATAAATGAGTGCTACCGTTGTACTCATCATAAGTCTAGCCTACCATAGTATCCTTATATAAAATATAAGGTAAAACAAATAAAAACTTAAAACATGGTCGAGATAGATTTCATAAATTTAAACAAGTGTTCGAAAGATTACTTCAAGTAAAATATTCAAAATATATAAAGGGATACACTAGAACTAAATGTCCCAAAAGGTATCCAAGTCAAAGCCAAGATTTGGATAATATGACTCTATGTTCCTAAACCCTAAGAATGATAAGATCAATCCTCCCCAAGCAAGACCTTATAAGCAGCAAAATCGTTTAAGGGATCCTTAGTGACCTACACAAAAATACCTAGGTATTGAGCCTTTAACCCTTAGCATTAAATTGTTGAATTAGGTATGATTGATTGTTATGGTTCTCTGTGATCCAATGTACAAGGTTGATGTATTCGATCGTTATATATCGATGATGATTAATGATAATTGGACTACTGAAAGTATGTTCTTATGTCGATTTTGATACGATGGATAGATGGTGAAACGTTATCAAGTGATTTGATAACCCTTCATTAAATGTTTGAGTGGTGGATGTTGTATCGTACCAAAGTGTTGATTTAAAATAATGACATTGTGGAATTGGTATGCATATTCTAAAAATTGTTAGTATTTCAAGTGACAAGTGAAAGAAACAATTTAAGATGATTCATGTCAACTACAAGTTAGCTAGTGGTTTCAATCCATCTTAGGTTGTGGCAAATAACTAAAGTAGGTTAGTTGGTGGTTATATTCCACTTTGTGTAGCCCGAGGCTTTCCTTTGAGGTTCTGGATGTATTCCCTGTGATTTCATATGGTGTTGTGTCAATAGCGTGTCAACTAATCCCCTTTATACTCTATAAGTTACTTACAAACCCTGTGGAGGATATCAATACTTTAAGTTAGGATGCCCTAAGCTGTTTCATGGTTGTCATAGCCAGTAGTGATATATGCGTTGTAGTTTCCTTAGCCGGTGAGCTTTAGATGTGGTTTCCTAACCACTAAGATTAGGTTGTGTGTTATTTGACCACCGTGTGTTGAAATCTAGTAATAGCATATGTTTGGAAGTGGATAAGTGAATCTTATATCATGGTTAATATAAAAAATAAGTGGAATAAGTTAATTATGATATCATGTACACAAAAATGAGTAACATGTGAAATTGAAATGCGTGATAACATAAATAAGGAACTTAATAACCAATGGACCTCGTATGAGTGCGTGGATTCTATTATCTAAGTATCCAGTATCATATTCTTTGTATTCCACATTATTCTAAGTGTTCCACATCATTCCAAGTGTGTTTCATGAAAATAAATGAATAGTAGAAATCATAATAAATATTATGAATAGTGTGAATAGTTATATACAAGTGAACATAACCATGTTTTCTTATAAGCACGTGTCCTCTTATTCTTATATCATATCATGTTTTCAGTGAACTCATGATCTTATGCCCTTTGGTATACCTCCTATAATATTACACTGTCACCCCCCCAAAATCACACTTGAAAATTTTCATTTAATTAAAACCATACACAAGGACTAGGGGGTGCTACTGTCATGATCAGCACAAGTCTAGCCCCCAGCTAGTCTTGCACCAAAGATATAAATGAGTGAATTAAAATAATTTCACAAGACATCAAACGAATTAAGATATAAAACCATAGAAATCCCAAAGATTCAAAAATAAAGAGAAAATTAGAATGCGTGAATTAAAGAGTCATTATAGAATTGAAAACAATGATAGCATCAAGCCCCCGAAGGGAAAGAACAATACAACAGAGATGTAGAATAAAATTGGAAAAAGGAGAGTCCAGAGGACACTCGCTCTAGGGCCCCATGACAAGTCCAATAGGTCATCACTCAGCCCCATCTGACGCATTGAGTGCATCGTAGGCATCGAGTACGACATCTCCTACTTGCACCAACTCAAAAGGGACATCTCATTGTGGGAATGAGAAGTACCCATGAAAACGGTGCTCAGTACGCTACGTACTGAGCAAGGCAATCATATAGATAAGGCCATGCAAGAACAATAGACAAGTAAGGCATACAATGCATAATTCATATTCATATCATCAATACAAACATATGCCATTGTTTACGTCTTACCCGTTTCCTATATTAATTTCGCATGATTACGGGGACCCACTGTTATAGTAGGTGGACCGAAAACAATCCATAGGGCAAAACGTACCTAACTATTATTATAGCTGGTGGACGGAATATCACTCCACAGGGTAGAACGCACCTGATCACTATTATAGCCGGTGGACTAGGAATTGCCCTCACTAACCCCAGCTCACGTAATGTTCCACTGTAAGTAGTTAGTATATTCCTTGATTTAATTCTGTATAAGGTTTGGCTCATCGAGCTCGAGACCCCTACTATTATAGCCGGTAGACCAAAAATATTTCACAAGGTAAAACGCTCCCGACCACTATTATAGCCCGTTGACCGAATATCACTCCACATGGTAGTACACACCTAACAACTATTATAATCGTTAAATTGAAAATTATCCTCACCGGGCCCATCTCGATAATCTTTTACTTTAAGTGAAATATCCCAAAACTATACTTTAGAGAAGTATGGTAAATTAAGGATTTATTAGGAAAATTAATTAAATAAATTATTTTATTAAAATAAAAGGGACTAATTAAGGCAAAATCAAGAGGAAATTTATAAATAATTTAATTGGAGAAAATTAGAGTGTTTTGCTAATTAAAATGAAATTTAGAAAAAATCTTTCAAAAATTCTAAATTAGCCTAAAAAGAGAATTCAATTATTATTTTATTAAAATATTATTATTTTTAAGTACCGCAAAATACCAAAAAAATTTAAATACCCCCAACTCACCTACTTTTCTCTTTTTCCTTTTTTCCCTCTCTTTCTTTTATTTTCTTTCCTTCCTCTCCTTTCTCTTTTTCTTTCTTCTCTTTCCCTTCCCTGACCTGGGTTAGCCCACCCTTGAGGCCCAAACCCTCTCCCCTCTTCCTTCCTCCTACGCGGCCCAAAGTCGCCTCCCTTTCTCCTCCCTCGCAACCCAGTTCGGATCCCTCCCTTTTCTTTCTTTCTTTTCCCCTAGACCGTCCGATCCTCCCGCACCCCCTTATTTCTTTCCCTTCTCCCCCAACCCTCTCTCTCCCTGACACCTACCCCCTCCATTTCCTTGCGTAAGCACACGACCTATGCGCCGCTACATGCTGGCCTACCACCCCTATCCTCTTCCTTGTCACTCCCTCTCTCTCCTCCACCCAATCACGACCTCTCTCTATCCTTACGCATGCCTCTCTCCCCATTAATTTTTCCCTTCCTGATCTATCATACCTACAAAAATGGTAGGCCTTCTTCGACCATTGGGCTGTCGGCCACTGGCCTACACACGTGTCGCCGACCTTCCCTCTTCCCCCTCTGTTATTCCCTATCATCCATGGCCTATAAATACCCTTTATCCACCCCCATTTAATCTTTTTCTCTCAACCCAAAAATCTACACCCTCATGCGCCGCCACTTATTCAGCCGCCTGTTGCGTTGCCGCCGTACAGCACCGCGGCCCAAACCACACCCAAACTACTCCCTGCACTATCTTCCACCGAGCTACATCCCTCACCACCCTCAATACTCCCTGTACAAGCCACCTTGGCAATGTAAAGTTGGTCATTCGACCAACCTTAACCCAGCCATCGCCGCCTTTGCGCCGCCGTCCATTGCCACTCCCGCCATAACCACCACTCCCTCTACCCTCTAAAATCACCAACAGAACCTCCCCTACCTTCTCCTACCTTCATTTTCCCCTACCTCCCTCTCCTCCTCCCTTCCTCCCTCTCCACCACTCACAGCCACCACACCGCCGCTGCCTTTAGCTGCGCCACCACCACCAATCCAACCCTCTCCACTTAGGCATCATCCACCACCTTTAATCCCTCTCTCCTATCCTAAACCACCTAACTTTCTACCTTTTTCCCCCTTTTCCCACCTCTGCCGCCAGTCACCACCAACCCTAGGTGGTACCCTAACCCTTAAAACCCTAGTTGTGATATCTTTATCTCTTTTATTTATATTATGACATTATCCTTATTATTATTATTAAATTATTATTATTGTTATTATATCATTATTATTATTATTATTGTTTTTCGTTAGTATTATTAAATACAACTTCAAAAATGTTAATACTGCTATTATTATTAATGCTAACTTGGTAATAGTATTACTATTACTATTATTGTAAAAATATCCGAACCCTTATATTTTCATTATTTTGAATATTATTATTATCCTTAGCAATTTTAGTATTTTTTTAATATTATTATTTTTATCACTAACCCTACTATTAGCCCTAACTTTAATAATACTAGGGTTTCTATTACTATGAGTATTAGTATTACTATCATTATTAATATCACTATTTTTGCTACAAATAGTATTAGTATTATTACCAAAAGAAATAAAGCTATTAACTTTAATAATATAAATATGGCTATAAATATCAACATAAACCTATTTTGACTAGTAATACCCTAGTAGGCTAACTTGAAAAGAAAACCCCTATTTTTACTTGTAAAGTTTCTTATAATAATAGTAACCCTAATATTAGAATAAAGTAGGAAATAATAGTATTTTTGGTAAGAGGGAAAGTAATCCTTAGTTTTTTCCTCTTATAGGTGAGCCTAGTTAAAACCTTAAGGAGGCGTAGGAGCGTGCTTCAAGACCGGTGTCGTATTAGGTAAGGATGTAGCTAAGGTCCTATATGTATTATGTGGCCTATATGTCATGTATCATAATATGCTATGTATCTTATGATTATCATTATAACTATTTTATGTGTAGCGCAACTTGGAGTTGAGGTATGCTCATGTGTTTTCTTATAGCATGTGTATAATATGTATATGTTGTGATGCGATGATGATGATGATGATGTGTTATTATATGTAATGATCATGTATGATGATGCATAGGACATGCATGCTAGGATATTTAATGTAATGATAAAGGGTGAAAGGATTAAAAAGAAAAATGGGGAAATGAGTGGACTAAGGGAAAGTAAGTTGACCAAGAGGAAGTAAGTTGACCAAGGGAAAGTGAGTTGACCAAGGGACATTAGGATTGACCTAAATATCTCATTATCCATGAGAGGGAAAATAAAAGGAGACTATGCATAAAATAAAAGAGTGGGTGAACTTTGCATGGGAATTCTAGGGCTTGCATGGGAGAGTCTAGGGTCTGCATGAGAATTTTAGGGTTTTGCATGAAAACTTTGAGGGTTTGCATGGGTTGGATAGAGTTTATATGGGGATGATCTTTACGTATGAAAAGTTTCCTTGGGATGTAAGGAAGGTAAGGGAAGAGTTGTTCCGGTGTTTGGAGGCTTTGGGTAAAAAATAGTATGCGTGTTAGTATAAGGGTGCACAGGAGATCTGGCTAGGGTTTGGGAGGAAAACCCTAATTTAATATGGTGGTGAAAGTAAAAATAATTGAGGATGAGTGGAGTATGAGATGAGGGTGAAGGAATGTCATGTGTAGGGTGAGAATGGGTATCATGGGAAAGTAAGAGTGGAAGGTGAGAAATGGAGGGGTGGCAGGTGGAAAGAAGGATGCTAGGGTTTGGTGTGGCCACCTAGGATTTCGTGGTCACATATATATTTGGGAGAGTAAAGTAAAATGATGACGGTTGAATCTAAGGGATGTAAAGTATGGGGTGTTAAACAACCTCAGTTGTGGGAGGCAGAGAAGGATAGGCCACATATGCCCACATTAGGGTTTCTAGAGAAAACCCTAGGGTAAGGTAGTGAGTGGACTTGAAGACGTAAGGTAGTGGGCCTTGACCCACATACTTGGGAGTTGGGCCTCCAGTGCGAGTAAGTGGAATAAGGAAAGGATGTTGGGACGTGCCAGGAGGTGTAGAAGTATCAAGATATGGGACGGGCCCTCTTGGGAGGATAAGTGTAGATAGAGTTGGTCATGCATGTCTAGGGTAAAACTTGTTGAATAAGACACGGTAAGACACTAATCATTTAAAGTGGAAAGTTATTGAGTCAAGCCCAGACCGATCCACCGGCATAATAGTGGCTAGGTGTCGAGGTGCCCTAGAGATTGATCCACTGGCATATAATAGTGGTCAGGTGCATTTTGCCCTGTGTGTGACCGATCCATCGACTATAGTAGTGGGAGATCCCGAGCTCAATAAACCAAATCCTAAGTTTGATAAAAATATATAAAATACACTAAGTACTTACAGTGGAATATCATAAGAGTCGGGGCCAGATTGGTCCACCTGGGAATAATAGTATTCAGGAGCATCTTGCCCTAGAGATCGATCTACTGACATATAATAGTGGTTATGTGTGTTCTACACTGTACGTTTCTGATCCACCGACTATAATAGTGGGGTTCCCATACTCGCATGGAATGATAAAGAGCATGGTGTAAAATTAGTATTAATCAGAGAATAAATAATTAGTTTATTGGACTATAACTTGGCATTTATCTATCTGTAATTAGTGTATGTTGTTATGTGATCATGCTTGCATTATATGCCTTTGTGTGTTGGTCTTAGTTGCATGGTTATCTTGCTCAGTACATAGCGTATTGACCACCCGTTTCATGGATACTGCTCATTCCCACGATTAGAAGGCTCATCTGAGTTTGTGTAGATTGGTGATGCTGTTTTTGATACATTCAATGCTTACGGGGCATTGGGTGGGGCCAAGTATTGAGCATGGACTTGGTCTGGGATCGAGAGCAAAGTGGATAGATTTACTTCCTATGTTCTCTTATTTTATATCTGTTTATTCAGACTCGTTTTATCATAATGTAGCTTTATTTTCCTTTGAGTAATTTTACTCATGTACCTCTAGATTGTAAACCCTTTTCGCGTACTCTGATTTTTATCTTATGAATGTTTCAATACTTTTATGAAGCCTTGCTTTGAGTTTGAATTATGATAGCTATTAATTCATCTTTAGCCTTAGAGTTAGTACGAGACTGGTAGGGGGTTGAGCTTATACTGATCACGACAGTAATACCCCTAAAATTCACAAGTTTTGATTTGCTTGCTTCTGTAAAATTCTTTACTAAAACGAAATTTTTCAGTAGTGGATTTTGGGGTGTTACATTAAATGTTTACTATTTTACTTATATCTTATTCCACACACAAACCAGACTTGACATGCATAACCCACTAGACTTCCCATGCTTGCCCCTTTATTCCCCGTTCTCCCAAAAAGCTACGTCCCATATCTTGGGACCTTTACACCATATGACTCTGAGACTTCTTCCCCACCTTTTCCACTTACCATGAGAAACCCAAGCTCTTCTACACATGGTTCAAGGCCCACTCTCCATAAATCTATTTTGACTCCTCATCACCCGCTAGGGTTTCCCTCTGAAACCCTAATTTGGCTTATGTGGCCTCACTTTTCCCCATCCTACAACACCCATACTCCTCTTTGCTACTAAAACCACCACTCCTCTCAAACCACACCCAACATCACAACTTCACTACCCATATTCCATATGTGACCATAAAAACCCTAATTTTCTCCCTAAACACTAGTACTTATCCTTTCTTTTATATCATTCCCTCAACACCCCAACATCTTTTTCCACTTGGTTTACTTCCCCTCCATGTGACACCCCTTTCATTCTTATTTCCCACTCTAACCATTAACATTAGTTTTTCCTTCATTGCACACTTCTCTCACTCGGGGTTTCCACCTAAACCCTAACCAAGTCCCTTATGCACCCTCATACCAACCTACGTACTATTTTTCACATATGGACTCCAATCACTCCAACAACCATTCATTTACCTTACTTAACCCTCATGTCAGCTTTACCCACGTAAAGGTCATCCTCATACAAAGACTAAAAATCCCATGTAACCTTACACTCCCAGTGTATATTTTAGTTCATCCTCTTAATTTGTCCACGTTATTCATTTATTTGTCCATCCATAAGTCATGAGATTTTTAGGTAATTCTTACTACCCTATAGTCATCTCACTTCCCTTACTCCTTTTATCTTTTTACAACCACATCACACTGCTTAAAGCCTCCTATCATGCATGTCATTAAGGGCAATATTACATAAGCACATTACAAGCATGAACGAAGGTAGTATGGAGCACATGGGGTCACTTGACCCCCGGTAAATTTAATAATTTATATTTTATAATATATGTAGATATAAAATTTAATAATTTATGCTTTATAATATATATAAATATATCATAAATATTTAATTTTGTGTATTTTGTTAGAATTTGTTGGAATTTGGCCATTTTGATCCATGTTCGACTTCTATCCATTTAATTTTTTCCTTTTTTGATCTATAGATTTTCAAGCTTATTCTATTTTTAATTAATTATTATATTATATAATTTCTTTTCCTATTTATTTTTTATTTAATGCGTTACTGGATTACTAATACGTGGCTTTGAGGGACATATGTTACAAAATTCTTCTTTACATTTTTTTAGTATACCATATAAAATTTCATTTCTTTTGTTATTTTACTACTAGAAATTAAGGGTATATCGTACACTTTAATATATATTTTTCTTGTGATTTATATACACATACTAATTAGTGTAATGAGATTATAATTTAATATGTCTTTATTAATAATGTAATTGTTGTTGCTATTTTAAAAATAAATAAATAATTTTTTTTAGAGACAGTTGTATATATTATTATTATCATCATTATTATTATTATTATTATTATTATTATACATAATACTAAATATATAGTTTAATTAATTATATTTTTTAGGGATATGCATAAATATTTAAATATTTTTTAAATTAGTATTAATTTAAAATATATGATCAATATTTATATTATTTGATATTATTAATTATAATTATTTTTTATACCAATAGTTTATACATACATATATAGATCTAGTAAGACCCCATTAAATTATAATCATCGCTTCGTCCCTGATTACAAGTACAAGTAACAATACATACAACTTACCTTAGCTCTATGCTTAGCAAGTTGCGCTACAAGGAATAGTCCATATCCATATAAAGTACACACATAGAACCAACACACATAAACATATGATAAACATTATTATGCCCTAACCATATCCTTACATAAAATGACATCGGGCTTGGAGCATGCTCCTGCGCCTCCTTAGGGGTCGAACTTAGCTCACCTATAAGAGGAAAACACTAGAGTTAACTTCCCTTTTATTATTTTCATTATCTCCTACTTTACCTTTAGTATGAACTAGTGTCAGTGATGATGATGATGATGACGGTAGCTTTAGTAGTAATAATAAGGGTATTATCCTTAAAGTGATTAATAATACTATTAGGGGTAATATTAGCCAAAATAGGGTTAGGTGGTCATTATAGTCATGGCAGAATATTAGTGATAATAATAATAATAATTTTAATAATAATAATAATAAATAATAATAGCTATATTAGTAGTAATAGTAATCATAATAAGGCTAAAATAATAATTATGCCTAAATAATCCATACTTAAGAAATATCAGGAGTTAGGGCACAACCTAGTGAAGGTGGCAGCTAGGAGGCGATGACGGGGCTGATGGGAGTGGTGGTTTTGGGGAAGGTGGGTCTTTTAGGACTAGAAGAAATAGAGAGAGAGAGAGAGAGCGAGGTGGTGGTTGTGGGATGGTAGACACTCTGGACTGGGAGGGTTGTAGTAGTGGTGGCGGCGCAATAGGGTGGCAGCGTATGTGGTGGCCGAGGGTGGTGGAGAATAAGGGAGGAGGAAGGAGAGGAGAAAGGGAAAAGGAAAGGTAGGGGAAGGTGGAGGAGGTTAGCTGGGTCGAGTGGGTAGCAGGAGGGGTGGTGATTGTGGCAGAAGGGGCGACACATGGTCGCGAGAAGGGCGTTGATGAGGTGCAAAGGGCAGCTCAAGCTGCCAACTTTACACGATTGGGGTGGTTTGTGTATGATGATTATAGGGTGACGAGTGGCTTGGTTTGGTGGAGGATGATACAGGGAAGGGATTGGGTGGTGTTTCGGGCGGTGGTGTTGCACGATGGTAAAAATGGTTGGATTTTCTGGGCAGAGCAAAGGAGGGGAAGATGGGGGACGGTATGGGGTATTTATAGGCTGATGGAAGGAGAATAAAACAAAGGGGGAAGAAGATAAGGGGACGGGGGTGACAGGATCTTGCCAGTCGATGGTGGTCAGCCAGTACGAGCCTGCAAAGTTGCAGGGTGCATGCGACGAGTGGGGGAAATGAAGGGAAGGGGAGCACGCGATGGAGGCAAGTGAAAGGGGTTTGGCTTGAATTGGAAAGGAAAGGGACAGAGGAGAGAGTGGGAGCAGGTCGGGGCAGTAAGGTGGTAGGGTAGGTTAGCCAATAGCAGTTTTGCAGGCTCGACCTACAGCGCGAGGGAGGGAGAAAGGAGGAGGAGGAAGAAGAAGGGGCAAGGTTGGGCGGTAGGGGGAAAATAAAGGATAATTAGGCGGGTGAGGGAGAGAAAAAAGAAGAAGAAGGGAGCGGGCTGGGCTCTACGTGGGGAAGGAGAGGAAGAGAGGGGTTAGGCCACACGATGAGGCTCAACCAGGGGAAGAAGAGAAAAAGAAAAAGGAGAAAAAGAAAGAAAGAAAAAGGAAAAAGGGAGGAAAAGGGGTAAAGAAAAAAAAAGGAAAGGAAAATAGGGTATTTTTGATTTTTTGGATATTTGAAAATAATAGAAATTAGTAAAATAATAATTAAATTCTTTTTTATATTAATTTAGAAAATTTTGGGTAAATCTTCCTAAATTATATTTTAATTAGAAAAAATTTATCTAATCTTCCCTAATTAAGTTCTTTATTATTTCCCTCTCTTCTTGTCTTAATTACTCCCATTATTTCATTATAATAATATATTTAAATAATATCACCAATAATCCCTATTTTATCATATTTTCCTAAATAAGGGTTTTAGGGTATTACATAATTATCTATGATTGTGTTTTATTTGTTATATCTTCACTAAAGGAATAAGAGAAAAATATCGTCGATTAAAATTGTCAGCAATAAGGGAATTTTAGTTAATAATAACTAATACTGACAATAATTCATCAATATTAAATCGTTTCTATAAGTGGGTTAGCAATAAACTTATTTCTAACAAATTTCAAATCATTAGTCATTAATTCTTATATTAGTGATATGTTCGTCAAAAATAAGTATATTACTGACGGTTTCAAGAATGATTTTTTAACAATCTAAATTTGAAACTCTTGTTACCAAGGACATTTTTTCATATTTGAATTAAAAAAACTTATAACTAATGGTAATATCATTGGTAATTACCTTATTGTTGAAGATTTTTTTTAAAAGGAATTTTTTTTAATCCTATAACAAAATAATTTTTGGGAAATAATAATAATCAAAATATATTGTATACAATAAAAAATAATTAGAAATACTTAGTAAAGTAAATAATATTTTAAAGTCAAACATGATAAAAACAAAATTTATAATTCAAGCATAATATTATTAAAATTTCTAAACTAACATAAAACATAATAAAAATTTGTCGAGCTATTTGAATCGGAATCTGATGGCTAAGGCGGAAGACCTTGGGCCTATTTGACCATAAACTCTTTCCTATATCGCAATTCTTCAATATGAATATCATATGTTACTTGTTTTGGGCAAGACATTCATTAATTTCTTTTTGGCTTTGTTCTCCTTGGGATTTCCATTATTGATCTTCTTATGATTTGTATGCATTTGGCTCATGTGAAAGCATAATAACTTGAACCCTTCCCTATAAGAGTTTGCCTCGCACCTTTTATCTGCCCTGGACGCCTACCTTGGATTTCATCAATTATTGGTTATTCATTAAATTTTGGAGATATAGGATCATATGCTGTTACTAGACATATGTGACACACTTTCCTCCCGTTTCCTTAACATTATGTCATGTACATGTAAAAAAGAGAAGTTAGATGTATATTATAAACAATATTAACAATAATATAATTAATTATATATAGCTAACTTAAAAAATTATTTTTTGCTTAGGGAGTGAATCATTTGTTATTCTTAAAATGCATCCATCAATAGGTCATGACTCCAAGTGATTTCCTTTTATATCAGCCTATATAATTTTGGGAGAAAAATTGAATACACTACAATACAATTATGATGGAAAAAATAGAATCATAATCCTTGTGAAGGAATCCTAAAATAGTACAGATGTACGCTTTAGGTAAGTGATGTATCTTACCACCTATAAAATAGCACAACATTACAAACATTAATATCAAGACCCATTTTTAAGTATGAATTGATTGTATTTTATTTCTATTCAATTACTAATTAATCTTAAAGACCTTTAACACTTGATTATTTAATCTTTTATTTTTTTAACTTAAGTTATTATTACCCTCAACTGTACACTTCCTAGTTATAATTCTATGTTATGCATATTCTTGTTAAATTTAAATAATTATATTTTTATTTATTAATAATATCATTAATATATTAATTTTTAAAATTATTATAAAGTAGGTTTGGATAGTATTATTAAAATTTATTATTATAAAATTATATATGGATTAACTGCCATGTACAATTTTTTAATCTCTTAGGTCAATATACTATTTCTTAAAGGTTAATTGATGTAAAAATAATTCATACTAAATGAGCAAGTTTTTTTTCCTTTTATTTTCACTACTTTCCAAGGGAAATATATTTTTATTTTTTATTTTTGTATTTTTAGAGTACACAAACAATTTAGTTCAACTATTATTCAAGAATCTAATCATGTAAAATTAATTCAAGCACTAAGATTTTTTTACATCGTCTTTATTAATTACTCTCTAAGGCTAACGTTTATTTTTTTACCTAAAATAAATAATTATTACGGATTAATCATTTTTGGTCTAACTATGTAAAATTAATTATTCTGTATGTTCATTATTTTTTCTTTTTTATTTTTGTATTTTAAACCACATAAACATATTAGTTGTATAACTTTTTAAAGATCTAACAATATAACATTTATTAATATTAAACAAGTAATTTTTTCTTTTATCACATTAATTACTCTCTAATGTTAACATTTCTATTTGGTATCTAAACAATTTGATTGGTAGGGATTCATTTATTAATGATATATCTGTGTAAAATTAATTCACATTTAAAAAGCTTTTTGTTTTTATTTTATTTTCATCAATTACTCTAGTATAAGATTCAAGTTTTTTTTCATCTTTTTAAGCCGCACAATTATTTAACATCTTATTTTTTTAATTATCTATTTTTTTTTCAAACTCACATGTCTACTATTTTCCTTAATTACCATCTAAGTTCAATGCATTTATATTTTTTAAACTACATAAATATAAGCTTTCTAATTTTTTAAGAGTATAACTATATATAATTAATTAAAATTAATAAAGTAATTTTGTCTTTATCTTCATAATTACTTTCTAATGTTAATAACTTTATTTTTCATCTAAATATTTAATTATTATTGATTTATTAATAAACTACCTATGTAAAATTAATTCACATTAAAAGAGTTGATGAATTTTATTTTATTTTCATTAATTACTTTAGTATAAAGTTAAAGTTTATTTTTTAATATTTGTAAACTACAAAATCATTTATCATGCAATTTTTTTAATGGACTAACCAATAATTTCTTTCAAACTCATTTTTCTTTATTAACCAATTATTTTTATTAATTAATCTTTAATTAAATATATAATAATTATCCTTCTATTATTAAACTACGCAAATATCTTAGTTGTATAATTTCTTAAGTGTCTAACCTAAAATTTCTAAACTAAACATATATATATATATATAATTTTTACCTAAAATTTCTTACCTAAAATTAATTACTTTTTTTTGGCCAAAATGCTAGATGCATAAATTAATTATGAACAAATTTTGTTTAAAAGTTACTAATGGTCAAACAAACACCTATTAACTCATACTAAAAATTATCAAGGCATATATATTTAAATATATTAACATAGTTTGCTCGGATATATATTAATAGCAAAACTAAAACATCATTACCTTGACATGCTCGACTGCATAAAAACATACTATTTATTTAAGAGCTAAACTATCACATGCATACAAAACAAATCACAAATAGATAGTATTTTCTTTAATGTATTATGCTACTATTTATTATAACTTAGCACAGACATAATTGTAATAAAATAGAAAGACAATTCTATTAGCATGCATCTAACTCACAAAACAATAACCAACAATACAGATCAACCATAAATTACACAACAATGCAACAACACAACACAATAATCTAATTATTTAATTACACAACAATCAAATCAAAATAATCTAACAATTAACCCAAAAATTTACAACTAATAAATACTATAAAAAGAATAATGCAAATAATGGTCTTGGAAAAAAATGAAATTTTGGTGAATATTCTGATGATGATTCCAATAACAATAAGAGCTACGTCGAGGAACAACCTACCCATAAACACATGTATAGTTACTATATAGCAAAAAAAACACACTAAAATAAATAAATAAAAAACAAAAGAAAAACATAAAGAACAAAGAAAAATGAAGAGAAAGGTTGAAGAGGAGAACAAAAAGGAGGGGAGAGCTTGAAGGGGGCAAAAATGGAGGATCAGTCTTCAAGGAAGGGAATAGGCCAGTGGCATAGGAGAACGAGATAAAGGGATTAGGATGACCAGGGTTCAAGGTCGGTTTTATACTTGGGGCTTATTACTAATGAGAATTATTTTCAGTATTAAGGTTTTTTTTTTATCAAAACACATTTTTCAATTCACGTGTGAGGAATGACCAATTTAATGGAAGCCTATAATTGAAGATTATAGCCCATAAATAGTCAATATTACTAGCATAGTCATTTGTAACAAGGCCTAAATTATTAATTTGGAAATTTTGCACTGCTAGAATTTGTAGAAACAATATTTCTTAAGATTGACAATCTATATTGTTAGTAATATAAGTCCAAATATTCGATAATAAGGGAAGCAAAGTTTCCTCCATTACCATTGGAGATAATTTTTGACGTTCACCATTACATGTGACATAATCATCGGTATGAAGCTTAAATCATTAATACAGACAAACCTTTTATTTTAATTTAATTTTTGAAAGAAAATTTTGGCACAAACTTTTCGCATCAAATTATTGTTGATGATTATATCCCTCTATTTTTTTACTCACCCGTCGAGGATATTTTATTGTCTATAATAAAATCATTATAGTTACCCCATTTTGTCATAATGAATGTAATGCGAATCTATGTGAACATGTAATGCAAGTTCTCTTGTGATTTGTGATTTCTATGTTTTCCATGACATTCTCTTGTTATGTACATATTTCCACTACAATCACATGTTTTTATGTGAACTAATGTTTCCTTGTGTTTCTCGTGTTAACTGTGAATTCATGCATAGTTGGGATTGCGTGTTTTCTATAAGTTATACTTTCATCTTTGACTCTTTGGTCATGCTATTCTATTGATATTATTACTATGCATGTCTTGTTCTTCTTCGTTGCATGATATTATATAATAACATGTTATTTGCGTGTTTACCTATTATGCAAGGTATGCGATTCCACATGAGCATGTAATCGTAGTGTGCTTGGTGTTATTTACTCAGTATGATAGCGTACTAATACTAAGATTATTTAGTGTATATGTGCAAGTACCCTTACTTGATTTTTGTTGTGATTATTGGTTTGGGCTGAGAGATAGGCTAATAAGAGTGTAATCCCTCGAGAACTTCTTACTTGTCTTTGATTATGTATATTTTCAAGAAGATGTATTGTAATTTTATTTAGCTTTGTAACCAAAAATCCACATTTTTGTTGCTTTGTTAAGATTCTAAAATTTAGGTTTGATTTATGTGTTTTATATTGACTTTATCAACTATGATTTGATTCAATGAAACCATTCGCTTTTCATCTACCATTGGATAATTCATTATGAGAGTTTATTCTCTTAGTATACACGATATTTAAGTTTTAGTAGGACATATTTAACCTTGCATCTAGCATGTGATAGATGAAAAAATTTATCTTATGGTAGGTATGGTGATAACATTACCCATTTCTTATCCTGGATTACACATTATTTTTTAAAATTATTTTTTTAGGAGTGAAAATGGGGGTTTTACAACATACCTAGATTTTTAATGACCAACGACGAATGAAGAATGTTACTATATAAGTAAAATCAATTTTCCCCTAGATAATAAAATACTAATTGATTAATTGATATATAAGTTGCTAAATATTTTGAAATGGTATAGAGTTGCCAAGTGGCATGAAAGAAACATCTACTTCCATCCTCACCAATTTTTCTAATGGCATGAAATATTTTGAAATGGTTGTCAAGCATCGGTGATGTTGGCTGAGTAATGGCAATATCATGGCATAAATGAGGAACTTATTTCTTAATTATCTCATAAAAAACCACTATTTTTCTAATTATATGCTTCATTGCCTCAAGACAATCTCTCTAACATTATTCTCCTAGTAAGCCCTTAAGTGGCGACTCAAATCTCATTCTTGACTCCAAATTTGTTGTCGGCTTATTGGATTTATGATATATATTATCTTCTCCTTGTTCAACCTCTTCTACCAGAGGGGAATTCTATTAGGGGGAGAGAGGATTTGGCGAAAAGGAAGAAATATAGAAGCTTAAATATTTTGACCTAAAATATTATACAAGAACATGGAATATTTTTTTGTTGCTATTTTTTGACTTTTGATTTTTCTCTATACTCTTTAGAAACCACAAGATCTTCTTTTGGGTATTGCTAAAGAATAATCACATTGTTGATTCTTTCCAGCTCCATTGGCACTACAGTTGATTTGGATATCATCATTTATCGCTAGAGATCCTTTATTGGCTTATTTTCAGCAATGAATATGGATTTTTGTTGTAAGGGATGCTATAGAATAAAGTTCTATTGAACATTTTTATTTCATCTTCTTGAAAAGGATCAAGAGTGGTTAGGAAGAAAAAATGGATAACTTGCTTGATGTTGCTAAGGCTCTCTCTCTCTCTCTCTCTCTCTCTCTCTCTCTTACACGTGGTAAAATAATATTATGGAAAGTTTAGTAGCTTTTGAACATATATGGACATGTTTAATGTTAGGTTGAAATTCTTGTTTAAATCGAACTAGGGTATATAGTTTTTTTAGTGGAACCGATCCACTAATGGTAAGACAAACTAGTTCATTAGTTTGGATTTACCAATCCACCAGTTTTCTATCTTTCTAAAATTTTGATCCTGTCTTCATCACATTACTAATTTAGGTGATACTAGTCTACCAACCAAACAAATCAACTGGTTTCTTTACTTTTATATTTATTTACTTGTTGTTTTTGTTCCTATCCTAGTCAACTGGTCCTAGATACCAATTCGCTCGGTTTGCTTGGGATAAATTAATGCTTTTATGTTCGACAATGTGTTTGAACATATCTTTAGTCTTTTTCTTTTGATTTATAAGTTGGATATTGAATAAATGGATAATATTTTGGTTAAGAGTAAATTTTGATGGCTTAATGCATATGATGAGCCTTTTATGGCCTTAAGTTGATCCATTAACCCCTTTGTAATCTGTTAGAGTAAAATAGTTTGAGAGATCGATAAGAGTTGATAAGTGATACATATATCTCGTGGCTAAATATGATGATGTGATCTCACATCTCAATATGGTGAGAAATAAAGTGAAAGAGTTCACTCATGCGTAAATTTTTGACTCCTAAAGTTTTTAACCGGAGGTTAGTGGGTTGGTCATCTTATATTGCTTTACCTTTAGGTGGGGCTTAAGAGTTCCTAAAGTGCAATACCTAAATTTTCTAAATTATATTTGTTATTATAATTATGAAAAATTATTTGGAATGAAGCATTTGTATATCCTTTAACTCTTGTTACATGTTTAAAATATTTTGTTTCGATCGTTTAACCCTTCTTATATTTTATAGTATCGTAAGACTTTTGTGTTACCTTTGTCCATAACACTTCTTCCAAACCTTTTTATCAAAATTTAATTCCTTATCTTTTACGAGTCTCCTATGCCCTTTTAAAATTTAAATGGAGAATTCTAAAGGAAAAAAACTATTCACCGTACCCTATTGACCCTTATTCACGTTGTAAGCCATGAAACAATTTTTTTAACCAACGAAAATTTATAAAACTTCAGTGATTCTAATACGTTGGAATATTTAAGATAAACGTGTATTAAAAATGGATTTTAACTATTTTTAGAAGTTTTAGAAAAATTATTCCAATTTTAAGCACAATTACTAATCACTCCCAAAACTCAACATTCTCTAAACAAAACATATCCTAACTATCTAAAAGTGGTTCCTATATTCCTAAAATATCTAAAATAAAGGTTTAAATTTATTTTTCAGACCGTGAATATTTTATTTCAGACTTGGTTTGATGCTATTATTATTATTATTATTATTATTATTATTATTATTATTATTATTATTATTATTATTATTTATTATTATTATTATTATTATTTCTAATATAATAGTCATTTAAGTCCTTCAAGTTGTTAACTATCTAGAATTTAACCAAAAATTCTTCCAACCTCTTTTATTCTTCATAATTTTGTGCCTTTATCTCCAAATAATATACTTGTTAAACCTCAATCCATTCCTCCATTGTTTGACACTTATTTTGATGTATACTTCTTTATTCTTGATTTTTATCTCTTTATTATTTTTTTTCCAAAACAATCAAGTGTTATAAAATAAAATAAAATAAAATAAAATATTCCAAAGCCATTCATTAATTTTTTAAATCTTTATAAGGAAGTTTGAGCCATTCTATCCTTTATTCTTGCTTTTATTTGTATTTTTTAAAGTGTCATGATGGTTTTTGTTGATTTTTTGGTGCAAGGTTTTCAAGTCGTTGGAAAGTGTTGATCTTGGGATGTTTTTTTTTTCAAATGTTGGATCCAAGGACTTGTTAGACTAAATTATACTAAAAGTGGATAAGTTTTGATGTATCGGAATGCTTAAATGTATTGTCATTGTTGGTAATGGTATTTTTGCCATATTTTGGGCAATTCGGCTTCTACGTAGGATTATGTATTTTGGTTGTTGTTATTATTATTTTTATTATAATTCTAGTGGATTTTTAGGTTGTTTATATGTGCAATTTAATATATTTAAAGCTTTTATTTGGTGTAGTATAATTAAAGTTGTGATTAAATTAAGTTTTAAGCATGAATAATTAGTGTTTTGGTCAAATCATGCCTAAGATGGAAGTTTTATGGTACTTGCTTTTTTAAGATGTTCATAATGTGTTTAATGAATAGTGTGCAAAGTTTGAAGATTTAGATGATTGTATGCTAACAATTATGTTATTTTGATGTTTTTATGGTTTAGGAGTATTTTTATATTTTTACTTGAATATATGTTTTGTTATTTAAAATTTTGTGATCTAGCATGCTAATTATTGATTAAATGTGCTTAGTATTTAATTTCATAATTTAAGGAGTTAGTTTACTATTTTATTCATAATTATTATATTAAGGGCATTTTAGTTATTTGTACGTAAATGACTTAGTTCGGTATTTTAGAGCCAATCGTTGACCTTAATCGTTGATGTGACTCTCAAAAAGTAAAATTATGGGATTAGTGATTAGATGTGAATAGTAATCCTAGTACCGATGATTTTTTTTAGTTTTTAAATTAATTATCCCAGCATATTTTTAAAGAAAATCCAATACATGAATAGTGTTTAGTGAATAGTAATTTCCCTGACATTTGTGTGTGGGATAATTTTGGGGTGGTGATCATTAATTTATCTGAAATTTATTACTAATTCAAGTGTAATACTGAGTTTGGGATTTAGACGAGTAGCACTAAGATGACCTCCGAGGTGGAATTTTTAGTGGATGCTTTTCTTATTTATATATGTGGTTATGCTACATTGTTGGTATGTAGCAATACCTCTTTCTTCTTTAGATAAATTCCGGGTCCTATAAGGGTATTAATAATTAAAGATAGAGTACTCCTTAATGGTTTCGAGATGCTTTCTTAGTTGTAGTGTTTTAGATTGATGTCTTAGCCGTTAGTAAGTCAACTTTAGTATTATTCCCTCTCAAATAAATTGTGACTCAATGGATTGTGTAATAACCTAATATTTAATAGAATAATTAGTGGAATTTACATTTGCGTGTATTCCAAAATATCATTGTTTAGTATTAGATTCATGTTTTAAGTGTTTATGTGATTTTAGGGTTTAAAGTGAATAGTGATTAATAGTGATGAATAATGGATTTTCATTAAGCATTCCATATTTTATGTATTAGTGTATTTTATTGTATTCTCTTGTTTAAGCACGTTATGTAAGTCTTATGTGAATGCATGGTATTCACTTTTAGTAGATTTAGTATACTCAACACACTTGTCATACCAAGTATATTCTTGTTACTATTTTTTTAGACATTTTAGTGGAGCCCGATGTCGGTAAGGACGCTGTTGATTTTACAGAATTTGCATGAGGGGTTGGTGTTAGAATAGAGGTGTCTGGTACACCTTGTCGGTGTTATTTTTGTTATCCAGATACGGATTTTCTTCTCCCTAATGTTGATACCCCATTATGTGCATCTCTTTTGTCTAAAGTTCTAAAAATTGGGGTGTTACATGATGTCTTTCATACTCTTATAGAGTTATGTTGTTTTATAGGGTACGCATTAGGTTATCTAAGTGGTGGTGCCCTATGGCATTGACGTCCAAGCTTCGTGGATGATGAATGTCCTCGTGTTAATAAGCTCCCTAACACTAATGTCCATGTATGGAGGACATTGACACATCGTGTCTTTATGTTTTGTCATGCTC
This sequence comes from Tamarix chinensis, assembly GCA_030549775.1. Taxonomy (NCBI): domain Eukaryota; kingdom Viridiplantae; phylum Streptophyta; class Magnoliopsida; order Caryophyllales; family Tamaricaceae; genus Tamarix; species Tamarix chinensis. Next base: position 66,571,636 of record CM060182.1, read on the forward strand.
CTATGACTGATTATAACCTTGTGTGGCGGACGAGATATGTCCTTATATTTTGTTGGTTTGGGAAAGCTACCTTGCCATTTATGTTCTTGATGGATAATTAATGTATCTGCTCAAATTTCATAAATGAATAATACTTATATGATCACAATAGTTGAATGAAATAATTAGAGTGGAGTATTTAGACATGCCTTAGGTGGCCTTGTTTTCTATTAAGTGTGATGGTGTTATTTTTTGTTAAGGTGATTCACGATCGTTATGGAATTCAATACAAGTGTGCTCTATATTTTCCACCATATGAATACTTTATATGTGTTATAGTATGTAGGTCTTAAGGATCATCGTATGTTATGTCACAGGGAGATGTTATATACGCACCCTTTTCTATGACTTGACACTCTTCAAAATGACCCTTTTTTGTTTGACGAAATTACCCCTCCCATTTCACACCAATCATCTTCTCTCTTATCTCATTTCTTCTTTCAATATTCAATCACAAACACCAACACATTCATTCATCAATACAAAATATGTAAGATCAAATTAACTAATCAATAATTTGCCCTTATTTAATTATCAAAACTACACGATAAGGATTTTTTGCTTATGATTTATACTTTACATGTGAATCACTTGTATCAATCCCAAATAAACATGAAATACACCTATAGAAAGCTTCCTTCAATAGGTAATTCACTCAGAGTAAACCCTTCCCAATGGATCAAGCACCTGTAGCTCACTGGTTGTGACGGGCAACTGTAATATCCCAAAACTTTGTTCAGCCTAATACTGCATTATTAACACCCTAACTTGATTATAACCTTCAAAAATATTGTTTTAGCCTTAGCATAAGTTTTTAATCCCAAAACTTTAACTAAAATTGAAAGCTTTACTTGAATAAATTATAATTCATAAACCAAAATCAAAACCCGCTAAAATTTTCACTAATCATAATTAAACTAACCACTAAATCTTTTTTCTATTTTCCTTTTTCTTTCTTCTCCTTCGCATTTGAAAAGTGTTGCAACTTGCATCCTCCCTACTTGCGCCATCACCTATCACATTTCTACACCCTCATCCATCATCCATAACCTTTCTCCTTCTTCTTCTTCTCCTTCTTCCATCTCTGCAAACCTACACACCCCATACGCACACCTTGCCACTCTTCTTCTTCATATTCCTCTTATCCTTATGCAATACACAAACACACAACTATCCCCATCACCTACCATTGTTCCCAACACTCAACCACCTCTTCCTCTGCACCACCTTGTACCATTGACGACATGCCTCCCTCTTTGTCACTATTCCCTTCCCCGATTCAGTCCACACACACACACACACCACACACTCTTCTTACCTTCTCTTTATTTTTCCTCTATTCTATCCATCTATGTCCAAAATCTCGCCTGAGCACCCCTTCTTATTTCTCCCTTCTTCATTCTTCTTTTCTCCTCCTTCTTCCTCCTTCGTTCCCCTATTTTTGGCTTACGCACCACCATCTCCACCACTATGCATCACCTCAACCACCACTCATTGCCCTTTGTTCGGTGGATCGACCCCCAAGGTTACCCCAACCTTTCCTATCACTATCGCTGGCCATCTTTGCCGGCCACCGCCTCTTTTCCATTTTTCTTCTCCTAGCTTGATGCATTTTTTCAAATCATATAGCCTGTGTATGGCCTCAAGCAAGGCCATGTAGAACTAAAATTTCTTATCGCACACCCATGCAACCCAGCAATTCTTGTCCGTGCGCAATCTTTTCTCTCGACTAGGGCTGCACTACCTGTAGCACAACCATGCAGCTTCTCATTTTTGGTCGTACACCCCTATTTTCACCCCAAACCTTGTCCAAACACCACCAAAATTTTATTGTATCTCCACCACACATTCTACTACTTGTCCACACATCCTAAGACTCTATTTGACTAAGCTCATTTCTATTTTTATCCTCTTTACCTTAATTTCTCATTTGATTTTCCTCTTCAATCCTAACCATGAATTTTCTTATTTTTCATAGGTGGTATTCAAGTAGCTTCGGAGGAGAAAGTTTAGGATATGTGTGTTCAAAGCCTGGTGTTCTAGTTAGTAAGGATATTATTCGATGTTTAGGGTTTGTGTGTTAATTGCTTGTATGTTAATGTGTGTTTTCCAAGATATTTGTGATATATAATGTAGCATGTGTTGATCATGATATTTTATGATGATATCAATAATACGTTGAAAAAAAAGTAAGAATGGGCGAGAGGTACCATATAATACATTGAGTTTTAGCTAAACCTGATCCTGAGTAATTAATATCGTAACCAAATTCTAACTTCAGAAATTTATTTTTCTATCTTACCCTAACTCTCTAATCCTAAATCTTAGCCTAATCCTAATTTTTATTTTGAGTTATCAATATTTTTTGTCCTAACCTAAACCTAAACTCACACCTTTTCTTTTTCTTCCCCTCTCCTTACTTATTTTATTCCTCCCTACCGATCAATCCACATTTCTTCTCTTCTCCTCCCCCTTTTGCATGCACGTCTCCCCTGTCAAAGCCTACTCATCTACCCCATCACCTCCCCTCTCCTCAGTTCTAGGGTAGATGTTGAAATTGTGCCCTATCACCACCTCTTCCCTTCCCCTCCTCTCTCTATGTGTGTATGTGTATATATACCCCAACAATAAGTGCACTCCAATGAATCCTTCTCTCCCTTTTGTTTCTGCAGAATTAGCACCACCAACACAATCCCCTCCCTCCTTCTTTCCCCTCATTGCCATCGCAAACAACCCCAAAAATCATCCCCACTGGCGAGCCCAACCAAACCATATACACCTCCACTAGCAGCATTTTCCACATCTCAACCCCAAGCACTGACAACCTTTGCCGCATCTCCCCTAGCTACAGTAATATTCACTGTTCCTACCCCTTGGCGACAACAATCCCCCAAGCTTGGGCAAATTCCACCAAAACACCTCCCTATCCTTCGGCAATTTCCTCCGTTGCTCACCCTATCCCTTCGGCCAACTCCGCTAATCCCACCCCCTTTTTTTAGCCTTCCTTGTTGTTGCACCACCTCTAGCAATGATAGGTTGTGTCATTGCTAGCCTCCCTTGCCCGACAACCCCAATTGATCTCCCCTTTGTTACACAATTTTTAGCTAAGACCTCCTTTGAACCTCGGTTTGGTTTTTCCCCACTCTTTTCCTTTTCATTTACTTGACCCTTCATTAATTCTAATTATGTTTTATTCATTTTTCTTAGGCAAGATTCCAAAATTTTTGGAAGAAGCGGATTAAGATAAGTGTGTTTAGAGACTGGAGCCTTTATTAGTAAGGATACTAGTCGATATTTAGGGTTTTGTGTTAAATGCTTGTATAATTATATGTGTTATCATTTTATTGTTATTATACTATTAAAATGCACATTGTTGATGATATGATATATTAATATGAAGTATGTGATAGGAAAGAAGTAAGAATAACGAAAGATATACAAATATAATGATATTACTAGAAGTCGTATTTTTGTGGATGAGTATAAATTATGGAAGAGTACTATGGGCCATTAAGGTATTATAAGCAGGAGATAACTATATTTAAGGTATATGTTGATGAATGGATGATTTGGAAATAATGATAGTGAAAATATAAGATTTTCGTAAAATAATGGTTAACAACTATCATTAAGGGCATTTAGGTCAATATGAGTTAATATGGAAATTTTGGCATTTTAACATGCTATATGGATTATAATATGCTAATAATACCATGTGAAGTGTTTGTGAGTGATTATGAATGTCATAAGTTCTTCAAATTGAGAAAACAGTCTAAGTCGAGCATGATAACTTTAAAACAATAATATTATTATCACATGTGTAAAATGTTAGAGTTAGGCCACAAATTTCATATATGTTGTTAATATCGGTATTTTTGGGATTTATATTAAATTTAGTAATTATACGAGCCTTTTGAAAAGAGTTATGACTTACTTGTGAGATTAGGATTTTAGGAGCATTGTGAATAGTAACTTTTGAGATATGGTTATTATCGCACGTGTGATATGTGGGATTTAGACCTTGAGTATCGGGTATATTAATAACAATAATATTTGAGGAAGATATACTAAATATGGTGGGTAAATGATCAATATAGGAGGAGTTATGCTTATATTGTGAATTTAGGGCTTCTTAGGGGAAAATAAGTATCTTAACCTTTGATAACGGTCTTATTAACTGTGTGTTGATGTCTTACTTGACTTAATTATTTTTTTACTCGTCAAACCAACCATGAATAAGATATTAATAATTTAAAGTGAAAGATCAAATGAGTCAGGATCCGTTGTATATGTCTGTTCCATCAGACAAAAATATTACCTAGTACTGTGGGGATGTATGTTATTACCATTCCACCAGTAAGAATAGTAGCTAGTAGCGTTTTTCCCTAGGGTGGAATAACCGTTCCACCGACTGACAATAGTAGGGTCCATAAACTCAATCTAAAATTAATTTTGAGAACAATCATAATCATTGATAGGATAGTAAACACTTAAAGAGTAAGAATACGTGAGTCAGGACCGGTAATTCCTGTCTACTCCATCGAATGAGAATAGTAGGCGGGAGCATTTTACCCCGGGGTTCTATTGATAATCGCTCTACCGGTAGAGAATAGTTGGGTCCTTGAACTCAACGTAAATAAAAGAATGGATCGGGTTGTATTCTAGTAATACGAATCTGGACCAGTAATTACCTTGTATCAATTTTTGTATCTTGCATGTATTCTACTTCCTGTCATTAATGCATGTAATTATATGTTTCCTTGTTTTGATTGTATTATCACCTTACTCAATATGTAGCGTACTGATCATCCTTTGTATGGGTGTTTCTCATTCCTACGAGTAGATCTGGTCTATTTTGTAGGTGATTGATGATTATTGGCTTTACGTGTCTGCTTTAAGTGAGCACTGAACGGATTGGTAAAAAGTATGGTTATCCGGATATATCTATCTCTTTTTGGACTCTTAATCCTATGTTTTTTATTATTATTCCCTTCTCTCTATTTCATATCCCGTATCGTGGTGGAATAAAATACTTCCCATACCTAAATCATAAGTATAAGGTTACTTTTGTCTTGCACCCGATATAGACTAGACATGGGGAATGCCTCTTCTATGTTACATGCAGCGTGACGCCCCTACGTTTTGTGTTTTGGCTTTTGCTATTAATTCTTTAAAACAAAAATTTTAAATTCCAAAATTTAGGGGTGTTACATACACTTATGATTTTGTTGTGATAATATCAAATTTGTGGAAATACGCATATGATATGAAATATGGGCTAAATAAGCTTCGATAAGTGGACATGGGTATTTTTATGAAGTATGATGATGACTGGTGGGTTTATAAAATAATGCGTGTAGAAGGTCCAATATTTCATAAAGTAAAGATTTTTATCTGTGCTTAAGGGTAATGTGCTCATTAAGGGATAATAAGGCAAAATTGGTGTTTTATGTGTAAGGTGAATTAAAATATGATAGTGATATCATGAAGAGTTCTTGGAAGTATTATTGTTATTTTGGGGTCCATAAATGAATTAATGGTTCTTAAGCATAATAATCTTATAATGATAATATAATTATTCCATGTGTAAAATCTAGAGATTATTCAGATTATAAATATGTTGTTAATGATTGGCCTTATGAGGTTATCCATTGGAATTGGTAATTATGTGAACTTCATGGGAGGTGTTATAACAAATATGTGGAATCAGGGTTTTTTGAGATTTCCGCGAGTAATACCTTGAGATAAGATAATTAATGCATGCTGTGACACGGAAACTAGACCGTGCATTATGGGTGTGATAATAGTGATAAGATTCGAGGATGAAATAATATAGTGTGTGGAGGAATAATCACTATGGGAGAACGAATGCTAAAGGCATGTAATTTGGGTTTGAAATGATATGAGAACTTTGATCTATGTTTATGTATGTATCTATTTTAACGTGTTCGATGTCTGAGAATCAATATTGAATAAGATATTGATCACTTAAAGTGAAATATCACATGATTAGGGTCAAGGTGGTATATGTATGTATGTATGTATTTGCGTTTCACCGAAAGAGAATAGTGATTCGGGAGTATTTTTTCCCAAGACGATGATGATTTTAATTTCATTTCCACCAGAAAGAATAGAGGCTCGGGAGCATTTTGTCCTAAGAAGGTACTTCAATCTGTTCCAATAGATTAAGAATAGTGGGGATCCTACTCATCATGAGATAAAAATATATTAGTATAATCAATGGAAAAGATACTAATGATTTAAAAGTGGAAGAGTACATGAGTCATGACCAAGGTGTTATTTTTATATGTATGTCCCGTTCCACCCGAGAAAATAGTGGCTCGGGATCATTTTGCCTCGAGAAGGTGATGTTTTCCGATCCGTTCCACCAGACGATAATAGTAGCTTAGGTGTATTGTCCCTTAAAAGATGCTTTAGACCATTCCACCGGTTTAAGAATAGTGGGATTCCTGCACTCAACGTATATAAAAGAATAAAAATGGATTATACTAAATAAATACATTTGGATCATTTTATGTCATATGAGATGTTTCATTTATTTGTTTATACGCCTATTATCTAATGTGAAAGTATGTGCTAGATGTATCCCTAATTCGATAGTATTGTTCTCCTACTTAGTACTTGGCGTACTAACCACCCATTTTATGGGTGCTACTCATTCCCACAAGCATGAGACCTTGATTCTTATGTGCATGTCTCGGAAGATCAGCTAGATGATTATGCTGCTTATGATGCCTTATGTGAGGATGAGTGACTGCATCTGTATTAGAGGTTAGGTAAAGAGTAATTGTTATCCGGTAGATGTATTGAACCAGATACATTTTTGGACTCCTGATCCATGAATTCCCTTCTTTTGTATTTTATATTATAATTCAGAGTTAAGCTCCAAACTCATTATTGTATTATAAATGTTTTTTTCTCCTTATTTTCCTTGCATTACTTTAAATGTGTTAGCCTTGTGATTGATGTAAGGATGATTGCATAAGCCAGACTTATGTCAATTACGGCGGTAACCCCCAATATTTTACTTATATGATCCTGCTGTAAAACAAAATTTTTTAATAGTAAACATTGGGGTGTTATAGTGACTCACTCGCTATGACAGATAACTCACCCGCAAAGTCCCATCCCTAACGGGCTAACCACTAATTTTCCATCCTCGCTATTTTTTTAACCATGTGTTATTTTGTTATTCATTAAACGCCAATCCTTATTATTAAAATATTAATATTGTTATTCAATAAATATTAAATTTTTGTTAAATGCTAGTTTTTTATATTAATAAAATGAATAACTTATAATGCTATATATTTTTTAAGTATTATTTTTACACATATTAACATACTTTTTAATTGATTATTCGATCAAACTTTTTCTTTAAGAATCTTCATAAAAATACTAAAATTTAATATTCAAATAAATTAATAAAATTTTTATTATTTTTAATTTAAGTCAAATTGGCTTAATTAATCCCAAGCTCTTAACTCTTAACTCTCAACCTCGAACCCCAAACCATTATTATTATTATTATTGCTACTGGTGTTGCTGCTACTAATAAAAATATAATTATTATCATTAATATTTTATTAATATTAACAAAATAACATTAATAATAATGAAAACATTGTTATTATCATTAATATTCATATTCATATTATTGTTATTTTATTAATAATATAAGTATTACTACTATTATTATTATGAATATTAATATTATTAGTGATAATAATGATTATAACCATAAATTTATTATTATTATTACTATCATTACTATTCTATTAATATTACCAATAATAATATTAATAATATTAATATCAATAAAAATGATATTACTGATAATAGTATTATTATTATTATAGATAAAATTGTAATAATGAAAATATTAATAATATTTTTAACAGTATTATTATTATTTTTTTGTTAAGAGTAATAATATTGTTATTTTTGCTAATAATAATAATAATATCATCATCATCATCATCATCATCATCATCATTAATAATGATATTACTATTAACACTGATAATATAAATGAAGAAGATTATGAAGTTCTAGCTTTGGCTATTACTAATAAGGGTTAGTTGTTAATGGTTTGGAGCTTAATAGTTGGGGCTAAGGATTGAGGATTAATGGTTAAGGGCTTGAGGTTAAGGGTTAAGGATATCGGGTTTGGGGATAAGTCTTAGTGGCTAAGGTTTTAGGGGTTAGGGTCAAGTGTGAAGGTTTTGGGGATAATGGTTAATGATTAAGGGTTCGGGGTTTGGGGTCAGGAGATTAATGGTTTAAGGTTTAGGGTTAGGGGCTTGGGCTCAGTGGTTATATGTTCAAGGTTTAGGGTTGGGAGGTTAGGGATGTAGGGTTTATGAGTGAATAGTTTGTTGGGGATGGGACGCTACGGGTGGTTGACTCGTCAGATATGAGTCATTGTGGGTGAGTGCTCTATTAGTGGGAGTATATACAAGTGATTTGTCTGATATGGAAGAGTGGATACGGGTGAGTGGCCTATTTAAGAGGGGTATGAAACGGATAATTCACCTATAGGCTCTAAAATTTAAGCAAAAAAATATTAAATTTATAAAATATTTAAAGGTTTAAATTAAAATATATTAATACTATAATCTAAGTCAATCTATGCATATAAACAACCAATTCAAGCAAATAGCATAGTAAAATAAAAAAAATCAAACACAAAATCATCCATAATTACTTAAGTTCAAAATTAAGCATTTTTATCAAAAAATAAAATAAAATAACAATAAAATTATACGCATATTAATTTTTACATTTCAAGAGTGTAAAAATGGTATTATTTTAATTGATTTTTTCCTCCTCTCTAGGTTGAATGGATGGATGAAAGAGGTGTGAAAGTAGGGAGAAGTAAGAGGGAGTGTTGGGAGAGGGGGTAATTTTAGAAAGTGAAAAAAGTTATGGAATATATGGGTGCGGATTTAGTAAAATGGTGTGCAAGGAGATGATATACATGCTATATCATACCCCTCCATGTGCTAGGATAGTTTTGTTGAACTCATTACCTGATTGTATTGAAGTTATATTTGATGTTTGGTTATTGTAGTGATATTGGCTTGTGTTTGGGGAAGAAAATAAATATGTGCATGATGATGATTGGATTTATGACGTGGGTCAATAGTTATAGCTATAATTGTACCCGGGGACCTTTTGACCTAAGAGTTAGATTGCCCAATACATAGTGTTTTAGGCCCTATTTTTATCATTTAAAATTTTAGATTGGACCAGATCAAATTAGAATATGCTAATCGAATTGGATTAGATCTAATTAGTGTTGATCGTATTGAATTGGTGTTCATTATTATTATAAATATTATTATTTAATATATAATAATAGTATTATTAGATATAATTATTATAAATAATAAATTTAATATAGCTAGTATAATAAAAAATATTATTAATAACATATTATTAAAAAATAAAGATAATAAAGATAACAATAATATTACTTATTATTATTATTATTATTATCAAAGATAATAAATAGTAATAAAAAAATAAACATAATAATAATAACATACTTTTATTATTATTATTATTACTATTATCTTTATCATTATTAATAATATATTATTATTTATTCATATTATTTTTTATACTATTTATAATAATATTATTCATAATAATTATATATAATAATAAAATTATTATAAATAAATACAACGATGATAAAATATTAATAATGAAAATATGACGATAATAATAAATGTATTAACAATAATAAATATAATAATAATAATATTTATAATAATTATAATTATAATTTTATTTATTACCATAACAATAGATAATAATAGTTGTAGTTATAGTAAGTATAATAATTATAATGATACTAGTTATAATAGTTATGATAACAGTTATCACATACCTAACACTGTCATTCACCCTATGTATTTTATTAGATGAACACGTGTGATTTCTACGATGAATCTATGTGATTAATATCATGGGCCTAGCTCTTTTGTATTATGAATCTACGATGAAGCTATTTATTTAATAGGCCAAACCTATATATTTGATACACAAAATCTTAACATTTGCGTTAAAAATGAACATTAAAAATGTACAACTCCATTAATATTAAGCATATTGAATCTAACCATTAAATACATTGAACCTATGTATTAATCATCATGAACTTAATCAATTTTCATAGCATGAATCCGTGGGTTTTGTATAATGAACCTATTCATTTTATACGATTAACACGTTATTTTTGCCTTGGTAACTCGTGTCATTATTATCATGAAGCTATATGTTTTTCTCTTATGAACCTAACATTCTTAGTGAACTTATGTGTTTAATTAGATGAACATGCGTGACTGCTATTATGAACCTGTATATATGTCTGCTATTATGAGCATAGTTCTCGTGTGTTATGAAACTACGGTATACCTATTTATTTAATAGGCCAAACATATATCTGACATACTAAATCCAAGCATTTATGCTGAAAATGGAATTTAAAAATTGTATAACTACACAAACCTAATAATTAAACATACCGAACCTAACCATCTAATCATCAAACCTATGTACTAATCATCTCGAACCCAATCAATATTTATAGTACGAACTTGGGGGGTTCTATATTATGAACCTATTTGTTTTATACGACGAACATATTAGTTCGCCGTAGTGAACCTTTGTGATTAATATCTAACACATTGAACTTAAGCATATGCGTTGAAAAATAAAACTTAAAAAATTATATAACTACACGATCATTAAACATTCCCAACCTAACCACTTAATACATTAAACTTATATACTAATCATCTTGAACCTAATCAATGTAATAAATGTAACATAGTGTCGTGTAACTACATGAAACTATACATTTTGTATATTGATCATGAAAATTTTGAATAATGAACCTCTGTGTATCATGCTACAAGCATAAACTTAAACTTAAGCCATGTACTTTTATCAGTTAAGAGACATCTTCTTGTAGTACCTATTTGTTACAAATTGTTTCGAGATTCTACTTCATTTGTTCGTCAAATGGATCAAATATAATATGAATATGCTACAATATTGCATCTCTTGCATAACATAAATAAAAAAATGTGTTTCAAAATTTCAATTTAGGTTGATAATAGACGGAAATCAATTTATTCAACTATGATGCTTGTAAAAGAAGAAATTAAATTCATATAAGAATCAACTTGTTGAAAAGAGTATATATTGACTAGTTAAAAAGATATTCAACATTACTTCATTGGACGAAGTTTGGTCTAGTGGTAAAAACTAGCTCATAGATGCCAGATGTTTTATGTTCGATTTTATCTCTTATCTCTTTCGTTATTATAATATTTTTATGGTATTACTATCTATATAATATTTTATACTTGTCTTTAGAGTCCCTTTATGGATAAAAAAAAGGATCTTCAACTTTAAAATTTCGAATACTCTCTAAGAACTTGAGATTTAATATTTTAATCTAATACCTTAACAAACCAAATCTATTTATTTAATATACCAAACCTATATATTTAATAAACCAGATATTTATGCTATTTTAATTTTTTACTCTCATGCTTAATATATTAAAATTATTTATTACGAAACCATTTCAAAAACAAAAAATAAATTTATTTACTAAAATACTACCGATTGCATAATATTTAGTCGACAACGAGTTGTACGATATTCTTATGCTCGGCACCACAGAATTTTCGGTCTCCTTAGCGTATTTAAAGCCAACAATGGGAGAAAGGCTGGTTGGCGGACAAATAAAAGTGCGAGTGGCGGTAACATGAAAATATTCTTATAAAAAAAAAATAAAAATGAAACGATTCGTAACTCGTAAGGGCAAAGGGGGAATATGCAATCATTGCAACAAGTGGTGCCCACCAAAGGTGCTATCCTTCTGTTGCGGTGGTGTGTCGCAGTCCAGTACCTCTCAGCTTTCATCATTTTCTTTTCCGTTTTCTTTCTTCGTCAACTTTTTTAAAAGCAAAATTCCTTTACATCAATTTTTGCATCAAATCTCGATTGAAAATTTAGACTTCCATCGGACTTCACTTCAGTCGGTCTCCAAATTACGAAAGAAAAACAAACAAAGCAGGACATAAAAAACAAATTGAAAATAAGAAAGAGTACAGTAATTTTATTTTCCATTTCAAGGGAATAAACAAAGAGGCACCCATTTGAGTTGCATAAATTCTCAGGGGGTTTTCATCCCTCTCCTCTCTCGCTTTTATTTTTCTCCTCACAAATTCAGGTTTGTAGTAGAAATCCAGTTTTCTTTATTTGAGGAAAATATTTTATCTTCTTCAACTTTGGTTTTTTGGTTGCCATACATGTTTCTTTTCAATCTCGTTGATTGAATATTTATGTCTATTTTATTTGGTTAGTGTGCTAAATTAATCTGTTGTTGTGTTCCTCATCTGATATAACTTATTTTATTTGGTTTTTTCAGATCTCAGATATTTTGTGACTCGGGTGGATTTGAATGTAGCATGATGATAGAGGATTGATTAGGGTTTCTACTCACGATACTGTGGTGTTTGACATCCTTCCCTGTCATTTTGCTTCACTAAGTATCTATCTGCATGTCAGAAACTTCCATACGTGGTTTGCTTTTAATGGGGCATGATGCGTAGGAGCCTGAGTTTCATATGAATCAGGGTTACTTCTTGTTTTCCTTTCAGTTCTGGGTTTGTGTTAATTGTTGTTGTCTGTAGTTTTGGTTCTTAACAGACTGTGGATTGGAAGGGAAAAAGAAAGAAAAAATAAAAAAAGTAAAGAAGAGGAGCAGAAAGAGTGAGTTTCTTTTCCCTTTATGTAAATAGATGTTTTTCCTGGATTTGAAGAATTAAAGGGAGAGAGCTACCTGTTGTTTGACTTTCACCTCGGGACAAGTTGGCCCGTTTGCATTGGAAAGTAAGGTTGGTTGCTTAGCGTGTTATGATGGAAGAGGCTGTAGAAAATGTGGTGGGAGGGGAAGACATAGATTTGAAGATTGACAGCAATGCAGGAGAGCCAGTTTCTTCTGAAATGGATGTCGATGGAAATGGAATTGAAAGCCCGAAGTCTGGAACTGAAACCGATGAGCTAGATGAGGGAAGTAATATTATGTTTGAAAGAGAAGGGCCATTTCATGTTGAAGGTTCAGGAATGTCTAGGATCGAAGGTGGTGACACTTGCAAACATAAATCTAAGATACTTACAAAGAAAAAGGATGCCGGTAGTGAGGAGAAACTCAGCAGACAGGAGAGGATTGAGCTGAATACACTGTTTCGGGATGCGGTTAATTCTCATGATTGGGATTTAGCCGACAACTTGATTTTACTTGCAGATCGACCCACTCGTAATGATTTTCTCTGCATCTCGTTGGATTCAATCTGGTTCCTGAGCACTCAGCAGGAGTTATACCATCCACAGATTTAATTACGAAGATAATAATATGGGGAGCTTCTGACTTCACACGAGCAGCTCTTAGGACTTCGTTTCTTGCATCCTGTGTCTCTGCTTGCCAGAGCAGAACCATGAGTCTGTCAGACACGGTTACAGTAATGGCACAAAGGTAATCTTACATGCTCGACTGCTTAACGTTTTATCAAGAAGTCCTTGCTGGCTTGGAAAATATGTGGCAGAAATGCTCCTGGCCTTATGGGACCTGCATTTCTCTGTAAATGTTGGACTTGTAGAAATGCTTTTGCATGTAATAGCTTGTTGAAATGAAGATGTATTGAGTTGATGTATTTTGATATCTGTGTATATGTATCTCAGTTATTGTTTATTCATTTGACATACTTTATAGTGTTGAACTTTTGTAAAAAGTGAAGGGCCACGGAAGCTCAAGTGAATGAACAATTTGGATTATCAAAGGGATCCTTGGTTGTATCTGCTGTTTTGTTGACAATTTGATTGTAGCACATTGACTTTTTCACGTGCAATTTATATTTCCTATCCCTATGGTTCCATTGGTACTAGTTCCCATATTTTCTTTGTGAGCTCTTGCTGATCTTGTGGACCATGATGGATAATATTGAACCTCTGTGTATTCTATAGGCTGGTGGCCTAGTCAATTATGAGTGCATATCAGAAGTTTGAAATTCATCTGTTAAAGTGAATACACTTCGAACTCAGCTGTGTTCTAGACCACTGTGATGCTTGTATATGAGTAATACTTTCAATACCTAATGGCTATATTGCTTCTTATATTGCTAGCATGCCCTTTTGTCCCTTGCACTGTTTTATTTACAAACCTGTACGACTTGCTTTCTGAAACTAAAATGCATACATTTCATGTGGAGTCCCCAATAGAACAATGCGGGATAGATATCTCGTGTCTAATATTTATTCACGGTACACGCATCGGATGTAATGATTTCTTCTAGCATGCGAGTTGTATATTTATGTGTTCAATTGCTACATTCTGATTAGGCTGCATGAGCGACTTCAAGAATGCAATGGAGACGTGGTTTTGAGAGCAGAGGCAGGTGGTAAGGTCCAAAAGTTTACTGACTGGGCTTTGAAGTGCATAGGCCTCCATTCTAGGCGCCATGGGCATGGAGACTCAGCAAATCATAGCTCAGGTGCTGAGGTTCAGCTTCAGCTGTCTGCATTTAAAACATTTCTTGAACATGCCGGAAACAATCTCACTGGAAAGGATTTCACAGAGGCATTTGATGCAGCTTGCTTTCCCCTTACACTCTTCAGTAGTGCACTGGATCCTGGTTGGTCATGTGGTACGTCATTGATCCAAGGTTTGCTGGGCATGTTGGTGGAGGGTGGTGCAGACAATGTGAATCAATGTTTCCTTGAAGCCTCACGCTTTGGTAGCACAGAATTAGTACGTATCTTATTACAGGTAATACTCGCTATCTCTATTCCCCCCTCCCCCTAGAAGGAAATTTATATCTGCCATGGAAGTGGAATAGAATAGGCAGATTTAAAGCAATGATTCCTGGTCTTCTCATATATTGAGGGATTGATGAAATCAATTTTATGGTAACTGTACTCGGTTAGTGATAGCAGCTTGGTTGAGCTTGTTAAAACCAAATAAGCCTTACTAGTCGATGCCATATAATGTAGTATGGAAAGTCCATACTGCTGAGGTTGCAGGATCTTCATGTTGATTGATGTATTGTGTAGTCCGCCCCGACCCAGAGTGTGCTGTTTATTCTCCCACCCTGCTCTGTTTATTTTGAAATCAAATCAACATATGCTTATGTCTTATTGTAGGCTCCTCTGGAGAGGGGTGGGGGTGGGGGGGGGGGTTGTTAAGTCCAAACTGGCATTATCCCCCTCTGTTGTGGCAGTGTCATCACGATGCTCACCTTGACCATTTTGCAAAATTTCTCTTCTTGAAAACTGCATCATCATTTTTACCTTCACCTTCACCGCTCATCATTCTTCCTATTCCTCCCTTCATATTGGTTGCTAGCCTTTTACTTATTTTAAGCTAGTGGCAAATTTTCTTGGAAGAAGCAAAATTTTCAAAAGTTATGGTATCTTGAACTCTTTGATTTAACAGTCAATTGGATTTTTGATTAACATTGGCGGTAAACCTAGATATGACCTTTTTCACCATTTTTGTCGGTTATACTTATTTGGGTGCTCAATCTTGTCATACAAATTACTTCCTTGCTTTTAACTTGTATGAGATTGAATAGTGTTAAAGATGATCAAGTGCATTCTGATATTGATATGATGGTGCAAAGTGAAGGAGACATAAATGGACATCTAGCTAGTTGTTCTTTGGGGATAGTGATCTTGGGTCTTTGTCCGACTTGTCTCCTCACTTCGAACTGGATTGGTTGATTCAATAGTTTTAATCAGTGTGGATTGGAGATGTATAGATTATGCTGTGGAATTGATCTGTTGCATTGCAGATTGGGAAGGTTGATTTGGTGCTAAATGAAGAAGAGAAAGTTGTTCTTCATTCTTCAAGTGATGGTGTTATTAGGTCTTGTAGAGGATGGTAGAGGAAGGGAACTATATTACAGGAAAAAAGATTTTTATCTTGCCCCTGAACTGAAGTTTATCTGATCTTTAGGTTACTCATCAGGTTCCTTCTTTGGTCCAATGTATCAGTTGGTGTTGCAGTTGCTAACGAGCATATAATTGTGCCTCTTATTGCAAATTGGGTATGCCTGTTCACTGGTTGTGCTGTTTGGGGTCAGGCTCACGTTTTTACGTGCTTCCATCTGCAGGGGCAGTTGATCTTAAAGTCCTGAGTGTCTGCTCTAAATGAACACCGGCTGTTTGCTTAATATGGACATAAATCGGGCAGGTAACAATGTCCTCAGGTTGATGGAGGAGTAGTGCTATAGGATTTGCCCTTGGGAAGTGACCAATAGCTGGAAACAGCCACAAAGTTGATTCTACCTTATATCCACAATGGTTTACACACAAAACAACGGTGATTTTTCATGTCTTTGATGTTTGGGTAAGTATCAGTACCCCCCTTTTGGGTAGCTTTCTCTCTGATTCATTGTCATCTGAGCCTGTGGCAGGAAGCCTGGCACTGATTTTGCTCTTTTGCCATGGTTTCCGCCACTTTTATTTCATAACTCTGCCCCAAGGATCAAACAGTATCTTTTATTTAAGGGAAGAAAGTGGGACCAGAACAGAAGGTAGGGTAAATTGATTGAGAGGAGGATGTAGGGTGAGGGAGAGAAATTCTATTAGCTCTGTTTTTTGTTGGTTCAAGTGTTCAATGATTGGGCTTGGTTGTCAATGTCATCATTTTTTTTAGATTGTCTTGGGTTATTTTCTCTGTTAAGGTGAAATTCAGTATGTTTTATTGGTTTTCTTATCATCACCAATGGGGAAGGAAATAAATGCATGTCAGTGATAGAATTTCTTCTAGTTAAATATCATTCCTATAAGTCCCTTCATACCTCATAATAATGAATGAAGGGAAGGAAAGATCATAATTATATCTGCTTCCATCCCTCTTACTTAGAGGGGGAGGATATTTGCCATTGTGTTTGGTGTAGCCAACTTGATGTTTGGTTAAAGCCTTTTCCTACTGTGGCTACTCTTAGTCATGCATTATATTTTGGTTGATAAGTGGGATCAGATATTGTATTATGTTCAGCGGTTGGGCAAATATATAAGGCAATTGAGTTGCATATATTGATACTTATATTCAAATCGTATTTGTCTATCATATCTTTGATACACCGATCTCATTAAGCCCTTGCCAGAGTAAATGTTTCAGTTGTGACAAATGATGATGTTATTGGTTTCTCCATATGGGTAGCAGATCAACTAACTAGATGGTTTCATGTGTGGCAAATGCTTTATTTGATATTTCCATCCAAAGAAAAGGGATAGAGGAGCATGAAGAGCTATTATTTATAGAAAATTTCATTTTTCTTATGAGTTCCAGTATGGTTGCTTTGAAGTGATTATGAGACGGCCGGCCCATGTTCTATGTCTAGCTATATACTAGTTCTTGCTGTTTAACCATATACCCCGCACAATAAATTGCTGTAACATTGGATGGTCTGACATCACCCTTTGATAGACTTCAGCTCTTCTCTGCTTTCTTTGGGGACGAACGAAACTTATTTTGTATGCTTTTCTTTTAGGCAGGAAAGTTTTGCCAGTTTCCATTTTTTATGTAGTTATGTATAGTATGAAGTGTGATGTGATGCTTCTCACCTTATACCCTAGGTCTAAATCTCCAAAAAATAAAATAAAAAATACTTACTATACTGTGGCGTTATGGGGTCCACTCCCTACTTGTTGTGCGTGTCCCATGACGCTTTGTGCCATGACCACATCCCCTACAAATGTGTTTCCTTTGTCTCAGGGATTTGTCTTAAATTAAAAGCTTTAAAATCCACATGGCCTCATACCAAAGAAGCCAAGGCTGGAGACCGTTTTCTAGAATCTGTATGGATCTCTGTAGCTGTTTGGTAAGCGTGTTCTGTGGTTGCATCTCCCTGCTTGTGATAGAATTCTGCCTAATGATGCATTACATTTCATACGTTAGAAAATGTTCTTAATCTGAAAAAATAATGATACAAACACCTGATCTGTCTTAACAAGAGGATATTATGCACCTGGGTGTAGGCCATTTTATTAAGAAACTTTGTGGCTAGGTAGAGGAGTTGAAAACTTGAGCTAATTGTATTATATCCATTTTTCTTCTCCCTTCCCCCCCCCTCTCGTCCAGATAGCCCAGAGAAACAACTTGGATGTTGATGTGGAACTTGCTTTGGGATTTGCTTCACATTATGGAAAGATAGGCACGATGGAGTGTCTCGTAGATGAGGGCCATGCGATGGCCTTCTTAGGACCTCTTATGAGAGCTTCCGAGAGGGGTTGCTTGACAGTGGTCCAGTGGTTTGTCAAGAGGGGTTGCAAGGACATGGATCTTTGCCTTGCACTAACAGCTGCAACATCCAGCAGCCAAGTTGAAGTTGCTTCATACCTCCTTCCCCAAGTGCCTCAGCATGTACTAGCTGCTCTCAGCATTG
Source organism: Tamarix chinensis (assembly GCA_030549775.1). Classification (NCBI taxonomy): domain Eukaryota; kingdom Viridiplantae; phylum Streptophyta; class Magnoliopsida; order Caryophyllales; family Tamaricaceae; genus Tamarix; species Tamarix chinensis. Next base: position 66,590,172 of record CM060182.1, read on the forward strand.
AGATACTCAAGGCTGCTGGCGAACGTAGCAGCGGCTCTCTGGATGGTGTTGCATTCCTTCTATGTTCCAACTTCTTGGGTGACCCCGCTGCCACCTATGCTGTCGCAGACAGCATTGCGAGGTCGGACGACAAGTCAGTCACTCCCAAGCTTCAGTGTTACCTCCAGGAACATTGGTCTGAGGTGGCTTTCTCCAACGGATTAAAACAAGGGCAGGACCACTTTGTCAACATGGTAAGGATTGTGGAGAGGGGAGAATCTCCGCTTTGTCTGGGTGAACTTCCGACCCTACTACAGGCGGCAATAGCATACCTGCCCCTGTATAGAGAGTGTGTCAATGCAGGTGGTTGTTTGTTGCCTCAAAGATTGAGAGGCCAGCTCGTGGAAGCGGCAAGAAGGCTTGGAGGTGGCACACTAGATGAGGCAGGTCATAGCAGAGCGCTAATGGCTCTTTTTGGAGCACCACCTTCGTCCATTTTTGCCCGAATTGCCTTCCACCAAAGTTTAGTGTATGACATTGTCTTTCGGTTTATTTCCTCTTCCCCACCCATTCCTTTTTAACGCCCCTCTCCACAAAAAAAAAAAAAATGTAAAAAAAAAGAGAACATAGAAAATAATCTAATATCAACGCTGAGTTGAGGAGTAAAAGAAAAGAAGGTGAAAAGGTCTTATGATATGGTTTTCAGTTCTCCTATCCATCATATGAATGTATGTATGTTGGGTGCACTTTTGTCGCTTCATGATGCGTCTGCAGTGTGCATTGTAAAGATGATAATGTGATGTAAGACGCAGTAACAACCGCTGGTACAACAATGATGGGTTCAAAATTTATGGAATGTAATGTATATTAGCCTTGAAATTGTCCTTTTGTGCCTACTGTCTAGTTTCCCATGCTTTCCGGAAAATCCAGGTTCTGTGGTCGAAGAATCTCGTTTCGTCTGGCAGTGCCTCCAGCTCTGGCCTTCGGCGACGCAGGCTAATTAAAGTTTAGCGCAGGGAAGCAGTCAAATTGTTTGTCTGCCTTTGGCTTTTGGTACTTCTTTGATATATAAATGATGATTTGACGAACACAATGGCTTATGTGACGTGTCTGCCTCGCGGCTTGCTGTTTTTTAATGTTTGTGGCTACTCAATTCCATCTTCGGTGTATTCGTTGCGCATGAGTTAGCAGATTAGCATGGTGGGTTTGTTGGCTTGGCTTGTCATCCATTAAGATGCTCCTGTAATTGTATATGTTATTTATATTCTGCGAGATGTCGTGTGTGGCTCGCCTCCTAGTTTTGTTGGGTTGGATATGTTCGTCCAGTAAGTAAGGTGCTCATGACTCACGAGTATTTTTTTTTATCTGTCTTGTCCTACTTGCTGTCGGTTGACGTAAGAGTACCCACAAATACAATAAAGGAGAAAAAAAAAACTTAATATATTTTTAAAAATTAAATAATAATTTTTTTCTCTTTTAAACTCTAACTATACAATAAAGATTTAATAATATAATATTAAAATATACTATCTTATTAATTTATATTCTACCACAAATAATTAAAATATTTACTTAATTAATTATATTATTGATGATTTTTATTTTTATTTTTACATGATTGATTTTTTTATTATTTTGGATTAATTTTTTGCACTTTGCCATAATATTTGATCCTTTTATCCTGCTGTTGTAATGTCCTATAATTTTGTACCTCCATTGTGGACAATCTTTGGGTAGCTAGGTGAGGCAAGGTCGTCATAATAAAGGGCCGACTGTGCAGGGTTTGTGCCGTATGTTGGACAGATTGCAGGGCGGGTTTTGCCCGGGCAAGCAAATGATTAACCAACCTTTCAATTATTTACGGGAGGTAGGGAAGTGCAGGTAGGGATGATGTGTGTGGGGAAAAACTGATTTTGATTTGCTTGAAATAAGAAATTTTCAGCTGATAAAAAGTTATTTTTTTATAGTCTCAGGTTTACACAAGCAATCCGTTGAAATTATTTATCAGTTGTTCTAGAGTAGATTGTTACTGAAATGAAGCTTAAATTAATTGAGATATATCAAGGGCGCTAAAGAGGTATCAGCCCAGTAGTTAGTGTACAACGAGATGGTCCTTAAAGTTTTAGGTTTTATTTATTTATTTATTTATTTCAGGGGATCCTTCAAGAGCGTCATGGGGTTCTACCTTCGGCTTTCGATGAGAGCTTAAATTAGTTGATATAATAGTCAGGTGGACGGACTTTGCTTTATCGTGTAAATTGCGTAGTGTGGATACTTTTGTTATGTGTTAAGAGCTTCTCTTGTACTTCAATTTGAATTATTTATTTTTGTTAGTGGTGTTTCATTTCAACGTCTTGAATCCACCGACCGAGCTGTAAGCGCATTTAAATGTTTCTTGGGCGGACAAGAATCTCATAAAAAATTTCTTAAAGTAAGCAAATAATCTAATCCAATTAGATGTTAAATATACTATTTCTGTATCTAAAAATTTAAATATTTAAAAAATTATATGCGAATATCAGATTTATTCAATATATTTAAATATTTAAAAAATACATTTATTTTCAATAAAAAAAAAGTCTTGTATTTGACCGAATGTTAGAAAATCTAACATCTTTTGCTATCATTGGTGCACCAACGCGATATCATTTCTCGTATTATAAAAATAATGTTTTATGGTTTACTAACTTTTGATTAGCGATACATTTTTGACTTTTTACATATAATGAATATATATATTGTGTGCATTTATTTTGGACTTACTTTTAGCCAATCTTGATGGTTTATCATGCAACATACGCTCATACATTCTTGTCGATTATAAGCTCATCTTTAAAATATAATTATACAATGACATTTTAGTGAGATAAATTGATCTTTTAGATCTTATTCATGTTTATGAGACAGAAAGCTTTTAACCTCTACTATTAAATAACTTATATATCAAATGAGAAATTTAATGTTTCCATCATTAAATTAATCACCGAATGGAAAGCTTCAGCCTTCAACCATTAAACTACTTGTTGAATATAAAACTTTAAGCTTCAACCATAAAATTTATCTACCCACCAAAACTATAATATGATCTGGTGACTATTGTAATTACTTTGGCCACTACAATGGAGGAGGAAGTTTGACTATGGTGGATTTTAACCACTATTATTGACAAAGTTGGATCATAGTCTCATGAATAAGTGTCTTTCGAATTATACACAAAGGGACCACCACTACTTTGTGAATAGAACAAATACTTTATATATTATAAAAATTAAAATTGCAGAAACTAAAGTGTAATAATTAAAATTACATGAATAGAAAGTGCAAAAATAAAATTAGTATTGGGGTCTATAGACCAATAGTTCGATCTTTTGTATCGAAATGCACTTAAATTATTCAATGCCATATGATTTTCTTGACTGATATTATAAAAGTCTTGAAAGACTTTCAATTATTTGATCTCCTGGATGAAATTGTACATAAGGTATCAATTAGCATTTAATCATTCGATCTTAGAGATTGGATTGTGTATAAGGTCTTAAGGACCATTAAATTATTGGACGAAGCTTTCGGCTTCCACTTCATTTGTGTCATATCATTTTGTACCTCACGTACATATTTGTAAATAATATAGTTGATCGAGAGTTGTATGCTTCTACCAACACTTGTGCAATTATCCATCCATACTTTAATTATGTGGAATTTTTTTTAGCCATTTTTGATGACCCTCCATTAAATTTGAATAATGGATGTTTGATTATATGTAACACCCCCAAAATTTACTACTGAAAAATTTCGTTTGATTAAAAGAATTAGTGGAAGTAAAATAACAAAACTGTAAATTCTAGGGATAATACCACCACACTTAGTATCAGACCAGTTCACTCCTACCGTTCCAGTACCAAATGCTAAGGCTGAAAGAGTAAAATACGATTTACGAGGAACTCAAACCATATTTAAATCAAAGTAGAGTTAATAACATTTTACAAGAATAAAATCCACTAATGGTGGTTATAAGAACATGGACCATATTTAAATTGGAGTTTTAAAAAGAGAAAGAGTAAACCCTAGAAATTTTCGGATAGTTCCTTACGCTATTTTCCGTTGCCCATTTGAATAGCACCTGAAAAGGACCTACAAAGGACACTGCCCATTAAATAGGCAAGGACCCCATGAATGGAACCCTTTAGTACTATGGTACTGAGTAATCCTTTAAAACACACTGAAAAGTAGGCCCACAATGCCACACATAATACAAAACTATATACATATAAAATGAGAGGTGCATACATAACATTAACATACATAACAAGTTCGTCAAATGTTAATAGGTCATAATGTACAATCAATACTTCTGGGCCTTAAGCCATTAGTCCAACATTATTCAGTCATATCTCGAATTATATATTCATGTGAGTGCAGGAACCCCACTATTATAGCCAGTGGACCGGAATACATATAGGACAGAACACTCCTGACCACTATTATTGCCGGTGGGCCGGTCTCTGGGACAAAACACTCCTGGCCACTATTATTTGTCGGCGGACCGGTTTGGCCCTTAATCACATGGTGTTCCACTGTAATTACTTAGTGTCTTTTCCATGTCTTATCGTCATTAAGTTCAATTTTTTGAGCGCGAAATCCCCCACTATTATAGCCAGTGGACCGAAAATTATGCAGAGCAAAATGATCCTGGCCACTATTATGCGTCGGTGGACTGGTCTCCATGGCACCCCGGCTCCTAGCCCCTATTATTCACCGGGTGGACCGATCTGGGTCCTGCTCAACAATCTTTCTCTTTAAATGATTAGTGTCTTATCTAGGGATGGCAATGGGTTGGGTCTGGACCGGGTCCAGCCATATCCAGACCCAGACCCGTTTATATTACCTAGACCTAGACCCGTCGGGTGTCAAAAGTTTAGACCCAGACCCAGATCCATCGGGTTTAGCGGGTAAACGGGTCCTAAATGGGTCCGGCTAATTTTTTTAAAAAATAATTAATAATCTATGTAAATACAAATATATTTATGTTTTATATAACTTAATATGTATTTTTTGTTAAAAAAATTCTCCATGTGAAAAATAAATATATTAAAATAGTTGCGTTGACTTTTTAAATAGTTTTTTAATGCTTTTAGAATACAATATTGTACATATTGCTTATAAAGTAAATATATAAAAATAAAATTAAAAAAATGAATAAGGAGCTCAAATAAGATTATAACAATAATGACAAACATAATATTAGTATGTATTTATATATGTATATACATAAACACACACACATATATATACTAAACGGGTCTAGCGGGTAGGGTCTGGGTCTAGAACTATTGGACCCAGACCCAGACCCGTTAAGGTATATATGGACCCAGACCCGGCCCAGACCCGTCGGGTCCAAAAATCATGGACCCAGACCCGCTAAAAATAAAGCGGGTCTAGCGGGTCTGGGTCGGGTCCGAGACCCATTGCCATCCCTAGTCTTATTTGTATCTTATTTGAAAGTATTTCACCCTTGACATGCATGTCATCGACCCCTACTTCTATCCTCTCGAGAGGGCCTGTCCCATATCTTGAGACTTCTGCGCCTCTTATCACACCCCGACATCCATTCCTCCTTCTATTTACTTATAACAAAAACCTAACTCCTAAAGGTGTGGGTTAAGGCCCATCACCTGATGACATCCAAATTCTCTCACTACCACTCTCTAGGGTTTCCCGTGAAACCCTAATTAGATCTATGTGGCCCAACCTTTATTTTATTGTCCAACACATCATCTCATTTAGATTCAACCCAAATCCTATCACTCTGCTCACCAATTATACATGTGACCGTGAAACCCTAGTTGGCCACTCAAAACCCTAGCACCTTTCTTATGTAAGGATCATCCCATGCAAATCCTAGAAATTTCCCATATAAGATTCACATCACTTGCTCATTTTGATCATAACCTCCTTTTATTTCCCCCCTCATGGATCATGAGATAATTAGGTCAATCTCATATCCCTTAAATCAACTCACTTCCCCTCTTTCCCTTTTTATCATTTCATCTCATATCATGTTATTAAACTTCCTAGCACACATGTGCTAGAGGGTCTCATTATGTAACATCATACACACAACATATATAATCATCATCCACATGCCATAAGGAAGTCACATAAGCATACCTCCACTCTAAGTTGCGTTACAAATGATTAGTCATTAAGCATAAAGTACACAACATGGCATAACACATGACACACAAGGCACATAATACATACATAGCTGTTCTTAGCCACATCCTTACTCGGTTTAGGTTACCAAGTTATCTTCTACACTTATTAGGTCACCAATTACCCTTCATAATTGTTACACTTATCATATTTTCCATTTGGTTGATTAGATTACCAAATTACCCTTTAGTTGGTTAAATTACCAAATTACCCTTCCTCATTATCATAATTACCAAATTACCCTTTAGTTGGTTAGATTACCAAATTACTTTTCTTCATTATCATAATTACCAATTTACCCTTTAATTGGTTAAATTACCAAATTACCCTTATCCATTATCATAACTACCAAACTGCCATTTAGTTGGTTAAATTACCAAATTGCCCTTCTCCATTATCATCATTAAAAATTTATCCTTCTTCATTATTATAATTACCAATTTACCCTTATTTCACACCAAATTACCATTTTACCCTTATCTTTTATTAAATTATCATTTTACCATTCCTTTACACCAAATTACCATTTTATCCTTCTACTTTGTTAAATTACCATTTTACCCTTCCTTTACACAAAATTACCATTTTACCCTTCTCCTTTATTACATTATCATTTTACCCTTCCTTTACACCAAATTACCATTTCACCCTTATACTTTGTTAAATTACCATTTTATCCTTTACTTCCAAAATTACTATAATACCCTTTGACTTACAAATTTACTATTTTGCCCCTTACTTCCAAAATTACCATAATGCCCTTTTACTTATAAAATTACCAATTTTCCCTTCTCCTCCAAAATTACTATAATATCCTTTTACTTACAAAATTACCATAATACCCTTTTATTTCCAAATTACCATTTTACCTTTTACTTCCAAAATTACCATTTTGTCCCCTTATTACACCACTTTTATTAAATTATCATCACTACATGAAATAGTAATATTAATACTCCATCATCATTATCCAACTCCACCAACTATTATATTTCAACATAATAATCATTAGCACCAACACATATTAGGCCACAATCTTGCACAAGACATATTACTAAAATGCCCTAAGGGCTTACAATAATATTATTCATGCATCAATGGTCACAATAACATAATATAATGTGGATAATTACTTAACATTTTCATTAATAACCAAAATCTTTCCTTAAGTAATATTTTCACACATGGCATATAAACTAGCACGATCTCCTTTATATCAATCAATATAAGCAACTACATACATTATATTAAACAACATATATCATGCAAAACTACATATTAAAACCTTAATGTGCTAGCATATGTTTATCCATGTGTTTAAGTGGAGTTTAACGATTACCTTAATTCCTGCAAAATCGAACCTTACCAGTATTCCGGTTAAACATTCAAGCTTTGATTAGCAAAACCAATACCTAAAAATAATATCAATACTTATCATATTAAAAATGAGAAAACCAAAGCATAAGACTTTATAAAACTTAATTAATGAAATACTTAACTTAAATATTATTATACCTAAAAATCATTAACCAAAATAACCTAAAGGAAGACAACAAATCAAATTACTCATGCAGCATGAGCTGCATGCAAAACAAGGGTTGGAAGGGGTGTTTTCGGGTTAGGGCTTTGGGGCTAGGAAAGATGGCAGGTGGGGGAGGATTTAGGGCAAGGGAAGGGTGTAAGGGTGGAGAGGGGGTGTAGGTGGTGGTTGGGGATAGTTTGTTGGTGGCCAAGGGCGGTGATGGAGCCGACAGCTAGGCTGCGAAGGTGACTATCGAGGTGGAGGTGGCCGAGAAGGAAGGAAAAAGGAGGAGGAAAATGAAAGGTTGTAGGTGTTTGTTTTGGCCAAAGGAGGTGAAGGGGTGGTAGGGGAGGTTGCAGGGAGTGGTTTGGTAGCTCAGGTGGTGGCAGAGGTGGCAGAAAGGGGAGTTGCAGGGTGGCTGCCGAGAAGGGAGAAAAAGAAGAGGAGGGGAAGGAGGTGGACTACAGGGTGGCTCAAGGGGTGGTGTGGTGTTGCAGGGATGAAGTAGAAGGTGGTAGGAGGCGGCGTAGGTGGTTAGTGCGGCGGTGCAAAACAAGGGGAAGGGAGGAAATGAGAAGAAAGGGAGTGAAAGGAATCGAGAGAGGGAAGGAAGGGCTTGAAAAATGGGCAGGATGAAGCAGGAAGAGAATAAGAAAAAGAAAAGGGAGTAGAGGGGAGTAGGTGGCTAGTCGGGGCAGGCTATAGGGTGGTAGGCATTTGGTCGGGTGGAAGGGAGAGGGAAGGGAAAAAGAGAAAGAAAGGGTGCGTGTGTGAGGAGAGAGAAGGGTTGGTTGGGTCAAAAAGGGATAGGAAAACGGTGGGAGAGCGAGAGGGAGAGTAGTAGGGAGGCAGGAGGGTTGTAGGCAGGGTGGTTGGGCATGGCGGAGGTGGTCGGGGAAGAAGGTAGAAGAAGAAAAAAGAAAGAGAGGTAGGCCGGCGAGGGAGAAAAAGGAAGAAGTGGGTCAGCCTGGGTCGAGGGGAGAAGGAAAGAAAGGAAAGGGAGTCGGGCTAAGTGTGCAGGATAAGGAGGGGAGAAAGGGAGATATAGGCCAGTAGTCCAACGTGCAGGGGGAGAAGCAGGTCGTGGCCTGGCGGCCTAAAGGAAAGAAAAAGGAAAAAGAAGGAAAGGAGAAAAATGAGAAAGAAAGGGACAAAGGGAAAAAAAAAGAAAAGGAAAAATGGTGAAATTAAAATAATTAAATTTATAAAATAATAGAATGTAATCTTTTTGGGAAATAAATTTATTTAATATAATTAAATATACGAGTTTAAAAAAAGTTAATTTTAGAAAAATATTGGTTTGGAATTTTTTTAAAATAAAATGAGTATGATTAAATAATGAAATATTTATTTTAATTTATGAAATATTCCTATCCAATTTTATATACTCAAAAATCTATAGAATAATTTAATTAAATAAATTTAAAAGCTAATTTATCCCAAATAAAAGCAGTTGATTAAATTATAGGTTTTTAAAATTTTTGGGGATTACACTATATTCTCCCATCAACTTTAGATGATGAGATATGTATGTTTTGATGCATGATGAGACCACCGATATATCACTTTCATGTATATAGTGATGGGTGATAAGACCACCGATCAATCACTTTCATATACATAGAGATGGATGATGAGATTACAAATCCATTATTTTTAAATTTACGTAATTTTATTATGCATTGCCACTTTATGAGACTTTCGATCATCTTCAAGTGATAGAGTTATAAAAATGGTGATGGGTAATTTGACCGCCAATCCATTATTTTTAATATTTAAATTAATCTTATTAGATCTAATTTGAGTCTTTACCTCCACCATCCATCTCATAGTTGGAAGGGAGATCATTATACATACAATCAAATTAAAGTACATATTGCTAATATATACAATTAGAATAGATAAAAATATTATTTAGCATAAAAATAAAACAATCAATCCTAATTTTTGGGAGAGAGAAGATTAAGATTCCCTTGTTCCGAATTGATTCTAGGACTTTACTATGTCCTCCTTAAAATGCTCAATCAATTCAGATTAATCATAAAATTGATGTTCTTGAAGTTTGGTTGATTATAAGATATATCACATATGTAACCTTTTATATGCCCGCAGAAATCAAGATTTCACATGAGAAACAAAAAGGCTAGGTTAGCCATCTGTAACTCATAATAATCATATCTATATAGAATGATAATTAATGAATATATAGCACTTCGTTTTATTAAGCATTTATCAAACATGACATCAACTCTATGGTCATTTCTTAAAGACACCGTAACTTCCCAAACAAGATCAATACACAAACGAAATTATTTATCTAGAGGATAATCATGCCAATGACGTGTTGTGTTATTAAGAAACTCAAATATAGATAAGAGAGATGTAAGAACATTCTTATTCATTCATTGATATGTATGAGTACTCTTAACATTTACAATTCACCATATTCCATATATATGGTATCTATACTTATTACATCCACTATGAGAGGGAGTTAATGAATATGGAAGGTGGTGGAGGAGATAAAGAATTAAGAGGTTCTAGCCATATATAATGGAAACAAATTCTTACAAGTGATGAAAATAAATGAAGTACTAAACCTAGGATTTAATACAATATACATTCATAAAATAAACATCCGCAATATGTAAATAAGATATTTACAATATAATTTGGATATTTTAACCTATTTTAATTAAATACATGCAAATTCTGAAAAACAATATTTATGGTAGATTATTCCAAAGTTTACAAAATAAATACAAAACAGTCCAAAGTCCATAGCCTCTAAAAAGACAACTTAGAAAATTTTAAGAACTATATAATTTTCCAACAAAAAAATTCATATTATCAAGTCTTCAAAATCTGTAATATTTGACTCATCAATTCACACAATCTGTGGTAGACCTACAATATCTAAAGATTGGAGCAACTCTTAAAAAAAAAATCTTCACCTTCATTTTTCTCTCTCATAAAGAGTATTAGAACATTTATAGCAATGGCAGTTCATAAAGAGATTATTGCTTTAGGTCGGTTCTTTTGCATATACCTCCTAAACCCCTCCCTTTCGATTTGGCAAATCGAAAGGACAATTCATCCATAATAATTATCTCAATCAATGCCTTCCTATGCCATTCTTGGTTAAAATTCAAATTAGAAACACTTGTTATCGTGGATGTTAGAAAACCGCCATCACAAAAAGAAGCATTCATGTTTAAAATGAATTATTTCTCGTCTATATTCACTAGACAGGTACTTCTTGTAATTTTTCAAATGATTACTCAAATTTGAAGTGCCTTTAGAAGGAACAACCATATTAATTATTACAATAAGCACACATTACCTTTTAATATTCCTTATTATCATATGCTATTTTTTTTAAAAATGATCTCAAACCCATGATATAAACTTTTTTGTAGATGACCCACTCTCATTATTATTTTATTTCGAAGTAGGGCTGTAAACTAGCCGAGCCGAACACCTCTGAGCTTAAGCTCAACTTGTTTAACTAAACAAACGACAAAAATTGAGCTGAGTTCATGAGCCAAAGCCAAACAATAAATTGAGCCTCACTTTTTTGAGCTCGAGCTTCGCTCGTTTAATAAACGAGCCCAAAAGTGAGGCTCATGATTAGCTCATTTAACTAAGCGAATGAGCCGCACTAAGATTTTAATGAGCCAAAAACCGAACTAACTTAGAACATTTACAACCCTATTTTGAATCATCTTATTCACTTGAAGTAGGGGTTAATGGGGGCAGTGGGGGACGAAGGAAAATATGAGTCATTTATGGTGAAACAACTGTTGTCCGACTTTTGGCATTTTGGATCTCATCTAAGACTCATCCATATTGCTACCGGTTGTTGCAATTATATTTTATGAACAAAAATCAAATATAGTTAACATATACAGTCAAGTGTTAATCATCACAAGCTATAATTATTTATACCAACATGCCTAAATGAAAAATCACAGAGTAGGGTGGGCAGAGAAGAATCAGTGGGCATTCGAAAACCATGAAAGATCATAGACAAAAACAGAATCAGTGACAAAGACATATGTAGCAAAATCCTTGTTGCAAGAAGCTAAGGTGTTTGAAGTAGGCTAAAAAATATTTATAAATAGGCTTCCTGCAAATAGAAGCAGGATTTTGAAAAGGCTAAAAGTCTAGCAAACAACCTTGATACAAGCATCTAATGTGTTTGACAGCAACAAACCAATATCATAATTGACCCAAGCGTACCCCAAACCCTCATTACTAGAAATAAATCATTTATCACTTATGATAGTATCGTATAAAAAGAAAAATTAGTAACAATAATCACAATATTACTCGCCAAAAGTAGGCAAGCTATGATTGAAGATGATAGATTATACTACAATTGTAAGGTGAAAAAATAGAGGCGATGTGCGGAAGCAAATTAAATTCACGATAGATTCAAGGAGAGAAGTGCTGGATCAATTTAAACTACATCATAAGTAGAAATAATGTGAAAAATAAAGGAACACACAATTTTATGTGGTTCACCTAATGTGGGATACGTTCATGGATGACGAGGAGTAAGGATAATTTTACTATGTAGAGAAAGAATACAAGAGATCCTCAATTGAATACAGGATTGTAGAGATCTATCACTCTCAACTATTATAACTCTCAAAGGGAATAGTGAATAAAACGTGTGTGGAACTATGGTAGCTATTGTGAGTCATGGTCTGAGAGAGGGCCAGAAACTAAATATAAATAGTCTTAAAAAGAAAACCCTAAAAAATTGCTAATTGATGGAGAGTAAAAAACTTTAACTCTTCATTGATGGCAGCTAATACTACTAATTAATTTTAATAATATCAATTAATTTAGTAGTAGAGTATTCAGTTATTTTAGCTTCATATTTAATTCTTCCATAACCGCAAGTTTTGAACTCTACATTGATGGTAGTAAATACTATTAATTAATTTGGTAGTAGAATCTTTGGTTGCTTTAACTTCACATTAAAGACTTCTATAATCGCAAGATTTGAGGCATAAACTCAACAACAATCAATATAAACATGTATAAGAAAAATAATAAAATAAGTTGAAAGGAGATGATAAATAACATATATATAAAATACCTTAAACTAGCACTGCAAGGAAGTGAGGTTGATGGCTCAATGCTGTACTGAAGGTTGTCGATGATGAGACAAAAGGGAGGGCCGATGGTGAAAGGAGAACCAATGATGAGAGATGAAGGTGAAAGGAGAATCGAAGGTGCTGAAAGATGGAAGACAAGTGGGATTCTAGAATGGGGCAAAGAAGATGAGACCCATGCAGCTTGGTTAAGATGATAAAAGAATCGTCGAGTAAGATATTGTTTTAGTCCCTATTCAATTCTAGTTTTACTAAGATAGTCCACGAGGTTTCATTTATCTTAAGGTAGTCATTAAACTTTATATAAATTTTATTTTAGCCCCTAAATTACCTATTAAACAAGTTAAATAGTTGACGTGTTGGTTTATAATTTTACCTATCATCTTAAGTATATTAATTAACATTTGTCAATAACTAATAATAACTTAATCATCATTATCTAATTTAATAATAATAATGATAAAAGTAGTGTCAGGTCTCTATCCTCTCCACTTGCTTGAGTCACTTGGGTTACCCCGTCTCCATGACTCCTTCCTCCTCCCCCCACTAAATCATCAGATTCCTCTATGTAATTAGTCATCACTATTTCTTTACGTACAGAATTAGATATGCAATCAAGTCAAGAGTCGTGTCTAAGATAAGTAAGGGGTTTTAGCTTTTGCTGCTGTTTGAAATGCTCTACTATTTCCTTTCTTTATTTTTTCCCCTCTTTATATTAGTGATGAGTAAAAACTAAGTGGTAAACATTACAGACTATCAATAGTGCTAGTAGTACGTCATTAGAAACAAGTGTTGGGGTTGGCTGTGAGATGTGGACTATAATATTGGGTTCAGTAATATCATTTTGGATTGGAGATGAAAATAAGACTTTTTTTTTATATAACAAGTAAGTTTCCTAGAAGCCGGATATTCTATCTGGACCAGAAAATCTAAAAGAAAGTAAAAAGATTGAATATCCGCTCTAGACTATAGTAATTATTTGGGGTTTTAGTAAAAACCAAACACCATTGGTCAAAAAAGTTGACCGAAGGAAATCTTATGCAAATACTAGGGTATATGGTGTTAGATTTAAAACATAAGAAATATATGGTGTAATTTTTCTTTTTCTAGATGTATAAAGATATGGCACATTTTTCTTTGAATTTATTTTCATTTAAATACCTAAGTTGATACCTACATAGAATTAGGTATTTAATAATTTTTACCATTTAGATATGAAGGAAAAATAAATTTAAATGTAAAGGTACATAAAAGAAATTATACAAAGCTCACGGTATTTGAAAATATCATACCAAATATGAAGGTGTGAATATAAAATTTATCCTAAATGTTATTACTAACAATGATAATTAATAAAATCTAAAAAGTAATAATTAATGTATACCGGAAGTAAATAAATAATTTCATAAAAAAATATTAGAGACTAATTAGTTAAATATTAGTTAGAGATATACTTTTAGTTAGCTATTAAACACATGTTGTAATTGTAATTAGCACATGCATGATCAAAACTGATTCACGCCTCTGTGAAACCAGTCATATAAAGCATACAAAACTGTACTCATTTTTAATAAATGAAACAACTATTCTTCTTCTTCTTCACCCATTTTTTCTTTCAACATCTATTTTTCTATCATTAATATGGTATCAAAGCAGTAATTCAATCCAAACTTTCACATTCATTTCTAAATAAGTTTTTCAATTCTCAATCAAACTTCAAATTTGTCTTTGATCACTACCCTCAAATTAAACATGGCTTCTACTCATCAAATAGATGCTATAGTCAATGAGAATTCCGCAATCCAAACATTCGACACTTCAAATCGCTATTACCTAAGTTATTCAGATCATCTAGGATTATTTCTAATTTTGAAAAAATTTGATGGAACGGGGTACACTTCTTAGAGAAGAGTTATGCTCATAGCTTTCTCAGCAAATAAGAAATTAGGTTTCATTAATGGACGAATTAAAGAACCAAGTGAAGATGAACCTTCATTAGAAGACTAGCATGCCTGCAATTCCATGTTAATTTCATGGATTCTTAATACTTTGAATAAGGAAATCTTGGATAGTGTCATCTTTATCAAGAATACCAGTGCAATATGGTCAGACCTTAATGAATGGTTCGGACAATCAAATGGTATGTCTCAATTACAACTCAAGAGAGACATTTCAAATACAATTCATGGATCTAACAAAATATTAAATTACTTTATCAGAATCAAGAAGTTATGGGATGAATTACAATCAATCCATCCTTTCCCTATAACTACTAAAGAGAAACAACAATATTTCGAAGAAGAACATCTATTGCAGTTCTTAGTTGGTCTTAATGACAACTTTTCTAGTATAAGAGGTGCAATTATCATAACTAAACCCTTTTCCACTATTAGTCAAGCATATTCCCTGCTCTTGCATGAAAAAAAAAACAAAGAGAAGTTAGTGCACAACCTTTTTCATTTCAAGAACAATCATCTTTTTTTCGTACAAAGTCAGAAGAATCCAAGGTTCGAAGGAAAGAAGCCTAATCTTGTGTGTACATACTGCAAAAAGGTGGGTCACACTAGAGATTTGTGTTACAGACTAGTGGGGTTCCTAAATGATTTCAAGTTCACAAAAATAAATAAGTTCTCAGGTGTTGTTCAAGGAGAAACACCATATAAGATCAAAAATAATATTCAATCACAAGCTAGAAAAGGAGGAATTCAATTAACCATGATTGCTGCATGAAGTTACTCGCACTGCTCAACCAACAAAAAGGCTCTTCAGGAGATAGTTTTACGTTAACTGATACTATAGCTAATCACCTATATACGTCTTTCTTGTCTCATGCTTCTTTCTTTAATAGTTTCTGGATATTGGATACTATTGCTTTTGATCATATTTGTGGACATAAATAATTTTTTCCCTCTCTTTTACCTCTAAACACACCATACAACATAACTTTACCTAATGGATATTCTATTGGTGTAAAGTCAGCAGGAATAATCTATCTACCTAATCTTACCTTAACAGATGTTCTCTACATTCCACATTTCAAGTATAACCCGATATCCATTAGTAAGCTCTTATCTAGATCTTCTTATACTATTTCTGTAATACCCCAAAATTTTCGAAAATCTATATTTTAATAAATAAATTTATTTGAAATGAAATTTGCCTGTAAAATTATTTATTTTAATTATTTTATAGATTTTAGAGTATGTAAATTTGGATAAGAGTATTTAATAAATTAAAAATAAATATTTTTCTATTTATCATATTGTTTTATTTAAATAATTTTCCAAAACTAATATTTTACCAACTTTATCCTTTTTAAACTAAAATATTAGATTATAATAAATTAAATTATTAAATTAAATAATTTACCAAGAATATTATGTTTTATGATTTTATAAATTAATTTAAATTATTTTCCTTATTTTACCATTTCCCTTTTTGCCCTTTTTCCCTTTCTTCTTTTCTTTTTTCTTTTTTTTCTCTCCCTCCCTCGGGCTGCCTCGCCAGGCCAGCCTTCCTCCCCGCGCGTTGGGCCTTCGGCCCGCCTCACCCCTTCTCTCCCTCGCACGCCCGCCCAGCACAGCTTCCACCTCCTTTCTTTTTTTTTTCTCCTGACCGGCCGGTTCAGCCTTATTTCCTTTCCCTTCGACCGGCCGGCTTCTCCCTTCGTCTTCTTCCTTTCTCACCGCTCCCACGCCTGACCAGCGCCCCCATGTCTGCCACCACCGAGCTACCCTGCAGCTGCCGCTACCTACCTCCCTCTCTCTCTCTCTCTCCCCCCCGTCGTTTTCTCTTCCCTTTTCGAGCCAAACCAGCCCTGGACCATAGCCCCGCATGCCCTCTCCCTTTCCTTCTTCTCCCCTCTCTTCCCCTGCCACCCGACCACCACCTGCCACCTGCAGCACGATCGCCGGCCAGCCCTGCCCCCTCTCTTCTCCCTCTTCTTTTCTCCATCCCACCAGCCCTTCATTACCACATTTTTCGAGCCTATCATCCCCTTCCCGAGCTCCCTCCTCTCTTTTTTCTCCTCCTCCCATTCGCTCCCCATTTTTATTCTTTCCGCCGCTCGAACCACCAAGCCCAGCCCCTGCGCCGCCTTCTGCCACCACCTACTACCACCCTGCACCACCACACATCCCCTTCGAGCCCTACACTTCCTCCCTTTTCCTCCTCTTCCTTTTTCTTCCCAGTTTTTCCCCTTACCGTCAAGCCACCTGCAACCGCCTCTACCGCCGCCGTCCGGCCACCTCTGCCGCCACCCAACCCACCGTTCGACACCCTACAACCCCCTCTACAACTGCCATCCATTAGTTGGCCGAAAACAGCCCTTGAACCCCTCCATTTCCCCTCTCTTTTTCCTTCCTTCACAACCCCTTTCCCTCGACCCTCCTCGGCAGCCAACTTCGCCGCCTTGCCGCCGCCATCTCCGCCGCCTTGAAACCACCATTTGCCTCCACCTACATCCCCTCTACACTCCTGCACCATTCCCCTGCCTTAGAACCTCCCCTAACCACCTTCTTTTCTAGCCTAAAGACCCTAACCCGAAAATGATAAATCTTGCTTCCTCCACCCCTCTTTGAGCCTTTTCCCTTCTCTTTTCTGCATGAAACTCACGCTGCCCATGCAGCGTGAGCTTCCCTTCATTTTAAAAATTATTTGGCTAATTTTTAAGGTATAATGGTATTTTATGTTAAGTATTTTATTAATTAAAATTTATAAAGTTTTATACTTGGATTCTTATTTCTAACATAAATATGATGGATATTGTTTTTAGGTGTTGAGTTGCTAATTATGCTTGGTAAGATTGATATTTTGCGGAATTAAGGTAACCGTTAATCCTCCCTTAAATATATGGAAAAACGCATGCCAGCACATTTAGGGTTTAGTATGATTTTATGCATGATTTGTATGCTTAGCATGATATGTTTATGGTTTCTTATATTGTTTGTTAAAAAGAAAAAGCATGATAACTTTTATGCGATATGTAGGTATGTTAAATAAAGGAGTTGGAATATGGATAGAAATGTCAAACACTTGTTTATGATGTACCATGTCGTTAATGCATGAATGATGTTATTGTTTAAGGGTATTTTAGTAATTATGCTTATGAGATAAATAAATCAATGTGTGTAGTTGCTAATGAGTATTATGTTGAAAAATGACAAGTTGGTGGACTTAGATGATAAAAATGAAGTATTAATATCATTATTTTATGTAGTGTTAGTAAATTCATAAAAATGGTGAATAAAGGGGTTGAGTGGAAATTTTATAAGTGGAAAAGGGTATTTCAGTAATTTTTGAGATAAAAGAATAATGTGGTAATTTTATAATTAAATGGCCAAATGATAATTTACAAGTAAAGGATAAAATTGTAAGTTGTGAGAAGGAAGGGTAAAATGGTAATTTTGGAAGTAGGGGTAAAATAGTAATTTTGGATGAAGGAGGGCATTATGGTAATTGTTCAAGTAAAAAGGGCATTATGGTAATTTTGGAGGTAAAGGGGCAAAATTGTAATTTCATAAGTCAAGGGTAATATGGTAAATTTTATAAGTGAATGGTGAAGTGGTAATTCATAAGTAAAAGGGTAATATGGTAATTTGGGAAAGAAGGGTAAAATGGTAATTATGTAAGGAAAGATAAAGATGGTAATCTTGGATGTGAAGGGGTAAAATAGTAATTTGTAAAGTAAAAGATGTAAGGTGGTAATTTTCATAAATAAAAGGATATTATGGCAAAATTGGATGTAAGGGGTAAAATGGTAATTTTGTAAATGAAAGGATATTATGGTAAACTTGGGAGTAAGGGGTAACTTGGTAATTATGATAACGACAAAAGATAATTTAGCAATTAAATTATGATTGTAGAAGGGCAATTGGATAAGTATGATACTATAGAAGGGTAATTTGGTAAATTAACCAATTAAAGGGCATTATGGTAATTTTAATAATGGAGAAGGGTAATATAGTAATTTTGATTATGAAAAAGGGTAAATTAATATTGGTAATTATGAAGAAGAGTAATTTGGGATTTGTGATAATTAAAAAGGGGAAATGGCAATTAAAATAATTGAGAGGGGTAAAATGGTAATTATGATAAAGGAGAAGGGCAATTTGGTAATTTGTTCAACTAAAGGGGCAATTTGGTAATTTAGCCGGTAAAAGGGCAAAGTGATAATTGTTTAGCCAACTAAAGGGGCAAAATAGTAATCATGGTAATGAAGGAGGGTAATTTAGTAATTTATCCAACTCAAGGGCAGTTTTGTAATTATAACAAAGGAGAAGGGCGATTGGGTAATATGACCAACCAAAAGGGGAATATGATAAGTATAGTAATTATGAGGGGTGAATGATGATCTAAAAAGTGTATGAGATAATTTGGTAATCTAAATTGGACAAAGGGTAATTTGGTAATTATGCAACCTTAAGGGTAATGTGGTAATTTATCAAGTAAGGAATGGATACTTAACAATTATATAAGTAAAGGGCAAATGAATAGTTTATACCTAACACGTCCTTGAGATTGTGGAACATTAATATGATTAAATAATGTTGATTAGCGAAGTAAGAGTATCTAATGATTAGTGTGGCCTTGATGGTTTCTCTGTGACATCCTGGATAATCCTTTGAATAAGAAACGATTAATGATATCGAAACGATTGAAAGTAAATAAGTATCGGATTATCGTGCTTTATGTGATCACCTTAATTAAGACACTATTACTTAAAGTGAAAGACCTCGAGATCGGGAATGGTGACTCCTTAGGGGTCGCTACCCTAAGGACGTGGTTTAGTCCACGATTATTCTGGTATTTGCTGGTGTGCCTTTGTGCCCCAGCCAGGCCCTATATCTTACTCTTCCTAGCTCTACGGACCTAGTTAGGGGGTATGCATACTTATGGATTAGGTGTCCTTGTCGGTAGGGTACTGAGTTAGCTTTATGTACCAGTACGACCAGGGTACCTTTGCGTTCTTGGGTTCATGGTTAAAGGGTACTGAGTAGCTGATATGCACCGGTACGACCGGTGTACCTTTGTGTCCCGGGTTATCGATCTCCCATTCGAGGCAAATAAATATGATTGATGTGCTGATTAAATAAAGGAAAGATACTATTATTGAAAGTGGAATATTAATGAGCCGGGCCCAGATGATTATGATATTGAGTACCGGTCCACCGGTTATAATAGTGGTCCAGGGTGTGTTGCCCTGGTATGTGATATTGAGTACCAGTCCACCGGATATAATAGTGGTCCAGGAGCGTGTTGCCCTGGTATGTGATTATGAGTACCGGTCCACCGGTTATAATAGTGGCCAGGAGCGTTGTGCCCTGGATGATGATTACATATATATTCCGGTCCACCGGCTAAAATAGTGGGGGTCCCGAGCTCAATAAAATCAGTTATGTATGTGAATAAGATTATGGAAAAATACTAATCACTTATAGTGGAACACCATGTGAGTCGGGGCCAGACCGGTCCACCGGCAAATAATAGTGGTCAGGTGCGTTCTGCCCTGTGTGTTTATCTTCCGGTCCACCGGCAATAATAGTGGTCAGAGGCGTTCTGCCCTGTGTGTTGACTTCCGGTCCACCGGCTATAATAGTGGGGTTCTCGTACTCACATGGATATAAAATATGATATTGATGGATTAATGACAGAATAATGGCTTAAGGCCCAAAGTATCGATCGTGACTTATAAAGTATTATGTTTGTCATTGTTATGTATGCATCTCTCATTATTTATATGTGTGTGGCTTGCATTGTGTGCCGTATGCGGGTCTGTCTTTAAGTGTGGTATTAAAGGGTTACTCAGTGCCGTAGTACTGAAGGGATTCCCTTTATGGGGCCCCTGCCTATTCAATGGGCAGTGCCCTTGCAGGTTTTTCAGGTGCTACTCAAGTGGGCTACGGGAAAGAGAGTAAGGAGTTATCCGGTATCGTTAGGGTTTCCCTCCTTCTTCGTTTAATTCCTTGGTTTTGATGTTATGTTGGTACTTTAACCACCATTGGTGGATTTTATTCCTGAAAACGATTTGATGCGCTACTCTGATTTAAATATGTTGAAGTTCTTGCAATTTACTCTGATTTATGCATGTTGAATGTCTTTCGAATTGTATTTCATTTTCTTAGCCTTAGCACTTGGTACTGGAACAGTATGAGTGAACCGGTCTGGTACTAAGTGTGGTGGTAATACTCCCAAAGTTCACATTTTATTTATCTGCTTCCGCTATTATCTTTTAATAAAACGAAATTTTTCAGTAGTGAATTTTGGGGGTGTTACAATTTCTTTTACCCATGATCTCTGTTTAATGTAAGGCCCTTCAATGAAGAAGCCTCTGGTTCTTAGTAAAATTAGCAAAGGACTCTATCTACACTCACATTCTGAAGATCAGACATATCTCAATACACCATCAACTCTTTCTGTTAACAATTCTTTTGTACATTCTATAAACAATTTTAATTCTTGTCACATATGACTAGGGAATGTACCATTTGAAAAGTTAGAATTACTCAATGTAATGAATGCCTCTCAGTGCAATAAAATTTTGATTGTTCCATATACTGTCTGTAATCAATCTAGGAAGCATTGAATGCCTTTTCCTCACAGCTTTATTCATACTAAATTTCCCTTTGATCTAATACACATTGACATATGGGGGCCATACCAAACACCAACCTATAATGGGCACAAATATTTTCTCACTATAGTGGACGACTTTACAAGACATACATGGATTCATCTTCTTAGTACAAAAAGCAATGTATTTCCTACTCTCAAAGATTTTATTGTCATGATTAAAACCCAATTTCACGCCACCGTGAAAAATATCAGAAGTGACAATGCATATGAGTTAGGATCAAGCAAAGAGGCAAAAAATGTAATACCCCAAAATTTACAACTGAAAAATTTCGTTTAATGAAAAGGTTTAGCCAAAGCGAAATCACAAAAACGTAAATTATGGGGATATTACCACCACACTTAGTACCAGACTGGTTCACTTCTACCGTTCCAGTATCAAGTACTAAGGCTGATTGGGATAGACATCAAACATGATTCAATAATTAAAACGAGCATTCATAAAAGAAATGAGTCATTAACCGTGCAGGAAATCAGAGTGCGGTAATCAAAAGGTATAGTCTAAAAGTACAGCTTTAAAGTTCCAAACGTCAGAAACATCATACACTAGAAATAAACTAAATATAACTATACAGGAAAGATAAGGCAGACGGTAGACTCCGGCCACGTCACTCTCGACCCCCAAGCTAGGTCCAGGCTCAACTCTCAGCCCCGCCCGATGCCTCATAAGCGTCGTAGGCATCGAAGATAGAATCACCAACCTGCACTAAGTCAGAAGGACCTTCTCCTCGTGGGAATGAGCAGCACCCATGAAACGGGTGGTCAGTACGCTACGTACCGAGCAAGGTAACCATATAACTAAGGCCAACACATAAGAGCACATAACATAATCACAACCACATGATAGCACATAGTTTCTCAGGTAAATAAAGGCCCACACTATTTATTTATTCTCTGAATAGTACCCGTTTTACACCATAATTCTTATCAGTTCATGCGATTACGGGAACCCCACTATTATAGCCGGTGGATCGGTCACTTATAGAGCAAAACGCACCTGACCACTATTATACGCCGGTGGATCAGTCTCCAGGGCAAACACTCCTAGCCACTATTATGCCGGTGGATCGGTCTAGCCTCGACTCTCGTGGTATTCCACTGTAAGTACTTAGTATCTTTTACATGTATTAACAAATTAGGGTTTGGTTTATTGAGCTTGGGATCCCCAACTATTATAACCGGTGGATCGGTCACTTATAGGGCAGAATGCACGTAACCACTATTATATGCCGGTGGATCGGTCTCTAGGGCACCCTGACACCTGACCACTATTATGCTAGCGGATCGGTCTAGGCCTAGCTCAATAATCTTCCACTTTACATGGTTAGTATTTTACCGTATCTTATTCAACAGATTCTGCCCTAGACATGCATGACTAACTTCAGCTATACTTATCCTCCTAAGAGGGCCCGTCCCATATCTTGAGACCTCTACATCTCCTAACTCGCCTTGAAATCCTTCCTGTAACCCACTTACTTACACCAGGAAACTGACTCCTAAGTGTGGGGGTCGAGGCCCACACTTTATACCCTCAAAGCCCACTCACTGCCTTACCCTTGGGTTTTCTCCAGAAACCCTAATTTGGGCCTATGTGGCCCATCTTTTTAGCCTCATATAACCCAAACTATTTTTACACCCCCACACGTCACAACTCTTAGATTCAACCCTCACTTTATGTCCCACTAATTCTCATTTATTTTTGTTGTTTTCTTTTTCATCTTCCACCTACTCAAATAAGGGTTTCCTTTCGAACCCTAGCCTGGTCTTCTACGTACTCTTATACTGTCCCACGTACTCTTTTTAACCCGAAGCCTACAGTCACCCAAACAACACTTCTATTACCTTCCTCACGCCCCGAGGCAACTTTCCATACATACAGTTTGCCCCCATGCAGACTCTAACCATCCCATGAAAAATCCTCAATATTTATCATGCCAAACCCTAAAATTTCCATGCAAACACTAGTTCCTCATACTCTTCCATTTTATTTAAATCCCTCCCCCCTTTTTTTATTCACCACTCATGGATCATGGTTATTTAGGTCATTCTTACCTACGTTAGCCAACTTACTTCCCCTTGGTTCTCTTAATTTCCCATTTTTCTTTTTCATGCCTCCATCCCACATCACCACACTCAATACCCTAGCATGAATGTCCTAAGGGCCACATCACATCACGTCACAACTTGTAGCATATCCATATTAGCACATATGAGAAGAGAGCACATGAACATACCTCTATTCTAAGCCGCGCTACACATAAAACAATTAAGATAATAGCATATAGAACATGCCATATAATTATATAGGACATCCAAGACATGTAAGACACGTAACACACATTCGGCCTTAGCTACACCCTTACCTAAAATGTCGCTGGGCTTGGAGCACACTCCTACGTCTCCTGAGAGTTTTGACTTGGTTCATCTATAAGAGGGAAATACTATGGGTTAATCTCCCTCTACCAGAATTACCATAGTTTTCTATCTTACCCCTATCATGGCCTAATACTAAGACTAATAATGATAATAGTAGTTTATAATTAAAAGTAGGGTTATTATTCTCACAATAATTAATTGTGCCACTACTAACCAAAGTAAGTCTTAGTAATATTCATAGTATTAAAGTAAGGGTTTCAATATTACTAATAGTAATATTATTATTAGTTTTATAACGATACTAATATCGCACCCAAATCTAGTAGTAATAATAATAATAATAATACTAGTGATGGAAATAATATAAAAGTAATGGCCATAAGAATATTTATATTAATAATGCTAGTGGTAGTAATAGTGACGAAAATAATAATAATCATAACAATAACAATAGTAATAGTAATAGAAATAGAAATAACAATGCTGGAGATGATAATAGTAATAGTGGTAATAGTGATTCTCATAATAATAATAATAATAATGATATTAATAATAAGAATAATAATATTACTTATAATAATAATAGTAATAATACTAATAATAATAAGAATACTAATACTAATAACAATAGTAATAATAATAATAATAATAATAATAATAATAATAATAATGATAATAATGATAACAACAAAAACAATGATAATAATGATGATGATAATAGTAGTGGTAATAATAATACAATAATAATAATAAGGATAGTAGTAGTAGTAGTAGTAGTAGTAGTAGTAGTAGTAGTAGTAGTAGTAGTACTAATAATAACAACAACAACAAATTTATAGTCTTAATCAATACCATTAATTAGAAACTCTCAAGAATAAGAGTTAGAACATATAAATAATAGTAGTAGTAGTAGTAGTAATACTAATAATAGTAATAATAATAATAATAATAATAATAATAATAATAATAATAATATTATTATTATTATTATTATTATTATTATTAAAATCATTAACACTTTTATACACAAATTTTAAGGGTTAAGAAGTTGGGAGACCACCTAGTCTTGGTGGTGGAACTGGCGGCGGCGGCGGTGGAGGAAGAAGGGTGGTGGAGAGATGGACGTGGAGGTTAGGGAAGAGGGAAGTAGGGGAAAATGGAGGTGCGGGGAGGTAGAGTAAGGTCCCCTGGTTGTTTTGGGGGGTAGAGGTGGCGCTACAGTTGGCGGAACCGGTGACAAATGGCGGCACGAGGGGCGGCGCAGGGTTGAGATGAGTTGTTCGGGAGGGTGACTTTGCACGGCCGAGGTGGATTGTGCAGGGCAAGGCAAGGAAGGACGGTGGCTCAGTTGCATGTAGGGAAAGTTTTGGTGGCCAGAGTGGGCGTTGATGACGGCTGATGACGGAGAAATGAGGGTTGATCAGGCGGTGGCGCGTGGGTTGAGTTTCTGGGCTGCCAAAATGGCAGCCTTCGGGGCTATATATAACTCGATTGGAAGGGAAAACGACAAAGGGGAGTGGGAGAGTAGGGGGAAAGGGTTATGGGGCTCCAGTTGGCGAGGGTAGGCTGGCGTAGGGCTACCTTCATAGGCCATTTCTCATCGGGGAAGAAGGAATGGCACGTGTAGGAGGGGATGGCTGGCCTTGTCGAAATGGTGGGTAAGTCAAGGGGGAAGAGAGGGGAGGAATGGCCGGTTAGACGGTGTGGTTGGTGGCAGAATTCCTGGTGCTGATTGAGGGAGTTGCAGGTGTAGGAGGTTGAAGACGATGTAGGGGAGGGGAGGAGCTGGACCAGTGGTCCAGAAAAAAAGAAGAAAGAAAGGGGGAGGCCAAACCGGTCGGGAGAGGGGAGAAAAGAACAACGCGGCTTGGGCAGCATAGGGAAGGGGGAAGAGTTGGGCCAGCGGGCCGGCCTAGGTCGGGGGAAAATGGAGAAAAGGAAGAGAAGGAAAGGAATGAAAAGGAAAAAGAGGGGGAAAAGAAAAAAAGAAAAAGGAAAAAAAGAAAGGAAAAGGTGGGTTGGTTGAATTAATATATTTTGGGTATTTTGGGATATTTAATAAAATATTAATATTAAAATAATAATTAAATTCTCTTTTTAGGTTAATTTAGGGATTTTTAAAGATTTTTCTTAAATTCCATTTTAATTAGCAAAATACTCAAATTTTTCCTATTTAAATTATTTATTAATTTCTCCTAGATTTACCTTAATTAATTCTATCTTATTTTAATAAAAATAGTTTATTTAATTAATTTTCCTAATAATTTTTTATTTGGCCATGATTCTCTAAATTAGGGTTTTGGGGTATTTCAAAAACCTATCTCAGTTCCCTTGGTATTATACATCATACATCCTGCCCTTACATCCCTCAACAAAATGGGGTAGTTAAGAGAAAACATAAGCACTTGCTGGAAGTTGCTCGTGCTTTTTATGTTCAGTCCAATGTGTTAGCTCAATTTTGCAGGGATTGTATACTTCATGCCGCACATATCATAAATCGACTGCCCTCCACTGTTTTACAAAATAAATCACTTATTGAAAAACTTTTCCATATACCACTTGACCTTTCATCACTCAAGACCTTTGGATGCTTATGTTATGCTTCCACATGCCCTAAATCTCATGATTTTTTTAATCCTAGGGCCCATCCATGTATTTTCTTAGGTATCCTATTGGAAAAAGGCATACAAACTAATCTCACCACACAAACTACTCAAATCTCCCGAGATGTAATTTTTCATAAACATCATTTTCCTTATCAACATATAAATCACCAAACTCTACCTGATAACTACTACCATTTTCCAATAATATATCACCATGTTGCTGAGCATACAATACATAACACTGTTTCATCTCCTAACCATTCTATATAACATTCTCCTTCTACAACTTCCTCTCTTTATGTGTCTTTTAATAACTCTATATCACAATCTTTTCCTACTGATAAAATTCTCTCAGTTAATATATCATCACAAATAATTGACCTAGAGTTTAATGCAAACCTAGATCATCATCCATCAACACCTCTTCGACGTTCCACAAGACAAATTAAATCACCATTACATCTCCATTATTACATATGCAGTAATGTCTTGTCATCCAAATTTGATAGGCATCCCTATAGTGATATCTCAATATCTACTTCTGCTAATCATTCTTCTTGTCCACATACTATTAATAATTCATGTATCAATCTCCATTTCCCTCATTCTTTTCCCATTTCTTTTTGCAAATCCATATCCACTAAACCAAATGCACACATTATCTTAGAACCCTCTTCCTATAACCAAGTTGCTAGTGATCCCCACTCTATAGATAAGGAATTCACTGCATTAGAGGCTAATGACACTTGGAAAATTGTAAAAATTCCCAAAGGTAAAAAAAACCCTAGTTTGCAAATGGGTATACAAGTTAAAGTACAATGCAGATGGTAGTTTGGAAAGGTGCAAAGCAGGTTAAGTAGTCAGGGGATTCACTCAAAAGGCAGGAAAAGACTTCACTGAGACTTTTTCACTAGTCGTTAAGATGGCTACATCTGTTGCATCATTGCAACTACTGTTAAGATGGCCTGTCCTTTGTATCGGTTTGATGTTAACAACACATTTCTTCATGGGAATATCTATGAAGCCACCTCCCGGACTCTCTCTTCATTCACCTTCTTTGGTTTGTAAAATCAAGAAGTCTTTATATGGACTTAAACAAGCATCTAGACAGTGGTATGCCAGAATTTTTGAATCATTATTATCCAAAGTTTTCACTCAATCTCTCAATGATTACTCCATGTTCATTAAATCAACTTCTGGAAGTTTGATTATTGTGGCAATTTATGTTGATGACATTTTAGTTACTGGGAACAACAACTCATAAATTGAATGTTTACATATATTTCTTGACAACACTTTCAAGATCAAAGATCTAGGTCATCTTCACTATTTACTTGGAATGGAATTTTTCCCAGTCCTTGAAGGCATGCTTATCACTCAACGCAAGTTTATAAATGAGCTCCTCCATATGTATGGTATACATTATCTTTCTCCAATCAGTATTTTTCTTGAATTGAACATCAAGCTGCACCCTGTTATGGATCAACCTGTGGAAGATCCCTCACTATATAGGCAACTTATTGGCAAGCTCAATTCCCTTCTTCACACATGGCCTGACTTAGCCTTTTCTGTTTAGTTTCTCAATCAATTTATACAATCCCCTTGGTAAGCTCACTGGTCAGCTACAATACATGCTCATAGATACCTTAAAGGCAAACCTTATCAAGGAATTCTTCTCAATTGCTTAAAAGATCTCAATTTACTAGCCTATTGTGATTCAGATTGGGCGTCACGTCCTTCCAACCGAAGTTCAATTAGTGGCTTTCTTATTCTCCTAGGAGGAAGCCCAATATCCAAAAAGCAACAGCTTATCTCATTATCATCAACTGAAGTTGAATATAGATCCTTAATGCATGTGACTGCTGAACCGGCATGATTAAGTCTCTTACTTAGTGAACAGTCTATCCTCGACATACATCACGTTCTAGTTAAATGTAACAACCAAGTAGCTATTTATATAGTCAAAAATCTAATATATCATAAACACACAAAGCATATAGAGCTTGATTGTCATTATGTGCGTGTACAACTATATGCAGCTCTCATCTCTCTTTCTTATGTATCTATTACCTCCCAATTAGCAGATAACCACTTACTAAAAAGTTGCATACTTCATTTCTTCCTAAGTTTAGAATGATTTCCCCTCCTCCAGCTTGAGGGGGGTGTTAGAGACTGATTAGTTAAATATTAGTTAGAGATATACTTTTAGTTAGCTATTAAACACATACCGTAATTATAATTAGCACTTGCATAATTAAAACTGATTCACGCCTTTGTAAAATCAGTCATATAAAGCATACAAGTTTGTACTCATTTTCAAGAAATAAAACAATTATTTTTCTTCTTCTTTGCATATTTTCTCATTCAACCTCAATTTTTCTGTCATTAATAAAAAAGAAGTAAACAAATAACTGTTGTTAATAAAATATATCTCTAGACTAGATAATCTTAAATTAGTAAATATATCGTGCATTTTATCATTAATTGGTAGACTAGACTACCATACAGTCAACTTTCAACAATGCTATGATGACTTCTCAGATATTGTTTTTTTTTTCCTTTTTTTTTTGTAGGATTCCCAAAATCAGCTCTATTTTAGAAGGTTGAGGGTAGATTGGTTAAATATTTTGAATATGTTTAATAATGTGCCGAATTCTGAAAGTAAAACCACTTAGAAACTTTATTCGATCTTTCTATCCTCGTTCTTTAAAAGTAAAATATTTTTGCATCCATTTAAATTTAAAAGTACTATTTTTTCATTTTATTCTATCCTCGTTTTTCTTTGTCGTCCCCACCGTGAAATACTAGGAAATAGGAGATACTAATACTACAGAGTATAGAGGACGGACGGTGAGAATGAAGTTGGAGTTACTCACCAAAGTATTGATTCCACCTAGATATTGGCGCAAACATGTCCGACCGATCCGTCAAGATTTTGTCCATTTTCATGTTCTTACAGCAGTATCTTGCAGACTGCGCGCACTGCTGTCTTACGAACCAAGACGGCAGGTCAGAACCGAAACTTTCTATCTATCTTTTGACTTCCAAATTCTATGCACCAAAATTTTGGTTCCCTTCGTTTAACGAAAATTTTCCGTCTTTATTATATATTTATTTATATCTACATGTATTTGTATATGTATGTATTAATTGAAAATTTATTTTTCTTTATTTCTTTCAATTTCGATTCGCCTCTCTATTTGTTTATCCGTTTAATATTATCCAGTAACTAATAATAATAATAATAACAATAATAATTCACCTCAATTATTAATATTTAATATCCAAGTTTCCATATCTAGCACAGCGTTGTAAATTAGGCAAACCAAATTATCCTAACTTAAAATTAAATTTTTTAATTTTTTTAAAATTTAAGCTTAAATAAAATATCACAAATAAAGTTTCAACTAAATTTATATAAGCTTGCTAGGTATTTGATTTGATTTGTTTGACTTATTTAAAATAACTGAACAAACTCAACTCTTTAACTTTAAACTTAAATAATGTTTGCGGACAATGAGACTCAACTAATTTGATATAAATAAACTAAATTAATTTATTTAAATTTAATTTAATTCGTTTACAAGTTTATTTGTTTGAAATTAATTTTAACATGCCGATTTAGCATGTTTATGAAATAATCTCAATTCACGCTTAAATGATTATATTTTTTCTTTGTAAATTCTTTTACATAATATTGTTATTGTCAAGCTTTTAACAAGCTAATAAATGAGTCGGCACAAATGCTTACAAACGAGCCGACTTAAAAATAAATGAGGTGGGCCAACTTCCCACGTGGGTGCATGCATACTGTGTTGCACAGAAAAGTACACGACTTTACCCGTATTTATATCCGATAAAAAAATTTATATTCGAATTTGTATGTACTAATTAATTCGTATCCATTAGATATCTATTACCCGACATATTATCTATTTATCTGTTAATAAATATTATCCTGCGGATAAATTTATTATGCGATGGATAAATTTATTTAGAGTTAAATTAAATGACAATTTTAACCTTAATTTATACTATATCTGTTTTAAAATTAAGAGTAAAAAGCTAATTATATATTAGATAAACGAATATAGATATAGATATGAATATGGTTATGGATACGGATATAAATATCTTATATCCGTATCTATATCTGAACCCGACGAATATATATTTTTTTCCATTATTCTGTATCTATATCCGTTTAAATATCTGTCAAATTTCGGATAATATCCATCATCTTTACATCCCTACTCGAAAAGGCAATCTTGAGCCGAAACGTCCAAATCACACCGAAAACGTTTTGGTTAAAACCTAAATTTCGTCTTCTAATATCATATAAAACTCTGTTACTCACTGTCTACTAATATGTTCTCTCATCTCATCTTCGCTCGTCGCCAGAAGTTTTGCCTTGGAAGGTCGAACAACAGACCAACGTGGGAATGAATCAAAAGCCTTCGAATATTTGAAGATGCATATGGATACTTAAAATTTTCCTCACTTTCGACCACTGAGGACCGAACCGACCCCGACCATTGAAGCTTCTGGAAGACTGATCATGAAGCACAGTAAGAGGTTGTGAGAGTTGAGTTGAGAGGAGGAAATTATGGGTACGAAATGAGAGACCACAAGAATGGCTGAGAAAAAGAAATTTTTGTCCCTTCAGCAGACTAGTTCAATCAGGAATAAAATTTATAATAAAACAAATAATACTTATATTCTTATATTAAATAGATAAGTTTCTCGCATTAATTTAGATACAAATTAGGTCGGAAATATTTTTGTCCGATCATAGGTATAAAATTTATTTATATTTTTATATTTATCTCTATTATTTTTAAAATAAAAGACTAATAAAAATAATATTAAATTAGGTGAATAGAAATAAAATTTTAATATCGATTTATCTAATTAAAGTTAATAAAATCAGTCCCCAATTATTTCAAGCCAAATGGGATATTAATGTCTCTGTCAACTAATGGAGATATTATGTTATGGGTTTGGTATTGGATTTATTTATTTAGTTTTTAGTCCATCTAATTTAATTGTTAATATGGTTGATGTGAAATATATTCATCTTCTATATATAAAGATGAATTTTAAATAAATTATAGTAAAATTATGAAGTTACAAATATTTTTTTTTATCATTTTCCAACGTTTCCATATTTTTAATTTTTTTTTTTTGGTTTCTGCATTCCCGTTTTCGTGCGATATTGCATGCCTATGCATATGTGTAGTACACGTGACCAGCCGCTTGCAGTCCAGTAGTCCAGGTGCATGTCCTCTTCAAACTTAGCTTTTCGGCACGGATGCGGTGCAGGTCACTTCATGTGTGTCCAGGGGAAGAGAATGCATGCAGAGTTATCCCAATATCTAACTGGGTTATAATAAATAATGCCTTCTTGATTCTTCTGTATGGCCTGTTTTTCGTCTGCTAACTTACCCAAAACATCGCTGTAGTAGAGGGGAGGGACCGTCCAATATACTGAATTACGTAATAGGTCATGTTATCAGATTGAAAGCGTCATTCGTTATGCAATATTGTATTGCCTTGTGTCAGACATTAAACTCATTTAATATATATATATATTAGCCGCAGGACCTTTCGGTTCAATAACTATCAAGTATCTTGTACAAATCATTTTGATAAATATCTTTAATCTTTCTAAAAAAAAATCATCAAGCATGAATTTCGCAATTAATAGTGATGCATTATGTTGAAGCATAATTAATTATTGAATCGTATATAGCTCGTATGGTAATTAGCTGCAATTTGATAAGTGGCAAAATGATGACGGATTATTTTTATTAAAATTAGCAATGATGACAACTACCAGTTTATTACATGTGTAAGCTGATATTGAAAGATTGATTTAAATAAGGTTGTCCAACTTTTATGTTTCCTTTTAAACATTAAAAATATGGTGGAGTAATATATAGTTATGCCTACTTTTCTTTCTTTCAACTTTTGTATTTTGAACTTTTCCTGCTGACATTTTTTTGCTTCAACAATTAATTCAAGATATTATTTTTATGGAATAACACTTATATTTGTGTCAATATATATATATATATATATATAAATTGAAGTGGTTAAATTCTAACCTTTTGTAAAAACAAAGCCTTTAGCTATAGATAAATATAAAATACATCTTTTATTTTTACACAAATCTGATTTGGGAAAAAATCATTGGTGGGAGAGAGATCCATAACATGAAATTGCAACATTGTTTATTATCCTTTGTTATTAGGGTGTTCATAAAATTTTGATTAAATCCAATCAAACATGAACTAGAAATTGAACCCAAGTTAAACTAACGCAGTATATTTGGCAAGTTGTGTTGGAGATTCTTCGACAGAGAAGAAATCTCGGGTCATTGGCAAGAGGCATTAACTACGGGTTGCTAGCTAAAGAGGTTAGCTTGGGGTTGAAGTAGTCAGCAGTCAAGGGTGATCGACCAAGTGTACTAGTTAAGGTTGTAGGCCAAAGTTAACAAACAATGGCCGTGAGGTAAAGGATTGTGTATCAAGGGGAAATTGGCAGGAGCATCAACTAAGGCCTTTGGCAATGTGCATAAGAAAAGTGCAAATGCCAAGGGTGATGGTTAAGGGGCATGTGCGACTACCACTAAGGAGTGGTTAGGTAATCCTTTATTATAAGAGATTTAGTAATAATTTGCGTGACAACTTATGAAGTTGATAGGGGTCAACTCATATGGTCATTCATAACTTGTAACTTCTACATTTATATAAGTCAGATGATTGATTGTTCAGACAAAAAATAAGGAAAGGTATAGAAAGTCAGCTTCTACCCATTTTAATATATACACACATACATAAAAGTGAAAGAAAAATAAGCTCCCAATAAAGTCCTTTCTTTCTCCCACAAACCTCTATTTTTCAATATTTGAAATTTACTTTTGCATTCCTTATTACTAAGCATTTAGTTAAGGGAGTTATTATTCACTTAGCCAAGTGAATTATTTATTGTATTTCCCAACATCTAGTATCAAAACTTTGGCTTAGAGTCATGACTGCTAGTAAATCAGGCATGGTGATGTTGAACAACACAAATTATTAAAAGTGAAAGACCAAGATGAAAGACTTGCTCTACATAAAAGAGTTGGTAGATTTGATCTAAAATGAAGGATTCATGCTTGAGAGCATGAAAGAAAGAAAAAGGGAGTGGAAATAATATTTGGCTAAGACTTTTGAAATGAAAGACTTGGGCCATGTGAAGCAGATCCTAAACATACACATCACGCGTGATTGAGGACAATAAATCTATGGTTGTCTTAATAGGAGTACAAAAAACACTCAAAAGATTCAACATGGAACGAGCAAAGCCATTCAATTTTCCACTTGCTCCTCAGTTCAAGCTGAGTAAGGCATTATGTTTGATGTATGAGAAGGGAAGGAAAGGAAAGGGATGAGTCGTATTCTATATGTGTCCGCCATTGAAAGTTTGATGTATGAAATGGTGTATACAAGGTTAGATAATACATTTGTTGTCAACATGGTCAGTCGGTTCATATTGAATCTTATCAAAGTTCATTGGGAGGCAATGAAGTAGATATTAAGATTTCTACGATAGATGTCCAAAATGAGACTTTGTTTTTGTAGGGCTAAGCTAGTTGTGGTAGTTTATACCAATTAGCATATGGTAGGAGATGTTAATACAGGGAAACCAACATCAGGATTCTTGTTTACTTTCATTAGGGGAGATGTTTGATGGTAGTTTTAGTTAGAAAAGTATGTAGCTCTATCCACAACATAGGAAAAGTAAATAGCTATTACCGAGGGGTGCAAAGAGATGTTGTGGATGAAGAGATTATTTAAGAAGATTAGGTTTAGGCAGGATATATAACACCCCAATTTTTAGGACTTGAAAATTTCATTTTAAAGAGTTAATCATGGAAGTTAAAATAATAATAAACGAAGGGTATCACCGCCACACTTGGTACAAGTCCGGTTTCATCTACCATTCTCATACCAAGTGCTTACACTACTACGAAAATGGGAAATAATAACAGGACATTAATAACGGTAGTTCGAAAACCGTTGTCAAACGCGTGAAAATTAATGGGCGGGAAGTTTTGATAACAGTTCTAGTTAAAAAATGTTATTAAAAGGTCAACGTTAAAATTTGGACGGATGTTTTAATAACGGTTCATATTAGAACCGTTGTCAAAAGTCAGAAGCTTTTAATGAAGGTTCCTGGAAGAACCGTTATTAAAAGATGTTTTAATAACGGTTCTCTCAGGAACCATTATTAAATCCTTTTTTTAATAACGGATCTCTCAGGAACCGTTATTAAAACCCAAAAATCAAACTTTTATTTCGCTTGGTTTTGTTTCATGCCAAAGTTTTGAGACTCTCTCTGCACTTTCGTTCTCTTACTCTCCTTCTCCTTGCAAACCCTCATACCACCACACCGTGCACCACCAACTCGCACCACCACACCGGCTCCTCTCAAGTAAAGGAAACCCTCGCATCGCCAACTCTCTGTCGTGTTTAAAGCCCTTGCCTCTCTCAACATTCTCATCGTCGTATTTGTAGCTAGCTCACTTTATGTATGTGTTTGTTCTTCCTCTCATTTGTTTGTTATTAAAAGATTGTGGTTTGTCACTAAATTTGTTGCATTATTGTTATATATTAACAAATGCATGTGTTGACCGAGACCTTTACATATTATTATTGTATTTGTTTGTATGGAGAATATAGATTCAACATTATTGTTGAATAATGGCTGTTGGGAAATAAATTTGGGTACTATGGATCAGAAATATAATATATTTAGAGAAATAAAATATCACTAACATTAACGCCATTCAACATATTAGTAAGTAATAAACAAAAGAGAAGACATTATTACTGTAAACTTTGGAGGGCCATAGCTTTTTCATGGAACCTCGGATTTAGGTGAATAATGGTTGAGCCGGTTTGGGCAATCTCGGAGCCCAAAAAAGGCCATTTTGGCCTCTAAATTGAGTTTTTTTTTTCATATTTTGTTACATAGCTAACATTCCTAACTAACATACAAGTGATACAACCTTGAGGGTATATTTTTAGGGCATTTTTTTACAAATTGAACCTTTAATTTGGACTATCTTGAAAACCTTTTTCACATTCTAGGGTATGAGGGTGTTATATAACCTCTTGATTAAAGTGGTATTACATGTTGCCTACCTTTGTATTTTTTATATAGAATTTATTCTACAAACAACCATTATATATCTTACCCCTTGTATTATTTTGTATGTAGGGTAATACATGTTTTCGGTTATTTTAGTTTTTACTTTTATCAGAATTGTTTTTCCTCTATTGTTTATCTCTTTATCCACCCATCCATCTATTTAGCCTCATTGGGTATCTTACCATGTCTTAGCTGGTGAGGGTTGTAATAGTATTTCTAATGGGGCTATTACTTTCTTTTGTTTTCATGGTTACTAAGATATTGAGGCATAGTGTAACATATTCAAATTTAAAGACTTCTTAGTTCTCACCGTAATTATGCCAATTCTGTGTAATTAGGTACCTCCAAAGAGTTGCGTAATTGAAGTTTTTCCATATTTTTCTATTAATGAATCATGACATATATATTTTTTACCTAATGGCTAACTGTATATTAATTGAAACATGGGTGTTGTAGTTTTTCACTGATAACTATGCACGAGGCCAGCAATATAATGTTGATGAAATTGATGAAGTTAGAGACCAATGGGCCAAGCACGTGCACTCATTCATTCGGTATTAGGTAGCAATCTATATATTCTACATGCATTTTCAGGTTTGTATTTCGTCTACATCTTTCGGTCTTCCAGCCTAGATCTGTGAACTCTTTACTTTGGGGTGTAGAGCTACTAAGTTGTGGTATGCCCACTAATTTTTATTCCTAAGTATAGTTGGTGTATTGAGACATACCAATTATAGATTGATTAAAATTATGGTGTGATTGCAGATTTGGTATGAATTGATGTTGTTTGACATTACAGATTTGGTAATTGTTTGAACATACAACTGTGTATGTGGGCAGGAACAAAACTGCAAAAAAAAACTGGAGTTTTAATAACGGTTCTTATAAAAATCGTTATTAAATATGAAGTTTACGCACATATTCGCGGGTTTTTGTGTATTTTTCATGACAGTTATTAAAGATTTAATAACGGGAGATTCAATAACGGTTGAAAACCGTTATTAAAACTATAAAATAACCGTTATTAAAACCCCTTTCTGTGGTAGTGTTAGGATAAAATCATTACTTCTTTTACAATTTATAATATGATTACAAGAACATAATAGAGGAGAGAATAGATAAGTATTGTGCTATATAAAAAGAACATCAGTGATTATCAAACTCAAAAGAGAGAAAGAACAAGAGGAAAAAGTGTCAAAATACAATCAAAATCAAATATATCAAAAGATACCAAATAACCTAAAGCTCTCAAACCGAACTACTAGATTTCAATTGAACTCGTAAGTTAACTTACAATACCACTGCCCATTGAATATGTAGGAGCCCACGAAAAGAGCCTTTCAATATAATGGTACTAAAGAACCCTTTATACTAAACTAAAATGAAAACCCAACATGGAAAACATACAAGGCATCACAATAATATATGGTATAACATATCGAAAAGTACATACATTAGTTGAAATACGATAATCATTTATATAACTACATACCATCAAGGCCATATAATATTTATACTCGTTCATTTAAAATTAAATAAAACTTACAAATTAAACGTCTAAGAGATGCTATTTGAAGTATAATTAGAAATAACATATCACAAACCTCATTATCAATACTAATAAATCTTATAACACAAGTAGGCTCACTAGCATATATCAATAATAACTCATAGCATCACATGTAGGCATGAAGGCTGCTACTGAAATACAGGTAGGCATGAAGGCTGCTACTGAAACACAGGTAGGCATGAAGGATGCTATCGAAACATAGGTGGGTAGAAAGGATGTTACTGAATCATAGGTAGGCACAAATATTGTTACTGAATCACAAGAAGGTACAAAGGTTGCTATCAACCAATTCAATAATTCAATAATCCATCAATCAATTTAATTTTTATTTACTCAAGGGGAGATCAATCAACCTAGAAACACTAAGATACTCTATTTATACTAGCGTATCAAGGCATCACAATATTTTATTGACTATCAACCTAAGGCCACAAAGGTACTCTGATTACACTAGTACACAAAGGTAACACACTATCTTACTGACAAGGACACCTAATTCATAAGTATGCATACCCTCTATCAATCCGTAGTACCAAATATAGTAATATATATGGCCTGGCCGGGGCACTAAGGCACATCGATAAAAATTCATAATCAACTTTGGGTTAAACCACATCTTTAGGATAGCGAATCCTAAAGATCCACCATTCTTGATCTTGATATCTTTCATTTTATGTATTAGCATTTTATCAAGATGACTACGAAATCACATATAAATCATATAGATCTAATTTTCATACTTAACCATTTTATTCACTTCCAATTATCCGAGATAACCATAACTAATATCACTACTAGGGTCATTCATAAAAATATACCAAGGTCATCCTAGGTTCAATTATTCATCTTTAGGTACATTAAGCCAAAAATGACTAAAATGCCATTGAGATTAGAATTACCACTTTAATGTCCTCTTTAATTACTAAATCTATTTATTTTTATCAAATTACCATAAAACATAATCATTACATTAATTTATTATGCAATTAAATTAATAGATAGGCTAAATCATCATTTTGCCCTTATTCGAGATTCTGAACATAAAATCATAACATGATCTAATACATCTATGATCATATAATCTTATGCTTAACAACATATAATACACATTGTACATGCTAGTCAGGATAATCATAACACATCCAAAATGCCCAGATTACTCCAAGGGTACACATCCATAATTATTATTCAATAAACATATTTAAGCATACTCATCCTATCATTTTCTACGTACATGTCATACATCATCATAAGAATTATTTTGCAATACTTTTGCACCTAAAATATTTATATATGATAACATGCTTCTTTTAGTGATTTTTAGGATATAATAGATAACACATAATTATAACATAATGAATCATGCTTAACATATTTTAAATACGAAACTCTAATGTGATATTATGTGATGTTTGAAATTATAGGAGATTACAAAAGTTACCTGAATTCTAGCAACAATGCAAAATAGCGATATCTTACTAAATACTATAATATCCCGTTAATAAATTTTTATACCTAAAAATAATACTAAAATTATCAAATTAATATTTAACAAATAAAATAATAATTATAATAATAACATATTTAACTTTATAAAATTACTAAAATACCCTTACATTTAAAATTAGGTAATAAAAATTTTAAAGAGGAAAATTCTCTCACTACACATGCAATGTGAGCCATGCACCAAGGGATTGGGGGTTCTAAGGTTGGAAGTGGTGCAAGTGAGGGTTGGGGATGGAGATGGGGGTGGCTGGGTGGTTTTGGTCAATGGTCAACATGGCAACGTGGTGGCTGGTGCTGGGAGGTTGTGATGGAAGGGTAATAGTGGTGGTGTAGGGGCATGATGGTGCATCATAAAAAGGAGGTATGGGAAAATAAGTGGAAGGGAGGTGGCTGCGATTTGGTGATGGTGCAGGTTGCTGGGCAACATAAGAAGGTAGGAGTCGTAGTATAAGGTAACGGAGGGAGTGGTTGGTTGTAGTGATCTTGGCCGAGGGTGGGTGGTTAGCTGCAGAGGGAAGTGTCGAAGGCTGGGGGTGCAACGAAAAAACTGTTGTTATCCAGGGGGTGTTGCAGGAGAAGTTACATAACAAATGTGAAATGCCCCAAAAAGTTCTAATTCTAAATATTACATTTAAATGAGGTTTTATCATAAATATTAATTAAATAAATTATTTTAATTAAAATAAAATAAAATTAATTAGGGCAGATCAATAATAAATTTATAAGTATTTTAATTAGGAGGAATTTGGGATATTTTAACTAATCAAGGATTTTAATTTGGGAATTAATTAAATAAATTATTTTATTTAAAATAAGAATGAGAAAATAGTTTTAATTTAATAATAATTTTATAAATAATTTAATTGGAGGAATTTGGGTGTTTTGCTAATTAAAATGGAATTTATGGAAAATCTTTTAAAAATCCTAATTTAGCCTAAAAAAGGGATTTAAATATTATTTTATTTAAATATTATTATTTTAAATATCCTAAATATTCAGATTAATTTAATTGGCCCTAATCTAATTATTTTTCTCCTTTCCTTTTTCCCTTTTTCTTTTTCTTTCTTCTTTTTTCCTTTTCTTTTTCTTTCTTTTTCTTCTTTTCCTTTTTCCTCTTCTTCTCACCGAACTGGGCCAGCCCGCGACCCAGTTCCCCTTTTTTCTTTTCTTCTTCTTCTTCGGCACGGCCCAGCCCGCGCCGTCGCCCTTCTTCCGTCCTCGGTGCGCTGCGTTTCGCCAGTTTTACACCCGAACCTCGTCGTTCCATTTAATGATTCCTTAACCCGCGCCCGACCGCCCGGTCTCCCCTTTTTCTTTTCTTTCCCCGGCCGACCGGTCCGCCTCCCTTCCTTCTTCCTTCTTCCTCCTTCCTCCTCCGTCGCTGCGACGCAAGCTTCGACCCCGTCAATGGCTTCTCCTGCTACGGTGAATAATACCGGCCGTTTCTTGTCTCATTGCCTTCCTCTTAACTCCAGGAATAAATTGGCATAATTTTCGTGCGTTAACTCTCGCCCTTTTCTCCTCCCCAACCTCTCGAAATTTCGAAGCAAACCAAACGTCGACCGATCAATTACCGCCACCGGCCACCCAAATTATTGCATTTAAAACTTCCATGTCGACCTCCAGCTCCTCATTATCCATTCCAAAATCTATAAATAGCCTTCTTATAGGATTTTTTAGAGATTTTTTCCCCGAAACCCTCGGCCCGAGCTGCCGCCACCCCAACTTCAGACGCCTCTTCCGCCGCCGTCAGCCAACCTCAGCGCCACCGAAACATTTCATTCTCTTTCCTGAAATTTACTCTAATTAACTAAACTATTTTCATCTCTCAATTCTTCTTGTATGAGCCTAAATAATCATGCAAAGTTGGATGCTCGTTTCGCCTGAATTTTGACCCCGAGGCCTTAAATCACCTTCCACCACCGTGCGCCGCCACCTTTGGCTGCACCACCACCATCATTTTGTCCCTCTCCTCTTGGGCAACAATAAACACCACTTATATCACCTCAATTCTCCATATCTTTTTCCCAACATCCATCTTTCTCTTTTTTCTTCTATTTTTTTCGGCCACCGCCGCCGCCGCCGTGAACCACCGCCGGTGTCACCTATCCCCACCAGCTTAAGGTTGAACCCTAGACCCTCTCAACCATTTTCCATATTATTATAAGCCTTGATTTAATTTATTTCAATTATTTGCATATAAATACCATTATTATTATTCTTAATATTTATATTCTTAATATGTTTTATTATTATTTGATGAGAAATTTATGCTGAATTGTACTTGCAGGGTGGAGAGTGGTCATAAAACAATTTTATTGTTAGTTTTGAATTTTAAGTTATTAATTGAATTATTATAGGATTATTATCATTCTTCTTCTTCTTATTATTATTATTATTAATATTATAATTATTAGAATAAGTATTATTAACATTTTATTATTTATTCTGGAAAATCTTAGGCCCTAATTTTGTATTAACTTTTTCACTTATTTATTTGAGTATTATTATTTCTACTGTTCTTATAACCATTAATAATAATAATATTATTATCTTTATTATTTTAATGTTATTATATATGTTAGTAATTTTATTATTAATATTAGATAAATGGTAAGTCATTGGTTATTTGAAAACTTATATGTTATTGTTATTGTTATTATTATTATTATTATTATTATTACTACTACTACTATTGTTATTATTATTTATATTTTCATTGATATTAGTTTTATTAATTTTGATATTATTATATTAGTATCATTATTATCATTAGGGTAAAATCTTTAACCCTATATTATCAAGGTTTATAATATCTCTATTATTTTTATGTCTTTAGCAAAGTTAGAATTTTGTTAAGGTTATTATTTGATCAAAGCCCTAAGGAGGCATAGGAACGTGCTCCAAGACCGGTGTCGTTTTAGGTAAGGGTTTACTAAGGCCATTGTGTGCTTATATGAATTATGTGATTCATAGGCTATGCATTCTATGTTTATGATTATTAATTATGCCGTATATGATATGACGTGGAGTTGAAGTATGTTTTCGTATGGCATGTGTATTATTTGTGTATGACCTTGTAAGACATGCATGTGAGGATGTTGATATGATTTTAGGTGGGAGAAAGGATGAAAAAGGAGGATGGGGAAAGAATTTGACTAAGGGAAGTGAGTTGACCTAATTTTATGAATTTATAAGGAATAATCTAATGCATGGTTTTATTTGGAAGAATGTAATTTATGATGTTATATGGGAGAATCAAATTATTGTTTGTTTGGGAGAATCTAGTTTATGATTTTGATTGGGAGAATCTAATTTATGGTTTTGCGTGGAAGGATCTAATGTAAGGTTTTATATGGATGAATCTCTTATTTGATATGGTTCAAATTTAGGGTTTTGTGTGGATGAATCTTTGGGTTGTATATGGTTTGAACTTAGGATTTGGTAAGGATGGATACTTAGTCTGGTATGGATGAATCTTTGGGTTTTATATGATTTGAATCTTTGTGTTGGTATGGATTGAATTTAGGGTTTTGTGGGAATGAATCTTTGGGTTTTATATGGTTTGAATCTAGGGTTTGGTATGAATGAATCTTTGGGTTATGTGGATTGAATTTAGGGTTTTGTATGATGAGATTTTGGGTTTTGCATAATGGTTAATGGTTGTGGTATTAGAGTTTGCATGGAAGTTAATAATTGCATGGGATGTGTAAAGTTTGTATGAGAGTGAAGTTTACGTATGGAACGCGGATTTGGGATTTGAGGAAGTTAATGTAAGTGTTGTTTTGGGTGATCGAAAATTTGAAAGGAAAATAGTGCGTGGAGCATTATATGGGTATATAGGAAACTGAGCTAGGGTTCGTGTGGATAATTAGGGTTTGGTGCAACTGCTTAGGGTTTTTGCGGTATCAGGTGTTTTTGGTGAATAAAGTGGAATCATGAGGATGGAATTTATGAGTTACAATGTGTGAAGTGTTAAAGGAGTGATTCATGCATGTCCATGGTGAAATCCTTTGAATAATATACTTAAGACACTAATCATTTAAAGTGGAAGATTATTGAGCCGGGTCCAGACCGATCCATCGGTCAGAAATAGTGGTTAGGACATGATGTCCTATGTGTAACCGATCCACCGGTAATAATAGTGGTCAGGCTTTGTACCTGTGTGTTTCCGGCCCACCGGTAATAATAGTGGGGTGACTCGAGCTCAATAAAAACAAACCAGAGTTTGCTAAGACATTTAAAAGATACTAATTACTTAAAGTGGAACACCATGTGAGCAGGAACCAAACCGATCCACCGGTCAGGAATAGTGGTGTGGACTTTGTCCCGCAAGTGACCGGTCCACCGACGAATAATAGTGGTGTGGACTTTGTCCCGCAAGTGACCGGCCCACCGGCAATAATAGTGGGGTGTTTCTGTACTTAAATGGATTGAGAAAAGGGCATGGTGTGAATCGGATTCTACTAAGAGATTAATTTAACAGTTAATCTAGATTATTCA
The DNA here is from genome assembly GCA_030549775.1 of Tamarix chinensis. Taxonomy (NCBI): domain Eukaryota; kingdom Viridiplantae; phylum Streptophyta; class Magnoliopsida; order Caryophyllales; family Tamaricaceae; genus Tamarix; species Tamarix chinensis. The sequence continues at coordinate 66,633,402 of CM060182.1, forward strand.
TGGGCCTTTGTACGTTTACCTGAATTGTTCATATACCTTATGTTGTTATGTTGGATTGGCTTGTTATTATCTGCATGGATTATGTGCTTATGTGTTGGCCTTAGGGCTCGGTTACCTTACTCAGTACGTAGCGTACTGATCACCCTTTTTATGGGTGCTGCTCATTCCCACGAGTAGTATGCCCTTCTGGTTTGTGTAGGTGGCCGAGATATCAGTTGGGGCTGAGTGTTGAGCGTGTTTGGCTCAAGTTCGAGAGTGTCGTGGCCGTATTTCAGCCTTTATGTAATTTTATTTCCTATTATTACTTCTTTGTATTAGAGTATTTATCCTCTTTGATTTCGTACTCTGATTTCTATTTTATTACGTTTATAAACGTTTATGTGTACTCTAATTTTAAGGTATGATCTTTCGAGTTCTTTTATGAACTGTCGATTTGAATTTAATGTAAATCTTTTCCTTAGCCTTAGCACTTGGTACTGGAACGGTCGGAGAGAACTGATCTAGTAGTAAGTGTGGCGGTAACATTTACAGAATTCATGGGTTTTAAGTACTTCTAATTTAATTGCTTCTGCTTTAAAAAAAAAATTAGTGAATTTTGGGGTGTTACAAAATGTGGTAGGGATCACTAAAAATTGACATAGGGAAGGAGAAAAGAAAAATAAGGGCAGTAGGGGATAAATAAGAAGAATAAAATGGAAAGGAAGAGGAGGTTGGTAGCTGCGAGGTTGGTTAGGCGATGATGGAGGATGTGGGGGGTAGGGGGTGACCCTTAGGCAGACAGAAACCCTATCAAGGAGGTGGATGGCAGTAGACGACGGTGATGGTGTGCAAAGGTATCAAGGGAGAAAGTGTAGGGGGATAGATGATTAGGGCAGTGTTTTTAGGGGTGGTGCAGGTAGTGTACAGGGGAGCACGACAGGGCTAATAAATGATTGGGGAATGGGTTGAGGTGGTGAGGCATGCAAGGATGGGTGGTAGAGGTGCGTGCATAAGACGGAGAAGAAGGTTGAGTGATAGGGAAACCAAACGGGATAGAGAAGGAAAGTAGGGGAAAGTTGTGAGGTTTTTTTGGTGGTGATGGTGAAACCAACGAAGCATAGAGAGGGGAGTAGGGGGATGGATGCAAGGGATGTGTTTGGTTGGAGAGAAAAACCAAACAATTGAGAAAAGAGTAGGATGGCTGCGATTAAAGAAAAGAGCGAGGAAGGGTAATGTTTGGCAGTGGGAAAAGGTGCACGAAAATAAATAGGATGAGAGAGGAGTGTCCATGCTTGGTTGAGGAGGGGTGAGTTGTTTGTATATATGCATTTAAGATGAGTTGTTTGGTCAGGGAGGTGATGGAGAGTGGTCAACACAGAAAGGTAGGGTGATATGGATGAGCTAGAGAGATGGTTTGATAGGTGAGGGGTATGGGTGTTACGTGAGGTAATGTGAAGATAGAGAGAGTGTTTGGGAGAGGCAAAATAAAAAAGAATGGGACACGCAATGGGTAAATCAGGCAAAGTAAAAATGATAGGGTAGAGTAAGGATATATATATTATTTTAGTTTTAGGTTTAGTTTAGATAGATTAGGGTATTGGGTAGAAAATATATCAAGTAAAATTGAATAAGTTTAGGATATGTTTAATAGGAAGAAAAAAGGTTAAAAAAATATGTAATAATTTATTTTGTTTACGGATCAAAATAATTAAGCTAAAGATTAGTTTTGAAATAAATGGCTAAAAATCTGTAAACAAGGGTTATGAAATTTCAGAGTGTTACAGGATAAGTTTGTGGTATTTAGTGATTTACGGAGTATCTTTCATGTCAACACTCGATAAGGAATATGCTTAAGGAGAGACAACTCTATATGGAGAAGATACACACCGTTGAGAATGGGTCAATGCACACAAAACCTTAACCCAAAGGTAAGTATGATCTATGTTGCTCCAATGTTGGGTTAGGTAGAGGGTGTAATTCTTCTCAAAAGAAGTAGGAAGAAATTCTCCTCATGTCTTAGAAAGGGAAAAAATATTGGAGATTCCACTATAGAGAAGAAATCTTAGGTTTTCGATAAGATGTGTTAGGTAAAGACAACAAGCAAGGGTTGTCAGCGAGAAGTAGTTAGTCAAAGGGCATCAAATGAAGGTAGTAGCTGACGACCATTCACCAAGTGTAGAAATTGAAGCCATTGGATAAACGAAAGGGACAAAGGTTTTCAGCCAAAGGGTTGTGTACCAAGGGGTGACTACAAGGAGCATCAACTATGGTCGTCGGCAAAGGGTGTGAGTAAAGTACAAATGGTAAGTACGATGACCAAAGGGCTTGTTCAATGAATATTAGTGATCTATGACTAATTTTTAGGGAGTAGTTAGGTAATATCTTATTATAATTGATTTTTCACTTATGATGACAATAACCTATTAAGTTGATAGGGGTTAACCCATACAATCATTCTTTAAGTTATAACTTATATGTTTGTATAAATTAGACAACTAATGATGATTGACTATCCATGCTAAGGATCAAAGAGGGTATAAAATATCATCTTCTACCCATTTTAATATATGCATAGATAAATAAAAGTGAGAAAAATTATCTCCCAATACAAGTCTTGTATTTCTTCCTCCTATTTTTTTATATTTAAAATTTACCCTTACATTCCTTATTACTGTATAGTTGGCCGAAGAAATTATCTATTGTATTTTCCAACAAACCAAAATATACCCAACTCAACTAGGGTCAAAGCAACCTTGGTCGGAAAAGTATAAAATCAGTCCATTGATCTAAAAATATAATAATTCAAACTCACCTAATGCTGATTCGAACCTAAACCAAAATTAGGATTACCTAAATTTACCCGAATCTAAGTCCATTCGATATCAACCCAACCCGATTTGAAAACTTAGAATAAATCGAGATTATCCAATATAGATTTCAACTGAATCAAACTCGATCCGATCTAGCCTAATAAAATGATGTGAGATTATTCGAAACTAAAATGACATGATTATCATATAACCTGATCTGATTGTGACTCAACTCACCCGATTGCCAGCTCTATAGGTAGGCACGAAGGTAACTACCAAAATACAGGTAAATGTGAAGGTTGGTACCGAAACACATGTAAGCACAAAGGATGATATCGAACCATAGGTAAGCATAAAGACTGCTACTTAACCATAAATAAGAACAAAAGTTGCTATCGACCAATCTAATAATCCAATTATCCTATAATCCATCAATCAATTCAAATTTTATTTACTCGAGGGATGATACCGAGACACTAAGGTACTCCATTCATACAGACACACCAAGGCAACACAATATCTTATCAACTATCAACCTAAGGAAATAGAGGTACCTTGGTTGTACTGGTACACAAGGGTAACACATTACCCTACTGGCAATGATACTTAATCCATAAGTATGCTTACTCTCTATTAGTCTGTAGAACAAAATATAGTAAGATATAGGGCTTGACTGGGGCACTTAGGCACATGGACAAAAATCCATAATCAACTATGGGTTAAAACACATCTTTAGGGTAGCAACCTCTAAAGATCCACCATTCCCAATCTCAATTTTTTTATTTTTTTATTTTAAGTATTAGTATTTTATCAAGATGACCACAAAATTGCATATAAATCACATGGATCCAATTTCCGTACTTAACCATTTTACTCACTTCCAACTATTCTAAGATAACCAGAAACAAGATCATTACCAAGGTCATTCATGAAAATATACCAAGGCCATCCTAGGTTTAATTATTCATGTTGGGTGCATTATGCCAAAAATGACTTAGAATTACCACATTAACATCCTCTTTAATTACTAAATCTATTTCTTTTTATCAAATTGTCATGAAAAGGCTAAAACATAATGGTTGAATTAATTTATCATGTAGTTAAATTATCAGATAGGCTAAATCGCCATTTTAACCTTATCCGAGATTTTACATATAAAATCCCAACATGCGTATCTAATACATCTATGATCATATAATCTCATACTTAACAACATATAATACACATTAGATATGCTAGTCAGGATAAATATCATAACACATCCAAAATGACCAAATTGCCCCTAAGGCACACAACCATAATTATTATTCCATAAACATATCTAAGCATACTCGTCCTATCATTTTCCATGTACATGTCATACATTATCATAAGAATTATTTTGCCATACTTTTGCACCTAAAATATTTATATATGATAACATGCTATTTTTAGTAATTTTAGGATATAATAGATAATACATAATTATAAAATAATGAATCATGCTTAACATATTTTAAACACAAAACACTAATGTACTATCATGAGATGTTTTTATATTTTAGGAGTATAAAGATTACCTGAATTCTAGCAAAAACATAAAATAGCATATCCTATTAAATACTACAAGATCCCGCTAATCAACTTTTGTACCTAAAAATAATACCAAAATTATAAAATTAATATTTAATGAATAAAATAATAATTACAATAATAAGATTTTTATTTTTTCAAAATTACTAAAATACCCTTACATTTAAAAATTAGGTAATAAAAATTTTAAAGAGAAAAATTCTCATGTTGTACATGCAGCATGAGCCACCATGCATGAAGGGGTGGGAATTTGTAAGGCTGGAAGTGTTGCAGGTGAGGGTTGGGGATGGAGATGGTGGTGGTTGGGTTATTCTAGTCGATGGTTGACGGGGTGATGTTGTGGCTGGTGCTAGAAGGCTGCGGTTGAGGGGTGATAATGGTGGCATTAGGGCATGTCGGTGCATCATAGAAAGGAGGGATGGGAAAATAAGGTGGAAGGGAGGTGGTTGCGATGTGGTGATAGTTCAGGTGGCTAGGTGACATAGGAGGGGAGGAGTTGCGGTATAAGGGGATAGAGGGAGTGGTTGGTTGTAATGATCTTGGCCAAGGGTGGGTAGTTAGCTACAGAGGGAGGTGTCAAAGGATAGGGGTGCAATGGCAAAAACTATCGTTGTCCAGGGGGTCGTTGCGGGAGAAGTTGTATAACAGATGTGGTAGGGATTGATAAAAATTAACACAGGGAAGGAGAGAAGAGAAACAAGGGCGGCAAGAGAGAAAGAAGAAGAAGAGTAAAATGATGATGAAGAGGAGGCCAACGACTGCGAGGTTGGTTGGATGATGATGGAGGTTGTGGGGGTGTAGAGTGGTGACCCTCAGGCGGACAAAAACCAAGTTAGGGAGGTGGATGGTAGTAGACGATGGTGATGGTGTAAAGGTGAAGCACGAGCATTGGTGATGGTGTGCGAAGGTGTCAAGGGAGAGAGTGTAAGGGGATAGATGATCGAGGGAGCTTAGTTGGGATGGTGCAGACGGTGTAGAGAGGAGCATGGTAGGGCTGGTAAATGGTTAGGGAGTGGGTTGAGGTGGTGAGGAACATAGGGATAGATGGTGGAGGTGCGGTCACAAGATGGAGAGGAATAAGGTTAGGCGATAGGGAAACCAAACGGGATAGAGAGGGAAAGTAGGGGAAAGTTGCAGGCTTGTTTTGTGGTGATAGTGAAACCAACGAAGCCAAGAGAAGGGAGTAGGGGCTAGTTGCGAGGGTTGTGTTTGGTTGGAGAGCAAAACCAAACATCTGAAAAAAAGTAGGTTAGTTGTGATCAAAGAAAAGAGAGGGGAATGGTAATGTTTGGTAGTGGGAAGAGTTGTACAAAAATAAAGAGGGAGAGAGGGGAGTTTCTATGCTTGGTTGAGGAGGTGTGAATATGCATGTGTATGTGTATGTATATATGCATGCAGGGTGAGATGTTTGGTGAGGGAGGTGATGGAGCGCGGTTAGCATAGAAAGGTAGGGTGATAGGATGAGCAAAAGGGATGGTTTGTCAGGGGTATGGGTGAGTTAAGGTGAAGACAGGGAGAGTATTTGGGGGAGGCAAAAGAAAAAAGAATGGGACACGCAATGGGTAAGTTAGGGAAGGTAAAAATGGTAGGGTAAAGTAGGGATATATATATATATATATATATATATATATATATATATATATATTTATTTATATTAGTTTTATGTTTACTTTAGATAGATTAGGGTATTGGATAGAAAATATATCTCATAAAATTAATTAGGTTTATGATAGGTTTAATAGGAAGGAAAAAGGTAAAATAATTGGAAAACATATTTAATAATTTATTTAGGTTACGAGTAAAAAGTTATTAATAAAATAATTAATTAGGCTAAGGTTTAAATGTTAGTTTTGAAATAAATGGCTAAACATCTGTAAATAAGGGTTACGAAATTTTGGAGTATTACAGGATAAGTTTGTGGTATTCAGTGATTCACAACAGAGTGTCATTCATGTCATTACGAATGCCAGATTCCATTCAAGATCCAAGCATATCCAGGTTGGATATCACTTGATAAGGGATGTGCTCAAGGAGAGACAACTCTATATGGAAAAGATACACACTATTGATAACGGGTCAAATATGCTTACAAACCCTAACCCAAAGGTAAGCATATGATCTATGTTGCTCCAAAGCTGGGTTAAGTAGGGGGTGTAATTCTTCTCAAAAGAAGTAGGAAGAAATTCTCCTCATGTCTCAAAAAAAGGAAAAATTATTAGGGATTCTTCTATAGAGGAGAAATCTCAGGCCTTCGCTAAGATGTGTTAGCTAAAAGTAACAAGCAAGGGTTGTTGGCCAAGGCCGGCCAGGGGCTGTCAGCCATAGGCAAAAAAGATCATCGGCTAGAAGCAGTCAGCGAAAGGGCAACAACTGAAGGTAGTAGCCGACGACCATTGACCAAGTGTAGCAGTTGAAGTTATTGGCTAAAGGTGACAAACAAAGGCCATAAGCCAAAGGATTGTGTAGAAGGGGCGACTACCAGGAGCATAAACTATGATACTGAGCAAAGGGTGTGTGTAAAGTACAAATGGCAAGGGCGATGACCTAAGGACATGTTTGATGACTATTAGTGATGGTTGACTAATTTTTAGGGAGTAGTTAGGTAATCTCTTAGCATAAGGAATTTTTGTACTTATCATGACGACAACCTATGAAGTTGATACGGGTCAACTCATAGAGTCATTCTTTAAGTTATAACTTATATGTCTATATAAATCAGACAATCAATGATGATTAACTGTTCTGGTCACGGATAAAAAAAGGTATATAATATCATCTTCTACCCATTGTAATATATGCACAGATAAATAAAAGTGAGAAAAATTAGCTCCCAATACAAGTCTCATATTTCTTCCTCCTGTTTTTTAGTATTTAAAATCTACCCTTACATTCCTTATTACTGTAAAGTTGGAGGAAGAAATTATCTGTTGTGTTTTCCAACAAACCGAAATATACCCAACTCGACTAGGGTCAAAGCAACCTTGGTCGGAAAAGTCTAAAATCAGTGTAAACGCAACAAGAAAAAGAAAAAGAAAAGGGAGGATAACATGATCCAATATGGAGTGACGACAAATAAACCATGGTTTCCAAATTGATCAGCCCCAAACTCGACCGCTTGCCCTGTCATGATTCATGAACCCCCCTCCCTCCCACTGTGCAACTTACCGCTTAGTCAGGGTCAAATAATGCCAGCTCTCTTTTGGACCTATAGCTATTTTGGATCTATAGCTATCACATATGACGAGAATGTAGATCATGTATTATATATGCGTACGAAATAGGTAAGTCTGGCATGAGGTCATTCCCATGCATGGACCTACGATCGAAATGAATTTTTCCCAGGAGAGCCCCATTGTTGTTTGGGGTGCAATTTACGAGAGACTCGATCGCCATTTTTTCTTCGGACGTTACCAGGTACCTAGTTTTTGCTATGGCCTGTGTCCTGTGGGTGGATATGGAGATGAACGGCGGTGCGCGGATGTGCTCGAAGGACTGAAGAGGCCACGTGCTGCGCCGGTACCTTTTGTAATCAAGCGGGCGAAAGAAGTGGAATAAAGGTTCTTGGCGGAAGTTTGGTTTACTAGCTCACGTACGTCAGGACCCTCGATCGAGGCAAGTAATTAATTTATGTTTGACTGGAGGATCAAGATAAATGTGGATGGCTGCATGGCCAAGCAGTGGAACCGTGCAGGAGCAGCTGGGTGGCCGGGGACGATGCATGCCCTTGCTGGGGTCCGGCTAGCTATACGGGGGATTCATATACATTGCACATTGGCATCGCGGATGCATTGACGGCTGAACTATATATATATATATGACCGAAATATTTAAATTATATATATAATTTGGATAAAGTAGAAAAGAGTTTTTGGATCAAAGCGAAATAACAAAACGATCTTGGACTAGCTATATAGGATATCGGAATCAATTTAGAACCGATTTTATTATTATTATTATTATTTTATACCGAAGGCTGATATAACTAGTCTCATCTTGTACTAAAATCCAATTAGTCAGTGGATCCGGTCTAAGTTTTAGATAATAACCGAATGTTGAATGCTTCTAATCTAATCGTCTTTGAAATTTCTATACTTCGTGTTAAGAGTTTTCCACATACATTTCCTAAAGTTCATACAATAACGCGGCGTCAAAACGACTTTAATTGCTTGCCATATTCATTGAACTTGTTCTTTAGCTGCTGATTCCAAGTACCAGCCCGAAATCAACAAAAGCGTGTTCTACTGTTCTCGAAACTCATTCCACCTATTCTAATTCGGCATGTTTTTTTTCTTCTTCTTTCTTCTTTCTTCTTTCTTTGGGTAAGGGAAAAAAAAAAAAAAAACTTCTCAAATGAACTAAAAATTTCAGCTTTCTCAGTGCGGAAAAATACTCCACGAACAATTCAGCACCCACTCAACGAAGCGCGCTCGGACGGTAACCAATCAAACAAAGATGATCAGAACACAGAATTACCAGGCAAATCTCAGCTCTATACATGTGCGACTGTGCGTGCGTGAGCGTGTGTGCATACACATCCTGGAGCGACATGTACGTTAATGATCCAGTATACAATCATATTCCTCAGCCTAACTAACAAACGGGAAACGAATATAATATTATAGTAATAAACAGTGAAACATCCGCAAGCTCGTTACAAATTGCGCAGGCTAAAAGACTGACACCATAATTTTTACACGTACGTTAAGTCTCTAACCTTAGACGGCATAAAAGCTAGTGTCATGAGGAGGCCTAGAATACCGATGGGAAGCAGGAGCAGCAAAAATGGAGGCGGCGGCAGCGGCGGTAGCACCAACGGAAGTATCAGTAGCGAAGCCGTAAGACAGGTTAATAGAAACAGTGATTCGATGCTGAAGTAGCTCTTCTTCGTCGATTTCTTCTTCACATTCGTCTGCGGAAAACTGGTCTTCTGGCGTTCGTACGGCCTCCCTCCTTCGAAGGCGTAGGCCCGGGGAGGTGACGGAGGACGAGGAGCTGGTGCACTGTGCTGTTGTTTTCTGACTCCGGAGGCATCCGTGAGATTGTTCTTGCTGCTGCTGTTGTTGGCAGAGAAGTAATGCAGTCCGATGAAACCTTTGGGAAGCTTCACGTTCGGTTCTTGCGGCTCGAAACTCATGATATATATATATATTTTTTGTTTATTTGCACTCCGTCCACTAGTAATTAAGAAAATCTCGACCCTTGGCGGTGGTATATAATAATCAAGAAGCTGGAAGGTCGAATGATTTGACGGAGAATTTCCAGTCCAGATCTCTACAATGGGGTGTTGCAGAGGAATTTGTCGGAACTAGAACGCAAGTTGCTGTACAATCCGAGGCGAGAACGCAGGGAATTCTTAATTTCTCCGAGTTGGAAGCGACAAATCTCGAAGTCACAAAGCCCAAAAGATAAATGCTTCAGAACTTTTATTTTATCTCCTCTTGTGATCTCTATTCCCTACTAATCGCTTCGAAGGATAAGTAAGGCCGCCCAACGGCAATCCGATAACCAACGCAAATATTTAGCCCCTCCGTCGTTCCTGATGGAAAACAATAGAAAGAAGAAAAGAGGGAGGATAATATCAGAACGTGCGGTTCCATAATACACACACTAATACTACCACCATACCAAAAACTCTTATGCATGTTTGATCAATTGACTGTTTGGCAAAAATAGAGAACAAAAGAGGGGAAAAAAAATAGGTCTTTTATTTCAGCCCATTCATAATCAAGATTCAGATAGACTAAGGCTCAATTTGGTTCTGGTAGAGTTTCAAAAGAAAAATATTTTATTATTATTATTATTATTATTTTTTCCCTCTGCTTTTGATTTTACATGATACAAAAATAGTAAGAAATAAAATTATTAACTGTTTATTTTTTCTTGGAAAAGAAGCTATTTAAATTCCACCCAATAACACACAGATGAGTAAAACATCTGACCTTTCTGACAAACAAAAAGCTTGGATTACACATGGATGGAGGGGGAGGGGGGTTAGAGCAGTTGCTCGGAAACACGAAATCAACGAAGGTTCCATATTTCATTCTTATCTCATGGGAGAAAAATAACAATCAACAAACCTGAATTTTTGAAACGAGAATTGCTAAGATTGATGACGGTGCTGGTGTCGGAGCCGCGATTCCGAAGCCTTCTCTCTAATGAAACGAATTGAGGCACACGTTTAGCATCTCAAGCTCAAAACATCCTCCAACACACCCCTTATAAATTTCCTAAATTCTGACCCCCCTAAAAAATACATATATATGAACTTTTGAGCCTTCAAGTATAGAGGGGGAGGACCGAAAGAAATATATGAAGAAACGGGCAATTGAGGTTCTCTGACTTTAAATTATGATCGGGGGTTGGTCCAAAACGCGGTTAGGCGAAAGCAGTATTCGAGATTAAAATGGAAATATGCGGAAACGGGAAAAATATAAGGGAGAAAAGAAAGGTGGAGGCGAAGGCAAAGGATGATAAAAGGGTAAGTAAGGTCTGGCAGCTAGGTAGGTTCTAGAGATTTGGGTTCTGGCGCAGTGTATACGGAATTACGGACTGAGACGACGATGCGGTTTTGAGGGGAAGGAAGAGGAAGAGAGAGGGAGAGACGGAGCGAGCGGTGTTTTGGTTGGGTTCAATGCACTGTTAACGCCTCAGGCGGACAGAAAAAGATATGCAAGTTGATGGATTTGGAAAAGAATTAAAGACCTGTCACCTGTAGCCTGGTATGGTGGGGGGGGGGGCGTGACTTGTGAGAGGAGGGAGAGAGAGAGAGAGAGAGAGGAAGGAGGTGGAAGAGGGCGGGGTTTGTCTCCCAAGGTTCTTCGCCCCTGGACAATAGCTTTCTCCCTCGGCATTTCCTTTCCTTTTATTATCTGATTATTATTATTATTTACTACTACTACTACTAGTGTTTTTGAAATAGAATTAGGAAACTTTCTCTATTAGGGAAGCAACCCCCACTTGTCTTTCTCCTTTTTGCAATTTGATGTTTGACAGCCTTTGCCTTTCTTTTGAATATTGCTCGTCCATGTTTTGAAAATACGTCAGACGGGTGCATTTTTATTCATTTCATCAAAGTTGCATATCTATTTTTCGTGAGAAAATAAAATAAATAAGGCCTGTCCTATTGCTCGTCGTGATCAAGATGATAAGGTTTTAGTAATTACCTCAATTAATTTCGTGTTATGTTATAGAAATCAAACAAATGACTGTTAACCCTTTAACCCAATTTATAATAATTATCTTGTTAGAATTTACGTTGAATTGCCTCTCAATCTCAATAGTATTCCATAACCAAAAACAATCTCAATAACATTTCTTATCTATCTATATATATAAAAGATATTAAATATACGTGCCATCTACTTAGTTCATATCCTATAAAATTAAACTTTTCATATTTTGTTGTTCTTCTTCCCTTTCTTTTTCTCTCTCTCTTTTTTTTTTATTTTCTTCAAAATTAATTCGATCGTTTTTTTATTTGAATTATTTAATAGAATATTATCTTATGGAAAATAAATTAGAGAAAATTATAGTAACTTTTTTTTTTATCAAATTTGAAGGCTACAGATAGATTATCCAAACTAAACGATGAAGCTATGGGTGAAACACCCTAATTAACAACGAAGGAATGACCAATCTACCCGTCGCTAGGAATAAGTGACAAACGATTCACCCAAATGTATGGTTGTGGTACGGGTGAACGACCCATTATAAATAGGAGACTAATTGGTGATTCATCAATAGACAAAGTGAACAGACGAAGAAGAGCATACAAATAAGAGGCAACCGAAAGGAAGAACAACAAACATCAACAATTCTACATGGAAGAGGATGAAGTCAAGGAACGAATGGGAGAGACAGAGAGAGGAGGGAGATGTGGATGATGGTAGTTTTGAAAGTTTGTAAAAAATGGAGAGTATAGGGGTGTGGAACAAGAGGTCGTGTGTGTGTGTGTGTGTGTGAGAAGGTGTATGTAATAGAAAGTAGAAGAACAAAACTCCAAAATTGACTCTTCAATGGAAGAATTAATCTTCAATGGATACGCCATTTTTACAAATTAGAAAATATAAATGGGACATATAGAAGGGATGAGAGAGAGAGAGAGGGAGGTGTTAGGTTATAGGAAAAATATGGAGGCGTTGAGAATAAAAAAAAATAGTAGGTGTACAGGAGAGAGAAGAACGACACCAAAGAGATAGAAAAGGGGCTGAAATTTCTGAAGAAAAATTATGAAAAACAATAGAAAATTTTTCATCAATATTTATTTTTGGTTCTTTCTCTCTCTATTTCTAATATATATTTCTAACTTATATTTTTGCGTAATTTATTTATTTATTTATTTCTTATAATGGGATAAATAATTGTTGTTGGGGAATAAATTAAAGCCTTAGACCATTATTTGAGATATATATTTCATGTTGACTTTATTTTACTTGCGAACGTTTATACATAGGATTTTATCAAGTATGATTTATATGGTGCATAACTCATTTTGGTTTTTTTATAGTGACAGTATGTAGGATTATATGATTGTTAGGTGGCCATATTAATGTGCTAAAATTCACATATATAAATTACACCTAGGTTAGATAATGGTTCATCTAATAGTTTTGTGATTCAAACCGGAGTAGTGGAACATTTCGATACATGTGGGTCGAATGAGGGGAATACAAATAGACACGCCAGAGGTACTAGTGTGGGTACTTAGACTAATATTCTTTCACTTGTGAACAATACTTTGAATCTAGTTAAACATAGGAGCCACTTGTTGTGACTATACAATTAGAATTTATTAGGATTCAATATTGGTATTTTATTGTATTAATCATTTCAGAGAAGTAATATAAAGTGTATAAACCTACTTTTATCTTACAACTTGGTTTGTTTATTTCTTATAATTAAAAGATGATTAAGAATTTATTATTATTATTATTATTATTATTATTATTATTATTATTATTATTATTATAATATTGTAACCTAGTCTAGTGGTGGATTTTAACTTCCTTAGCATATTTGTTACATTTGTAATCATACATATTTATTTTCTTATTTGATTTTATTTGGCTATTATTATTATTTTTTATTTTAAATCCCCATAATTATGGTTTTCTTATTATTACTTTTTTATGATTTATAATCTTTTATTTTATTATTTTTAATCTTATCTTAGAACGATACCCTTATTTATCATTACTACAATTGAAAATAAGAGGGTTTAAATTGTGTGTTGGCTACTGCCGCACCAAGACCCTAACTCTACCCAAAAGGTATCTTAATAGTGGATGCCTGCTCTTCCATATAAACTACCAAAACACCCATTCAATAATGTATATAGGGACACATCATATATCATTATTCTTCAAATACCTACACAATTCGCCAAAAGTAGTAAACACAAACAAAAGAATTAAACTTTTCATAGAAATGTAAGGAAAAATCACATGAAGCATAATGCACCAAGAATTCATACCAAAAAAATACACTTACTAACTCCTTCACTATAATGCCTTCAATTTTCACAACCAAATATTTTCTTCTAATTATGATATCATGGAAGCAAAGACCAAAAACGAGGTTGAAATGTAGCATCCAACATCAAGAGAGGTGATCATTCACCTAATTGATATTAGGTGTAAGGCTATTGGTGATATGATAAAACATTCATAACAATACGAAAAAAATCAAACCTTTCCTAAGGAGAGTTAGAAATATTATAATGATCTTAAAGTGTCAAGGTATACAACAACATGATTAAAGTATAAAGCAGATAGTTTAAACAACTGACAAGCTTAAAGTGTTCCCCATAAAAAGGTAAAATAAATCTAGGTGTCGTTTAGCTTAACTCTAAGTTATCTCATACCCAACCATGCTTACCTCACTAATTATCGCTAGAGAGTTTTTTTTTGTCATAACCCTCATCCATAAGGGATAAAAAGCCCTACACATATGCCCCATCATCTATCTATCGAATAAGTAGATGACCATAATACAGAAACATCAATATGCGAGTACTAGTAAGATTTAACTGCTACACAAAAGTATAAAACCACATGGAACACAATATAGTCTATACATAACAACATGATATGCCAACTAATAATAAACATATATGAAACATACATAATTCAAAAAGTATAAAAGCATGTAATACATTGTAATCCAAAAGAATACTAGCATTTCAAAATGAAACCATGCATTATACTCACCCCACCAAATAAGATTTTAACCAAGGCAACAAAACATTTGAATAGTACTAAGGGGTCATTTGAACTTATTTAAAATAATTAATTAGGCTTTAAGGGGAGTGTTCAGTCCTGAGAAATACTATAGGGAGTGTTTATCCCTCAACAGACTCTTGTGGGAGTGTTCAACCCTGAATAGTACTCAGGGGTTGTTCAACCCTACTAGCATGTCATATACAATATAATACCCCATGATTTGAGATTTATAAAGTGGAAAATTGTTATGTTTAATGACTTTTGGGTAATTTTTAATCTTAATTTAAAAATATATATTGTGTTTGATTTGAAAAGAAATAGGAAAACATTGGAAAATTTGAGAGAAATAATTGTTTATGGCATACCAATCGATAGGTTCTATGAACCAATTGATTAGTCTATCATTTTTCAGCAAGGGTTTTTATTTGATGGAAATAATTATCTGGTCTAGAAAACTAATTGACTATCCTATAGAAAATTTGGTTGCTCGACCAAACCGATCAATTGATTTATTGAGTTAAGTATTTTCAAAGACTAATTTTTTCTGGAAAAAATCTTCTAAAGATTTGGAACTTTGGTAATCCAAATCCAATATATTCCTTAGTAATCTTTAAATCTTTTGATTATTATTTTAATACCCTAAAATTTATCTAATCTTAAGTATTATTAATTAATATTTTAATCTAATTCTAATATAAAAAATTTAATATTTCTACTTTACCTACATTCCTTGATCCTAAATCTTAACCTAACCTTAATATTTATTCTAGGTTATTGGTATTTCTAACCTAAATCTGACCCTAGCTGGTTGATAATTAATATTAAGCTTAATTTCTTTCCCCTTTTTCCTTTTTATCATTCTCCTTTTCTTTTCTTTTTTCTATCCTCTTCCCCGCTCCTCTTCTTCATACTTGAAACACTCTCTCTACCATGCTACCATGACTTACCTCCTACCATTATCGTCACACTATCATCTCCCACCTTTGGTGTGATATGTTGTATTGAAAATGTTACACGCCTTACTTCCCCTATCCCTCTCTGTGTGCATGTATATATACATATAACTCATAGACTTAATCATTTAATGCTCCCATTTTTTGTTGAATAATAACACCAACCAAAAGCCCTTCCTCCTTCTCATTGTTACCAAAAATGCCATTATAAATTAGCAACAACAACCTCCATAGTTCCTTCCCCCTTGTATACTAGCCATTTCCACCATACCTCTACCCCTAGCTTTGGCCAAAACCACCAAATCCATCCCCACCAACACCAACCAAAACAAATTAACCTCCCCATTTTCTTCACCACCTACCACCTTCAGCTCTTTCTTCCATTCCCCCCCTTTGAGCACCGATGCTCCACATCGTTGCTAGCCCTACACCAACCAAAACCACCATTTCACTCCCCTTAGCAATGAAATAAACTATCGTTACTACCCCTATTGCATCAGCCAAAAGCACTTAAGTTATCCCAAATCCCTTCACCCATTTCCACCAAAACTACCACGCAACTTCAACTCTTACACTAGTTCTTCCCTTTGAGCAACATCCATTGTTGCCATTTCACATCCCCTATCAACGGAATCTAGCACCATTGCTACCCCCTTAGTTTGATACCTTTTACCATCTTCATCCCTTGGTTCTGTAAAGCTTTGTTGAGACACCTTTGAGCCTTACAATTCAATTTTTATTTTACTATTTCACTTTTGCTACCGTATCCTTTTCTTTGTTATATCCCTAAGTTCTAAGCATGTTTTATCATTGTTTTCTTAGGTGATTTTATGGAGCTTTTGGAAGAGGCAAATAGATATATAGGCTTAGAGGCCAGTGTTATTTTTGGTAAGGATGTAAGTCATAGTTAGGATTTTCATGCTAAATGTTATGCATGATTGTGTGTATTATCATGTTAATAATTTTATGTTTTCAAATTCATGTTGTTTATGTTTTCATATGATAATGTGGATCATATGATGAAAAGTGCATGAGAATAAGAAAGAATGTGCTTATATGATATCACAACGTTAATTCTTATGTTGTAAACCCAAGGTGAGTTGTTATGATATATGGTATTGAAGTTTGAGATGATAAAGTATTTGACATGTAAAATTAGAATATTTAAGATATGTGGTGATGTAATAAATTGAGGATTTAAAAATAATTATACCAAATATATAGAGTTTTTATAAAATAAGGGTGTTTAGCTATCCTTAAGGCCATTTCAATCAATGTGTTTAACATGGAAATTTTAGTGTTTAGTGTGTTAAATAGGCTAAAATATTATAAGAATAACATGTAAAATGTTTAGAGTAATTATGAATGAGATAAGTTTAAATAAAATGAAAAAATGACTTAAGTTAGGAATAGTAACCCTGGAGGCAGTGTTATCATCGCATGTGTAAAAATTAGAGTTATACCATAAATTTGGATATATTGTTAATATTTCTTTTTTTAGGAATTTATATTGAAGTTGGTGATTATATGAATCTTATGGAAAAAAAATTATACCTAACTTTTAAATTTAGGGTTTTGTAAGTGTTATGCATACTTACTCAAAAATATGGTTATTATTGCATGCATAAGGCACAAAAGTTAGACCTTGATTTTTGGGTATCTTGACAATAATAATATTTGAGGAATATGTGATAAATCTGGTGGATAAATGATTAATATGGAATAAGTTATGCTTATAATATGAATTTGTGGTTTCTTCGGGAGATTATAAACCTATTCCTTTAGAATTGCCTTGATAACTATATGATTGTACTTTACATATTTCAAATATGTACTTTGCATATCTACGTGATTCTTGCATAATTTTATAACTAATTATGAATAATATATTAATCATTTAAAGTGAGTCGAGCTAGGGTATTTTATGTGTTGGTTCCATTAGATAATAATAGTAGTTAGGCGTGTCTTGCCTCGGGAGATGCTTCGACCAATTTCAGTGAATTAAGAATAGTGAGGCCTCTAATATTGGTGTGAATGAGAATATGATGCTAAGATAAGTAAATAATGATTAAGATATTTATTATTGAAAGTGAAAAATTATGTGAGCCAGGATCAAGGTGTTGACATTCGTTCCATCGGACAATAATAGTGGCTAGAAGAAATTTTTCCTAGGAGATATTTTAAACTGTTCAACCAATTTAAAAATAAAGGCCAAGAGCTTTATACCCTAGGAGTTAGAGTTTGATCCACCAGCTTAATAATAGTGGTCATACACATCTTACCCTGTGAGGTGTTTCTATCCGTTCAACTGGAGTAGGAATAGTGGATTTATGAACTCAATGTAAATAAAATAATGGGGTATGTTTATATCTAATTATGAGATCTTGAATCTCTATTTACCTTGCATCATTTTGTGTAAACATGTATGTGCTCTTATTCTTTAATATGAACTTATGTAATTCTTTGCATCATTTCTCAACTGTGTTATTACCTTACTTAGTATATAGGGTACTGATTATCCTTTTGATGGGTGTTACTCATTTTCATGAGTAGACTATTTAGATGCTTTTATACAAGTCAATAAAGACCATTTGGATGGTTTTGTTGCTTATGATACTCTATGTATAGATGAGTGATCTTATGTATCAAGTTTGGATGTACAGTCATGTTATACGGTGGTTAGATTTACCCAAATACCTTTTTATTAAGATAATAATAAATTTGATAATAACTAGTTGTATTTAACAATTAATTAGTTATTAATTGATAGTATTTATTATTTTAATTAAGAGAATACTAATAAGAACAATGCTAATAATAAAAAATAGTAATAAAATTATTTAACTTTAATAATTTGTGTATAATAATAATAATAATAATAATAATAATAATAATAATAATAATAATAATAAGAAGAATAAGAAGAAGAAGAAGAAGTAATTATAGATCTTTGAAATCTACGATCAAAGAATATGCCACAATTAGGTGGGGTACTTCTAATCTATACATCAGAAAGATAAAACTAACCTTTTTAATGTTAGAAGGATATTGATTTATGGTGTACTAATGATACTTTGACACTAAATAACGGTTGATTGAAATAATAGTATATAAAAGAGATAAAAGGGTTAGAATGACTTATCCATAAGATTGTTAGTGTACTTAAAATGATTATAGTAGAAGAATCAAGGCCTTTAGGTGAGCCAGTGTAAAGGTGCCATGAATACTCAAAAGTGAGTGAGTGAGAGTAATGATCTCAATGAAGTTGATAACTTGAATTCTAGTTCGTTTTTGCCTTCAGCATTGTGTGTTTTGAAGTCTGATGATCCCTTTATTATAGAGGTCAAGGGGTCATAACATGACCTAAAGAAGAGAGAATTAGACTACTGCTAATGTGGGGTTCTTGCTTGTAGAAATTGGGATCAGTGTAGTCTATATGGGTAAAATGTGAACTGATTCTCCTTTGAAACAATTGTTCACCCCATTGTGGGGGTAATTCTTCCATGAGGTGGGTCAAATCATGAGATCCTTGATTTTTGTTGCTGCCTATGTAGCAAGCCTAATTGATTGAACTTCATGCAGCAAGGTTTTTCAGGTAAGTAGGTAAATATACTACTAACCTACGATAATTACAAATACATTAGGCATCCCAAAACCAAAAAAAGCATGTACAAGTGCACTCTAACAATCCTAAATCAAGGTAACACAACTTACAAAGAAAAACTATCCACAAAATTTAGAAATTAGGACATCTAAAAGGGTCCAAAAAATATTATGATCTATATACATATTTTTGGACCTACAAAAATAAGCCTCTATCATACAAAGCCTTATAGTCAAAAGCTGCAGCAATTCTAGCTCTCCATGTCATATAAGTTAAAGCTACTTTAGTTTCCTAGCTTTAGTCAAAAAGTTGTTACCTTGCTTCTATCTTCGTAAAACTCCAAAATCACTTGCAAGGTTTGTGGATCCACACCTAATTCCCAACTAAACACGTACTGAATGCCCAATAGAATAAATGATAGGGACATTTAAAGAAAATGTTGTCATGTTTCTCCATCTCCGTCAAACATACAAGGCAAGTTATTCAAGATCAAGAAAGGAGAGAGAATCACCTGTGTTGAGCCTCTTCAGAAGAGCAAGACAAAGTATGAATGGGTATATTTGTGTTCCTAGACCGTTGGGTTCATTAATTGATATTAGGCTGCACTTGAGAGTAAATTGGGTTAACCGATTCCCCCTATAGTTTAGATAAAACTATATTAATCATTATTAGAATTAAATAATACTTAATCAATAATAGTATTTTATGATTATGAATTTTATTTTATTATTACTATTAAGATAATACTATCTCTAATTAAGATGATAATATTGTTAGGAATAATATTAATTATAGCGATAAACTAGTATCTCTTGCTCGTGAGATGCACAAGATCATAAGTGGTATTCATCTATAGTTTGATAGACTATGATAATAATTTTTGAAATAGTAAGTACAGAATAAAATATAGAAAGTAACAAAATTGTAAAAAAATCATTCTGATTATTATAAAAGATAAAATAGTGGTTACAAGATGAAATGATATAATAATACACTATGTATAGAAATGAAAAATAACCAAATAAGAGAGTACATAATGTAGTTAGATAATCTGGAACACTTCCTTGAACGTAACATTTGTTGTAGATGTACTTTCACTCCTATTGTTATCACATATAATTTTAATTTAACATGTTATAATGTGTAACCCTGAATATTATAACATATAACTGATCATGGTTGAAGGCCGATTTTTTCAATAATAGCCTAATATTTTTTTTATTCACTTTTTTTTTTCTTTTTTTTTCATTGGTTTTCTTATGATCAACTAACTATAGATGGAAATCAAATGAATGGTATTTATTCCTGTAGTTTTATTTTGATGAATGTATAATCAAACACATAAAGATGCAACATTTAACTATATTATGCATCCAAAGAGGTTGCAAATTAGCCATCTAGTTGCATAGTTTATATAGGTAATGATATATTTTATGGTGTAATATAATTAATTTTATATTCCCAATGTAAATTAATGTATATTGTTAATTAATATATTATGAAAAAAGAAAAATTAAGAATTAAAGGCTCGCAAAATTTGGTTTATCATGGATTATTGAAAATTGGTGAACCCATTTATAGTCTATGTAATTTAGTACTTGTCACTCAGTGTATAAATCAGGATTCATAATTATATCATTAAATTATTGTAACCAAATGGTTGTGTTGAATAATAAATTTATGAGAAATAATTATTATAATTAAGCAAAAAATTTGTCTGATATTTTTGCCAGAAAATTCTATTTTATATAATTATAGATAAATAATTAACCATTATTGATATTTATTCTCAGTATTTATACTATTGAATTAATAGTAATTACTTTTCATACATGTTTTTTGTATGCCAGTTAAGTTTGCCAAAATGGGCGTCAATTGAAAGTTGGTAAATTATATTATATATCCGAATGCACCAAGATGTATTAAATAATTATATTTCTTTTTTAATAAAAAAGTACTTCCCAACACACATGAAAGGTTTAAGGACAGGGGTAATGTGACACAATTGGTTATTAAATGAAAAGGTCAATTATGACATTGTATCATAGAATCATTTAGAGGAATGTGGCGTAGAGTAGATAATCATTATTCTATAATAGGATAACCATCAACATGACATTGAGTATATAGATACCACTTTGTGATATATTAAGTACCACCCTTTGATGATATAAATACCACTTTATGATATGTTACAATAATAAATTCGCTAATAACAAATCATCATTGTATTTACACAATCACTACTCTATGATAAAATAATAACCAATTTATAAACATTAATCACTATTGTGTGACAATCGATAGGATATTTACCAAGCTAGACACAATAATTACCACCCTTATTTGATATAATAATAAACAAGATAGTCACTCAATAGTTATATGATAATCGATTTTTTATTCTTATTTTTACGGAAGCTAATATATATATATATATATATATATATATATATTATATATATATATAAATAGGGTGTTACCACTGTACTTAATATAAGTTTGGTTACTATATCAATCTTGTATTGAACATAAGGCTAAGACATTTAACATTTAAACATGATAAATAGAGAAATATAGATATTACATAAATTAAGAGACACTAAGTATGAGATAAACTCCAAGTAAAATATAAAGAAAATACAACAAAAGGGATATAAATAGAACTAAGAATCCGTAAGGGTATCCAAAACCCAAAATACTATCCCTATATAACTAAGACTCTATGCCTAACCCACAATTACAATAAATCACTCTTCTGCATGAAGAAAGTCAAAATTATCAAGGAAGTTATTAAAAACATTTAAAACAACAAATGTGTTGTCTACTCTTCAGAATGATAGATGACCACAAGGATAGTTAGTATGAAAGATGCTAAGTAAAACAAACACTTCAAAAGACAAAACATGCATAACATATACAATCATGCATATAACATAATACAACACCCTATAATAAGAGATGCTACATATGCGAATACAACTCATCATTCTAGATACTAAAAGGAAATGTTGTATAACAATTTTGTAACACCCCAAAATTTTATTATTCTTATTTTTGAATATTTAGTCTTTTATTTGAAACCTAACCCTTAAATATTAGCTTAATTATTAGCTTAATTATTTTGTTAACCCTTGACCCAAAACCCAAATGAATTCATCAAAATTATTTCATCTTGTCATTTAAATCCATCCTAAATCGATAAACTTTGTTTGGTTTATTTTATTTTAATCAAGTACTCTAAACCCAGATAAATATATTTTACCTTAATCCTAAATTTAATTTTATTTTTCCTTTTTCTTTCTTTTCCTATCTCCCTTTTTCCCTTCTCCCTTTTCTTTTCTCCTCCCCAGCCTACACCCCAACCCACCCCTTTCTTTCTTTCCCCCTTTTCTTTCCTAGACTTACAATCCAACCAACCCTATCAAACCTATTTCCTTCTTTCCTTTTTCCATTTCTTTTCTTCTTATTCTCTCTCACCCAACTTGCCCATCCAAATGCACCATAACCCCTGTATTTCTTTGACATCCCGTTTGTGTTCATTTTCCCCTTCAAGCTAAACTATCCCATACCTCCCTTAGGTGTCTTTCTTTTTTATCTTCTAACCCCTTGCACTGCATATAGCCATACACATATACATGTATGAACCATACTCCTCTTCTTTTGTTCGAACCCACCTTATCGTACTCCCTTTTCTCTTCTCATTTTCAAGATAAATGGTCTCTTCCCTGCTCAATCTTCTTCTTTCTTCTCCTTCTCTATTTCTAATATTCCCCATCCTTGCCTGCAACCAGCCACTATCATTCCACTACACCATCCATCCCATTTCCCTTCCTCACCATCACCTCCTCCTCATTGATCTTCTTTTGTGCCAAGCCAATAACTGTCACCACCACCAAAACCTAGCCATTGTTCGTCCCCTTCTCCTTGCACTGCCCGTTGAGCCCTTACTTTCCTTTCTTCTTTTCTCCTTTTTCCTTATTCTTTCTTTGACTCTGTTTTGAATCATAACCCCAACATCAACCACCACCATTGGCCTCCTCCTTTCCTACACCATCCATCATCGCAACCTCTTTCCTAGAACTTATGCCCATAACCATTTCCCTCCTCCATACAATGTCACACACTATTATATCCCCATTTCCAGCCTCATTAAACCACCAACTCATCCCAATGCCACTCATTTCCTTTAGCTTCTCCACCTCACCACCCATTGTGCACCCCTCATGGCCATCATCTTCACCTAAGTAAACAACTCCCCCACTAAAGCCTTTTTGCATGTCTAACTCACACATGAAATACCCCAAAAATCCTAATTTAGGAATTATGGCAAATAATGATTTATTAGAGAAAATTTAAGAAAATAGGTTACTTTATTAAATAAAGAGGAAATTTATTGAGGAAAAATAAGGAGAAAATAATAAATAAGTTATTTAGAAAATTTTGGACATATTACTAATTAAAATGGGTGTTAAGGACAATTTATCCAAAATAGTCTAATTAATTTAAAAATGAATTTAGTTATTATACTTAAAATAATTATTATTAAAATTAAATATCTAAATTAAATATATAAACAAATAAAGACCCAAATACCTCCAACCCAACCATTTTATCATTTCTCCATTTTCCATTTTCCTTTTCTCCTTTCTTTTCTTTTTTTTTCCTTCCTCCTCATTTACTTATTCTTTTTCTTTTCAACCCCCTCGACTGGGCCGGCCTGCGCAGCCCAGACCCTTCTCCTCCCCTCTCCCTACGTGCGGCCCGAATTCCCCGCCTCTCTTCCTTCTTCTCTCCCGCGGCCCAACGAGCCCAGCCACC
This sequence comes from Tamarix chinensis, assembly GCA_030549775.1. Lineage (NCBI taxonomy): Eukaryota > Viridiplantae > Streptophyta > Magnoliopsida > Caryophyllales > Tamaricaceae > Tamarix > Tamarix chinensis. Next base: position 66,657,361 of record CM060182.1, read on the forward strand.
CGTGAAACCAAACGCTGCGTTTCGACGCTATAGTCGCCGAAACGCCGCGTCACAATAAGAAAAAAAGTAATAGTTGCTAGACCGACGAGGAAGCAGCGTTTTTCCCAAACAATCCCCAAAACGCCGCGTTTCGTTTTAAAACTTTATAAACGCTGCTGAACCGGCTGGTTCCCCTTCTTTTTCTTTTTCCCCTGGACCGCCGGTCCTCCTCCTTTCCCCTTCCTTCTTCTTCCCCGCACAGCCGCCGACCTGCGCCCCTGCGCACGCCGACCACCTCTGCACCGCCGGCTGTCCTTCCCTTCCCCTCTCCCTGTCGTTTTATTTCTCTTTTTGACCTCGACCAAGTTCTCTCCCTTTCCCACGTGCCATCTCTTTCCCTTTTCCTCTCCCCTTCCCCGACCCAACCTGCCATGGTAGGACTTGCACCGCCTGCCAACGGCCGGCCACCTACACACCTGCCCCGCACGCCTCCTTCTCCCCTTGTCGTTTTCCCCTTCCAATTTCCTATAAATACCCCCAATTGGCAGCCCCGATCAGCTCCCTTTTCGATTTTTGCCCCGAAACCCTGCCTCTCCGCTGCCTCAAAAAGATGGGCTTTCCGCCGTCACCGGAGACCATCGCCGCCACCTCTGCCCACCGTTATCATCCCTGCAACTCCCTCGACAAAACCAAGCCACCGCCACCCTACGCCTTGCCCTGCACATGCCGCCCTAGCCGTGCAAAGTTCCTATCCCGAAAACCACCACCCCTAGCCTTCGCCGCCCTTGCGCCGCCTTCCACCGCCAACCTAGCCGCCACCAGCACCTCCTTCACCCTCTAAAACATCCAGGGAAGCTTCCTCTACCTTCCCCTGCCTTCAAATCCCCTTGCCTCCCTCTCCTCCTTCCTCACTCATCTTCCACCTCTCTCCACCACCCTCGGCCGCCTCGCCAACCACCGCGCGCTTCCACCCCTTGCCACGCCACCACCCTCACTCCACTCCCCTTCACCTGCTGTTTCTTTCCCCACCTCAAACTCCTCCTTTTCCCCTCCCATCTAACCACCACCTCCATCTTTTCCTCTCTTCTCCACCTCCACCGTCGCCGCCACGCGCCGCCGCCGGACCACCACCGTCCCTAGGTGGTTCTCCACTCATCCAAACCCTAATACCCTTTTATATAACTGCTACTATTTTCTACTAATATTAATACTAATATACTTATCATTATTATTATTATCATTATTATTATCATTATTATTATTACTTTTATTATTATTATTATTATTGTTATTATTATTATTATTATTATTATTATTATTATCATTATTACCATTATTATTGTCTCTATTATTAATGTTCTTACTTTCTTACTAATACTAACATCCCCTTTTGAACCCTAAATTTTATTATACTTAACTTTAATCTTAATTTTTATAATTATTAGTATTAACATTATTAACAATATTACTATTATTACTTCTATTATCCTTACTACAGTTATTATTGTGGTTGCTAAACCTTACTTGGTTGTATTATTGTTATTACCATTACTACTAGGAGTATTATTATTATTATCGTTATTATTAGTGTTATTATTATTATTATTACTATTATTATTATTATACTTAACACCCTTATCATTTTGTTAACAATAATACTACTTGTTCTTATCCATGTTACTTAACTCAAGCTAGTAAATATTATGTGATTGTTAACTAAGAAGAGTACTTGAACCTTATTACCATACCACTTAACATTAACCCTAACCTCATTACTATGACACTATTATTAGCTATTACTATTATTACTACTATCACTACCTTATTGTTGCAATCAAAAGCATTTGAACCCTTTTATTATTCAAGAATATACAACTATTATCATTATCACCCTTAGGAATATTTTACTTGTAATATTGTAACCTTATAATATTATCATTCCAAATATAACACCATTAATAGACTTGGCCTTAAAACGCTAGGGTTTCTATCACTAGACATTAGTGTCACTATTTTATTAATACTAACACTATTTTCCTATAGCTAGCATGAACCCTATTACCACAAGATTAGAACTAATGGGCTTAATAAAATAAGTGTAACAATAAGTATCAAAAATAAATATATTTTGACTAATAATATTTAGTATACTAATTCTAAGGTAAAAACCCTAGTTTTTGTATAATACCCTTTTTAGTAATAAAAACCCTAATCCTAAACTAGAATAAGGGTTGATGGTAATTTCAAGGGAAACTAATACTTAGCATTTCTCCCTTTTATAGGTAACCCCGACCAAAGCCCTAAGGAGTTATAGGAGCGCGCTCCAAGCCCGGTGTCGCCTTACGTAATGACGTAACTAAGGCCTCTTGTGTGTCTACATATATTATGTGTTTCACATGTTATGTACCCTACGTTTATCATTATCAATTATGTTGTGTGTGCATGACATGGAGATGAAATATGTGTGGTATGTTTACTTGGCATGTGTATTATGTATATGTGATGATATGTGTTGTGACCCTGTAAGACATGCATGTGAGGGAATTGATGTATTAGAAATGAGGATGGGGAAGGAGATTGAGTAAGGGAGGTGAGTTGATCTAATTATTTTAATGAATCATGAGTGAAAGAATAAAATGAGAATTCTAGGGTTCATGTGGGAGAGTCTGATTTATGATTTTTATGATTTTGCACGGGAGAGTTTAATTTATGATTGCATGGTGGTATTAATGGCTTGTGGTGATATTAGGGTTTGCATGGTGGTATTAGGCTTTGTATGGTGGTATTAATGATTGCATGGTGGTATTAATGACTTATGGTGGTATTAGGGTTTGCATGGTGGTGTTATGGTTTGTGTGGTGGCATTAATGTTTGTATGGTGGTATTAATGATTGCATGGTGGTATTAATGGCTTATGGTGGTATTAGGGTTTTCATGGTGGTGTTGTGGTTTGTGTGGTGGTATTAATGTTTGTATGGTGGTACTAGGGTTTGCGTGGTGGATTTAGGGTTTTGCATGGGAGTTAATGATTGTATGGGATTTAGGGTTTGTGTGAAAAGTTCGAGAGGTTGCATGAGATGTGTAACGTTTGCGTGAGAGAAAAATTTACGTATGAAAGGTTGATTTGGGATGTAAGGGAGGTAATGCAAGCATTATTTGGGTGTTTAACTGTTTTGGACGGAGAATAGTACGTGGAGTAGTATAAGGGTATGGAGGAGACATAATTAGGGTTTTGGAGTGATTAACTCTGGGTCGTTGTGATTAAGTAGGGTTAGAGTAGCTAATTGCGATTTGTTGAGGATAATTAAGGTTTGGGGTGGCTAAGTATGGTTGTTATGGTAAAATAGGGTTAAGAGTGGTTAACCACGGTTTGGTATGGACAATTAGGGTTGGTTATGGCTACTTAGAGTTGTTTGGTGTTATCATGTGTATTATTGATTAAAGTGTAGTTATGAATGTGGAATTTTATTATTTGTGATGTGTAAAGCATAAAGAGAATGATTATGCATATCATTGGTGAAGATCTTTTGAATAAGATATGTTAAGACACTAACCACTTATAGAGAAAGATGTTGAGCCGGACCTAGACCGGTCCACCGGCAAATAATAGTGGCAGGGTATGTTACCCTCGTGACCGGTCCACCGGCTATAATAGTGGCAGGGCATGACCCTCATGACCGTTCCATCGGCTATAATAGTGGGGGATTCCGTGCTCAACAACTAATCAGAATAATGGTAAGAGACATGGGAAAGATACAAATATTTACAGTGGAACACCTTGTGAGTCAGGGCCAGACCGGTCCACCGGCAAATAATAGTGATAGGGTATGTTACCCTCATGACCGGTCCACCGGCTATAATAGTGGCAGGGCATGGCCCTCGTTACCGTTCCACCGGCTATAGTAGTGGGGTTCCCGCACTCACATGGACTATTAAAGAAAATGTGTGGAATGAATGTATTATTAATGAGAAATAAGAATAAGTCATAGAAAAGTATTCAGGCCTTATCTTGCGGGTTATCGCATGTTTTCTATATGATTGTACTATGTATGCTATGTGGTATGATTGTATGGTTGGCCTTAGAGCACCTGCGCCCTTACTCAGTATTAGACTCGTACTGATACTACCTTGATTGAATGGGTCCTGTGATGATCCATCGATGGTGGGGAGCAGACCTCCTATGCAGGTTTGATCGGTTACTAATTGTGGGGTGGAAGGCTTGGCTTGAGTGAGTAGGCGATCCGGATATTGGTCCCTTGGGATTTGTTTTATTTAGTGATATTGTATACTACGCTTCTTGTTTTGAAACCGTACTCTTAAGTTGTATTCCTAAACGATATTCTAACTGTTGTTGACTCGTGTTTTCGTGAATGACCTATGTTAACTACGTACCTATGTTTTGATGATTCTTACTAAATGATTGTTTAGTTTAGCCTAAGCACTTAGTATCAGAACGGTAGGAGTGAACCGGTCTAGTACTAAGTGTGGCGGTAATACCCCCAAGTTTACGGTTTTAATTCTTCCGCTTCCGCTAAACCTCTGGATTTAAACGAAATTTTTCAGTAGTAAATTTGGGGGTGTTACAACACATAACATGCAGTGTGAGGTTTCTATAGTTCTTACCCCCTTTTCTCAACACTAGAAGCTTTTTGATAATTTTTAATTAACAAATATTTTAATAAAAAATATTATTTTATGGGGTAAATATTAATATGGTTAATGTGATATTATTTTTTGGTGCAAAAGGTTGATTAGTGGAGCCTAATAAATTTTAGTAGGTTATCCATAATTTATATTTTTGTTGAAAATTAGGTAATTCCCATATTCTAATAAAATGTGAGATATCGTATGATACTACATTAGGATTTTTTATGCATAAATTTTATTAAACATGTTTATTCCATTGAAATGATTTTCCTAATGATGCCATTATGGAATTTGGTAAACTAGATCATGTTAACTTACGTAAATTATCATGTGTATGAAAGTATGTTAAAATAGTTTAAATGCCATAAATAAATTATATGTGTCTTGTATGTCAAACATGATAGGTAAATCATGCTTAAGTATATTTTTAACATAAATATTATTATTGTGTGCCCTAAGGGTAATTTGGTCATTTAAGCATATTATAATATTTACTTTGATAAAAACACCTAAGATGTCTCAATTATTGGTAAGTATAGAGGTAGGTGATTTGATTTTTTTAGAAAGGTATGTTTTAGTATGCTTATTATAATTATTATATTATTATTATATTCCTTAGGGGTATATTTTCTCATTTTAAGCGTATTATGATAATTATTCCAATGATCCTGGCTAATATGTTTTATTTATTATTAATTATGGGGTTATGTGATTTGATTTTCCAGAAATACAAGTTAGGATTTTATGTGTAAAATCATGTTTACATGCAAAATGGTCATTTTGCGTGTCTAGTAATATATTTTATGTTAAATAATTTAATTATTGTGACAAATTAATTGATAAAATGGAAGTCGGTATTTAAAATGGATGATAATGTGGTAATTATGACCTTATGGGAATTTTGGTCATTTTCAGCTTAATGCACCCAAATATGAATAATTGAGCCTAGGATGACCTTAGTAGATTGCCAATGTTGACCTTGGTATTGTATTTTATTTTAATTACCTTGAGTAATTAGCAATGAAGAAAATGGTTAAGGATAAAAAAATAAAGTTATTTTTGTATTGTGCGGTCTCATGACCATCTTAATAAAATACTAATAATTAAAGTGAAAGATCTTGAGACCAGGAATGGTTCCTCTTTAGGGGTAGCTACTCTAAATATGTGGTCTAACTTATGGTTGATTATGGATTTTAGTTGGTGTTCCTAAGTGTCTCATCCAGAACCTATATCTCACTCTATTTAGCTCTATAGACTTATAGAGGGTATACATACTTATGGATCGGATACTATGTTACCTTATGTGCTAGTATGATTAAGATACTTTAGTTTCCTTAGGTTGATTGTGGATGGGATACTTTTTTGCCTTAGTGCACCATATTATTAGAGTACCTTAGTGTCTTTGAGTCTGATATATTTACCCTCGAGTAAATAAAACTAGAAATGATTATTATTGAATCTTTATATTGCTTAGTAATAGCCTCTATGTGGTCATGTAGAAGCATTTGTGCATACTTGTGGCTCAGTAGCAACCTTCATGCCCACCTGTGATTCTGTAATAACCTTCATGCCTACATGTGATTTGGTAGTAGCCTTCATTCCTATTTGTGGATCAATAATAGCCTTTGTGCCTATCTATGATTTGGTAGTAGCCTTTATACCTACCTATATTTGTTAAAATACTTATAGCCCTACCTATGATGTTTTGGATATTTATGGATGTTAAGCATGAGATGTGTTTTGAAGGATATGGTTATTATGTCAATATTCATTCTAATCATTATTCTAGATAGCACCTCTTGGATGCTTGGTTGTTAAGTCTTATTGTGCTCTAAATGAATGAGTATGAGTAGTATATGACTTTGGTGATATTTTTTTAATTATCTTTTTATCCAAATGTTCTTGCACTCTTACGCCTTTTTGTATTTTCCTTCCATTTAAATTTGTAACAATAAATTGTTGGTTTTATTTAAAATGATATTAAGCTGCTTTGATTATCTCTACCATAATTCTTGTAATGGTATTATTAGTTTAAGTGAAGTAACATTTTTAGTCTTGTCACTTGGTATGCGAATGATAGAGGAAATCATACTTCTACAAGTGTGGTGCTAATACCATATGTTTTTACTATTTAAGATTTTGTAATTAATTATTCAAAAGAAAATTTTAGTCCTAAAAATAGGGGTGTTACAAATTAACAGGTGGGTGATCACATATTCCATTTACTTATTTACTTTAGAATAAGAACCCCACCGTTATATTTGATGGGATGATCCACTGTAATCTTGTGGAAGAATGCAACACGCTACTTAGGGAAAAATACTCCTAAGCCCATAATTAAAAACATAATCTTTAAATACATATACCTCTTATGAGCCAATGGTTAGAACTTCCGTAAAGTAGATCTAGAGTCACTCTAGTTCTGATATAACCAAATCATTAACCACTAATAGGCTTTCTTGTTCTTGAGTCATGTGATCTCTTACTTCAATTATTAATGTCTTATTAGCTAATATTATCTATACACTTAATATAAGGTTCATACTTAACATAATCTCGTGATTGACATCACCAAACAACAACAACCGATCCAACCCTTCCCTCCACTTTGATTACACATCATAACTTGTTGCCACTTAATTCACTTTAATTATTGTTCCATTATATGTAATATCTCATTTTTAAAAAACCTTAATGCATTTAGTATCTTTATCATTTGGGAATAAAATTATCTTATATTATGTTTTTGCATGCACGATTTGGAATTTTGGAACCCTAGTTGTGTTTTTGAAACATTCCACCATCACTTTCTTGTAAGTTTGACTCCTGTGAAACTCTTAATCTACTTTTGACATTCAAACTCTTTTAAAATTCTTCTTTAGTGTGGATATTTGAGTATCTAATGTTTTTTTTATTCTTCCAAAATATCTCAAAATGCCAAACCAAGGCATTGGAAAAATACACTTTTATTGTATTGATATGAATTAATCCCATTTGTAAGTCCCAAAATGATTTTTTTAACTATCTAAAATTTATAAAAAACATAATGACCATTATCAAATTAAAGCTATCTTAAAACAAATAATAACCACACATATAACATAGAGTAAAAATGATTGTTCTTACAAGGAGACTGTAATTCTAAACTCTAAAAGATGAAGTAGAGGAATTACTCAACTTAATTACATAGAATACATAAATAACAAATTAAAAAGTATTGGGGGTTGTTATTTGAAAAAAATTAAATCAAACTAATGACTAAATTAATAACTAAAGTTATCTAAAAGATAATTAAAATCAAAATCAAAATACTCAATCTAATTAATAATTAAAGTAATAATAAAATTAATAATATATGTATATTCTACCCTTTTCTATCCTAATATCTATATTAAATTGTCGTTTCCAATTTCAATGAATCAATGGGTATATAAATAATAAAGTTTAAATCACTTAAATTTGAGTTCATACATCAAAGTTATGACTAGAATATTATAAGCTAATAAATATCAAGAGTTTTTTTATAGAAATAAATTAAAATTTGAAATTATAACCATTTAAGCATATAATTATAAATAATATAATTAATTTTAAATATTAATTAAATAAATTCCTAAAATTTTAAATTAAAAGGTATAAAATATATAACAATGTGATCTCATCAAAAATTATTCTAAATGTTTTTTTGATTTATTCAAATATATTTGGACATAATAAGTTATCAAATTAAAAATTTCTAATTATTATCTAATAAAGCAAGGATTGATCAAAGCCCATCATTCTTGATTAGAATGGATTAGAATCAACCATATGTTGTCTTTAGGCTGGGGCTACCTCTTATTGTGGTAGCAAAATGGGTTTTTTGCTTCCATAAGCCTAAAATTACCTTTTTCCTATTTCATTCTCAACCATTAATTTCCTTCTTTCTTCATAATATTTCCTTTTGATTTTTGGTGGATGAAAAAATTTCTTGGCTGCCCCTATATGGTGCCACCTTCCACCATTTGGCCTTAGATATTTTTACTAAATATTTGCTAAACTTAAGACTTAAGAAACTTAGCTATTAATTCTTTCAATCTTTTCTTCAACCCTTATGTGACATTCTTCCTTCTCCATCCTTGGTGCAACCACTATATTCTCTTCGTCTCCCTCCATTTTTCCACTATTTTTATATTTTTTCACCATGGATAAATATTAAATTCCTTCCAAACTTTGAGAATAAATTCTTTTTTTCCTCCTCCTTAATCCTTTATGCTTTGTTTTGATTATAAGGGCTTGATTTCTCTAATTTATTCTTTGATTATTCTATATATCAAATAGATTGTTAGGAAAATTTTATTCTTGGTCCTTAATCTTTTCTTTCTTGTTGCTAAATTAGAGCTTAGTTTTTTTGATAAGTAATGTAATGAGTTAACATTTCAACATCAAACATTGAGGTATATAAAAACCAAATCAACGTTGCTAGCTGCTATAAACTATACTATATCTAAAGAAACATGTTGTCTATAAAATGTGAAAGTGTATAAAATGATGCACTCTTAAGTGCTCATCTCATATGCCAAGTCTATAACAAAAAGTGTCCTATCTATTCTGGTGACATCATCTTTTATTGAAAAATTCTTCTATTCATTTCATGCCAAATACAGTACATAATAGCAACCAAGAGATATCTTAATGCATATCTTCTTTATTTTGGTCCTTAGCCTCCCTTTTGGTTTCATTGTATTACTAAGCCCCATTCTTCAATATATTGATGTCTCTCAAAGTTCTTGATTAGCAGACTTCAGATTTTTTTTTAGAGAATGCACAGGTAAAGAAATGGTGCTAAAAATATTCAACTTGTTGTCCCCGACAATACACATTTAGTATCAATTTGCATTTCCCCACTCAACCATTTTGTCATTTTTCAACAAACCCTCATGCATTGTTATCCATAGGAGAAAACTATGTCTTGGTAAGGTGAATTTGTTCCATTCAATATGATACCATATTACCACTACTACGGAAACGAAAAATAATAACAACATATTACTAACAATGTTTATGAAATTGTTGATAAAAGTGTAAAAACTTATGTGCGGCATCATAGAAGAATTTTGATAACTATTATAGGTTAATACTATTATTAAAAACTCAAAAGAAAAATTAGGCGGATGATTTAATAAGCGTTCCTACAAGAACTGAGGCATTATGAATTTATGGTGATGCCCTTTGGACTGACAAATGCCCCCGCAGTGTTCATGGATTTGATGACGAGAATATTTAGACCTTTCTTCAATCAATTTGTGGTGGTATTCATTGATGATAGTCTAGTGTATTCCTAGGGAAATGAGGAGCACAAATAGCATTTACACACCATTTTGAGTACATTAAGGGAACATCACTTGTATGTGAAGCTGTCAAAGTGTGGGTTTTGGCTCCAGGAGATAGCCTTCCTTGGTCACATTGTATAAGCTAGGGGAGTGGCTGTGGATCCGGCTAAGGTTGTGGCCATCACAGAGTGGAAGCCCCCTACAAATATATCAGAGGTTTAGAGTTTTTTAGGTTTGGCTGGATATTATCGATGATTTGTACAGAATTTTTCCAAGATTGCCAAATCGTTGACTAATTTCTTGAAAAGACTATGAAGTTCCAGTGGGATGAGGCTTGTGAAGAGGCTTTCTGAGAGCTAAAGAAAAGGTTGACCTTTGCACCGTTGTTGACTTTACCCGAGGGGACCGAGGAGTTCGAGGTTTGTAGTGATGCATCCAAGCATAGGTTGGGATGAGTGTTGATACAATAGGGTAAGGTGGTAGCTTATGCCTCATGGCAGCTGAAGAAACATGAGGAACACTATCCCACGCATGATCTGGAGTTGGATGCTGTTGTGTTTGCCTTGAAGATTTGGAGACATTATCTTTACGGGGAAAAGTGTAAATTCTTTACAGATCATAAGAGTCTCAAGTATATTTTCATGCAGAAAGAACTCAACTTGAGGTAGAGAAGATGGCTATAGCTTGTGAAGGATTATGATATTGAGTTGACCTACCATGAAGGTAAGGCCAACGTGGTTACAGATGCTCTGAGTAGGAAGACTTCACATTCTATGTTGTGTTATGTGATTATTGATCAGATGATAAGGGAATTATCAAACCTGGAGATCAAGATGATTCAGCAGGGAGACCTCGAAGCTCATATGAATGCCCTGATACTCACACCTACTATATTCGAAAAGATCCGAGCCATCCAGGTTGGAGATGTTAAGCTGGAGAGAATACGACAGAAGATGCAGGAAGGCAAAGCATAGGGATTCAAAATCCATGAGGATGGAAGTATTTGATTTAGGGGTCGTTGGTGTGTGCCACGGAGTTTTTCAGAGCTTTAGCATCTTATTATGGAGTAAGGGCATCATACTCCCTATTTGGTTCACCCAGGAGGATCTAAGTTATATAAGGACCTTAAAAAGGTGTATTGGTGGCCACATATGAAGCGGGAAGTAACTGAGTTCATATCTCGGTGTCTTGTGTGTCGGAAGGTCAAGATTGAACATCGGAGACCAGCGAGGTTACTTCAATCTTTGGAGGTGTCGAGGTGGAAATGAGACTTCATTTCTATGGACTTTGTGAGTGGTTTACCGAGGACCCGAAGCAGCTGTGATACTATTTGAGTTATTGTTGATAGATTGACCAAGTTAGCTGTGTTTATCCCTATGAAGTCCACATGGAGTATGGAATAGTTGGCAAGCACTTATATGAAGTTCGTGGTTAGTCGTCATGGAGTTCCAGAGGATATTGTTTCAGATCGAGATTTGAGGTTCCTCTCTCACTTTTTTGGAAAACTGTAGGAAGTTTGGGGACCAAATTGAAGATGAGCACAACTTTTCACCCTACCACGGACGGACAGACATAGTGGACTATTCAGATTTTGGAGGATATGTTGAGGGCCTGTGTGCTAGATTTCCAAGGATGTTGGGAAGAGTGCTTGCATTTGGTAGAATTTTCCTATAATAACAGCTATCATACCAGTATTGGGATGGCTCCTTTCAAAACGTTGTATGGACGGAAGTGCAAGGCTCCTTTGTGTTGGAGCGACATCAATGAGACGATCTTGTTGGGACCAGAAATGATCGAAGATATGAGCCGTCAGGTCCGATAGATCCAGGATCGTATAAAAGTAGCTTAGAGACAACAAAAGAGTTATGCCGATCAGAGGCGTAGGGATGGAGATTTTGAGCCTGGAGATAAGGTGTTGCTGAGGGTTTCGCCTATTAAAAGGGTGCAAAGGTTCAGTAGGAAAGGCAAGTTGAGCCCTAGGTATATTGATCCCTATGAGATATTGGAGCGAGTGGGTGCAGTTTCTTACAGATTGGCTCTTCCCCCAGAGTTGGCATGAGTGCATAACATGTTCCACATTTCCCAACTACGAAAGTATGTTGCTGATCCATCGCATATAATCCAGCTAGATGAGATTGAATTAGATGATTCACTGGCCTATGAGGAGCGACCGGTGTGGATTCTTGACACTAAGCTAAGGAAGACTTGTACAAGTTCGGTGCCTCTTGTTAAGATATTATGGAGTTGACACAGAACTGAGGAAGCTACTTGGGAGACTGAGAAAGATATGTGAGGAGCATATCCGGATCTTTTCGCAACAAGTTAGATTCTTTTATCTAGTTTATCCTTAAGGGGGTAGTGGATCTAAGTATAATTGGTAATGTGTTATTCTAGATACTTAGAATGTCCTAGCCTTAACCCTAGAGAGCTGCAGGAGATTTCGGGGACGAATTTTGTTTTTAAGGGGGTAGTAATGAAATCCCCCAAAGATATTTATTTTAAGAAATATAATTAAATAAGGATTTATTAGGAAATTAAATTAATTAATTATTTTATTTGAAATGGGAAGGATTTATTTAGGGAAAATTAATAAGGAAATTATAAATATTTTTATAAGGGAAAATTTGGTATTTTTGTTTGTTAAAAAGGAATTTAGGAAAAATATTTTAAAAACCCTAAATTAGCCAAAAAGGAAATTTAATATTGTTTTATTTTAAATACCCAAAATATTCTAATTTATTTATTTGACCCAACCTACTTAAATTTTTCTTTTTTCCTTTTCCTTTTTCTTTTTTCTTTCCTTTTTCTTATCTTTTCTTTCCTTATTTCTACCGATTGGGCCTAAGGCACGACCCAATCCTCTTCTTTCCTTCCCTTCTCCCGCGGCCCATTGTCATTTCTTTTCTTCCTTCCTGCAGCATCCAAATGATGCGTGTCATGGCTTACTTCCCTAGAATTCCACGTTCCATTTAAGTCCTTATAACTATTGCCGATTGGCCTGGTTCTTCTTCCTTTTCTTTTCTTTCTTTTTCCTCCGCCGTCGACCTGCACCTTCAAACCTTCGAAAATGGCGCCGCCGGCCACGCGTGATTTGACCAGCCATTTCCTCTCTCTTTCTCTTCCTCTTGACTCGTAGTTTAGCATGGTCCAACCCATTTTTCTTTTCTCCCGCTCGAAGTCTCCCTTTTCCTACGCGAAAGGTCGAATACGACCTAAATTTATGCCAGCCGATTAACGCCGTCGGCTACCCCAAACCCTACATGCATTGCACTTCTACCGACCTCCAGAACCCTACCATTCCCTCTAAACTCTATAAATACCCTTTGATTGGTTGTCTTCAAAACTTTTTCCCCAAAACCCTAAGATCCTACCCACCGCGACTTTAGACGATATTTCCTCCGCCGTCAGCCAACGTCGCCGCCACCTATGCCTACCAAAATCTTCCCTGCACTGCCCTCTAGCTAACTAAGCCACCCATCTCCCTCTATTCTTCTCACACGAGCCACCATAGCTGTGTGAAGTTCCCTGCCTATCAAACTAAAATTTTTACCCCCACAACCTTTGAGCCACTATCCGCCACCACATCCGCCACTTTTACTACCTTCTGCACCACCCCAAAAGTTGCTACTAATCCTCCTCCACCTAGCCATAACCTTATTTTCTCCTTCCTCCCTTATTTTTCTTCACCTCTCCGTTTCGGTCGCCATCTCTGTAGCCGTGTGCCGCCGCCCATTGCTGCGCGACCACCCTCACTTTACACCTCTCAGCCTAAGCTACCACCAGCACTTCAACCACCACCCTTATTCTTCATCTATTCTTCTCAAACCCCAACTTTTCCCCTTTTAACTCTCTTTTCCGGCCACCGCTGCCGCTTCCATGCACCACTGTCGGTGCCACCCATCTCCGTCGACTTAAGGTGAAACCCTAGACCCTCTCAGCCCTTCTCCCCTATTTATTTAAATTTATTCTATTTTTATTCCAATTTTCAATGTTTATTCGATTATTATTATTATTATTATCATTATTATTATTATTTTGATGTAATATTAATGCTAAATTTTCTTGGCAGGGTCGAGCGTAGTCTTAAGTTAATTAAGTTGTTAGTTTCGAATTATAGGTATTTATTTGTATTATTATAAGTTTTATTTTCATTAATAATAATAATAATATTATTATTATTATTTTATTACTATTACTAATTATCTAAGGAGGGTCGAAGCCCTAATTTATAACTAGGATTCATATACTCCTATTTTAATATTATTATTACTATTTTTACTACTACTACTACTACTACTACTAATAATAATATTATCTTCATTATTTTAATATTATTAATACTATTATTAAATAGTACTTATATTATTTGGAGGTAGGGTCGAAAACCCTACGTTGTCTTATTTAGGCTTAAGTTATTATTATTATTATTATTATTATTATTATTATTATTATTATTATTATTATTATTATTATTCTTCTTCTTCTTCTTCTTCTTCTTCTTCTTCTTATTATTAGCATTATTTTGGTGAAGGGTAGAAACCCTTATGTCACCATACATTTTAAATTACATTAATATTATTATTAGTATTTTTAGTAGTATTATGTATAGTTATTATTTGTATAGTATTGTTTTAAATTAAAAACCTAATCTTAGTGTAAGTTAGTAAATAATAGTGTTTTTAGGAGGGAAATTAATTCTAGTTTCCCCCCCATAATAGGTGAGTCTAGTCAAAGCCTTCGAGAGGTATAGGAGAGTGCTCCAAGACTGGTGACATTTTAGGTAAGGGAGTAATAAGGTCGTTTGTGTATTATGTGTTTTATATGCCATGCATGCCATGTGATGTGAATTATAATGTATTTTATGTGTATTTGTATATCTATCATATGTGCAGCATGATATGGAGTTAAGGTAAGATCGTGTATTAAGTTGTGGCATGATTATTATGTGTATGAGTTGTGATATTATTGTATGGTGTGGCCCATAAGACATGCATGATAGGGCTTGAAAAATAATGATGGGAGCTTCATGATGTTATATGGAGATAAATGTTTCAAGGTGTTAGGGTTTGCATGGTGGTGTTAGGGTTTGCATGGAATAGGATTTGGCATGGGGTTAATGGTTGCATGGAGTCAATGTTTGCATGCATGGTGGTATTAGGGTTTGCATAGTGGTATTAGGGTTTCACATGGTGATATTAGGGTTCATGGTGGTGTTAGGGTTTTGCATGGTGCTATTAGGGTTTTGCATGGTGGGAGTTAATGATTGAATGGGAGTTAAGGGTTGAATGGGAGTTAATGTTGCATGGGAGTTAGGGATTGCGTGGGAGCTAGGTTGTTATGGTTACCATGGTTTGGTGAGGTCAACTAGGGTTTGGAGGATAGGAATAGTAGGAGTTAGTCATGCATGTCTGGCCGAAAGTTTTGAATAAAATACTTAAGACACTAATCATTTAGAGTGAAAGATTATTGAGCTGGGTCCAGCCGATCCACCGGTTAGGAATAGTGGTGTGGACTATTGTCCCACAAGTGACCGATCCACCGGCAATAATAGTGGTGTAGACTTTGTCCCGCAAGTGACCGGCCCACCGGCAATAATAGTGGGGTGAATCGAGCTCAATAAACGCAAACTAGAGTTGCTAAGGCACTTAAAAGATACTAATTACATACTATGGAACACCATGTGAGCAGGAACTAGCCGATCCACTGGTTAGGAATAGTGGTGTAGACTATTGTCCCGCAAGTGACCGATCCACTAGCGAATAATAGTTGTGTGGACTTTGTCCCACAAGTAACCGGCCCACCAGCAATAATAGTGGGGTGTTCCTGTGCTTACATGGATTTGATTAAATGTATGGTGTGAATTGACTTTTGATAAAAGATTAATTAAATAAATTAATCTGAACCATTTGGGCCTTTATGCGTGGGCTTGATCATTTATAAATTGTATAATCTTTTGCATGACTTTAATTATTATATGCATGGGTTTGAATGCGTAATTTGAATATTCTTTTGCATGATTTTATGTGTTTATGTGTTGGCCTTAGTGCTTGGTTACCTTCCTTAGTACGTAGCGTACTGTTCACCCTTTTCATGGGTGCTACTCATTCCCACGAGCAGAAGGCCCGTCTAACGTGTTGTAGGTAGGAGATACTTTTTTAATGCCATTGATATCTATGGAACATCAGGTGGGGCCGAGTGATGATTGGGCTGGATCCAATGTCCTAAGAGTTTCCTGGCCGATTTTTCCATTGAGATTATTACTCTTGTTATCTTTTAATTATGTTTGAGCCTCCAGAAATAATTTTATTATTGTTGCTATTTTTCTTTTCTGAAAAACAATAGCTAGTATTTTGAATTATGTAAATACTTATGCGTTCTATGATTTCCATATTTATAAACCCTTGGGATTATTTAATAATGTTATGTGTAGTTTTTCTTAGCCTGGTACTAAGTGTGGCGGTAGCATCCCCAGAATTTACAGTTTTAAATTTAAAGGATTATTAAAAAAATGTGTAAATTTTGGGGTGTTACAACTACTACTGCCGCTATCATTGTATGTCTTGCTCTTGCTCCTCATTGGTCATTCTTTCTCTGCTGTGCTCCTAGTGCTCGCCGCCGCTTCTTCTCATCACCTATCTTGTCTTATTTGTCGTAACGTATGGTTTTGTTCTTCCTTTATACTTTCGTTATATATAGATGCATGCATGTTGAAAAATATTGTTGTTTATTGTTGAATGTGCCAGTGCTATTAACATGAATGAGTTGGCTGACCTTACATATATATATATATATATATATATATATATATATATTAGTACTTGCCAAGATAAATAACATACTTAAAATTTTTAGTAAGGCCACTTGTGAAAACTACACACACAGAGACACACAGATATATACGTTTTCATTAATAATTAAGACACTGCAATGTTAGGAAATACCATATACTTAAATGAAAAATATATATACATCATTAAAATTTTCAATTAGAGTTGCATGTTAATAATTTTTATAAATAGAAATAGAAAACAACAAAGAAAAAAAAGTGAATAACTAAATTTACCAAAATTGAATGGGAGTTTGGCAACTAAAGTATCATCTAATTAAAATTTGTTAATTAGAATGTACTTTCATTAAAAAATTATAAAAGAAATTAAAGTAGATAGATGAGAGGGTTGTGTAAGTAAAAAGAAAAAAAAAGGAAAAGGAAAGATATATTACATTTGGGAAGTCTTGAAATTAATGGCGGAAGAAATTAAAGGAGTCATGCCTCATGACATTAGAGGCTCATAACAAGAATTTAAAAGGGAAAAATAAACACTATCATATGAAAAGGGTAAAAAGAGTCATAACTTATTATTGGAAAATATTAATTGGTAGTTTGACCTTTATAGATACTTAAGGGGTGATAGGATATCCATCGATGATCAACAAACTATTGTGTCTAATTAGTCATATGAATGCATGCGCCGTTAATTTGATTATTTTGATTAATTTTATGTTGTCACACATTTATAAACTAATTCAAAAATTTCTATTTAACATAACATCCCATCCACTCTATGAGGTTATGACTTTTGAGAAAAGTGAATGGTTATTATGTTAATAATAATTAATATATTTCTTTCTTTCTTTTATTATAACTGTTTATTTATTTATTTATGGTGGTGGTAGTAGTAGTAGTAGTAGTAGTAGTAGTAGTAGTAGTAGTAGTAGTAGTAGTAATAAATAGGATTTATTAGTGTTTAATTATAGTTAGATAGGTTTAGTATTAGGGTTTATTAGCTTGAGGGTTAGATTATTATGATTTATTATGGGTTAGGGTTTAGCATCTATTATACTTAGTATGATAATTAACATGTTATCTTATAATGAACCATTATATAAATTTTTATAAACTAAAATTTTAATAATATCATATTATTATACTTAACCTATATATAATATCTAATTAATATCTGTTTGTTTTTTATATTCAATAATATTAATATAAGGTGTTATGGTTTAATTATAAGGGTTTAAGATTAGAGTTATTCTACAATGATTTATTATGGTTTAGGACAAGGATGTTGGGTTAGGGTTTGGGGTCTATTATACTAAATATGATAGTTAGTATATCTTATAATTAACTATATATATATATATATATATATATATATATTCTTTTCTTATACTTAAATAAAATAAAATATTTTTCTTTAATTAAAATTTTATTATCTTATTTCTGTACTCAAGCTAATATTTAAATAAGTAGGAACAATGCATATGAACTTGATTTACTATGTCGAGCTTGAACTAATTGATGATAGTTTGGCCAAGATTTTTTGTTAAATAAATAAGTCGAGATTATGTCCTTATTTTAATTATGTTGAGTATAATAGGATAAAGTTTGATTCAACTTAACTCATTCACAAATCTGGTGGGAGTAAATGAAATGACGACATTATAAAACCTTAGACATCTTAAACATATAATAACATAAGAATATAGAATATATTGGTAATTTATCTTTTTTTGATATTAAAAGACACATTTATATCAATAGAGAAATAAATAAAAATCAATTTAAGATTATAAGTTTTATGATGAGTCAATGGTTGTCATTTGTAACTATTCAAAAGTTAGTGGATAAGCTAGTAACAATTTAAATAAGAGCGAAAGTGAGAGAAGTTACATTGTACCATGTAGAACGTTGAACAACTAAAAAACATTTACATGATTATAAATTTTATCTTATGTGGGTATGTTGTTAGCTTTACATGGTTGGTTAAGATATAGTAGAATATATTTATGATTTGTCTAGTTGAATAGTTTAGATATTTTGCAATTTATATCTTGTTGATAATAACCTTGATAATAAATTTAGTGATTGTTCTCATTTGTAGGTAGTGAGTTGCCATGCATTGTTGTTACATACCCTCCACCTTATTTGTGCATAGTGCCTTATGTGGATCTACGGAGTCATGTGATATGGTTATACAATGAGCTAGGTCTCTTGTTTTTGACCAATTCGTACTTTGACCCATTCTATTTTAGATCGTATCACCTATTGTTGAGCCTGCCTTAGACAGAGCCATGTTCAGGGGCTAAAGCTAGTTATTTGCATTGGTTTATCTACCATATTGATGCACCACACCCGAGATTTGTTAAGGGTGAGTTGTTTGCGAGGGATTATGATCAGATAGCAAGATAGTTGATGGTTATAGATGACGAGTAAAGGTTTTGTGATAGATTGCCTCTGAGTATCCACCCTATTTACCCCAGAGTATATGTGACCATAGTCTTTGTTGATCATGTGAGGGAGTAGATGACATATCGAGATGAGTGGACTATGAGAGGGATAGTTATTATTCGGGCTTGACAAGGCTACCAGTGGATTTAGTATGATGGTTAAGAGTTTTTTTTAGTTAGGTGTTTGGGCTTTAGCGACCTATTGATGTATATAGTGTTGATATTGCTTTAGGGCTCTTCTTAGTTTTTGTGTCTTATTTAGTTTGTATATCTTTTATAATTTGAACCTTGTATAAATTTTTTCTATTTATGCATGCATGCATGTGTGTATGTATGTATGTATATATATATATATATGAACTCTTTTAAAGTATGAGCGATTTGTGTATTGATATATTTTTGGAAATGTGTTAGAATGATTTGTGTGTGTATGTGTCTATATATATATACTAAATAGCATGATACATTATATATTAATTATTTCTAAGTATGAGCAGTTTGTGAATTATTTTTTAGAATTGAATTATTTTGTAATAATTACTTTTATGTGGAATACATCTACATTGAAAAACTATGGATTGAAAATGGATGTCTACAAATCGTTTATCAAGATAATATGACAAAGGAGTGGAGTTTTTTATTTTATTTTATCAAATTTGTAGTTGAACATACTTAGGACTTTATTATAATAGTCTATTATTGTTTAAACTCTACTTATATTCAACGTGTTAACGCTGGTGATTTAAGAGATCATTTGTTTGTGTATGGAATTTATACAAGTTAAACTCGTTGGATATGGTATGGTGAGATAGCATCTAAATATGATAATGAGGAAGTTAGGAGGGAAAGTAGTGGATCATCATTTGAGAACTATGAGGAAGATTTGTTAGAGGAGATGACTCAAAAGGTTAAGAAAAGTGTTTGGGTTTGTACAAAAATGTTCGAGAAGTTATTGAGCGATTCGGAGAAACCTTTGTACGGTGATTGTAAGATGTTTATTATATTATCCACTACTTTAAGGTTGTACAACTTAAAAGCATGCAACATATGGAGTGATAAGAGTATGACAAAATTGTTGAAACTTGTAAAGGATATGCTTCCTAATGATAATATTCTACCCATTCGTACCTATGAAGCAAAAAAGATCCTTTTATCTATGGGCGTGAGTTATGATAAGATACATGCATGTCCTAATGATTGTATATTATTTTGTAATGAGAATACATCTTTAGATATTTTTCCTAATCCTTAATGCAAAGCACCACAATACACAAAGAAGAAGGTACCACCTAAGGTGTTATGGTATTTTTCTATAATATCAAGATTCAAACAGATGTTTAATGATGTCCAAAATGCCAAGAACTTGAGATGATATGCTGATGAGAAGATAGATGATGGCCTTCTTTGACATCTATGGGACTCTCCACAATAGATGAAGATTGATGGCTTGTTCCTTAAATTTGGTAAAGAAGCAGGAAACATGTGTCTTGTAGTTTCTATGGATGGAATGAATCTGCATAATCAAGGCACCCAGAGTAGATGACTAATGATTTTGGTTATAAACAGTCTACCTTCATGACTCTACATGAAAATCAAGTATATGATTCTGTATTTACTCATTTTGGGGCCAAACCAACCGATGAATGATATTGATAATTTAATGTTCTTATGGGACATGGATGTTGAATATTTGATGCATATCGAGAAGAAAATTTCACTTTGAGAGCAATGTTATTCTATACTATAAATGATTTTCCGGCATATAGCAACTTGTCAGGTTATAGTGTGAATGGCTATTATACATGCTCAATATGTGAGGAGAATACTTCATTTGTTCAGCTAATACATGGTCGAAAGACTATTTTTCTCAGGCATCATAGATTTTTTCTGAAGAATCATCATTATCGTAGGTAAAGGAAAGCTTTCAATAGATTCCCTGAAAAAGGATAGACACCAATCTTGTCGACAGATCGACAAGTGTATTTGAAAATGTCTATCTAAGTTGGTAGCTAGTCGTGCTGTGGCAGAGGAAATGACATCCTCTACTATGTTTGTGTGTCCATATTACATAGCTAATAGTACTACAATAAGAGAGGGTTGGCACATGAACTATCTAGTGGATCACATCTTAAGAGAGGGATACAACAAGATTTATCTCATATCTCACCTCAAAAGTGAACATTGGGTTTTTTATGTCATCCGACCTAATCGAAATAAAGTGTATGTATTTGATTCCCTTCAAAAATATTCCATGCTTTTTGCAGAAGCTTGTCGTGTAGGTTAATAATTTATTAACATGTTAGTATAATTTTTACGGCATACTTCATTGGCTTATTTATGCATATATTCTACTTTAATTATTTTAGGTAAATATAGTTATAATATTGTGTATCAACTCTATTGATTAGGGCACTACAAAAGGCGTATTAGAGGAAAGGTGGAAATGGTGTCCCAAACCCAAGGAGTCTTGAATATGAACCTGTGATGGTATGTAAAAAGACAAATATTTTCTATTTTGTTTCAATTCAAATTAATATATAATAGTTAAAGAGCTAATTGAATTTATTTGATAGTTTCCACAATAGTAGAACGGCGATGATTATGGATACTATATTTGTAGAGCAATGGATTTGATACTCCAAAAGAGATCGGTAAACATAGATCCAAGCCATATATGTTTCTTTTTCCATATTTTTTCATTAATAATTCATGTCATATATATTTGGTACTTGACTTAAGTACTAATTGAATGATTGAAACTTGTCAATTTGTAGTTTTTTAGCAGTGGATATGCTTGAGGCCAGAAATACAAAGATGATGAAATTTATGAACTTAGAGATCTACATTCTACATCCATGTTCAGGTTGGTATTTCATCTATGTATTTTGGTCATCTAGGTTATAACCTATGGACTTTTGACTTTGGAGTGTAGAGCTATACGTGTGGTATGCCTATTAATTCTGATTCCTGGGTATACCTAGTGTATTGAGACGTACCAATTACAGATTTATTGAAAATATGTATTATCATTTGGGAGGAAGACATGCATGTATATATGAAATGATATCATTTTACATTACAGATTTGGTAAATATTTGAACATACAACTGTGTATGTGGGATGGAACAAAAATGCAAGAACTATAATAAAACAATGAAGTTTTAATAATGGTTTGAGGCAAAACCCATTATTAAAACCTTAAAGAGTTATTCTGTATATTGTTTTTAATAACGATTATCTTTAAAACTGTTATTAAAAGTTGCACTTAATGCTCATTTAATCTTAATTAGGGTTTAATAAATTCATAATCAATAATTAAAACCACAAACTGGTTATGCTTTAATAGTAGTTTTTTATGTAAAAATCGTTATTAAAACTTCAATTTTACCCATAATTTGTAGTTTTTTTTATAGATTTTTTATGACGGTTTTGAACCGTTATTAAAACTTTAATAATAGATTATTCAATAATAGTTTAAAAACATTATTAAAACCATAAAAATTGCTTATTAAAATTCCTTTTTGGGGTAGTGTATCCTTAGCCTTCAAGGTCGTAGATTGTGATATACTTTTGATATAGTATGAGAAAGACCATTGCATATATGATTATTATGAGGTGAAGCAATTAGAGCATGGATTCTAGGATTTTTATTAAAGAGGTTGAAACGTTTGCAATTATGGGCATAGTCCACAAGTTCCTATCTTTTACATAGTAAGCAGGAATCTAACAAACCCATAGAACATCACTATTCTTATTTACCACCATTCTAGATTTAATAATCCAAGGCCTCCTTCATTTTTAGGATAACATACCTTAGACCATGAAACATGTGATTTTTTGGTGATAGTGTACAGACCACTCCAAAGTAAAGACATGAAGATGTTGTTGAGAGCGTGCACAAATTTTTCAAGGAAAGGAAAAAATTGGCTACAAAATGCTTGAATGCCATATAAGATTGAGGAGATTAATTATATACGATTTACTTATTTTAAAGAGTTATTTTTCTAATCTCCTTTTTATAGTGATATTCTCAATTATAGGGAGAAATTGGTTGTATGTTACAGATTTTCACAGTAGAGGTACTCCTAGATATTTCATAGGGAATGTTCCTTTAGGGAATTTAAGCCTATCGAACAGTGATTGTTTAATCTTAGGATCTATTGAACCTCCCTAAAAAATATGGACTTTTGAATGATTGAGCTATAATCGTGAGGTGCTAGAGAAATGTGTGAAAAACTCTTTCATTTCTAAGATAGATTAGAGATCTCCTCTACAAAAAGGAGAAGGTCATCAACAAACATAAGATCAGTAAGTTGCACTTTCTTAAACTTTGGGTGAGCCTTGAAACCTTTCATCTCCCACAGATATTTCAAAGCCCTGTAAAGGTATTCTATGACAAGAACAAAGAATTATTTCATTTTGTTTCTTGGATATCAAAGGGAATATATATGAAGGTTGCTAAAGGGGTAGTAGTAGAGATTGTAGGTAAGTGGGTTGGAACATTGTGTGAGTTTATTGGTATAATTATTGTAGGGCTAGTGGGGGTGATATCGAAGGTTTCTGAATCGGATGTTATAAGTATTGGGTTGGTATGACAATAATATAAAAATGTCATTACATGTTTATAGTGGATGGATCCCTATCGTGTGTGTTTGCTATATCTAAATCTAGTACCTTTTAGAAGTTTAAATACCTTCTTGATGAGGAGGTAGAGTAGGAGAGTCTATCAAGTGCTTTAGAAGAGGTGAAGGTTGTAGTTCTTCCAGATGGTACAAGTTCTTCTAGTGTTGAGGAATTTGAGATATAGGTTGAACATAGGGTCATTGATTCTAACAAATCATAGAGGCTTACAAAGGCTTCTATTATAGAATTTGTGTGTTGGATCTAGTGTCAAACTTAGAGGTTATTATTGGTGTTTATTCTATGTTGTGGTATGCTGCTAAAGGTGCTGAAGAGTTGCGGTCTCTTTGGTAGACTTAGATATTAGCATGTGATGCTTCATTTTTTAATCTCTTGTCGTGTGTCTACATTATGCTTGTTGAAGCAAAATACATATTTTAAGTGAATAAGCCAAAAACTTCGGATTTGTGTCAATTAAAGGCTGTTGAGGTGGTTTATGTAGTCATTTTTACGTACTTTAGAGCTTGGGGATTATTGATATGGCTAGTACCCACCCTAGTATTGATCAAGTTGTGAGTGTTATGAACATGTCTATGAGGATTCATGTGGAGACACATTGCCTAAATGTGGAGTGCATTCTATGGTATTTGTTATGTATATTGTCGACTTCTATGGATTATGGACTTTTAATTATTCTATTCTCTAGTTACTCTAATTTTGATTGTGGCCCTAATGACCAAAGGTAAGTTAGTGTCTTAAAACTCTAATTTATAATTAAGGCTACGTGTTTGGGCATAACTAGAAATAATGATGATATTTGGTTTGGAAAGTTAGCACATGAATTTGGGTTGAAGAAAGGATTTTCTTTTGCCAATGACCTGGTGATTTTGCCGATGAAGCCATTGGTTATCTTTGATATTCAGCAAGGCTCATACTCTGCTTGTGTTCATTTTCCATGAGGATCTCTTAGGGTGTAGAGGTTTATGATAATCTTATGTGTTTCTATTAGTAGTTGTCTAAATGTTACATTAAGGTAGATATTGAAAGCCTATAAATTATATTTGTTTGTGAAGACTAGCATGGATTGGTACATGAAAGTGTTCGAAGGAATTTGGAGCCAAACATATATATGAGAAGAGAACAGAGGGGATCCATGTTCAATAACTTAACCAACATTTCTTGTTTGTTCCTTGGTTCTTCAACGTTTAGCCTACACCAAGTGTTTAGGAAAAACATAGTGGGCTCGTGTTTATTTACATGGAACATGTTTTTCCCATTTTCTACTATCTCCTCGATCTCTTAATGATTAGTTCACACTGATATAAATAGATGTGTTTTGGGACACTAGCTACTACCAAGTGGGAAGATTTTAGCTAAACTCCTCCTTTTCAATTTTCTTGTTTCCTTAGAGTTATAAAAGTAAGAATTTGTGTAGCGAATGATGTTATGAGAATTTTATGGTTCTCCTTGTAATTATAAGTATTACACGTAATAATATCGCCCATTTTCCCCTAATTTTTTTTCTGATTGTGTTTTTCTCATCAATCTTAGATTTTCTAAATGCTATTAAATATATTTTGGTTGTTCACATTGGTGAATTTTTCCAACAAAATATGATCCATGCATTTTGTTTTATGTTTAGTGTTATTTATAAACACTTGGTTGTGCTTGATGTGTGCTTTATGTGAGATATATACTTGTGGATATGTTTAGTTTCAATGTACAAAACACAATCTAGAGACTTGATATTTTGAGTAAGCATAAAACACACGGGGTGACTTGTTTTATGGTGGTTAAGTACCTTCTTTACTTTAAAAGCATCCATTGGTCTCTATAATGAGTGTGTACACTTAAGGATTTGGATATTGAGTAAGGCTACCATGGTTGGATGCTATTACACTACTATAAAATAAACAACAACATATATATGGTTGTTTCAATAAGGGTTCTCTAGTTAAAAAAACACGGGGATGAAAAAGGTGGAATAAAAAGATAATTATTAGGGAATTATAATTTTAGTCTATAGTGCAGGCACAATAGAGAAGGGTATAGGTGGTGGTTATAAGTTATAACTTAAAAATGTTTTCTCTACCTCAGTGGACCCTCCCCCCAAATTTTTAAGGGTACAGATGGCAGCTCCAGGGTGCGACTACTATCTATACCTCAGTACATTATTCTTTTCAATTTTTTCTCGCATATACCATTGTGAGTTTTTTTTTTCTTTTTACATTCTTCACTTTATATTTTGGAGGTATTTTCCACTATTCACATTTTTATGAATACATGCAAAGACAAATCACATGAACAACTTCTTCCCCCAAAGTCTTCCACTATTGTTTCTTTCCCTAACTTCTCCTTCTTCTTCACTCTACTGGTCACCATCATTGTCGCTGCCGTCCATTCTTCTATTATTCTATTTTCTATATCATTTACCTAATAGTTTTTTTTATCCTATTTATTCATAAACGTTTCCATAATATTTTTGATAGTTTTCCTTACATTTATATAAACACATAGTGTGTGAGTGTGCTTCCTCAATTTTATTGTATTACGTGTTTTATATATCACTAGAAGTTCTTTAGTATCAGTGCTGTAGTTTTTATTTTAATGCATGTGTAGTGTCATACATTGCTAACTACTTACTAGCATATGTATGTTTTTTTTATATATTTTGTCAATATATTATCGTTGTAATTTGTTGGCAATCTTCTGATGGGTATAACATTTGACTTGCTTACCTGTTTTGGGTATTTTTGTTTATAGTGATTCTTTTTGAAATCTACATGTTGAAATCCATCATAGGAGGATTGGGTTTTGACACTTTTGGAGCAAAAAAATTAGTATTTTGGTCCTTTAAAATAACATTTTTATGTTTTAAGTTTTAAAAACCTATTTTGTGATAATTTTAAAGTATAATATTTGTGCATATGTAATTCCACAATAGTGATATATTCTCTTATAATAAAATGAGATTAAATGAGTTATATGTATTGATAATAACCATATATTATAAATGGGTTGAAGGAAATGGTAGTGTAATGTATTTGTATGATTCTTTTATTATAGTCCAATAGAATATCATGGTAGTGGAACATTTTTATAGGAGACTTAAAGCGACATAGATGCATGATGTATGTCATGGTTGTTAAAATTATATATTATTTGTGAATGACATATGTCTGTGATTATTTTTTTTGTTAAAATGTATGCCTATTTATTTCTTTGATGATTTTTTTGTTATGACATTTGATTATCATGATGATGATTTAGAGAGAAAGGTCAAAAAAAGAGATGAAGAGTTCATATAAAAGAATACATTTGTTATTTATATTAACATTTTCATTTCTCATGTGTACATGCTTATGGTAGTACTCTTAATAAGTCCACGAGAAATTAAAATGTCAAGATAAATGATAAAGACCTAAAATAGTTGATCGAACTCAATAGGAGGCATGATGTCATTAGTTAATTTATTTAACAACTTTTCTTTCTTATATGTGATCAATACCTGGACAAAACTATGTCTATTTCTCTCTCTCTCTCTCTCTCTCTATATATATATATATATATATATATATATATATATATTCAAATCCTCTTGTTTAATATATTAAAAAACATTGATTAATGTTATGAGTGACTAGTTTATCTAGATATAATTTTAATGTAAATTGGTTGATATTATGAGTAGTCGGTTGATATATTGTGAAATTAATATTTTGAGTTTGGATACACACCATTGATGCCTTGTATTAGTTGAATATTTGCAGGATTTTTGTGTGTGGGGAATTGTATATGATATAGATAGCATAGTGTTTATTTTATTTTATTTTATTTTAATTGAAGAAGGATTGGACAATGATTGTGGTCTATACCAAAAAAATTGAGGAAGGAGTAGACGATAATTATGATTTAACTCATTATCTATAGTTGACCATAAGTGACAGTTTTAGTCCATAACCTCCATCTAATC
Source organism: Tamarix chinensis (assembly GCA_030549775.1). Classification (NCBI taxonomy): domain Eukaryota; kingdom Viridiplantae; phylum Streptophyta; class Magnoliopsida; order Caryophyllales; family Tamaricaceae; genus Tamarix; species Tamarix chinensis. The sequence continues at coordinate 66,685,123 of CM060182.1, forward strand.
CTTCACAAAATAAATAGAGTAAGATTAGATGATAATTTTGGGCTAAAACAACCTAGTTGACAATAGATGATTTTTTTTAGGCTATAATCATTGTTTGATCCTTCCAACAATTTTTTTAAGAACCTTTTTTATTTCCTATTTCACCATGGATGGTTGTATTTTGTGCCTCCGTCTATACTATAGACTTCTATATCATACATGACGGTTGTTTATTGTTGTCTTTATTTTTTCCGCCTTCCATCTAAGATAATTTTTATACTAGTGTTGGGGTGTACATTGGATGTCCAAGCTATGGAGCATTTGGTGATCTTGAGAGGTGGATGTGTCATTTTTGTACTAAACCTTTGATATAGATTTTCATCTGCAGTGGAGTCAAGAGGCCATTTATTTCTTTGTTGAATTGGTTATGGGTGGATTCTTTAATGGCTATGCTTGTACTTGGAGGCTTGTACATCCTTTAATGGTGGAACATGGTGTCATTATATGATATTGGCATGTGTGTGCCCCTTGGTTGTGGAGCTAGATGTTCCTCTCCTTGTTATAATTTATTATATGTGCCCTAATTATAGTAATACACAACTGTGTGATGGGTAAGGATTCTCTTAAAAGTCTTGGTATATTCTGATCACAAGTGGTAACTCCTACTATTAATTGCTACATGTTCTGTGTAATCAATTTGAAATACTTGGGGTGACTAAGTGTGAAAACGCAAGCCATTGGATTTATATGATCAGAATATATAAAAGAGTAATAATCAAAATTGATTTCCTAGGGATGCCTTAGGGTTTTCCTTTCCTTTCAAGTAAAGTGTGCATGATTCATAACTATTTTGATTGTGATTGCATGTGTTATACACCTTGATGTTGGTACGTTGTCTTGTGATATTATACCATGTTCTATAATACCTCCAAATTAGTAGTAGATAGTGGAAGTTTACTATAATTGATAATATTACCTATATCACCTAGGTATACATTATTTTTAAAAAATCTATCATTAAATAAATTGACAGTTAAACATGCTCAACTTGGAGTAATTTAAGAATGGATGACCTCTCATAATTTTTTCTAGAATATAAGCGAGTTGATAAAAACTACACTCAAAAGGACTCATACGGATTAGTGGGATCAATCATTAATCTAGAAAACACTCCAGAGTAACTACATATGATCCTACTTAGGTCGGATGTTACATGTTCTTTGAGAGTTATTATATTATATGATGATATAATATGTTTTATATAAACCATGCTTATGTATGATAATCAGATCTTACTCAGTATTAACATACCGATATTACCATTTTATGGTGGTCATTACCTATTCAATGGACAAATGATACATTGTTTAATGGGTGTTGATGCCATATGTTACTTTTGACAGGGTAGTGCTTATAACCTAAAGTTAGGATGAACTGACATCTAGATATTTTATTCATACATCCTAGCTTTCTTCTTTTGTTTAACTAATTTTGAACTTTTGTTACGTCTCTCCTCTTGGATTCCTTTGATTGTAAAGCTTTATCTTCAACATATAGTATAGTTCATAGTTACACTTCTCTGATATTTGATGTGGTGGTAAAAATCTCCAATTTTATCTTATTAGCTTCTACATTATCTTAAAAATAAAAATTCTTAGTTAGAAAATTGAGGTTGTTATAATACTACTTATTTTAACATTTATCTATTATAAATGAATTCATACTAATAATTTTTTATTAGTTATGCAATTAGAATTATGTTATGGTAAATTAAGGAGAATATGCCACATATGTAAAGAATAATAAATAATGCATTAGGAAGTTAAACAAGGACCAAAGAAGACAATCTACTAGTGAAAAGACCATAATATCCTTGTGAAAACCTTAATCCTAAATAGCGCATGAAATCATCAATAAAACTTAATGAATCCACAAACTCAAGATCATACTCAAACTCATCATACGAGTATAATTAGGCCAATTATAGAATTTAAACTCTTAATTTTATACATAAAATGTTGATTATACCCTTAGAGTTTCTAAGCTTGTTTTAAAGTATTTTCACTTAATAATCTGACTTATGTAAGCCATGATTAACCTAAACATTAAACTTATTACATTTATCATAAGTTCATCCAGTTGTCACTCACACAACTCCAAAATTTCATAATTTATGTAAAGTGACCAAAATAACCTTAACCACCTAAAACACTTTAAATCTTACAAAAAATGATAATTCTACCCATACACAATCAAACCCAAAAATATTATATATTATACTTTTAATAAATATCCAACAAACATAATGATCCACTTAAATTTCTCAAGAACTCATTGAAAAGAAAAAAATACCCATATCATCGATTATATAACAAAATTATACTGGCTCCTAATTATACCCAAATTACACATAACCTTTTACACACTATGAAACATATCATGGTATAATTAACACATTTTAAATCAACCAAAAACCCAACCAAAATGCTAAAGGCCAAGAGCCATTCAAGGGTAAAAATGTTCACAAATTCAACTCATCATCATGAACTGATAATGGCACTTAAACATGCGATACTATGCTTAAATACATAAACTATTAAAAATAAATTAAGGCATGTATGTTGTGCTAAAAAATACATAACATGCACATATACAAGCTTCTAAATCATAGAACATGAAAAAAATACATGACAAACATATGACATTTTTCTACTTTGAAAAAAGAATTCAAAAAATCACATAAATTACACATATACAAGCTTCTAAAGCATAGAACATGAATTCATAAAAACATACATGCTATCATGGTGAATAAAATGTAGCAAAAATTACTAATTTAGAGAAGTACATAGTGTTTCATAAGCCACAAAAACTCTCAGCAAGATTACTCATTAGCAATCCCACTTCCTTTACACTCAACTTGATCACCTATCAAAATTTAGAAGATCAGTAATTAAAGTGAATAACAAGGCAAAACATAAGAAGAAATAAATTAAAGAGGTGAGGAGTAAACCCTTTGTCTTGAAAAATAGAATGATTTATGCAAAGATGAACGTTTCACTAGTTTATGAACCTCAATCTGGTTTTGCTTAAAATAAAACACTAATTGATTAAAATTCAAGATCTTGGAAGTAAGAAAGAAAAAAGATGAGGGATAAGGGAAGAGAGGGGAGGAGATGCTCAGTTAATATGATCAAGTCAAGAACAAATCAGGGATAAAGATGAGATGCACAAGGAGAGAATAAAGTTGGAGAATTAGTTTGGTAAAGTCTAAAATGAAAAAGTCTAAAATGAAAAAGCCAAAAACCCTATGTCTACTAAGGGTTGCCAAAAATGAGGAGAGAGAAAGGGAGAGATCTAATCATAAGGTTGTTTGGAAGTCATGAGGGAGGTGGAACTTGATAAGAAAATGGAGTAGAGTGTAAAAGAGTAGTTGAAAGGTGCAATAAGATATTATGGCCAAGATTTTGGTTGACTTTTGAAGTATATGATCAATATGATAAAAGTGGCATGCAACATGGGATTTCATGGTCAGCCCTAATTATAAAATAGTCAACATTGATTAAAATAGGTTAGATAAGGTAAATATGTATACATTGAAAAAAATATAAATTATTTCTCAATAACTAAAATAATTAGGTAAAATTGTGGAATGAATTTAGGAAATCAAATATATAAAAATATTGGGCATAACAATTAATTTGGATAAAAAAACAAATTAAAATAAGCAAGTTGAGATAAAATGGCCAACAACTAGTTGACCAAAACAAGGATGTGGACTAGTCTGAAACAATGTTGATTATGTTTATCTATTGATTGAGGGAATCCAAAACTAGGATTTAAGGGGGAAATGAGTAGATTTTGGGTAAAGGTAAGGTGATGAGTCAAGTTTAGGCGATTAAGGAAGGATTAAAAGTTAATCATCTAGAAATTAAGGTTAGAAAATTTTATATTATTATCTACTAGTATTACTTATTAATTTCATATGATTATAATCTTAATTTTTTAATTATAATTTATCGTTATCTAATAAGTAAATCCCATCATTTTTACCCAAATACCTACAAAAATGTTTTACTATGTATCTTTATTATAAAACTACAATTTATTAATTAAATTCCAATAACCCCATTCAAATGTCTAAAATTATTTTTTTTATATTAATTTATTTTATTTAAAAAATTATCAAATATTATTATTACTTTGACTATATTCATATAATAATAGTAATAATAATAATAATAATAATAATAATAATAATAATAATCTGTTTATGCCAAATACTCTACCATATTATTACTTTTTTAGATTAAAGTGTTCTCCTTGTATAAAAAAATAATAATTTAAATGTGAATATTTATATAGAGTTAACTTTATTTTTACTTTTATTCTAATTATATTATTTTATTATTATTATTATTATATATTAAATATTTGATTATTTATAAGCGGTGCAAATATAATTTTAAGATGAAATAAAATATATAAAATATTAAAATGATTTATTATTATTATTTATAAATAAGGGAGTATTATTTTATCCAAACAGTGCCAATGTCTCCTTTTCCCTGTCGCGGTCGGTCGAGACGTTTGCCTTAGTTCTAGAGCACTTAGAATACGGCCCATAGGTTACATCTTGTTCAATTGTATTCACTTGCATCATTATTGGATGAACCTAGCAATGATTAATTAATAGTTAGAGAGACATATTGCTTGATTTTTTTATTTATTGAATTGATGGTCAAATTCTAGTGTACTTCGTGCAGTGTATCTAACAAGGTCATGACGAGTCATGTGCATGGTACCTCATCTGACCATTAATAGAGGCCTACCATCTTAGGAAATAAAATATGCGTGTGAGGATAAGTTATCCTTTATATGTATACATATATAAATATAACTTGAGCTTGCTAGTGCTGGAAACAATGGCATAACAAGCAACACTAGTTATTTGCTATACTACAATTAATTTTTTACAATCCTACCACCGTGGATAGATGATATTTTATTAATTTATTAAATTATTAAATTATCTTATTTTTGTCTTATTTGAATTGTGAGCTTTGATTGTTTTAAATGGTTTCAGATTAGACCCGACTACTTTTATATCACACGCGTGTTTGTCGTCCGCCGGTTGGATCCTAGCTACATATAGGTGTGGTCTTTGATTGAACTTGGACTTATTTTTTTCTTTCCTATTAGTTTGTTTGATTTCTATATATTTATTTAATTTTTGAACTAGCCAGTAAATACTTTTCGTTTATATTCAAATTTGAACATTTATTTTTTATTGGTATTAATGGAAAATGTTGTACTAGATAGTTAAGGAAAATTGATGGTTTCAGTTTTCATTATTATTTTCTTTAGGTTTAAAAAGGGTGGTTCGTCACCGATTGTTTTAAATCAAAAAAATAAACTTCCATTTCTTCTCCTTTTCAAAATCACACTAAGATTTCTAGGTAATCTTTTCTGCAATTTCCATTGTTTTTTTATCTTGAGTGCACAAGAACGAAGTCAAATTGTGGTAATCTTAGGGGAGAGGCAAAGTGAGGATTACACCTCAGTCCGCCCAAAATTTCACTTTAGAGTAGTGAATTAGTTCACAACACAAATAAATTGATAAGTCTTTTTTCGCTTCTAATACTTTTTGCGTATACTGCCACATTTTACAACATTTTAAAGCGAATTTTTGAGTAGTATATGTATTGTCCTGTGCTTGATATTTTTATGTACAAACTTTTGTCTGGTTTGATTTGTTTCCTTTGTGCTTAGTATTATTGCTCAAATTAAAATTTCCTTTTTTACTTTATCATTTGGTGGCTCCTTTTGCTTTGTTGCATTTAATTGATAATCAGTATTATTGTTCCGCTGCAATTATATACTGTGGTCTTTTGCTTTATTTAACTTTGTGCCATACTCAATAAATTTTATTTTCAATGCCAAGTTGCTACTAATGATTTCTGTTCTAGTATTCAATTGTATTCCACTTGAAAAATTTATTGATTATATTTAATTTGTGTTCTAAGGTAAACCTAAAACGTTATTCAAACTATTGAATAGTTAGTAAATAGGTACCTATTTGTTGGATATTAAATATCCATTACAACTATTAGAATTAATGAGTTTTAGTAGGTTCAATAGTTCCTTTACTCCTAATATTTACATTTTAGTGGTTTAATAGCCAATCAATAGGTTACTTAAGAATATGAAAAATGTATAATAACCTATTAAATTAAATTGGATATTTAATTTATTTTATTCTATTCCAATCAATAATTGTATAGACTTATGTCTGCATTGTTTGGCTTTTATTTTATTAAACAAAAGGATTCAATTTTGAGCCATTATTTGGTTGTTATTTAAATATTTTTAGCTATTGATTGATTCTGGATACCAGGGCTTCTAAACATCTATGCGTTAGTAGAGAGCTCTTCCACTAGTTTGATGATGCAGCTGACGGAAAGTGTAACACCCCGAGTCGACACGACCATGGGGGCTACCTTGGAGAGCTTTCGGATTGACTGGTTGGCCTTGCAGATCAACATAAATCCTTTCGGTGCATTTTATCCTCACTCACGCACTTTCTGAGATTTTTTTTAGAAAATTTCTGAAACTTTCCAAGAGGGTTACCCATCCTAAAAATTACTCCACGACCAGCACGCTTAACTATGAAGTTACTTAGAATGGAATCACCAAAAGGATGGTATATCATGTTGATATAAGTAGCCAAATCAATCCTTATAACACTCCATTTAAATTGGGGTATTATATTCACCCCCACTCAAAGAACGCAACGTCTTCATTGTGCTTCAACCACCAATTGTCTCAATACAGTTTATCCTAATAATCGTCCCGCTAGGTGGCTGACTGGCTGATCCAAGTCCAGATCACGGTCACGGTTTTGCTCTAATACCATTTGTAACACCCCGAATAGACACAACCACATGGGGGCTACCTTGGAGCGCTTTTGAATTAATTGGTTGGCCCCATAGATCAACACGAGTCATTTCAGTGCGTTTTGTCCTCACTCATACACTTCTTGAGAATTTTTCATAAAATTTTTGAAACTTCCCAAGAGGGTCATCCATCCTAAAATTACTCCACGACCAACATACTTAACTGTGAAGTTCTTTAGAATGGAATCACTAAAAGGATGGTATATCATGTTGATATAAGTAGCTAGATCAATTCTTATAACACTCCACTCAAATTGGGGTATTACAAAGAGTCTGACTACATAAAAAACTTAGCAACTGTAGGATTTATGGGCAAATGAAAGGTCCTTCTAAAACTTACATCTGGCAAACAAATTATTTTTAAGTGATGCATGCTATGTTTCCTCTTTATTTAAAAACTTAGTTTTGGGTATCTTACTTAATAAGGCTTGATTGAAACTAGATATTGAGGTTGATAAGGTCATGTTGACAAAGAATAAGAACTTTGTGGGGGAAGGGGTATCTAGCTGATGGACTTTTTGTATTTAACATCATTCCTATTAATGAAATTACATCTACTTCTTTTTATATCGCCGAGTATGTTAATCTCTGGCATGATAGGCTAGTGCATGTGAATGTGGCTTCCATTAATAAATTAAAAAAATTATGAGCTTAATAAAAATGAGGGACACTTATAATTATGAGAAGTGGCATGTGCGTGTGAAAGAAAAATAAGCTAAAAGCCTACTAAACTAGTACACTAAATTTGATTGAATTACTTAAATTAATACATACATACTTAGCAGATTTTAAGAACACTGAGAGTAGACGATGAAAGCGGTATTATGTAATATTTATTGATATTTTTCAAGTTATACTAGATTTTTCTTCCTTACGTCTAAAGATGATACCAAATGTATTTTCTTAAAATATAAGGCAAGAGTAGAAAACCAATTGGACCGTAAGATTAATAGACTTCAGTTTGATTAGGATGGTGAATATGGGACTAGTTTCCTAAAGGAATTCTATATATATGAAAATAGTTCCCCTTATGCTCCTAAAATAATGGTGTAGCTGAAAGAAAGAATAGAACAAAGAAAGAAATAATTAATGTTATGTTGTTGAGTTCTAGTATGTCTGATTATATGCGGAGGAGGTAGTTTTTTTTTTCTTGCTATGTTTTGAACCATTTTCCCCATAAGATACTATATAAGACTCCCTATAAATTACTAAAAGGGTTTGCACCTAACCTAACTTTTTTAAAAGCATGGGAGTTTCTAGTCCAGGTTGGAGTACCAGACTTTAGGAGAAATAGTTTGGGAACAAAGCCTTTTGAGTGTGCATTTATTGGATATGTTTAGAACAATGCCACATAAAGATTATTTTGATTATTGTGTTTGAATGATAATTTTATCTGTGAATCTAGGAATGTAGATTTTTTTTGAGAATGTCTTTCCCATGAAAAGTAACATATGTAATATTGCTAGTTTTTATAATGCTTCTTCTATACCCTTGTTTTTACCTTCCTCATCTAGTGTTGAAAATGACATTGTGAATGAGCCTAGGAGAAGTAAACAAAAAAGGATAGAAACTAGTTTTGGACATGATTTTGTTACTACTTTCCTAAGTGAAGATGATAATGTTGATATGATAAATTTGGACTTTGTGCCTATTTATTTGATTGAGTAGGAACCTAAATCCTATAGGGAAGCTAAAACTTTGATGGATGCTAGTTTCTGGAAAGAAGCAATTAACACTGAGTTAGAATCTATTATATCTAATCATATATGAATTTGGTTGATTTTCCTAAGGGTTGTAAACTAATTAGATGCAAATGGGTCTTCAAAAACAAATTGTGGACTGATGGCATCATTGATAAGCTTAAGGCTAGATTAGTAGTTGTACACTACAAGCAAATGAAAGACGTTGACTATTCCAATTATTCTCCTCTAGCTAAAATTGCTACTATTCACTCTTTAGTTGCCTTAGCTCTATCTATGGACTTGTGGTCCAATAAATGGATGTAAAAAAAAAACTTTTCTAAATGGTGAATTAAAGGAGGAAATTTATTTGGAGTAGTCTTAGGGTTTTGTAGTTTAGTGTTGGGAGAACAAAGTGTATAGATTGAGAAATTCATTGTATGACCCTAAACAATCTCCTAAGCAATGGTATGGAAAGTGTGACCAAACCTTAGTGAGCAATGATTATGTTGCGAATGAATTTGATTCATGTGTTTACTCCAAGATGATTGGATATGAATATGTAATTATCTGCTTGCATGCATATGTCATGTTGATTATTGGCATAAGTATGACCGTGGCCAATGAGACCAAATTATTTTTATCTTCTTATTTTAAAAAGAAAAATTTAGTAGAAGGTGATGTAATCCTTGGTATTAAAATGAAAAAACCTAAGGATGGATTTTCCTTAAGTTGGTCACATTATGTTAATAAAATATTTAAACAATTTTGTTGTCATGATGAAATGGCTTTGAAAATTCTCTATGATCTTAGCGTACATTTAAAAAAGAATTTAGGTTATAGTATTTCTTAAACTAAATATGTTATAATCATTGATAGTATAATGTTCCTCATGAACTACATTATACTTAACATAACCTATGCTATGAGTAGATTAAGTAGGTGTACTCACAACTAGGTGGTGGTCACTGAACTACCCTTAGTTGTTTTCTTATATAGCTTAAAGGTCCTAATGATTGAGGTTTGCATTTTTGTAAATTCCCTAATATTATAGAGGGATTTAAATATGCTAACTCAGTTTCTAATAATGATGAAGTTAGTTTCACCAGTAGTTATGTGTTTACCTTGAGAGGAGGAGTTGTGTCTTGGAAGTCTGCTAAGCATACTTATATAAGTCGCTCTACCATAAAGTCAGATTTTATTTCCCTTAAGATAGCTAGTGAAGAGGTAGAGTAGTTGAGGGACTTGTTGGTTGACGTGACTTTGTGGGGGAAACCAAATATATCGGTTTCCTTACCCCCTGTGATTCATATGTAGCCATTTGTGTTGCTAATAATAATATATATAATGGTAAGAGGAGACACATCTTTGTTAGACACGATTATGTGAGACAACTGTTGAGGAATGATGTGATCTCTTTAAAGTTCGTTAGATATGAGAGGAATATGGCAAGTCCTCTCATAAAGAGTCTAACAAGGTATAATACTCCCAAAATTTACCACCGAAAAATTTTATTTTTAAAATTATAAGAAAAAGTAAAAACATAAAATTTTGGGGATACTACCCACATTTAGTACTAGATCGACTTTCCTCCACTATTCTAATATTAAGTACTAAGGCTGAAAACATACATTACACAAATCTAAGATACAATCATAAATCAGAGTAGCACGATAGTTAAATTACAAGAAATAAAATCCACAAATAGTGGCTACACATTATTAAAAAAAAAGGAAGTATAAGAGTTCAATGAAAACACTAGAATATTTTTGGATAATCCTATGCTCTTAACCCGAGAATAAATCTGGAATAACTCTTGTGATCTAACCTGCAAAAGCCACTGCTCATTGAATAAGTAGGGACCCACCAAAAATCCTTTCAGTACTACGGTATTGTGTAACTCTTTATACAAGACTATTATGTAGGGCCCACATGCAACACATCATTTGCTACACATCAAACACATGAACAAGGGATCATGCATATAATTGAAATACAATAAACATTTGAATGGCTACATGCATCGAGATTATATATCACAAAGCCTTATTCACTTAGAATTAACAGAACTTACCAAGAGAGAACCCAAGCAATACTCTTTGTAGTATAATTAGATAGCCAACAACATACTCAACCAAACACCATCCACTAAATTCAAAGGCAGGCCCATAAGTCCATCAACACAACACCATACACCAACCCATTCAGGTAGGCACTAAGGTCGCTACCATATCACATCAGTAGGTCATAATAGTTCTTTCATTATTATCTGGACTCAAGCTATTAGTTTAGATATTAATTATATCTCGAATTATATCCACGTAGGTTTGGGGACCCCACTATTATAACTGGTGGACCAGTGCATATGACATACTCTAGGGCAGAACGATACTGACCACTATTATTACTGATGGATTGGTACATGTGATATAGTATATAGTAGAATGATTTTGACCACTATTATAATCAGTGGACCAGTACATATACTATACACAGTCCCAACCTATATGGTGTTCCCCTGTAAGTGATTAGTGTCTTTCCATTTACTTATCACACCAGTTCCACTTTATTTACTCAAAATGGGAGATCACGAACCCGAAGACAGAAAGGTAAACTAGCCATACTAGTGCATAAAAGTAGCACAATATCCTACCGACTATCAACTTAAGGATGCAAAGGTACTCTGGTCGTACTAGTGCATAAAGACACACACTACCAACACAGAAACCTAATATATAAGTATGCATACCCCCTAAATAGGTTTGTAGAAGTAAATAGAGTAAGATATAGGGCTTGGTTGGGGCATTAAGGCACACCAGCAAAATCCAGAACAATCACGAGCTAAACCACATCTCTAGGGTAGCGACCCCTAAAGAGCCATCATTTTCGATATTGAGGTCTTTTACTTTAAGTATTAGTGTCTTAATTAAGGTGACTACGAGAAACACATATTAATCACAAACTTAATTATTTTTACTTGTTTTAATTATTATGAACTAGTCAATATCAGGGTTATTGTTAATGTTAACTTAAGTAGTCCACTAAGGTCATCTTAGATTCTAATACTCACACTTGGGCACCTTAGGCCAAAATGACCAAAATTCCCCTAAGGCTAAAGCTACCTCTTTACCATCCACCTTCATCATATAATTCATTTTTATTTATTAACATGCCATAAATAAGTAACACACCATAATTATATTATTGATTTTGAAGTTAACTTACCCAACACACTAAACAATCATTTTACACATAAAACCCTAACATGCACTTCTAGAATAACCAACACACATTCTTATGCTTAATCAACAATTAATGCACTTCCCACATGTTTATGAAAACAACATAACATACCCCCATTTACCAAGTTAACCCTAAACCATGCATACTCATTATGATATATTTCAAATTACCAAAATATCTCTAGGCCTTATAATGGTCATGATCAAGCTTGAATAGGTGATACCAAGGCCATAGCCCCAATTATCATATCTAACATCAATTTATACTTACCATGCATGTTTATTTAACCGATCATCATTTTACCTGTAAAATTACCAAAATGCCCCTAGGCCATTTAATATTAATAATCATAACCCACATGCATCATTAACACCATAAACCCCTATTATCACACTTAGCATCAATTACCACTTATTATGCATGTTTATTAAGTTAACTCCTATTAGACATGGTAAATTACTAAAATGCCAGTAGGTCATAAAATATTAATATGTATGCCCAACATGCACTCTTAACACCACAAAACCCCTTTTATTTTTCTAAGTACCAAGTATTACCTATCATGCATATTTATTTTAGCAACCTCCATTTTACATGCAAAATTAGTAAAATGCTCAATCATACCCAACATGCATTTATAACACCACAAAACCCCTGTCAGCACACTTAGCATCACTTGTCACTTATCATGCATATTTATTTAGGCATCCTCCATTTTAAATGAAAAATTACTAACATATAAAATATTGATATTCATGCTCAACATGCATCATTAACACCACACCAATTATTACTTACCATGCATATTTACTTAGGTTACTCCCATTGAACATGTAAAATTACTAAAATATCTTTAGAACATAAAATATCATTTTTCATGATGGAACATGTATTTTCAAAGCCACAAATCCTCATTATTATTTTTAGCCTCACATAACACATAGCATTCATTTGTGTTAAGATAATCAACATCATGCATTAAATTTACCAAATTACCTTAAGGCCATAAATTATGGATATTTCTACTAACATATACATTTATAATCCACCCAACTCCCATATCCATTCTTAGGATCAAATATAACGCATTAGGTATCACATTTAAGTCTAAACATCATGATGTGTCTAAATGACCAAATTGCCCCTAGGGCTCATATTAGTATTATTTTCACTACAAATGTCTATACATACTTACCATAGCATGTATACACACATAGCACTCAACATCAACATTCAACCTCTTTCTCTTAGTCACCCTTTCAAACCTATTACATCATATACAAAATAACATAATAATTATGGGATTGATAATAACACATCATATTTACATAAATCACTTACCAAAAACCCTAATGTGCTAACTTATGTAATTCATACATATTAGTTGGATATAATGGTTACCTTATTTCCAAAAAATAAAACTTAACTGGTATCCTGGTTTAAAATGCTTAAGCTTCATTTAGTAAAATTTCTTACCTAAAAGAATATCACAAGTAACATATCATTATTAGATAAATAGAAGAAACATTCTTATTAAAAATACTTATTAAACATATAATATTATCAAAATACATTTTACCTCAAGATTAGCTAAAATACACTCAAAATGAAGCAACATAACTCACGCTGCATGGCCACCCTTGAGCATGTAATACACGTAGGGTAAGGAGAAAAGGAAAATGGAAGAAGGGGAAAAGGCTTGAGTAGTGGCTTGCGGAGAGGATTTGGGGTTGGTTGTTAGTTGCAGGGGTGAGGCAGGGTGTAGGTGGTGGATGGAGGTCAAGGTGTGGCGACTCAAGGGGGCGGAGACGACAGTGGTGGCTGTAGGAAGGAGGTGTAGAGAAAGGAGAGAGAAGATGAAGAAAGGAAAAGAAGGAGAAGAGAAATGGGTGCTACGGGGGAAGTTCGAGCAAGGTGAGCTAGGGGGTATTGGAGGTGATGCCAGGTGGTCGAGGGGAGGCTATCGCAGCACCATAAGTGGGGAGAAATGTGGCACATGGTGGCGGTGCAGGGGCAGTCAAGGGGAGAAGGAGAGAAAAGGGAGGGGACTAGGTAGAAGGGTGGCATGTGGTGGTTGCTTGGGGTGTAGGGAGGAGGCAGGGTGTAGAAGAGGGTGGTGTGGTGGCTGATTGGGTGATGGAGACGGTGGCGAGGGGCAACAACTAAAAAATAGGGGAGAAGAGGGAGATAATAGAGAAGGGATAATTGGGTAGGAGAGGGGAGAGGTCAGGGGAGAAAAATAGCCAGAGAAAAAGAAGGGAAGGGGAAGAAAAAGAAGTGGAGAAGAGTGAAGGAGGGAGAGGCGTGTGGTGCAGGAGGTTAGGTAGGTGCAAGGGTGAGGTTCAGTTAACATGGTAAGTAGGGGGTGTAGGTGTATGATAGGTATGGGCCAAAATAGAAGGGGAAGGCATGCGATGAGGGGAGGCCAAGGTTGTAGGATCGAAAATGGCAAGGGAAAAGGACAGTATGGGAGGAGACGGAGGTGCAGGCTGGGAGTTGCAAGTGTAGGAGGAAGAAGACGTGCGAGGGGTTAGGGGTGTTTGGCTCGAGGTGCTATAGGAGAAGAAGACGGGAGAAGGAATGGAGGCCAAACAAGGAAGGAAGAAAGGGAGAGGGCAAGTAGGCTAGCCCGTGCGGGAGGAGAAGAAAAAAGAGAGCAGGAGGTGGGTTAGCCCAAAGGAGAAAGAAGGGAAAGGAAAGAAAGAAAAAGTAAGAAGATGGCCCTAGGCTAGACTGGGCAGAAAAGAAAAGAAGAATGAAGGTGGTGGTTTTGGCCCCTGCGGAGGAAGGAGGAAAGAAAAGTGGAAGAAGGCCATGCTGACCCAAAGAAGAAGGAAGAAAAGAAAGAAAGAAAAGGAAAAAAGAAGGGAAAAGAAGGAAAAAAGGAAAAGGAGAAAAATAAAAATAAAATTATTTTTACAAAGTGAGGATTAGAAATTAGAATAATGGGGAAAATATTAAATTAATTCAAAATTTAAAGTATTAATTTAAGAAAATAATTTTGGTAAAATTATGGGTTTGGGAATTTGATTAAATAAAAAGACTATGATACCATGAATGAATTATTTATATTAATTTATTAAATAATTCTATCTATTTTTATAAATCAAAGGTCCACAAAATAATTAAATTAATAATTTAATATTAATTATTCCAAATAAGGGGTTAAATATTAAAATTTAGTTTTTAAAAAAAATTGGGATATTACACAAGGAGAGTCATCCTTGAATTGTCTAAGGGGATAAAGCTTAAGCTTTTGAATCGAGAAAAATATAGTAGATACCATGTGTGGTGAAATAAAGTTGTATGATTACTCTATTGTGCTGTATCCCGATGGTATGTGGTAGTGTATTGTGGAAGATTGAGCTTATAATCTTAATGTATTCATAGCCTTATTCTTGGGTGGTATTAGTGAGACAGACTTGATGAACTCACTGCTTGTTATATATGAGGTTGAGCATATTAATGTTCTTAATGAATCCATAGCCAGTTGAGTGGTGTTTATGAGAGACACTTGATGGATTCACTTAGGTGAGTGTGAAGGTGGGTTGCCTTCTATGAAAGGTTGATGTTTTGTTTCTATAGCACTCATGAGTACCCAAATGGCATGCATAGACATTAAAGCACTAGTGTTATTATTGTAGAATTTTTAGAATTTTAGGTAAGACATGAGATGTGAGGGTCTCAATCGAAGTATGGGTAGTTCAAGATCCATTTATTCCCAAGATGGGATTGTTTCCTCACTTCACTATGTTTCAATTTAATCCTTATGATATTGATGCTTAAGTGTTATCCCCTTCGTTTGTCCAATTTATTTCCGTTGTGTCTTCTACTTGTTTTACCATAGGTGAGGGATTACTGGATGGAACAACAATAGTTGTTTGTTGTGCCACATTTTTTTTTTCATTATCCCACATTAGTGAGTAGATGAGATTTTATTTGGATTTTATATCCCCTCACCTTTGGGTTATTTGAGTTGCAAGCTTAATCTGTTTAGTATGGCACCATGCTAGACTTAACTATTTTTATTTTACACACGCATTTGCCACTCGCCCACCAAGTCCCGATTGGGCTAGGCATGGGTGTCATGTGGGTGGTGTGGTTTTTGATTAGGCCTAGGCCTATATGTTTCTTCCTTTCTGATCTATACGGTTTCGATACATTTATTTATTTTTTGAACCTACTAATAAAGGTTTTTTTGTTCTTATTGAAATTTGAATGTTTTCTTTTGACCATTATTAACGAGAAATATTAGACCATGTAATTAAGGGGAATTGATGGTTTCCATTTGCATAGCTCTTTTATCCGGTTATGAAAAGGGTGCTTCGGCACTGATTGTTTCACACTGAAAAAAAAAACTTTCATCTCTTCTCATTTGCATCTTCACATTGAGATTTTTGGGTAATTGTTTCTATAATTTTCACTGGTTTTTCAATTTTAATTGCACAAGAACGAACTCAAGTTGTGTTAACCTTGGGGGCAAGAGAGCTTGAGGTTGCACATCGGTTCAAATGAAATTTTGTTTCAAAGCAGCAAATTAGTTCACGACATAATTGAATTGATAAGTCTTTTTTCACTTGAAATATTTCTTACGTATAGTGTCATATTTTACAATAATTAGTACTAAACTAATTTGATCTAATTTTATTATAATTATAGTTATTATTATTAATTATAATTATGAATAAATAAATCTTATTAATATGTATTATTATTATTTTTATGGATATAATTGAATTAATAATAACTTCAATTATTTTTATTATTTATAATAATATTAGTAATAATTATTATTTATATTATTGATGATGTTTAATTATTGTTATAAAATTATTATTATTATTATTATTTATTTTCATTATTAACAAACACTTTTAATAAATATTATTGATATTTTCCCTTTTAAATAAATTATTATTATTATTATATTAAATATAATTTTTGTTAGTAATTAATTTTATGATTACTAATAGTTATTTTTATTTTATTCATAATATGTATTATTATTTATAGTGTTTAATTATAATTATTATTAATTAAAAATAATTTTTGGTATTCTTCATATTATTGAATTAAATTTAAAATTATTATTAATTATAACTATTATTCATTAATTTCAATATAATTAATTATATGCTTATATTAATTAATGTTAATAAAGTAATAAGTATTAATATTCATCATATTAATAGTCTAAATACTCTTTTAATATTATTAAATTAAAATTAATAATTATGAATATTATTATTAATCATTAATTTATTATTATTATTGATATTATGAAATTAAAAGTAAAATTATTAATAATTATTTATTATTATTCATGGTTAATTTTATTTATTAATATTAATATCATTGGTAATATTATTAAATTAACTATTTAGAATATTTATAATAATAATAAATAAATATTGTTATTATTATTAGCAGTATTAATTCTCTTCTAATTATTATTAGCATTATTAATTATATTCTAATTATTAATTTTATATTATTTAATGAAAATTTAAATTAATATGATTAAATATTATTATTATTATTATTATTATTATTATTATTGTCCATTATGTTAATATAGTATAATCTTATTAGTATTAGTATGATCTAATAAAATATATAGGTAAGATCAAAAAAATAGGTCCTGAAAATAGTTGTAATTATTTTATTTCTTAACATAATGACCTTTTATTATATATATGCCATTATTATTTATTAATATTTTTGATAGTATTACATTTTGAGCATGGAAATTTAGGACATTATCAATTTTATGTATCCATTTGTGCTATCCTTTAAAAGATTTAGGTATGTGTTATTGTTAATATTTTCAAAGTAGATGAAGTTTGCACAAGATTGGCCAATTTGAAAAGTCTACCTGTGATGATGTATCTCTCTATAATATGACCAATAAAAATCGATTTTAGCGACGAAGGTTTTTTATGTTATTAATATATTTAATTTTATTTTAAAAATAATATTAAGTTATAAATACATATCAAGTACATAAATAAATAGAAATCATTAAATTATAACTATTTCTCTATATAACTTTTTAACTATAGATTTTAGGACTATTATAAGAATTTTTTATCATACGTAAATCTCATTCAAAATTAAACATATAACAATGGGGCAGTGCTAATGGTTATTATAATTACAAATTTTGACAATTTTTTTAAAAAAAATTAATAAAGGAACGATATCATATTTTGCCACCTTAATTTACATTGACGTTGGATGAGAACAAAAAAAAAAGGGTAAAGAAGGGAGATATTCTTATTCCATTTCTGTCTTATGGTCTTATGGAGTAGCGAAGCTAGGATTAAAATTTTATGATATTTCCATATAAATTAGTAGTATTAAATAATATCAACAGTAATATATAATTTAACATGTAATATAATTTTATAGCAAATTAATTTATTTAACAATTAACTAAGAAGTTAATCCATTTAATCAATTGAAAATAGGGTTTTGTAAAAACTCAAGAATTTAATCAATTAATTGTAATACCCCGTATTTTTAAAATCCAGACTTATTAAGGTTAATGATTTTGTTAGCGTAATTTGATGTAAACAATTAATTATTTTAATTTCGGTTCGTTTTACAGATTTATCGAGGATTTCGAATTCATAATTGAATGTGATTAATCATTGTCGTTGCGAACCATTCTAGACAAATTCGTTCACGACAATGATTTTATTATATTCTTATGATTTCAATCTTCGGTTAAAAATATATATTCCCGTTCTTTCTCGTATTTTGGTTTTTAATATTTTTAATTTGTTTTCGATTACATCTTCGTTATGTGATTACGACTTTGTTTTGAAGTTATATTTCGTTAACGAAATATATTATTTGGATTATAGGATTTCGGTTTAAATAGTTAAATTTGTTTTAATGATTTTATCCCTAGAAAATATTTCCGACTTTAAATTTATTCGTTTTCGGAAATCATTAATATTTTTGGAAAGTTTTAAATTAAAAAGGTTTTTCGGAGATTATTTGAGAAATTCTTTCTGAAATTAATTTTTTTCTTTCGTTTTATGCTTTTTGGTTTACGCAAACCCGATTTCGGAAATTATTTAAATTAGTCTTGGTTTATTCGAATTTGACTTAAATATTTTAGTATATGTTTTTAAATAATTTTTGGGGTCTTATAACGTATTTCCGTAAATAATATAAATTTTTATGTTCGTTGGTTAATTCTTTCGAAAATGTTTCTGAAATTCTGTATATAGTTCTTTTATTTATTTTAAGTGTTCGGATCGTTTCAAAATAATTTTTATTTAATAAATTTTAGATAAAATCTTCCAATATTAATTTTTAAGCTTTTAATATTTTATTTGATACTTGTTTTCAAAAAAAAAAAAAAACCCATGCGTCGGTGCCCCAGCCCTTCTTCCTTTTCCCTTCTCTTCTCTTCTCTTCTTTTCTTTTCCCGTGGCTGCCTGTTCCCCGACCCCCTGGTCCTGCGCCTTGCCCCTGTCCTGAAGCCCTAGCCGACCCAGCCTCCCTCATCGCTCCCCGCTCCGGCCAACCTTGCCAGCACCCGTCGACCACCGCCCCAGCAGCCACGCATAGCAACCACGCACAGCAGCCGAAGCAGCCACGCCCAGCAGCGCGCAGGAGCAGCAGCGGCGGCAGAGCGCAGCAGCAACGAGCCGCATAGCTCGCGCTACCGTCCGGTCACCGGCGAGCTCGGGCGATCACCGGCGAGCAGTCATTGGCCTCCGACGAAGCTTCCCCGACCTTCCTTTGCCCCGTTTTATCGGTTTTTCGTTTGGTATAATTTCCGAAAAATCCTAACCTTGTTTTGATTAATTGGATATGAATTAGCTTATAAAAAGCTAAATTGATTGTTTGTTTATGTATGTATATGCTGTAAGATTGATTTGGATAGGTTAATTGTATGGTTATGTTGAGATTTTGGAAAAATTGGATTTTTAGCCGGGTTATGCCCAAATTTTTCGGATTCGCTCGTTTTTGCGGTTTTGGATAAATTGATTATACAATATGTTTTAAAATGTATCCAATTCTATTTTGGAACCGTCAATTTGAGAAATTTATGCAGGTTTTGTCGGAATTTGATTCCTAGGTCAAATTTTCGGTGTAATGAAATTGGGTCGTATAATTGAGCCGTTCCGCTCAATTGATTTTATAGTATCGTTTAAAATGTATTTAATTTATTATTAGAAGTTTTGATTTGGAAAAATTGTGCGTAATTGACTGGAATTGGATTTTTAGGTCAAAACTCCCGCGGGTTTAAATTGGTTTGGGTAATCGGGTTATTTTATTCAATTAACTATATAAATTACATTATAATATGTTTAATTTCATTTCCAAACCGTCAATTGATATGTTTTGGCAAGAATTAATCGGATTTGCGTTCCGGGCTCAAAAACCCTAATTGTGCTAAATTGGATGTTTCTGTTATCGGTTTTGATCAATTGATTAATTGATATGTTATAAAATGTTTTTAATTGTATTTCTAAACATTCAATTTGATTAAATTTATAGAATTTTACTGAATCGTATTTTCGGGCTTAAAACCCTAAATTTTAAGTGAAAATTATGAAATTGGTTATTTGTGTAGTTGTTTTGCTAAAATTAAATTTATAAAAGTAGTTGAAATGATCATAATTGTATTTTAATGCCTTTAATTGGAATCAATTAATTTAAATTAACGGAGTTTGTGTTGTGGACTTTAAAATCCTAATTTTCGGGGATGATTTTATAAAATTGATTTTGCTATGTGTATTTTATATAATCGAATTCTATCTTTGGGTTTTAAACCATTTAAATTCTGTTTTAATCTAATCGGTTTGGATTTGGGTTCTATGTAAATTGTTAGATTACCGATTTAGTTGTAAAACCTAATAAATAAGTTATTTCCGATAAATTAACTTATGTTCGATTATTCTTTCTCGGGCTTTCCAAATTAAGTTGAAATGTCCCAAGTGATATTTGTATTAATCCGTTTTGATTTAGTTTTAACCTTAAATCTTAATAAAGCTATGCTTTTAAGTTCTAAGTGTTGTACACGTTTTCTAAGAAAGATTATTTGTGTTGTTTGGATTTATTTAATTAGGATACGTGAATTATGGATTGATAGGATAATTTCTAATTTAGTTTTCAATTTCTTTCGGGCCTAGGAAAGCTTTATCGTGGACCCACGAACTAGGGATCCCTCTCCCTCTCATTTCGCTTAGCTAGCTTCGGATCCAGGTAAGTTATCTACTTACCTCTACTTATGGGTATTTCGTAAGGACGAAGCTATGGCCTTGTGCTATGTGTGATGTAATGTGTGGGTGAATGATGAACATGCCATGTTGATGTGTGTTATGCATGCGTTATGAATAACCTGTTTTGTGTAGCGCAGCGTGGATCGGGAGGTATGTTGTGTGTGCCTTGTACTATACGTGTATGACATGTTCCATGTTTAATGTTGATGTTGATGATGTGACTTGTTTTGACCCTCTAGGACATGCATGCTAGGGTTTGGGGTAGCATGAAATGATAACAAAAGAACAATGGGGATGTGGACGTTTGGGAAGGTTGCATGGGGGAATTAGACCTTGCACGGGCATGATCCTTACGTGTGAAAAGTTGATTTGGGTCGTAAATAAGAGCTTGGGAGAGTCTTGGAGTGATTGGGAACTTGGTAGGAAAAATAGTACGTGAGTTGGTGCATAAGCGACTTTATTAGGGTTTTGGGTGTAAGTGGGGGTTGGAGAGTCTGCATGGAGTGTTTAAATTCCGCACGGGAATGAATCTTACGTGAGGAAAGCTGATTGAAGAAATAAATAAGATAATGTCAAAGTTACGGGTCCATTGGAGACTTGGGTGCGAAATTTCACGTGGGTCGATGTAAGGGTGCCTAAGGGACCCAATTAGGGTTTTTGGGAGGAAATGAGCAATTTGAAGGGTACAAGGGTAAAAACGATCAAGGAAAGATGGAGTATGGGTTAGAGCGAGATTTCATTTATCTAAAAGGTGAGTATGGGTTCCCATGTGGAAGAAGAGACTTTGGGATGAAAATAGAGAGATTACTTGTTGGGGGAAGAAAGGTACTAAGGTTGAGGTGGTCAACTAGGGTTTTCATGGTTATGTGCTGAATCGAAAGGTAAAGTGATATGTTTTGGGAGAGGATCTAATTGAGGTAAGATGTGAGGCGTTAAATAAGGTAAAGGTAGCGTAAGTGGGAGAAGGTTGGGCCACATTGGCCCAATTAGGGTTTTCAAGGGAAAACCCTAGGGGGTGATGGGAGGTGGAGTTGATGTCATGAGTGTAGGGCCTAACCCACACCCGTAGGGGTTGACTCTTTCATCTAAAGGTAAGTGTAAAGGGAATGGATGTTGGGGTGTGATAAGGGGCGCAGGAGTCTCAAGATATGGGACGGGCCCCCCTTGGGGAGGAAGGAAGTAGAGGGTAGTTGATATGCATGTCAAAGGTGGAAGGCTTTTTGATAAGACACGAATAAGATACTAATTACTTAAAGAGTAAGATTGTTGAGCCGGGCCCAGACCGATCCACCGGCATAATAGTGGCCAGGTGCCGGGGTGCCCTGGAGACCGATCCACCGGCGTATAATAGTGGTTAGGTGTGTTCTGCCCTATACGTGACCGATCCACCGGCTATAATAGGGGGGGATCCCGAGCTCAACAAACCAAACAGTATGTTGTAATTAAATCACGGGAAAGATACTATATACTTACAGTGGAACACCATGAGAGTCGGGGCCAGACCAATCCACCGGCATAATAGTGGCCAGGAGCGTTGTGCCCTGGAGACCGATCCACCGGCGTATAATAGTGGTTAGGTGCATTCTGCCCTATAAGTGACCGATCCACTGGCTATAATAGTGGGGTTCCCGTACTCGCATGGATTAACAAAGATTATGGTGTGAAATGACTTACAAACAAATCATGGAAAGATATGTTATAATCACAGTGAAACACCGTGAGAGTCGGGGCCAGACCGATCCACCGGCATAATAGTGGCCAGGAGCGTCCTGCCCTGGAGACCGATCCACCGGCATATAATAGTGGTTAGGTGCGTTCTGCCCTATAAGTGACCGATCCACCGGCTATAATAGTGGGGTTCCCGCACTCTCATGGATTCATAACGATTATGACGTGAATCTACTATATTTATCAGAAATCTAAAGAATGAGTCTACCCGGACCATAGCCGACTTTTATTATCTGTATTACCACATGCTGTTTATGTGCATAATGAGTCACTTATTATTTCGGTTATACCATGCTTATATGTTAAATGGGATGTTGCATATGTTCTATGTGTTACTATGAGTGTATGACAAGATACATGCTGTGGGTCGTGAGTATGTATGATATTGTATTAACGTATTGTACTATAATTTAATATGTACTTGATGATATCTCTCCTATAAGGTAGGGTAGCGAGACTTACTCAGTATTGGACCCGTACTGATACTACACTGGTTGAATGGGTCCTGTGATGATCCACCGATGGTGGGGAGCAGACCTCTTGTGCAGGTTAAGATCGGATACTGTTTTGGGGTGGAAGGCTTGAACTGAGTGAGTAGGCGGTCCGGATATTTATCCTTCGGGATTTATTTTGTTTAATTGTATTCACCTTTGGAAGTTACAAGTATTGTTTTCAGATTTCTAAGGGTTTTGTAATTGACTTTAAATTTCTCGTATTCTGATAAGCGTTTACTACTCGGAATTAATTGTTTGATTGGGTTTGAAATTCAGATTTAATTGTTTGACAGGTTTTAGCCTTGCATCTAACATGAGATAGATGGCTGACATTTATCTTGTGTTAGATGTGGCGGTAACATTTCCCAAATTCGCTCCTAGCTTCCGCTTTAATTTTTCAAAAAAAAAAATTTTCCGGAGTGAAATTTGGGGGTGTTACATTAATAATCTAATTAGGGTTTAATCAATTGAAAAATTAATTTAATCAAAAGCAAAGGGTTTCTAATAATAAGGAATTGAGATATTAAATTAACTAAAGTAATTGACATTAATATATATTAATTATTAGATATTAGATTACAAATATATTTAATTTTCAATCTTATGATTCGTATACAATAATTCAAACAAAATGTTTCATACAAAAAGTATTTTATAGAGAATATGTAAATAAATTATCACTACTAAATGAATTAAAGGAATAGATAATTATTAGATTTAAAGCTGAAGTAAGGAGCATCGAAGTAAGAACTGAATAGAGAAAGTTGGGGTCTATTTCAAGGAAGAACGAAAAGTGAGGAAAAGAAGGAGAAATATAGCTACTAAAATAGCGTTCATTCGAACTTGATTCTGAGTTTTTTTGCCAAACAAAATACGAATTCTTGATGCACCAACTACTACACTATTTTAAACTTTATGTATGTTGTTTATACTTAATATTTTTTTTGATAAATCAGTGAAGGAGAATAACACCGGGTAAAAATATTATAAAATAGACGGAAACTATGGACTAACATGGTCACTTCCTAACGAACCAATTATAAGAAGGCCTGGATATTATGTGCCACCTCCTCGGCTCTATATGAAAAATCCTTATTTCGTACCTTGATCCAGAACCCAATTCTAAACTTGATGACAATAATCATCCACCTTACATAGATTTGTTGATTATCAAAAACTATTTTGGTCCTAAACTCCCATATAGTTCCCACTATTGCATAGAAATCTGCAATATATTTTCATCCTTCAATCATTTTCTTCTTTCTCTCAGCCAAAGAGTAGCGTTATTCCAAACCGACCTCAGCATCACCCAAGTACATCCAAGCCACTCACATATCTCAAACCAGACCTTCCTCATCATGTTGTAATGCAGA
The DNA here is from genome assembly GCA_030549775.1 of Tamarix chinensis. Taxonomy (NCBI): domain Eukaryota; kingdom Viridiplantae; phylum Streptophyta; class Magnoliopsida; order Caryophyllales; family Tamaricaceae; genus Tamarix; species Tamarix chinensis. The sequence goes on from CM060182.1 coordinate 66,709,820, forward strand.
AAGAGATGGTCAACCGATTCCTGCTTCGAGTTGCAAAATGGGCATCTTGACTCCCTAATATCCACAATTTGAAGCCTAGCCAACCTATATCTTCTGTTGAGTCTATTCTGGACCACAAACCAAGAAAATAATTCAATCCTTGGCGGTGCTATACCGCTCCAAATCATGCTGGGAGACCTATTTCTCGAGTTTTCCTCTTGAGTTCTCTGGTAAGAGGCATAGCAGAACAAGCTCACAGAAAAGGCCCCTGTAACATCAAAGTCCCACCTAATCATATCCTTCTTCTCAGAGTTCAAACCAACTTGCTTAATCATACTTTCTATCAGTTCCACATGATTTTCCTCCCACACAAACAACCTCCTCCTCCATGTTAAATGAAAACTCCACTGTGCTCCTTCCCACTCTCCCATTTCAGATACCATTCCTCCTTATTGCCTAGATATCGGAAACAATATCGGAAACAGATTTCTTAACAGTCCCTGCCCTGTCCAGTTATCATGCCAAAAACTAATGCTTCTTCCGTTTCTAATCACGATCTTTAGCCTTGAGTTAAGAACAGGGTCCTCACGTCCAACCTTCACAATTTCCACCCACGGTGTCCATCCTTGATTTTTATCTGGTATCTCTAACTGCCCAAAATGATCTCTACTATAAATTGAAGAAATAATCATCTTCCACGATGGCCCTTCAACGGTATCAAACCTCCACCACCATTTGAACAATAATACATTATTCCTCATGACAAGATCCCCCACACCCAGGTTTAGGTTGCTGAATAATACTCCATTTCACCAAAGGCAAACTCTTCTTGTTTCCATTACTGCTCCAGAAAAAGTTCCTCTAGATACTAATGATTTCCTTCACCACCCCTTTTGGAAATTTGAAAAGACTCATGTAGTACATCGGTATACTTTTCAAGACACTTTTGTTCAAAACCAACCTCCCTGCCCTTGAAAGGACTTTCGCCTTCCACCCTGCCAATCTCTGCTTAATCTTATCCACCAAAGGCTTCCACACTTGGGTCTTTCACATATTCGCTCCCAGCGGTGTCCCCAGGTAACTAATAGGTAGAGCACTGATATTACAGTTCTTAATATCTATCGCCTCTTTCTGAAACTGATCATCCACACCATGACCTATAAGGTCTTTCACATCACACTCAGACCCGATAACAAAAAGAAACAATCAAGCAGTCTCTGCCAATTCCTAATGTTCTCAAGGTTAGGACCACATAAAATCATAGTGTCATCAGCAAATTGAAGGTTTGTACTTTCACACTTATCTCTCCCCACTTCTAAACCATGTATTAATTCTTTATCCACACTCCTTTTGACTAGCTGACTAAAAGCCTCAACTACCAGAACAAACAAGAAGGGGGATATAGGGTCCCCTTGCCTAAGGCCCCTACCCATCTTAAAGGGAGCAGATGGGGTTCCATTAACAAGGATTGATATGCTTACTATTGAGATACATTCCTTTATCCATTATCTGAAAATATCCACAAAGCCCATAATACTCATAATACAATCCACAAACTCCCATTTGATATTGTCATAAGCCTTCTGAAAGTCAAGTTTTATCATCACCCCTTTCGACGCCTTCATCTTTCTAGACCACTACACATCCTCAATAGCTATTAGGGAACCATCCAAAATGCTTCTTCCTTGTATGAAAGCTGACTGGGAGTCACTAACCAACCCATCAACCACCTATTTCAATTTAGAAGCCATAATCTTCGATATCACTTTATAGATACACCCAACAAGGCTAATAGGTCTGAACTGGCTAACCTCTTCTACCTTTTCTACTTTAGGGATGATAGTGATCAAAATGGTGTTAAGAGCAAGCGATAATCTCCTCAACCGAAAGAGTTTAAGGACAAAATCTGTGAAATCCTCCCCTATTACATCCCACATCTTCCGAATGAATCCTATATGATACCCATCATACCCTGGGGCTTTAAGAGGATCACAAGACTAAACCACTTTCCGCACCTCCTCCCTCGTGGGCTCTCTATCCAACTCCGAAATCTGGTTCTTTAACATCTTATGGAAACCATCGGCAAAAATAAAAACATCTGGAAGATCCTGTTGAGCATATAAGTCCTTATAAAATGAAGATATTATCTCCTTAATCTTTACCGGCTCTATAACGTCCTTTCCCCGATCCACTAACCTGGTGATGATAGCTCTCTTTTTTCCGACTCTTGCAATAGTATGGAAGAATTTGGTGTTCAAATCTATGTCTTTAAAGCCCCTAACTTTAGACACCTGCAGCCAGTAAGCTTATTTCCTCTTGTGCCATTTCCACAACTGCACCTTCAAGGCTGCCTTCCTAGCGAGCACCACTTCATCCGGACCACCAACATTACCTGTGACATCCACCTTTTCCAATTCAGACTCAAGTAGCTCAATCTTTGCCTCTATATCCCCAAACACTTCCTTATTCCATCTTCTAAGCATAACCTTCATCTCCTTTAATCTATTCTGACACGAGCTTCTCCCAAGTTTGGCCGAACACTCAACCACAAAAATATGAAACTTAGGGTGAGAAAACCACATATCCCAAGCTCTTAACGGCTTCAGTCCATTCCTATCTAATTTAACACTGAGACGAATAGGGTTATGGTCCGATAAAGAGCGCTTGAGCCCAATGCAAACAAGATCTGGCTACTGCGATAACCAACTAAGAGTAACGAGAAGGCTAGCCGAACCAGCCTTATGCCAAGAGAACTTCATATTATCAAGTGTAAACTCGATGAGGCCCAACTTATAAATCCATTCATTAAAGGAAAAAACGCTGCCACTGTCCATCCACCCCCACTTCTTTCACTTTGACTTCTAACCTCATTAAAATCACCTATTACCAGTAGCGGCTTCTTGCACTATTGTGCTACACCCCATAAATCATCCCATAGGTCCTTCCTTACTCTCGACTCTGAAGACCCATAAACCAGCAAAACAACACACTCGACAGAGTGGGGGGGGGAACCGGCCTTCAATCAAGACCTACCTACTCCCAACCTTCAAGTCTTACAACGTGACACATTGCGTATCCCATCCAATAATCAACCCCCACTCCTACCTTGCGCTGGTGAGTCCCTCCAATCAATCAAACCACTTCTCCAAACCTTGTTCTTCCACGAATCCATAACCCTCTAATGTTTGGTCTCAACAAAACCACAAATCCATGGATTTTCTTTCGAAATCATCATTTGTATACTAGATGCTTTTCCCGGGGCTCCAATACTCCTCACATTCCAATTGATAAATATCATCAATCTAACACTGCGATCACACTCCCAAACCTACTAGGCGCCCTTGACTTGCTTGTTCCTTTTACCTATTGTATGAATAATATTTTACTATCTTTTGGGATTTTTTGGTGTCTCAAAACACTGTGCAGAAACCCTGTCTTCACCACGGATCCTATGGATAGATCTTTCGGCTAAAAAAGATCTAACGGTAAATGTAATATACGTTTCCATAATATATATTTCCCACGAGCAGGGATTTTGTTTGTGGATTAATGAACACGAACAAACATGTAAGTATGTGTTTCCCTTGTTTAATTAGCCAATCAACAATTATTTATCTATATAACTATTTAAACACTTATGCTGTTTTCTGTTCCTTCGGGTCCCCTAATCTTTTCTTTTGTTTGATAAGACATTTGGGTCCATTTCATCCACTCATGTCTACCGAAATATAAATCAGAATCCATTTTATCTTAATTTTGTATTCTAAACTTTATGTACATTGTTTATATTTAATATATATTTTATCTACTGTATAAATAATATTTTATTATATTCTATCAGGATTTTGTAGTGTCTCGGGACACGGTGCGAAAGCTCCTGCTCCACCACCGATCCTATGCATAGATCTTTCGTCTAAAAAAGATCTAACCGTAAACGTAATATACGTTTCCATACAATATATTTTCCACCAGCAGGGATTTTGTTTGTGGATGAATGAACACGAAAAAACATGTAAGTATGTGCTTCCCTTCTTTAATTAGCCGATCAATAATTATTTATCTATATGACTATTTAAACACTTATGCTGTTTTCTGTTCCTTCGGGTCCCCTAATCTTTTCTTTTGTTTGATAAGACATTTGGGTCCATTTCATCCACTCATGCCTACCGAAATATAAACCAGGATCCGTTTTATCTTAATTTTGTATTCAAGTAACGACTAACCAAATACTGTGCAAGGGTTATGGTGAACATCACTCCATATAAAAGATTCTTGGACCGGCGAAACATCAGATGTTAATAAATGGTTCTATTATTTGATGCCATGGTCCAGAAGATCCATTGTATACATTATACCATAAACTTAAAATAACAAAGAGTACTTTATTATCGACAGAAAAAATTACGTAAATAGTAACACCATATTCTCTTGTCGCAAGAAAATTATGGCTATTTGTCGGCCAATTATTGGGTCTTGGGTTTGAAATAAATTGTACTATGAGTTAGAATATCGAGACAGGAGTACCACCATCTCCTCGTGTTTGTGTCTGAAATTAATTGCGGACGAAAATTGATAATACTTGATTACCAATTCACTACAACTATGTGTTCTTCAGCTTATTTCTGACATGACCTGAATTAAAATATTTAATAAATTATAATTAGTAGTTTACCATTATTATAGGATATTGTCGAACAAAACAAAATAATATATGCATGAAGAAAAATTTTGTAAGACTTTTTAAAAATATTTCTCCCATATTTAAAGTTGTTATAATCGAAATCCTACGTAGAAACGTAAGATTCTACTAAAATTATAAAGATAAGATCTTATATAAAAAGTACGTGATACATTATTCATATTCAAAGATAAATAATACTAAAAATTTAAATTTAAGCTTTCAAATAGTTCAAATCAAGTTAGAATAATCTACAAATTCATAAATTGTCTACAATAATTAACAATACAAACCATAAAAAGTCGCAATAGTACAAAGTACGATAGCATGATAATGATTAATATCAATCAATCATGGTCATCATAATTGTCATCATCTACATCTTCACTTATAAATTCAGTATCCCTATTGCCCGAATTAGTTTTAGCTACTTAATCCTCACCATCACAAACATTTGTATCAAATTCATCTAAGTTATCAGCTTCATGAGATGCCACAAAGGTCATAACTACTTCATTCTCATTTAACTCATGACCTTTGACTTCATCTAGAATAAGAAGCAACAAAAGAAACAGAAATTATAACTACATAAGACTTGATAATCATTTCAAAACTTGAGGGAAAAAAAGAAAAAGAAAAAGAATACATACCATTAGCTTTATAGTCAATGCTTTCATCTTCATTTCTTCCAACCTCTCTATCATACCTCTTGCTTGCTCTATCAAAAGCACTAAACCATGCTCCATTAGTAGAAATGATAGGTTCCTCTCTTTCAATTATCCATTCATCATCTGAAGGTAGTTTGTCCAAGATAATTGGCCTTTCAATTGTAGCTGCCAGTTTTTGTTGTTTTTGCCTCAATTTCATATTATACATTACAAAAACCAAATCATTCATCCTTTTTTTTTATGTAAACAATTGTGCTTATTTATATAGATCTTTTACACAAAATGCAAAATCATTAATATTATCATTTATAACTATCAAATTAATTTAACTAACCAGAAAAAGAATTAGCAGTCTACCATTACAAATGTACTCCAATTTCGCTCACAACCAAAAGAACTGTGTGTCAAGCTTAAAATTTGGATGGCAAATTTCTTCAACTCAAGGCACTCATCTCTATATGAATCCTACTAACCGGCTATATATTTATAGTTTCGTTGCAGGGTATTAGCTTAATAATAAAATAATAAATGAACATTTACTAAAATAAAAATATACAAACCTAGAGACTTTTTATTCTTGACATTATAGCCATATGCATGATGACTGCTAACCACAAGTGCAAGGTGTTGAAGTAGCATGCAATGTCGATCCCACAAGGACTAGAGAGTGAGTAAAAGGATTGTAAAAAGATCTACTATGTCTAGACTAATGATAAGGGTTGTATGATGTCTAACTATAAATAAAAATAAAATATGCAAACAAAACCCAATAATAATATAATAGCAAGTGAAATTTTGATAGAGAGAAGTCTAAGGTTCCGGCCAATCCTCTTAACCCCAATTCCACCAAATATTAACCCTAAATCTCAAATCATTATATATAATCATGAATGCCAACCAAAGTACAAAATGTTATGCTCTCTCGAGCCATTGCACCCTATTGTCTATTTTAGAGTCATCTATCTCTAATATGAATACAAAAATAGACAACACAATAATATGTGTCCTTATTCCCTTTTTTTTAGTTGTAGAGGCCAAACTAACGTCTCTCAACCTTGTAGTTGGATCTCTAGTCATACTAATAGAGCCCACTCCAATTCATCTCTCGAATATTTTGGGGTTTCTCTAAATAATAATATAAAAGTGATTGATTTCTCCATTATGCCAATTAAAAAATTAACACAACACATTTGAGAAGTAATTATATTGGGTAGGGTTCAAATTATCCATACATCCATATCATGGGATTTTCCTTCACCTCATCACAAATTAATTAGCTAATCATGGCTTTCATTAAGCAAAACATATTAAACAAAGATAGTTACATCAATTGGAAAGAAATAAAATCCAAAACTAAAATACAACACTCTCTTTATTCCAGATGAGATAACCACTGTTCAATCCTTTTGACTAGAAATAATAATAAAAATTGAGATCAAGAGATAGGAGATTGTGGATGAATTAGGGGTTAGGAAAGTGTAACTCTTCTCTCAAGACGGCCAAGAAAGATCCCTCATTTATACTTTATGTTATCACCCACAAAAGCGCACTTAAAAAATCGTGGAATGGGCACAGGTGTAGATCAACATTGGTCTAGTCACTCTCAAACTCGGTGAATCTTTACAAATTCGTTAATTTTTAGTGTTTTAGCCATAACTTCTTTGATAGAACTTTGTTTAAACAGTTTTTGATGTGTTGGAAAAATAAAAAGAAGTTATAAAACTTTTAGTCGTAAAATGTTTCCAAATTCAAATTTAATAATGGTCGAATATGCCTATCTTTATACCCTTGCACACTTTGAGTACTTATTCTTGCTTCTCATTTGTTTCAATTATTGTTTTTTGGCTCCTTTTTATCTCAATATCTCTAAATGCCTATAAAATATAATCGAGAGTAGTAAAAAAGAGAAATTGGACTTAATTATGCAAAATTCATCACATAATTGCATTAAATATTTTCATTAAAGCTCTAATTAACCAACATAAATCATACATATCAAAAAACCCTTTTGCATTTTTAAATACATATAATTAAAAATTGATATTAAGGTTTTCTTTTTGATCTACAACCAAACTTTCTAGAAAATTATACAAGCTAATCTTGGCATCTACAAAATCTCTGAAAATTGATCAACAGTGAAATTGTGGATTAAGATAATAAGCAATAACATGTAGTGGTCTGTGTAGTTGAGAATCCTAATGTTCATCAATGATTTACAAAATACGACCATAACTACAAGAAATAGGTACATGTAAAATTAAAAAAAATGTCTAAAACTAATAAAGTGAATTGAACTATGTACAAAAGAAATTGAAAACTTACTTGCTTTCAGCATTATTAAAATTTTCCTTGATTTGAGTACTTGATTGATTCATAGCTTCATAAATGAATGCCACAGCTGGCTTCTAATGAGAATTAACCATATGAATCACTTTATTAAGTGGTATGGTTGCTTTCAAACAAGTAATAACCTCGCGCCAAAGCACACGACTATCTAAAACAATCCTCTAAACTCATTTTCCCTCAACTATTTAAGAAAACCTACTAGAGTGCCACTTATTGGATGCAAACGAGACTAGTAATGGACCTTTTAGCTCATTTAGGCACCTCAATGTCAAGTATGAAGTTGAAAGCCGGGTCACATTGGGTTTAATCAACTCCATTCCTTGTGCAAACTCTTTCATCCAAGTATGGAGCAATGTTTTAGAGTAGATGTATGTTGTTATCGTCCTAGCCTTTATAATCATCACATCATGAATTTTTATCTTATTATCAAAATATTCTAATATTAGAACAATAAAATGAGAAATACAAGGTTTATAATACAACCTCTCTTTTTTCCATTAACTTCTCCTAGGTTGCTTTGTAGTTTGAGGCATTATCAGTCACAACTTGACCTACATTTTCTTCTCCATACTTTTCCACAATAGCATATAAAATATCAAAAACCTTTTCAACTATTTTAGAAATGTCGAATGTGTCAAGAGATGATAAAAAGATAGTAAACCTAAGGTTATTCACAAAGAAGTTGTATATAAGTGCCTATGCCTATCACTCCATCCATTATACATAATAGTGCAACATGCTCGCTTCCATTCATCTTTATACTCCTTAAGCATGGTTTTTACACTAACCAATTCCTTATTTAAATATTTAACTCATATTTTATAATAAGTCGGTAGCTTTGGTACTATACCATGCTTTCCTATCTTTTCAACCATAAGCACAAAATCAGAATTATTCACTAAATTGAAGGGAATAACACTGGTGTAGAAAAACATGCAATTTGTTGACACCCCTCATTTCTTTCTTCCTTTTTAAACTTCTAATTAAATGTATTTTGCATTAATGATTTTTAACTAACAAATGAATCCATAATACATTTTCACTTTCGACCATAATCATTTCTAGACTCTTCAAAAGTATCAACCTCACCAATGTCATTAAGAATAATTCTTCTTTACTAGCTAACAAAATGTCTCTAAATTTTTGTTTGATACCATTTAGGACTCATAGGAAAGGTTCAACATTAGCACAAGTTCTAGCTACGTGATGTTTTAACATAAAGCCCCCCAAAACGTACAACTCCACAGTATTTACACCTCACTTCTTACCACTATCATCCACTTGCAATATGTGTTTCCAACTAGAATCTAATCTATTACCAGCATCATTTTTGTTTACTTTTTCTAGATCCAAAAGTTGAGATTATATGACCTTAACAAAAAAAAAGAAAAAATAACTATGATAATTATATAGCTATACAAAAATACTTTTAGTGAATTCAAATTAGTATATTACATTAGATAATTGTATCTAATTCACCATACGCTTATAGAACATAAAAAATTACATATATATTAAAATAGTACAACATCAAGCATATATTATACACATTCAAGTATTCTAAAAATCCACACTAGATACTTAAATTAGTTTCAAGTATCAAAATTCAAAACCAAAACTAAAACCATTTTCAACATTCAACGAGAAGAAATTAGATATGAAAAAGGAAGCATTTTAATTCCTAGTTGAGGGCTTGAGGCGCGACAATTTGTTGTGAAAAAAATGTTGGAACACCAAAGAGGCAAACACCACAATCGGCACACATAATGTTTCAGAAAAATTAGGAATAATTAGAAGAAAAAAACTCATCGTTTGTTAATCCAATTGTAGAAGTAGATGTAAACGTTCAGATTTCTTATCTATGTCTAGATAATTAGGCAAACAAGAAACTAATAACAAATGTATAATCTAGATGCAAAATAAATCTAGAAAATTAGGAAAATTGCATAATTGTATGTAAAATAAATAATTACAAACTTTCAAATTGAAGTTGCTCTTATAAAAATTAGTTCTTTAATTTAGATATACTATGACAAATTGCTTATAGAAATAAGTTCTTCAATTCAATTGTAGGATGCATCCTTGTTCGTTGACTATGAGATGTAGTGGTGGTAGATGCTCTACTAGTTGTTGGCTTCGTTCTACTTACTGCGAGCTTGCGGCATAAGAAAACATGAGGAATGAAGTAAGGTTCTGCAAACAAAATCAAAGAGAAGAGCTAAAGAGGTGAACACAAGAACAAAGAATAAATAAAACAAAAGTGGAATGAGACCTAGATAGAGAAGGCAAAGGGTAGAAGGCTTAGTTCGAGGTCAAGGTTGAGATCAAAGAGAGAGAAGCTAGAAATAAAAAACGAGGCAAGATGGGAAGTGGGAAAATAATTGAGAAAAATGTTAGGGCTTATTTTTTTTCCTTGTTTTTTATTGAATAAGTAGGCTAAATATAGAATCGGTAGTATCGGTATGTGAATCACGATTCTTTCCGATTCTATATGGTTTTAGGTATGATTCTACATGATTATGATTCTATGAATGATATAGATAACTATGCTCAAATAGAGTCATAGAATCTTATGGTTCAATATCTTGAATCACGATTTTAATAACACTGCTTATATCTCACCACTTCTCTAATCCTTTAGTTCTTTTTCTCTCATGTTTCCCTCTTCTCCGACTTTACTAATTTCATTTTTCATTCAGTAGCATCATGTCACTTATCAACTTCTTCATTAAACCAAAATATGTGCGGACTTAGTTTTTTCTTATTTCTTAAAAGACTAAGTCAGCATTCCTCCTTCTAGTGTATTTAACACTTGGGCAAAATATACCTTTAAGAGCATTACTTTGAACACTCCATAAGGGAGCTCAAAAGAAAAATTTTATAAAGAGAGATAAGTATGTCTTATAGAGAGAGAATCTTTGAATATAATACTTGGTGGATCATTCTCAAATGACTCCACCCCCTCTATTTATAAGTGAAGCTCCGCCCCTTCTCCTCCTAGGATAATTCTAGAGACGAACCTAATGGATCTCTTCAAAATGGCCTAATAAGCCTTCTAGGGTTTCTAGAAGAATCTATTAGGGTTTTGGGAGGACCCCTCTAGTGTTTTAGGGTTTCTAGAATGCTTTATACAAGCGTAGAAGGATCTAGAGATATTTTCCTCTATAACCATATAGGAGAGTGTATAATCTTATACATCTCTTGACACTTATCTAGCCTACACTAGAATATTCTATATTATTTCAGAACTCTGTGGAATCTCATCACAAGTCTCGACGCAATTCATGACATCCTCCTACACCGAAGTCATCGTATTCCTTGATAATGATAGAAAACAAGTAACTCCGGATAGCCTCCTTAAATTGTCAAAAATCTTCTGCCTTCTCCTAGTTGTTTTAACTCTCGAGTCATCCCTTTCATGGGATGAGGTATTCCTTATAACTTGACAGTCCTCTTCTCTTGATTACCTGATCATCCAAAATCTCTTCAATCTTATGGTTGAATGAAGTCATGTTCACAGGCGGTGCACACTTGCTTTATCCTCTTGTCGAATCTTCCTTATCTTCATGGTAAGTTTTGAGCAAACTCATATTTTATTGTATATTTAATTTATTTTTATAACTGTACACAAAATTGTGTGAAAAGTATGTTGTAATTGTAGTAAACAGACAGGTGGTGCATTGATGCACTCAATTTTGGATATGCCACCTATATATTTAATATAATTATAGTGTATTTTTTGTACAATTTTATGTATATTTAATATATTCTTATAAATACATACCAAAATATATTAAATATAGAGATAGTGTTCACTCAATAAGTTCTCTCATTTAAGTGTTCTCCCTCTTCTCGTGTACAGAGCCTCGTACCGTCAAAAAACAAAATTGATGAGTACTCTAAAAAGTATTTCATTATAAAAATATTTTTTCATCATCTTTTTCATTCTCGTGTACCAAATGCCTGAAATATAATTCACGAACTTACACAAATTCTATATCAAAATTTTAAGCCCTTAACAATAATGACATTGTTTTGCACAATTAATCGTACATGATAAATTTATTTTAATTAGAAATGCGTATCTTAGAATTCATGCTAACTTATACTATATAATTGGGCAAAAGAAATTGTACAGAAGATAACTCACCAAAAGTCATTAAAACAATAAAACTATGGAAATATGCTCTGTTAAATTCTGATGATATTTAATGACACGATATAATCTTATATGCAATTGAATGTGCCCATGTGGTTAGTAATTAAAAAATAAAACGTGTGACTACCATGCACGGCGCATGTAACAGAATTCATAAATGGAATCTGACAGGATGATGCATTCCATTTTGACAATTTATAGCCGAATGTTCATTACGAAAAGTAAAAGAGAAAAAAGAAAAGAAAAGAAAAGAAAAGAGAGATAGAGAAAAAGAAGAAGAAGAAGAAAAAAGATGTAAGATACTGTACTCAATTTCAAATCCATGATTTGATTAAAATTAAAATCTCGATTCAGGTCATCAGCGGATAACCAAAATCATTGATCGATATTTCTTAACTATACCAGACAAACTTAAAAAGAATATTAACGTACATCAAGATCCCGTATGATAATGACATTATTTAAAAATATTACTGCTAATAAAGCGAGAGATATCAGTCCGATTCTACAAAATCACGATTAGCCATAATACATCAGGCCGGGGATAGATAGAACCACATGCATCGTTTATTCTCCGATAATCAGCATGCGTTCCTCTGTCTATCTACCATGTGATATTATGTTATATCATATTAGAGCAACAGATCGTCATGCATGTGATGTGTGGTTTGGTTCAAATGTTGTGCTCGATATATATATATTTTGCACCTTATTTTTCTATTATTGCATGCGCATCCGCCCGCTCGATCCGTGCCAACCACCAAGTGATCTGTGTGTGCGGACTCCGTGATTGGCTGTGAACATCCGCAGGATGATACATATATGGACTGGGTTGAAGATCATGTACAAAGCTGGGGACCCTTAATATATATGGCGACCGACAGTCTAGCAAATACGAGCCTTAAGGAGGAAGGCTAACTTCTGTGCCTGGTTCTAGCAGCCTATGGTTACGGGAATAGGATGTAAATATGGTGGTGATTATTGTTCTACTTCTTAACTTGTTCGGGTACTGACGGAGGTATTAGATCTGCAGTTATGCATGCAGGTGTGTGTAGTGGTTGAGTGTTGACTCTCTTTGTCTCCTTGCTGGCTCGTACTAAGGCAATGTAGGGGGTTGTTATTATAACCGAACTCAAAGAATATTTATTAGATATGACAAGCTACTAGCTGCTAAGTTAGATTATAAATAATTTAGATTAAACAAAAATTTTCATATGCCCAAATACCAACAACCGAAAATCAAACCAAAATAAGTCTTCATATTGAAGCTCAAATTGGAATTTGAACGACTTTTCATTTTAATGTAATGTGTTTTAAAAATATTACATCGACTTCCTCAATCTCGACGATTGAATTAAAATAAGCTATTATTATTTAACAAGCCGTTATGGTGAAATTGGTAGACACGCTGCTCTTAGGAAGTAGTGCTAGAGCATCTCGGTTCGAGTCCGAGTGGCGGCATGGCACTTTCTCAATTCTAATTGATCAATTATCAAAAAAATTTCATAGTCCTATAATATAATGAATATGGAACTGAATTGAATTCTGGATTTTCGTAATTTTGAATTAAGGGACTTTTTTTATGATATTTTCCATTTTAGAGCATATTTTAACTCATATTTCTTTTTCTATCGTTTCAATTATAATTACAATTCATTTGATCACTTTATTAATCAATGAAATAGAAACCCTATCTGATTCATTAGAAAAAGGCATGATAGTGACTTTTTTATGTATAACAGGATTATTATTCACTCGTTGGATTTCTTCGGGACATTTTCCATTAAGTGATTTATATGAATAATTAATCTTCCTTTCGTGGAGTTTCTACATTATTCATATGCTTTCTTATTTTAAAAACCAAAAAACTCATTTAAGTGCAATAACTGCACCAAGCGCTATTTTTACTCAAGGCTTTGCTACTTCGGGCCTTTTAACTGAAATGCATCAATCCAAAATATTAGTACCGGCTCTCCAGTCCCAATGGTTAATGATGCATGTAAGTATGATGGGATTGGGTTATACAGCTCTTTTATGCGGATCCTTATTATCGGTAGCACTTTTAGTCATTACATTTCAAAAAAATATAAGTAGTTTGGGTAAAATAAAACATTTATTAAATGAGTCTTTTTTTTTCCAGTGAGATCGAATATATCACTCAAAAATCCACTATTTTACAAAGTACTTCTCATTTTTCTTTTAGGAATTATTACAGGTCCCAGTTGATTCAACAACTAGATTATTGGAGTTACCGTGTTATTAGTTTAGGGTTTCTCTTTTTAATGATAGGTATACTTTCAGGAGCAGTATGGGCGAATGAGGCATGGGGATCATATTGGAATTGGGACCCAAAAGAAACGTGGGCTTTTATTACTTGGACCATATTTGCAATTTATTTACATATTAGAACAAATATTAATTTGCAAGGGGAAAATTCTGCGATTGTGGCTTCTATAGGTTTTCTTATAATTTGGATATGCTATTTTGGGGTTAATCTATTAGGAATAGGACTACATAGTTATGGTTCTTTTATATTAACAACCATCTAATTTACTGACAAATCGAAAAAGAGAACAGACATATTACATCTAGAAATATGTAAACTTCGTTGAGAACCATTTAAATCAAGTAGTGTAGTGATTCAAATGGTTCTCACAAATGTCAAATGATCTGATTATACTTCTTCTTCTTTTTTTCATTTTTTACATAAAGTAAAAATTCTTTTTTCATGTGAAAACTATCGCTAAAAATAATTAGATATAATAGCTTCTACCTTTTCAACTGATAGCGACAAAGCGAAATCGGGGTAACGGCCAATACCGATTACTGGTAGAAAAATAGAGATTACAATAAATAACTCCCGTGGTCCAGAATCAAAAAAATAAGAGTTTGGAATATTAAATAACTTGTATCCATAGAACATTTAACGTGACATAGATAATGAATAAATAGGAGTTAATATCATTCCAATTGCCATTCCAAAAGTAATGAGTATTTTTGCCATTAAAAGGTATTTTTGGCTAGTAATTATTCCAAAAAATACAATTAATTCTACAACAAAACCACTCATGCCCGGTAAGGCAAGGGAAGCCATTGAAAAGCTACTGAAGAGTGTAAAGACTTTTGGCATTGAAATAGCTATTCCACCCATTTCGTCCAGATAAACAAGACGTATTCTATCATAACTCGTTCCTGCTAAGAAAAAAAGCGCAGCCCCAATAAATCCATGAGAAATTATCTGTAAAACGGCTCCATTGAGTCCTGTATCGGTTATAGAACTAATTCCTATAATTATGAAACCCATGTGAGATACAGAGGAATAGGCTATTTTTTTTTTTAAATTCCGCTGTCCGAGAGATGTTAAAGCTGCATAGATTATTTGAATTGTGCCTACTATCAGCAACCAAGGAGAAAATATAGAATGAGCGTGGGGTAATAATTCCATATTTATACGCACCAATCCATATGCTCCCATTTTTAATAAGATTCCGACTAGAAGCATACATGTACTGTAATGTGCTTCTCCATGGGTATCTGGTAACCATGTATGGAGGGGTATAATCGGCGATTTAACAGCAAAAGCAATAAGAAATCCAATATAGAATATTATTTCTAATGCGACAGGATATGATTGATTAGCTAATTTTTCAAAATTGAGTGTTGGTTCATTGGAACCATATAACCCAATACCTAGAACTCCCATTAATAGAAAAATGGAACCCCCTGCAGTGTACAAAATAAACTTTGTAGCTGAATATAGACGTTTCTTTCCTCCCCACATAGATAAAAGTAGATAAACAGGAATTAATTCTAATTCCCACATTATAAAAAAAAAAGGAAAAGGTCTTGACAAGAAAATAATCCGATTTGACCACTGTACATTGCTAACATTAGGAAATAAAATAATCGCGAATCGCGAGTAACTGGCCGAGCCGCTAAAGTAGCTAAAGTAGTGATGAATCCCGTCAGTAAAATGGGACCTATACAAAGCCCATCGATTCCTAATCTCCAGTGGAAATCAAAAAAGTCGATCCATTTATAATCTTCTGCTAGTTGAATTAATGGATCATCCAAGTGAAAATGATAACAGAATGCATAGGTTGTTAGAAGGAGTTCTAACAAACATATACATATAGTATACCACTTCATTACTTTATTCCCTCTATGAGGAATAAAGAAAATGAAAGAACCTGCAAATATAGGCAAAACTACAATTATTGTTAACCAAGGAAAATAATTCGTGGTAAAGACAAGATACACTTGGACCAAAAACCCGTACCCGAAAAGAAATATAGAATTTGTTTCTTTTCGAGCGCGGGTTTTTATCGGTAAAAAAAAGAAAATGGATTAGGAATTGAAGTGGAGTTTTCTGGAATGTATCAATAAGCTAGACCCATGCTTCGAGTTGTTTCATGCCATAAATAAACTCGAACACTCAAAAAATTTGTTGGACAGGCAGATTCACATCTCTTACAACCAACACAGTCCTCTGTTCTTGGAGCAGAAGCTATTTGTTTAGCTTTACATCCGTCCCAGGGTATCATTTCTAATACATCTGTGGGACAAGCTCGAACACATTGAGTACACCCAAGCCAACCGAATGATTATGTTCAAACTTGAAGGAAAAAAAATATTATCTTTATAGTAACCATTTGATTGGTTTAAGCTACACCTTTTTTGGTTCTTGAATGTATTGAAAATTCATCGAATGGTTGGACAAACTAATAGCTTGGTTAGGAAGACTAGTTGATTAGTTTGAAAAACAGTTGATGTGTTTAGACTAAGGCAAAAATAACTTTGCACTTAATTTAACCTATAATTTGGTTAGATAAAATAATCAATCAGTTTGAAAAAATCAGCCAATGTGTTAAAGTCGAGGCAAAATTAGTTTTACAAAAAATTAATTCATAGCCTTATTGAATAAACTAGTTGATCAGTTTGTTAAAACCAGTCGATGTATTAAACTTGTAGCTAAACAACTTTCCTAAGATAAAAAGTCCCAAAGTAACCAATTGATTGGTTTTTCAATTCAATCAACATATTGCTAGAGTTTTTTTTAAAGGTTATGGTTTCGATTAAATTAACAGTGTGAATGCTCAACTATAAACTTACAAGAACATTTCAAATCTAAAAGGTTAAACATTGATATCTTGAGTCTTTAGGCATCTTGACTTAATATTTTCTTGTTCTTGAAAATTAATTGTTCTCTTAAATCTTACACTTAAAAGATAGTTTGAGTGTGTGTGGTTTGTCATCTATACCATTGTGGTAGTACATGCACACACTTAATCAAACATATTAAATTCTTGTACTCATTTGTTATCGTCAAAATAAGGATTTACATATTATTTGACCTACGAGTAGAGCCGACAAAGGTTGACCCGACCCGCCCAACCCAACCCGACCCGAGCAAAATCTAACTCGAAAAATTTAGTAACCAGACCCGACACTAACCCGGTAAAAATAAACCTGACCCGAACCAACCCGACCCAATCCCAACCCATGACCCGTCATTGACCTAACTCGAGTGACCCGACCCGGTATTAACCGGACCGGCTTCGACCCGACCCAACGTTGACCCGACCCGACAATCACTCGATCTAACCCAACATTAACCTGATTAGACATCAAAATATATTATATTTGATAATAATAAATTACACATATTTTATTATTCATTTAAAGCTTTTAAAAATATAGTATTTTATAAATTGTACTTATTTTTCATAATTTTACCCTAGATATTCTTATTTATTAATGATATCCTAATAAGATATATTATTAATAAATAACAAACCAAAGTAAAAAAGGCAAAGATCTAGTTGTAAGCCTATAAAATAATTTTCAAAAAGTATTCCATTACATCCACCAATCCACCTATTTGAAGAAACTCTTAATAGAAGAGCATAATAGTGTCTTTTATCAGTTATCACTTATCACTCACAAAATCCAACAAATAATAACTATACCCCGTATCAAGAGTATCTCACGTTACAATCCTAAATTTAAAGTTTTAGTTATATTTTTTCTTTTACTATTATTAATTTACTTTAAATATAATTTAGTATTCTACGTCCATAAATTTTAAATTTACAATATCCAATTATTTTTATTAATTATAATATTAATTATTTATATTTTACATTATTTAATTTTTAATTTATATCAATTTGTATATAATAATTAATAATTTATGAAAATATATAAAATTATTATTTAATTAAAATATGCTTAAAATAGCTTATTATAGTTTTTTTACTATAATAATAGTAATTAATAAAAATATTACAATAAAAATAAAAATATAATATAATTAATAAAAATATTACAATAAAATATAAATATAATAACATTAATAAATTAAATACAACTACAGAAATTAATAAGATAAATTATGTTGAGAAATGAATATGAAAAAAAAGATAGAATAAATGATACAAAAATAAAAGAAAAATATATTTCATAAAAAAGAAAAATGAGAAGAAACTTTTAAATATTTTAAGTAATTAAATAAATATAATATATGATAAACATCTAATATTTTTACTTGTAAATTTTTAAATATTTAAAGTAATCAAATATAATACTATTAAAACTTATAAATATATATATTATTTTATTTACCTTTGTATAAATAAAACACATATAATATTCTTATTTCATTTATCTTTACTAATAATGTTATGATTGTTTCTAATATATACAATGTAATAAATGATCATTATACATTGTATATTCTTGTTATGCTCACCATTCTTTTATAAAATTATCTTTTCTTAAGTAATCAATTAAATATAATATATGATAAACATCTAATATTTTTACTTGTAAAATTTATAAATGTTTTAAGCAATCAAATATAATACTATTAAAACTTATGAATATCTTTATTATTTACCTTTGTATAAATAAAACACATATAATATTCTTATTTCATTTATCTTTACTAGTGATGTTATGATTGTTTCTAATATATACAATGTAATAAATGATAATTATACATTGTATATTCTTGTTATGCTCACCTTTATTTTATAAAATTATCTTTTTTAAGTAATCAAATATTTTAAGCAATCAAATAAATATAATATATGATAAACATCTAATATTTTTACTTGTAAAATTTATAAATGTTTAAAGCAATCAAATATAATACAATTAAAACTTATAAATATCTTTATTATTTACCTTATTATAAATAAAACACATATAATATTCTTATTTCATTTATCTTTACTAGTAATGTTATGATTGTATCTAACATTTACAATGTAATAATTGATAATTATACATTGTATATTCTTGTTATGCTCACCTTTATTTTATAAAATTATCTTTTTAAAGCAAACAAATATTTTAAGTAATAAATTAAATATAATATATGATAAACATCTAATATTTTTACTTTTAAAATTTATAAATATTTAAAGCATTCAAATATAATACGTTAATACTTTTAAAATTTTAAATATCTTTATTATTTACCTTTATAAAAATAAAACACATATAATGTTCTTATTTTATTTATCTTTATTAGTGATCTTATGATTGTATTGTATCTAATATTTACAGTGTAATAAATGATAATTATACATTGTCTATTGTTGTTATGCTCACCTTTATTTTATAAAATTATATTTTTTTAAGTAATCAAATATTTTAAGTAATCAATTAAATATAATATATGATAAACATCTAATATTTTTACTTGTAAAATTTATAAATGTTTAAAGCAATCAAATATAATACAATTAAAACTTATAAATATCTTTATTATTTACCTTTGTATAAATAAAACACATATAATATTCTTATTTCATTTATCTTTACTAGTAATGTTATGATTGTATCTAATATTTACAATGTAATAATTGATAATTATACATTGTATATTCTTGTTATGCTCACCTTTATTTTATAAAATTATCTTTTTTAAGTAATCAAATATTTTAAGTAATAAATTAAATATAATATATGATAAACATCTAATATTTTTACTTTTAAAATTTATAAATATTTAAAGCATTCAAATATAATACGTTAATACTTTTAAAATTTTAAATATCTTTATTATTTACCTTTATAAAAATAAAACACATATAATATTCTTATTTCATTTATCTTTACTAGTAATCTTATTATTGTATCTAATATATACAATGTAATAAATGATAATTATACATTGTATAGTCTTATTTTGATCATCTTTATTTTATAAAATTATCTTTTTTTAAGTAATTAAATCTTTTAAGTTATCAAATAAATTATAATCAACGATAAATATCTTTGTTTGATTCAAAGCGTAATATTTTTTATTATTAAAATTTATAAATATCTTTATTTGTGAAAATAAATTGCATTTAATATTTTTAATTCTTTTATCTTCAATATTAATCTTTTGATTGTCTGTCTCTAATATTTATGATTTATGAAATGATAATTACTTGGACTCGAATATGAGTAAACCCGTCAAAATTCGACCCGACCCGACCCATTAAGTTAACCCGTAACTAATTAAATCCAACCCGTCAAATTGTATGAAATGACCCCACCCATCAACTTAACTCGAAACAACTCGGACATAACTAACCAGTCATATTACATGAAATGACCTGAACTAGCCGAAGCCACCTACTCATGTGACCTAGAAAATGACCCGAAACCAACCCGACCCTACCAGTCAAGTTAACCTAAAATTATCCGAATCCGAGTTTTCTTAACCCAAACGGCCGAACCCGACCCAACTTGACCCGATAAATTAACCCGAATAACCCGACCCGACCCGACAAATTGACCCGAAATGACCCAACCTGACCCACAACCGACCCGACCCGACAAATTGACCCGAAATGACCCAACCTGACCCACAACCGACCCGACAAATTGAATGACCCGACCCGTTAATGACCTGACTCGCTATGACCCGACCCAACCCCGACCCGCCTGACCCGATTGCCACCTCTACCTACGAGGTCAACAATAAGATTGTAGTTGGTTTGTATAATTCATGCATGATGCAACTCTATGCACCTAGCAAAATGCATATGGTGCTATTTTATTTTATGTGCATCTAATAAGGAGAATCACGACGTATTTGTATATAATATGTTTTATATGACGGGAACCAAATGAAAAGGTAAAAAAATAATCCAGCCTAATTATTTTCTTGTTTATTTATATAAATTTATTTATAATTTATTTTTGGGATGCATATTTTTATTTAGATACGTATTTATATTCTATAAGATATAAAATGTGTACACCATTTTGTAAGCTGTGTGTGTGCATATGTTGAAAGATGGGTATAGATATTATGTAAGATGTGTGTTTATATTTTATAAAATGTGTATATATATTGTATAATGTGTATTTATATATATATTTTATAAAATGTGTATGTATTTTATGTTAAGATGCATATTTATAATTTAAAAGAAGTATATTTTATTGAAAAATATGAGTGTTTTTATAAAATTGTGTATTTTTTTGCACTTACATATTTTTAATAAGTGTAAGAATAGCAAATAAGAAAAATTACACACATAAAATAAAATAGACATTATACCCATCTTGCTAGGTGCATAAGATTATATAATATAAATTGCCTATTTGATGCATTATTAGAGGGATGGAACTAAGTGGAAACGATATTCTTTCATGCGTAACCATAGGTAAATGATTATTGGCATAAAGGATGGTTATTAATTTAATGGCTAGTAAGATAATCAGTCTATGATGCAATTGGTTGTTAGGTAAATATATTTTTATTTTTTTAATTTAGTTTATCTTAATTTGGGTTATTAAATGAATAAATAATTATACCATTATATATTTAAAAACTTTCTTGAGACAAATATTGGTATACTTTCGACTTAAAATAATATTATATAAAAATATAATTATATGTTTCCCAATAATTATAATTATATTTTACCGTTGTTGTTATGATGTTTTATATCAAATTGTTGTCTCGATTATCATATTAATATTTCACTATTATTATCTCATATTTCACTTTTATTATACTTTTATTTTATCGTTGTTATATTTATGTGTCATCATAGTTGTCTCAATATTTGATCATAATTGTCTTAATGTTTCACCATATTTTTTTATATTATATTTTGGTGATATTGGCTGTGATTTACTAAAAAATTTAACTTGACACGTTTCACCATAATTACCATCATGTATCACCCTTAATCAATATTATTACCAATATTTTACCATTATTACTATTGATCTTTTACTGTTGTTGTAACACCCCCAAAATTTTACACAATTTTTTTTAAAATAAGACTTATAAATTAAAACCGTAAAATCTAGGGATGCTACTGCCACACTTAGTAACAGACCGGCTCACTCCTATCATTCTAGTACCAAGTGTTAAGGCTAAGGAGAACTACACATAACATTATTAAATAATTCAACTTCGTGAATACGGAAATAAGAGTACACATGATTCGAAATACTAACTATTGTTTTTCAGAGAATAAAAATAACAACAATAATACAATTATTTTTGCAGGCTCAAACATAATAATAAGATAACAAGAATAATAATCTTAAAGGAAAGACTGGCCACACCACTCCTAAGACATTGAATCCAGCCTAATCATCACTCGGTCCCACCTAATGTCTCATAGATATCAATAGCGTCGAAATAAGCACCTCCTACCTACAACATGTCAAACGAGCCTTCTGCTTGTGGGAATGAGCAGCACCCATGAAAGGGGTGATCAGTACGCTACGTACTGAGTAAGGTAACCGAACACTAAGGCCAACACATAAACACATAAAATCATGCAGAGAAATATTCAACTTACGCATTCCACTCACATATGTCACACATAAGGTCGTGAAGGAAATTATACCACTTATAAATGATCAAGCCCACATGTAAATGCCCAAGTAGTCCAGATTAATTATTTAATTAATCTCTTATCGGAAATTGATTCATACCACACCTTTTATCAAAACCATGCGAGTACGGAAGCCCTCACTATTATAGCCCGTGGATTGGAGACAAGAAGGGTGCAATGCTCCTGCCCACTATTATTAGTTGGTGGATCAGTCACATATAGGATATCAAACCCTAACCACTATTTTTTACCCGTGGATCGGTTGGCCTCGGCTCACATGGTGTTCCACTGTAAGTAATTAGTGTCTTTTAAACATCTTAGCAACTTAGGTGTTCGGTTTATTGAGCTCGGAGTGTGCCACTATTATAGCCGATGGATCGGAGGCACATAGGGTATCATACCCTAACCACTATTATAGCTGGTGGATTGGAGGCACATAGAACTACGCGTCCTAACCACTATTTCTAATCAGTGGATCGGTGGGACCTGGCTCAATACTCTTTCACTTTACATAATTAGTGTCTTAAGTATTTTATTCAAAACTTTGCCCAGACATGCATGACTAACTCCCACTACTCTTATTCTCCATGCCCTAGTTGACCACGCCAAGCCATGGTAACCATAACAACCCTAACTCCCATGCAAACCCTAACTCCCATGGAATCATTAACTCCCATGCAACCATTAATTCTCATGCAACCATTAACTCCCATGCAACCATGCAAAATCCTAATACCACCATGTGAAACCGTAACACCACCATGCAAACCCTAATACCACCATGCAAATCCTAATACCACCATGCAACGCACAACTCCATGCCAAACCCTAACACCACATTATTACGCTCCCCATCATTATTTTTACAAACCCTATCATGCATGTCGTATGGGCCACACCATAAAATGATATCACAACTCCAACATATAATACACATGCCACAAATTAATGTACAATCTTACCTTAACTCCATATCATGCTGCACAGATGATAGATATACAAATACACATAAAATATATTATATTTTACATCACATGGCATATAAAACACATAATTACACAACGCCCTTAGTACTCCCTTACCTAAAATGTCACCGGCCTTGGAGCACGCTCCTATACCTCTTGAGGGCTTTGATTAGGCTCACCTATTATAGGAAAAATACTAGAATTAGGTTCTCTCTTAAAAATACTATTATTTACTAACTTATCCTAAGACTTGATTTTTAATTAAAATAATACTATACTAGAATTAACTATACATAATACTACTAAAAATACTAATAATAATACTGATGTAATTTAAAACGAATGGTGATATAAAGGTTTCTACCCTTCACCAAAATAATGTTAGTAAAGATGATAATAATAATAATAATAATAATAATAATAATAATAATAATAATAATAATAATAATAATAATAATAATAATAAATAGTAGTAGTAGTAGTAGTAGTAGTAGTAGTAGTAGTAGTAGTAGTAGTAGTAATAATAATAATAATATGATAATAATGATAATAATGATAATAACATAAAATTAAATAAAACAAGGTAGGGTTTTCGACCTTACCTCTAAATAATGAAAGTACTATTTAATAATAGTAATAATAATATTAATAACATATAATACTTATAATAATATTAAAAAATAATAAAGATAATAATAATAATAATATTAATAATAGAAAAAATAGTAATAATAATATTCGAATAGGAGTATGCGAACCCTAATTATAAATTAAGGCCTCGGCCCGCCTTAAATAATTAACAATCATAATAAAATAATAATACTAATAATAACAATAACAACAACAACAATAATAGTAATAATAATAATGATCATAAAACCAATAATAATTCAATTAATTCCTAAAATTCAAAACTTACAATCTAATTAACTCAATAATATTCTCGATCTTGCCAAGAAAATTTAGCATTAATATTACATCCAATAATAATAATAATAATAATAATAATAATCAAATAAATATTAAAAATTGGAATAAAATAGAATAAATTAAAATAAATAGGAAAGAAGCGCTGAGAGGGTCTAGGGTTTCACCTTGAGTCGATGGAGATGGGTGGCACCGGCAGTGGTGCACGGCGGGGCAGTGGTGGCCAAAAAGAGGGTTAAAAGGGAAAAAGTTGGGGGTTGAGAAGAAAGGGTGGAGAATGAGGGTGGAGCCTGAGGTGCTGGTGGTAACCTAGGTTGAGAGGAGTAAAGTGAGGGTGGTGGCGTGGCGAGGGGAAGTGGCGCACGACAACAGAGGTGGCGGTCGAATAGGGAAGAAGGAGAGAAAGAGAGGAGGAGAGGGAGGGAGAGGAAAAGAAAGGTAGAGGAAGGTAGGGGAAGGTCTGCAACACAATTTGGGAGGTAAAAGGAGTGGCGACAGTGGCGGAAGTGATGGCTAATGGTGGCTCGAAGGGCGGTGGAGGCAGATAATGGGTTGATTGAGGGGGCTATTTCGCATAGCCGGGGTGGTCTGCGTAGAAAGAATCTAGGGGTATGAGAGGTTTGGTTAGCTATATGACGGTGCAAGGAAGGCTTAGGTGGGTGGAGTTGGTGGTGTGGTTGGCCGACGGTGGAGGAAAGACTGTCTAAAGTTGCGGTGGCACGAAGGAGGGTTTTTCTTAAACTCGACTCAACGCTACTGTAGGGGGTATTTATAGACTGAAAGGGAAGTTGGGGTCGAAGGGAAGGTGGGAGACTGTTAGGCAGGAGTGGGCACTGGTCGACGATGGCAGCCGGTGCACTCTCCGTTTGTGGTCTACGAGTGGCCAGGGGAGAGGGAAATCGTGCGAAGGAAGAGGGGAAGTGGGCAGACAGGTGTGGTCGACGAGTCGTTGTGGAGGGGGGAGAAAGTGGGCAGCGAATGTGCGTGGTTGTCGGCGAAATTTTTGGCTGGCAGGTAGTTGCAGGTCAACGACGGGGGGAGGAGGAGGAGGAAGAAGAAGGTGAACCGGGCAGTCAAGGGGAAAAAGAAAGAAAAGAAAAGGGGGAAGTAACCGGGCCGGTCGGCTGCAGTTATAACATTTAATGGAACGCGGCGTTCCAGGAAAAAAGGCCACGATACACGGCTTCTCGGCTGCCGTAGGAAGGAGGCGAGCAGGCCATTTGGGCCACGGGAGAAAGGAAGAAAGGAAAGGGAATTGGGCCGCGTCACGAGCCCAATTCGGCCGAAGAAGAAGAGAAAGGGAAAAAAAGAAAAAAAAAAGAAAAGAAAGAAAAAGGAAAAAGGAAAAATGAATATTTAAGTAGGTTGAGGTCAAATAAATTAAATAGAATATTTTGGGTAATTAAAATAAAATTATTTTAAATAAATAATATTAAATTCCCTTTTAGGCTAATTTATGATTTTAAAAGGTTTTTTCTAAATTCCTTTTTTTATTAGCAAAAAGCCCAATTTTTTATTTATAAAAATATTTATAATTTCCTTATTAATTTGCCCTAAATAAATCCTTCCCATTTCAAATAAAATAAATAATTAAATTAATTTCCTATTAAATCCTTATTTAATTTTATTTTTTAAAATAAATATTTTTGGGGCATTTTAGTTGTTACCGTAGATATTTGACCATTCTTATTTGTTGATATTTGTGTTGGCCTTTGATCATTGTAGTGTTTATGTTTTACCATAAAAAAAGTGTATTCAAAATATAACAATATAAGTCTATTTATAGAAATAATTTCTAACATTAATATTTTGGAATAATTTTATTTAATATGTAAAATTGAATATAAATCCATTATTAAAATTTTAAGTAAAATAATTTAAAAAAACTTACTACATGTATGTCACCACACCTCTTTTTATAAAATTATAGTAATTAGTTATACCATGCTCATACTATAATGGGTTGCAACTTAGTACTTGCCGTAGGAAAATGAAAGGGAAATATTTACCCAAAAAATCAAAAGTTTCAGTAAATTAATCATAACAGGGCACATAATAGTGAATTAAAGAAACCATATATTCTTCTAAAATCCAAAATTTATACTCTTTTTATAAAATAGAAATTTGTTATTTAAATTAAATTAGATTAATTTATTATTTATTAAACATGTACATTTTTAAAATTTTAATTTGATTAAAAATTATAGATAATTAATAAAATATTTATAATTAGATCTAAACTGTCAAATATTTATTTTTTTAATCATATATATTAATAAATAATTACCGAAAAAAATATTAAATATTCGATCCATCACTGCCTCAAGGATCGGACAAAAGACAGTTCGGCTCTGTCCTTGACGCCAGGCTGGCGCCTTTCGGTGAAAGCTTGAAACTCAGTTCCCCTGCTTCTCCTACTCGTCTTCCTCTTCCTGCATTACCTGCAGGCTGCACAGCTGCACTACATTGTACTGTCACCAGTACCACTAACTGCCACCGATCATAAGCGTGCTCGTTTTCCTTAAGGCTCTGTTTGGATTGAGGTGAATTGAGGTAGGGGTAAACATTAAAAATTAACCTAGGTGAAGGGAATTGAGGTGAATCGGGGTGAATATTTTAAAATTCTGTTTGGATGATATTAACCTAACCTGGGTGAATCGGGGTGAATGTTTTAAAATTTTCGTTTAAATTGAGGTAAATAAAGATTATAATAATAAAATAAATGATATTTATACTCTTATATTAAATAAATAAGTCATATTGAGGGGTATTTTAGTCCTATTAAGTCAAAAATTTACTTATTCTTTCACCTTCACCTCCGTTACCCCCAAAATCGGAGGTTAATAAAAACGAGGTTAATCGAGGTGAATGGAGGTGAAACATTAATCCCGATTCACCTAGGTTAAAACATTAACCTGATAGCCAAACGGGGTGAATCAATTGATTCACCTCCGTTCACCCCGATCCACCCCAATCCAAACGGGGCATAAGCTAGCTAGGTGCATATATTTGTATTGTCAATATCTGTTATCGTCCTATGTTGGCATAAACTAATTATGATTGCCACTAGGATAGTTAAATTTGAAATTAAAATCAACTAAATAATGTTTCTAAAATTATTTAGAAATTATAAATAAATAAATAAATAAAATTTGCCAAGCCTTGTTTGTAATATTTTTAAGTTAGGTCAAAATAGTTAAATTTGACTTATGGACTAATTTAATTTTACGACTAACCACGAGTTTAAAATTATTCCAAGCAAAGAAGATGTGATTTACAGGTTTTTCAAAGAATCCAATGGGTCCAAACTCAAAAACCAGTAACCATTCTCTATGAATAGAGAGTTTCCTTGTCATTTTATACATGCTAAATCTAGAGATAAACATTCCTAAGTAAACTTCAAAACAAAAGATTAAAGACCAAAGAATAAAGATTGAAGAAATGAGAGTCCAAGACCTAACCATTCAAGATCATTAAAATTGAAGGTGTTGAAGCGTCATTTATTATCAAGCAAATAACATCAAAGTCTGCCTTTCCCACCAACTATATTCATCAATAGATCTGGATCAAACTTAGCAAAATTATAACTTTCCCCAAACAAGTTGAGTTTGAAAATTACTGACACAAATCACAACAATAGTTAACGATATTATTGATTGCTTGGGAAATTAAATAAAATAATATTAAATACTGTAACAAGTTTATACAAAGAGGGCGCCCCTAATTAACTATAAAATTAATACTTTATTACCTTCTTATTCATTTTTCTATTTATAGAACTTTATTGTTAATAAATTTGATGCATCCAGTGGAATCATCTCTACCTCTCATCTCAATCTCCTACAATAATTTCGACGGCTTCAAACAAGAATAAGAGTCTAACAACTCTGTAACTTTTAAGAGTAACAATACTTCCTTTAACACGAAGAAAGGCAAAGCACCTTGGTGCAAGCCGTGAATACAATATGCTTGAAGGTCTCGTTGTTGGAAAACCAATGTGAAAAGGAGAGATACACTACTAGTGGGAGGAAGGGAAAGGAAACCATTGTGGTTCTTTCCTTAATCTAGTCGAAAGGACTTTGACTCTTTTTCATGAGGTCTGAGGTTCAAATCACACCACCCCCGAACTATATCTAAAGTGTGAAAGAATATGTGGGCCTATTGAGATTAAATGATTATAGTAATCCAGTCAATTGTAGTGTGAGAGTTTTATTTCTACTAGTAATTAAAAGTCACCAATTGGGGATTTGGCTCCTTGTGGGTACTCGCGGTTGTAAACACGTATTTCCTGCATTTCTGAGGCACATAACGCAATTTATATTCTTTGCGTTGGCCAATGGCAGGGTTGGCGGCAATACCTAAGAAAAATGTACTGCCTTTTGAGAAGGAGAGTGAACCACCAACATGCCTCAAATTAGGGATGATAATAATTCGAGTCAGACCAAACCCATATTCGGATCCATTTATATTACCTAAACCTAAACCAAATCCATACCCATCAAGTTGTAAAAGTTTAAACCCATACCTAGACCCATAAAATCTAGCCGGTAAACAAATCCTTAACGGGTCATAAATAGGCTTGGCTATTTTTATTTATGTTTTAATAATCTATGTACATACAAATACATTTATATTATATGTATTTTTTTCAAAACCTTTTAAATGGTATTTTAATATTTTTGAATAAAATATTATACATAATGTTTATAAATTAAAAACATAGCAATAAAATTAAAATATGAGACAAACATAATATTATTACACACACACACAAAACAAGGGTTTGGAAATTTTATTTAGATATATATAGATCTAGACCAACTTAGATCCATTAAGTCCAAAAATTATAATCTATCAAATCTTAAAATTATAACTCCAAACATGCTAAAAATAAAACGGATATGGGTATGTCAATGATCTATTGTCATTCTTACCTCTGAAAGATAGGGCTTGATCCCAAGAACTAAATGACTGACACAAATAGTCTTGACCATAGGGCCAATCGAGCACAGTGAAACACGCTTTTTTCATTCCGAAAATGCTCTTTTTTGTTTTTTTTTTTTGTTTTGTGTCAGAATGAGACTGAAAATGTTAGATTAATTTTTTTTAATTTTATTAATGATTTAAATCAACTAAGGTAGGTAGTGATTTTTTTTTAATTTTATCTTTTAATTTTAATAGATTTAGTTTATTTTTAAAAAAATTATATAATATATGAGTTTGTATATATACATATATAATTTTTTTTATTGTTTATTACTTCTTTTATATTTAAAAAAATTTTAAATTAACATTTCTACGTTTTCTTTATCCTTATTTTTATATCTCTATGTCCAACTTCGTTACCATGCTTCATCATGAGTATAGATGGTGTGCCTTGGGAATTTTACTCTTCCAAGATTCCTTGTTGTCTTCTTTCACTTTCTTATTGTGCTCCTTCGTCACACCTTTTTTTATCCACTGACAAATGTGCATAAGACTCCGAAGAGAAGCAGCTTTTCCCTTCGTTCTCACTCGAGCTTCCATCTTCACCGTCATGATTTCTTCTCCACCTGCGTTACAGGTCTCAGACTATATTTTTCTTTTCTCGTACTTTATTTTTTCATATTTATACAAAATAATGTACTTGCATCGCACCACCGTAAACCCTCATTTGGACCAACAAGATCAGGGTAAACCGTTAAAAACATTTTAAGAGTGCAGAAAATATATATTTACCAGCACCAATAAAAAGCCAACTTTCAAGCGATGACAAAAGTTTGGAAAAATATAACTTCTGGGCTATAACTGCCCGATTTAATGTAATTATTTGTGCTCAATAAACCCATGTATCCTTTCATAATATGAGATATATTCTAAAGAGGGATAATAGAAATCGAATTCAGATCTGTGAGCAAGAAGTAAACCTCAAGTACTCTTAGACCAAAGCCGTCTTACCAACGACGAGGAGCACCTTGTGCTCAAAGTGTAAGATGCTGATAAATAGTGTTGTTAACTAGGCCCAACATGCCAATGCTTGCAATAAATTCTCGAGCTGCAATAAGGCCTTAGTGTGACGTGTTCAAAGGTTTCAACCTCTATGCCCTTAGCGAGGCCAGCATCCATCGTCTCATACAACTGAGCACCATGTCGAATATGTGCAACATCCCACAATAATCACATAAAAAGTTGCATACGAGGGACATCGAGTCGTACCTGAGACATAATATCGACATTAGCAACCATCAGGCAACGAGAGATCACTCATATTTGCATGGTTCATTTGCTAGATGCTTGGGGTAAGTCACAGACCGTGACATCCTCCCCCACCTAAATCGCAAATGCCCTCGTTTTGCACCACAGAGAGGTCCTAACATTGCTTCCCTGCATCTCCATTATTGTCCTCCTGACAGCCTTTCGACGCTCGTTCAATGTTAGGAAAACATCATACAAATACCATACGTTGCCCTGCAAGGCCTGTAGTCCAACCAACATCTCGTACTCAACATATATGTTGCGACATATTCGGCCCCATCGCAGCGACAATCCATGTGTGCCCTAGATTGCCTCATCGCACTGCCCTCGACAACTCATTTCAATGTCCTGGATCCCACATCAAAACCACGTCTACCAACAGCCCTTGTCAATGGACCCATGCGGCACTCACGACCCCTTGGCTTCACTCCTTCGAAGTTGGTCGTCTCCTAATGTGCCTAACACCAATAACCTACTCACACTCCTTCGGGGTATAGCCAACAACACGGCAAAATGCTTGCTGACTGGCACGGGTAATGAGTTGCTCTGATACCACTTGTCACGTGCTCAGAGGTTTCGACCCCAGTGCCCCTGGTGAGGCTAGCGTCCATCGTCCCATACAACTGAGTACCATGTCGAATATGCGCAACATCCTACAATAATCACATAAAGAGATGCATACGAGGGACATCGAGTCGTACCTGATACATAATATCGACATTAACAACCATTAGGTAACCAGGGAGCACCCATATTCGCATGACTCATTTGCTAGATGCTTGGAGTAAGTCACGGACTGTGACATTACGCTCAAACTTTATGTGCTCTATGTCGACTCTGAACTTCTGGCCTTTTAGTGCAAGATAAGTTACTTATCAGCATTTAGCGATTGTTTGGTAGGGGTAATAGGATAAAAATATTTTCATCATATATTATATATTTTATATAATTTATTTTAAATAAATTTTTTAGATAAATAATTTTTTAGATCTTAATTTAATATAAAATAAATATTTTATTATTTTAATATTATTTTAAAATACTTTTTATAAAAAATATAAAATAAAAAAAGTCCACCTTTAATAATCCGATACCAAACAAGCACTTACTATTTTTTACTTTCTCATCCATGATTCATGGAATTTAAGGTTCGTTGTATCTACGTGAACGTGACAGAGATTGCTCGTGCATCGTCCCATTAGTTATATGGGCATGAATTGGAATGCGGCTTCTCGTTTTCTTGTCCAAGTAGCAAATTTGCGATTATGCTGGGGGAAAGGATGTGAGCTGTAACGCCGCATGCTGTGGTGGCATTGATGTAGACATCCATTGGTGATGATTCGGAGGGATATAATAACAGGTGACAAAATGGTCATAAGAGACAATAATTGATGGCTAAAATTTATATACAAAATATATGGCTGTGGTTTTGACAAAAATGACTACTAAAAATTAAAATTTAGTTGATATATTTATTATATATATATATATATATATATATAACTAATTTATTACAAAAGCAAAATATTTTTATGAGAAACTGACCTTAAATTTATCACTAGAAAAAAAAATTATAGCAGACTTATCATAAATTACCACAAGAAAGTTCTTCTATGGCCAAATGACTACGAATTTGCCATGAAAAAATATTTTCATAGCTAAATCACTACAAATTCATCACAAAAAAAAAACTTTTATAGTTAACTCCCTATGAATTTACAAGTATAAAGATATATTTGTGGCTACCTTGTCATGAATTGTCCATGGAAAGATACTTTTTGTGGCTAACTTAACACAAATTGGTCACAAAAAGATATTCATGTGATTAAATTACCACAAATTTGTAGCGGAAAGATATTTCCGTAGCAACTTTGCTATGAATTTTTTTTTCCATGGCTAATTTGTCATAAATTTTCATAGAATAATATTTTTTTAAACTTGCCATCATATAAAGATATTTTTGCGGCTAATTTGACACAAATATGTTAGAAAAAGATATTTTTGTGGCTAACTTACCATAAATTTGCAACAATATTATATTTTTGAGGCTTACTCGTTACAAATTTTCAATAAAACTATTCTTGTGCGCATGCGCGCGCGTGTAGATGGGTGAAAGTCGATACCTTTTTAGCCATAGTTTTAAAAAAAATGACTATAGTATAAATTAGTTTGATCAAGTTTTTTTTATATATAAATATATAATACATTTCATTTTTATGAGAGCATTTTCATTATTTTGAATAAATAGTAAAATTAACTAATTATTAATATGGATCATAATTTAAATACATGTATGTGTGTGTCTATATATATATTTTAAATGTTAATATGCCAAAGTAAATAGTATATTAAGAATAAATTAGGTTGTTTTAAAAATATATATAACACATCATACGTATATTTTCTATCTTTCATTTGTTTTTAATTTAAATAAAAAATAAAATAAAATAATTATTAGTTTGTGTCCTAAATTAAGTGTGTGTAAAAATTATGGAGTAATATGTATACACACATATACACACAAATATGTATATTAACATAATATAGTTATATTTACCCCAAAAATATAAAATACTATAGTTATAAAATAAAATGTTATTTTAACTATAGGTCGAATGTGTATTCATATAAAAAAATGCATGACCATTTGAAAACTATACACACCCACGGACACACACGCGCGCGAATACACAAACATACATATCAACATACTATAGTTATACTTTCCAAAAAAAAAATACTATAATTATAAGAACAACTATTATTTTAACTATTGGTAAAATATATTTTTAACTTGCCATCATAAAAAGATATTTTTGTGGCTAATTTGCCACAAATTTGCAACAATATCACATTTTTTAGGCTTACTCATCACAAATTTTCAACAAAAATTTACTTCTGTGGTTAACTCACCTTAGATATCATCCAAAAAAAATGTCTTGAAAGCCGATACTTGTATAGCTATAGTTTAAAAAAAATATATGACTATAGTATGAACTAGTTTGTTCAAGTTATATATATATATATAAGTATATAATACATTTCATTTTTATGATAGCATTTTCATTATTCTGAACAAATAGTAAAATAAACTAATTATTAATATGGATCATTATATATATATATATATATATATATATATAGTAAACAACATATTAAGAATTAATTAGGTTGTTTTAAAAAAAATTATAGTACATTATTAGTATATTTTCTATCTTTCATTTGTTACTAATTTAAATAAAAAAATAAAAAAATTATTAGTCTATGTCCTAAATTAAGTGTGTCTATAAATTATGGAATAATAAATAATGTATATACACACATAGACACACAAACATGTATATCAATATTCTATGGTTATATTTACCCAAAAAATATAAAATACTATAATTATAAAAAAAAAATGTTTTTTGACTATAGGTCAAATGTGTAATCATATAAATAAATGCATGACCATTTGAAAACTACACACACACACGGATACACAAACATACATATCAACGTACTATAGTTATACTTTCCCAAAAAAAAATACTATAGTTATAAGAACAACTATTATTTTAATTATGGGTAAAATGTGAAATCATATAAATAAATGAGTGGCCATTTAGAAAATATATGTAAAACCTAATATAAGTAATGTAAAGTTGAGATGGATTAAAAGGTTTGATACAACTATGTATATAAATAAAGTGCACATTACTCAAGGTAAATCAAGTAGTTGATAACTCCTATTGGCATGTTTCTTAGAATTGTTTGTTTATTTTCCCTTTATACAATTTATACTAGTGATAAAGTAAGTAAATTCTAGAGTACCAAGTACTCCATCATTTACCAAACTCTTTATTCTTTCAATAGAAATGTGATCTAATCATTTGTACTAAAGCATTTATGCATCTTTATTCATAACACATCTTTCTACACCAATATTCAAATTCATTACAACATTTGAATCATCATGCATTAAATTAATAGAGCCAAGACCTTCAAATAATGCACCATACCCAACACGATTTGTCTTATAAAACAAAGTAACTGAATTATCTTTAAAAATAAATGAGTAATCAGATGGTACAAGTCTTGAAATAGAAATCAAGTTTCTACTGAAACTTGGAACATAAAAGGATTTTTTTTGTAGCATTAATAGATGACCACCACAAAGAACTAGCTTACATGAGCTAATTCCATGAACAACTAAATGTATCTTACTACCGGTAAAAATACTTTATTCATTACCCATTAGTTCCTTCAACCTTTGCATAACTCGCAAGGAATTGCAAGCATGGATTGTAAAATAAAAATCAATCCACCAAGTATTAGATTTGTATCTACTGTATGAGATCAAAAACATACCAAAGAGGTCACATTACCTTTATTAACAAGTTAGGATTTCTACTTAGCACAAACCCTTTTTATGTGCCCCTTCTTTTTATAGAAGGAATAATTGGATTGCTTCTTTATCTCATTGTGGGGTGGTACTTTACCTTTATCCTTTTGATCCATTTTCTTCTTCCTTTCCTTATCCTTGGTTTTGATCATAACAATCTCCCCATGATCCATCAAAATTCATTCCTACTCTTGCACACACATGGTTGTTAATGTTTTGATTGACCATTTCTCCCTTTGTGTGTGGTAGGTGACTTTAAATGGTGTGTATTCCATTGGAAGCTTATTCAAGATAAAGTAAATTAGGAAGACTCATCAACCTCTAAAAACTTGAGTTGTGCTACTAAATCCCTCATCTTCACAATGTGCTCATGCATACTCTTAATAGTAGTGAGCTTCATGGATGAAAATTTTATTATCAAGGTACTATCTAAAGCCTTGTCCAAATGGATGAATTGTTTATCAATGACCCTTAGCAAGTTATTGACATATCAATGATGATTAACTGAGCCTATGATGGAGGAAGACATCTTAGTATTTATGTATATATAGCCTATGAGATTAGCTTTCACCCATCACTCATGTGTAATATTTTCCCCATCAATGTGTTCTTTAATAATCATAGGCTTTGGGATATTCAATAGCCTCAGCAGCTAAGTTTTAGGAGAATTATTTACTTCCAAACGTTAAATTTGTCCCATTTTGACTTAGAGACCTTAACATTAAGATCAAACATTAAATATAAACTAGGACAATTTATTGTAAAATTTAAACATACATACATGCTCATGATCAATTTGAAGATAAAACACCTTTATACATGTTCTACCAATGTTTATCATGTCATAACACAACTTGAATGAATCAAAAGACGTTACAATTTCCTATGGGATAATAATTTAATTCAAATAGGCTTATATATCTCAATATTATAACTATTAAGTTATCTCGTAACCCTTATTCTCCGTGGAGAAAATTGAGAATAATAACCTAATATTATAATACAATGCACTTTGCATATGATAATGAATGATATCATAAGAATACATCCATTATATATGTGTAATACATCACCACTAGTATCATGTAATCTAGATGTGATTAATAAAATAAATAAATGCATGATTGTCCAGGATTATGATTGTTGCGACTAAGTCCTAATCAATTTAATCATGTTAATCACACATGATGCATACTTTATGTAATAAAAAAAATTCTCCAAAAATTTTCTTAATATGTATGAGAACATAACCATAATAGAAGTAACAACAATCAAATGGAAAGTCTATCAACACAAGGTGTCCGTGTTAGACAACATGCCCATGTTTTTCTAAATTTCAAGGATTTCCAAGAGTTAAAGAAAAAAATTTATTAGTAGTTAATGATATAGTTAAGGAAAATCTAAGGTAAATGGGAATGAAATAAAGGGGTAAAATTAAACCAAGGCTCGAAGGAAGTCTTAGCCAAAACTTGTGCAACAAGGAGGGGGTTCAGTTGGGATTGTCAAAGAGAGAGGTCTAGCAACGGCAAGGGAGACCAAAGCAAGGGAGTTGGCATCAGTGGGAACGGCTGAAAGGGGGATGTGGGAAATGGTGCTTGTGGTCGAAGGTGGTGGGTATGGTTTGGTAAGTTTTCCAATAGCAAGGGTGTGGGTTGTAGTTGATTTTGCTGCAGCAAGGGTGTGTGTTGCGGTCAATTTTGCCGAGAAAGCTTTATAAAAGATGGGAAAGGTTTCGGTGTCATATCCCGAAAGAAGGGAATGAGGAATAGCTAGTTTGGCCGCTGGTTGTGGGGGAGTTTTGGTGTGGGTCACCCATGGTTAGGGTGGTGCTTTGGTGAGGGTTGTCAAAGTGGGTTTTGGGGGTTGTTTGCGATGGTGAGGAGGGAAAGAAAGATGGAGAAGTTGAGTTAGTGGTGTAAGTCTTCAATTAAAAAAATGGAGAAGTGAGAGGGTGGTTCGGAATTTAATATGTTATATATATATATATACGAGACATGAAGAGAAAGATGAGAGGGAATGGCTGAAATCTTCAAGGAATACCCTGCTACGTAAGAGGTGGAGGTGGGAAATGATGGGGGTAGGGAGTAGCTTGGCAAGGTATGGAGGTGTGACAGGTATTATCTGAGGACAATGTTTCACACATGAAGAAGTTAAAGGGGGGTCGGCTGATAGGGAATAAAGGAAGGAAAAAGAAAAGGGAGAAGAGGAAAAAGCAACAAAAAGGGGAAAGATATTACGTTTGGTTTTATATTTAAAATTAGGTTAAAGTAATTTAACTTAAGATATTATAATAATTTAATTATCGATCAATCAAGATTAGGATAAGATTTGGGGTTAGGGGGTTAGGGAAAGGTGGGAATATTAGTTTTCCGTGATTATAATTAAGTTAGGATGTTAACCACTAGAGATTAAGTTTAGCTAAAATTTGGGGTATTGCATGTTTTTTAGAGAATATATAAACGGTGTTTAAGATTTTCTTAAGATATCCATTGAACATTTGAAATATTATTTGCAAATATCTTTCTCATGTATAGATTGTGGAGGTATGACAAGAAGAGGGGTAAATGAGATATGAGTTGATCCCATTATCCGTTATACTAGGTGGATATGGCAAGGAAAGCCACTTCTTAATAAACCTGATGTGGTTGACCATGACGATGTTGAAGTTGCAGATGACTTTTCTTACATGGAGGACTTGACCAAAAATGTTGAAGAAAATTTTATAGACCATCAATAAATGTTTTAAAAGTTGGTCATTGATTCGGAGACATCTTTGTATAATGGTTATACTAAATTTATAAAATTATCCGATATATTATGGCTGTACAACTTGAAGGCGGTTAATGGATGGAGTGATAAAAGCTTCACTTCTCTTCTTATGCTCTTGAAAGAGATACATCTAAAGGACAATGTGTTTCCTCCCCATACCTATGAAGCTAAGAATATTATGTGCTCTATGGGTTTGAATTATGAAAGAGTTATGTTTTTCCTAACAATTGTATTTTGTATCGTAATAAATATGTATTGTTAGATAGTTTTCCTCGATGTTAAATTTCACATTACAAGAGATCTAAGGTTCCTTATAAGGTGGTGTGGTACTTTCCAATTATACCACAATTCTGACTTATGTTTTGTAATGAGGAAAATGCAAAGAACCTTACATGGCATGTGAAAGGAAGGATTTTTTTTATGACAAGCTTAGAAATCTAGTAGATTCTTCTCAATGAAAGGTGATTAATTATATATACCCTAATTTTTTTAGTGAAGCTAGAAACCTATGGGTAGCACCCTATTTAGACAAAATGATCCATTTTAATGGAAACACCAACTATAGTTTATGGCTCATTATTCTAGTAATCTACAATCTTCCCCCATCATTATACTTGAAGAGGTAATTAATGATGCTATCCTTACTTATATCTAGACCAAATTAGATGGGTAATGATATTGATGTTTATTTGACTCCCTTATGGAGGATTTAACGTACACGTGAGATCATGGAGTTGAAGTAGTTGATGCATGGAACCAAGAGTCTTTTAACTTGAGAGCGATGCTATTTTGTACCAGAAATGATTTTCCTATATATGATAATATTTTTGGTTATAGTGTGCACTGATACTATGTATGTCCTATTTGTGAAGATAACATAAATTTTCTCCAGTTATTGAAGTATGAAGACTAATTATCTTAGACATCATAGATTCTTGCCTATAAATTATCATTATCATAGGAAAAGAAAAGCCTTTAATGAAAAATTTAAAGAAGCAAGATCTTTGAATCCTCTCATGTAATTTCAAGTATTTGATAAAGTAAAAGATTTTACTATACCTTTTAGGAAAAACAATAAGAAAGTTGTCCCTTCAAGCAGTGGAATAAGAGATCAATCTTCTTTGACCTTCCATTTTATAAAACTTGCACGTACAGCATTATCTTGATGTAATGCATATCAAGAAGAATGTACCTGATTGTCTAATTGGCACGCTTCTGAATGTGCTAAATAAGATAAATGATGGCATCAATTATTGGTCATATATGGTCGAAATGGGTATAATAACATAATTACATCAACAGAAGGTGTGAAATAGATTTTTTTAACCTCCTGCATGTTATACTCTTGCGGAAAAAGAGAATATCTCTTTTTGTGAGTGTTTGTACAAAGTGAAGGTTCCCGAAGAATATTCACTAAATGTTAAGAAACTTTTTTTGATAAAAGATTTGAAGTTAGTGGGTATGAAATATCATGATCATCGTATTATAATTCAAGACTTGTTGCCTATTGTTGTACATTCTATCTTACTAAATCGGATTCCAAGTGCCATCACC
Organism: Tamarix chinensis; assembly: GCA_030549775.1. NCBI lineage: Eukaryota > Viridiplantae > Streptophyta > Magnoliopsida > Caryophyllales > Tamaricaceae > Tamarix > Tamarix chinensis. The sequence goes on from CM060182.1 coordinate 66,749,348, forward strand.
ATATTTTTTTTCTTTTTCATGGAAATATATAGTAATGTTATTGATCTTTTAAGGTTGGAAAAATTATAGAGTGAGATTGTGAGTATATTATGCTAGCTTGAGATGTATTTCCTCTCTCATTCTTTGTAATAGTTCACTTGGTTATGGAGGTTAGATTACGTGGGCCTATTCATTTACATTGGATATATCCATTTGAAAGGTATATGAAATTCTTAAATATGTGAGGAATCCAAACAACATGAAGGTTTCATTGTTGAGATTTATCTAGTAGAGGAGGCTGCATAATTTTGTTGTGAGCTCTTACCCAATGTTAATATGATAGGCCTTCTTAAATCATGACATTCAAGTATAGTGGAATAAGGGAAAGGGTGCAAAGAATTTTGCATGGTCATCATTGTTGATAATCAAAAGTTTTTGCAAGCTTAGCTATATGCCTTTCATAATAGAGATGATGTTTAGTTGTATGTGGATCAACACATGGATAATTTGAGAGCTTCAAAATCATCTAGGAGTGTGAAATGGATAGTAAATAGACACAATTACTTATTTTTATAGTGGTTGGCATCTTAATAATTTGAATATGATATTAATTTATATTGGTTGTCACACCTCCTCGTAGGAAAGTGATGTTATGCAACTCATATATGATCTATGGTTGTAATTTTTACATAAAAGAGTAGGATGATAAGAGTAATAAGCAAAATAGTGATATGAGTATAATATCATATGCTTTACATACATCAAATGCCAGAGACAAGAATCATGTCTATGCCTCATTCACATACTATAGGATGATAAAGAGCATATGGTTATTGGATTGGATTGCTTTTAGAGTTCCTTTATTTGGGTGCAAATTATTTGACAATAAAAATAGAATTTGTACTAAGGAAGCTATATTTAAAAATGTGGATCTTTTAAGGCTTGGTTATAAACAAGGCCCATTTCTATTATCCTAACAAGTGAAACATAAATTCCATGTTACTGACCTAGTTGATAAACAGTGGTCTATTGTCTTGAATGTAAAAAAATGGAAAGATGACATACAAGGGAAGAATGTTTTGACTATTAACTTACCTTTCTAGTTCAACCATGATGATGTTACTGATGACCTTTTTATGCAATATGATCATGAAGAAGGGTTCTATATACTTGAATCAAAGTTTCTACATAAAAAGGGCATACGCAACAAATTAAAGCATTATAGATGAGAGGTTTAATTACTTCATATGTGTTATTTTGTTTTATTTTGTTCATAAAGGTTTATTTTTTATATTTTGACTATATCACACATATATTGCTATAATTACTTCCTTTTTTTGTGTTGTTTTGTTTTGTTTTATGCATAAATGTTTATTTTTTATTTTTTTTAATTACATCGCATCACATATTCCTTTAATTACCTTTTTTTATATTTTAGGTATGGATCCACGTGAAATGATGCATATGCTTAAGAGGTTGGAAAAGGGGGAGAATCAAATTGACACAAATTGCTAGAAATAGAAAAATGGACATTGTGCTTAATGTTGATTTTAATGAATCAGGGTATCCAATAGGCAAGAATAAGGATTTGTTCATTGATTATTATAACTCTATGGCTTACGTGCACATCCCCATCATTTATCGCACTTGGAGGGATGCCCCAAAAGACTTAAAGGATAAGGTGTAGGATGACACTATATTATGATTTGAATATTAGAAATAGATATGACTTTTTTTTTTGTTATTATCATATTATAATTTAATTATATGCATGCTAACTATATTATTTTATAATATTATAGCAATGATTTAATGTTGGAAAACAATATAAGAAACTGGTTATGAGCAAGTTGCAAAGTCCTAGATAGATTGAAAGTCGTGGATGGCTACAAACCATATGTACATAGCTAATGGTACTATCATGCCCACACCCCCAAATATCTATAGGGACATGATCACCCTTAACCAATGGAGAGAGTTCTGTTCATGGAAGACTTCAGTGGAATATGAAGTATGTAAGAACATATTATTATGATTATACTTATCTTACAATTCAAACTTACATGATATATCTATTCGATGTGATAAGCAAAGAACGCCAAGAATATAGCCAATGTAGATAAAAATATTAATGCTCATAAGATAGGGCATAGAAGCAATAAAATAGTATATATATATATATACACACACACACACACACACACACACACACACACACACACACACACACACACACACACCTCTATGCCATTCATTTATGATCTAATATTGTTACTAAATATTTTTACTTGATGCAATAGGAAAAACAACTGATGGAGGAAGCAAAGCAATCCCAAACTCCATATGTACCTCCAACGCAAGCTGATGTTTAGATATATACTAGGGTAATGAAGAGAAAGCCTACCAGTGAACTAACTCAACAGATGGTTGAGAAAATTGTAAGGTGCACAATATTTCTCTTTACTTGTTTTAATATGATTAAGTCCCTAATTATTATTTTTACTTTAAATATGAGGATTTGAGAAAAGACTATCAGGTTAGTTATTTTCACAAAGAAGGTTTGAACGTCCTCTTGATGCACTCATTGGGCACTCAAAGACATGGTGGTCGATATAGGACATATAATTACTTGTTCAACCTATCTAAGGTATTTTGGCATCACCTTAGTTTTTACCCTTCAAATGATAAATTTTAACAAATGGAGAAAGAAGTAGCAACATTATGGGAATCATAAGAGGCAATCCTTAAGAGGTTAGATAGTATGTCATCATATTCACAATGTCAAGTTCAACCCTCCACATCTAGTGTCATTAGATCCTTTCCAAAGATTATTGAGGTAATATACTACGCAACACTCTATATACTTAAATGTATTTTTTTGGTTGCCATAGCTTAAATCTTTTAACTATTAATTAAAGGGTTGGTGTCCTTGTGACTTTTAAGTCATAGAGGATGGGCCTATTGTAGCAAATGATATTGCATTCATTGAGTCCAATTCAACCCTTCATGCTCGGCCATTAGGGGGTGATAAAATTTAGGTCTTAATTCATAATGTCTTCGAAGAATACTTAATGGAGCTAGTGTTAGTTGGTGTGGCATATAATCGCGAAGAAGAGGATATGCACATACTTTACTTACTAGTAGGGAAATTCGTTGGATAGATGAGTAACCTTGTAATTATCACGAATGAGGTAATATAAACTTTCTTAAGTTTATATTACATTTTTATTTCTTAAGTGATAATATGCAATCTAATAATTATATTTTTCACTCTTTCTTACTTACTTAGGGCAATCACTTCATAGCAAAAATTATTGGTAAGAGGGAAAAAGGATATGGATCATACAGAAGACCAAAAGGCCTTAGGAGTAGAAACAATAATAAAGTGTCATGACCTATCACCTCAATTTAGGTTGTATTTGGATATGACACTATCTTTGGATGATAATTCTATTAGAAGTCATCTTTCGGTAAATTTTCACATGAAATCTGAAGATGTGAGTATTTAGATTAGGGCAGAGGATATTCTACATTTGTTACAAGGTGTCATGGTATAATGTCAACATATAATATCATATACAAGATAATATAAATCCTTTCAAGTTCAAATTTATTTTAATTGTTAGTAGGGAGCAATATTTTGATATTAAATATGTAATTGATTATTTCATTATCATAGACTCTTGAAAGAGAATTTATTATCTAATGTCTTGGATGTGTTTGATGTATATAGCTTTCTATACTCAAACATGATATCTAATGAACATAATAATATTGAATGTGTTCCATATGTGGTTAATGCGATGAAGATGGCTCCACAGTTCCTCTTGTTTAGTCCATTTTCCTTTGACATGCATTTGGTACTAGTGATATTATAGTCATCTTTAGAGATTGTATATTGGATGAATTCAATTGACAAAAATTCTTGTTTTGATCCAACATCACTTGTTGAATGGTAAATATTTATCTATATAATAATATTAACTAGAACCATATACACACTCACACTCATATATATGTATATATATACTATCTTTAGAGACCGCTTATTGGATGGATTCAATTGGTAGAAATTCTCGTTATGATCCAAAATCACTTGTTGAATGGTATATATATACACTTTTTTTTAATATATGGCTACCTACATAATAAAAAAAAAGGTTTGTAGTTTTATGTCATTTAAGAATCATTGTCATTTAATTTTAAGTATTTAGTATAAGAAACTAATAAGATAATATAATTAATATGTTATTTATTAGAGTCCACGATAACAAAATAATGTAAGTTGTACTTGTGGATACTACGTCATAATATTCATAAAGGAAATCATTTGCAAACATTAGATGGGATAAGGAGAAATATGTATTTACTTTGTTTAGTTCATATTAATTATGATTAGCTAGATTCATTAATATTAACATGGTACTTTCTAGCTTTAATTTTTAGGTTTATCAACCTTTTGGGCTTTGTATATATAATAATAAAAAGGTTAATGAAGTTAGGGAAGAATGGTTATATTTTATTACAAGTTTTTATGATTATTATTTGCAAGATCATATGTGCTCCTTTAATTTTTTGTATGCAAGGTATATAATGAAAATATAAAATCATTTATTTTGATGTAAACCTTAAGGCTACTTGTTTTAGATATGGCAAATGATGATTATTTCCTGGATTATATGTGCTCCTTATGAATATTTTTGGTGAAAGCATCTTGAAAATATTTGTTGTTTTTTTTAGAAAAAAATGCGGTACGATAATGATCATATGTGTTTTATTAAAAAAGGGAATATATGATGGTTTTGGCTAATAATCGTCATGCATTATACATATACACAACAGTTATTAGCCTAAAGCATCATGCATCCCCCTCTTAGAATGTTGGGAGTTTGTTAAATATGTATACAATGGTTTGGGCTAATAATCGTCGTATATATATATATATATATATATATATTATATGTCGCATATATTACAATGGAAATAAATTTCAATCCATATATAAAAAATTATACAACAGTTTTGAGAACCGTCGTATATAATATACATGGTGATAGATTAGGCGGGGATTACAAACCACCATGTATACAACTCTTCTAACCGCTGTCTATATGTTTTTTTTGTAGTGGTGTTAGAAAATATTCTAGCAATACTCATGAAAAAAAAAATAGGTGCCTCTCAAATAGTGCAACCATAGTCATGGGATGCCACATCAAATGGAGGAAGAGGATGGGTTGATGACAAACTTCACGAAGATAAATTTAAAAAACTTACATTTTTTTTAAATTTTTTTGGCACCCACGATAATGATTTGGTAGCCAATGCATGTTGTTTATGAGGAAATAAAACAATTTTCTCATATTCTCTTTTTCAATTTATTCAATGTAGGGTTTCAATTTTGTATCATTTAGAACAAAGGTGGAGTTTTCATCTTGTAAAGTTTATGGCTTTCCTGTTAATGACCTAGGGAACGGTGATAATAGAAGGGATGGGAGAGAATGTTTGTGGTGGTTGGATGGGTGTAAGTCTTGTTTGGTTGAGGAAAATAGTAGATATGGTTTTATTAATATGAAGGTGCGAAGAGATGAAACTATGAATAATGAAGAGTGGGGAGGAACATTTTAGTCCATTCAAATAAAAATGTCATTTAGTTTTGATAGAGTTAACCGAAACATCAAGGAATTACACATAAATATTAACCAAAAGGCAACATGTGTGTTAAAATAAAAAATAAGGAATTTATGGTATAGTGTAAATTAAACCAAATGTATCTTGTGAATTTTATTAAAATATGGGATATATCGTGTGATATTCCAAAATTTAATTTGTTATTGTTATTATTATTATTATTATTATTATTATTTCATTAATTATACTATTATAATTATTGTTGTTATTATAGTTATAGTTATAGTTATAAACATTAATTTTAAATTATTATTAAAATTCTGCTTATATGATATAAAAATAAGGTGAGAAAAATGAGGTCGCTTCCATCGTACATGGATATTTGGTACATAAGGCATACATGCTTCGAAGGAGGATGGGGTGCGTCTAATATGAGCTAATCTAATGTTCAACAATCAGCATTAGCAAGCTGGTCATTTCAGCATTAGTTAGGTATTTGCCTTTGATTAGGAAAGTATTCTGCTGTTATTGGACAAAAAAAATTGTCTTACTCGGCGAGCGTTGTCACAAAAATACTTTCGTGAAAAGGGAAGTATCAAGTGAATAAATCTTTCATCTGTAGGAAATAAATCTTTCTTTAGGATGAAGTATCAGCATGGAAAAAAGTTATTATTCTTTTGTTATTATGTTTTGAGAAGTATCCTTTAAGAGACGGGGGTTGCTATGCAGGCGGATTTGTTTCTTATAGATCAACTCGAAGATGAATCTGGGCGATTCCTAAGTAAAAGGGGAAAAGAGAAGAAATCGATTGAATCTGAATTGTTGATATATCTTCATTAAAAAGGACTTTTTTCCCATCTCTTCTCTTACTTTTTTATCAGGTCGATTCTCTCTCTTCTTCTTTTTTTCTTTTTTTGGTGTCTTTTCGATTGCTTTCTCTTTCATCAACCGTTTTGTTATTTTAGGCTATTAATTAAGAAACTAGATGTTCGGTTTGTGATTCATCATACTCTTCCAAAGGATATCTCTGACAACTTCTTGCTTTTGTTCATGCTATTAGACTACTAACATGTAAAAAACCCATAAGCACATTGATTAGCTAGGGGCACTTTCTACTGAGGTTATCAAACTTTTTCTTCTCCGTTGCTTTCTTTCACTGGGAGAAGATCATCTTCTGGCTATACATTATCGGCCATTTGTGGAGACGGATAGCTAGTCGGGCTAAGGTGGTGTTGTGTGTTTGGTTTCTGAGAATATATCAAGAATGTGATTCTATGACGATCGAGCGAGACAGAAGATCACCGAAAGATTGGTTAGTGATGTAAGTGTCCAAATATATCTTGGCGCGGTTGACAATCGACACGGCCGGGCTGCCTGTTCAGTACAAGTACAAAATCACTTTTTAAACATTCCTAGCTTATCTCGAAGCTGCAGGTACTGATTCAAGTGAGATGTCGTCGTATGAATTTCAGCTTACTGTTTTCTTTTCTGATGCTCAAGGAATGTAGGCGTGCCGCTAGCGATGGTCTGCGTTCTTTATATGTATATTGTAATTGTACTACAGTTATAGTGAATATTATGCATGTAAGTCTCACTGGGAACTTTACAGTTGTCCCTGTCACTCAAATACCTCTTTGCTTTGGCCTATGTATGAGGAGAGCATGATAAGTTCGACAAAAGGAGCAGAAGCAACCATGACCCAGCTAGGGGGAGGAAGGCAGCTAATGAGATACGTTCGGAAGCTTGCCGGACCGTTCTAGAAGAATACTAAGGTCTTGGTCGACATCAGACTATGGGGCTCGGAACTAGTAGGTTCCACTCTGCTTCGACATTACGCATCGATAGTTGTATCCCGTTATGCAGAAGTTGACTTCGAGCACTTGTCTTGAGCTTTCTAGAATCGATACTCGTTGGCCTGGCACGCCTCATGCTGTGTGGTTCCTGTACAGTATATATCGCCCATGACCATACCCTACGACTGCAGTGCACCCTACGAAAAAGGTCACACAGAGTGTAAAAAAGAAGTATAGAACTATGTCCTTCAAGTTAAGGAACGTTATACGCCTTTAGAGTCGGGCCTTGTCAAGGAATGTTCATTAGTTAATTGTCATTTTTTTTAGTTTCTAAGTTAATTTATTTTATAGAGTGCATTATTTTATTATAGATTTTGTAGGTAAGATAAAGTGCGATAGAATTTTATTTAATTATTTTTTATGAGTTATTATTCATATGAACGGTTCGTGAATAATACTTAGTTATTAAGGACTAATCAGCCATTATCTAATTTGTTTACTCAATGATTAGGTGGTTTGTTGGGATATTAGTTAAGATTAAATCTAGAGTTTGATCTTTTAGAGCGTGAATTAACTTGTGTGCCAGAAGATTTAGTTTGAAGAGATACAATATAGCTATATAAATCATGTATAATCAATATTTCTAATCATAATTGAATTGAGTTATTAAATTAAGTAATCTCTTTTGAAACTTTTATAAATTTCATTCTTCTTCATTTATCTTATTTGTATTACTGATAATTTAAAAACATATTAATTTTATTTTGTGCGAGTTTAATCGAAAATAGTTTGTAATTGCTCTTCATTCTATTTCTCGTTTGGTTCTTGTGCTCATTTTTTCTATGACAAAACATATTTGTTTCCATACGCCGCTACAACTACAATTATCACCTTCTGTTGTACCAATATCGGCAAGCAGCCTCCTAAAGAATTTTGAGTTCGCAATTTCATGAAAAACATTCGGAAGTTTCACGTTTGGTTCTTGTGCTCATTTTTAGATTTTCTCCGCTTTTACAAAATCACAATCCTTTTATGATTCTATGATAAGTCCAAAACTAAAAATATTCATATTTCCAAGCAAGTCTAAACGTGCTTTGCCTAGATATCTACTATACATATAATGCCTCAAAATTTACTACTAATTTTTTTTAGTAAAAGTGTAACAACAAAAAAGTTGGATGTTTCCACCATATTCGACATAAATCTAGCTTACCATACCATCTTTATATCGAATACAAGACAAAATAGTTAGAACTTAATATATGATAAACAAAAAATAAGAGAAACTTTTATAAACTTAGATAAGAGTTTAAAGATTAACTCCAAGTATATCATAAATAAAATACAATCAAATGGATCCAATGAAACTAAGGGTCCAAAAAGGTATATGAGAAAAAAAAAACTAGAAATTACATGACTTTGCATCTAACCCCAAAGATAATATGATTATTCTTCCTTAGGCAAAGCTTCATAAGCAGTGAAGTCATACAATGGGTCATCATCGACCTGTACAACAACATCTGAGTCATCTTCTCGTGGAAATGAGTAACACTCATGAGAAGGATGACTAATATGCTACGTATTAAGCAAGGACACGGTAGAGTCATAGCAAAAGCATACAAATACATAAGACCACTTGAAAGAATAAGCATGCAAATTGATTAAACATGATATAATACAAGAGAAGAATTGATATAGAGTTCCATTATTAGGTATAAGCACAATCCATTTATTATTTATGTTGAGTTTAGGGATCCCATTATTCTTAACTTGGTGGAACGTATTAAAGCACTTATTGGGGCAAAACACTATTAAGCCACTATTATCGTCTAGTGGAATGGACTCAACACCTCCCAAGGCATCACACTTTTGGGAACTATTCTTAAACTGGTGGAACGGTATAAAACACATCTTAGGAAAAAATACTCCTAAGCCACTATTATCATCTAGTGGAACAGACTCAACACCTCAGCCTCGACTCAAGTGATCCTTCACTTTAAGTGATTAATTCCTCATTAGATCGTTGGGTATATCGATTTCAACATGCGTTCATAAATATAAGCATGCAAGGTACATAAAATAGACTAAAAAAAACCATGCACATACAACACAACCATATGATGATTGAGACATCCTCTAAGAAAAAAAAAGGCCATAACTCATATACAAAACTTTAATTTCACAAGATAAACATAACTTCTCCTATAAGACTCATCTCATCACCAAGTTTAGTATACAATCCTAAAATAATATTATTAAAAATATATCCAAATAGCAAGGCCTAATGCCATGCGATAACGAGCATGTCTTTAGGGATATTATTCCTAATTTAAATCATTTTTCTCATTCTATTTGAATGATGCAACTCATAATTACTCCAAATATCTATCATAACATACTTAGTATATTTTAAATCCATTCCCACTTTAGAAACAACAAAATCTCATATTTAACCCATATTGACCAGAGCACCCTTATCTTACCGATAGCCTAACAATATCATTTTGGATAACTTATATCTTACTCAACCATTATTTGATTATATTAATTATGAAATAATTTATAAATTCCTTAAATATTTGATGTGGGTGTGAGTATAGAATTAGAATTATGGTGATATTAGGACTCGAATTGTATTTGTATATTAGGATGAAGGTTTGATGATGATGAATTAAGGATGTGGATATTCGGTTATGAAGAAATAAATATGAGGATGATTTGAAGATGGTGTTAATGATTCAGTGGTGAAGAGATGATGATGATTCGACAATGACGAGATGATGATGATGATTCAACAATGATGATGATGATTTGACAATGATGAGATGATGATGATGATTATTATTATGATTTGACAATTAGGGTTTGAGAGTAGAAGGTTTTGTGGGTTAGGGTTAGGGTTTCGAAAATTAGGGTTAGGGTTTAAGGTTTGATTTGGATGAATTTAGACTTTGATTATGGCTAATAATGGCGTGGGTTATAGAGTTTAGAAAGATAGTACTTAATCCCTAATTTGCACAGATGAAGAGATTAAGGATTTCAAGATTAATCATTCACACAAATTCAATTAAACTTGAGATGAACTTACACAGAATTCAATAGCAATACTTGCAATTTGCATTCAAATTCAATTCAATCAATAATTTTCCCTTCAGTCGTGGGTTTTATGGCTTATATAGCCAAGGTCATCGATTACTAAGTTATTTCCATCCACTAGCAAAAAGGTATAATTCTTCAAAAGATACCTAGCTAAAGGCATAAGAAGATAGAATATTCTTCAAAAGGTAGATTTATGCTACTTTATTCTCTAGATAATCTCTAACTTGACTAATTAATTAATTAAATCAACTAATATGCATGCCCAAGCTTCATTCTATTCCCCCATGCACGTATTCATATCCTCCATGCATGCCATGCACATGCACGTATACGTCTAATAGCTTATATGGTATGTTTCATCTATAACTAGCAATGTGACCATCTATTTTCTTCAATGTTGTGGGAGATCCTTTCTACATGAAGAAAAGTTGGTTCCATAATAATGAATGCCAAATCTTGAGTGTTTTCTCCTGCATCAATACTATCATACCATAATTATTTTTACATTATCAAAAATAACCAAAATACCTTTGCGATAGCCACAATACCAAATTACGCAAAACCCTATAATCTAACATTATTAATTTCACACTTTTAGTTGGTTTCATCACCATAAAACTTAACCACATTCATAACCTAGGTTCAATGCTTTATCAAATCCAAAGGTCATACTACCACACTTAGGTTTTTAAGATAAGACATATCCCATGAAATACCACAGATGCTTAGGCTTTATCATAATACTTAATTGTCATAGTAAGATACCTCATGATTATACAATAATATTAACAACATGGAATTATTAATATAATAATACCAAACATGAGATTTTTTAAAAAAAAGCACACATAACATTTAAAATTCTAACTACGACATGTATCCTTATCAAATCGACATTGGTCTCTAAGCACGAATAATCCTAACATGCCTCCTCTGAGACTACCAAAATATGACCTGAAAACCAAGAATAACACATGGTAAAAATGTAAGGAAAAAAAACCAAGGAAATGCAAAGGGAAAAAAGGGTGGAAAATGGAAAAACTAAAGCAAACAAAGCTATAGGAAAATGTAACGGAAGGTTGAGCTCTTTACGTGAGTGGTTGGCACAAAAATGAGATGTCTTGCGTTAATGGGTGATGCATCTAGGGGTTGTACATGGGGATATGAAACATCTAAGGGGGTGTGGGGGTGTGGGGGTATGACACAACTAAGGGGGTTGGCATGAGGAGTTGACGAAAAAAAGGTAAAGGTGGTGTGAGGTTGTGACACAAGTAGGATGGTCTAGCACAAGTTTCTCACGTAGGTAGGGGTGGAGTTGTGTGGGTTTTTGATGTAGTAAATGCTGAGTTTGTGAAGTTGGATATGTTACGTAGAGCTTGTCTATAAGAAAATGGTGGATTTTGACAAAATAAAGCATAGAAAAGTTGAGGAAAGGGAGAGGGTGTCATGAGAGAGCTTGGTGAGGTAATAAATGAGGTGGAGAGAGAAAATGGAGGGGTATATATAGGAGAGTGTTGTGTGAATGGTTGAGCAATGAAAAAAGTAGAGGTATAGGGGGTACGGGGGCAAGGCAAATATCGGGGTTTATAAGGAAAAAAATCCAACAACATATCCCATGAGTCAGGGGAGGTGATGGTGGTTTTAGACTAGGTAGGGTGGAGGGTGAAAGCACAACTGAAGGAAAATGTTTGAGTACGAAAATATTTAACATGGGATAGAAGAAAAAGCTAGGGAAGAGGAAGAAAGAGAGAAAAAGGGGTAACAAGGAAAAGGTAAAAGGAAGAATAAGTGTATGATTAGTTTTAAATTTAGCATTAAAGAATTAGGGTAATATCAAAATACTAATCATTTAGGATCAAAGTTAGGTTAAAATATTAATTATCTAGAATTAGGATTAAGTTAAGTTCAAGATATTATAATACAAAAGTTTGGAGGTCATGGACTCTAAAATTATATTAGCTACAAATCTCAAATCATATGCCCATTACTTCAAAATTGATATAGCTAGCAGCTACACTCTTTTGAATACATACATAGTTAACATGTTAAATTATGTCTCAAAATTAAGTTAAGTTATGGTTAACTAGTACATTAGTTAATAATATCATTGGTGTAATTGAGTATATACAAGGTTAATGTTGGATTTTTCATATCACAAAATAATTTACTCCCTCCATCTCCAAAAGGAATTACTTTTAGTAATTTAAGCCATATTTTAGATGATAATAAATATAATTTCCATTAAAAAATTAACATGATAATTAAAAGGAAAGAAAAAAATAAATAAAATGCATTAACTTCTTCTTCTTCTTTTTTTGAAAAAGTAAATACATGTTTTCATCCAAAATTAATTTCTTTTTGAAAGACAAGGAGTACAAAAATATGGCATCCAAATTTTAGAATCTATGTGAATATGGATAACATAATGATACCATTAGAAACATATTCAAGTACGGTTAGTGAACCAGTTTGATGTCATGTTAAGGTGTATCATCACTAGATATCAAATTTGGGGATTTTAGCAATTTTTTAATCTTGTTGTTTTTCCCTTTTTAGAGCAACGTTTTATAACTTATATTTTACCAAGTATGATGTTTAAGTGAAAATCTAACCTATTTGAGCTTGGTTCATAAAAAAATGGGAGGATGTCCAAATGTAACTTTGACTCATAAGTTATAACCAGACATATATTATGACTTTTTGAAAATACTAAAAATCTTGATACTTTATATCAATGGCTTTTCTAAAATGATGAATAGTTATTTTATATACCTTCTTTTTGAGCAGTTTCAAATAAAGGCTAATGATGATTGGATTCCCAATGCGACTTATATTATTAGATATAAAATTTAGTTATTTCACAATTTATTCAATAGTTGCACCATACAACCAGTAGCATGGTGCTTCTCACATACAGATGGTACCTTTTTTTTGGAATTATTATTGAAGTTTTTTTTGTAAACATATATTAGAAAATATACATCCTTCATGTATTAATACACATATTTTATACATAAATACACATCTTTTATGATCAAATCCATATTCTTCCTAGTAAGTATGGTGGATACGATGGCACTTTTAAAAATTTATTTAACTTAATTTCAAAGCAATACACATCTTATTCCACAAAATATACATCTTTTGAACATAAATACATTTCTTTCCTAGTAAGAATAAACATCTTATGCAATACAATATATATTTTATCCAACAAAATACACATCTTCCCAATAATAGATACAAATAACTAAAGAGTGTGCATTTTTATCATGTAGGATGTGCTTTTATATGTTAAAATATGTGCTTTAGTCGATATTTGTATAGTGTGACCTGTCGTATGCAGTGAAAGATCACCATATGCATGGTAAAACATCAACTATATTTATATATTTAAAGATAAGTACAACACTAGTAAATGATTATTTTATATATGATGAAATATTATAATATATATGTTAAAATAAAAATAGTGAAATATGGGTACAAAAATGGTGAAATTTATAAACAAATAAACTCTTCTAGTCAAAAGCATATTAACATGGATATTTATTTATAGAGAAAAATACTTAGAAACATTATGGTATATTATCTTTATTTATTAATAACCTTAATTAAAAATAATAATTTAAAAAAATTAGAAAAATTACTAACTTTTTAATGGCATCAACATGATGCACCCTTTTACCACATACAACAAGTTACACTATAAAATTATTGGGGGCGATCTTTGTATTGTCATAAGCATTTTTTTTGGATTGAATTAAATCAAAGGTAGGGAAAACATTAAACATTAAGCTAAGTGAAGGGGCTAAAATTAAATTAGGGTGATTGTTTTAAAATCATGTTTAGATGATATTAAGCTAACATGGATAAATCGAGTTGAATGTTATTTTAATCCAATTATAATTAAATAAAATGTTATAAAAATAAATCAAATGAGGTATTTATGTTTGACTGTGCAATTTTTCCCCTTCATCTCCATTCCCCCTCCCCTCACAATTAGAAGTTAGCAAAAAATGAAGGAAATTAGGGTAGATTGAAGGGAAAAGTTCATCATTGATTAACATATATGAACCTTTTAAAAATGTCACCAAACAAGGGTAATGGAGGAAAATAAGATAATTCACCTTGATTTGTCCCCAAACCAAATAGCACATAAGACTTACATTTTACAAGCAACAAACCTTAGCTAGTTATTTTAGAGTAATAACTACGGTGAAAGTAGGAAAACAATTGGACTCCACTACAAATTATTAGATACACCACGGTGTGTGTGCTACACACTCAATGTAACATCTCCCTTTCCCCCTAACCCTAGTTACTATGTAATTAGGCTTTTATTGTGCTTCTTATATTCTTTTTATATAAATTTCCAATCCATACATATTAACTTTAAGCCTTCAGTGGTTCATTTTATTCATTTGCAAAAATTCAAATCTTTTTGTTAACCTTCTATAATTTAGCCATTTTCACACATTTTCAACTCATCCAAAATTTGCAACCTATTCTAAAATAATTTCTAAGCCTACGAACTCTTTCGACACATGATTACCTAGATTGGAACTAGTAGTTTTCACTCCACTTCACTATTATACATAGATAGTTGTCTCTAATTTTGCAGAAGTTGATTTCTAGGCACTTGTGTTATGCTTACTAAGAACCGAAACTGTTGGCCAAGGACGACTAATGTTTTGTGTTTCTATGTTTTAAATCTCATGCTAGAGAATACCCTAGAACTATAGTGTACGATGTAGCCTACGAATGATCTTTCATAGTGCCCTATAGGAGGGACACTATAACCCACAAGTAAATGGATGGTATACCTTAGGGAAGGGATACTATGTCTTACAGAAGGACACTACACCTTAGGATCAAGCCTTATCAAGGAAGATTTAGTTAGTAACTTATTTTTTTGTAATTAATTTAATTTATCTTATAGTGTGAATTATATTATCACAGGGTTTTAAGATAAGATAAAGTTTGGTACAATTTTATTTAGCTACTATTTATAAGTACAATTCATATAAATAATATTGTAAATAATTCTTAGTTATAAGGGATTAATTAGTCATTATCTAATTTTTTTTACTTAATTATTAAATATTTTAATGGGATATTAGTTGATATTAGATAGAGTTTGATAATTTAGAGTGTGATTTATCTTGTGTGCTAGAAGATTTAGTTTGAGGAGGTGCAATATAGCTATATAAATCATGTGTAATTAACGTTGCTAATCATAGTTAAATTGAGTTCCTTAATCAAGTAATCTCTTTTACTTTGGTGAATTTTGTTGTTCTACATTTATCTTACTTATATGAATGATAATTTAAAAACATCTTCTTCTTTTTTTTTGTGTGAGAGCTTAATCAAAAATATTTTGTCAGTATTCATCATTCTTATCCATATCCACTAACCATAAAATTGTTCATTCACCAAACTTACACTTCCACCACGCATCAATAAAGCTTTTCCTACCACAAAGTGTATTTTGTTTCCATAGGCCACTACAATTATGATTATCACATTTTGTTGTGCTAATCTTGGCATGAAGCCTCCTACCACAACAATTATGATTAGTGAACAAGTTTGATGTGATTATGAGGTGTATTATCATTAAATATCAAAAAAATTGGGATTTTATCCATTTTTATATTTGTTGTTTATTTACATCTTTAAAACAAATTTTCTTAACTTATATCTTACCAAGTCTAATACATAAGTGATAATCTGACCTGTTTGAGCCTGTTGATTCATCTAAAATTTAAAGGGGACCAAAAGTAACTATGACTTATAAGCAAGCATATATTATTATAATACCCTAAAATTTTTAAGTCCTAAAATTTATTTATCAACAAATCACTTTAACATAATTTTTAAATTTTATTTTATTTAATAATCATAAATTAATTATAGGAAACATATATTAATTATATTTGCTTATTATTATTACTCCAAAAATTTTACTCTAAAAATCTAACCTAAATCCCACATCCAAAGAATTTCTCTTTCCCTTTTTATCTTTTTCTTTATCCCTAATTTTTCCATCTTTTCCTTTTTCCTCCTTTCTTTTTTTTCTCTCCTTTCTTCCCCCCTCCTTCTCCCTAGGCTACACTATCACTGCCCAAGCCCCTCTTTTTTCTTCCTTCCCTCCCTCAGACTACCAGGTCTCTTTGCTTTTTTCTTTCATTTCTCCTTTTCTCTTTTCTTTTCTTCTTTTCCTTTTTTCTTCCTCCCGCCCATCTCCTTCATCGCGTCACCTTCCCCTTCTATTTCTATGTTTGTCTCTGCACCCTGCACGCCACCCCGTCTCTTTCCCCTTCCCTCTCTCAGACATACAGTGTCATGCCCGATGGCCTACACCCCTGCCCCTACAACCCTACACTCTACCGCCTACGACCACCTTCCACTGGTAGCCATGCATGAAAAAGTTGCAGGCTACACTGATCTTCTTCCCCTCTCCCTCAACCTCTCCCCCGTCTATAAATACCCCCTCGAGCTCTCCTTCCTCTCATATCCCACTACACTTGCCTCTCCTATTTTTCCTTATCTCCCCCACCCCTACCAACTCCAACTCCTCCACCGCCATCAACCCCCATCCAGCCCCCTACCACCTCTATTTTCTACCTATGCCCTACCCTCATCTATAGAGCCATCTTTGTCCCTTTCATTCTCCCCTTTTTCTTTCTCACGTGCCTACAGTTGTAGATAGCTACACTTCCACTGCCATCGCCACTTGCCCTTTCTCCTCCCTCCTTGCCACCACCACACAAGTACCCTACCCTATGCAACCGCCCTAGTAACCCTCCCTTCTCCTCCTTTCTCCTTCCTTCTTCTTTCTCCCTCTCGGTCATGTGCCACCATAAACCACCACTGGTCACCAGTTCCACCACCACTAACCACCACCAATTCCATCCAGTCCTAATGCCACCACCCCTTCTTGACCCTAAATTACCAACCCTTACCCATTCCTCCAAAATCAACCACCACTGATGATGTGCCACCACCGTGACTACCGTTGTGTGCCACCTGCACCATTTTCTCCCCACTTTGGTCACCTCCATTTCCCTTCTCCTCCTTTATCTTTCCTTACGTTAAGTTCTCTCTTTTTTATTTATTTAAAAAAAAACAAGAAATAAAAATCTAAATAGTGTATATTCCCAATTCTAGGTAATATTCTAGTGATAGCGGAAGAGGAGACATAGGTCATGTATACTTAGAGAACGGAGCCTCTTCAATAATTATAAAATCATAGATAGGGTTTTAATATGATTAATATATGTCCTTTTTGTGTGTTATATGATGGCATGCATAAAATAATAAATGACTCTAGTGTTCTATATGTAATTTTGGCATGAAAGTAGTTGCGGGTAAGAAAGTTGTGTAGTCATGACTGTATTGATTTTAAGTATTTATGTATATCCATGTCCATGTTATATGATATTGCATATGTGGAAAGTCAGAGAGTCTTTGTGTTGGATGTCTTGTGACTTATTTAGGGTTTTTGAGACCTAAGGACAATTTGGTCAATATTGTGAAAAATTGGCATGTATGGTACTTTAGGGTGTTAATTGACATAAAATAGTTTGGAGATCATACATGAAATAACTGAGGTAAAAATAAAGAGGCTTATGGTAAATACAGTAAGGGGAGAAAGACCATAAATGGGATGAGTAAAACTTAAAGGGAGTTATGATCATATGTGAGTAGAGTGGGGGTTTGGTACTAAGGAGTGGATATGAGGTTAAGGTTGGAATTTTTGGTATTCATGTAAATTTGGGAAGTCCTTTTAGGGTAAGAGATATGACCAAAAGGTGAAATTAGAGTTTTGGGAGGCTAAGACGAGAAACCCTAGGAATAGGCTGTTATTGCATATATGAGATGGAGGAGTTGGATTAAAACCTTGCAGCATGATGTTAACCGTAATATTTTGTGAATGTGTACCAAATTTAGTATCCATATAGGGTAGAGGAAAGCAGTTACAACCAAAATGAGAAATTAGGGTTTTAGATGGGGCTCGAATAGGAAGGGAATTATCACATGTGCAAAATAGGGGAATTAGGCCAAAATGTTTGATTTTATGGTTAACCATAGCATTCTATGAGTGGGTATGGAAATTGAGGTCTAGATAGGTAATAGAGAAGGGATACGCTAACCAAGAGAAATTTAGATTTTGGAGGGATAACTTTAAAAGCTAGTTATTATCATATGTAGAAAATGTGGGTAACAAGCCATGACTCTTGACCATGGGTTTTCTAATGACATGTTAAGATTTTTTAGGTATATTGGGGACTAAAAAGGGAAACTAGAGGTGAGGATATGCCAGAGTGGTGAAATTAGGGTTTCTAAGGGGAATAGAGTTGTTTTGGGGTAGTAGTTGGAATGGTGCCTTACATGAGTAGAGGTGAATGTTTGTGTGTAAACTATGAAGTAAATAAAATTAAATAATACACTAATAATTTAAAATGGAAGATCACTTGAGTCAGGCCTAGTTGTGCCTCCTAAGCTATCGACGAGAATAGTGGCCAAGAGCATTTTGTCTTAGAAATTGTACCCTATTTTCGTTCCACCAATGAGAATAGTGGGGTCCCAAACTCAAGTAAAACAAACCATTGGGTGATGATGACCCATGGTAAGATAATAATTATTTCCAACAAGATACCACATAGGTTAGGATCGGTTGTACCTTGATTACCTATCCATCGGTGAAAATAATGGATAGAAGCGTCCTACCTTGGAATTTGTACTTAATTACTATTCCACCTATAGAGAATAGTGGGGTCCCTAAGTCCAATGTGATTGAATCATGAGATAATTGTCATTGTACTAATACCATATGTTCGGACCTTATTGCTTATTTTGAAAAAAAAAAACTAACTAGTGATCTTTCTTTCGAGCTACAAAAAAATTTTGTAGCCTAAAGTCTAGTAACCTATATTCATAATAAAAGATTGTGTTGTAATTCGATATGATCAACTGATGCATGTGTCATGGTGTTATTGATATATATGAACTTCTTTATTGTATTATTTCCTTAAAGGATCTGTTTAAATATTCCATCATCATAACAAAAAGGTAGGGTAAAATAGGGTCACATTGCCTTAATCCTCTATAGCATTGAAAGGGTGAAGAATGTTTTCATTAAACTTAATGGCATAACTCATTATTACCGCACATGACATGATGATCTTCACATAATGAGGAGGGAAGTGAAAAGAATATAAAATTGTTTGAAGACAATCCCATCAATTGAATCATAAGCCTTTTTCATATCAAGTTTTATCATGATCCTATGGGATATATGTTTCTAAGAATAACCCTTATGTAGCTCAGTTATAAGAAATGTGTTATCCATGATTGAATTCTCCTTGAAAAATTTTGATTGTGAATCACCAATTATTGAAGGAAGAAGATGCTGGAACTTGTCAGTGATAATGGTTGCAATAATTTTGTACAAATTATCACAACATGCAATCAGTCTATATTCTCCAACCATAAATGCATTTGAAACCTTAGGAATCAAATTGACATTGGTAAAATTTACATTCCTTGGCATAATTCCTAATGTGAAGAACAAATTGATTGGTATAAAAAAAAATCCATGCCAATGATATCCCAACATGATTTAAAGAAATGTGGATTGAACTATTTAGGTCCTGGTGCCTTGCCATTAGCTAAAGAAAAGATTGTATTTCTCACTTCAGTTAGAGTAATTGGTGTTAGAAGACTATATTATTGAGTAGTATTTGACATAGACCCTCTATTAATCACTTTTGGATCAATGGTTTGACCTCCTGATACATTAGTGCCCAAAAACTTGATGTAAAAAGCATAAAAAATAGAGAAAATGGCATACCAATATGTATAGGTTGTTCCCTACACATCGCATAATAAGTGGATTTGATTTTTCATTCTTCTTCTTTTAACCATGGCATGGAGAATTTTGGTTTTTTCATTTCCTAAGGCCAACCATTGGATTCTTTATTTTTGTCTATAAAACATCACCTCACAATGAGTAAGTTGTTTATTAATTCATTGGTGTGGAGATCCTAATCTGAAGGGTTTAAAGATAGAGCACAGTGCATATTCTCCATATCATTATTTTATTTCTTAACCTTCTCAATTATAGTGAAAAATAGGGTTTTATAGAGAAGCGTTGGAGGTGCTTTCAAGTGTTTAAGATTGTTAATAATAACTTGTAATTGGTTCTCGACAACTTTTGTGCTCCATTGTGTTTTTATTAGATGAAAGAAACTAGGGTCTTTAATCCGCATATCAAAAAAGGAAAAGGGCACTTTACCATGTTAAATGTCCTAATGAATAGTGACAATGGTTGAATAATGATCTGATATAAAGAATATAGTAAAGTGAACATGGGCTCCTTTAAATTGATTTATCTAGTCAGAGTTGCAAAGAACTCTATCTAGTTTGCACCATAGCCTAGCTTCACCCATTTATTTGTTAGACCAAGTGTAAAAGGATCAAGTGAATCTTAGGCCTATCAAATAAAGGCCCTTTAGGTGGTCAATAAAATCATTGACATCTTGCATATGAATATCTCTATTACTCTTCTTTTCTCTAGTTATAATAATGTTAAAATATGCCCCAACACTAGCCCATATGCATTACCTGGAAATTTGAGGATAACCACTACCAAAGTTCCCGTCTTGATTCGACATCATTTCAAGCACAAACTAAATTCACATATAATTTAGTGTTTCCATTATTAGATATTGAAATACCCCAAATTTTTATCTAATTTTAACCCCGATTAATTTATACTTTAACCTAATCCTAATATTGATTTTTAGGTAATTAACATTCTTAACCTAACCTTAACCCTAGATGATTTATAAATTAATTTTTATCCTAATTCTCTAATTTCAAATTCAAACCTAATCCTAGTCATAATCATAATTTTTTTCTTTGTTCCTTTTTTCCTTTTTACCTTTTTTTCCTTTTCTCCTCTCCTCTCCTCATCCTAATAGTCCCTTTTTGTTTTCCCTTCTAGACATGCAAACACCTCCCTTGCATGACCTCCCTCTTTACCTCATTTCCTTTCTCAACCATGAACTTTCCACCCTCTACACTGAACTACCTACAACCATGCCTCACCTACCCACACCACACGCATGCCAAAATCAGCCACACTAGACCTGCACCCTTTAGCATTCTAGCACCCACATCTTACCTCCATGAACTTGTATATACATGCATCACCCCTCTTCTCATCTTGTCTCATTACCTTCCATTTGTTGTTGAGATAATATCTCTTTCCACCTCCTTCCTTTATCTCCTTATTCCCCTTCTCCCTACTATGTTCATTAATGTCTAGCACACCACTCACCACCACCTGCCACCAAACACCATCATTTATCGAGAAACCAAAAGATACTACCTCTCCATCAATTCCCCTAGTCTTCAACCCCCCATTACCCCCAAACTATATTTATTCTCCCTAACTAGAACTCCTTGTTTGGTTTTTCATTAAAGCGCATAGATGCGCACATCCGTGCATTCATATCCCTCACATCCTGCACACACCATCTCGCACAACCATGCGTGTTCTTCAGCCCCTATGAGTGCACATTCTCCTTGCATGCCCTACACCATTTCAAGCATAATTGTGTCCCCTTTAGCCTTCTCCTTGTCACAATTGTTCCCTCATCTTTAGCACATCTCGTGCACCACATCAAGAAATAATACTTTGGACAACAAATTTTTTCGTAGCCTAAGGTAAAATTTTCATTGCCTAAAGCCCATTGCCCTTGATCAGGGAAACAAAAACTAAATTTTTTCGACTTAAACCTCTTTTGTGCAATGATTATTTTTTGTCTCCCTAAACCAATTTTGTGCAACAAATAATTTTTTTCTCCCTAAACAACTTTTGCAATGAATAATTTTTGCCGTCCTAAATACACTTTGTGCAATGAAATTTTTTGTTGCCTAGACCCACTTTTGTGTGACAAAGCAGTTTCGTTTGTGGCTTTATTGAATCTTTTGCAAAAAAAAACTAATTAGTAGTCTTTCTTTTGAGCTACAAAAACATTTTGTAGCCCAAATACTAGTAACCTATATTCATAATAATAGATTGTGTTGTAATACAATATCATTTCTATAGATACTCCACCATATTCCATTGCCCTGTATAATCATAAATCATTCAAACCATGCATAGATTACAATATTATTGTCAAAACAAATTTCATTCAAATGTCAAAGTATATGACACCACAATATACAAATTGCCAAAAGTCATGCCTGATGGTACCAAAAAAATCAACTATGCTAGCTAGCTTGAAAGATCACCAAAAAATGGATAACGGTATCTATATTTTTGCATATCCAGCTTTATCAACTATATTGAAGTGCCACAAAAAGTGCTCCAAATTAATATGCAATTCATGAAATAAAAAAAATATAAATAAATATTATAAATACATATGCAAAAATATCTACTTATAATTGACCACTTCCCTTCAACTAAAAGAAGTTATAAGTCATGTTACAAAAATTCTTATTTTTTGCATCATGTGTTTTCAGCACCTCATAACTTTTCTACATCATTCTAATTCAATTACAAGAGATACATAAAATCAATGTCCAATTATACTAGTTGAAGCTCACAATAATATATAATAAATCCAAGTCAAAATCCAACAATCCTGTAAAAAGGAACATTAGTTCACACTAGTTCCTACTTCCAAGCATAATAAACAAAAACTTATGTAGGGGGGATAAACAAAATTAAAAAAAACAAAGATTGACATATCAAGGACATGAAACCATTGCTTTAATTAATTTTTTGTAGACAATTGCATTATTTAGAATCTAACTCAATTTTATAATTCTGACAATAACTTAAACATGACCAAATAGACAAATGAGATTTAAAAGTTATACTAAATCACTCACCAAGAACATCAAATAGTGGATGAGAACAAATACAAAAACTTTGAAGTAATGAAAGTTGACACATTCCAAAAACACGATGATGGTATCAATATAATCAAATTGTATGATATGTTATCGATAAAAATTAATACAAAAACTAACTTATATTTTTAAGTCCAAAAAAGCTCATTGCCCATAAAACTCTATGTTATGCTCTATGTCCAATCAGAACTCCTTGCTATAAATGAGAATACATAACATAGTTAGAATACTCTGATGTAAGAATTCATCCATCTCAATTTTAAGATAATGAATAGCACATGTCTAACATTGGCACAGACTACAAATTTTGGTTTCATAATTTGTCCATGTGTATGGTGTAGAGTTCTGAATTTCAAACCATCAAAAAATGGGAATTGTTGAATGCATTAAGTATACCTCATACTAATTTAGTGAGTTGTGAAGATTGTTGCTCCTAGAAAGAATACAATTTGATCTCTCACAACTTGCATCATTTCAGCCTTCAACTTTTGGGTGGTCTCATTAGCATCTGGTATAAGTTTCCTCTCTTGTTCCTTAAGTTATTATCTTAAATTTCTCTCTCTTTCTTCAACATTTTCCTTCACATTTTCCATTTTGAGTCTTAAATTTTCCTCCTTTAAGATATTTGAATGTTTAAACTCCTCAATTTGTTAACAAAGGCTAGCCTCAATTTTATTATCTTTTTTGTTCCTTAAAGGTACAAGTCCATCTCTTAGCCCTCGAACATAGCCGAAATGAAGATTTATTACTCTATTTTATACTCACTTTTATGTGGAGTAATTTAATCAAAAATTCTAATTTTGAAAACATCTTAAAACCTACATACAACTCTATCTCATCATCTTTCATCAAATTAAAAAAATTCTCTAAACCAACATTATTTTTCTCTAGAGACTGAAACATTGCCTCTGATCCACTATTTTCAACACCCATGGAAAATTGAATGGCTGTCACATCTTTCACCAATAAACCCATATTATCAAGATCTACCTCACCGTCCACATTAACTCCAATCTCTTCATCATAAGTATCATGAACATTAATATTATCAGCCCCAATAGTGTCGCCATCACTTTCTCCATGAAAAATTCATAGATTATAATCATTCTTGATGCCATACATCATCAAATGAATCCACATAGCATGTCAATTTTGGCTTAAAATAAAATTAAAATTCAAGCAAGGGCATTTTAATAGAATTCCCTCTTCCTTTCCATCAAAACAAAATCACAAAAATTTATTAACACCTCCAATATAATCTGGCTTTCTCCTATCATTTATTCCCTTATAGTTCATCCAACTTCGATCCCCATGTATTGTTGAAACAATAATTACACATGCATAACCAAATAAGAAAATATATATTAAGAAATTTTTAATAACTTATCCACCTAGATCCCCCAACTTTCTTTTTGACAAATGTTTAATATATAAAATTTGGTGAAAGCATGATCCGTAAGATAATATGGACAAAAATGAGAAGAAAAGGAATTTGTACAACAAACTCTAAGATACTATTGCGAATAAAGTTTGATATATTCTACTCACGAGTATTTAGAAGAATGGTTGGCTATTTGTATCCACTGTATAATGGGAAGGATCCTCTAACTTGAAATCAAGTTGTGGCTCGATTTACTTTTTGAGTTTTAGATAATAGTGTGTTATTTGTTGCTCTAAATTTGGTTAATATTGTGCAATACCTGTGGGTTATATCCTGACTACACTCTCTATTCACCCCTAGATCGTGAGAAATATATTGGCCATAATTAATGTATCTTTTTTTAAAAGTAAAAAATTTGATACCGCCTTTATGGGATTATCATTTTACAAAAAAACTGATAACAATTTAAATGATCAACATGTAAAGCATTTTTGTATGTATGCAGGATTCATAAGGGTTTATTTCATGATTACTAAATGATCTTGTATAAAAAACTTGGCGATAAAACCCAATTTCTTTCATGCTAGTAAGAAGCATAAGGTTGAAAAGGAGATCAAGAAGGATAAGAACAAATCTATGAAAGACAAAAATACTAGCAAGCAATCTAATAAATCCCCTAGAAAGCCCACAACAAAGGATGAAAGTAAATTTACATCAGATCATTTTCTAAGGGTTTTGTATACATTTTCATCACAAGTACTCAGCTCACAATATGAGTTTTGGTCATGTAAACATTTCATCACAAGTACTCAGCTCATAATATGAGTTTTGGTCATTTAAACATTCAAGATTCTTGACAACATTTGAGCTTATTGGATTACAAGTGTGTTATAAAGTATTATCCCAGATCTTTAAATATTGATGTTGTACCCTTGTGTAATGTGTATTTAAATTTTATATTTTACATAGGAGTATTTTTAAAAGTTAAGTAGCATATTGCAATTTTCCTCTTTCTCATTTTTCCTTTTAGGTGAAGGTAAAGCAAGTAAGAAGACCCAACCAGATCTCTACAAAGAAGAGTTGCATGTTGTAGTTGAAAATATTTTGAAATAAGTAGACTTCAATATTGTAAGTTTCTACCATTTGTGAATCAATATTGATGCAGCAAGAACTATACTTAAGCTATTATTTAGCAACAACATATAATTGAAATTTTTTACAATGATGTTGTGAAGAAACAATAAGAAGATAAAAATCTATACTTGAGTCATATACCAAGTTTTTCTTATATTCATTAATTTTCTTCTCTGGTAATTGAATTGCAAAATAGGGGTGTAAAATTCAGACTAGAATCAGAGATGTACAAATGATAGTTAAGTAGACATCGAAGAGCTTACCATAAACAACATTTGTTGGAATCCAGTTAATTAAAGTATAGGTCATGTTAAACACACACCCTCTTTCAAATTTCTAAGCTTATCCTAAGTAAGATTTGGTTGTATAACCTAAACCTATAGACATAGCATTTCATATGTGGTAAAATATTAAGAGGTTCACCCTCTTCTGACATTCCTTGTTGTTTGATACGGTATCTAGTATCTTATGTCGTCTTGGTATGACTCAAACCTTACTCTTACCAAACCACCCTATCCCCCAACTCAAGGGAAGAAAACAAGATACATACATGCATATACAACACAAAAAGAGGAACCTTCAAGGGAATTGAAACAATTAAAGAGAAAGCAAACCGAAATTGAAGAAGACTTACCAATGAATCAAATTGAAGAAGACAGATAAGAAGATTACTGTAGAAGAACAGCAAACCGAAATTATTGTACCAGAGAAAAAGATTTAAGAGAAAGCACACAAATAATAAAGTCGAAGAAGAGGGACGACGATTAATAGATGAATCAAATTGAAGAAGGCGAACCCAATCAAACAATTGTGAAGGATTAGGGTTGTGACAAGACGAAAAACGAAAAGGAACAGATCTATAACTCATTATAATTTGTATTTTTTATGTGTGGGCAATAAGCTTGGTGTCGTGGGTAAAAATTTTAGCCATCACAATTTTTTTAATGGGCCACAAAATAAACTCGTAGCCTAAAATTAAAAACTGTGCAACCAAAATTATTTTGCTACCCCTACACGGGCATTCCGCACCCTCTTGTTTAAAAGAAAAAAATATTTTCAATAACATATATTTGAACATATTTCCTAAATTTAGAGTTTTCATTCTAACATATATTTGAACACACTTCGATGTAGTTTCCTCAATATATTAAAACAAATATGATTTCTCAATTTTCCTTACAAAATAGTTTCCAAACACAAAAGTTAGAAACTGAAAAATTATTTTCGCATACTAAATGCACCCTAAAGTGGCGGGTCTAAGATTTTCAGCAAAGACTCACTAAAATTGGGCAAAAAAAACTAATATTGTGGCCCAACACCGCTACAAACAATAATATCATGACCCAACACTGAAGTATGAGTGAAATACCCCCAAAAATTGCTTAGCCTAATCTCGCGATATTAATGCCCTAATTTGATTCTAATATCAAGAAATATTATTTTATCCTCAACCTAATTTCTTAATCCTGAAACTTTAATCAAAACTGAAACCTTAACCCAAATAAATCGTAATTCATAAACCCAACTCAAAACCAGCTAAAATTTCCATTAGTCCTAATTACTTATGACTAATGTAAAATCATCTAAACTAATTCCCCAACCCTCCTCTTTTTCCTTTTCTTTCTCCTTTTCTTTTCTTTCTCCTTTTCTTTTCTTTCTTTCTTTATTCTCCTCCTTTCGTCGACCTGAAGCTATAGAAATTTGAAATTGCAACTTGGACCTGCAACTTGCACCCTTCCTACTTGCACCATCACCCATCACCTTTCTGCACTCTCATCTATCATCCATCACCTTTCTCATTCTTCTTCTCCTTCTTCCATCTTTGTAGACCTGCGTACACCCTGCACACTCCACTTTCCCCTTCCATTTTACTTCTCATGCAATACACACACACACAACCATCCCCATCACTTGCCATTGTTCCCAACACTCACACATATTTTCTTCTACACCACCCTACACCATTGATCGCACACCCCCTGTTATATTTCTTTCTTCCCCGATTCACACCATACATGCACACATGTATATATATATGTATGTATGTATGTATGTATGTATGTATGTATGTATGTATGTATGTATGTATGTATGTGTGTATATACTGCACACTCTTCTTCCCTTCTCTTTGGTTTGCCTCCATTTTTCCCATATGTCTCCAAAACACTACCCGAGCACTCCCTCTTCCTTCTCCTTTATTCCTTCTCTTTTCTTCTTCTTCTTCCGCTTTCTTTCCCCCATTTATGGCATGTGCACCACCCATTCCACCACTTTGCACCACCTTGGCCACCACCCGCTGCCCATTAGTAGGTGGACCAACCACCAAGGTCACCCAGACCTTCTCTAACACCCTTGCCGGCCGTTGCCTCTTTTCCCTTCTTCTTTCTCTCATCCATCATACTTTTTCAAAGTGCACGGCCTATGCACGGTTGTGCAACACTAAAAATTTCCTATCGCAAAACCATGCAACCTTTGCACTGCTTGGTCGTGCGTGATCTTTTCTCTTGGCCGGGGGGTGTGCATGCCTGTAACACAACCGTGCAACTCAGCACCATCTGGTTGTGCATGATCTTTTCTCTCGACCAATGTTACACCACCTGTAACACTGCCATGCAACTTCCCATTCTCGGTCTTGCACCCCTATTTTCATCCCTAAACCTTGTCCAAACACTACTAAAATGTTACCATAGCTCCACCACACATTCCTCTACACATCCACACTTCTCAAGCTCTCATTTGACTACGGTTATTTTTATTTTTACCCACTTTCCCTTAATTTCTCCTTCAATTTAACTCTTTGAGTCTAACCATGAATGTTGTTATTTTTCATAAGTAGTATTCCGATAGCTTCGGAGGAGAAAGTATAGGATTTGCGTGCTTAGAGCCCAACGTCCTAGTTGGTAAGGATACTATACGATGTTTAGGGTTTCTAGTATTATTTTCTTGTATGGTTATATATTTTTTTCATGATATTGTTGATATATGATGTAACATGTGTTGATCATGATATTTTGTGATGATATGAATATTATTTTGAAAGGGAGTAAGAATGGGTGAGATGTACCATTATGTTATAGTTTTTGTTGTGATAGTGTCATATTGCAAAAATATATCTTATGGTATGAAATAAGGGCTTAAGGATATTATGTTATTGAAAGAAATTAAGAATGGGTAAGAGGTACCATTATTATTTTGTTGTGATAATGTCATATTTGTGGAAACATATCTTATGGTATGAAATATGGTATTAATGATGTTATGTTATTGAAAGAAAGTAAGAATTGGTAAGAGGTATCATTATTATTTTATTGAAGATAATGTCATATTTGTGGAAATAGATTTAAGAACTCTCATGAAGTATGATGATAAATGGTGGACTTGAAAAATAATATATCTGGAAGCTACAAGATTTTATAAAATAAATATTTTTATTTGTGCTTAAGGGTGATTTGATCACTATGGGATAATAAGAAAATTTTGGTATTTTATGTGTTAGGTGGATTAAAATATGATAATAATAGCATGAGGAATTCTTAAAAGTATTATTGTTGTTTGAGGTCCTTAAATGATTTAATGGATAATTTAGGGCAAATTATCTTATAATGATAATACCATTATTCCATATATAAAATCTAGAGGTTATTCGGATTCTGAATACATCGTTAATGTTTGACCTTATAAGGTTATCTATCGGAATTGGTGATCATGTAGATTTCATGGGAGGTGTTATGAAAAATCTATGGAATTTTGGTTTTGGATATTTTTGTGAGTAATATATTGGGATGATATTATTAATGTATGTGTATAGAAGTTAGATCATGCATTTTGGGTATGATAATAATGATATAATTTGGAGATGATATAATACAAGTTGTGTGGAATAATCAGTATGGGAGAATGGACACTAAAGGGTGTGTAATTAAGGTTTGAAAGGACTTAAGGAATTAGACCTATGCTATATGTATATCTATTTTAATGTGTTCTATACCTGAGAATCAATCTTGAATAAGATACTAATCACTTAAAGTGAAAGAGCACGTGAGTAGGGCCAATGTGATATATTTCTATTTCTATACATACATACATACATACATACATATATATATGTATGTATGTATGTATGTATTCCCTTTCTACCTGGGAGAATAGTGGATCAGAAGCGTTTTACCCCGAAAATATATTTTTACTCTCCGTTCCATCGGAAAGAATAGTGGCTCGGGATTATTTTGCCCCGAGAATGTGCTTCAGTCCATTCCACCAGATTAAAATAGTGGGGCCCCTACTCATCGTGAAATGAAAATGTATCATTATAACCTATGGAAAAGATGATAATGATTTAAAGTGGAAGAATACTTGAGTCAGAACCAAGGTGATCTATTTTTCTATATATATGTATGTATTCCTGTTCCACCGGGAAGAATAGTGGCTCGGGATCATTTTTCCTCGAGAAGGTGTTTTTAAACTTCGTTCTACCAAAAAGAATAGTGGCTCAGGTGTGTTGTCTTTAATATGGAGTTTCAGACCGTTCTACTAGTTTAAGAATAGTGAGGTTCCTACACTCAACGTATATAAAAGAATGAAAATGGATTATACTTCATAAAGGAATCTAAATCATTTTCTATCTTATGAGAAGTTTCATTTATTTGGTTATTAAATTATTATCTAATGTGAAAGTATGTGCTATTTGTATTCATGTTTCAATAATATTATTCCCTTACACAGTATGTAGCGTATTTACCACTTGTTTTATAGGTGTTGATTATTCCCATGAGTAGGAGGCCCTGAATAATATGTGCAAGTCTCAAAAGATCAATTAGATGATTATGTTGCCTATGATGCCCTATGTGAGGATGAGTGACTTCATTTATGTTAGGGGTTGGGTGTAATACCCCAAAACCCTAATTTAGGAAATTTTGATAAAATAGAAATTTATTTGTGAGATTAATTAAATATAAAATTTTAATAAAATAATTGGAGTACTTAAGACAAAAAAAGGAGGGAAATAATAAAGAATTTAATTAGGGAAGATTAGGGTAATTTGCTAATTAAAATAGAATTTAGGAAGATTTACCCAAAATTTTCTATATTAATATAAAAAGGAATTTAATTATTATTTATTTATTTTATTATTTTCAAATAATCAAAAATACCAAAAATATCCTAAATACCCCAACTACCCTATTTTTCTTTTTTTTCCTTTTCCCTTTTTCCTTTTTCTTCCTTCTTTTTCTCCTTTCTCCTTTTTCTTTTTTCACCTCTTCCTCCCCCAGATTGGGCCTCACCATTTAGCCCAACTCCCCCTTCCTCTTTTCTCTCCCCCGAGCAGCCCAGCTCGCTTCGTTCTTTTTTTTTTCTTTCTCCCCTTGCCCACACGGTCTCCTTCTTTTCTTTCTTTTCTTTTCTCCCGACCAGCTGGCCCAACCGCTCATCTTCTTCCTCCTCCTCCCTTCTCCCCATCCTCGTGTTGTAGGTCGCACCTACGACCTACCTCCGCCCTTCACCTACCACCATACCGCCCAACCAATCCCTTCTCTCTCTCCCCCCATCCTTTTCCTTCCCATTTTTAGCCAAACCCCCCTCACCTACCTCCCTCGAGTGCTCCCTTCCTTTCCTTTTTCTCCCCTGCCATTCGCAGGCTCGTACTGGCCTGCCACCGCCAACCGGCGAGCCCCTGCCATTCTTGTCCCCTTTTCCTCTTCCCCATCTGTATTCTTCTCCCTCCCTTGTCCTATAAATACCCCAAACCGACCCCCCATTTGCCCTCCCTTTGCTCTGCCTAGAAATCCCAATCATTTCTCCGCCACCACTTTAGACACTGCCCTAACCACCGTCGTGCAATGTCACTACCCGAAACACCACCCAATCCCTTCCCTGCATTACCTTCCAGCAAATCGATCCACTTACCGCCCCTGAATCCCCATACACGAACCATCCTAATTGTGCAAAGTTGGCAGCACAAGCTGCCCTTTACACCCCATTGTCGCCCCTCTCACCACCGTGCGCCGCCTCCTCCACCACAATCACCACCTCCCATGCCACCCAATCAACCCAGTAGAACCTCCTATACCTTCCCCTACCCTTCCTTCTCCCTTTCTCCCTCTTCTTCCTCCTCCCTCCTTCTCCACCACCCTTGGCCACCACAACCGCCGGCACCTACACTGCCATGTTACTGCGCCACCACCATCACTACAACCGTCTCAGTCTAGAGAGTCTACCACCCCACAACTACCAGCTCTCTCTCTCTCTCACTCTCTCTCTCTTCCAGCCCTAAAAGACCACCAACCCCAAAACCACCATTTCCACCACCATCGTCGTCGCCGCCACCTAGCTTCCACCCTCACTAGGTTGTGCCCTAACCCTTCCTAGCCATTAAGTATAATTTATTTAGTATAATTATTATTCTAATTTTATCATCATCATCATCATCATCACCATCATCATCATCATCATCATCATCATTACTATTATTGTTGTTTTTGTTGTTGTTGTTGTTGTTGTTAATATTCTTATTAAAGTTAGTATCATTATTATTTCTAATATCATTACTAATATTCTATCATTCACTAATATAACTACCTAACCCTATTTTAGCTAATAATAGCATGGTTAACCATTTTAAGGATAACACCCTTATTTTTACTACAAAAGTTATTATTATCATTATTATCACTAAAACTAGTTCATAATAGAGGTAAGTAGGAGATAATGAATTTAATGAGAGGGAAGTTAACCCTAGTGTTTTCCCTCTTATAGGTGATCCAAGTCCGACATCTAAGGAGGCATAGGAAGCGTGCTTCAAGCCTTGTGTCGTTTTAGCTAAGGATGTGGTTAAGGCTTAATATGTGTATTATGTGTATTACATGTTATGTGTGATGGGTATATGTGTGTACCTTATATGGTTATGAACTATGTACTTGTAGTGCAGCTTGCTAAGCGTGGAGTTAAGGTAAGCTGTATGTGTTCTTTTTATGACATGTGTAACATTATAATATATCTTGTGCCTTGTGGTGCTTATGTAATATGGCCCTTTTATGACATGCATGCTAGGAGGCTTTAAATGATATGATGTGGTGATGAAAAAATGAAAGGGTAAAGGAAGTGAGTTAACTATAGGGAAGTAAGAATAGCCTAAGTATCTCATGACTTATGGGTGGACAAATAAAATGATAATATTAATAAAATGAGATAGAGAGAAGTGAATCTTACATAGGGAGTATAGGGATTGCATTGGGGTGGATAGTTTTTGCATGGGGATGATCATTATGTGGAAAAAGTTGACTTGAGGATTAAGTAAGGTGAGGGAAGAGTTATTGGGGTGATTGGAGTCCATAGGTGAAAAATAGTACGTTGGTTGGTATAAGGGTGCATGGGGGGACTTGGCCAGGGTTTGGGATGAAAATCCTAAGTGGAGAAAATTGTGGAAGGGAGAAATAATGGGAATGATTGGAGTATGGATTAAGAGTGGAAGGATGCCACATGAAGGGTGAATATGTGTCATGTGGAAGAGGAAATAGTAAGTGAGACTGATGGAGGGACAACATATAATAAAAGAGAGGTTCTAAGGCTTGGGGTGGCCAACTAGGGTTTCATGGCCACATGTGTAAATTGGGAAGTAAAGTGGGATGCTTGGGGACGAATCGAGTGAGTTGATGATTTGGGGGCAAGGAAAGCATAGGTTGCATGAGATGGAGGAAGGTTATGCCATATATGCTAGATTAGGATTTTTCGGGGAAAACCTTAGAGCGCGATAGTGAGTTGACCTAGAGATGTGGGAGAGTGGGCCTTAAACCATGCACATAGGAGTTGAGTATTCATGGTAAGTAAGGAAAAGGGGGAAAGGGTGTCTGGATGTACTAGAAGGTTAGGAATCCTAAGATACGGGGCGGCCTTTCAGGAGAGTCGAAGTAGACAGGTTGTGTGAGCGGGAAGCTCAAAGGGCATGCATGTCTAGGGTGAAAGTATCTATTGAATAAGACACGGATAAGACACTAATCATTTAAAGTGGAAGATTATTGAGTGAGGATCAGACCGATCCACCGGCATAATAGTAGCCAGGTGCAAGGTGCCTTAGAGACCGATCCACCAGCGAATAATAGTGGCCAGGAACATTCTACCCTGGATGTTTTTGATTCACCAGCTATAATAATGGGGTTCCCGTACTTGCATGGACTTATAAAGAGAATGGTGTGAAATGAGAATATTGACCAGAGATCTAATGATTATGTTTAATCGGATTAAATCATTGCTTGTATTATCTATCTTTCATGTATGGCTTATCTGCATGGTTACTTGCTTGTGTTATCTATATTTCCTGTATGTCCTTAGATGCATGGTTACCTTACTCAGTACGTAGCGTACCGATCACCCATTTCATAAGTGTTTCTCATTCCCATAAGAAGATGGCCCTTCTGAGTTGGTGCATGTAGGAGACGTTATGTTCGATGCCTATGACGCATTTGAGGCATCGGGTGGGGCTGAGTTTTGATATTTTCGGAATTAGCATGGGATCCAAGAGCGATGTATTCCAGACTCTTCTTTATTCAGCCTTTGTCTTATTGTATATGTTATTCTCTCCCCTTGGGGGCTTTGACTATGTAACCGTTTCCAGTTTATAATAACTTTTAATCACGCTCTCTTATTTTTCTCTTTATGAATCTTTTAGATTTCTACGGTTCTATACCTAAGTGAGTTTAGTGTCTTGAAAAATCATTCTATAGCCTTGTTGTTTGTGCGAGGCTGGCCGGGGGCCAGACTTGTATAGATCACGGTAGTAGCACCCCCTGTGCTTATGTATGTTTTTAATTAAACAAAAATTTTCAACTTTGATTTTTTGGGGTGTTAAAATGGGTGAAGAGTATTTGTTAGCCAGTCAATGTATTTAACTAGATACCCTTTTTAGACTTTTAATCCATGATATCCCTTCTTTTTTAATTTGTATTGTTAACTCGTAGTTAGGTTCCAACCTCATCATTGTACTATCAATATTCTTTTGTTTCTAATTTCCTTGTGTTACTTTAAATTTTTTAGCCTTGTGATTGATGTAAGGATGGTTGCATAAGCCAAAATTATGTCAATCATGGTGGTAACCCCCAATACTTTACTTAATTACTTCCGCTTCAAAACAAAATTTTTCCGTAGTAAAAATTGGGGTGATACAAGTTGGTATCAGAGCTTTTGGTTTTGATTACCGTGTTTTGGTTTTTAAATTTTGATTTTCAACGATCCCTCATCTGATTTTTAATGGCCTATTTCACATTTAAGAAAACCCATCTTATTTTCAAAAACTTGGATTAACTTGTAAGGAATCAAGGATGGGTAGCTTAGGTGGCCTTGAAATGTGAATTATGTGTATTATGTGTTAGTAAGCTAAGGAGGCTTTGTCCTAACCCATTTTCTATCTAGTTTCTAGTTAGTCGTCATAGAGTAAAAGAAGCGACTTGGGACACCGAGAAGGATATGTGCGAGGTGTACCCCGAACTCTTTAGCACATGTGTGTTAGAATTTGGGGTTTTCTTCCTTTAAGGGGGTAGTCCCCGGTAGTATAATAGTAACTTCGATGAATTTGACCATCGAAATTGCTTCCTTACATCCTTTTTCTCTTCTTCCTTATCCCAAACTTGATTTGTGCATGTCTATGATGACCCATTGGATGAATTTGTTACTTATGATGGTTTGCTTGGGGAGGAGTGAAGTTTTATTTATGTTTAGATTTTGGGGACATAGCATCATGTTATCCATATTTATCTTTGGTTGGATACCTTTTGGGATTGTTAGTTCTCATGTATCTCTTTTATATAGTTTTGGATATTGTATCTAGAGTTAACATCAAAACATTTATTACATTACAAATCTATCTTGTTCCCTATTTTACCATGTGTTAACTTTTTCACAATTTTAGCCTTATATTTTATATAAGGATGGTATGGTAAGTAAGCTTTATGTTGAATACCGTGGTAACATCCCATTATGTTGTTATTACGCTTCCTCTTTAATAATAAATTTTAGGGTATTACAGATATTGCCTTGAAATACAACCCTTGGGCATGAGAAAATAGAAAGGTGATGTTCCATTAGTGGAGATCCCTGCCTAGCCAAACCTTACCATCATAATGTGAGTTATAGTTTTAAAGCCAATTCTAATGTGACAAAGTCCTCCATAAACCTAACTAGAGTTTTCTACTTTAACTCAAGTCTCAACCAACCGTACTAGGGTTAGTTTATTACTTTTACACCAATATCTCACAAATTTTTGTTTTGGGTGTCATTAAGGCCCCTAATATTTCAGCATCCAACTTTTATGATACTTGTATGTAGCAATCAAGAAGTGAATGCATCATACTGGCTCCAGCTCTACCTAACATTGATTTCCATCTCAAATATTGTTCCCATTCATCCTATGTGGGGTTAATATTGACTATTTCTGGTCATTGTATTTCATTCCCAACTAAAAGAAATTTCCCTTGATATCTTATGATAATAGAAGAGCCTACAACTTTGGTATATTTAGGTAGTTATCTTGGTACAAGTTTAGCACCAATATCATAAGAGGGTGAAGTAATGTTATTGATAGGATATACTTAGGAAGCTAATATAAAATTTAAAGAAGTATTAGTGGGAGAATGATATGGTTTGGTATTAGTTTTGGCCTACCTCCTATCATTTACCGCAATACAATTCTTCTTCTATGTTCCATATTTGCGTGCATATTTTGGAAATTTAGTAGTGATATGCCCTATTTTATTGTCATAGTGAACAGAAAGAGGGTTTCCACTTGTATTCAATGAATTGCCTTATAATAGTACCATTAGGCTTCTTGATATGCACGCAGTCGAGAAAAGTTTTATGTGTTTCAACTTCTAATAATACCTTTGCAAAAGAGATTATTTCCTTTAAGGAAGTTACAGAGTCCATACCCAAAAGATGTCCCATATAATTACAAATATTAACTATCTTGTCATTTTCCTAGAGAGAGAGAGAGATGGTCCTATAAAATGAAACCATGGAGGAAGGAATTGGGATTCCCTCTTAGAGAAAGCAAAACCTAGATGCCATTTCTTGAGTAAGAGAATAAAATAAGTCATCCTCAAAAGCAAAGTTGAACACATAATATCCCTCCTCATGAAGATGGATTCTTGGTATAGTAAAATGGTTCCA
Source organism: Tamarix chinensis (assembly GCA_030549775.1). Taxonomy (NCBI): domain Eukaryota; kingdom Viridiplantae; phylum Streptophyta; class Magnoliopsida; order Caryophyllales; family Tamaricaceae; genus Tamarix; species Tamarix chinensis. The sequence continues at coordinate 66,786,452 of CM060182.1, forward strand.
ATTTTACCTTATAGATTCTTCCATTTTAGGGAATGATAGTCTATGACCACATATCATGCCAATTAGGGTGTTATTCCAATAAGCAAGTTTAGAATCGGCTTCCTTTTTCATAAATTCTCTACAATTCATTTTATTCATTTATGGAGAGTCTTATTGTCCACAATTATTCTGATTTAATTGTTTTCACATATTTTCAACTCATATAAAAATTTTATTCTAAAAGTATTTCTAAGCCTACCAACTCTTTATACTCCATTTTTTGTTCATATGTTTTTTTTTGAATCATTAAATCACAAAATCACTAAAAAAGTAATTAGATGATTTTATCCCTTTTTTTATCCATTTTAATATACTTAGGTTACGAACCAATTTTAAGATCAAATATTTGTCTATATTTTATTTTCCAAAATCTTTTTCATTAACTTGTACCCATTCATACCTTTCATTTTCTATTTTTCCTATCTATAGAAAACTATTTTTAGAGGATTATCTAATTTTTCCCTTTGCTACTCATCTTATTAATTTACACATTATTGTAGAAGATAATAAATACTCTCCATTAGAAAATAACATGATAATTAATTCATAGGAGAATAAAGATAAAAAAAATAGTGGTAAAAATTGAAATAATGCATTAACTTTTCTATATAAAAAAACTCTCCTTTACAAAATAAAATAAAATATTTCATCAGAAATAGAGGGAGTAAAAAAAAAACAACCAAAGTTTATAATCCAAGTGAATATGGAAAATGAATTAATACCATTAGGAACATATTCAATCACATATTAGAGAACAAGTTTGATGTTATGTTGTAGTGTAATATCGTCGTATATCAAAAGTTTGGGATATTCTCTCTCGACAATTAAACCCCTACAACTTCTATCCAACTAATCATGTGGCTTTCTACCTGGAATATAAAGGAAGCAAGAAGAAAAAAGATGTTTTTTCTTCCACGTGATTCATTTCCAAATAGTACATTCCTGCTTCTCTAATCTTTATGATTTCAAAAATTCATTTCCCCACTCAAAATTTTCCTGCAATTTCATAGCTTTTTGTATCTACTAAAATTTTATCTCTCAAAAACCCAAGTCTAAAGTTCACTCTTGTAATAAGCATCAAGTCAAAGTGATGTGGTTTTTATCAAAGTAACGGATGGTTGGATCAAAAATTTGTATTAGAAGCTGTCACCCACGATCTAATGCAAAAAGAATGAAGTGATTTGGTGGATTATAGACGAAGAAATTGATTTTACAAGATGAAGGTGTTTCAGCAGATTTGAAAGTGTTCAAATGTGTCGTGTGAAGATAGATTTGAGGAAGGATTAATCCCAGATTTTCCTTGCTCAATACAGACCCAAAAGGGAGGATTAGACTTTAGCTCTCTTTCTCAAAGTTTTATCAAAATTCTTATTATTCATTCTATTCAATTATGCATACAAATGTAGTGCACAAAAGGTATATATAGGAGAAGGGAGATTCGGTGGTGAGCTAGCTTAAACCAGCCGAGTTTTCCTTCTTAATTCAGCCCATTAATCATGGTTGAATTAAGCCCATATTAACCTTAATCCAAAGCATAATATCATTGGTTAAATGATACTAAGGATTAATATTACAAAGCTATACAATAGACTAAGATACATACATGAAATTATAGCCATACCCTAACTTACATAAAATATACTTAGGGTTAGGGTTTACAACAAGTTTATAAAAATAATGAATATCATCACTCAATCTCTTGTTGTAAGGTATCATCCCATGTATGTCATAGTCTTGCATGCCTTGGAATACTTTTACACATCAATGTGTATGAACATCATCTTCTTGCAAATATGTAACATATCTACAAGAATAACTTGAATGTTTTTCAATGTCAAGCATATTAGAATTATCAAGAATATTTAACATGATAGGCTCCAATATTATGAAAGCTAAATCATCTTCCTTACCTTGAGGATTAGAATGAATATGACAATCATTATGTTCAATGGATGCTCCTGCATCACAAAGATAATGAAATCACTCTTGGACTTCAACAACTTTAAAGTTTACTCAAGTTATACATGTGTACTCCTTCGTATCTTATTATGCTTGTTTGTCACGTGAATGTAGAAGCTAAATTCAATTGAATCGCGTTAAAAAAATGAAACAAAATAAAAATTTCTAATATAATTGTAATACCCCAAATTGAGTAGAGTGCTATAAGAATTGATATGGCTACTTATATCAACATGGCATACCATCCTTTTGGTGATTCCATCCTAAGAACTCTACAGTTAAGCGTGCTGGCCGAGGAGTAATTTTGGGATGGGTGACCCTCCTGGGAAGTTTCATAAATTTTCTAAGAAAATTTTGAAAAGCGCATGAGTGAGATAAAGTACACTAAAAGGACTTGTGTTGATCCATAGGGCCAGCCGATCAATCCTAAAGCACTCCAAGGTAGCCCCCGTATAGTCGTATCGACTCGAGGTGTTACAAATGGTACTAGAGAAAAACTGCAACCGTGAGCTGAACTTGGACGAGTCAGTCAATCACCTGGTGGGACAATTCTTAGGATAAACTGTATTGAGATAGTTAGTGGTTGAGGCACAACAAGGACATTGCGTTCTTTGAGTGGGGGTGAATGTAATACCCTAAATTGAGAAAAGTGTTATAAGAACTAATATGGCTACTTATATCAACATGGTATACCATCCTTTTGGTGATTCCATCCTAAGAACTCCATAGTTAAGCGTGTTGACCGTGGAGTAATTTTAGGATGGGTAACCCTCATGGGAAGTTTTAGAAATTTTCTAAAAATTTCTTGGGAAGCACGTGAGTAAGGATAAAGCACGCTGAAAGAACTCATGTTGATCTATGGGGCCAGCCGATCAATCCAAAAGCACTCCAAGGTAGCCCTCATATGGTCGTATCAACTCGGGGTGTTACAATAATAGTCGAGACACTAGATTGAATGTTTGACAAAAAAAAAAGGCATCCACTGCCACCAAAACACATTGCCAAACCGTTTGAAAGTTTTCATTCTTTCTCTTATCAAACCCAAAATAAATAAATATACATGTTTTATAGTTCTATGGTTGCTTGAGTTCTCCCCACCACTCAAAGGAAGGGAAAGGAAAACCAATCTTAGTTTTCATTTTCCTTTCAAAATGGTTCAAATAAAGGAACCTAACAAGATGGGTACCTTGGTTGGTGGCTTCAAAATAGAGAAGATATCAAGTAAATTGAGATATAAAAATCATATTCAAACCTTTATGCTTCATTTGAGAGAAAATGCAAACTGAGATTCATAAACAGAGATAGTAAAGAACGATGCTAGGAAAATGAAATTTCCATCATGGAAGCACCATACTAAATTGATAAAGTGAGTGGTGTTGTCATTAGGCATATTACCATGTTTTGTTTTATAAATGTGAGTTGTTGATTACGTTTGTTTCACTTTGACATCAATTAGAATATTTTTGGGTAATAGTTTGTTTGATTACTACCTAATGATTTATTTTATCATTAATCTAATTACACATTACCTAAATAGTTGATGGACTTCTTGTATATATTTTTGCTGCCTGTAGGGTGTCAAAATCCATAATCCTTTACTTTATGTTTCAATAAAATAATTTATAAAATATTATATTTATTTGATGTAATCACATCTATCTACTTACATTTTCATTTTATTAGACTTAAAAATTGTGCTTCTATGCATAAGACAACTTATTATTCATTAAGAATATTCTTTTATCCTAACATAATATAAGAAAATACAAAAGTCATATCTCAAACCTCATCTAACCAAATTTGTATGTCTTCTAAAAATGCAAGTATATAAGCAAAGTCTACATAGACATCAAAGGAATAACATGTGGGCTTGGAAATTTCATATGAGGATATGTTAGATGAAGAATATGATAAAAATAAATATGATGGAAATTTTAAAAAAATCAAAGAAACTAATGTAGTCTCACCTGAGGTTAGGATAAATTTTGATGATTTTTGTAATACTCCCATTTTTCTTAACTTAAATTTCTTATTTTCAAAGAAAGAGCAAAATTTAAAACAAAAATTGAGGGATGTTATAACCACATATATTATGAGGAGAGATGTGCACGCTCACCTAAACCTTGGTAGATGCAAGACTAGGCATGAAAACATCAAACAATAAGAAAAAAATATAGCAAAGCAAACTCTTTAAATTACGAAATCTCAACACAAGGTCACAAATTTGAATCACACTAATTAGTACCAAAAAAATAGAAACTTCTAACATAGAACTAAACCCCAAAAGCCCTACTCTCTGATTCTAACCCAAACTTCAACCCTATTTAGATCAACTGCACTAACCATATTTAAAAGTCAAACCATTCGATACAAAATACTAAGTAAACATATCTAACTTTGATCAAATAACATATGCATACAATAATGCACCACACAAAGGTGTAACTCATACACAACTAGCAATTTGCATATAATAACATCAAGTCATGCATAAACTCAAAATAATACATATACCAACATGTGATATCAATAACCATCTCAAATAGCTACATAATAATAAACTTAGTGCACATAATTCCCCTACCAAATGAGCATCTCAACAACATGGTTAGTGCACAAAATGCCTTATACCAAGATAATATTTCAACAATAAGGGGTAGTGCACAAAATGTGTAATATATTAGCATTTACTACTAAAAATTTCCTTTTTGCAAAAAAAAATAATAATAAAATTATTGGTGTTACTTTGCATCTATCATAGAAAAGTACTCCCTAAACCCAATCTATGTTGGGTACAAGATTAAAAAGTAAATTCATACCTAATAATCAGGTGTGGGAAGCACTTGATCTTGAGTTAATACAAGAGTATGAAATAGAGATAATAGAACAGATACTTTAGAAAAATAAATTACCAAAAGTTTAGAGAGAGAGTTATCTAGATAATTATATAATTGAATCACCTCATAAAATTGCTCAGCACTAACAAGCATGATGAAAGCATTGAATCAACATATGCCAACAAATAAGGTAGCATCTACTTATGGAAATGAGCAGCACCCATAAAAAGGATGATTGGTACATTATGTATAAAGTACGAAAACAATATACATGAATAGAAAAAATGCATGCATAATACATAGGAAATATATGGCAAGATGGATATTATGCATGCATATTTGCTCATGATATGAGATTACCTAAGAGGAAACTAGATTAAAGCTCATACTTAGGTGATAAAAAAAAATCTATTTACTTATTCACATTGATATCAAGAACCCCATTATTCATAATAGGTGGAACACTATCACAACATAATGACCCTTATGGGAGAAAATGCTCCTGAGTACCACTATTAATAGCTCATGGAATGAAATCAAGATCCTTCTAGGGTAATACTCTCTTGGAAACCACAAATGTTCACTCATTGTCCTTTGTATGCATTGTAACACCCCCAAATTCACTACTGAAAAATTTCGTTAATTAAAGGAAATTAGCTGGAGCAAATTAAGTAAAACGTGAACTTTGGGAGTATTACCGCCACACTTAATACCAGACCGGTTCACTCATACCGTTCCAGTACCAAGTGCTAAGGCTAAGAAAAATGAAATACAATTTGATAGACATTCAACATGCATAAATCAGAGTAAATTGCAAGAAATTCAACATACTTAAATCAGAGTAGCTCATCAAATCGTTTACAGGAATAAAACCCACCAAGGGTGGTTAAAGTAACAACATAACATCGAAAACCAAGAAATTAAATGAAGAAGGAGGAAAACCTAACGATACCGGATCACTCCTTACTCTCTTTCCCGTAGCCCACTTGAGTAGCACCTGAAAAGACCTGCAAGGGACACTGCCCATTGAATAGGCAGGGGCCCCACGAATGGAACCCTTCAGTACTACGGTACTGAGTAACCCTTTAAAGTCCCACTTAAAAGCAGGCCCGCAATGTACACATGAAATAAGCTACATACATATATATATAATTCACGCCATCAACATTCACATAGCATATCAATGTATCGTTACTAACAATCGGTACTTACGGTCTTAAGCCATGTCATAATGTAACTCAAAACAATCAGGCCTTAAGCCACTGTTCCACTATAAGTAATTAGTACTTGCCCATAATTTTATTCACATACATAACTGGTTTTATTGAGCTCGGGACCCCCACTATTATTGCCGGTTGACCGGAATACACATAAACTCATCATCCAGGGCACAACGCTCCTGGCCACTATTATAACCGGTGGACCGAGATTTATAAAGGATCATCACCTAGGCCACAACGCTCCTGGCCACTATTATAACCGATGGACCGGGACATATAAAGAATCATCATCCAGGGCACAACGCTCCTGGCCACTATTATAACTGGTGGACCAGTACTCAATATCATAAATCACTGGGCCCGGCTCATTAATATTCCACTTTCAAATATAGTATCTTTCCTTTCTTTAATCATCACATCAATCATATTTATTTGCCTCGAACGGGAGATCAATAACTCGAGACACAAAGGTACACCAATCGTACCGGTGCATAAAGCTAACTCAGTACCCTACCGACAAGGACACCTAATCCATAAGTATGCATACCCCCTAACTAGGTCCGTAGAGCTAGAAAGAGTAAGATATAGGGCCTGGCTGGGGCACAAAGGCACACCAGCAAATACCAGAATAATCGTGGACTAAACCACGTCCTTAGGGTAACGACCCCTAAGGAGTCACCATTCCCGATCTCGAGGTCTTTCACTTTAAGTAATAGTGTCTTAATTAAGGTGATCACGAAAACCATGATAGTCCGATACTTATTCACTTTCGATCGTTTCGATATCATTAATCGTTTCTTATTCAGAGGATTATCAGGATGTCACAGAGAAATCATCAAGGCCATGCCAATTATCAAATACTCTTACTTAGCTAATCAGCCTTATTTAAATCACATTATCAGGTTCCACAATCACAACAAATTAGGTACAAATCACTTATTTACCCCCTTAATTATGTAATCGCCAAGTCATCCATTCCTCATTAACAAATTACCCTGCTACCCTTAGGTTACATAATTCCCGAATTACCCCTTATCCGGTTTAGGTTATCAAATTACCTCCTACGCTTTTTAGATCACCATTCATTCCTCATAATTGCTATACTTATCATATTTCTCATTTGGATGGTTAAATTACCAAAACGCCCTTCTCCTTTGTTATAATTACTATATTGCCCCTTTAGTTGGTTAAGTAATTATCACTTTATCCTTTAATTGGCTAAGTCACCAAGTTGTCCCTTTAGTTGGATAATTTACCGAATTGCACTTCTCCTTTATTAAAATTACCATAATAACCTTTAATTGGTTAATTTACCAAATTACCCTTCCCTAGCATCATACTTATCCCATTACCCTTCTATAATCATAATATAATTACTAAATTATCTTTTGTCGTTATCATAATTACCAAGTTACCCCATTACTCCCACTTTTACCATAATATCCTTTTATTTACAAAATTACCTTTCTACCCCTTACTTTCAAATTACCATAATACCATTTTATTTATGAAAATTACCACCATACCCCTTTTACTTGTAAAATTACAATAACACCCCTTTTTCTTTTCAAATTACTATCTTACCCTTTTACATCCAAAATTATCATTTTTATCTTTCCTTAACAAATTACCATTTTGTCCTTCTTTTCCAAAATTACCATATTAACCCTTTATTCACAAAATTACCATAATACCCCTCACTTACAAAATTACCGTGTCGTCATTCACTTATAAAACTTACCATATTACCACTTACTTATGAATTTACTATTTTGCCCCCTTTACTTTCAAAATTACCATATTGCCCTTTCACTTGAAAAATTTCCATTCTTACCCTTTTCTCCAAAAATTACCATATTAACCCCTTTTACTTACAAAATTACCATAATGCCCTCCTTCATCCAAAATTACTATTTTACCCCTACTTCCACAATTACTATTTTCACCACTTACTTATAAAATTACTATTTCTCCCTTCTACCTCCAAATATTACCATATTGCCCTTTTCCCTCGAAATTACCACTTTACCCCCATTATTATACCACTTCTATTAATTTAACATTTTCACATGAAATAACAATATTAGTGCTCCCTTAACAATGTTCAACTCCACCAACCATTACATTTGACATGATACATATTAGCACCTACACATATTAGGTCGTAACCTAACCCAAGGAAAATTACAAAAATGCCCCTCGGGTTCACAACAATATTATTCATGCATAAAGGGGTCACAATCACATAAAATGACATGGATAATTGATTAACACTCTCATTAATAGTCAAATTCTTCCCTTAGGAAATATCTCCACACATATTACATAAAAGAGCATACTTTCCTTTTTATTAGAGAATACAAGAAACCATATAATTTATATTAACAACCATGTATCAACCATAATAACATATTAAAATCCCTAATGTGTAAACATACGTTTATCATGCGTTTAAGTGGGGTTTAACGATTACCTTAATCCCGCAAAATATCAAACCTTACCAAGCAAAATTAGCAATTCAACACCTAAAATAACATTCATCACTATTGTGTTAGAAATAAGAAATAAAAAGGATAAGGCTTTATAAAAGAAATTTATTTAATAAAACACTTTAAATAATTATCATTATACCTCCAAAAATTTTCCAAATTAAACCCAAAACAAGGGGAAGCTCACGCTGCATGAGCAGCGTGAGTGTCATGCAGAGAAGAGAGGGGGGGAAGGGCTCGAAGAGGGGTGAGATGGAAGAGAGGAAGGGTGGCTCGGTTTAGGGACTTTAGGATAGAAAATGAGGTAGTTAGGGGAGGTTCTAAGGCAAGTGGATGGTGCAGAAGTGAAGAGGGGGTGTAGGAGGTCGTCGAGGACGTGTTGATGGTGGCTAATGGTGGCGGAGGCGGCGACAGCAAGGTTGCGAAGGTGGCGGTCGAAGTGGGGTGCGGGGTGTAGGCTAGCGAGGAAGGAAAAGAAAGGGGAAAAACGAAGGGATGAAGGGGCTGGTTTCGGGAAAGTAAAGTATGGTGGTGGTAGAGGAGGTTGCAGGGAGGAGATTGGTGGTCTGGGTGGCGGCAGAGACGGCCGGACGGCGGAGAATGGTGGCGTCACAGGCGGCTATCGAGAAGGGTGGAAATAGGGAGAAAAAAAGGAAGAAGGTAGAAAGGGGGTTGCGGGATGGATATTGGGGTGGTGCAAGGTGGTAGTGGAAGGGTGCAAGAGGCGGTTTAGGAGCTGAGTGCGGCGGTTGGAGCGGCGGAGGGCGGCGGCGCACGAAATCAAGGGGGGAAGATGGGGGAGGAGAAAATGGAGGGGAGAGGGTCGGGAAAGAAGGCTTCAAAAATAATGGGGCAGGGAAGGGTGAAGAAAAAGAAGAGGGAGAAGAGAGAGAGGGAGAGGCAGGGTGGCAGGCTGGCGGCTGCAGGTGGTCGGGAAACAACGAACAGGTCGGCGGCTGTCGCCGCCTGAGAAGAAGAAGAAAGAAAGGAGGTTGCGGGCGGCTGGTCGGGGAAAGAAGGAAAAGAAAAGGCTGGCCGGTCCAGGGGAAAAAGAAAGGGAGCCGGCCGGGTCGGGCACGCGGGAGAGAGGGGTGAGGGGAGAGGGAGAGGTGGGGTGAGGCCCAACGCACAGGGAAGGCTGGCCTGGCGAGGCAGCCAGAGGGAAAAGGAAGAAGAAAAAGAAAAAGGGAAGGAAGAAAGGGGGAAAAAGAAAAAGGGGAATGGAAAAAAAATAGGAAAAGTAGTTTAATTAAATTTATAAAATCATAAAATATAATATTCCTGGTAAATTATTTAATTTAACAATTTAATTTATTATAACCTAATATTTTAGTTTAAAAAGGATAAAGTTGGTAAAATATTAGTTTGGAAAATTATTTAAATAAAAAATAATATGATAAATAGCAAAATATTTATTTTTAGTTTATTAAATAATCTTATCCAAATTTACATACTCTAAAATCCATAAAATAATTAAAATAATAATTTTACAAGCTAATTTTATTTCAAATAAAGTGATTTATTAAAATATAGGTTTTCAAAATTTTTGGGGTATTACATGCATACCCTTTATAAGTCAATAGATCAATCAATATATAGTAGAATTAGGGTTACTATGATTGTTTCAACTAGGAATCATAGGTACTACAACAATCCAAAATAAATATAAACTGCTTAGCTATTACAACAACCAAACTACATTGGTACTACAACAATCTAGTGTAAATCATGTAATTTGTACAACTTAGTTTTGACTTATGTGATCTTTTACATTAAATATTAATATCTTATTAACCACTTGTCCAACACCTAGAACAACAATACTTCACTTGGTTTACTATCAACCTAACACTTCCACTTGCATTGCTAATAACTTATTGCATGGGATATGACTTATCATTCTTACAAGAGTTACCAATTATTACTAAATTCATTCCAACAATTGTATTTATTTAAAATACATATAAATGTGCCATGGGTAATCAAATCAAACATATAATAATCACATAAAGCAAAGATAAGATATAAGGAAAGATAACAAGCATAAAAGGAGACAATAAATAAGTGAAAAGAACTAAAATGCCTTTATGAAATCCTAATTCACCCTTAGATTGTGACTTCATCCATAAAATTCAACAACTCACCAAATTTACACAATACTCTAATATATCATTATTACAAACATATCCGAAAATAAAGTTAAAACTCCAACATTTCACACATAAAATATCTCAAGTATAACAAAATATCTTAACTTTAATAAAATGCCTTTTTATCCTTTACTTAGCCTAAAAATTAATTAATATAATTTTCAACCCTAATTAGGGTAATTATGGTGTAATTAAGAAAGAACACCTTGATGTTCATCATAAAAATGAATAACTTGCCTAATTCTTCCAAAATATTAACATAAAATAAAGCATAGTAACTATTCTTGAGACATGGCATACCATATACTAAAATTCATCTAAAATTTGTCAGGAATAACAAGGAATTATTTAAATCAACAAATATCAAATCAATAAAGAAAATCATGGCCAAAATAGAATCCACCATTAAAAGACCTAAGAACCTAGTAAAAATTCCTAAAGCATAGTAATCTTTAATCACTTGTAAATCATAATAAACAAACCAAAATCAATAATGTAAATTAACCGCAACTAATACATATCTTTAATAAAGTAGGTTCTCCAAAAGAATAGAGTATTATACCATTACCCCCTTAAAAGAAACTTTGTCCCCGAAGTATAACCTAAAGCAATAGTTTAGGCCTTGCTACCAAAGCATCATGGTGCCATTTTTCCCCACCTTATAGAAAGGGTAAGAAAAAGGGTACTAATACTTTTCTCGAGCAATGAGCTAAAACAAGCATAGTAGACTAACCAAGATACAATAGGAAACATAGCACACATCACCCTATAGCATTGATAGACATAATTTATAGTACATTGAGGGGAGTTGATATGATACGAATAACTCGACCATCCTCCAAGACATGCAAAATACAACACTTCATATCTAAATAGAACACTATACCTCATAACTAAGATAACAATGGCTAACATCAACCCAATCCCTGCTTTGTTAACCAATCTACTTTGTTGTTTGCTTATCTTCCCTTGCAATGAATCTCAAAGTTAGTCCGTACCTTCATCATTCTATGAATGAAGTTTAAATAGAAACCTAACATCCACAAGTTACTAGGATCATTACACCAAGTCACTAAATTGTTTTAGTCTAATTCCACCTCCATCTTCAATTTTTAAACCACTAATTTAGGAGAGAAATTACAAACGCCATATGAACAACCTAAACCTTAGCACTATTAACCTCCTTAAATTCGGCCAACATTGAAAAAATACACATAAATTGACCATGGTAGTCTCTCCAAAATCCACTTATAGTTGTTTTATTTGTATCTGATCACACTAATGCATCAGTATTCCATTTTAGGGTCCCATATGTTGGTACCTCCCAATAGACGCTATATGCTTACATGTTACCTCTGTCAAACCTACTTTGAATTCCCAATAGAAACTAATGCATCGGTATTCCCACTCTTAACATAAAATATTCCTCCATAATTATCTCGTACATCTCAAAACAATTCTCATATGCAACCCACCAATCTTATATCAACCAAATATCCACCCAACCTTAATGTCCCTCAAAACCCTAAGTATCCAAAAATATTTACATTCATCAAGACTGTTACACCCCAATTTTTAAAATAAACTTTTTAATGCAAAACCTAGCTCAAATAAATGGGTGCTACTACCACATTTCGTACAAGTCCAGCTCCCTTCCCTTTCTTATACCAAACGTAAGGATAAAATATTCAAATAAAAAACAATAGAAATTTATAACACAAAGAGGGAAAGATATATATATATATATATATATATATATATATATATAGAGAGAGAGAGAGAGAGAGAGAGAGAGAGAAATCTAACATATATCCAAAAAGGAGTAGAACCCCATACAAACGAGATATAGAGAGTGGTATGAAAATAAGGGACAAGAATATCCGTATCTGGATAACAGAATAACACTAACAAGGTGTACTGGATACCTCTATTCTAACCTTAACCCCTCATGCAAACTCTATATAATCAACGGCGTCCTCACTGACGTCGACCTCCACTAAAATGTATGAAAAAAAATAGCAACAAGAATAGAATCAGCACGACGAGCATACTGAGTAAACTATATCTAATAAAAGAAGATAGCATGCATTAACGTAATACATACAAAACACGCTAAAACAAAATAATACAAGAGAACATGCTAATACATAAAATATGGAATACTTAATGAAATCTACTATACATCACTGTTCATACTATCTATCACTATTCATCATTGTTCATACTATTTCATCACTATTTATGATTGTTTATTACTATTCACCATAAACCTGAACATCACATAAATACTTAGAACATGAGTTGGAACACTGAAATAATTTAATCCACACACATGTGAGGTTAATTGATTATTCTAATCCATATTAGGTTATCACATAATCCACCAAGTTATATTTTATCTAAGATGAAACAATACTAAAGTCAAAGCACTAACGTCTAAGACATCAATCCAAAGCACTACGGCTAAGGAAACATTCTAAAACTACTGAGGAACACTCTATCCTTAAGTATCAATACCCCTATAGGACCCATGAGAAGGTATGTGGAGGAGTTGATTAGGAAGATGTATTTGTAAAGTGATTAATACATGAGAAGGTATTGAGGTCATAAAGTATGATGTCCAAGTGAGAACTTTGATTTGTGACTTTTGTCAACAATATTTTTATTGTAGTTGTAACTTGTTTGAATTAAGACATATTATGTGAAGATATGTGCTTCACTTGCTCATTAAAGAATATGATGTGCTTGCTAAAAAAGTATATTTTGAGGAGATGGAGGAATGATGTGAAGAGATCTCATTCAAGCTGTGAAATCACTTTTATTTGTTGGACTACTACTCTAAAAGAAAATAATGTACGGGAAGCATTTACATATATTTTTTCTATGGTAGCTAATTTGGGACCAACTAATGATAATTATTACAATTATTCTAAAGAGTGGGTGGAAAATGAATTGAAGTTGTATTAACCACTAACAAGACTATCATATCAATCCAATCATCTATCCCTCTTTGAATTATTGATTCCATAAAGAGTGCAAGTGAATAATTTTGGTGCCCACTCCATAAGATACAAAATGGTTGCTCTAGAATATTTCCATATGCTAAAACTTATGGAAAAAGTAAAAGTAAACCCACAAAGTTAGTAGAAAAAATTAGGTAAGTAGTTTCTAGTAACTGTGAGTTTTAGTTTCATTTTATTATTAATGAATTTATAATGGTAAATGTGTTAGAGGTATGTTAATTGAAGCAATGGCATGCTCATGGTGTATACTTTTTAGAAAAGTAATACTAAAGATCACGCTTCTCAACGAAAAATGAGGAGGAAAAAGAAAACAAATCCTCAACATGAAGTGTTGGTGATATTGTATTATTAAATTATTTTTTCAAGAATATATATTTATCAAGATAGATAATTTAGGGTTATTATTTTGTGAAAAATGAAGTCTAAAAATGTCCATCCATCATGGGGATTGTACATGCATATTGAGCCTACTCCACCGAGACCACATCCACAAGTGCAACCTAATCCATTTGGACCATATCCACAAATGCAACATATTCCTCTTGGACCATATCCACAAATTTGTTCTACTCCACTTGGACTATATCCACAAATGAGACTTAATCTGCCTGACCAACTAATGGTATAATTAACATTTATATACAAGTATTATATTTGATTAGATGGTTTAAAAATAAATATTTAACATACAAGTAATTATTTTTAGGAAGCTTTAAATTGGGGCATTAATGTACCACTTGCATATGAGGTGCCTTGACCTACTATCATATATGTCTTTTTCTCCTCCTATAAAAGTGGCAATTCTATTTTAGTGCTCAAAAGAGCCTAGATGATCTAATTAGGATATATTTAGTTTGGATAATATGATTTTTTGCTATGTTTTGATAACATGTTGTTGTCTCATTTTTCCCCCTAAGTTGTAGATGAATACATGCATTGAAAAAACAATGATACTTTTTGGGAAGTAGATTGAGGGTGAAAGGACTTTGATTGATCATGGTATATAAGAGTGATGTATGAATCAAAGTGATTGTAAATTCATGCAAACATTGAAATCTTTTGCAATTATTTTTATAAGGAAAAGGTCTCGCATATGTCACAACAAGTTGGTTAATCTGCACTTGGTTTCCCCATTCTTGCCAACAATGGTGCTTTTTACATGTTTTTGTTTTGAGTTGCCTCTATATGGTTTAATTGTGATGTATGGAGAATCTTTGATGATGTTTTTATTCTCTATAGCAATGTTTGTGTGATTTTGTATTAGGGTGGATTAGGGGTGTGTGTTTGTAATTTTTAGAATCTAGGAGATATTTTGGGCTCCTCTAGTGGCTTCTTTGTTAACCGAAGGTCTTATTGTTGTTATTATTTAGTTTACCTTGATAGTGTGTGGCAAACTGATTACTTATTAATAATATTTATTCTTAAAAAATAATTTAATGATTAAAGTTTATAGATGTGATAATATACATAAAAGTAATTTTTTTTCATCGCTCTAAAATGCTTCCATTGTAATTCTAGTAAGCAATTTTTTTATTCATAGTTCATATAAAATAGATATCAACATAGTAAGCAAGTTTTCCCGATGCATGCACCAAAACCAAGCTACAACCATTTGAATTACTATAAGAAATTATTTTATTCATAGTTCATGCAAAATAGACATCAATGGCATTAAACATATTTGCTTAATACATCGATGAAATTAGTTCATTCAAAATATACAATGTTGCTGAGAAACAAAACTTTGATTAAATATGAACGCAAAATTTTCTCTCATTTTGTACCTATTCAAGTTGATAGGTAATCAACCTATAGTCCATGTGATAGGGATTATTGCATTCATTATAATTACAATCATATGACACATTTCAAGGGAACAAGTATACTGTATGCAATGGTTAAGGGACTCTGAAAGATGGAAGAATAAAGGGAACTAAGGTTCCTAATTTCTTATTTTTATAGATTACACTATTAGATAGCGTTAGGGGGTAAGGCTTATTCGGTGTTCTTCATTGATGCTTTATTTTAGATATTTTTTAAACTCTGGAGTCATTTCCCCTTTGTATAATAAAACTTCAATCAAATAAATCAATCTTCTAGATCATATTCAAGTCTACGAGACGGGAAACCTTTAACTTTTACCGTTAAGTTACTTATATTAAATGGGATACTTCATGTTTCAACCACTACACTAATAACTGAATGGGAAGCTTCAAGCTTCAACCATAAAACTGCTTATTAGATAGGAAACTTTAGGATTCAAATATGAAAATATCTTTACCCACAAAAACTATAATATAATGGGGATACTATTCTAAATACTCCCACCACTCTTGTGGCAGAGGATAACTTGACCATGGTATGTTTTAACCACTACCAATAACGAAGTAGGTGTATAGTCTCATAAATAAGTGGCTAACAAATTATGCACAAAGCCATCTTCATTACTTTGTGATTAAAACAAACACTTTAAATATTATGAAAGTTAAAATTGCATAAAATAAATTGTAACGATCAAAATTACCTAAATAAAAAGTGCAAAAATAAAATTACTACAGGGGTATATAGACTAAAAAATAATTTGATCTTCTAGATCAAAATGCAGTTGAGGTATTAAATGCCATCAGATCTTCTTGATTGGCACTACAAAAGTCTTGGAAAGCTTTTAACTATTTGATCTCCTTGATCAAATTGTATATAAGGTATTAATCACCTTTTAATCATTTGATCTTTGAGGTTGAATTATGCATATAGTCTTCAGGACCATTAAATCATTGGATAAATATTTCAGCTTCCACCTCAATTGTGCAAATTTCCTTTTGTACCTTAGGTATGTACTTGTAAATATTATATTTTATCAAGAGTTTTATGCCTCAACTGACACTTGTACAATTACCCATCCATAATTTGGTTAAACGGGAAAAAAATTAGCTACTTCTAGTGACCCTCCATTAACTTTGGGTAAGGGAGTTTAGCACTATATTCTCCAATCAACATTAGGTAATGAGATATGTATAAAGTAATAGATTATGAGGTCACCTATCAATCACTTTTATTCACATGATTATTGGTGATGAGACCGTCAATCCATCACTCTTAAATTGATGTAATTTTCTTAACATTTCCACTTTAGATGTATTTCCATCATCTTCAAGTGATGAATATCTATATATGGTGATGGGGTATGTTGCCTCCAATCTATCACTTGTGATCTTTCAATTGATCATATCAAATATTATTTGAGTTTATTGAATGGGAGACTTTTAGCCTTCTACCATCATTTATCTCTATCCTCTATCTCATAATTAGAAGGGAGATCATCATACATACAATCAAATTAAATTATATATTGTCAATATATACGATTAAAACTGATAACAATATCAATTAGCATAAGAATAAAGTAAATGTGGAGATAAAGATAAGATTACCTTATTTTGAGTCAATTTTATAATCATAATACTATATCCTATTTAAATTTATTAATTAATTCAAATTAAGCTAGATATAAATGTTCTTGAATTTTGCTTGACTATAAAATATGTCACATATGTGACTTTCGTAAGTTTGCAAAAATTGAGATATCACATAAGAAACAAAAAGGATAGGTTAATCCTATGTGACACATAATAATCATATCCATATAAAATGATAACTAATGAAGCTAAGACATTCCTTTTTATTAAGCACACATGAGATTACCCAAAAAGTATTTAACATCCCCATACTTATCAAACTCTACATCAACTCCATGACTATTGGCTTCTGGGCACCATAATGTCCCAAATAAGATCAACACAAAAGCATTTTTTCAGAGCATAATCGTGTTGATAATATGTTATAATATTATGTCTAATCAAAGAGAGATACATAATAATATAGAGGGGAAGAGAGAATAAAACCTTTTTATTCTCATTCATATTTATAAATCCACCCTATATGCAATTCACCATATCTTATACATATAATACTCATACTTATTATATCAATTATGTGAACGAGTTACAGAATATGAAAGGAGGTGGATGATACATAGAGTTGAGAGGTTATAGTCATAATGGGGGGACATTGTTATAATTGATAGAAATAATGGAGGTATTACACCTATGATTTAATACAAAATACATTCATAACTTATAAATCCACAATATGTAAATAGGATATTTACAACATTATATGTTGTGTAATTAGTTTTTTCAATGGTTAAATTTTTTTTTGTTAGGGGTGAGATTGAAATACTAAATATGGTTTGAGATATTAATAATAATAATAATAATTTTTCTTTTCTATACTTCATGAGATTTTTATTTACTTTGATTAATTGTTATCATTTATATGTATTATTTTGTGAAATGTAATTTTTAATATGGTGTATGCCTTATTATGACTTCCTAGTAATCTTATGTTGGATTATATGGTTTCTAGGTGGCTATGCAAACATGCTAGAATTCATGTGTATAAATTATAACTAAGTTAGATAATAATTTACCTAATAATGTTATGATTCTAATCAGAGTAGTGGAACACATAGATATGTGTGAGTAAAAGGTGGAGAATACAATTAAACACGTTTAATATACTAGTTGGGGTACTTAGATTGTCATATTTTCATTTGTCCTTAATGATTTAGATCTAGTTAAATATAGGAGTTGTTTGTTGTGACTATATTGCTAAAATTTGATATCGGTAATTTGTCATACTAAGTTGATTCATACTTATAGCTTATATCTTGGTTGATCTCTTTCTTATGACTAATATATAGCATATGAATCATTATTTTTTATCTTGACCTCATATTGTGATGGAAATTGATTTTCTAGCCCATTCGTTATATTTGCATCCATCTATATTTTCTTATTTGATTTTCTTTACTTTTATTATTTTATAATTTAAACCTCCTATGGTTATGGTTTTCTTATTCTTAGTGACCGTGTGAGTTAGAGTCTTATGTAATATTTTATTTTATTATGTTTATGTGTTAGCAAATAATAGGTAAGTCTTTTCAATCTTTAACTTAAAACAATAATCTTATCACAAATGTTATAATTGTGTAAAAAAGAAAGAAAGTATAAATTGTGTGTCGGTTACAACCACGCCAATTATGTCTATTTATATAGAGATTGTATGTTATCATGGTTCTTATATATATTATTGTGGTAATTATGATAACAAATTTACTTATTATATATATATTTATGGTAATTGCATGTACTCTAATGGTGATTATGTGCATTTCTAAAATCATTATAACAACTACTATGGTAATTATGTTCGGTATCATGACGGTTATAACCGGATTTTTTATTCCCCCTAATTATTGTTCACATGTTAAAAGGAGTACGTCTATTTTGTTAATGTGGAAGCCAAGTATATTCAATTGCATATTCAATTGTTCACATTCGTTATATTAGTGTTTTTTAAGAACCGAAAATTATGTTGCCAGTTTGATACGAAAGAGAATGTAAAAGAGACGGAGAAATAGCTATGTACTAAATCAAATCAAATTAAACAAAATTATTTACCAAATCGTTTTAAATCTAAAGAGGAAAATGTAAAAAGAAATGGCGGATTTTCGAAGGGAAAATGTTTAAATTCGAAGGGAAATTGATAGGTGGAAGAACCCACCCTTCTCCGACTCTTCTTGTTTTGGTCTTATCCCTCTTTCTTTTTACTATTTTCCGGTGCATGCATGTAGCAAAGTTTTTTTGTTTGAATGCTTGAGAAAAGAAAGGATGGTCCACCTGCTACTTCTGCTTTTGTGCGAACGTAGAAAAACATGTAGAGTGAGAACAAGATGCATTTTTTTTTTTTTTGGGTAAGTAAGTAGTGCCGTCTACTAGTTTTTAGTGTAGAAGTTTAATGCGACAACAAATTAAAGGCTGGCAGCTAAGGTTATTTGAATTTTTATTTTATTTCTTGGGTCTTCTTATTCTTTTTCCCATCTAATTGGGCTTTGCATTATACCACAACAAAGCTTATGTTAAAATAATACTGTATTAGATACTTTCAAAACATAATATTTAATTCTATAAAAAGAAAAAGGCATAATATTTTGTAATTAATTATGTAAATTTTAATTTAATTTATATTTAAATTAAAAATTAATAAAATATAAATTATATATAGTTTATTATCTTTAGTAGATCAATTAAATCATTAATTTAACTACTCCAAATCATCGGTTTAAATATTAAACCAATAATAAAATCAATTCAGTTACTAATTTGACTTTTAAAAATAAATAATACTACAAAGAAATAATTTTATTTTTATTTTTATTTTTATTTTTATTAAAGGCAAAAAAAAATTTAATTTATAAAGGATCATAAAGGTACATAAAAAATATTACACTATAAAAATATAATAATAACAAAACCAAACGAGAAATTCGAGACTCTTATCCTTTTTTCGCCTGTAGTCCCATGATCCCATCCCATCTCTGGCCCATCTCTCATCTTCCTAATCGTATAGGCTGTGTAATGTCCCTATTCCCCACCTTGCCAATCCGCTTCTTCGTCATACCCCCCGAAACACCGAGAGTAAATCTTCTCTACTACGGTCTGTCTGACTGTCTCCTTCCATCCGTGTCCTTTTTTGTCAAGCTCAGAAAACGAGAGCTGCCTAATTGAGATAAGCTTGGACTCAGTAGTCTCCTAACTCCCCTTTCGAAGCGCCAGATGGCCGGAGAAGTAACCACTATCAGCGACCTGCCGGACGAGTGTCTTTCCATCGTATTCTCCTCCGTATCTGACACCCGGAGCCGGAACGCCGCTTCCCTCGTCTGCCGTAAATGGATGAGGTACGAACGCGCCACCCGTACTCACCTCATGCTTCGCGGCAACGTCCGCGACCTTGGGCGCCTTCCTAATTGTTTCAGCTCTGTCACGCATCTTGATCTCTCCTACCTCTCTCCTTGGGGTCACTGCCTCCTACTTTCTGATAGTTCTTCTTCCGGTGTCCATTCTCGACTCCTTGCTCACCGGCTCTCTCTGGCCTTTCCTTCCGTTACTTCCCTTACCCTCTATGCTCGATCCTCCGCTTCCATCTCTCTCCTTGCTCCTCACTTTCCTTGCCTTACTGAGATCAAGCTTATGCGTTGGCACCAGCGCCCTCAAGTCCCGCATGGTACTGATTTTTTCACTCTCTTCCAGTGTAGCAAGGTGCTGGAGGCTATAGACTTGTCCTGCTTCTATTGCTGGACGGAGGATCTCCCGCCGGCGTTACATGCTCATCCTGAGGTTGGGAGTAGATTATCGAGGCTTGATTTGTTTAATTTTTCGCTTGTCGAAGGATTTAAGTCTCATGAGGTGATGGATATAACCTTGGCTTGCCCTAATCTGAAGGAATTGTTGATTGCTTGTACGTTCGACCCTAGATTGATAGGATTTGTGGGTGATGAAGCCCTGCTTGCAATTTCTTCCAACTGTAGGAAATTGAGGTTGCTTCACCTTGCCGATATCTCGTCCGCTCCTGCTGCTAACGGTTGGGGAATTGCTCCGGCTGCCGATGATGATGGATTTGCTACCGAGGAAGCAGGTTTTAGCATACCCAATCTGATCGACTTCTTTAGTAGCCTGGAACTGATAGAGGATTTAGCTCTAGATGTCTGTAAGAATGTGAGAGGCACTGGGAATGCGTTGGAAAAGCTTGCTTCTAGCTGTACAAATCTGAAGTCACTTAAGCTTGGATGTTTCCATGGATTGTGTATGGCAATTGAATCTCAGTTGGACGGAATTGCTCTATGCCAAGGCCTGGAATCTTTGTCAATCAAGAACTCAGCTGATTTAACAGATTCTGGATTGATAGCAATTGGAAGGGGTTGCTCAAGGCTGGCCAAGTTTGAAATTCATGGATGCAAGGGAATAACAATGAGGGGGCTTAGGACAATGGTTTGCCTGCTTAGGCAAACGCTGGTGGAAGTCAGCATCTCTTGCTGCACTGATCTTGGCGCCGGAGCTTCTCTGCAAGCTGTAGAGCCTATCCATGACAGGATCAAGAGACTCCATATTGACTGCATTTGGGATGGCGTGGATAGCGGAATAAGAACTGGACAGTGCTTTGATTTTAACCAAATCTGTTCTGGCGATGAAGACGATGACTATGATATGGAGAAGGGTAGAATAAAGAGATGCAAGCTCTCGTCCGATGCAGAACTTGGGTACGGGTTCGGATATGGCATTAGAAGTTGGGATCAGCTAAGGTTCCTCTCACTCTGGATTGGGGTAGGCGATCTGCTTACTCCATTGCCAACACTTGGAATTGAAAACTGTCCCAATTTAACAGAGATAAGCATAAAAGTTGAAGGCGATTGCAGGGAAAGACCTAGGCCTCAGCAGATTGCATTTGGGTTGAGCTCACTTGGCTTGTATCCCATGTTAACAAAATTGAAGTTAGATTGTAGAGAGGTAACTGGCTATGCATTTACGGCACCATCCGGGCACATGGATCTTAGTCTGTGGGAAAGGTTTTACCTGAATGGGGTCGAGACACTGACCCTAAACGAGCTTGATTATTGGCCGCCACAGGACAGGGATGTGAATCAGAGGAGCTTGACACTTCCGGCTGCCGGCTTGCTTGCTCAGTGTGTTACGCTTAGGAAGCTTTTCATTCATGGAACTGCCCATGAGCACTTCATGAATTTCCTCCTTATGATTCCAAACTTGAGGGATGTGCAGCTCAGAGAGGATTATTATCCAGCACCAGAGAATGACATGACTACGGAGATGAGGGTGGATTCTTGCTGGCGCTTTGAGGATGCATTGAACAGGCGTCTTATTCCAGATTGAATTTTCAAGAATTGATTGTTACTGGGCAACACGTTTGTGTTTCATTTTTGTTTTCCAAAAACTGCAATCAAATAAAGTTTCATTATTTTTTTGCCTTAAAAGGGGGGAAAATAAGAAGCAAAAAAAAAGGGGAAAAAACTAAAGAACAGCGTACAGAGCGAAGCTATTCAACAGAGAGTCGACCACCGTAGGGAAGGTGTCTTCTGCTCAATTTTGTTTTAAGTTCCGCAGACACGTAACGTGGTTCTTGCTTTTATTGTTTCCTTCTTGTTTGTATGTTTAGTTGAATTTTGGCCGTGTTTGAGGCTGGAATTACTGCATTGCAGATGTTTGATAGACGGTATCTAAATTCAATTGGTTGCATTGAAGACGTCAGTTTATTCTGTTATTATAGGAAGGCTGGAATTTGCTTATTGTTTGGACAAATTTATGTTCAACCGGGTATAATTCCAGCTGGATGAGCAGTGCCCGTTTTGGAGTTACGTCTGGTGACAATCCTCTTTTGGTCGGTTGGGCTCAACATGCCAATGCTCATGACAAATTCTCCGGGCAAAATAAATTGCTACGCTCAAATTTCTTTAGTCTCTTCCGAATCAGAAGTTCTGGCCTCTTAATGCAAGTCAACTATAACTTTCATTATTTCTGGCCTTCATTTTGGTTCACGGAATTTCTTTTTAAGTAGTAAGATTGTGCTTCATGCCGTGCAATAATCAAGCTAGAGGATAAGATTTTGAAGGGAGCTTCCCGATTCTTTAACTACCCATGCAGTAAAATTGTTGTTCTATTTGAGGGAAAGATTTTGAAGAGTTGTAATACATTGGTCATGCTTCTCGGCATTGCACTTGAAGCATCTTTGTTACCATTTTTGACCTATCAGTAGCTGGACGCTAGCAGTATTCATTTATTTTCCTACCAGTGAAATATGCACTGTTGTTTGACCATAATTTCTCGCATGTATTACAGTTTTTCTTGTTCTGCCGAAGCGATGAAGTCAAACAAAGGCTGGATCAGAAATTCAGTCTGTATTGTTTTGTGTGCATTATATTGTTAGCTGTGTCTCATGTGCAGAGAATCGTATTTTGATGGACATTCCATGGTCTCTGATCAGGAACTCTGCAAAATTCTACATTGTCCTCAAAGTTACAGTGCGCTTTGAAAGGTGGAGAATGGCTATGGCTTACCGTTAGGCTTCCGCCGAATGAATCGAGTCAAGCTGAGTTTACATCTTCAATTTCACCTCGTTCAGACGGCCACGAGTCGTCTTAATTTTTTTAGATTATGAGCTGCATTATGGTCTCGACGTATTTATATATAATTTTTTGTATGGATCCAAAATCATAATTGAAAGGTTCATCTTATTAGCTCTTTTAGTTTATATATGATGTATGAACATTGTTTATATATGGAATGTTGGTTAAATGTCTTATATTTCAATAACAATGTTTTAATCTTATTTTTTAAAATTTGATACTATTTTTAATAAATTTATTCTCTAAATATAGTATAACAATTGATAATAACCATCAACATTTAGTAGTTACTGCTTTCTCAAATATACACATATTGTGACATATATTAATGAGTATTTAATAAGTATATAAGTGATCAAGGAGCTTCTAAATGAATTTGTTTATGAACAAATGAATTGAACTTATTTTGGTTGAGTCTAGTATTATTTGACCATATGAATGAGTCAAGTTTTTAGTGAGTTGAGTCAAGTTCAACTTGTCATTTTTTATGAAGTTGAAATGACTCAATTTATTCTTAATTTCATCACATATTTTTGTAAATGTCTTGAAGTTTTTAGTACCGTTTATCAAAAGTTCTTTGTCTGGCCTTGTCACTGCACTAAATTTGATATCTTAGTATTATGATTTGGTTTTATCAATATAAAGTTGTAATGTTTATAAATCATCCTCTAGTTAGCATGTGTCATATTTGCTATTAGTATAGAAATCCATATAGATAGCAAGGCTTATAAAAGGATAATTTTTAAGAAAATAATAATACGTTTTAAAAAGTAAGAATAATAGTGGTAAGTGTTCAATAAAGAAATACTATAGGGACAATAATTTGACTAACACGTAACAATTGTTGTATCAACCTAACGGCAATTGACTAAAAAAAGCTTATCTAGTAGACTAAGCTTCTATAAGAACTCTTGATCTCAACCTTTTACTTTCTCCAAATCTGAAAATTTGAAAATTTGGTAAACAAAACTATCACTAAGCAAGTAATTAACTCACCAACCAAAACAAAATCAAGTTTTTAATATAAAATATCTTTAAAGGAATATCCAAAACATTATTTACAAAATAAAATCAAATGATTTAGAAACTTGATTTATTATAAAATTAATGTATAGCCAACATGTTAACCCATCATGCACCCATAAAATATTAAAAACAAAATAGTTAGTAGAACTAGGAGAGAATTCGATAGTTAACTCATTAATTAATATAGAAACATATTTCAATTAAATAATATATATAGTATAAATATGACCGCTTTGGGACCCCGGTAATAACAACTAATCAACAATCTTCCTGTTATTTATTAAGGGTCAGTAGGACATCCTAAGTAATGCATTATGAATATAAATAATATCAATTAGTGATCTTACACTGCTAAGTGGGTTGGTAAGGGCTTCCCCCTTGACACACAATCACAAAACAAAAAGGATCTTATAGAATACAATATAGCAATTCATAAAACATAAACACTCATTTGAAAACTAAGTAACAAAACATCTTGGTTGATCTCACTTTTCAATTTGAAATATAGAGTAATAAAACAATGGTGGTTGATGCTTATAAACAAATAAAATTTATAAAATAATATTTTATAAAATAGGGCTCGAAACCTTACAATTAACACATGTATTAAAATGAGAGGGTCGATAGACAAACTATTTAGTTGGGACATTATCCAGGACAATGTGAACTAATTATTGCTTATGGGGCAACGATTCCTCTTTGGTCCTTTAAATTCTTCACCTCAATTGCAAAGGATGAAGATAATATGTTTTATTCTTATCTTTCCTTCTGTGATTTGCATTTAACTAAGACTAGCTTGTTTATATAAAAAAATGCATTAAAAGACTAAGAAGGTTGTTTTGTGCTAACCCACTTTTATGAAGGTAATTAATATGTGAAATCATGACTTGTATTTGTGTATGTAGTCTAGTATGGACATAAAGTAAGAATATGTGTGGACATGATTTTGTTGTTTCATGTGTTAATGTATAATTATATTATGTGGTACTACATGTTTTGGGAATGCTAAGAAGTTATCGTATTTAAGGCCATGAGGCTTAGGTAGGGTTTTGAGATCTAAGGGCATTTTGATTAATATTGTGAAAATATGTATATAGAGAAACCCTAGGGTGAAAATTATCCAAATATCATTTGGAAGGTGCTAAATAAATAACTATGGTAATTATAAAAGTGGATTGGGGCAAATATTACATAGAGGGAGTTGACCATGCATGGGTCAATCAAACCTATCATAATTTATGTGTAGGTGTGACTCAGTGAGGGATGGTGAAATACCCTAAAACCCTAATTTAGGGAATCATGGTCAAATAAGAAATTATTAGAAAAATTAATTAAATAAACTATTTTTATTAAAATAAGAGGGAATTAATTAAGGTAAATCTACGAGAAATTAATAAATAATTTAAATAGAAAAAATTTGAGTATTTTGCTAATTAAAATGAAATTTAAGAAAATTCTTTCTAAATCCCTAAATTAACCTAAAAAGAGAATTTAATTATTATTTTAATATTTATATTTTATTAAATATCCCAAAATATCCAAAATATATTGATTAAGCCAATCCACCTTTTCCTTTCTTTTTTTCCCTTTATCTTTTCCTTTTTCCCCCTCTTTTTCCTTTTCTTTCCTTTGCTTCTCTTCCTTTTTTCTCCTTTACCCCCGACCTGGGCCAGCTGCTGGCCCAACTCCTCCCCTCCCCCCTGCGCGGCCTAGGCCCGCGTCATCTTTTTTTTCCCTCTCCCGGCCGATTCGGCCTCCCTCTTTCTTTCTTCTTCTTTTTCTCTTGGACCGCTAGTCCAACCCTCCCCTACGTCGTCTTCAACCTCCCTTGCCTGCAACTCCCTCAATCGGCGCCAGGAATTCCACCACCAACCACACCGTCTGACCGGCCATTCCTCCCCTCTCTTCCCCATTAACTTACCCACCATTTTGACAGGGTCATTCCTCCCCTCTCCTACACGTCCCATTCCTTCTTCCCCGACAAGAAATGGCCTACGAAGCTAGACATGCTCCGGCCTACCCTCGCCAACCGGAGCCCATAACCCCTTGGCCCCTACTATCCCACTCCCCTTTGTCATTTTCCCTACCAATCGAGTTATATATAGCCCCAAAGGCTACCATAATCGGGTTTTGATTTTGGCAGCCCAGAAACCAAACCCGCACGCCACCGCCTGTTCAACCCCTCTTTTCTCCACAGTCAGTCATCATCACCGCCCACTTCAACCATCAAAACTTTCCCTGCACCACCCTCTACGCAATCGAGCCACCCTCCTTCCTTGCCTTGCCTTAGACGAGCCACCCCAACCGTACAAAGTCACCCTCCCTAACAACCTCTTTCGACCTTGCGCTGCCCCTCATGCCGCCGTTTGAGTTCTGCCACCTGTAGCGCCACCTCTACCCCCTAAAAAAACCAAGGGACCTTACTCTACCTCCCCACACCTCCATTTTCCCCTACTTCCCTCTCCCATAGCCTCCACAACCATCTCTCCATTACCCTTCTTCCTCCACCGCCGTTGCGATGCCGCCGTCGGCTCCACCACCAAGCCTAGGTGGTCTACTAACTCTTAACCCTTAAACTTTGTGTATAAAAGTTTTAATGATTTTAATATTCATAGTATTATTATTAACTATTATTATTAGTGTTATTATTACTACTACTACTACGACGACGACTATTTTTATGTTCTAACTATTATTCCGGAAAGTTTCTAAGTAATGGTATTGATTAAGACTACAACTTTGTTGTTGTTGTCGTTGTTGTTGTTGTTATTATTATTATTATTATTATTATTATCATCATCATCATTATTATCATTGTTACTATTATTATTATTAGTATTCTTATTATTATTAGTATTATTACTATTATTAATAATATTATTATTATTAGTAGTAGTAGTAGTAGTAGTAGTATCATTATCATTATTATTATTGTTGTTATAATGAGTATCATTATTACCACTATTACTATTATCATCTCTAGCATTGTTATCACTATTACTATTAGTATTATTATTGTTATGATTATTATGATTTTTGTCATTATTACTACCACTACTACCACTAGCATTATTAATATAAGTATCCTTATGGCCATTACTCTTATATTATTTCCATCACTAGTAGTATTATTATTATTACTAGATTTGGGGGCGATATTAGTATGTTATAAAACTAATAATATTATTATTAGTAGTAATATTAAAACCCTTACTTTAATACTATGAATATTACTAAGACTTACTTTGGTTAGTAGTGGCACGATTAATTATTTTGAGAATAATAACCATACTTTTAATTATAAACTAATATTATCATTAGTAGCATTAGTATTAGGCCATGATAGGGGTAAGATAGGAAATTATGGTAATTCTGGTAGAGGGAGATTAACCCATAGTATTTTCCTCTTATAGGTGAACCAAGTCAAAACCCTCAAGAGGCGTAGGAGCGTGCTCCAAGCCCAGCGACATTTTAGATAAGGGTGTAGCTAAGGCCTCCTATGTGTTATGTGTCTTACTTGCCTTGGATGTCGTGTATAATTTATATGTCATGTTCTATATGCTATTATCTTAACTATTTTATGTGTAGCGCGGCTTGGAACAAAGGTATGTTCATGTGTCCTCTTTTGGTATGTGCTAATATGGATATATTGTAAGTTATGACGTGATGTGATGTGGCCCTTTAAGACATGCATGCTAGGATAATTAATGTGGTGATGTGGGATGAAGGCATGAAAAAAGGAAAATGGGAAAATGAGATAACCAAGGGGAAGTAAGTTGGCTAATGTAGGTATGGGAGGAACTAGGGTTTGCATGGGAATTTTAGGGTTGGCATGATAAATATCGAGGGTTTTGTATGGGATGGTTAGAGTATGCATGGGGGCAAACTTTACGTATAGAAAGTTGTTTTGAGGCGTGAGGAAGGTAATAGAAGTGTCGTTTGGGTGTCTAGGGGCTTCAGGTGAAAAATAGTACGTGGAACAGTATAAGGGTGCGTAGGAGACGAGGCTAGGGTTTAGGAGGAAACCCTAATTTGAGAAGGTGGAAAAAGAAAAAAAAAGAGAAAATAATAAAAATAAATGAGGATGAGTGAGGGGGAGAGTTGAATCTAAAGGTCGTGATATGTGGAGTGTTAAAATAATTTAGGTTGAGTGAGGCAGAAAACTTAGGGGTAAGGCAGTGAGTGGACTTTGAGGGTATAAAGTGTGGGCCTTGACCCACACACTTAGGAATTGGGCTCTTGGTGTGAGAAAGTGGATTAAGGGAAGGATGTCGGGGTGAGTTAGGAGGCGTAAAGGTCTCAAGATATGGGATGAGCCTCTTAGGAGGATAAGTATAGCTGGAGTTAGCCATGCATGTCTAGGGTAGAACCTGTTGAATAAGATACGATGAAATATTAATCATGTAAAGTGGAAGATTATTGAGCTGGACCCAAACCGATCCACCGGCATAATAGTGGTCAGGTGTCGGGGTGCCCTGGAGGCCGATCCACCGACATATAATAGTGGTTAGGTGCATTCTTCCCTATAAGTGACCAATCCACCGGTTATAACAGTGGGGGATCCCGAGCTCAATAAACCAAACCCTAAATTATTAATACTCGTAAAAGATATTAAGTAATTACAGTGGAACACCATGAGAGTCGGAGCCAGACAAATCCACCGGCATAATAGTGGCCATAAGCGTTTGCCCTAGAGACCGATCCACCTGCGTATAATAATGGTCAGGTGCGTTTTCCCTGTAAGTGACCAATCCACCGGCTATAATAGTGTAGTTCTCGTACTCGCATGGATTGATAAGAATTATGGTGTGAAACGAGTACTATCCAGAAAATAAATAAACAGTGTGGGCCTTTATTTACCTGAGAAACTGTGTGTTATCATGTAGTTGTGATTATATTCTGTGCTCTTATGTGTTGGCCTTAGTTATACGATTACCTTGCTCAGTAAGTAGAGTATTGACCACCCGTTTCATGGGTGTTGCTCATTCCCATGAGCAAAAGACCATTTTGACTTAGTGCAAGTTGGTGATTCTATCTTCGATGCCTACAACGCTTACGAGGCATCAAGCGGGGCTGAGAGTTGAGTCTAGACCTAGCTTGGGGGTCGACAGTGATGTGGTCGGAGTCTACCGTCTGCCTTATCTTTCCTGCATCGTTATATTTAGTTTATTTCTAGTGTATGATGTTTCTGATGTTTGGAACTTTAAAACTATACTTTTGGACTGTACCTTTTAATTATCGCACTCTGATATCCTACACGGTTAACGAATCATTTCTTTTATGAATGCTTGTTTTAATTAGCGACTCGTGTTTGATGTCTTTCCTAATCAGCCTTAGCACTTAGTACTGGAACGATAGAAGTGAATCAGTCTAGTACCAAGTGTGGTGGTAATATCCCCATAATTTACGTCTTTGTGATTTTGCTTCGGCTAAACCTTTTCATTAAACAAAATTTTTCAGTTGTAAATTTTGGGGTATTATAAGTAAGAATGAATGTGGGGGAGATGATAAACTTGTTGGTATCTTGGAAACAAATGAGAGAGTCATTGGATGCTAAGGGATGGGAGCTAGGGTTTTTGTAGTACAAAATCATAGAGGAAGGTTATTATCACATGTAGGAAATGGGGGCATTGGATAGTACCTCTGAAATATGATGTTAAATATGCTATTTGGGGATTATGTGCTAAATTTGATGGCTAGGTGGGATAAATGGGAGCAGTTATATCTACCATGGAAAAATTAGGGTTTCAAAAAGGGGTCTATTTGGGAGGTTGTTATCACAAGAGTTAGGTTACAAAACTTTAGGGGATGGATAATCATAATCATATATGCTTGGTTATGGAAATTTAAGGCAAAATAAGTAGTAAAGAAGGGGCTAGGCCAACTTGGGAAAAACTAAGGTTTTGAGGAGTAACCCTAGGGGGGAAAATTGTTATCATATGTGAGGAATAAAGGAAATATGTTATGAATCATGACTAAAGGGTTTTTAATGGCAAGTTTGGGTTGTTGGATAAATTGGGGACTCAAAGAATCATTAGGGGATAAGGATATACCAAGCTTAGGAAACTAGGGTTTCCAAGGGGATGGGGTAGTCCTAGGGTGGTAAGAGGGAAGAAGAAACACCTAAATTATGCATAACTGTTTATGGCATCTAAACAAATAAGATATGAATAAGATATTAATCATGTAAAGTGGAAGATCACTTGAGTCGGGGCTAATTGCACTTGGTTGACCGGTCCATCAATAATAATAATAGCTAAGAGCGTTTTGCCTTGAGGTTGTACCTTATTTATCGGTCCACCGGTAAGAATAGTGGGGTTCCGAACTTAAGTAATAAATCCCTTGGATGATAATGACCTATATAAAAAACACTAATTACTTATAATAAAACACCATGTGGGTCAGGACCAGTTATACTTTATTTACCGGTCCACAAGTGAGAATAGTGGCCAGGAACATTATATCTTGGGGTTGTACCTTGTTACCGGACTACCAATGAAAATAGTAGCCAGAAGCGTTCTACCTAGTATTATTAACTGCCTTAATCCTACTTGATTATATTGTTACCTTACTCAGTACGTAGCATACCGATCACCCTTATTATAGGTATTACTCATTCTCATAAGTAGTGTCCCCTCTTGAACCTATGCAAGTGATTGAGGATACTCTAGATAAATTTTCCACTTATGATGATATGACTGGGGTAGAGTGATGCAATAGTAATCCGGGTTGGGGCCCTAGAAAGAGTGACATCAGACGATTATCATTTCCAACTATCTAGATTTAGTGTTTTATTTTCCGTTGAACAATGTTAATGTATTTCAATATTTCCTCTGTAACAAACACTTAACATTTATTATATTATAAAATTCTTTCCTTGCTATGTTTTTCATGGTTGCGCCTGTTTCTAGTTTACCTTGTAGTTGGTACAAGAATGGTGTAGGGCTAGACTTATACCAATTACGACGATAACACCCCCTCTTATAGTGTATATTTTTTTTTAAATAAAAAAATTTAATGATGATTTTTGGGGGTGTTATAATGTATGTGAACAAGACCCGTGGTTTCTTGGAATGCTTTGCGTTATTTTGGCAAAAGTCGTGAGTTATAGAAAAACACGGGGGAACTTGTGTTTATAAACATGGACCATGTTTTTCTTATTTTCTATTGATCGCTTGTAACGGTTACATACTTCTATAAATAGATGTGTATGAAACCTTATCGATAAGCGGTACACCATTGAATCCTGTCTAATCCCTCTCTTCTTATATTCTCTTGTGTTTGTAGGAGAATCATGCATTAGATGATGTTGTGAGAATTGCTTGATTCTCCTTATAATCACTGGTTTTTTATGTAGTAAAGATCTTCCTCGTTTTTTCTATTGTTATTGTATTATGATTCTTAATTAGATTTTAAAATTTATCAATTGCTTATTATATTAGGTCCTTAAAATTTACATTTGGTAAATTCTTTCCCTATATAATATGTTTCAAAATTTTTATATATCTTAGAATTTTGGCTATTAGTTCTATTAACCCAAATTACTTAACTAACTACCATATTGACGAGAGTCAAAAATTTAGCCAATACAGCCATCAAAGATTCATTCACTAATATTCTACTTCACTGGTTAGTTACTATATTTTTCAATGTCAAAATTCGAATTCACATATCTGTTAAGATGTAGCTACAAAAAATCTTGCTATTAATTAGCTACGGTATTTATTAATGTTAGTTTATATATATATAAACGTGTTCGCACAAAAGGTAATTTCATTGATAGACGAGATTGAACTTATCTCTCGAATCCAAAGGCATCTGATAAGACAAAGGTTTATGTTACGTTTTTCTTTTCTTTTTTTAATTGTTCCCTGAATCAAGATGTCTTACATAGAATAAAATATTGACCTAAACATTATTTTTGGTACACACAATATTGCGTTCCAATTTGCAAAGTGTGTGCGCTTCGGATTAATTTTATATTGTTAGTTTTAAATAATTTTATTATCTATATTATTTATTATATTTTTTTATGAATAGATCGTATTACTTTTAATTAAATATTTAAATTATTCTATATTATTATCCTTATACCCTTATTAATTATATTCACCCACTACTAATATTAATAATATTATTATAACTTAATGCTATTACTTGTTAATATTAAGTATTATTTGTATATTTTTAATGGTATTTATAATAAATAATATTAAGTATTGGCCTAAGGTCAAAAAATATATATAGTCAACCTAACTATTAAAGGTGTTTATAATCAAACATACGTATCTAACGAAGTGGATATCCTCTCTACATTTCTTAGACCGAATATCTAAAAATACTGGTTAAATATGGACTAGATATGAGATATATCTAACATTCATATGAAAAATTTTATTTTAATAACTTTTTACAATAATTTTTAAATAAAGCCTATAAATAAGTTAATATTCATATCCAAATACAAATCACAATCTTTTCTACCTAAATTTCTTTCGTAGCATACTTGTATTACGCACCTTTATACATATCTATATATTTTTAGCGTCCTGCTTACTCAAATTGTGTTTCTCCAAAAAGATGCACCTACCCATCTACTTGTTAGCATGTACAGTAGACTCTCGGTCATTCTCATCTGGCCTCAGATTGATGCGTATTTGTATTTTAGCCTTGTGCGCCCTGTCCATCAGCGCATGTTATGTACTATTATATGAATATTTCTCCCATATAAATATATCCTACTTAAATCAATATCCTCCTTGCATCATCGGAAAGGAGTAACTTCATTCCACCGCCATCAGGCCCATCACCATGTAGTACCACCGATTGTTACCATCTTCGCGAAATGTAGCAAGCTAATAGGAGATTATGGCTAGGGTAAGGTACATACTTACAAATTAAAATATATATGTGTGCGTAGAAATTTCATATTTTATCAAATATTAATCAGTCTCGGGTATATCAATTTGGGTTGCTTGTGTAGTTTAAGCTTATAGATCATTGTTTAATTAAATACTAAGTTATAAATATTTGAAGATGGGGTTAGTAGGTATAAACGTAAATTCCTAATTACTATTTTTTCTATTATAATAATATTTTATTGATATTATGGGATATTTCATCTAGTGATTGTATTGTTTTGGATCAATATAAATTTTAATCATTATTTTAGATAAATAGCCAGTACATCGGCTTTATTATTTTTGTACATGTGTATCATTTATTGTTCGTAATAATTTTTTTTATTACTGTTATTGCTTTTTAAAATATTATTTTAAGATTAATTTATCCTTTAACCATTCCATTAATAGACCTAATATTTCGTAATCGGTTTTTACTCTTTATTTTTATCAAATAATATTTGACAAAAATATTTAAGGCTAAAAATATGACTACTTGCTCTGTATTTTTAACTAAATTGAGGTTAAGTATTTAATTGATTGCATTTGATTATTTTAATCTTCTTTGATGTGTAATTGTTATATTGTATTCTTGTTAGTATGACCATTTGTTTGTTTTATAACTGTGTCCCGAGGTAAGCTCTCATTGAACAATATTTAGTAGAATAAGACTACTAACTAATTTTGCTAGTAGTGCACTATATCGAATATTATATTGACTCTCACCAAAAGAAAAAAGAAGCTGTCAATTAGTTATCGTTGTTATTTCCTTGCCGCTGAACCCTTAGTAGCCATAGTTATTTCGTATATTGGTTATTATCAGTTATCTTATTTTTGTGATCGGTTATTGAAGCAATTATTGATCCTATTAATTCTTTGATTTTATGTTTAATTAATTCATCTACAATTTGTATCGTCTACTCTTAAATAATTTTAATGATCATTTTATGACTATTTATATTTCATATTTTTATGGTTATTCCTTTCACTATTTTTAAGTATTTTATAAACTTAATTTGTCCTTTATTTTGGCTAATGAGGCCAGTAGTCGTGATTTACTGACCACTTTAACATTTCGTGTAAGTCGTATAGGGCATAATTCGAAGATTTTGAATCAAACATTTTAGTATCTAACTAGTCAAATGGATCGATAAAAAGTTTATAATAATAATACATCATTTACCAAGTCAGCTTTATTTGAACATAACCTTATTTATAGTTTTATTAGACTCTTTTTTTATGCAATAATATAATTAAAACTGCTATTATCTAAGTTTATTTTATTTAGCCTTACTAACAATATAAATTTAGTCGTGTAGTTGGCAACATGAACACCTTCATCATAAGCTATGGGTTAGATGTGTTATGGGAAGGGGAAATATATATATATAAATATAGATATTGATACTATGTATACCATATTTATATTATTTGACAATTATTTAAATAATTTCTTATAGTTATTTGGACAATGTAAATAGGTGAGATAGTTGGGCGAAATTTTTGTGGTGACTACTTGGATGTTTTATATGTATACATACACACAAACATATACACATATAAATTATATAATAATTTTAAAATTAGAAATATTTTATAATTATTTTGTATAATCATAAATGATTAATATTTATAATCAAATCATATATCTAATTTATTTAATTTTTTATTAAGTAGATTAAATTTTTTTATCAAACAAATTACATCCATTGTAACAATCTTACAATCATGGACGAAGCTAGCTAAGAATACAAGGAGTCACCTGACCCTATGGTTTCAAGCAAAATTTTTACTTTTTATAACTTTTATCTATAAATATTTAAAAAAATCAAAATTTACTATTTTACACTGTAGTATTTATTAAAAATTGAGGGACTATTCAGTATTACTTATATTATTTTCTGTTATATTTATATATTATATTATATGATGACCCTATGGAATCAAAGTCCTAACTTTAGCCCCATGGAATTGAAATCCTGGCTTCGTCCCTTCTTGCCATACAACAAACATTCCACAACAATCGGAAAATGATGTCATTTTCCAAATAAAATAAAATAGCAGTATCATTAACCAACTTCAATTCAGATTAAGTATATCTACACAACACCCATCAATATGACAATCCTCAAACAACTATGGGCGCAAAAGCCAAGCTCTGTATAGTCACGTGCATCAGACCAGCCATACAAACACACATTATCGTGCTGCAACCGAGAAGTGATGACCTTTCAATTCTAAGACCTGATACAGACAGCAACTACTTACCATTACCATAACAGCAGGCCTTTAGGGAATGGAAAAACATCATCTTCAAAGGAAAGTCCTTCTCATATATGTTTAGTCCTGCAGGGAGAAAAAAAGGAAATCAAGTTTCAAATAATAGTCTCATGCATAGCATCACAGCAATCAGAATTGCAGGCACGAATGTAAGAAAGCCAACATTTGCAAGGTAATAGGAGAATGGCTGAGATACAAATAATCTTCAAGCCGTGGACAGTCTACTGAATCTAGCATGTAATTTGTGTCAATCCAAAGTACAGAAAATGAGAACCATCATTCAGAGGAGCAACAGTTAAAAGATGAGGACAAAATTTGTTAGGGGTAACACATGAAATGCATCAAATAAAAGATTAGTTACATTTTGCATAGGTTATGAGAAATGCAGATTTAACTCATCTGTATCCATACGTCAAATCCAGCATAAATATGAAAGAAACAAAATGGTCATTTTATTTATTTTTGAATGCCAAAGGCATAAGAACAAGAAGGCCATGATACATCATCCAATAAAATACATGAAGTATTCAAAAAAGAACAGTGATAGTAATAGCATATTATAATAAATGAATGCATGCCAAACCACAAATGAAAACTGAGATCAAGTATACCTTAATCTTTTACTCAATGGAGCATAGGATCTGGTTTAGTCCGTATGTTATGACAAGCATCATTTAACATGTTACTGTGTGAGCAAAGCTTTTAAAATACCTCATCATCATCGTCTCCACCATCTTCGTTGTTCTTCTTAAGACGGGTAGTACCACCCTCTTTGCTAATGGGTAGTTTCATTGCTCCAAAGGGTGTATCCACGTTGATATTACCCTTCATACTGTACCCAGTACCCCTTCCTCTAATCATATCCCAAAGAGCAGATCCAAAGTCCTTGGGTCTAAAGGTGATAGGAATATCAATATAACTAATCCCATTCTTCTCGAGATTAGCAATTTTCTGGAGATCAGCACAACCAATGCTCACATCAGCCAACCAAACCTCATAGTCCAAATCATTAAGACCCAGATCAAAATCATTCTTGTTTTCTATCTTGACATGAAGAATGGCCACTGTTTCTTCAAAAGAAAACCTCTCGAATTTAATTTTCTCAAGATCAATATCAGGCTTATATGGAATAGGGATCTCTCCGGTCTTCTGAAGAGGTATAGTGATCCTACCAAATACCGGGACATCCACAATAAGATCAACCTTAATCTTGTAGGGAATAATGCTTCCAGGCTTGATATCATTATACGTGCTCTTAATATCATCGTATATCAACGTAAGTGGTATCTTAACAGTCTCTTCCCCATGTGCATGAATGGTACCAGCATCAGGAATCAGACCAGAAACCAGCTTCCTTCCATCACTCTCAATCAAATAACTGATGTCAATGAGAGGGATAGGAACTGGATTAGGGTTCTTCACAAGCACATCAACCACGATATCTGCCCTCTCAAGATTGATCTTTGGAATGTGGATCCCAGAGACATCAGCTGATGGCTTACCAAACCCGATAGCTCCCTCAATCTTCTCACCAATATCATGAATGAAATCCTTCACTTTTTCAATAAACCCTCCACCTTTTTCCTCCTCTTTATCTTCTTTATCATGGTCTCTGTCTTTCACCTCCCTTTCTACGACTTCAGGCTTATCAGATGAGGCCATAACTGAATACCGAAACATACATCATATTATAGCCCCGAGAAAACACAAACAAAACAATCCAGTATAGCCATACAGTCTAAACGGGGAAAGTTCTGAAGGAATATTAGCAAATGTGAATATTCACTTACAAAACTATCACATATGTTCAGCCAAGTTGGATTAGAAGCGTCAGAGTACGATGCTAAATGATCCATTTATCATCGATTTCCAGCTAAGATAGTGTAGGTAAGTAGGTATAGCCCAAAAACATTATCTAATTTAACAGTTGGGATTTTCCTGAAGGGTCCACAGCCCACAAGTGGTGACATGGAACATTTCAAAGGGTCCAAACCAAGGTTCAATGTATATTCATTT
Source organism: Tamarix chinensis (assembly GCA_030549775.1). Classification (NCBI taxonomy): domain Eukaryota; kingdom Viridiplantae; phylum Streptophyta; class Magnoliopsida; order Caryophyllales; family Tamaricaceae; genus Tamarix; species Tamarix chinensis. Next base: position 66,824,427 of record CM060182.1, read on the forward strand.
CCCTCCCAATTAGTTAATATGAACAAAGGAAAGATAAAAAAAATGCCATACAACTAAATTCTAAAGCCAAACTGAAAACCAATTTTTTCTAAAAATATACATAATAATGAACTTATTTTATATTTTATTAAGATTTAAGTAATACAAACTAATAATAATATAAAAGAAAAGAAAATTGTGGCACAAAAAGGTATAAATCTTTTTTATTATAATAAAAATAATAATGATAATTATAATAGAAATAATGCTAATAATAAATATAACGCATTTTTTATGCCATAATTTTCTTTTATAGTGTATTATTATTAGTCTATGTTACTTAACTAATAAAAAATAAGATCCGTCTACTAGTATGTATATTTTTTTAAAAAAAATTGATTTTTGATTTGGGTTTAAAATTTGGGCTTATAGCATTAGCCCGGCTACAACGCAGCATTCGAACAGACGATACTGAGAAACAGATCAAGTAACTTAACAAATCCGGATGGAAAGAAGGGGGATGGGGGGGGGGGATTGTTTGATTGAAGCCAACCAATAGAGTGAGAAATCAGAAGTTCAAAACATCAATTCCTGCTCCACGATCAGTAATCAACCGAAAGCCAAATCAATCACTACAAATCATACCAGATCTACAGTGCAGACAGCAGATCGCCACATCACATAGACAAAAGGCGCATACGCGCTTATAATCCCAAGACAATCTGAAACAAAAAAAGGCAAATGAAGATGCAGAATGTAACATATGAGCTTCACGATCTTACCGGTGAACTTGAATTGAAGTTGAACAGAGTAGAGACTGACCAATGAAGACTGGAAACGAAGCAAAATGACTGGCTGACGCTAAACAGCTAATATTTATGTATGAGAGAGAGTGACGACTTCCATTCTATTTCTCCGTAATCATAGATATCAATGCTCTGAATAATTTCTGATTTTGTTGTCACCGTTCGATCAAGATAATATCTTGTCAATTTTCATTTATTTTATTGCACTTGGGCTGACAAAGAATGCAGTTATAGAAGTCATTGCCCCAAAAGGCCCAACTCCCAAGCTCCCCATTCTTCGTTCCCTCGTAGAATTAACTTAACATTATATATATATATAATCCATATATTTTACTATTTTAATTTAAAATATAAAAATAAAAGTTTAATTGTATAAAAAAATTCAAAATCACTTTAATAAAGTATTTTTTAATAAATTAAATAAAAACTATTTATTTTTTTAAATAACTTATCTCCCCTTTTAATCGTATTATTTTTTTTATTTAGCATCACTCATTTACTCTCTTCCCTCAAAATCATTTGCCATCTATTTTGTATTCTTGCATAAATTCTTTTTTATAGAACCGATTATCCCTAAAAAATCAACTACCTCGTATTCTAAAATATTTATAATCTAATAGTTCTTATATTTATACTTTTAAATTCCTGAAGTTCTGAAACAAAAATTAGAACCATCAATGTAATCTCTCTCAAAATTTCAAGACAAACCCCCTACCTAGGCTTTGTTTAAAAAATTAATGTGTCTTGCCAAAGAGGAAGGAAAATATATTATTACATTAGAATTAAAATAATATACCTGTAATTTGTGAATAAAGTTTGGGGTTTACTTTGATGGCTTACTTTAACTATGGGGATTTTTAAACAAATATTTTGGTTTCAAAAAGCATATTTGTAACATCTAAAATTTACTCCTAAAAATTTTTATTTTATAGTGGAAGAAAAATTAAATAATTGGGTATTGCCGCCGTAATTAATGTGGGTTTGTTTTTTTGTACATCCCCACATCAATTACAAAGCTAAAAACCATTAAGAGTATAATAGAATAAAATAAAAATGAGAGAAGGTTTATAAATGTAAATGCGAGTTTGAAGATTTACTCTAGGGTACAATAATAAATTACAACAAAGGAATACCATAGATCTAAGAGTCCAAAAGGTATTTGGATAAAACTGGCATCCAAATAACATGACTCTATGCCCAAATTCCTAATATACAAAGTCACTTTGCCCCATACAAAGCATCAAAAGCTGCAAATTCATCAATTGGATCCTCATCAACTTACACCTAAACATCCGGGTCATCTACTCATAGGAATGAGCAGCACCCATAAAAAGGATGATCAATACGCTACGTACTGAGTAAGGTAACAATACAGTTGAAACAAAGAAAACATATAATTACATGCATTCAGAGTGGAAAGTAGCATGCATGCAAGACACAATAATCAATATAAAGTAATTACTGATTTTGGATTTATACCATTAGAATATAACATGATCTATTCTTTTATTTATATTGATTTTAGGGACCCCACTATTCTCTACATGTGGAACAGTTATCAATATATACAATCTTAGGGCAAAACAATACTGACCACTATTCTCATCTGATGGAACAGACAGGTACAACTAGTATTGACTCGCATAGCCTTTCATTATAAGTACTTAGTATCTTATCAATAATTATTATCGTTGTTAGGATGTATTTTAGATTAAGTTTGGGGACCCCGCTATTCTCAATCGGTGGAATGATTATTTCACCCCAAGGTAAAACACTATTCTTACCAGTGGAACGATGATAATATACAACCCTAGGCAAAATACATTTGGTCACTATTCTCAACCAGTAGAATTGTTATCAATATACAACCCCGGAGCAAAATGCGCCCAACTAATATTCTCGCTAGGTGGAACGAATATATACAACTAGTCCTGACTCATGGGATCTTTTACTTTAAATGAGTAACATCTTATTCATGATTTCTATGATAATTACAAAACATAATTAAGGCATGCAAAACATAAACATACGGATAACAAGACCATTCTCAAAAGTTAAGTTGCTTATCTTTCCCTAAAAACCCTAAGTTTACAATTTAGACATAACTTCTCCTATATTGGTCATTTACCCACCAAATATAGTATATCTTTCTCAAATATTATTATTATTATAACCAAAATTTAAGGTCTAACTCCCACATCTTACATATGTGATAATAGCCTTATTTTAAAAGTTACTATTCATAAGGCTCCTAAAATTCTAGTTTCACAAGTAATTCATAACTTATTCCATAAGGCTCATATAGTTACCAAATTTAACATACATCCCTAAAATACCCATATCAAAAACATCTTATTAGAATACTTTTAATCCACCTAACATGTTAAAATACAAAAATTCTCTTATTAACCCATATTGACTAAAATGTCCTTAAAGATAACTAATAGCCCTTATTTTGCAAAAATCTTATACCGTTAATATCATTATTTTCAAATCCTAAATTTACCAACATATAACTTAAATATAATTATTTTCCTACATATCAAACTTTATTAGACCCATATTACTCTTCTACTTTTTATTCACCTACAAAATACAACTAAGCGTAGAAATCTCTTATCAGCACTTTTTTCATTATTCTTACTCTCTTCCTATCATATATTTCATATTAATATATAATATCATTAAAAAATGCATTTAATAGTGAAATTAACATAAAATGATAATAAACATATTCATACAAGCATTTAGCACAAAATCTCAAACATCAACTAGTATCCTTATGAAAAAGCCTCAGGTCTCTGAGCATGCTTATCATATCCAGCCTCTTCCGGAACTTCTTATAAATAACCTAAGAATAATAAAAAAACATCAATAAAATTTAAATGGCATAATTAAGAAAGGGTTTAAAGAAATAAATAGTGAAAGGATCGGAGAACAACCAAAATAATGCTTGAAGGTGTGGTCGATAAAATTTTATGCAACAAAGGAGGGGATCAGTTGGGGTTGGTGAGAAAGGGTGCTAGCAATGGCTGGGTTTGCTGCAGCAAGGGGGTGGGTTGCAGTCAAAATTGTTGAATCAAGGGTGTGGGTTGTGGTGATAATTGATGCAGCAAGGAAGGGAAGAGAAAAGAAGAAAATGGTGAGTTGTGTTTTGCCATAGGTAGTGGTTCTGGGAACTACAACTTTGGTCAACGGTAGGGGATAGGATCGGCAAGTTTTGATCCAACGAGGGGGCTGGTTGCAGCGAGTTTTTCTGGAGCTTGGGATGAGGCAATGGCAAATTTTGCCAGTGATGGTGGTGAATGAACAATAAAAGTTGTTGGTGGTGGTTTTTTAGGGTTGTTTAGGTGACAAAAAGGAGGGAGGAAGGAGGAAGGAAGGCCGAATGGTGGTGCAAATTTTTGATAGAAAATAGAGGGAGAAGGATGGGTGGTTTGATGCATTAAATGTGCCTTATATACACATATACTCATATAGGAAGAGAAGAGGAAGAGGGTAGTGTGTGTAGGCCATGGAGCATAGAGCACGATAGGTGATTTTTGTCAGGAAAAAAGGATGGCTTCATGTAAGAAGAAAATAAAAGAAGTCGAGCAAGTGGGGAAGGAAAAAGGAAAAGAATTTAGCTTTGGATTTAGAATTAAGATTATTTTAAAATAGTTTAGGTTAGGATATGTATTAATAATCTGAAATTATAAAAATGAGTTAAGATAAAATTTAGGATTAGTGAGTTAGGGTAACATAGAAAAATAAATTTTTTGAGGTTAGAATTACGTTATGATATTAATTATACAGGATTAGGTTTAGCTAAAAACATTCAGGGTATTACAATATTCTTAACCATATTTTTTTTTCAAAATCTATATCTATGACATGCATTTGGTAAAGTATGTTGATATTACCTTTTCGAGAATACCTTTTATTCCCAAATAAAGCATTTTAACAAAAATTCTTTTAAATTATAGATATATTTTTACAATTTTACTTTAACAACCAAATATCTTTTACATTCCATGTATACCATAAAATAATATTAAATGAAATTCTAAGATTGTAATATTTGTTCTAAGGTTCTCAAATTCAATCCATCTATAGTGTTGTATGAGTATGGACACAAATTATATTGTATAATTGGTCATACCATGAGTGGTTGTCATATTAGAAAAATTAAAACAAAACATACATGAAAAAGTAAGGAATGTGAGCATAATTTATGCTTTTTTTCTTTTCCTCATGTTTTTCTTGCAATTTTTTTACTCTTCCATCCTACTCAACTAAATTTGATCTCCTTTAACTTTTTTCCATGTGATTTTTTTATTATTATTATTCAATTCTTCTCAATAAATTTTGATACTTGTTGTATGATTATGTTGAAATTTCACTCTCTTCAATTTTCCTCAATCAAATTTCCTGTTCAATTTTCTTTAATCTATAAAAAAATTATCCTCAACCATATTTGTCATTCAATTATGTTGGTTATATAATTTTGTGTGCAAGTGATTTGTTTTTATTAGTTTTTGTTGACATTTTTTTATCTCTCTCTCTTTAATTTGCACTAAAAGTTGAAAAGAACTAAACTTTTGATGAAAGATGTATGAACTTTGGTAAATTATATGCGTGCATGTGGTGTAAAATAAGATATGAACTTATGAAATTTAATTGCATCAATGTTGAGAAATGATAGGAAAATAATGCTAAAAGATGTGTTAAAATTTGGTGAAATATATGTTGGTTTATGATGAAAGATATGAATAGACCTAATTAATTTTATATACATCAATGTTGAAAATTTGTAAGGAAATAATGGTGAAAGATGTATTAAAGTTTGGTAAAATATACGTTTGTTTGTGGTGAAAAATATAAATAGAATAGATGAATTTTAATTAGAATAATATTAACAAATTATAAGAATATAATGGCAAAATTAGATGAGTTAAACTTTAATGAAATATATGTTTGTCTACAATCAAACATATACGCAAATTTGGTGAAATTTAATTATATCAATTTTGAAAAAATTTCGGGCGATAATGGTGAAATAAGTATTGTAATTTGGTGTGATTTCATGTAGACAATGGTGAAAAATATAGAGAATCATGATGACATATCAAACAATGTAAAATAATTGGTATATTTAAAGTAATTATTGTGGATAAAGATATGTAAAATAATTTTAAAAATATGAGTTATATTATAAGAATGGTTAGATATCAACTAAATAATTACCAAAAAGTATTTAAACCGCACTTAGCTTTTTCAACACAAATACAGTTTATGAAGTAGTGGTGAAATATACTCACATCTATGATGAAATGTCATTTTAACATTGACAAAATATCAGTTAAACATTGATGAAATATTAGTTTAAGTGTGGTGAAAGATTGATATAAAAGCAATAATATGTTATTAAATCATAATGATGAAAAACAATAATTATAATGGCCAATTATATGTTTAATATTAGTAAAAGATAAGCAAGACATTGATAAAAAAATCAAAATATGTTAGAAAAAGATAATAAAATTTTGAAGAGAACTAAACTTTGGTGAAAGATGTGTGAACTTCGATAAAATAGATATGTATATGTAGTGAAAAATCTAAACTGGTGAATTTTAATTGCATCAATGCTGAAAATTGCAAAAAAAAAATTGTGAAAGATGTTGTGGTGAAATATATGAAGAGAATTGATGAATTTTAATTAAATCAATGTTGAAAAATTATAAGAAAATGATAGTAAAATATATATTACATTTTGGTGAAATATATGTCTTTTGTGGTGAAAAATATAAAGAAAACATTAAATTTTTATTAGATTAAAGTTAACAAATTATAGGAAAATAATGGTGAAAGATAGTTAAACTTTAGTTCAATATTTGTGTTTATGGTGAAATATATGCACAAAACTAATGAAATTTAATTATATCAATAATGAAAAATTCTAGGAAGATAATGGTGAAAGATGCATTGTAATTTGGTGTAACTTCATGTGAACAATAGTAAAAAATATGGAGAGTCATGATGAAAGATAAGATTATGTAAAATTTATGGTTAAAATAATTATAATGGATATGTGAAATAATTTTATAAAAAGTAAGCTATAGTATATGAATGTCTATACATGGGTAGAATAACTTCCAAAAAATAATTGAACTCTATTTGAGCTTTTTAGAACATATATGGTACATGTAGTGGCAAAGTATACTCACATACGCAATAAAAAATCAACTTAACATTAGTAAAATATTAGTTCAACATTGGTGAAATATTATTATAAGTATGGTAAAATATTAGTATATGAAGATTAAGAAATTATTAAATCACAATGATGAAAATGAGAAGTATAATGGCGAATTATAAGTTTATTGTTGTAGAAACATGAGGGTGAAAGATATGTGAAGTAATGGTGAAAATTCATTACATTTGTGATGAAATATCAGCTTAATATTAATGAAATATCAATTCAAACTTGGTAAAATATTAGTTTATGTGTGGTGAAAGATTAGAATAAAAGTAGTTAGACATTATGAAATTACAATGATGAAAAATGAGAATTATAATGGTCAATTATAAGTTTAATGTTGGTAAAATATGAGTAAAGTAAAGCACTAATAAAAATCAATAGAAAGATGTTATCTTCTCTCATTTTTAAAATCTTCTCTATAAGGTTTTAAATTGAAATTAATTCTAATTTTGAAATATGTCCATTTTAAAATTAATTTCATGGGTTTTAGTTAAAATTGATTCCAATTTTGAAATTGATTTCATATTTAAAATCTATTTTGAAATTGATTCCAAATATCAAACTAATAATAATAATAATAATAATAATAAGAAGAAGAAGAAGAAGAAGAAGAAGAAGAAGAAGAAGAAGAAGAAGAAGAAGAAGTTGACTTGAAGAGGAAGAAGATGAAAGAACAGAAATCGCAAAAGAAAAAAAATGTTTGAATGCTGGAACTGGTCATGATTCTACATCATGCAAGTGGTCACATAGCATAGGATGGAGTAGGGGTACCAGAAATAAATGCTGGAAAACTTGGCACAACTATTTCTAAAAATACAAAATAAAATTATTTGTGTTTTGAAAGAGTGATGAAATATTCCCAAACAAGAAGCATTGGATCGCTAAAATTTCCATGCATTGATGGCCATCAGAGTGAGACTAAATTTAGAAGATGATATAAATAGTAAAATAGAGAGAGACATTAATCATAATTTATATGATACACTGGGAGCACCTTAATAAGTGTTTTTGATGCTCTTTTTTGTAATTGTATAAAAGTTTAGATGCAAAAGAAATGTAATTTTAATATATTGATAAAAGCACGAATGAATTAATGTTTCATTTTTTTCCCTCTAGTATAGTTGTGTCACTCTTTATTCTATAAATTTAAAATATTTTTTTATTAATTTGGTTTATTAAAAAATTTACACCAAAATGTTACTCATTTTTTATCTATAAATAGTCATATTTCCATATTTTTAATATAAACAAATTATATAATAAACCAAACTATTATAGGCGATGAACCTAATTATTTAATATGGTAAACCATATTATTATATATATGATGAATCTATTTATTATATGTTATGAACATAATCATTATATATGATTAACCTAATCATTATATGTAATGAACCTAATTCGATTTATTACAAAAACCAATTAGACTTATCATATAAAATATTTAGGTTCATTATATATAAAAAAATTAGTTACGTATAATATTGAATAGATAGGTGATATCAACATCATATGGATAGTCACTAACCATATTTTCCCATGTTATATTCCTTTTTAACATTTCAACTATCAAAGTCGTGACAAATATTATAGAGATTTTTTGGAAGTACAAAAAAATTGAAGGTTTTAACTCTCCTTACACACCCAATTTATTAACCCCGCACCCATATACCTTCAAATGTATTGTCCTTTCTATTTTTACCCTTATCATTTCCCCACCCTCATATCTCTCTAATAGATGTTGTCTCTTTTTTCTCTTCCCCCTCATCTCAACACCATTCACTCAAGCACTCAATTCTTCTACTAATTTAATACATTATATTTTAATCAACATTTCAAAACATTCTACATCTAAAAGTATGCAAGATTTCATCTTTTTTTCTTGTTAAATTTTATAATTTTTGATGTAGCTAAAAATGTAAGATTTTATTCTTACATTTATCGCATTTTAGTTGTTATTTGACTAAAATTAATTTCTGTATGCATAGATCAAACTTAGAGTAGTATATTTGCAATAAGTATTGGTTAAAATCTGAGTTAGGAATAATATCGATGGAAGTTGGGGATGAAACAATGGCGGCGGTGTAAGGTTCACTCAGTAGTTAGAACCACCAATGGGTAGTTTACCCCTCAACCTCCTCCCCAACTAGGTAAATCACTTGCTAACATTATCTCTAGGCAGGTAAGTCCAACCATCAGCCTCCTCCCCAACATTACCTCCAAGTAGGTAAGTCGTATATTCCTCCCTGGCCCAAACGGGTGACACACCCATTCAAACCCTAAACCCTGAACCCCAAAACCATCTAACATTAACCGCTTAACCATAAACCTCAAACCCTCAACCTTTAATCTTAAACCTTAAACCTTAAACCATTAAACATTAACCTTAAACCCTCACTCCCAAAGCCCAACCCCTAAACCCAAATCCTAAAGCACAAACCCTAAAATCCAAACCCCAAACCATAAACCAAAAACCCTTAACCCTAAACCCCCAAGCCTTAAACCATCAATGAACTAAAGCATACTATTTATTAATGATCTTTTTATTATGATTGGTAGATGATTTTTAGAAGAGGTAGAGGTAGGTTACTCCCGCTGCCACTAGGGTAGCGAAGAGGACAGTCACTGCTAGTGATAGAGCATGAGTTGTGATGGACTGCGGGAAAGCTCCCTGAACTACACACATGCATCATGGGTCATTTGAAGAGGAGTATAGTGATCCTGACAAGGGAGCTTTCAGTGGCACTAACATATCTGCCCACGCATCAAATTTTTTTTCCTTGTTGACATCAAACGATGATTGACAATTAATTAGACTTATTAGTGGGGGTCCACTTATTTTGAATTTTCTGAATAGTTTTAAGGAGCATATGGTATATGCCTTATAGAATGATGATGAGGTTATTTTTATTATTATACAGATTAGTTTCATTTTTTTACCCTATAATTTATTATTTTAATATTCTTTTTGTTATAGGAATGAAGCCTTGTGGTGACGGTTTAGTGAAGGATGAAAATATTGAGGAGATTATCGGTAGATGATGATGGCATGGGCATTGCCTACGATTACATTGAGACCATGAGCATGAAGCATTTATCTAACACATAATTTTTCCATCACAATGATCTACTCATATCTACTTTTATTGAGAGGTGGCACCCATATACTAACAACTTCCACCTTCCATTCGATGAGATGAATGTTAATCTACATGATGTAATTTATATCATGGATCTTAATCATTATGGATATGAATATTTTAGTGACAATATTCCTAATTATGGTGATGAGGTGGAGCTTCTGACCTACATATAGGGTGAATCCGAGATGTTGGTCAAGTTAACTTTTGAGAAGGGAAACGCGGTTGTGTTTGACGATATTTTTTTATGAGCTTACGTCTGAATGTGTTCTTGACACTGAGTCTTATGCCAGTTTTATATGTAGTACCTGTTATCTTGCACTATTTCTATAGACAAGTCCAACAATAGTACTCCATTATCAATGCTCAAATTAGTAGCTTATCTAAGTAAGTTAGGTGTTCTAGTATTTATAGTGTGGACCATATTTCTATAAATACGAGCCCCTAATATTTTTGGCTCATAAATAATGGGCATCAGTATTTCATGTTCTTTCATTACCTTATCTTGATTATTCGACACATGCCTTCTCTTTTAGGGTCTTTTAGGATGGTATACCCAAAACTCTATAACTTCAAAATTTACTCATTATATTGTTCTCCTTTTTCTAAGTTATCTACCTAAAATAACTTGATTTTATCTTTTCTTGGGAAACTAGGCCAACAAAGAAAACTCGAAGAAAAAGTGTGAAATAGTCATAACTAATAGCAAAATCTAGGTTAACATACGTGTAACACCCCAAAATTTATAATTAAAAAATTTTGCTTAAGAGGAAGCATAAAACACATGTAATTAAGTATTACTGTCATACATAAGTATAGCTTACAATGTCATCCTTACACCAAATACAAGGCCAAATAATTAAATAATGGAAACATGATAAAACTGAGAATAATGCAACTTCATAAGCATAGATAAGAGTTTGGAGGCTAACTCCAAATACAATATTCAAAATATATCTAGCAATACCCTAGACGTAGATTTCCACAAGGTAATGGAATAAAGACTAATAATTGAATACCATGACTCTATAATCCCAAATCCCATTCATAAAGTATGATCACTTCTCCCTAACTCCAAGAAAGGCATTATAAGCAATAAATTCAATCAATGGGTCCTCAACAAACTACACAAACTTAATTGGTCCCTCTACTCATGGGAATAAGTAGTCCACATGAAAAGGATGATCAATATGCTACGTACTGAGTAAAGTAACAATATAGTCATACCCAGGATAAACATATTACAAAATTCATATAGAAAAATAAGCAGTAATTAAGATCATATGATGAAAGATAATATTGATTCTAGAAGTCCATTATTAGATACATTCATGATCCATATTCATATTTACATTGAATTTAGATACTCAACTATGTGTAATCCAATGGAATGAGCTAAAACACATTTCATAGAAAAACACACCCAACATATATTAAAGCAACACACTCATGACCGCTATTTTTAAACTGATGGAACAGTATAAAGCATTTCTTAGGAAAAAAAGCTTATGAGCCACTGTTATCATCTGATGAAATGGACACCACAACTTAGCCATGGCTCGCATAATTTTTTACTTTAAGTGATTAATACCTTATTCATTATTGCTTATTTTAAGATCATATTATGCCTTACATTGAGCATAGGAACCCCACTATTCTAAAACTAGTAAGGAGCACTTGTTAGAAAAAATTACACCTGAGCCACTATTATTATCCAATAGAAAGGACAAACAACACCTCAACCCTAACTCACATAATCATTCTCTTTAAGAAACTAATATCTTATTCAGGGTAGTATATCTCAAAATCTTCATATATACACATATGTAGATATGCAAGGCATATAATACATTTTAATATAATCATTCGAAACACATCAAACACAACCATGAGAATACCAATATATTTCCTAAGAAAAAGGCCACATCCCTCATAAAAAAAAACTAATTCCATAAATTAACTATAACTCCTCCCCTAGTACACAATTTATCACCAAATTCAATACTCCTATTTAAAATATTATTATTCATAGTGTACCCAAAAATCAAGGTTTAACTTCAATGTCTTACACATGTGATAATAGTCTGTCTTTAGTGTTACTATTAACCTTTCCCCATAAAGCCCTAATTCATAATTAAATCATAAATCTTCCCATGAGATTCATATAACCACGAAATTTAATATACACAACTAAAAGGCCATTACTAACAACATATTTAAAAATTAAGGTCAAACTTTAATATTTCATATAGGTGATAACAATCGTGCCACTAAGGTTACTCTTTCCACCTAAAATCACTTTTTCCATTTATTGAACTTAAACCATTCATATTCATTGCAAACATTCCACATAATGTACTTAAACTATTTTGAGATAATTATCACATTAAAATACCTAAAATTTTATTTTTAACCTATATTGACCAAAATGTCCCTATGACAATTAAATTACCCATATTTCCATAAAACTCTTACAAGTTCCAATATGAATAATTTTTCAATCTCTAATATATAATATAATAATAAAATACATACATACATACATACATAAAATCATATATAATATAATCATAAAATACATACATACATACATATATATATCATATCCGAAATCATGCCGACCTATAATATGCACAAAATGCATGTTTTCACTGCTTTCTCACTTTTTCATCACACGATACAATATATACATCATTATCATAGTAATATAATCCATATAACAACACCAAACATGATACCACATATTACACAAAATAAGCCTAGCTATGACATGTATAATTACCAAAGTGTCTCCGGTCTCTAAGCACATATAACCCTAAGATGCCTCCTCCGACACCCCTGAAAAAACACATAAGAAAAGTTCAAACTGGCTACGGAAAAATTTGATGCAACTAAGGAAGGGGTGAAGACACTTGTTGTTATAGCTAAGGAGGCAACCACACTTATTGTTGTGGCCAAGGAGGGAGGCAATAGGGGAAGGTGACGTCGGTGGGTTAGAGTAGCTTGAAGGCTTGGCATTGGGGAGGTTTTGTAATGTGAGGTGGTGGTGACAATGTGGTTCTAATATTGGTGGATGGCGGTAGTAAGGAGTGGTTGGTGATGGCAGGGGGTTGATGACTCACACGGGAAATGGATAATGGTTGTTGTGTAGTGGAAAGAAAGAAAAAGAGGAAGTTTGGTGGTTGTGGTGAGGTGTGACAGCAAAGAGGGGTAGAAGAAGAAAGGAAGGAGGAGAGGAATGGAAAGGGTTTTATGGTGGTGGTGGTGGTATGTTGGGAAACGACATACAACAACAAATAGGGTAGGGAAAAGAGAGGAAGGGCTCGGGTGATGGGTGCTCAATGGGAGAAAAGGAAAGGAAAGAGGAGAAGGGAGAAGTTAGAGGAGGGGATGTGTGTGTATGTATGTGTATATATATATATACACACATATGCATGGTTGAGGGTGAAGGTAAGAAAAAATTGACGAGAAGGGGGGTTGGGTATAGGCATATAAGAGGTAGGTGAGGGAGTGGAAAAAGGTGTCACGTAGGGGTTGTAAGGGGTTGTGCAAGGTGCAAGAGAGTTGGTGCATAAGAGAGAAGGGGGAAAGGATGATACATGGATGGGAAGGGAATAGAAAGATGACGAGGACAAGGGGATAAAGTTTGTTTGGCCGAAAGGGGAAAGTGAAAAGGAGAAGGAGACATGTTGCAGAGGTGTAGGGGTGAAGGTTGATGCGTTGGGCAGGAAGAAGAAAGAAAAAAAAAGAGATAAAGAAAAAGAAAAGAGAAAACGAAAAATATAAAAATAAAAAGGAAAAAGAAAATGGGAAAACTGAAAAAGAAATAGGTTTAGGACTAGGATTAGGTTTAAAATTTAAGAAACTAATCTAAAATTGTATCTATCAATTATAAGGGTTAAGGTTAGGCTAAAAAAATAAAATAACCCTAAAATTATAATTTAGATTAGGTTAAAATATTAATTAATCAAGATTAAAATTAGATAAGATTTTAAGGTATTATAATACATCATATAATACCATAAAATATGCACCTTTCAATGCCTCAACTCACTATCCTCCTTGGTATCATCTTCAGACCTACCTAATAGTCCATAATATACCAGTAGATGAAGGATTAAGTGATGTCCCATAAATTAGGATAAAAGTAGAAACAAATACTGAATTGATGGGTAGGTTCCACTACTCGTTCAAAAAAGAGAATAAGGGTATAGTTGATAAGGATGAAGGTTTTAAAAAAGAGAATAAGGGTATAATTGATAAGGATGAAGGTTTTGATAAGCTAAAGGGGATGTACCTTGCCATAGATGGGCTCAGACTCTCTTCTGGTGAAGAGGAGGTGGTTGACCAACACCTTGCTAATGATTTTGATAATAGTTAATAAATTTGTTTCCTCGTATTTTGATTTTAGATTTATATTAATACTATTATGACTTTTCTATTAAAGTAATTTGTTTGTATGATAATTTTGAATTATCATTACATTACACACAAATCATCAACCTAAGTGTTGCCCATGGTCAGTATCCATATACATTACATGTTGATACAACTATATATGATCACGATATGACTCATCTCATCCACATACACTTGAAGAATAATGTTTGTACTATTAATTAGATATAGGTTGTGATATTGTGTTTTCCATCAAAATTAACTATGAGCATATAAAGTATCATAACACGGTCAGACATATATAGTATAGTGATACTGTATACAAAATTAATGTGAGTAAGAGACATAATGATACATAATGTGAAAAATTATTAACACTTAAGATTATAATGATTTGATGAATTTGTTGGTTGTTAGGTGGAGTTTTGTGCGGTAAACATGTAATTGACCCATGAATACTCAAGCAAATGAATATCACATTATATGTTGCTACAAAGAGAAGTCCAAAGTCAGAATAATGCTAAGATTTCTCCATCGGAGCTTAACCCCTCTAATACATCCAATGTTTCATTTTTTTAGTAATATGATCTACAAAGACATGCTCATATAACTATTGATGAGTCACCAATTTCAGGTACATTTTACCTCTAATAATTGATCATTCTAGATCATTACCAAGGATTTGCATTGCAACTACTCTAAACACATAGTTTCCATCACCCACAATATCACACCATAATTCTACCAACAAGATCATAGTTGCTTCCATATTATACGACTGCAAGAAATCATGCATGATTCACCTAGTCCTCCACATACTATGTATCCCACTACTACTTCTTCCTCGATTCATTTGACTAGGGGAAGAACAACCTCTACTAGGAGATGCACAACCACATCCTTGATCGGATCGACCTTACCTCATAGGTGATTTTGAATAAGAAAGCTATGTGTGCTCAAACATTGATGATTTCCTCCATGTGTTATTACTATGGATCCTTTTGCTTTGTAAAACATTTGATTCTTCCAAACATGTGTGTGAGGGTTCGAGAATCTCACTGATAAGACTAGAATAGTATCATAGATGTGATAGAAAATGATCAAGAATCATATACACCTTAAACATAATCTGGGAAGCAAAAGGACATAGATATATCAATAGTTGAATCATCAAAAGGAAACATTTCTTCTTGCGGTCTAGAAAGATTAAATTCTTCTAGAATTGATGTACCATTGATATAAAAATGGGATGATGATTTTGTTTGTAATCAAATATGTTGTGTGCATATAGTAAAACATGTGTTGACCTCAAGTAATACTCACATCCCAATGATTTGGGACCAACCATATTAGACCTCTTACTTTCCTTTGTGATCAAATCCAATGTTGTATGACATAAAACAAACATGATCATATACTAAACAAACGTGAGATCCATGATTGCTCTAGATCATTTTTTCCCATTAATTTGGATTCTTATCATAGTGTCAATCTTTGGGCATAATGTGTCAGAAATCATCTATAATAGTGATATATATTCCTTCAGCTTACCAATTAGAATTTTAAAGTATAAGTAATAGTTAATAGTTATTTAGTAATAAGTTAAATGGCATTGAATATTTATAATAAAAAAATTATACTTGTTGGTCATATAAGCGTCAAAGTGAAGAATTTTATCAAGCCACACGGAAATAAATCTCTCCTTATATGGATTCAATCAGGTCTCGTACATATTATAACTAATATGAAAATTTGCCCTATCTATCATGCATAAGTAGAAGTTTATTATCATATGTCTCAATTGTAATCGCTAATATAATATTCTTGAATCGTTCTAGGAAACGTTCTCCCACTACTATGCTTCCCAACTTTTTTATAGCATGAGAAAGAAAATTCTTATTAATGTGTCATCTACATAATAAAGGTGATGCATTAGGAAAGATTTTAGGCACTATTTGTGTTAGCCCCAATTCCTTAACAATGATTACCACATTTAGATTATGAGGCTCCATAAATCTATTTACCTTATCAAGCACCCATTCATAGTTATCTTCATGTTTATTCTTCATAAATGCCAAGGCAATGGTAAAGTTCTTATTACTAGGCACACGACTAATGACCTCCAAAAAAAGAATGTTATACTTATTGGTTCTATATGTGTAATCCAAACAAATAAAATATGGAAACAAATGCAACAAAGCAATATAATCTAATGCAAAAATACAATATCACTAACGACATCATAGTCAGGCAACTGACGGTGCCATGAACGATTTTCATTACTTTCCATGAAATGCAATAAGTATTACATGACTTTATGTCCCATTAATCTCTGTACCTTGAACTTATATCTAGCATTGTAGAGTATCCTAAAAATTGTAGTATTATCCCCCATCACCTTATTTTGATATTTATGTGGGTTAGTTCATGCATCAACTTGTGTTCTTCTAAAGATAATTGTCAAGCAAATAAATGTCCCTGGAAATACTTACCTAATCTATGACTATGCATTCCATATTCTACCACTAATTTCCAACCATTGTAAGCATCTTTCCTTACATGTATCCTAAATTCACAACCACGCCTTTTGGTCTCAGTAGATAAAACACTTTTCAGATTCATTGAGTGTTGCCTTCTATAAGCACTACCTCTATCATAACGTATCCAAATCCTACATTTTTTTGACATCTTGATGCCTAAAACTATACTATGTTGCCTTTTTCAATTTATGTAGCGCAACCAATTAATGATTCACAATTATTAAAAATATCATCCGTAGCAAATAATCCACTATGATCAATATTAACTGGATCTTAATTTTGTAATTAATATGTAAAATATAAAATTATAAGGAATATATAAATACAAAAATGAATAATAAAAATTTATGGAAGGAAAGTTCTCAGGTAATTAGCCTGGTAGAGTTTAAAATCAACGAGTAAATGACTTGAAAGATTTACCCCTTGTGGGTATATGACCTGTAGATATTAAGACATGAGTGGTGAACTACTCGTCAGACTCACCTTCTAACGGGTAGATTACCCATCAGCCTCACTTTGATGGGTCACTTTCCCATTAGACCCAAAAATTTGGAAAAATAATTTTGACTTCCCATTATTTCTTCAACCTCTTCTTGACTAAAACAATCATTAGATTCATTATCTTCTTCCATAATTTTTATATTTAAGGTTGAGATAATTAAATGTTGAAGATTAATTGTGGAGAAGATAAAAATATAAACAAAAGAGAGAGAGAAACCTTAACTCTAAGAAGGGATGTGCACAAATGAAAGGGTCAAATTGGTTAAAAAAATAAGGTTTTGAAAGGTGCAAACTCAACATTTTGGATTAACATATAACAACTCTCCTTTTTCTTAAGTTTGTAATTGAGAGTAGAAAATTAGATGAGATACCGTATATTATTAAACGAGTGGCATTCTCTTGATCTTGCAATGTACGAGGTGTACACTTAATATTGCAAGACCGAGTGATGAATCTAATTGTTCTATTGTATCAATCTATATATTTGATACAATGAATATAAATATTTGTATGGTTGAAAATAATTTATAATATTTATAAACCTAACAAATTATACATATGTTCCTTACAATATTCTACCATGTTCATTAATATAAACTATGTAATGTTTAGCATGTGAATATGCATGAGTGTTATCACATATATGTTTTTTTTATATTAGGCTCATTGCACTAATCTAATAGGTTTATTATGTTAACTATATAGGTTCAATTAATAAAACATATAGGTCCAACAAAGAATATTGGTATGTTTTATTATAAAAACTAAACATATGTGTTCAAAGAGCACTATACATGGGCTATAGTATTTAGATCAATTTAATGATGATTTTATGTTATAATAATTCTTTATAGTTTTATTACATGCTTACTATAGATCGAATTGATACAACTGAAATCAAAATCCTATAAAATTATTGAAATTTTATCGATTTTAGTCTTATAACCAACTTGAGTTTCAGAAAAAAATAATAATCTAAAATTCAAGCACCTTGTTTGGAGAATGAGGCTTAGTATAATATTTTTTTCCCTAATGCTATAACATGTATACTACAAACCATATTTAATAGAATAAAAATCAAAATCCTATTTTTTTTTTTTGGAAATTTCATTGACAATGGTCTCGCAACCATTTTTAAATTCAAGTACTTTGATTCAAGATAAAATTTAGATCAATTTAATAATGAATTTAATGTTGTACTATTTTTTAATACTATTACACACATATTACAAATCAAACTTGATAGAAAAAAATTCAAAATCCTAGGAAAATTTTGAATCTTCGTTGAAATCAGTATCGTAACCAACTTCAATTATGTGATAAATGCTTAAGTTCATTATGGAAAATGTTCATATTCAATATATAAAATGCATTGGTTTACTACATAGTTTGTTCCACTAATTTTATAGAATTGGATTAATAACATAAAACTTATAAATTCATGACATAAGATACAGAGGCCCATTATGTTGATTGTTTAGGTTAAGATAATAAAACACACATGTTTAGCAAATAACTTAGTTTTGTTCATCAAAGAATAGTGGTATGTTGGTATGTTTCATTAAAAAAATCTAAACATGTGTGTTTAGAGAGCATTATACATAGGTTTATTGAAAATTTATATTATGTTTATTAATAATAAACTATATACTTCAACACGTTAATGCACATACGTGCTATCATATGTATTTCTATTTTTATTCTAGATTCATTGTACTAAAATAATAAATTTTTAACGTTAATTATTGAGGTTTAGGTAATAAAATATATAGATTTAGCAAAGAATTTACTTATACTTGGCAAATAATATTAGTATGTTTTATTATGTAAACTACACATATTCAGATAACACTATACATAAACTATAATATTTATATTAATTTAAATATAATTTTAATGTTATAATAATTTTATTTAACGTTATTACATGCATATTGATTAATTGAAAAGATATTGAATTCCTGAAGAATAGTTAGGATTTCGTTGAAGTTGGTCTTGCGAACAACTTTAGTTTTGGAGAAAAAAATCTTAAATTCAAGTAGTTTGTTTTGGTATAAATTTTAGATTAATTTAATAATATTTTTAATGTTATGATATTTTTTGCCTACTGCTACTATATTCATACAACAAGTCGAATATATAAAGAACTTTTTTTCAAAAAAAAATCTTGAATTCAAGTAATTAATTTAATGATAATTTTAATGTTATAATATTTATTCCTAGTATTTTTTGAATACATACTACAAATTAAAATTGATTGAATAGAATTTAGAATCCTATAGAATTTTTAGAATTACATTAAAATTGATTTTAAAAAATCTCATAAAAGAAAAAAATAATTCTACAAGTAGGCAGAATAAAAAACACCACATATTCATATCACTAAACGCTTTAGTTAAAAATAAAAAGGATCATGTTTAGCCTGTGTAACAAATTAGTTCATCTTATAAATTGTTTCACTAAATTTATAATATAGGCTTATAATACACATAAATTCATCACAACAAAACTTTTAGATTCATAACATAATTTAAACAAGTTTATAATACATTGTTAAACATATGTTTATGGTTCAACTTATATTATTACAAAAAATAACCTTATGTTTATAAATAAAAATTATAAAATTACAAAATTTATCCTAAATTCACCATATTTGTTGAATATGTTCATAAAGAATATAAAAATTATAAAATTGATTCTGTCTATAAACAATAATTATAAATATATTAATATAACCCTTTATCTATAAATATAAATTATAATTATTAAAGTCACCCTATTTTTGTATATAAGAGTTATAAATTATAAAAAACAATCTTGTGTACCTAAATATAATTTTTAAAATTATAAAAAAAATCCTATATATCTAAGTGTATAAAATTACAAAAAATAACCCATGATATAAGAATTGGACAGTGACCAGCAAAAAGATGAAATAAATAATTACAATCGCCCACTTAATTCCTTCATGCCAACGAATCGGAAATGTGTCTCACTTCGGTTGTTGCTTACTTTTAATCTGCTGCAATTTTTCTACATAAAATTTTTAAAAAGGGAGAAATAAAATGGGAGCAAGACACAAACAGCTCACTCTCTAGAAAAAGCACCACACCTTTGTTACCTTTTACGGCTTTACCAGTCACAGGATCCGGGAGCTAGCCACTTCCAAGTTCCAACCAACCTCATAAAAATGTGCCGAGACTATCTCTACTCGCAAATTCACAGGCATAGCATTTGGTTCATACCAAGCTTGTGACAAAGTAGTTTGCCCAGCCAAAATTAATTAGCTCATCATCATACCAACCACAGAATGGCCAAGTGCTTGTAATAATACTAAGAAGTGATAAGATGCCTAATTGACAAACATTATGCGGAGGTTTCTCCATCAATGATGATCGACTGAAGGTCGAACTGGATTATACAGCATATTTTCGGTCAGATTACTTTCTAAGTGCTGTACAAAATCAAAACAGTCAAATAAATTCTAAGTTCATTTTGCATACATGACAGCAATAACCTCAAAGGGTTGGCAATTAAGCCTGTCCTACTTCCCTTGAACTGTCCCCAATATGTACCTCGAGAAGTTTTCTCAAATATTCCAGCTGCTCGGAACTACCTCGTCGTTCTTCCCACTGCAAGAAACACAGATACAAGACCACGCATCAGGGATCTGTACACCAGCAGACAAATTTAAAAAGAAAAATGGTCGAGCAACAATAAAGCCCAATCAGCTGGTCTGGCTTTAAAGATAACCCTTTTTGTGTGTGTGTGAGGGGGCGGGGGTTGAGACAGGCTTTAAAGATAACTTCGCCTTGAGGAAACAGTAGTCTCATGGTTTACTAGCATAAAGTCAACGAATGATAATGAGGTATATCTAGCTAGTACAAGATTATAACTACCCAGGAACCCAACTGCCCTACCTTTTGCTTACAAATACATGATATACAGGATAACCGTGCAGAAAATCAGCACATGGCATATGCAATACAGCAGCCAATTTTGACAACTGTAACTCCCTGGAACTGGAAGTGCACACATTGGTCATGCAGAGGCAACATATTCGCAGTTAGTGGAGGCCACACCTTCCTGATCTGATATATGTTAACAACTTTATAGGACATTTATCCAGCTGCATATCACACTTAGTCATAAAAACATGGAAACAAGGATGGAAATGTCGATGACTATATGGGGAATTCATGATACTTATTTCAAAGATCAGAAGCTATTGACTATTAGCTGCAAGAATAATGTTAGTGATGATTTCTCATGGACATTGGATATGCCTAGAGCAGATAGCCATTTCAGTATAGTAAAAGAGAAATGATGATGAGCAGTTCTAATTGCTTTTGACATGCCAATTTCTCTGCAGAAAATAGAGGCACCTCTTGATAAGGTACAGCCACAAGCTTCCAGCCAGCAGCAGCAACATAACGACGTTTTAGCACTGTATGTCCCAGAAGGGCCCCTGCCAAGCGCAGAAAAGCATGATCATGCTGAATGAAAGTCTGAAACTAGAAGAAAATGAATGGTGAAAGAGAATTATGCTATTCTATTTATATGAGTAAATGAACAAAAATGGCAGTAGAAATACAGGACCAGTAGAGATGGTCACACACCAGAATTCCTTGAGAAATGAGAAGGGCCATCGATTTCCATAGCAATCTTCTGATCGAGCAAGACGGCATCCAAAGTATATGTATCAATATCATATTCTCTCACCCAATTGAGACCAGTGCTGTGGAGGAGACGCCCGACTTCTTTCTGGAAAGATGAAGAGACTTTCTCATTGAATCTCCTAGTTTTTCCTGCACGAACGATTCTCTCCTCAGAGTCACCAGGCAAAGATAAGTTGAGGTGTGGGTACTCCAGCTTCAAGCACTGGTTAACTAAATAAACCTGAGAAGCAAACATGACATCTTCCCTGTACTGATCAGAAATCTTTACTTCATCAAAGTTTCTGAGAGTGCCCCAAATGCCAGCAAAGAATGTACGGTCCAACTCCCCAAGAACAGCATACGACCACGCTATATTCCCAAGTTGATCCCTGTTAAAACTGACGACAGGGCGATCCAAAACAGTGGAGTCATGAACTGCAAAGCTGCCCAAATCTAAGTTTTGATCCTGCCTCAATGGATGTCTGCATTTGGCCTGATTAGCATCCTTGAATACATTATCAAGGGCATCAAGTAAAGGACCAGCTGGCTCATTTAAGGAAGCAAACGCCCAAAGCAACTGAGCAATCTCTTGTCCACGAAAAGTCGTTACCACATTGGATGCTCTCTTTGACAATTCAGCAAATAGGTCGGGAGCAGAGTGCTGCATTGATGCAAAAGCACCTGCCACATTAGCAACATTTTGGGAATTGAACTCCCCAACTTTAGTCAATGCCACTTCTGCAACTCTATCCATTTCTGTCAAATAAAGTAACTCTTCTCCAATCTTTGATAACGCCCAAGCAATGTTAGAGATACCCTGAGCTGAGCACTCTGGCAGTGCAGTCATTGCAATACCAACCAGCATGGACATCTCTCTTTTACGTGCGAATGCCAATCTATGAGTTCTCATCATAGAGACTTTCTCCATGTTCTTTGCAATCCTGTGAAGTGCAGTAGCAATATTCAATGGAGATAAAGGGGAAGGACTTAAGCCTTTCCCTACCGCCATCATTACTTCAGAAACAACATCCAACACCTCATGCGAAGTCTGTGCATCTACAATTGCTTTGTTCAAGTTAATCTCTTTCTTGCCGTCTGAAGGTCCATTGAATTGTGAAAGCCTGTCGATGAACACCTGCATTGTTTTCTGCTTCCTTTCCTCAAACGTGCCATCCCCAAGCATACTCACTGTCCTCCTGAGGTGATCTATGTCACCAACTTGGTTTATATTACTCAACTCAAATTCATCCTCAGAATCTAGTTCTACTTCATCTTCAGCTGTCTTTATCTTCTTATCCATGTCCCGCTTTTTAGCTACCTTCTTGTTCTTCTTTTTCTTTTTCAAATCAACTAACTTCTCCACATTACGCTTCATCCCTCTTGCCTCAATGGATTTCATAGCAATCTTCCTCGCCCTCACACACCAATCCATGCTATCTGTATCCTCCAATAACCTCGATTTCTGCTGCTTTTTCTTGCCAGGAGGCCCGGATTCTCCATCATGCGGCAGCCCAAGGAATTTTAATTGCCAATCCTCGACCCCTTCTTGTCTATAATTAACACTCCGAACCCAGAAAGTATCATTTCTTTCCACCTTCGCTCTGGTTTCCCCCCAAAATTGAATCACTTGTTTTGGAGCCCAGAACCCACACTCTAATTTACGTAGTGGAATGTTGAATTGAGTTTTACGATGATTGGCAATGAAGGGTCTTAAGCAGGTTCCTCTGGTACATACAGTATTTGACAGTGATTCCATATTACTTGTGTCTTTTCTGAACAATTAATCTTGCAATTTCATAAAATTCAAAATGAAATGAACAAAATTACAGCGCGGTGGGCAACGTAATTCTACGTTCTGTAGCAGCCTAGCACATAACCTTCGACAACAAATGGTTCATGGTTCACTGAAATTGAATGAGGGTTCATATAGGAATTCGTGCTAGACTCAATAAGCGCAATAACTGAACTGAACTGAAAAACTGCTACCTTACCCGGTGAGTTTCTCTTCAATAAGTGTTTGATATGGCTTTCCGACTTGCACAGATCCCACGGACGAGCATATTCTAAAATTCGCCAGGGAGTGAAGGAGGGATGCACAGAAAGAGAAACAGAGACAGAGGTCAAGGGCCGAATGTGGACGCACTGTGTAGTTCTATCCTTAAGGATGTGTTCGGAAACCAGAGAATTTTAGAGTTATTAATTTAATATATATATTTTTTGGATTTTTTAGTATATTTATAGACACTTTCGAGGTCTATAGAGTTATTAAATAATTTAAATCTTAGAAAGTAGTTAATAAAAATAATTATTTATTTATATTTTTACTTTATATATACCTTAAAAAAAGTAAGATGGTTTATTTTTTTTTTTATTATTATCAAAGAAGAGATGGCGTAAAATTATAATAATATTTTTTGTTAATAAATAGCATCGTTATTTTTTTGCCTTTATTTTTTTATTTATATGAATAGATGCTTTATTTATTATTATAAAAATATATATAATTATAACAAATAATAATAGATTATTGTATAAATATAAAGTAATTGAAGTAGACTCTGCATCAAAATTTATTGTACAAAATTAATACATCCAATGACATAAATTATTACAATGAAATAGTTCTAATACAATGATAATTTAAAAAAAAAATACTTATTGAATAATAATAGTAATAAATGTGACAAGAATATTTTAAATCAATAAACTAATAATATATGTCATTCGATAATCCTCGTTCATAATAAATAAGTAGTTCACCTCTATAGAATCTGAAATAATTTTTTCATAAATTTTATAATCTCATTTAAAGTTACACATTCTACCTCATTTACTTCAAACAATGCATTCATTCTTCTATTATCTACCTCGGAATTCATATTAAGGATAATTAGGAAATTTATAATTTATGAAATATCATTTACCAATCTCACCTCAGGAATTAGCTTTCTCAACATACAAGTGGTTTACAATTTTAAGAAGATTAATTTTTCCTTTGAATTTTCATAACCCTTAAATTAGACAATAAGGTATTTTTTATTTTTCAAGAAGATACATTTCTTTCCTCTGCTTTCTTAATATCAAACGACATTTTTGTATAATTCTTTTTAAATAAATAAAAATATTTAAAAAGTATATAAAAATATATATCTATTTA
The DNA here is from genome assembly GCA_030549775.1 of Tamarix chinensis. NCBI lineage: Eukaryota > Viridiplantae > Streptophyta > Magnoliopsida > Caryophyllales > Tamaricaceae > Tamarix > Tamarix chinensis. The sequence continues at coordinate 66,849,853 of CM060182.1, forward strand.
TTTGAAATTGAACATAAAAAATCAAAAAATTTAATTAAAAAAATTTTCTGATAAATTATGTTATTATTTAATTAATATTTCCTATGTTTTGTTAAAAAATGTTGAAAAAGAAACTAGTTTTAGATTAGTTAATGTTTATTTTTTATTTTTACTCTTACTTTTCTCTTTCTTCTTTCATGTATTAATATTTATATTATTTTTCAATTAATGGTCTAATAATAATATTAGTAATATATTAATTATCTCATTAAATAATGTGTAAATTGTTAAAAATAACTTTTTTTTAATGGAATGAATGGAGCATCATATAGTCACAATCATTTACTTGATAAATTTCCCATATTTTTTTTAACTTGCTAATAAATTCACCTTCATTTTCTTTTAGCAAGACTATATAATTGATAGAATTCAATCCTTACTAGTTTCCGTTACACCGAGCTCAGATACCACTCTGGCTAAGAATTCAATATACTAAATGAAATAAGCTAAATCACTCATTCTACTACCTCAAATATTATTTTGATCATAGTGCATATATTAGTTTAGGTACCGAATTTTAAATTTGTCTTATTTTAGTCCCTAAAATATTTATAAATATATTTGATACATCAATAACTAACTTAGGATGGCTTTATTATTCTTAGCGCTCACTTAATTCTTGGGCACTTATCTCCTATATAATAATCTAAAATACCAATGAAATATCAAACAATAATAAAGTATTATTAATCCAATATAATATTTGTAATGTAACAAATAATGATATTCTTTATTCAAGTAAAGTGTTACTAACTCGTTCCAAGCTTTTTTTTACCAATGCAAACATAACGTCTAGATGGATTTGGATGTAAAGCTCCATGCCACATGCTATACATAGTTTTCTTTACCAAGTATGCCCTAAAAGTTCTCTAGTGCTCACCACAATAATGTATTAGCCACTTCTTCCTCTCATTTGGGATGATGAATACACTCTATAAAATAAAATATATTTGTATAGCCTTAATACTGGAATTATATGATTGAAGTTAACAACACTTGATGTATTGATATAAGTAAACAAATACAAAAAGTTTACCCTGATATATTTGCTGAATATGCTCTTTGATACCTTCATCAACCTACTTCCAACTTGGGGTACCAATAGAGATACAATTTTGAGTGGCCAATTAAAATGTCCCAAAACTTTAATTTATAAAATTATGTTAAAATAGAAATTTATTAGGTAAGTTAATTAAATAAATTATTTTATTTAAAATAAAGGGAAATATTTAAGGCAAAATCAAGAGGAAAATAATAAATAATTTAATTAAGAAAAATTAGTGTGTTTTGCTAATTAAAATGGAATTTAGAAAAAAAAATATTCAAAATATCCTAAATTAATCTAAAAAGGAAATTTAATTATCATTTTAAATATTCTAAATACCCCAACTAACCTATTTTATTTTTTCCCATTCTTTTTCCTTGTCTTTCCCTTTTCTCCTTTCTCCTTTTTCTTTTTCCTCCTTCCTCCTCAAAATGGGCCAACCTCCTCCGTAGCCCAAATCCTCCTCCCTCTTTTTCCTTATGCACGACCCAGCTCGCACACTTCTTTTTTCTCTCCTCCCTGCTCAAACGCCCAGTTCTCCTCTTTCTTTTTCTTTTCTTTCCCCTAGACCGGACGCCCTGACCTTGTCATCTTCTTCTTCCTCCTGTTCCTCCCACATGAGATCTGCAACCCTACCATTGCCGACCAACCACCACCATACCCCCAGCCTACACCATCCCTCTCTCCCCCCATCCTTTTACTTTCCTTTTCCGACCCCAACCACCCTCGTACCTCCTCTCACACGTGCCCCCTTTCCTTTCCTTTTCTTCTCCCCCAACCAAATTGCACCTGCTAATCGCAGGCCTATACCGGTCTGCCACCATTAGCCCGCGACCTTGCCACACCTGCCCCCTCTGTTCCTCTTCCCACTCTATCGCGTCCACCACTATTTGCCTATAAATACCCCATACCCGACCTTAATTGAGCATCTTTTCCTGCACAAAAAGTTTACCCTCCCCTACGTCGCTGCCACTTCAGACACCTCCTCTTGTGCCCAGCGTCGATGCCCGAAACAACCTCCAAACCCCTTCCTACATCACCCTCCGCCGAAATACACCACCCAGCACCTCTGATTCCTCTTGCACGAGCTACCTCGACCGTGCAAAATTGGCTACCCAAGCTGCCTATTCTCCTCCATCGCCGCCCTTCTCACCATTGTGCGCTGCCATCCCTATTGCAATCACCACTTCTCCTACCTCCCAAAACACCCAGCAATTCCCCATTTACCTCCCCATACCTTCCTTTCTCTCTGCCTCCCTCTCCTTCACCCTCTCTCCTCCTCCACCACCTTTGACCACCATAACAGCTATCACATGTGCCACCCTTTTTGCTGCGCCACCACCGCCGTTCCAACCCTCTCAACCTAGAGCATCCACCACCATCACAACCACCATCTCACTCCTCTCTCCTAGCCGAAATCCACTTCTCCAACTTCCCTTCCTCCTCCACCATCGCCAGCGCTGCCTAGGCACTACCACCCTTAGGTTGTGCCCAAGCCTCCCCAACCTTTAAAAATAATTTATTTAATTATTAATTATTTTATTTGTATTAATATCATTTTTATCATCATCATCATCATCATCATCATCATTATTATTATTATTAAATTTGACATATTATTATTATTATTTGAACCATTATTATTATTATTGTTATTATTATTATTTTTACAACTACTAATTTTGGGCAATATTATTACTAACGCTAATATTAACATGGTTATTTGAACCCTATCATTATCATTACTAATATTTGAAGCATTATTATTATTATTATTATTATTATTAACCTTGGCCCTATTACTACTAATGTTAATATTATTATGATTATTAGAACCCTTATTATTACTATTATTATTATTATTATTATTATTATTACTACTACTACCAAGATTCAAACTATTACTAATATTAATATCATCATCATCATCGTTGTTATTATTATTATTATTGTTGTTGTTGTGTCGTTGTTGTTGTTGTTGTTGTTGTTGTTGTTGTTGTTGTTGTTGTTGTTGTTATTATTGCCTATATCACTAATATTACTAGTAATACTATCATTATCATTAGTAGTAGTAGTAGTAGTAGTAGTAGTAGTATTAGTATCATCATTGTCACTATTTTTGTATTACTACTAATAATATTATTATTGTTATGATTCATGTTATTATTAGTATCATTATTATTATTGTTGTTGTTGTTGTTGTTGTTGTTGTTAATAGTAAAGCTATTATCTTTAGTAATATAAATATTACTAATAATACTTCAACATGGACCAATATAACTACCAAGACTATTTGGACTATTAATAATGTGATTAGCTACTTTGAGAATAATACCCTTACTTTTACTTATAAAATCGCTATTGTTATTATTAACCCCAATAATAGGCTATGATAAGGGTAAGGTAGTAAATAATGATAATTTTGGTTAGAGGGAAGTTAACCCTTAGTATTTTCCTCTTATAAGTAAACTAAGTCAAAACTCTAAGGAGGCGTAGGAACGTGCTCCAAGCCCAACGTCATTATAGGTAAAGACGTAGTTAAGGCCGCTTGTGTGTATTATGTTTCTTGTATGCCATGTGTTATATTATTTTGTGCATTTTATATTATTATGAATGCTTACTTGTAGCGTAGCGCGAAGTTAAGGTATGCTTATGTGACTTCCTTATGGCATGTGTAAAATGATGTGTATACTGTGCTTGTGGTATTATATGATATGATCATCTAGGACATGCATTCTATGATGGTTTAATGAGATGGTATGGGGTGAAAATGGGAAAGGGGGAAATGAGTTGACTAAAGGAGAATGAGAACAACCTAATTATCTCATCACCCATGAGGGGACAAAAAAGAAGAAGGGAAATATGGATAAAATAAGAGAGTGGAGTGGATCTTGCATGGGATGGATGGTGTTTGCATGGGGATAATCCTTACATGTCAAAATTTTCCTTGGGGTATAATTAAGGTAATGGGAGATTTGTTGTGGTGATTGGATTCCTTGGGCAGAAAATGGTATGTAGGTTGGTATAAGGATGTATAGGAAACTTGGCTAGGGTTTGGGGTGGTCAACTATGATTTCATGGTCACATGTGTAAAATGAAAAGTAAGGTGAAATGCTTGGGGCTAAACCTAAGTGAGAGGACGAGTTAGGGATGAAGGAGCATAAGTTGTGTGGGATAAAGATAGGGATGGAAACGGGGTGGATAATACCCGAAACCCGACGGATTTTATCCGACGGGTATGTATATGGATAATGATAAACGGATATAGATATGGATATGGGTAAGGGTAAAAAATACCCGGCGGATTCGGGTACGGGGTATCCATATCCGTATCCGATGGATATCCGTTACCCATATCCGTACCCGTTTACATTATCAACTTTAGCTACTAAGTTGATGAATTATTGGATTTTTTTATATATTTTTTTTAATTTTTAATATCAAAAATAATTTTGTAGGTAAATTATATATATTATGACAGGTAAACGGGTACAAAAACGGATAAACGGGTAATGGTAACGGATAAACAGGTAATTTTAATCCGTCGGATAACGGGTTTGATGTACCCGACGGATTATCCATCGGGTAACGGATATCCGTCGGGTAACGGATATCCGCCGGATACGGATATGGGTAACATAACGGATATCCATGCGGGTACGGATACGGATATGGTTATTAAATTTCTTATCGGGTTCGGGTATGGATAAGGGGTACCCGATCCGTACCCGCCCCATTGCCTTCCCTAGATAAAGAAAGGATGGGCCATATAGGCTAAATTAGGATTTTTGGGGGAAAACCCTAAGGAGAATAGTGAATTAACCTTATATGGCATAGGGAAGTGAGCCTTGACCCACACACTTAGGATTTGGGTATTCGTAGTAAGTAAGGAGAAGAGGAAAAAGATGTCTAGATTTTTTAGGAGGTGTAGAAGTCCCAAGATATAGAATGGCCCCCTCTTAAGGGAATAGGAGTAGACGGATTATGTGAACGGATAGTCCAAAGAACATGCATGTATAGGTTAAAAAAAATATTGAATAAGATATATTTAAGATACTAATCATTTAAAGTGAAAGTTTATTGAGTTGGACCTAGATCGATCTACTGACATAATAGTGGACAAGTGCCGAGGTGCTTTGGAGACCAATCCACTAGCATATAATAGTGGTTAGGTGTGTTCTACCCTGTATGTTTTCGATCTACCGGCTATAATAGTGGGGGATCCTGAACTCAATAAACCAAACCTTAAGTTATGATAAGACATGGGAAAGATACTAAGTACTTCTAGTGGAATACCATAAGAGTCGAGACTAGACTAATCCACCGACATAATAGCAGCCAGGAGCATCTTAGCCTATAGATCAATCCACCGACATATAATAGTGGTCAGGTGCATTCTACCTTGTACATTTATGATCCACCAGCTAAAATAGTGGAGTTCCTGTACTCGCATGGACATATAAAGAGTATGGTGTAAAATGAGTATATTAACTAGAGATCTAACGAATGAGTTAACTGGACTGTAATACGACATCTACAATATGCATTGCTTGTATGTTTATCTTTATAATCATGCTTATATTATATGTCTTTTTGTGTATAGACTTAGCTGCATGGTTACCTTTCTTAGTACGTAGCATACTGACCACTCGTTTCAGGGGTGATACTCATTCCCACGAGCAGAGGGCCTTGTTGAGTGTGTGCAGATAGGGGACGCCATATTTGATGCCTGTGATACTTATAAGGCATCGGGTAGGGCCGAGAGTTGATTGTTGGAATTGGCATGGGGGCTCAGGAGTGATGTTGGCTGGACTCTCTTTTACCTCAGTTTACCTTTGTATCATTTTATTTTGGTTTAGTTTTATCGTGTTGTATCTTTTATCCCTCACGGGAACTTTAATTATGTACTCTATTGGGTTATAATAACCTTTTAATGCGCACTTTAACTTTCGCGTTATGAATATTTTAGTTTTTCTATGAATCCTTGTTTTAAGTTGTCTAATATTTTTTGATAACTTTTCTTTAGCCTTATGGTCAGTACGAGACTGGTTGGAGGCCAGGCTTATGCTGATCACGGTGGTAGCACCCCTCGTGCTTATATTTGTTTGTTTAAGCAAAAAAATTCAACTATAATTAAAAAATTCTTTATACTTTCTAACAAGAAGACATCTCATGTGCCACTATAACTCCACCTTCTCCCCTATTTCTCATGTATGTGACCGTCTTCATCATAGTGGGACCCATTTTCCTTCCTCATCACTACTATCATTTTTAATAACTTTTTTTCTCTATGTCTATTTCACTACAAAATATAAATAAATGAATCATATCAAAATCATAATAACTAAGTTAATACAATGTTTTAACACATCACGTAATCATTACATAAATAAAAATAATAATATAATTAACTCATATCATATTAGAATGTCATGTAATTACCGACATTGCCTTCTTTTCCTTCTTATTTTTTCACATTTCATAACCCATTGGTTTCCCAATCTAATACATAAATTCCTTCAAAATGATTATCTCTTGCATATATTTCCTCCTTATCAACATTTTCATCATTGTTGTTGAATGGTTGAGCTGCTTGAATGACCATGACCATGACACACACTCTCTCACAATGGGCATTATATTCATCATCACAATCATTGACATTTCTTTTCTTCATAGATAGTACCACAAACAATATTTTGCTAGTAGGATAAGTGATAAAATAAAACTTGTGTTTTTTGTGACACTAAAATGAATGGGGTTCGTTTATGCCTTATGCTATTAATATCAACTAATGTGAACCCATATTCATATCTAACCCCATGAATATTATCAACCAGTCTTTACCCAAAAATAGGAACTTAAAATACAGTATAATCTAACTCTAATATATGTTCAATCATGCCATTATAATTTATATCTACATAAGTTGGATTATTATCCTTCGCACTAGTAGTATGCATTGCCTCAACCACTAAAGTCACCCTACTATTATGTACGGTACTCTTATCATCTTGTTGTTGTTTATAGAAAAGTGTAATTGGTGATGGCATAACTAGTATATAAGAAAATTTTGTATCGAGAATTTTAGGACAACCAATGAAATGTATACAAAATTAGGATTAGTGAATGTCTAATGAACGGAATGGTGCAATCTCTGAACCAATCTATGAGGGAAATATTATTTTTATCCACATTCCACTTCTCATTCCTTCATATGTTTTCCATACTTAAAAAATGCGTGTGTTCTTCAATATATGGACGAACATCATCATTTTTATGTAATACATATATATGTTATTTGTGAATTATGTGAACATATACATGCCCAAAAATTTTCCCCTACTCCTCTATCCTATGATTTTCACTTCATGTATAAAATTAGGAATACCTATAGCTTCACATTTAACAAGTGTTTTGTGCAAAAGTCAATTACCTCTTCTTTTATGCAAAGCTCAACAATGCATCATTATGGCTCTATCAGTTCTTCACGTAACTTATAATAGGCTTCATAAACCTCTCAAAGGGGTACATCCAATGCCCACAAACAACTCCTAACATTTTTACCTCATGAATCAAGTGAATAGTTAGATATACCATAATGTTTAAAAATGAAGGTGGGAAGTAAATTTTAAGCTAACACAAAGTAACCACAACATCTCTTTGCAAAGATTCCAAACTTTTAGGGCATATGAATTTTAAGTAAAGTATAATGAATAACCAACAAATCCTAGTATAGCAATTTAAACATGCTTTAGCAAAATCCCACTTATGGCTATCAACAATAAATTCTGCATCAAAATATGATCATAAGACTTCATATTGATTAGTTTCAACTCTTTCATCAACATGAACCTTATAATATTTGAATAATATATTTGTGTAACCTTAACATTGTAAAAGAAATTACAAAACACAATTTTCCATTTCGTAAAAAGAGTATGGCAAGCCGACGATAAATAAGTTCTTTTTTCATTACTTTATAGTGCCAATTTTCATCTGATGCCTATATCCACCACATTTCCATTCAAGCATTGGTGCCATTTTCATTATTTTGTAGAATATTTAGTAATGTATCAACAAGACTATCACATATATATTTTTTGATATGCATCGCATCAAGGGAATGTCTCACGTACAAAGACTGCCAATAAAGAAGTTAAAAAAATGTAGACATATTTTTCCATTAAACTAATGGAACCTTAATTTTGTTCTTCTTTCTTGGATTGACATTAAAATTGTGCATCTTCAGAAGTACTTGCTAATCCATCCACAAAATATGTATTTCCCCTACTTCTTGCAATCCATTGAATGCTTTCTTTTGCTTACGATAATGATAATTCCTTGGTAAAAATCTATGGCGCCCAAGATAAACAGTCTTTTGACCATGCTTCAACTATTCAAATGAGGTATTATTCTCACATATCAAGCATGCAAAATGAACTTTCACACTATAAATAAATAAAAAAAATCCATATGCCATAAAATAATTTATAGTACAAAATAGTAGGGCTCTCAAAGTGAAATTATCTTTATGATATGCATCAAAAACCCTAACACTTGTATTCCACAAGAACTTTAAATCATCAATCAACAGTGTCAAATAGGAATAAATATCATTCCCTGGTTAGTTTGACCCCATGCAATATGAGTGAAAACAACATCATATCCTTGTGATTCATGTAGTCAAGGAGGTAGATTATAAATGTTACACCTCGAAATTCAATAACCTTAATTTTGAGTGTTTAGCTTTTTATCTGAAAAACAAATCCTTAAATATTACCTTAATTATTTTGTCAACCCTTGACCTTTGAACCTGGATAAATTATTTAAATAAATTTATCCTATTTATTTTATATTTTTATTTAAATGCACCCTTAACCAGTGATTTTACTCTTTTTATTTTTCTAATCGGGTACCTTAACCTTGAATAAATTAATTTTATCCTAAACGTAAATTTAACCTAATTATAATTCTAACCCTAAATTTTACTTTATTTTTTCATTTTCCTTTTTTTCCCTCTCTCTTATCTCTTTTTCTTTTTCTACCCCCGTGTCCGGTCCACTTTATTTTCTTTTATATTTCTCCCCATCTTGCTTAGCCTAACCTACATTTTTCTTTTCTTTTTCTCCTCCTTGGCTTGCCTAGCCCAACTCATTTTTCTTTCTTTTCTTCACCTCCTACCTCGCCTATCCTATTATCCCAAACACTCCCCCCTTTGCACCATCCTTGTGTCCTTTTACACGCACCCAAACAACACCTTGCATCACTCTACCCGCCCCATGCATGCTAATTTCCCTCTTTCCCCATAAGGTTAAACTGGTTTTGTACCACTCTCTCAACCATGCCCCTCTTCCCTTCTAATCTTGGCTCCTGCATTGACCTTTTACCACCAACCATGTGCACCACCATCAACGCTCCTCCCTTAACCACTCCTCTACATCTTGCCCTCTTCTCTGCATTGAACCATTTTCCCCCTAACCCTCACCTCTTCAGCCACCATATACATACATGCATGCATACCCACTCCCTTCCCCTATTTTTTCAACCCAAACCCTACTCCTTCCTTTTCTTCCCACTCCATTCCCCATCCAACTCCTTGAAATCGCTACCTCAGTATTCCATGATGACCACCATGAGCCAACACTGTCTTCTCTAAAGACACAACCCCAACTCCCTTCTTTGGACCACCCTCGACTAGATATGGAATTTTTTTCCATGGGTTCGGAGCCCTATTAGGGATTCTCAATTCAGGTTTCGGGAGAGATTTTGGAGATTGGGTTTGGGTTCAAGGATTCTTGTTAGGGATTTTTTTTGGAGATGGGGCGAGGTCCCCATCCCTGAACCTTCCCGAATTATATATATATATATATATATATATATATATATATATAATTTTTTTATATAGAATATAAATTTAAATTTATTGTAAAAAAATAAGATTGGGTATCAGGTCAAATTTTAAGGTCAGGTAATGATCAAAGATGGAGAATAGTTCAAGGATTGGGGTGGGTTCGGGGATGATTTTCCTTTTTAGGTTCGAGGATAGGGATGTGGTCCCTGTCCCTGACCCGCCCTGTTGCCATCCTTACCCTCAACCCAATTTCCCCTACCTCCATTTTATTTCACCACACCACCACCACTACCTCCCTACATCATCGTCTCATATAGCCCGCATGCCACTAAACCCATCCACCTCTCCATCACTCAACCTTACCTTATCCTCGCTACAACCAACCTCTACCATCATCTGCCTCTTCATCGTCCCTCCTCAACCAAGTTAGGGAACCAATAACCACCACTTCACCTTCCTCTACCTCCTTGCATCATATCACTAACACACCATCAAACACTATTGACTTCTACCTTACCTCTGCCACCTTCTCCTTCCTCCTAATCACCCTTCTTTCATGTCGTCTAACACCACTACACCACCCTTGACCCCCTTCTTCCTTTGTTTGCATCCCGCACACCCCAGCTGATGCTCTACACCCTATAACCCTTCAAACCTCATTACACCAACACCATCATCCACCACTATGGCCTCCCCTCATAACAGCTCCAACCACTACTAAGCACCTTCTTCTCTTTCTTTTCCTCCTCCCTTGAGCTGCTCAACACCACCTATGTCATCCTCCTCCATGCAACTTTGCCCAACCACCACCAGCTCCCCAGCCCTAGCCACTAGCTACCCTCCATCAACCAACCAATCCCCTAGCTCCTCATGCAATGTCAAAACTCATGTTGCATATGCAGCGTGAGGATTTCCATCTAAATTTTACACATTTTCAACCTAAGGGTAGTTTGGTAATTTCTTATTTTATAAATATTTTAACAAGAAGTTTATTATTATATTATTTAAATATTAATTTGGTTAATATGGTATTATTTTTAGGTATAAACGTTTAATTAGTGGAGGCTAATAATTTTTAGTAGTTTGCTTATGAATTATGCATTTAATGGAAATTAGGTAATCTTATACTCCACTAAAATATTTAGTAACGTATAATAGCACATTAGAGTTTTGATGTATAATTTGTATTAAGTATATTTTTTACGGTGTGGTTATTGGCCTAATAATGAGAGTACGGGATTTAGTAAAATAAAATATGTACCTACTTATCTTTGTTTTAGTAGTAGCCTTCATACCTACTTGTAGTTCTATAGTGACCTTCGTGCCTACCTATTGTTCGGTAGTAACCTTTGCACCTACTTGTGTTTAATATTGTGCCTTTAAGCTATACCTAGTATGTTATGAGTATTACCAGTGTTGATTTTGAGATGTGTGATACATTGTGAATGATTTAATTATTATATTGAGGTTGGTCCTAATCATTACTTAAGATAGGAGCTCTTAGATTCATGGTCAGTAAGTTTTGTTATATTATAAATGAAAGTGTATGAGTAGTATGCTGCTTTAGTGTTATTGTTTATTTGATATGATTAATGTATTTTGATCATCGCATGTATATTTCCATATTTTATACCATATGTTGTTGTAATGACTTTTATGTGTTCCATGTAGGCTTTTCATATTAGTTTTGTATAATGGGTTACTCAATACCATTGTATTAAAGGATTCTTATATTTGGTATAACCTTTTCAATCAAATATGATCTTATATTCTATCTTTTAACTAAGGTATTCATTTTCATCTCTAAAGTTCATGCATCTCGATTTTGATTTCTTCTATGTGCCAATTGTATGGTGGTAAATGGGAATACTCCTATTTTTCTAAAAAACACTTCATTTTCATGGTCATCAAAGATTAAACGTTCCATAACAACTAAAAACATCACTTTACTAACATAAGTTTTGCTTTGACAGGTGCATAAAGGATCTTCTTCCAGAGGGAGTATTTAATAAGTTTCTGTAACACTCCAAGTCGATATGATCACGCGGGGGCTACCTTGAAGTGCTTTCAAATGGATTGGTTAGCCCCATATATCAACACGATTCCTTTCAACACTCTTTTTCCTCACTCATGCATTTTCCAAAAACATTTTGAAATTTTTTTAAAATTCCTAAGAGGGACAATTATCTTAAAAATTGCTTCATGGCCAGCACGTATAACCGTAAAGTTCATATGATAGAATCAACAAAAGGATGGTATACCATATTGATATAAGTAGCCAGATCAATCCTTATAATACTTCGCTTAATTTGGGGCATTATATTCACCTCCACTCAAAGAACACAACGTCTTCTTTGTGCCTCAACCACTAATTGTCTCAATATAATTTTTCCCAAGAATCGTCCTGCTAATTGGCTGACTGTCTCATCCAAGTTCAAATCATGGCCACGCTTTCTCTTTGATACCATTAATAACATCCTGAGCCAATACAACCACACAGGGGCTACCCTGTTCCATAGCTAACACGCTTAACTATGAATTTTTTAGGACGGAATCACCAAAAGGATGGTATACCATGTTGATATAAATAGCCAGATCAATTCTTATAACACTCTGCTTAATTTGGGATATTACACTTTCACACTTATTTGTTACGTAGAACCATTTTTCGTCAATATGCATAACATTGTACATATTAACAACCCTTGGCTCATGAGATAAGTTATCTCGATCTAACATACTATGAAAAATCTCAAACAGACTCTTTTATACTCTTCCTTAAGGTATGGTTTAATGGTGTTTGAGTGGCATTGAATGAGGCCTTGTTTCATAGGTCTAAATATGGTTGTACAACTAAAATTCAAGGATTATACAAGTTACCTCAAAGTGTTCATTAGTGTAATACTCCAGAATTTTTCTAAACTTAATCCCTTGTAATTAATACCCTAATCCAATTTTAATCTTGAGAAAATTTTATTTTGGCCTTACCTAAATTCCTTGATCCCAAAATCCTAACCTAGTCCAAATCTTTAACTTGCATAATTTATATTTCTTAACCCAACCTTAATTCTGGTATATTTATATCATTAATCCTAATTATTTTAGTTAATCAAAATTTAATCTAAATCTTAACCTCAACCTTTTCCCCTTTTCCTTTTCTTTCTCCTTTTTCCTACCTCCTTACGCCAAATTACTTGACTCTTCTGCCTTGCCTGTATTTTTCCTTACCACCTGCAACACACAACCATCACCTCCCACCATCACCCTCATGCCTCTACTGCCCTGCCATCCTTCCCCTGCTGCTATCGTTAATAATCACCATCATCCTCTACATCTCCTCCCTTCCCATTTCACACGCTACCATATACACATATATATACACTACTCTCTTTCCCCTCCCTCCCTTATTTATTTAAATCATTTAATGCCACAAATTCTATCAAAATCCCCCTACCCGAGCCACCTCTCCCTCTCTTCTTTTTCTCCTTCTTCTTCCTTAGCTGCTACGGCTCTATTTTTGTCTCATGCCACCACCATCACCATCACACACCACCACAACCACCAAGCATCACCCAACGTTTGGTGGATAAACCACCACAACCACCCCATCACTCCTCCTCGTTGTCATTGACTATCATTGTCCATCACCGCCTTTTATTCCCTCTTCTTTCCTCACGTCTATCGCATTTTTTAGAGGCACAAGGCTTGCACACAGTCTCTTGTGTGGCCGTGCACCTCTATTTTTCTTGGTCACACACTTGTGCATGCTAAGCACAATTTACCCATGCATGTTTGCACAACTTGAGTACTCTCTTCGCACACCTATTGTAATATCCCAAAATCCTAATTTCCGAAATTATGGCCAAATAAGGAATTATTAGGAAAATTAATTATATAAATTTATTTATTAAAATTTAGAGAGTTAAATTAAGGTATATTAAGAGGAAAATAATAAAGAATTTAATTGGAAGAAAATTTGGGTGTTTCTCTAATTAGCATGAAGGTTAAGAGAATTTATCTAAAATAGTCTAAAATAAACAAAAAAGGAATTTATTTAATATTTCATAAATATTAATATTATAAACAACCCAAAAATACCCCAATTTACCCATAAGTTATTTTATTTAATTTTTCCATCCTATTTAATACTTATTTTCCCCTCTTTTTCCCTTTTTTCTCCCTCCTCTTCCTTTTTTTTTTCTTTCTTCTCCCCCGGCTGGGCCAGCCCACCGGCCCAAACCCCTCTTCTCTCCCCCGTCTCGCGCGCAGCCCAGGCCCCGCCTCTCCTTCCTTCTTCCCGCCCGCGGCCCAGCGCCGTGCGACGCAACCCCCATACGCCCGTGCGCTGCGTTTTGGCCTCAGTGCCGTCGAAACGCCGCGTCACGATAAATGGCCTTATAGCCGTTGCCAAACGGGCAACGCGACGCGGCGCTTTGTCGCCCATAAAGTCGAAACGTCGCGTTGGACTTGCAGATTAAATAACCGCCGCCGAACCGGCCGGTTTCCCTCCTCTTTTCTTTTCCTTGGACCACCGGTCCACCCCGCCCTGTCTTCTTCCCCGACCTGCACGCCGACCTGCAACTCGCCTGCCGCTCGAATCTCGCCGGCAGCCACCAGCCCAGTACCGGCTGTCCTCCCCTGCCTCTCTCCCGTCGTTTTCTTTCTTTTTTTCGACCCGACCAAGTCCCTATCTCCCTTTCCCGCGTGCCCTTCTCTTTCCTTTCTTCTTCCCTGTCCCCGACCCAGCCTGCCATGGCAGAACCTGCACCGCCTGCCATCGGCCGGCCACCTGCACCCCTGCCCCGCGTGCCACCTCCCTCCCTTCGTCGTTTTCCTTCCCCCTGGCCTATAAATATCCCCAGTTGCAGCCCCGATCGGCCCCTTTCGTTTTTTTTTGCCCCGAAACCCTGCCTCTCCGCCGCCTCAAACAGACGGGTTTTTCGCCGTCACCGGAGACATCCGCCGCCACCTCTGGCCACCGTTACCATCCCTACACCTTCCTCGACAAAACTGAGCCACCACCACCCTCCGCCTTGCCCTGCACGTGCCTCCTTCGTCGTGCAAAGTTCCTATCCCGAAAACCACCCTTCCAGCCCGCCGCCGCCTTGCGCCGCCTTCTGCCGCCTCCTCCGCCGCTACCAGCCACCCTTCCACCCTCCAAAGTGACCAGCAGGTCCTCCCCTACCTGCCCATACCCTCCTTACCCCCTACTCCCTCCTCCACCGGCCTCCACCATTTCCACCATCTTCCTCCTCCCTCGGCCACCGCGTCCGCCGCCGCGCGCCGCCGCCCAGCTCACGCCACCACCCTCATTCCACTCCCCTCTCCCTGCTGTATCCTCCCCCACACTTGGCTTCCTTTTTCCTCCTCCCATCTCACCGCCACCTCCATCTTTCCCCCTCTTCTCCTCCCCCACCGCCGCCGCCGCCGCCGCCACGCGCCGCCGCCGGACCACCACCGACCCTAGGTGGTTCTCCACCCATCCAAACCCCAATACCCCTTTTATATACTTGCTAATATTTTCTACTAATATTAATACTAATATACTTATAATTATTACTATTATCCTTATTATTATTCTTTTATTATTATTATTATTACTTTTATTATTATTATCATTTCTAATATTGTGACTTATGATATTAAAGTTATCATTTTTACCATACAAACATCTCTTGGAACCCTAACTCCTATTGCTCAACTTTGGTTTATTTTATAAGTGTTAATATTAACAACCCTACTATTATTATTATTATCTCTATTACCTTACTAAGGTTATTATTATTAATACTTAACCATACTAGGTTATTGTTATTATTACTTCTAGGGTTATTATGGTTATTATTACTATTATTATCATTATTATTAGCATTATTACTATTATCACCCTTAGGGATAATTTACTTGAAATATCATGACCTTATAATATTATTATTTCAAACCCAACACCATTGTTAGACTTAATCTTAAAAATGCTAGAGTTCTATTACTATAGACATAAGTGTCACTATTAGTGGTCTTATTATAATTATTATTATTATCACTATTTTACTATGACTAATGAACACTAGTATTATAAGAATGGAACTAATGGGATTAATAAAATAAGTGTAACAATAAGTATCATAAATAAACATATTTTTAACTACTAATATTTATTATACTAATTCTAAAGTAAAATCCCTAGTTTTTGTATAAAACCCTTTTTAGTAATAAAAACCCTAACCTTAAACTAAAATGAGGTTGGGTAGTAATTATAAGGGAAACTAATACTTAGCATTTTTCCCTTTTATAGGTAACCCCGACCAAAGCCCTAAGGAGTTAGAGGAGCGTGCTCCAAGCCCGGCGTCGCCTTAGGTAAGGACGAAGCTAATGGCCTTGTGCTATGTGTGACATGGATGTGTTGATTATTGTGTATGCCATGCTATGCCATGTGTTACATGATTGTGTATAACTTGTCTTATGTGTAGCGCAGCTTGGAGATTGAGGTATGTGTTGATGTGTTCCTATGACGCGAGCATGATATGTATATGTATGATGTCTATGATGTAATGGCCCGCTAGGACATGCATGTTAGGGTAAATGGTAATATGAGTTTGGGACCATTATGGGGGTCTTAATGTTGTATGGTGGGATTAGGGTTTGAATGGTGGCATCAATGCTCGCATGTTGGTACTAATGATTTCATAGTGGTATTATTGGTTTATGGCGGTATTTGGGTTCGTATGGTGGTATTGTGACTTTATGGAAGTATTAATGTTGGATGGGGGTATTTGTGATTTTATGGAGGTATTAATGTTGTATGGTGGTAATTGTGATTTTATGGAGGTATGAATGTTGTATGATGTTATTTGTGATTTGATGGTGGTATTAGTGTTGTATGGTGGCATTAGGGTTCGTATGGTGGTGTTAGGGTTTGTATGATGGTGTTTGTGATTTAATGGTGGTATTAATGTTGTATGGTGCTATTATGGTTGGTATGGTGGTATTATAATTCGCATGGTGGTGTTAGGGTTGTATGGTGGTATTAATGATTACACGGTGGTATTAATGGCCTATGGAGTATGGGGTTGAGAGTGAGAACTCACTTATATAAAGGATGAGTGTGGGTCTTCTATACGAGAGAAGGGGGTTTGGGGCAAAGAGGAGAGGTTACTTGGAGAGGAAGTAATGTGCTAGGGTTTGGCGTGGCCAACTAAGGTTTGGCGGTCACATGCGGAGTTTGGGGATAAAAGGGATATATATGTGTATTGGGAATTTCTTAGTAGAGACGGGATGCGAGACAAGGAACAAAGTGAGGTTAGGGTGAGTAAGAAGAGTTGGGCCATGTAGGCCCAAATTAGGGTTTTCCAAGGAGGAGCCCTAGAGGGGTGAGGACCTGCGGGACCGATATTGTTGTTTTAGGATTTGCCCGCATTCTCGGGAGAGTATACCCTTACTACGCTCCCTTATGTATGAGAGTGAGAGGGGATGGATATCGGGCGTGAGGAAGGGAGAACAGTCCCAAGATATGGGACGGGCCTCCTCGAAGGGAAGAAACAGATAGTAGTAGACATGCATGTCAAGGGTGGAACCCTATTTGATAATACGTGAATAAGACATTAACTACTTAAAGAGTAAGATTGTTGAGCCGGGCCCAGACCGATCCACCGGCATAATAGTGGCCAGGTGCCGGGGTGCCCTGGAGACCGATCCACCGGCGTAAAATAGTGGTTAGGTGCGTTCTGCCCTATACGTGACCGATCCACCGGCTATAATAGTGGGGGATCCCGAGCTCAACAAACCAAACAGTATGTTGTAATTTAAATCACGGGAAATATACTATATACTTACAGTGGAACACCATGAGAGTCGGGGCCAGACCGATCCACCGGCATAATAGTGGCCAGGAGCGTTGTGCCCTGGAGACCGATCCACCGGCGTATAATAGTGGTTAGGTGCGTTTTGCCCTATAAGTGACCGATCCACCGGCTATAATAGTGGGGTTCCCGCACTCGCATGGATTAACAAAGACTATGGTGTGAAATGACTTATAAACAAATCATGGAAAGGTACGTTATAATCACAGTGAGACACCATGAGAATCGGGGCCAGACCGATCCATCGGCATAATAGTGGCCAGGAGCGTTCTGCCCTGGAGACCGATCCACCGGCATAAAATAGTGGTTAGGTGCGTTCTGCCCTATAAGTGACCGATCCACCGGCTATAATAGTGGGGTTCCCGCATTCTCATGGGTTCATAGCGATTATGATGTGAATCGACTATAATTATTAGAGTTATGAAAAGAAGAGGTTGGGATGGACCATAACCGACCTGCATCATCCATAATATTACATGTTTCTTATGTGATTGCGTTGCGCGCGTTATGTTGTATGATGGTATGCTTGGCCTTAGCGCACCTGCGCCCTTACTCAGTATTGGACCCATACTGATACTACCTTGATTAAATGGGTCCTGTGATGATCCACCAATGGTGGGGAGCAGACCTCCTATGCAGGTTTGATCGGTTACAATCGTGGGGTGGAAGGCTTGGCTTGAGTGATGTAGGCGGTCCGGATATGGGTCCCTTGGGATCTGTTTTATTTGACTATATTTTGTACTACGCTTATTGTTTTGAAACCGTACTCGAGGTTGTATTCCTAAACGATATTTTAACTGTTGTTGATTCGTAGTTTTCGTGAATGGTCTATGTTAGCTATGGACCTATGTTTTGATGACTCTTACTTGATGATGGTTTGGTTTAGCCTTAGCACTTAGTATCGGAACGGTAGGAGCAAACCGGTCTGGTACTAAGTGTGGCGGTAATACCCCCAAGTTTATGGTTTTTAATTCTTTCGCTTCCGCTAAAATCTTTGTCTTAAACGAAATTTTTCAGTAGTAAATTTGGGGGTGTTACAAGTTGGTATCAGAGCGGTTGGTCCTCCGGCCACGCTCGTTTTTGAAAGTAAATTTTGTTTTTGGACTTGGTATTTGATTTTGAAGTGTGTTTTGACCGCTCCTATAATTGTTTTGAAACTTTTAAGATGATACCACGAGCTGGTATCAAACCGTTTGGGTTGTTAAGGATCGGGTTTCGGTTAGGGACTCAGTTCTCATGACCATAAACGTTTTAGCCGAAAACGTATTTTAACTTCCTTCAAGTGATTCTTCTTTTATCCGGATTAGCTTGTGAGGACAGTGTGATTGGGTAGTATAAGTGGCCTTGCGTTTTGCTGTTCATTTATGTCTTCGGATTTGCTTCCTTGTTATTTGACATGCTTAACTTGTGTTAACGTTGAATTTTATGTGGTAGTGATTATAGTTTTATAACTAGTTTTCCCTTAAGGGGGTAGTGACCCCACTAGGTTAACCCCAGCCTTGCAGGTTTAGTGGACTAAAAACCTTAGGGTATACCTTGCCGGGTGAGGTGTGATGTGACATAGATTGTAACGTATTTTAGTGGATTAGTTTTACTTTTGGAGTTGCAAGGAGTTTAAGTCGTTATTATTATTATTATTTTCACCCTTATAAGACCTTAATTTAAAGGACAAGGTTTTGTGACTCGTTTTGACCTTAAGTACTATATGCTTCTTCCTTGATGAAGTCTATTATATTTGATTTGTTGGGCACCGATTCTCTTTCTTTTA
Organism: Tamarix chinensis; assembly: GCA_030549775.1. Taxonomy (NCBI): domain Eukaryota; kingdom Viridiplantae; phylum Streptophyta; class Magnoliopsida; order Caryophyllales; family Tamaricaceae; genus Tamarix; species Tamarix chinensis. The sequence goes on from CM060182.1 coordinate 66,869,418, forward strand.
TTTCACCTCTTATGCCTTGTGTGATCCAACTTTACTTGGGTTAGTTTCGTAAACATCGTTTTACCTTTCTTCGAAATTCTTCTAACTTATTTACCTCGGTAAATGTTTTTATTCAATTGTTTCGTCAAGTTTCCACTACTTAGGGTTCTTGAACCTCGGGGACGAAGTTCCTTCCTAAGAGAGTAGGGATGTAATACCCCGTATATTTTAAGATTCAGATTGTTAAGTCTAATGATTTTATTAGTATAATTTGATGTAAACAATTAATTATCTTAATTTCGATTCGGTTTATGGATTTATCGACGATTTTGAATTCATAATTGAACGTAATTAATCACTTTCAGGAAGCGATATTTTATTGATGTTTTAATCATTTTGGAAAATATTAAAATTAGTCTTGATTTGTTGGAATTTGACTCAAACATTTTATTATAGGTTTCTAAATATTATATCCGGGTCTTATAATGTATTTCCATAAATAATATAATTTTTTTTTACGTTCAATGGTGAGTTCTTCCCAAAAAAAAAAAAAAAAAAAAATGTTTCCGAAGTACTTTATATATCTTTTTACTAATTTTAAGCCTTAGGATTTTTTTTTTTTTTTTTTTTTTCAAAATAGATTTTCGATAAATAAATTTTTGATTGAACTCTTCCAATATTAATCTTTGAAATGTAGTACTTAATTTGGACTTATACCTTAGGCACAACAATCCCTAGTTCGTCCCTAAGGGGGTAGTTAGGTTAAGTACAGCTAGTGATGCATTAATATAGAAGATTGGAATGCCCCAACCCTAACCCTAGAGAGCCGCAGGAGACTTCGGGGACGAAGTCTGTTTTTAAGGGGTAGTGATGTAATATCCCAAAATCCTAATTTCCGAAATTATGGCCAAATAAGGAATTATTAGGAAAATTAATTATATAAATTTATTTATTAAAATTTAGAGAGTTAAATTAAGGTATATTAAGAGGAAAATAATAAAGAATTTAATTGGAAGAAAATTTGGGTGTTTCTCTAATTAGCATGAAGGTTAAGAGAATTTATCTAAAATAGTCTAAAATAAACAAAAAAGGAATTTATTTAATATTTCATAAATATTAATATTATAAACAACCCAAAAATACCCCAATTTACCCATAAGTTATTTTATTTAATTTTTCCATCCTATTTAATACTTATTTTCCCCTCTTTTTCCCTTTTTTCTCCCTCCTCTTCCTTTTTTTTTTTTTCTTTCTTCTCCCCCGGCTGGGCCAGCCCACCGGCCCAAACCCCTCTTCTCTCCCCCGTCTCGCGCGCAGCCCAGGCCCCGCCTCTCCTTCCTTCTTCCCGCCGCGGCCCAGCGCCGTGCGACGCAACCCCCATACGCCCGTGCGCTGCGTTTTGGCCTCAGTGCCGTCGAAACGCCGCGTCACGATAAATGGCCTTATAGCCGTTGCCAAACGGGCAACGCGACGCGGCGCTTTGTCGCCCATAAAGTCGAAACGTCGCGTTGGACTTGCAGATTAAATAACCGCCGCCGAACCGGCCGGTTTCCCTCCTCTTTTCTTTTCCTTGGACCACCGGTCCACCCCGCCCTGTCTTCTTCCCCGACCTGCACGCCGACCTGCAACTCGCCTGCCGCTCGAATCTCGCCGGCAGCCACCAGCCCAGTACCGGCTGTCCTCCCCTGCCTCTCTCCCGTCGTTTTCTTTCTTTTTTTCGACCCGACCAAGTCCCTATCTCCCTTTCCCGCGTGCCCTTCTCTTTCCTTTCTTCTTCCCTGTCCCCGACCCAGCCTGCCATGGCAGAACCTGCACCGCCTGCCATCGGCCGGCCACCTGCACCCCTGCCCCGCGTGCCACCTCCCTCCCTTCGTCGTTTTCCTTCCCCCTGGCCTATAAATATCCCCAGTTGCAGCCCCGATCGGCCCCTTTCGTTTTTTTTTTGCCCCGAAACCCTGCCTCTCCGCCGCCTCAAACAGACGGGTTTTTCGCCGTCACCGGAGACATCCGCCGCCACCTCTGGCCACCGTTACCATCCCTACACCTTCCTCGACAAAACTGAGCCACCACCACCCTCCGCCTTGCCCTACACGTGCCTCCTTCGTCGTGCAAAGTTCCTATCCCGAAAACCACCCTTCCAGCCCGCCGCCGCCTTGCGCCGCCTTCTGCCGCCTCCTCCGCCGCTACCAGCCACCCTTCCACCCTCCAAAGTGACCAGCAGGTCCTCCCCTACCTGCCCATACCCTCCTTACCCCCTACTCCCTCCTCCACCGGCCTCCACCATTTCCACCATCTTCCTCCTCCCTCGGCCACCGCGTCCGCCGCCGCGCGCCGCCGCCCAGCTCACGCCACCACCCTCATTCCACTCCCCTCTCCCTGCTGTATCCTCCCCCACACTTGGCTTCCTTTTTCCTCCTCCCATCTCACCGCCACCTCCATCTTTCCCCCTCTTCTCCTCCCCCACCGCCGCCGCCGCCGCCGCCACGCGCCGCCGCCGGACCACCACCGACCCTAGGTGGTTCTCCACCCATCCAAACCCCAATACCCCTTTTATATACTTGCTAATATTTTCTACTAATATTAATACTAATATACTTATAATTATTACTATTATCCTTATTATTATTCTTTTATTATTATTATTATTACTTTTATTATTATTATCATTTCTAATATTGTGACTTATGATATTAAAGTTATCATTTTTACCATACAAACATCTCTTGGAACCCTAACTCCTATTGCTCAACTTTGGTTTATTTTATAAGTGTTAATATTAACAACCCTACTATTATTATTATTATCTCTATTACCTTACTAAGGTTATTATTATTAATACTTAACCATACTAGGTTATTGTTATTATTACTTCTAGGGTTATTATGGTTATTATTACTATTATTATCATTATTATTAGCATTATTACTATTATCACCCTTAGGGATAATTTACTTGAAATATCATGACCTTATAATATTATTATTTCAAACCCAACACCATTGTTAGACTTAATCTTAAAAATGCTAGAGTTCTATTACTATAGACATAAGTGTCACTATTAGTGGTCTTATTATAATTATTATTATTATCACTATTTTACTATGACTAATGAACACTAGTATTATAAGAATGGAACTAATGGGATTAATAAAATAAGTGTAACAATAAGTATCATAAATAAACATATTTTTAACTACTAATATTTATTATACTAATTCTAAAGTAAAATCCCTAGTTTTTGTATAAAACCCTTTTTAGTAATAAAAACCCTAACCTTAAACTAAAATGAGGTTGGGTAGTAATTATAAGGGAAACTAATACTTAGCATTTTTCCCTTTTATAGGTAACCCCGACCAAAGCCCTAAGGAGTTAGAGGAGCGTGCTCCAAGCCCGGCGTCGCCTTAGGTAAGGACGAAGCTAATGGCCTTGTGCTATGTGTGACATGGATGTGTTGATTATTGTGTATGCCATGCTATGCCATGTGTTACATGATTGTGTATAACTTGTCTTATGTGTAGCGCAGCTTGGAGATTGAGGTATGTGTTGATGTGTTCCTATGACGCGAGCATGATATGTATATGTATGATGTCTATGATGTAATGGCCCGCTAGGACATGCATGTTAGGGTAAATGGTAATATGAGTTTGGGACCATTATGGGGGTCTTAATGTTGTATGGTGGGATTAGGGTTTGAATGGTGGCATCAATGCTCGCATGTTGGTACTAATGATTTCATAGTGGTATTATTGGTTTATGGCGGTATTTGGGTTCGTATGGTGGTATTGTGACTTTATGGAAGTATTAATGTTGGATGGGGGTATTTGTGATTTTATGGAGGTATTAATGTTGTATGGTGGTAATTGTGATTTTATGGAGGTATGAATGTTGTATGATGTTATTTGTGATTTGATGGTGGTATTAGTGTTGTATGGTGGCATTAGGGTTCGTATGGTGGTGTTAGGGTTTGTATGATGGTGTTTGTGATTTAATGGTGGTATTAATGTTGTATGGTGCTATTATGGTTGGTATGGTGGTATTATAATTCGCATGGTGGTGTTAGGGTTGTATGGTGGTATTAATGATTACACGGTGGTATTAATGGCCTATGGAGTATGGGGTTGAGAGTGAGAACTCACTTATATAAAGGATGAGTGTGGGTCTTCTATACGAGAGAAGGGGGTTTGGGGCAAAGAGGAGAGGTTACTTGGAGAGGAAGTAATGTGCTAGGGTTTGGCGTGGCCAACTAAGGTTTGGCGGTCACATGCGGAGTTTGGGGATAAAAGGGATATATATGTGTATTGGGAATTTCTTAGTAGAGACGGGATGCGAGACAAGGAACAAAGTGAGGTTAGGGTGAGTAAGAAGAGTTGGGCCATGTAGGCCCAAATTAGGGTTTTCCAAGGAGGAGCCCTAGAGGGGTGAGGACCTGCGGGACCGATATTGTTGTTTTAGGATTTGCCCGCATTCTCGGGAGAGTATACCCTTACTACGCTCCCTTATGTATGAGAGTGAGAGGGGATGGATATCGGGCGTGAGGAAGGGAGAACAGTCCCAAGATATGGGACGGGCCTCCTCGAAGGGAAGAAACAGATAGTAGTAGACATGCATGTCAAGGGTGGAACCCTATTTGATAATACGTGAATAAGACATTAACTACTTAAAGAGTAAGATTGTTGAGCCGGGCCCAGACCGATCCACCGGCATAATAGTGGCCAGGTGCCGGGGTGCCCTGGAGACCGATCCACCGGCGTAAAATAGTGGTTAGGTGCGTTCTGCCCTATACGTGACCGATCCACCGGCTATAATAGTGGGGGATCCCGAGCTCAACAAACCAAACAGTATGTTGTAATTTAAATCACGGGAAATATACTATATACTTACAGTGGAACACCATGAGAGTCGGGGCCAGACCGATCCACCGGCATAATAGTGGCCAGGAGCGTTGTGCCCTGGAGACCGATCCACCGGCGTATAATAGTGGTTAGGTGCGTTTTGCCCTATAAGTGACCGATCCACCGGCTATAATAGTGGGGTTCCCGCACTCGCATGGATTAACAAAGACTATGGTGTGAAATGACTTATAAACAAATCATGGAAAGGTACGTTATAATCACAGTGAGACACCATGAGAATCGGGGCCAGACCGATCCACCGGCATAATAGTGGCCAGGAGCGTTCTGCCCTGGAGACCGATCCACCGGCATAAAATAGTGGTTAGGTGCGTTCTGCCCTATAAGTGACCGATCCACCGGCTATAATAGTGGGGTTCCCGCATTCTCATGGGTTCATAGCGATTATGATGTGAATCGACTATAATTATTAGAGTTATGAAAAGAAGAGGTTGGGATGGACCATAACCGACCTGCATCATCCATAATATTACATGTTTCTTATGTGATTGCGTTGCGCGCGTTATGTTGTATGATGGTATGCTTGGCCTTAGCGCACCTGCGCCCTTACTCAGTATTGGACCCATACTGATACTACCTTGATTAAATGGGTCCTGTGATGATCCACCAATGGTGGGGAGCAGACCTCCTATGCAGGTTTGATCGGTTACAATCGTGGGGTGGAAGGCTTGGCTTGAGTGATGTAGGCGGTCCGGATATGGGTCCCTTGGGATCTGTTTTATTTGACTATATTTTGTACTACGCTTATTGTTTTGAAACCGTACTCGAGGTTGTATTCCTAAACGATATTTTAACTGTTGTTGATTCGTAGTTTTCGTGAATGGTCTATGTTAGCTATGGACCTATGTTTTGATGACTCTTACTTGATGATGGTTTGGTTTAGCCTTAGCACTTAGTATCGGAACGGTAGGAGCAAACCGGTCTGGTACTAAGTGTGGCGGTAATACCCCCAAGTTTATGGTTTTTAATTCTTTCGCTTCCGCTAAAATCTTTGTCTTAAACGAAATTTTTCAGTAGTAAATTTGGGGGTGTTACACCTATGCATCCATGTTCGTTACTACCTGTGCATGTGTTGTATGAGCACGACCATGCATCTTCGCACGGCTTTCTAGTGTAGGTTTCCAGCTCTCAACCTAAGCATGGACCACCTGCTACACACCTGTGTAACATCATCATTTAGGTTGTGCACCCCCTTTTGTACACCCAAGCACCACCAAAATTTTACCATAGCACCACCATACTTTCACATAACTCAAACTTCCCTTTGACTCTAATTATTTACATTTTTACGCTCCTTTACCTTAAATTTTTCTTCGATTATAATCTTCAAGCCTAATCGTATATTATCTTATTTTCATAGGTTATTTTTTAATGATCTTAGAGGAGGAGGTTTAAGATTTATGAGCATAGAGCATAAAGCTTTTTTTCCTTTCACCGACCCTTTTTTAACTCACATTATTACCTCCACCCTCAACATAATAATAAAAATATACAACCTTATCAACCTACATCTTACTAATTTATCTAACATGATTATTTTTTTATATTTATTATTTTAAATATATATATATATATATATATTTAAATTATAATTTAATATTTAATATAAGTTATAATATTGATTAAAAAATTATAATTAACTAAATATTATTTTTTGAATATTTAAAAGGTAATATATTAGTTTCAAAATTATAGTTATTAATTATTGATATTAATTTGGATATTAAAGTTATTATCAATATTAATTTATAAATTGAAATTATTTTTAATGTCATTTATAGATATTAGTGTTTATCATTGATAAGACTAACATAATATTTATATTCAATGTGACAAGGGAAGAACATTAAGAATAAAGTCAATGAACTAAAAAATATTTATGTTCACAAGACAAGACATAGAGGCAACAAAATAGGTAGAGAAACCTTAGGATGTTTGTGTGTACATATATATATTCCATGAAATTCTTTCATGTTCTGATATTATTACTCAGTACCTTTACTTAATCAATAGGAGAAACAATAGATGGAGAAACCAGAAGTAACTTATACCCCATATGTACCCCTGGAGTGAGCTAATGTTTGGGTTATGCTAGGGTAAAGGAGAAGGGGGTGATTGCTAACGAGCCAATTTAATATATGATTGAAAATATTTTAAGGCTCAAACTATATCTCTTTAATTAGTATAATATGGTTACCTTTTTCCCTACTACTTTCTTTACTTATATTAGGAGGGTTTGAGAAATGATTATATGGTTAGTGCTTTTGACAAAGAATACCCAAATGAACTTTTGGGACACTCATTGGGAACTCAAGAGCATGGCAGTTGATGTAGAACGTATAATTACAGGTCCAACCTATCTAAGATTTTTGGGTGTTGTCTTAGTTCTTGCCCTATGGAGGAAAAATTAATGTGGATAAAGGAAGAACTAGTAGTGTTAAGGGAATCACATGAAGCAATCCTTAGAAGGTTGGATAATATACCATTCTCTTCACAGTATCAGTTACACCCTCAACATTAGGTGTCCTAACTCCTTTTTTGAAAATTTATGAAGTAATATACTATGTTACACTTTAGTTTGAAGAATTTTTTTATCTATATATAATAAAATATATATTCAATTTTGTGTCCATGACTTGATTTTTATTTCCTGTTGCAGGGTTAGTATCCTTATGACATGCTAGCTGTAGAAGATGTGTCTATTATGGCCAATTCTACTGCCTTCATCAAGTCTAATTCAATTCTTCATAATCAACTAGTATGCTAGAATAAAGTTAGGGTATTAATTCATATCATCTTGCCCAAGTATAACATGGACCGATATTCAGAGGATGTAGCTTATAACCTAGATTTGATGGATATGATATGCCCTCACTTTACTTACTAGTAAGGCAAGTTTTTATATGATTGAGGAACCATTTCATTATCAAGGATGATGTAATCCAAACTTTTTCATTTGTAGATTACGTTATTTTTTAGTGGTAGTGTATATATGTTCTAACAGTTATATTTTGCACTCTCTCTTTCTTAGTTGGGTAATATTATTGCTATAATCCCTAGCAAGAGAGAAAGAAAGGAGATGGAATTTGAGAGAGCCTCCCATGAAAGTTTCAATAACTTAAGCCTCAATTTAGGATGTGCATGGATGGGGTGCTATTGTTGGGAAGATTAGGCTTTATTAGGGTTTCACTTCCATCAGATTTGCACATTAAAGTAGTTGATGCAGATAAATAGATTGGGTTAGATGATCTCCTACACTTGTTACATGACGACATGTTAAAACGTCAATATATAATTAAATATATGAGGTAGTTTCAAACTTTGCATAGAGTCTAATTTATTTTATTTAATAATTACCAGGAAGAATTGTTTGTGATACTACATATGTAATTTCTTCTTTCATGGTCATAGGTTCTTAAAGGAAAGTTTATTATTCGATATCATGGATGCAATTGATGTGTATAGATTTTTATGCTCAAACACAATATCCAATGAAAAAGATAACTTAGGTTGTGTTCCGTATGTGATTGACGTGATGAAGATGGCTCCATATTGCCTCATTTTTGCTCCATTTTCCTTTAACACACTTTGGGTACTAACGGTATTGTGGCCATCTTAAGATCTACATAGTGGTTTGATTTAATTGGTGGCAATCCTTGTTCAGATCCAATACTACTTATTGAGAGGTAAATATTTATCTATACAGATATATTTGAATCATATATATATATATATATATATATATATATATAGACAGATATATAATTTATTTAAATATGGTTATTACGTCAATTAGTGTATTCAAGACATATCTTGGACCATAAAAAAAGAGAAGTGCACCACTAACCCATATGAATTTACATAAAATTCAATGTCTATGACAATAGGACAATAAGATATTCGGCATGAAACTCATAAGGTAATTTTTTTTTCCAATGTCTATGACAATAAAATAATGTCGGTTGCGAATGATACTGTATGAGATTTATGAAGGAAATTACACTAGTAAACAATGGACGAGAGGTGGAGAAGTATGTATTTATTTTTGTTTAGTTCGTATATTAATAATTATGATTATAATTTATATGGATCAACCTATGTAGTTTTATACTAAATAATTTTAAATTTTTTAGGTCTATCTCCTTAATAAATGGGGTAAATAATATCGAGCAAAAGTTAACCAAGTTAGGAAAGAATGGTTTGACTTTATTATAAAATTTATGATGAATTTGAGTAGGATCATATATGATCTCTCCCTTTTTGGTGGTACATACTTTTCTAAATTTTTGTATTTATAGTGGACTTATTGATGAATCAAAAAAATTGCATAAAGGGTTTATATGATAATCAAAGCAAGATATTAGGATTACTTTTATAAGACATTTGTAAGTTGTGACTTGTTTTAAATTTACAAGTATGGTTGTAACATGGTGATCATGATGGTCTTATACTTGTGTGTATGATAGAACCACTTTAAATAAATTAATAAAAAGTAGTAATAGATGGTGGTTATTTTATAAAACTATATTGAATATTAGAAATACACGATAGTTCTATAAAATAAATGTTATCTATATTCTTGAGCTAAACTGCTTGTATACTTTAATATTATATGCGTCGATTATTCCTAACAATTGTTGTGTATAATGACTTTATCAAGTGGTTTGTTGATACAACCATCATGTATTTTCAAATTACTTGGCCATTACCATTTTACAAAGTGTATATATGATGATGTTTATGTATAACTGCCCTGTATAATTAAATTTATAAGGTAATTTTTTACTTAAAATTATTGTTTAATATCCATGGCAAACATTTTCAAGCCATTTTATGACTTTATACGGTGGTTGGAACACCGACGTTTATAGTATACATGATGATGCATTAGACAGTGGTTCAAAACCAACGCATATACCCCTATTTCAACTATCGTTTACTCTTATATCTTTAGCGGTGAAAATTGTTATTACAAGGGCTTAATGCTCAAATTTTCTATCTACGAATATTTTGAAATATCTCATTTGAAATATATTGATTTTATATTTAATAATATTTAAAATAATTATTATTTATCTTATATTTGATTTTTTTTTAAAAAAATACAAGAAGATAAGTTTAAGTGAAGTATAGGTAGTTTGGTGTGGCATCATAGCAATGGATTGTTTCATTCTCGAAAGTGTTTTGAACCTAGCAAAACTAATGGACTAGTTTTTGAGAACCGGTTGAAGTTTGTCTGGCATTTTCTATTTTTTCTCTATTTTGATTAGACTCTTGAGTTGATGTTTATAAAAGATTTATGATTTTAATATTATTATGATTATAAATATTTTTAGAGGTTTTATTATTGTCATATTTTTTGGAACGCCACTTCAACTTATTAGCCTAAAATATACTTAAAACTACTTTGTGAGATATTTTATACCTTATTGTTAACTCTCTCTTCTCCCCTTCCCCTCTATTGTGCAACAATAGGAACAAATTAGAGTTGTTATGTCCACTCCTTTACCCCTCTGTTCTTTTCTTACCTTCCCATAGTGGGATTTCTCACACACTAAAAATCCTACACTTCACCATCTACCCATCATTCTACCTCACCTAGCCGGTGCATATTTTATGGATTTATTTGATGTATCGTGACCTAGCTTTTGCTATTGGTCATGAATATTTCACAATTTTTTTTTAATTTTCTCTATTGATTTAGTTTTGTAGAAAAATATAAAATTAAGTTACTTTTCATAGATAAATAAATAAAAGAAGCATAATATGAGGAGCAAATATTAGAGTCATGAAAATTTGGATATATGATCATGTAATACCCAAAAAGAGAAGCCATGTGCAAAAAAATCTAGACAAAACAATGAAGTAGCAAGAAAGACTAGCGCCTAATATTTATGAGCAGGAAATACAAGGCCTCTTATTTATAAAATATGGACCGTATTATTTGCTTTCCTCCAACATGCTTCATTAACTCATCTCACATGCATATCTATAGGGCAAAAATACGTGTGTTCCATATTTACTAATACAGACCATATTTTTGACAAAATTTGGATATGATTCATAAGACCTTCAATATATATATATGTATGTATTTATATTAGGTCAAATATGATTGAAGAGCACTACTGTCAGATCTTTGACTTTATTTTCATTTTTTTCTAAATCATTAATTTTTTTGTTAGATTTAGTTAGTTTATTGCTATAATGACATTACTAGAGATCATATGGTATTTGAAATTATGCAATCTACTAAGTTCTTTCTTTCACTTGTCTCATTTATTTATTTCATACTTTTTATTGTGTTTAATTAGTTAAGCTTGTAGTTTTGTGTAGTTTAATTTAATATTTGTTATTTTGTTTATCTATGTTAATTAAAGTTATGATTTTTATGTGTTTAAGTTCTGTGTTTTCTAGTTTTATCAATATGATAGCTAGATTAATACGGGGTAGGAGGATAATTAATTGTTAGATGTAAATTTGACTTAATTGTTGCGTATATTTTTTGTTAGAGTTTGATGATTATTGATCCAAGATTAAGAATTTATCATCTAGATTGACCACCTAGTTAATTTGAGTGTTAGTCATATGATATGACAGTATAGTTAATATTTAATTGTTAACAAATATATCCACAAGTAGCAAATATGTTATTAATTTAATCTATATTTATTTACATAATTTTAGTTTATTATAATTATAGTTCTAGTTAACAGCTCCCTAATCATTAATGCCGCCATTAATTAAATCTATAAATTTTATCCTAAGTTATTAATTGGTTAGACAATAAATTATAAGTGGACCTTGATTTATTTGCATAAGGGGATAGGCATATACAAGATTTTATAGGTTAATATTAAAAATATTAAATGACCATTTTATTTGATGATCAATTGATATCCCTATACTGAATATGTCATCTGACCCCTATTATCCCATTATTGTTATTCAGTTATTTTTTTAATTATTAGTTATTATTCTTTTCAATATTAGTGATTAGTTTTTTTCTAATTTGATAACCCGGAGAATTTATTTGATAATAAAAATCTACAAATTACACTAAATTCTTTATAGAATCGACATATACTCACTACTTACTATTTACTTTCATGTTTAGAGTTTAATTTTGAGTGTATACGAAAACATATCACTAGCCTTTTTACCTAGTAGCCAAGAGCTCCCAAAAAGTTTTCTTCTTTTTTTCTCGTGAGGCTCCTTATTTTAACAATTAAACACTAATGCACATCCTCTCAAGCTATCCATTTTATTTACAATTTTTTAATTTCTAGTCACTTATTTTCCTCTTCTTATCTTATTCCATTATCCCTACTCCTTATTCTAATGTTCTATTGTTTTTCCTTAAGTAAGAGTGAACTAGAGTTTGCAAAAGGTAGAGAGTTGTTTGGTTTTGTCTAAACCTACTTAGACTTGGGAGAAGATTGTGGGATTGATTTCATTTCATCTGTTTTGAGCTTTCCCAATATTTTAGTTGTGTTAAAGGGTTTTTTCTAAGCTTTGATTCTTTATATTGGAAGGTAAGCAAGGGCCTTAAGTTTTGGAACCTCGGTGCTAGGGTGCACTTCTTTCTTATTTATGTGGCTTGCTTGGATTTCAAATAAATCAATCCACTCTTTATTATATGAACTGTTGCTTGAGTGTTAACATGTATGTTCTTATCCTTCCCATGTATGTGGTTCAACATTTAATCACGAAAGAGTATGAACATGATTTACTTTGTATTTAAGTGTTTGGATGAGTTATGTGTACCATATGAGGCTCAACCTCTTTGTTTTTGTTTGAGTTGGAGCAAGTTGAAGTATGTTATGGTTTCAATTATGTTTGTTGTGATATCTATATGAGGTTTTATATATAATATGCAGTATATAAGCATGAATTGGCATTTCAAGTCACTTTTGGTCTGCTAAGTATGCTTGATGATTTGGAGCATGATATTGATTTAGATTTGAGTTTTCAAGAATTTCTCATTTGTTGAATATGTTGGATTGTGATTTTGGATGGTTTGATACTACAATACTCCAAAATTTTAGTAACCTTAATTCCAAGTAATTAATATCATAACCCAATTCTAACATTGAAAAAAAATTATCCTTTCAATTTTACCCTAACTCTCTAGTCTTAAACCCTAGTTAATTATGTTTAATTATAACCTTGATCCATAATCCGAAATAAATTACTAAAATTTATCCCAGATTATTTTGTCTTTTTCCGTTCTATTAAACCTATCTTTGTCCGATTTATTCCCTTTTTGAGATAATTATTTGATGTATCATAATACCTTAACCTAAATTATTTTAATCTAAACCCATATTTCCTTTTATTTTTCTTTTTTTTATTTCCTCTTCTCCCTTTTCCTTATCCTTGCATGCATTTTTTTCTCAGACACTTATGTGCACGCCTTATTTTTTTCCTCTACTATCTGTATCCATCAGTCCTAGTTTTTTTTCCCTATCCTTTTCTTTTCCTCTTTCCCTCACCTAATTACACTCTCCTTTACTTGCAGTTCTTTTTCTTCTCTCTTTCCTATAGCAATAAATGCCCCTAACATTTACCTTCCCTTTGTTTTTTTCTCTACGTACTTTTCCCTGCCGGTTCCAACCTTGGCAACTACCAACCGCACCGCCGCCATCGTGACCTCTGCCCGCCATTGCCATCGCCAACTGTAACCCTCCCCAGCACCACTTATCCCTACCATCTTCTCCTCCCTGACCCCCTTTCCTTCCTTCCTCCTCCTTCCTTGCCTCTTTTTTCTACAGTTTCAACCCCCAGCCCCAAGCCAACCATCCTGTGTTGCTGCCCCTCTATCACTCCACCGCTACAGCCCTCCACCTTCTCCCTCCTTTTTCCTTGTCTTTCATAGCTTTTTTTGGTTCGATAGCTTCCACCACAGACTCCAACACCCCAGCTCCTCCACCTTTCCCCCTATGTTGCTTCCCTGTTCCACCATAGCCCACGCACAGCCCTGCACCTCGCCCCAATCAGCTAGCAGCTCCCTAGCCCAGCCCTATCTTCCTTTGCTCCATTGTCGCCCAGCCTTCCCCGCAGCACTAGCACCTTTGACCGCCCCCTCTCTCTACAGTTCCCAACCAATCCTCCCCTCCTGTCGTGGGCTCAATCCTCACGCTGCATGCACATTACTTAAGAGGGTGTGAGTGTGTGTTTTAAGTCGTAACTCGTATCTGTCGTATAATGCCTGCATATATATACATGTGTGTGTGTGTGTATGCATATGTGTATAAGGGTGTTTTGGTAAATTTAAAAATAATTATATTATCATTATCATTATTACTACTACTACTGCTGCTGCTGTTGTTGTTGCTGCTGCTCCTACTACTACTACTACTATTAATATTATTATTATGTCACCTATCAAATATTAAGTCAGTAATTATAGTTTTGCTAATTTTCTTAGGTGAATTACCGGGGGTATCAAAAGAGCCGGAATAGGCTAAGCGTGCATAGAGATCGAAGCCTTTTCTGTAAGGATACTAGTCGATGTTTAGGGACTTGTGTTAAATTTTTAAATGGCTATGTTTATTATCATGTTATCATTATTATATTATTAAATACATGTTGTTAACGTTCTGTTATGATAATTTTGGATTATATGCTAGAAAAAAGTATGAACAGTAAAAGCAGTGCCGATATGATATTGTTACTGAAATGCCCCGAAAATTCCTAATTCTAAATATTATATTTAAATGAGGTTTTATCATAAAGATTAATTAAATAAATTATTTTAATTAAAATAAAAGAAAATTAATTAGGGCAAATCAAGAATAAATTTATAAGTATTTTAATTAGGAGGAATTTGGGGTATTTTAACTAATCAAGGATTTTAATTTGGGAATTAATTAAATAAATTATTTTATTTAAAATAAGAATGAGAAAATAGTTTTAATTTAATAATAATTTTATAAATAATTTAATTGGAGGAATTTAGGGTGTTCTGATAATTAAAATGCAATTTATGGAAAATATTTTAAATATCCTAATTTAGCCTAAAAAGGGATTTAAATATTATTTTATTTAAATATTATTATCTTTAAATATCCTAAATATTCAGATTAATTTAATTGGCCCTAACCTAATTATTTTTCTCCTTTGCTTTTTCCCTTTTTCTTTTTCTTTCTTCCTTTTTTCCTTTTCTTTTTCTTTCTTTTTCTTCTTTTTCTTTTTCCTCTCTTTTTCCCTGTTCGGGCTGGCCTCTCCCGCGGCCCAATTTTTTTTTTCCTTTCCTCTTCCTTTTCTTCGGCACGACCCAGCCCGCGCCCGTCGCCCTTCGTCCGCCCCTCGACGCGCTGCGTTTCGGTCTCTTTCTTTCCAAAACGCGCCGTCTCACTTAAACGCACCCTCCCTCGCGCCAAACCGCCCGGTTCTTCCCCTTTTATTTTCTTTTCCCGGCCGACCGATCCCCCTCCTCTTCTTCTTCCTTCTTCCTCCTTTCTCCTCCGTCGACGCCGCTGCAACTCCCTCCCCCATCAATGGCTTCTCCTGCTACGGTGATTAATACCATCCGTTTCTTGCCTCATTTTCTTCCTCTTAACTCCAAGAATAAATTGACATAATTATTGGACGATAAATCTCTCCCATTTCCTCTCCCCAGCCCCGCGAAAATTTGAAGCAAACCAAACGTCGGCCGATCAATTACCGCCACTGGCCACCCAAATTCTTGCATTTAAAACTTCCATGTCGACCTCCAGCTCCTCATTATCCATTCCAACATCTATAAATGGCCTAGTTGTAAGAGTTTTGAAGATTTTCTTCCCCGAAAACCCTCGGCCTGAGCTGCCATCACTGCGACTTCAGACGCGTATTTCGCCGCCTTTAGCCAACCTCAGCGCCACCGAAACATTTCATTCTATTCCCTGAAAGTTCATCTAATTAACTAAACCATTTTCACCTCTCGATTCTTCTTGTACGAGCCTCAATAATCATGCAAAGTTAGATGCTCGTTTCGCCGGAATTTTGACCCCGAAGCCTTAAACCGCCTTCCACCGCCGTGCACCTCCACCTTTGGCTGCACCACCACCATCATTTTGTTCCTCTCCTCCTGGGAAACAATAAACACCTCTTATATCACCTCAATTCTCCCTATATTTTTCCCAACATCTATCTTTTTCTATGTTCTTCTATTTTTCCGGTCACCGCCGCCGCCGTGAACCACCGCCGGTGCCACTTATCCCCACCAGCTTAAGGTTGAACCCTAGACCCTCTCAACCATTTTCCATATTATTATAGGCCTTGATTTAATTTATTTCAATTATTTGCATATAAATACCATTACTATTATTCTTAATATTTATATTCTTAATATGTTTTATTATTATTTGATGTGAAATTTATGCTGAATTGTACTTGCAGGGTGGAGAGTGGTGATAAAATAATTTTATTGTTAGTTTCGAATTTTAAGTTATTAATTGAATTATTATGGGATTATTATCATTATTATTATTATTATTATTATTATTATAATTAGAATAATTATTATTATCGTTTTATTATTTATTCTGGAAAATCTTAGGCCCTAATTTTATATTAACATTTGCACTTATTTATTTGAGTATTATTATTTCTACTGTTCTTATAACCATTAATAATAACATTATCATTATCTTTATTATTTCAATATTATTATATATGTTATTAATTTTATTATTAATATTAAATAAATGGTAATTCATTAGTTATTTTAAAACTTATATGTTATTGTTATTATTATTTATATTCTCATTGATATTAGTTTTATTATCTTTGATATTATTATCTTAGTATCATTATTATCATAGTATCATTATCATCATTAGGGTAAAATCTTTAACCCTATATTACCAAGATTTATAATATCTCTATTATTTTTATGTCTTTAGCAAAGTTAGAATTTTGTTAAGGTTATTTTATTAGTATGTTATTATTTGGTCAAAGCCCTAAGGAGGCGTAGGAACGTGCTCCAAGACCGGTGTCGTTTCAGGTAAGGGGTGCTAAGGCCTGTTATGTGATAATGTGCATTGTGTGATTCATATGCTATGCATTCTATGTTTATGATTATTAATTATGCCGTATATGATATGACGTGGAGTTGAAGTATGTTTTCGTATGGCATGTGTATTATTTATGTGTGGCCCTGTAAGACATGCATGTGAGGATGTTGATATGATTTTATGTGGGAGAAAGGAATAAAAAGGAGGATGGGGAAAGAAGTTGACTAAGGGAAGTGAGTTGACCTAATTTTATGAATTCATAAGGAATAATCTAATGCATGGTTTTTTTTGGAGAATGTAATTTATGATATTATATGGGAGGATCTAAATTGTGTTTATTGATGTGACCGTAGCCGGCACGCAATTTAAACCCTCTTGTTGTCAATTGTAGCACTGGTAAATAAGGGTATCGTTCTAGGCCGGGAATTGAGAGGGCTCACCTCTGTCTAACTAGCTTAAAAATAAAACTAAAACTAAAAATAAAAATCCTAAATAACACTAAATAAATAAATAAGAAAAATACTAATGGGGGTGTATAAAAATAATAATAAAAGGAGTAAATAAAATAAAGTAAAATATACTAATAAAAATAATGAAAATAATGAAGATATGGGAAACTCGCAGATATGAGAAATATGTTAGGGTAATAAAAATCCACCACTAGATTAGGTCCTAATATAATATTTATTTCTAAGTCATCTTTTAATCGTGAGAAATAGATCGACCAAGTTGCACACCAAAAGCAGGTCTATACACCTTATATTACTTCCCTTAATTAATTAATACGACAAAGCGCCAATATTAACCCTATTAAATACTAGCAGTATAGCAGCAAAAAGCAGCTCCTATATTTAACTAGATTTAATGCATTAAGTGTAAGTGGAAGGCTGTCAATCTAAGTACCTAAACTAGTACAAAAAGCATGTCTAGCTGTATTTCCTTTCCTTGACCCACACACATCGAAACGTTTTACCACTTTGGTTAGAATCACAAAACGATTAGGTGAATTGTTATCTAACCTAGCTGCAATTTATACATATAAATTCTAGTATATTTAGATGGTCACCTAGCAAGCAATTAATCATACATAGTGTCACTTATGAGGTACCAGAACAAGGCATGCACCAAATAAACTATACTTGACAGAATTATACATATAAACGATAGCAATTAATATAGAGTCAAGAAACATTCTCACGAAACAAAGAAAATAAAATTATAATTCAAATTCTAATCCAGGGTTTCAATTCATTCCCTAACAATAAATAATTAGCCACTCATAATTAAAGAATTAATTACACAAAAATATATATCTAAAATATAAATTAAAAATAAGAGAAAGAAATGACAGGAATAAATTTTAAATAAAAGAGAAAGAATTTATTCAGATAAAAATTAATTTTATCTTAAATAAATTCTACCGGTATAGTTTTCCTCTAATTTTCTTCCTTTCTCGCCTTTACTTCCGTGCAACAATTTATTTTTCTTTTTCTTTTCCTTCGGCTGACGGCGCTAAGAGCTGACGCTCTGCCTGTTACCGTTCGGTCTCGGTTTCCTTGCGCTTCGTCCTTTGCGGCTGCTCTCTGTTCTTTGTCGTTTGCGGTTGCGTTTGGTTTGGTCTGTGTGGCTCTGCCGCACACCTCTTTTCTCTCTCTCTATCTCACGCCTCTGTTTCTTTTCGTTCCACCGTCAGAGCCTAACGGCTTTGTCCCCCCTGCTGCCGCTCACTATCGAGCCTGAGACTTCGACGTCCCCCCTGCTCTTTTTATAAATTTTTTTTTCTTTTTTGCCACGTCAGCCCTATGGCTGACTTTTTCTTTCTCCTGCGAGCCGCTCTTTTTTTTTCTCTGTCGTCTCGTTCCTCTTTGGCGTCGTTTTGTGTTCCGGACCTTTGGGCCTTCGGCCTTTGGCCGTTGGTCCAAAGGTTTTATTTCTTTTTTTTTTTATTTTCTTTTATTTAAAAAAAAATAAATCCTACAAAATAAAATTCAATAAATATTAATAAATAATATTTTATTCTAAATTTACTTAATTTATATCATTTTAGCTCAAATAATAAAATTTATGCAATTTTTACCACTTAAGCATAAAACAATAATTATTCCCCTATATTAGCTAAATAAACTACCTAAAACTAAGATTATAACGGTATAAAATGTGTCAAAATAAGAACTCGTCAGTTATGAAAGGGGAGAATCTAATCAATTGTATTACGTGGACAAATCTATAGGTTTTATATGATTTGAATCTTTGTGTTGGTATGGATTGAATTTAGGGTTTTGTGTGAATGAATCTTTGGGTTTAATATGGTTGAATGTAGGGTTTTGTAAGGATGAATCTTCGGGTTTATGTGAATTGAACCTAGGGTTTGGTATGAATGAATCTTTGGGTTTTGTGGATTGAATTTAGGGTTTTGTATGATGAGATTTTGGGTTTTTGCATAATGGTTAATGGTTGTATGGTGGTATTAGGATTTGCATGGAAGTTAAAAATTGCATGAGATGTGTAAAGTTTGTATGAGAGTGAAGTTTACATATGGAACGCTGATTTGGGATTTGAGGAAATTAATATAAGTGTTGTTTGGGTGATTGAACATTTGAAGGGAAAATAGTGTGTGGAGCATTATATGGGTACGTAGGAAACCGAGCTAGGGTTCGTGTGGATAATTAGGGTTTAGTGCAACTGCTTAGGGTTTTTGTCATATCAAGTATATTTGGTGATTAAAGTGTAATTGTGATTTGTGATGTGTGTTGATTCATGCATGTCCAAGGCAAGCGTTGAATAAGATACTTAAGACACTAATCATTTAAAGTGAAAGATCGTTGAGACGGGACCAACCGATCCACCGGTTCGGAATAGTGGTTAGGGTTCTTACCCTATGTGCAACCGATCCACCGGTAATAATAATGGTTAGGGAGTTTACCCTATGTGTGACCGATCCACCGGCTATAATAGTGGTTAGGGCATGATGTCCTATGCGTAACCGATCCACCGGTTATAATAATGGGGGTTCCCGAGCTCAACAACCGCAAACTAGAGTTTTGCTAAAATGCCTAAAAGATACTAACTACTTACAGTGGAACACCATGCGAGCTAGGGCCAACCGATCCACCGGTTAGGAATAGTGGTTAGGACGCGTAGTCCTATGTGTTTCCGATCCACCGGCTATAATACTGGTTAGGGTATGATACCCTATGTGCCTTCGATCCACCGGCTATAATAGTGGGGGCTTCTGTACTCGCATGGATTTGATATAAAGCTTGGTATGTATCGACTTTCGATAAAGAGATTAATTAAGTAATTAATCCGGACTATAATTGGACCTTTGTACGTTTACCTGAATTGTTCATATACCTTTATATTGTTATGTTGGATTATACCATGTTTTTATTCTGCATGGATTATGTGCTTATGTGTTGGCCTTAGTGCTCGGTTACCTTACTCAGTACGTAGCGTACTGATCACCCTTTTCATGGGTGTTGCTCATTCCCACGAGTAGTATGCCCTTCTGATTTGTGCAGGTGGGCGAGACATCAGTCGGGGCTGAGTGTTTAGCATGTTTGGCTCAAGTTCGAGAGAGTTGTGGTTGTATTTTAGTCTTTATGTACTTTTATTTCCTGCTATTATTTCTTTTTAATGGAGTATTTATCCTCTTTGATTTTGCACTCTGATTTCTATTTTATTACGTTTATAAACGTTTATGCATACTCTGATTTTAAGGAATGATCTTTTGAGTTCTTTTATGAACCGTTGATTTGAATTTAATGTAAATATTTTCCTTAGCCTTAGCACTTGGTACTAGAACGGTTGGAGAGAACTGGTATAGTACTAAGTGTGGCGGTAACATTTCCAGAATTCACGGGTTTTAAGTATTTCTAATTTAATTGCTTCCGCTTTTTAAAAAAAAATTAGTGAATTTTGGGGTGTTACAGTTACGCTACACCGAAATTTTTGTGGGAGAGTATAATGCGTGGAAGAATAATATGGGCCTAATAAGCATGAAAAGTAAGAAATAATGATACAGAAAATATAAGCTTTTTGTAAAAATAAGGGCTATCGGCTATCCTTAGGGGTATTTTGGTCAATATGGGTTAAAATGAAAATTTTGGTATTTTAAATGTATTAGAAGGATTATAGTATGCTAATAAATATCATGTGAAGTGTTTGGCATGATTGTGAATGTCATAAGTTATTCGGGTGGGAGAATGGTTGCATTTGGGAATTAGTAACCCTACAGCGATAATGTCATTATCACATGTGTAAAACGTTATAGTTAGACCAAATTTTTTGGATATGTTGCTAATATTGGTATTTCGGGGTTGTATATTAAATTTGGTAATTATATGAGAATTTTGGGAAAAGTTATGGCCGACATGTGAAGTTAGGGTTTTGGGAACCTTGTAAATAGTAACTTTTGATATCAAGCTATTATTGCATGAGTGAGATGTGGGGGTTAGACTTTGGGTTTCGGATATATTAATAAAAATATTATTTAAGGAGGATATACTAAATATGGTGGGTAAATGATTTAATATAGGATGAGTTATGCCTAAAATGTGAACTTAGGATTTCTAAGGGTAAATAAGCTTGTAGTCTGTGAGGAAAGGCATTGTTATCTATATGTTAATGTCTTGCTTACCTTAAGGATGTGTTTTACTCATAAAAAAATTATGAATAAGATACTAATCATTTAGAGTGAAAGATCACGTGAGTTGGGCTGAGGTGTTTATGGGTCTGTTCCATCAAACGATAATAGTGGTTCAAGAGCGTTTTGCCTTGAGAGGTGTTGGGTTTGTTCTATAGGAAGATAATAGTGGCTTAGGTGTCCTGTCCTTGAGAGGTGCTTTAGTTCGTTCCATCTGATTAAGAATAGTGGGGCCATATACTTAAAGTGAATAAGAATATGATATGAGATAAGTAATGAATAAGACACCAATAATTTAAAATGGAAGATTATGTGAGTCCAGACCAAGTGTAGGGTTCATTCCATGGGACGATAATAGTGGCTTAGGTATGTTGTCTCTGAAAGGTGATTCAAACCGTTCCACTGGTTAAGAATAGTGGTTGAGAAGCGTTTTGCCCTGAGAGGTGTAGGGTCCGTTCATGTAATACCCCGTTTTTCAAACCCATAATTATAAATTAATAATGGTATTATTAGCTATAATTATTATTTTAGGAGGTTTAATTTTAAAAGTGTTATTACTTTTCATATTATTTTGACGATTTAATTATAACTTTAATTAGGTTAAAATTTTACTAGAAATTGGATTATTTAATTTAATTCTAGTTATAACCGTAAATATTATTTTAAATTATTTTATTAATAATCTTATGATTTGTAACCTAAAAATAATTTTCTAAAAATTATTCCTGATTATTTTACTTTTTCTAACCCTTTTTAAACCTATCCTAATTTGGATAATTTTCCCAAACTATTTTTATATCCGATATTTTAATCTATTTAAAACTAAATAAATAAACTCCTATCCAGTGCTATTAATTTACCCTATACTCTACCCTTTGCTTTGCCCCAAATATCTTTTCTAAATACTTTTTTCTTTATGTCCTGTCAGTCCATTTTATATACACATATAGATGCTACCACCCGTTTTGCAACTATGCACACATATACACGCTACACTTACACACTCTGCACACACTTATACACTCCACTAACCAAACAACCCTTTCCCCCCACTATTCCTACTAGTAGCCCCCCTCCAAATTATTTCGACTAAACCTAACCAAAAAACACCCCTAATCCCCTCTCTCTTATGTTCGATTCTTTCCAACCAAACGAGCCCTTTCACCCTATATTTATACATATACACAACACTATGCACGACACGCATACATTACACCCTGCCTCTGGTGTGACCGTAGCCGGCACGCAATTTAAACCCTCTTGCTGTCAATTGTGGCACTGGTAAATAAGGTATCGTTCTAGGCCGGAGATTGAAAGGGCTCACCTCTATCGAACTAGCTTAAAAGTAATTAAAAATAAAAATAAAAAATCCTAAATAACACAGAATAAATAAATAAGAAAGATACTAATGGGGGTTATAAAAATAATAATAACAATAAAATAATAAAAGGAATAAAATAAAACAAACTAATAATGAAAATAATGGGAAACTGCAGATATGAGAAATATGTTAGGGAAATAAAAATCCACCACTAGATTAGGTCGAAATATAATATTTATTTCTAAGTCATCTTTTAATCGTGAGAAAGAGATCGACCAAGTTGCACACCAAAAGCAGGTCTATACACCTTATATTACTTCCCTTAATTAATTAATACGACAAAGCGCCAATATTAACCCTATTAAATACTAGCAGTATAGCAGCAACAAGCGACTCCTATATTTAACTAGATTTAATGCATTAAGTGTAAGTGGAAGGCTGTCAATCTAAGTACCCACACTAGTACAAAAAGCATGTCTAGCTGTATTTCCTTTCCTTGACCCACACGTATCGAAACATTTTACATATGTGTGCACTGACATTGGGTTGCCTCCCAAGTAGCGCTTGTTTTTATGTCTTCAGCCTGACATGATCTCGGTTTGTTCGTTCAAGGTGGATACGCCCACTTCAGAGCTGCTTCACCAAATCCTTCCTCGTGATGATCATCTTTATCCTACAATGAAGAAAAAGACAAAATGTTAGATTTAATGAAAGATTTGATCCAACAAGAACGTAACTTACCTATCATGGGATTTAAGCTCGTGTGTAAAGAGAGAATGTTTTGCCCAATGTCCATGTACGGTAATCTCTCTATCGAAGGAACATATTTTCCTATCTTAAAATCTTTAAACACGTCCTTCCAACATAACCTCTCCTTTGGAGCATCACGCTTCTTATTAAATGTATCCAAGGTGATTTGATTACTCTCTTCACTCTTGGATCCATACAACCTGCTAAAAGAGGGAAAACAAGGAGTGTGGTTAGCATAAATAAAATCAACGTGGTTCAAAGGCTTACCTTGTGTCTCATGGTCATCTCCAAGCAAAAGTGGGGAATAAATGTTCGAAGATGGTATATGGTAGGTGAAAGTGATAGTCTTGTCATCCATATACTTCTCTTTGTTCACTTGATCCTCATTTTGATGAGATTCTTCTTCTACTTTTACAAGCTCTTCTTCCACTTGATCTTGCTTTTCAATGTTCTCCATGGAAATCTCCTCAACTAGCTCATCCTTACATTCGGATACGACATCATCATACTCATAACTCTCACTTGAATTTGGAATTGAAGTACTAAAGAGCTCTTCTTGTGCTTGTAATTGATTCATCAAGTTGACCATATAACCCATTTTCTCCTCTAGCACCGACACCCTTTCATTTTGCATAATCTGACTTTGCACCAGTTGATTTTGGATGCCTACCAACTGGTTTTGACCATTTGTCAATGCTTCAAGAAGCTTATCCATTTTTTCTGAACTTGAGGGTTCTGAAACTGGAGAAGATTCTTGTTGAGAATATTGATAATATTTTGAAGCTTCATATTCACGCGTGTAAGGATCTTGATATGGCACTTGATACTGATCATTCATCTCCCATCCAAAGTTAGGTTGATGCCTCATTCCCGAATAGTATGTGCTTGTATAGGGATCATCTTTTAAAGGTGAAGTTACCAATCCCCGGCAACGGCGCCAAAAATTGGTGTGACCGTAGCCGACACACAATTTAAACCCTCTTGTTGTCAATTGTAGCACTGGTAAATAGGGTATCGTTCTAGGCCGGGGATTGAGATGGCTCACCTCTATCTAACTAGCTTAAAAGTAATTAAAAATAAAAATAAAAAATCCTAAATAACACAAAATAAATAAATAAGAAAGATACTAATGGGGGTTATAAAAATAATAATAACAATAAAATAATAAAAGGAATAAAACAAAACAAACTAATAATGAAAATAATGGGAAACTGCAGATATGAGAAATATGTTAGGGAAATAAAAATCCACCACTAGATTAGGTCGAAATATAATATTTATTTCTAAGTCATCTTTTAATCGTGAGAAAGAGATTGACCAAGTTGCACACCAAAAGCAGGTCTATACACCTTATATTACTTCCCTTAATTAATAAATACGACAGAGCGCCAATATTAACCCTATTAAATACTAGCAGTATAGCAACAACAAGCGACTCCTATATTTAACTAGATTTAATGCATTAAGTGTAAGTGGAAGGCTGTCAATCTAAGTACCCAAACTAGTACAAAAAACATGTCTAGCTATATTTCCTTTCCTTGACCCACACGTATCGAAACGTTTTACCACTTCGGTTAGAATCACAAAACGATTAGGTGAATTGTTATCTAACCTAGCTGCAATTTATACATATAAATTCTAGTATATTTAGATGGCCACCTAGCAGGCAAATAATCCTACATAATGTCACTTATGAGGTACCAGAACAAGGCATGCACCAAATAAACTATACTTGACAGAATTATACATATAAACGATAGCAATTAACATAGAGTTAAGAAACAATCTCACGAAACAAAGAAAATAAAATTATAATTTAAATCATAATCTAGGGTTTCAATTCATTCCCTAACAATAAATAATCAGCCAGCCATAATTAAAGAATTAATTACACAGAAATATATATCTAAAATATAAATTAAAAATAAGAGAAAGAAATAACCGGAATTAATTTTGAATAAAAGATCAAGAATTTATTCAGATAAAAATTAATTTTATCTGAAATAAATTCTATCGATTTTAAAATCTTCCTCTAATTTTTCTTCTCTCTCGGCACCTCAATTTCTGTGTACAATTTCTTTTTCTTTTTCTTCTTTCCGGCTGGCGACTGACAGAGGCTGATGTTCCGTGCCTCGAACTCCGTGCGGCGCTGTCCTCTGCGCGTCGTCCTGCTCTCTGCGCCGCACACTGCTTCGCGTCAGAGCCTAACGGCTCGTTCTTCTCTGTCGCACACCACAGAGCCTCGGAAGGCTATGCCTTCTTCCCCCTAATTAATGCGGCTCTGCCCACCTTTTATTTTTGATCCGTGCGGCGCTCCATATCTTCGCCCCATGACACGTCAGCCCTCCTCTACGTCTTCTTTCGTTCCGTGCAGACGCTGGAGGTAACTCCTTTCCACGTCAGCCCTGCGCTGACTCTTCTTTAATTTTTGTTTTCGTGCACCCGCCGAGCCTGTGCTCCGTTTGTTTTTCTTTTTTCTCACGCTGAGTCTTGTTCGACATCATTTTGTTTCAGGCCTTTGGGCCTTCGGCCTTTGGCCGTTGGTCCAAAGGTGAAATTTCTTTTTTTCTTTTACTTAAATACAAAACCTGCAAAATAAAATTCAATAAATATTAATAAATAATATTTAATTCTAAATTTACTTAAATTGTATCATTTTAGCTCAAATAATAATAATTATGCAATTTTTACGACTTAAGCATAAAACAATAATTATTCTCCTATATTAGCCAATAAACTACCAAAATCTAAGATTATAAGGGTGTAAAATGTGTCAAAATATGAACTCATCAGCCTCCCAACACCCAGCCACCACCGAACCACCACCCCTACTCCCTCTCTCCTTTTGGCTCCTTTTTAGTTTCTTAGTTTCCCAGCCCCTGCACCATGCACCTAGCCCCCTAGAGCCCTTGTTTTTCTCCCACCGAACCCAACACCACACAGCCACAGAACCATCGACCCTTCACTGCACCTCCCCAGCCACCCTTCAGCCTCCCTTGTGCACCATTCTGCTCGACCAAACACAACACCCAAACCCTTCCCTCTCTCAGTTTTGTTTGGTTTTTCCTGTCCCGTTTGTTTCCCGTGCAACCAACCTCCCTCGTGCAGCTTCCTCCATCCCAACAGCTGCCACCTTGCCATTTTCAGCCCTGCACCTAGCAGCCCCTACTCCTAGCTCCCTCACCATACAACACCCCCGCGCAGCAACTCCATCCTCGACCAGCTGCCGCCCTGCCTTCCCCGCAACCCCAGCTCCTGCGTGCCTCCATCCCGCAACACCTCCATCAGCAACCAACCGGCATCGTTGCCTATCCCCAGCCTGTAGCTTCACCCTATCGCCACCACCACAACCAGCTGCCACCCTGCACACATCTCACTGCCTCACCCCTCGCAGCACCCCGACCAACTCTCCCACCTCAGCCAACAATAACATCCCCCGAGCCACCCCTACTGTCCAACCTCCCCGCTACCCTTCATTTTTCATGCGTGCATGGCTCACGCTGCATGTGCAGCATGAGTTGTGTGTAATTTAAGAAAAAATAATAATATTGGTACCCATTTTAAGTGTAAGGGTATTTTGGTAATATTTAAAAAATAAATATTTTTATATTATAATTATTATTTTACCTAATAGATATTAATTCGGTAATTATGGTATTATTTTTAGGTACGAAAGGTTGATTAGCAGGATCTGATAACTTTAGTAGGATGCCACTATTTTTATGTTTTTGTTGGAATTCAGGCAATCGTTATACCTTACTAAAATTATAAATATTACGTGATAGCACATTAGGGTTTTTGGTTGATGAAATATGTTAAGCATAATTTATTACGATATAATTATGTGTTAATTATTATTATTATAAAAACTGATAAAACAAACATATTATCTGATGTAAATTATGTCGGTTATGAAAATATGATTAAAATGATTCTATTGATGAAAAAATAATTTGTATGATAATTATGTATAAAATAATAGGTTGAGCATGCTCAAATATAATTATGGAATAATTATTATGGATGTGTGCCCTAGGGGCAATTTAGTCTTTTTTGTGTATTATGATATTTATCCTAAAAATCATGTCTAATATGTATTAGTTGGTGTTGAGTATGTGAGTATGTGTTTTGGATGGATTAAATGTGCGAAAAAAGGATTTTATGTGCAAAATTATGTATAAGGGCAAAATGGTCATTTGACATATCTGATAATTTAAATCGCGTGATAAATAATTTATTTATGGTGTTTTAGCATTTTCATGGCAAGTGAATAAATTAAAATGGAATTTTTATTTAAATAGATGATAATCTGGAAATGTTGGTCTTGAGGGTATTTTGGTCTTTTTCGGCCTAAAGTATCCAGATGTGAATCATTGAGCCTAGGATGGTCTTAGTATATTTTAATGTTGGCTTTGAGATGGACCTTGATTATTGTTGTCTCGAATGATTGGAAATAAGTAAAAACGGTTAAGTATGAGAATTGAATTTATCTGTATTATATATGATTTCATGGTCACCTTAATAAAATACTAATATTTAAAGTAAAAGACCTCGAGATCGAGAATAGTGGCTCCTAGGGGTTGCTACCCTAAGGACGTGGTTTAGCCCACGGTTGATATGGATTTTTGCTGGTATGCCTTAGTGTCCCAATCAGGCCCTATATCTTACTCTATTTTATTTTGCGGACTAATAGGGGGTATGCATACTTATGGATTGGGTGTCCTTGTCGGTAGAGTACTGTGTTACCTTCGTGTACTAGTGCAATCAGGGTACCTTTGCATCCTTGGGTTGATAGTCGATAGGATACTGTGTTGCCTCATTGCGCCAGTATGATTGGAATACCTTTGTGTCTTCAGGTTGACTGATCTCCCCTCGAGAAAGTAAATAAAAATGGAAATGATATGATTAGATGGAAATAATGATTATCGGATTATTGAATTATTTAGTAGCAGCCTTTGTGCCTACCTATGGTTTCGGTAGCAACCTTCGTGCCTACCTGAGGTTTCGGTAGTAGCCTTTGTGCCTACCTGTGGTTCAGTAGTAACCTCCATGCCTACCTAAGGTTTTTTGTGGTTTTGGTAGCAGCCTTCGTGTCTACCTGAGGTTTCGGTAGTAGCCTTCGTGCCTACTTGTGGTTCAGTAGTAACCTTCGTGCCTACTTAAGGTTTTCTGTGGTTTCGGTAGCAGCCTTCGTGCCTACCTGAGGTTTCGGTAGTAGCCTTCATGCCTCCGATAGTAGCTTCCGTGCCTACCTGAGGTTTTTGTGGTTTCGGTACCTGTGAATTTGGTAGCAGCCTTCGTGCCTACCTGTGTTAGTTTTATGTCCGTGAGCATACTTGTGATAGTATGGATCTTGTTATGCTGTATTTGTAAGTTACTTATGATGTTATAGATTTATTATGATGTACCTGTAAGTATACTTGGGATGATATGAATCTTAGTAAATTATGCATGTGAACATACCTGTGATGTATGTGATTGTTTGGGAGCTGAGACATGAATTATACTAAAGTTGGGTTTTAATTATTACTTAGAGAGTATTTTTGGGTTGTTCAATAATAAGTTCGGCTGTCTCAGATGAATGAAAATGAGTAGTACGTGACCTTGATGGAATTTAATCATCTGAGTGACTATTGTATCTCAATCATTGTATATATATGTATATATCTTATACCATGTTAATTATATGCCTTGCATGTATTCCATGCTGATTTATCATATTAGTTTGGTATAAAGGGTTTCTCAGTACCGTAGTACTGAAAGGTTCATTTTTGTGGGCCCCTGCCTATTCAATGGGCAGTTGACTCTGCAGGTCAGCCTCTAAGCTCAGTCAAATTCTGATAGTTTGGATTTAGGAGCATAGGACTATCCGGTGTTTCTTTTGTTGTCTTATTTCCGGTTGTATTTGGACCCTCGTATCCTCCTGTAATTTCTTTCTCAAGTTTTGTAAACTACTAATGTTGTTTTTAATTAGCATGGTATTTATATAATGTTCTCTCTATTATGATTTACGTAATCATGATATTAATTTAAGCGGAGTAATGATTTCAACCTTAGCACTTGGTATGAGAATGGTAGAGGAAACTGGACTTGTACCAAGTATGGCGGTAACACCCTTTGTTTTTACTGTTTTAGCTTCCACACTTAACTCTGCAAACGAAAATTTTTAGTTGTAAATTTTAGGGTGTTACAGTTCCACCAGACGATAATAGTGGCTCAGGTGTGTTGTCCCCAAGAGGTGCTTCAGACCGTTCTACCAGTTTAAGAATAGTGGGGTCCATGAACTCAATGTAAATAAAAAATTAGATCATGTTATTTTCTTGTAATACAAATCTAGACTAATAATCGCTTTGTATTGAATCTTGTACCTCGCATGTATACTACTTTCTACTGTGAATGCATGTAGTTATGTGTTCGCTGTTTGATTGTATTATTACCTTATTCAGTATGTAGCGTACCGATCATCCTTTTTACAGGTGCTGCTCATTATCATGAGCAGAAGACCTTGATGGTTTTGTGCAAGTCTTTCAGGACCTAGTTGATGATTTTGTTGCCTTTGATACATTGTATAGGGAAGAGTGACCTCTATCTATATTGGGTGTTGGGTGAAGAGTCATGTTATCCGGATGTTATGTTACCCGGATACCCTTTTTGGAATCTTTGGTCCATAGTATCCCTTTTGTTTGTATTTTTGGATATTATACTCAGAGATAACCTCCAAACTCTTATTTACATTATAAAGTTTCTCTTATTTCTACTTATCATGTTTTACTCGTAACGGTTAGCCTTGTGATTGATGTGAGGATGGTATGGTAAGCCAGACTTACATCAATTACGGCAGTAACATCCGGTATTTTGGTTTTAAACTTCCGCTGAAAAATGAAATTCTTCGATAGTAAATTTTGGGGTGTTATAGATACCATATAAGCATGTTTGGAAGTGTTTACTTGAGCTAGAAATATATGTGTTATATTCAATTTGGGTTTAATTAACTTTCCAGTGAAATTTTTCCACGAGTAGTGGACTAAACAAGTCCACTGGTATGGACCTACCAATGTACTTGTTTACTCACCTAATAAACTATTGATTCAATAGCCACAATTTCACAAGTTTAAGGTGTGTCTAGTATACTTATTTTCCATACCAATCTATTGGTTTGTTTGTGGTGTTAGTTATGCTTTTTGTTCCACGTCTCACCATTGTATTGGTTTATGATACCATTCCTTTGGTTGTCTGGGGATAGTTTTAGTAATTTGTTTGAGCTTTGCCTTAAGCATTTGACCATGTATTTGACATTAGTATTTCACATTTGAATTGTGGGTTAACCTCAAATAATTGGATTTAGGTAAATGGTTAAGAGTTGACTTTGTGGCTTGATGGCTTAATGGTTTGAGTTTGATCAATTAGTCCTTTTGTGATCTTATGGAATAATAAATTTTCGGAATCCAACAAGGGATTAAATGATTAATTATAATGGTATGTATGGATTTTAAGTGGTTTTAGTGGATTGATAAATAGTTAAGTGTGTTAATTTTGATTTATGGTCTTATTTGAAAATTTAGACCCCGTTTGGTTTTACTTATTATTAATAACTACTTTTAGATAAAAACTGCTTTTATAAATATACTTTTAAAAAAGTACTTTTGTAAGTAAAACGTATGTTTGTTTTAACTTTTATTACATAAGTGATCTATATATATATAAAAACGGAGTTGTCTAGCAGACAATATACAGACAAATTTTTCCACCTAAACTATATTCATTATTACTAATCATAAATTACTGTTGCCATTTATTATTGCTAATTATTGTTATTGCTAATTAATAAGATGGAATAATTAATATAACTATTTATTAATATAATGCGACTATTTATCTCCTATGTGCATTAAATGTATATAACTATTCATTTGCTACACATATATCAACAATTAATTTTAATAAAGTATTAACTATATATTTTCTAATCAAATATTTTCTTAATTAATTATCCGAACATATGCAAAAAACTATTCATTTCCTGCGTACTAATTGAATTGTCAGACTATTTATCTCTTGCATATTAATATATAAATAATTAATACATCAAAGTGCATATTCATTTGCTTCACGTGTATATATCCATTAATACAATGCGACTATTTATCTCCTATGTGCAGCAAATGCATATAACTATTCATTTATTGTACATATGTCGAACAACTAATTTTAATAAAGTATTAATCAAATATTTTTTTAATTAATTACTTGAACATATGCAGTCAACTATTAATTTTCTGTGTATTAATTGAATTGTCAAACTATTCATATCCAACATATTAATATATAAATAATTGATAAATAATTAATACACCAAATAAAGTGCATAAACCAGTCGACCAACACATATGCATTTGCTGCCATTAATACAATGCAACTAGCAAATACATATAACTAATTTTAATAAAGTATTTTTTTCTTTTTTTTAAGGTTAGATCAACATCAATCAAATATGATAATAATAATAATAATTAGTATTATTATTTATAATAATAATTTTATTATTTATTATTAATAATATGACTATTATTATTAATATAACTATAATAATTATAACTATTAATATAATTAATACTAATATAATTATTTATATAATTTTGATAATTACTATTATCATAAATGATAATATAATAATGATAATTATTATTATGATAATAGTGAATATTAATATAATTGATTATTACTATTATGAATATTATCATGATTAATAATATAATTATTATTAAAAAAACTAATAAAAAAACGACAACATTTGTTATTATATAAAAACAGAGTTGTTTGGCAGATAATATATAGAAAAAATTTTTCGCCTAAACTATACCTATTATTACTAATCATATATTATCACTGTCATATATTATTACTAATTAATAAGGTCAAATAAATGATGAAATAATCCTGTGTATTAATTGATTTGTCAAACTATTCATCTCCTACGCTGCATAACAATAAAATGATCTCCTACGTATTAATTGAGATATTCATCATTGCACATATGTCGAACAACACATATTAATCAAGAACTTTCATAAATAATTATCTAAAAATATACAGCCAACTATTCATCTCCTGCGTATTAATTGAGTTATAAAACTACTAAATATATGAATGTAACTATTTATCTGCTGCATATATGTCGAACAACACATATTAATCAAGTATTTTCTTAATTAATTACTTAAACATATGCAGCAAACAATTCATCTTCTCCATATTAATTGAATTGTCAGACTAATGAACATATGAATGCAACTATTCATCCCATGTGAACAGCAAATTCATATAACTATTCATCTTTTGTCATTAATATGACATAACTATTCATATCCTATATGCAACAAATGCATATAAGTATTCACCTGCTGAACATATGTCGAATAATACAAATTAATCAAGTATTAATTAATTACTTGAACATATACAACCAACTATTCATCTCCTACATATTAATTAAATTGTTAAACTATTCATCTCTTATATAATAATATATAAATAATTAATACACTACACGTACAATGCATGGGGAAATGTAACTAGTTAATGCTAAAAAACTACTTACTGTATCTTATTAGTGTTTGGTTTTCATTTTCATACAAAATTATTTTTTCTTTTCCATCTTTAGTTTTTATCTTCCTATATATATATATCTTTTAGTAATAATTACTATATAAATTATGTAATATTAAATATTAAAAAGTATATTGAACATTAAGAAAATATAAACGTATTACAAAGTACTAAAAATTATAAAATAAAAATTATAAACTTATTAAAAAAATTTATGAACAACCATAAACAAACTTTATAAAATTCACAAACATCTAAAACTCAAATATTAATTGTAGATCAAAGTTTATATTATGCAATAAACATTCTTAAATTTATAATAAGCATCATAAAATCAAATAGTTCAATGACATGCATTGTAAATATCATCTGCAATCTTACCCCGTACCATTTCCATTTCTCTAGCAGCTCTACCCTCTACATGTTGTCCAACATCTCTATTCCTATTGTTTTCTTCATATATTTCTCTACTACAAAACTCATCAAATAATATATCATCCATTCCATTCAACCTAATAAAATTGTGGATAGTCATTGTTGCAATGACAATAAACATTTGTTGTTCCAAACTATAATTCGGCATCTGCTTTAAGATGGGAAAATGAGCCTTCAAAACACCAAAGCAATGCTCAATCACATTCCGCAATGACGAGTGTAAATGATTGAATAATTCTTCTTTTCCTTGTGGACTGCCAACTCTTTGAAAATCAGATAGATGATACAACTCTATTCCTTTCTCCAGAGTGCTGAAATCGATATTGTACAACTCTATTCCTTTCATTGTGACCAACTGTATATAAAAAAATTGCCATTTGTTCTTCAACGGTCACATTATATGTATCACTTAGCAACCTCCTTGATCTTAAAAAACTTGCTAACCTTAAAAAAGCATCCTTCTTCATTCTAAATAAATCGTGGCATAGCTTATCATGACCATTTAATACACGTTGGACAAACCAATGACCTATTTCAGATGATTCCAAACAAGATTGCTTCTTGATAAACACCTTCCTTCTTTTCCACAACTGTCGCACTACAAGTAAAAGTAGTAGTAGTATTTTTTTTTCCGATCATCCATCTATTCAAAATCAAAGCATCTATTGTATTATATGTATATCCAATATATATGCATAAAATTATATACAACAAACAACACTTGTGTTTTCTATTAAAGAACATGAATATTTCAATGCTAATTCAAAAAAATATGATATGCATATGATTGATCGACTAAAGTCTACCAAAGGTAGGCTATTCTAAAATACCAAAAGTCACAAGTCCAAACAATTACATAAGTTCAACATAAACAACATAATTCATGCTTCATAGTTTTACAAATAGAAAATAAAAAAATCTCAAAAAATTAGTCTTTTACAAAATACCATAACAACCTAACATCCTTGCTTAACTCTTAGATGGATCTCTTAAAGATTCCAACCAAACATTACGCTTTTGGGGAGCCATATACATCCATATGTCTCTATTATCAGGATCCTTGAAAGCATTAGTACCAAGGATAAATAACTCATCAGTAATTTCATCGGCCATGTTATTTAGAATAGCTAAACATTCTTTTATGGTGGGGGTTGTTGAAGCTTGAGGTGTAGGCGAAGGAGGATCATTGTTACTCTTAAATGCAGATTCACATAATTGTAGCAACTTATAATCAAGTTTATCACTAGCTGACTCCTTTCTCTTACGAGAACTAGATTGTTGACTCTTAGAACGCTTGTTGCTTGATTTTTCCTTTTGGCATGTCTCACCATTTGAATCACTAGAATCACAACCCTCGATGTCAATGACTTTTTGGCTTGTTCTTAACTCTTTGTCATCCTTATCGAAACTTGGATGAATTCCTTGAGATGGAGCCCATGAATGTTCTCCAGTTGCATGAGTACCACCAAAGATTAATCGAAGCTCATCTAAATGGGCCATTGGCTTGTTGCGAAAGTGTTTACAACTTGGATTTTGCTACAAAAATAAAAAATTATTACATGCTATATATAATAATAATAATAATAATAATAATAAAATAAGTTAAAAATATATATAATTATAATTTACTTGAATAAATATCTTCCACCTATCCTCCCCACAAGTGATTGCACCTGTTATTGGGTCTCTCACAAGTCCGGTTTCACTTTCAAGTTTTACCCATGCCAAGTAATCTTTTTTTGTTGAGGTAAAATTATTTTTCACTTGAATTTTTTGGTATCGCACATTCTCAACCCTATTAAGACCATTAACAATATTGGACCATCCAATCTTATTGAAACTCGAAGTAGGCCTATTGCCTTTCTTAACCTCCTCAACACATAATTGAATAAAGGTTTGATGCCTTGATTCGGTCCAATGTGCAGTATCTGATGAAGATGCCATATGTCCTACAAATGCACTTACATACTATCAATAGAGATATCAATTTCAATATATTATAATTTCAATATGCAAAGTTGAACATATTTATTTTTTCTGATCTTTGATTAGTTGGGCAGGATTCCTTTTGCAAGTGCTTAATGAGTTTTTCTTTCCGAGTCATATTAAAAATAACATTTCTGAAACAATTAATAAGCTGTGTTTTTTCCCTACCCAAGGATGAGGATAAGCCTTCTAGTGAGTTTTGCCATAGATGCATACTGTATATTTAGGTTCAAGTCATCCAACAATTCTTATGGGAGAAATAGTAATGCAATATCTTCATACCAAATGCTGTTGGGCTTCCAAAATTTGCTATATGACATTTTTCAGACATTGTTATTGATGGATCATATAGATGAGTAGACGAATAGTAGTGTAGCTCCTCTAGGATAGTATAGGGATGAAGATATTTTTTAGTAAACAAGGGTCTGCAGCAATTTTATACCATCTATGATCTATGTGTATGCAAAATAGTTTAACTTTGCAATAGTCATCTAATACATGCATTATGAACAATACTTGGCTAACTTCAGCTTATAACTCATAAGCATAAAACACAATAAGCTATCAATATGTATTCAGAAATTCCAAATAGTTCATAATACAAAATTCACTAAAGCACTTGGAAAAATAAAAAGCATAGGGGACATCCCTGTACATCTTGAATGACCCCTCCCATGAAACATAATATCTGATTTTTTTCAAAACTGAGGGAGGCCATTTAGTACCCATACCTCTGGACAACTTCAAAGATTATCATTACCCGTACGCCGACTAGCAGACCTCGAATAATGAACTTGAGTCATAACCTTAATAATGTGATATTCAAGGAGTGCACAATTTGCTCTGTATGGGTTCAGTGCTTAAAAACAAATGGAGTACACTGGTTCGGTGCTCAGATTTTTAGCTTTACCGACATGCATGGATAAGAATACTGAAATAGGATTTTCCACATTGTATATCGGCATGACTCAAATCCTAATAAGCAGTGTGGCTTGTAGACTTGATGCTAAAATTTAATTAATTAACTCTATCGCTAGAGTACAGGATTGGTGGTAAATTCCAGATCCGTACATACATTTCTTTCCATTAAAGGGAAAACCATAACGGAAGAAATGTCTATGCTCAACTCCCAATCCGCACAACAGGAAAGAAATCCAATCTCATGCATCATTATGATATATATACATCGACCATAAGGGTCTTCTCGCCACCAGATACAAATTCCAAATAGAAACTTCCTACCCGGTCTTTTTGTCATTTGAGTCGTGGCAGGGAAGAAGGTCGGAGAAGCAATCAAAGAAATTAACAGATCTAGAATCTCCTAATTCATTCAAACGTAATACAACAACGCATGACCAATCAAACCCAACAAATAAAAAACACTCAGAACAACAACCTAATACATGTCTCGCAGAAGAAGAAAGATTGCATACCCGTCGAGCAGATGCGAAAGAGTGGAAGTAAGATCGCACGATGTCGAGGCGAAGAATCGAACAGCTGCAACTCGAATGGACGAACGCTGAGGTCTGGCCGTTGAGGGTTGAAAGTGTCAAACAGTGAAAGGGTCGACCATCGAGGGCTGAATGTGTCGAACAGTCAAGGGTCGGCCGTCGAGAATGTGTGAAAGTGTCGAACTATAGTGTTATAAACGACTTTTCAATTAACATGGGTACCGTACCATGCAATCTTAATTATAGCTTATCAAAAGTAGATAGGAGTAACTTCTTGATTATAGCTTATCAAAAGTAGTTTTAGATAATTAATTTTAAAAATAACTTTTAATAAGGAAAACCAAATAGTAAAAATTAATCTGTAATTACTTTTTATAATTAATTATCACAAAAACTACTTTTCATAAGTTAAAACAAACAGGTTCTTAATTGATTAAATATGAATTATTGGTGGCATAATAATATTCATGTTGGCCTTAATGACATTTCTATGACTGGTGTGATGTCCTTGTGTTTCCTTTGTAAGATGGCTATGTCATGTGTTCCTTTACTTAGAAAGCTATGTTATGTTTCCTTTGTTGGGATGACAATGTGAGATTTCTTTATTGGTATGGATATGACAAATTCATTTGTCAAGATTGTTATGTGAGATTTTTTGCTAAGATAATTATAATAGAATATTTTGTATTGATGACTATGGTAGATTTCTTTACCGAGATAACTATGTGTGACTCCTTGCCAAGATGATTATGTCCTTGTATTTTATCATGCTCCATGGCATTATTGGCCAAGTGTGGTGGATGAGTCATCTTGGTACCAATCTTATGGCATCGATGTTCATGTGTGAATTGGCCATCATTGTGTTTATTTGATTGAAGAAGTTGATGTGTCATTTGTCTTTTGGGTGTAAGGTTCTTTGCCGGGAGTTTTTCCTTTATGAAATTGACTCATGTGACTATAGTAATGGGATGTTGATCATGGAATTGTGTGAATCAAATTGTGGAGTATAATAATATGCTATGGGTATAGGTGACCTTGCTTACTTGAGATGAGAGAGACAATGGTGCCGTCGATTGTTTCTTACTGTATGAGATGCATAAGTAGTGCACTAAGTTATTGCATGTCATGATTCGTGTATTTTTAATTATGCTTCATGTGATGTGTTATACCGCGATCTCAGGTGAAGCATGACCCCTTTCAAGATTTTGTGAGGTCATGTTTGACTTTTTAAACATTTAATACTTGTTTATTCTATAATTCCTTGAGTTTTGTTTCACGGTGTTATTTCGGTAACTATTTTAGTCTTGTATATGGTATTAGTTGGATAAAGAATTTCATATTGTTTAATTTTAGATGTGATAGTAATATTTTTCATTCTTGATTTTAAGTTATACCATTAATTTTTTAAAAGAACTTTTCGAAGGAAAAAACATAAGGTTTTTTGTAGATGTGGCTGCTTATCTGGCTGTGAGAGTTGAAAAAAAGTAAATAAAAACCAAAAATGGTAGATGTGTCGTCTCCTCCAAAGATCAGTTCGCATATATCTTCACAATCGAGCATAAAAAGCTCATTTCCAGTTTCTTCGTTCCAAACTCATTGTGGATGATCACCCGCTTAGAACGAAGGGGATGTTGAGGAAAGTGTTTTGACGACAGCCCAAAATTAGAAATATTCATGTAGTCTTCATCGTCGATATGGCAACTTCCCCTACTATCTTCATTGCAGATATGGCAACTGTATATTTTCTTTTATTGCAAATTACCGTATTCTTATGGTTCTTCTCGATCGACTGAGAGACTACACAAATTCTGTCTT
Organism: Tamarix chinensis; assembly: GCA_030549775.1. Lineage (NCBI taxonomy): Eukaryota > Viridiplantae > Streptophyta > Magnoliopsida > Caryophyllales > Tamaricaceae > Tamarix > Tamarix chinensis. The sequence continues at coordinate 66,908,315 of CM060182.1, forward strand.
CACAGGACATTTGGGTTTTCCTTTTATGGGAGCTAAATTCAACTCTAAGCTCCGACTTGTGGAAAGCTTTAGCGTTAGCAAGTACCTATTTGGCCCAGCTCTGATGTAAGTCATTAATTCATCACCGACTGGACTGACAAAAAATGTTACTTTGCTTTCCTCTCCATTAAGCATGCCTTTCATAATTGGGGTATACTAAGAAAATTACGCATAAAAACGAACCTTTTTCTCTCTGTTCTTCCTTTCATTCACTTTCTTTCGGTAGGGAACAAACGCTCAGGCTAAAAACAAAGTTTACTACTTCATTTTCATGTCTATTATCATCGTCTCCTGACGGATATAGTTGATTATAAAACTTTGGGCATGATTGCAGATTTACTATAGGGAAGAGACTGATCGAGAGTTCTAGTGTGCGGTTTACATAAACTCTCTGCGATCATACAAGGAGTAACACGGTTATTACTTGATGCCTAGTTCGTCTAATGATCTTTTAATGACTTAAGTGCATGTACAATGGAGTGTCTTTGGGGTAGCTACTGGGTAGTTGGGGAATTAATGGGGATATTTCGGGTGTTAATATAAGAAAAAGGAGATGGGAAGCTTAAAGAAAAGGAAGGGGGGGGGATCATTTGTGCCATTTCCTCCCCCCTCCCCCTCCCCTCCCGTTTTTTTCCTTTTATTCAAAAAAATGCTTGAAGCTACTCAATGAGTAGCATTTATGTACATGCTCTAACAAGGAGGATGATTTATGAAATTGCATACTTCAAGTTACCACGCACTCATGTGACAGTGGCACTTATTTTTAACTCCAAATAAGAACCTCTTTTGACAGATATAAATATGATAGCCATGGTTGGCATGTTGATGAACAAGTTGTATTAGCTATTCTAAAATCTTTCTGATGTTTGCACGGTTTACAAAAGCTGGCCAGATAAGCTGCTTCCTTAAAAACTGCAGACATGCTCTGGTTATTTTTTTCAAATGATGTAAGAATTTCTACAAGAGGGTTCTGTCAGGAATGATTGCATTTTTAACCACGATGATGATTCCATCTTTGATGATATAACCATAAGCTTCTTTGTTCGCTTCTTGAACATTGTCTTTATTAATGACCTGCAAATATGGTGGCATCAGGAAGAAAAGGAAATTGAATAGAAAGCTTCAAGTTAGTCAAGATTGATGTCAGTTGCTTCTATTCATGCATCATGTGTTTACGGTATATATATATATATTTACCATGACACTTTTCCCAATCCTTGCATTCTTATCAATTATTGCTTTCCTGATGAGTGATCCATCCCCAATTCCAATTGGAACATTTGTGATTTCCTGCTTGTCTGCGCCTGTATACCTCATGTCTTCCTGCTCAAGATATATATAGAGTCAGACTGTGACTTGCTTTATATAACCAAGGATATGGCGAACAGCTGTATATCGGATGCATAGGTTATTGATACGGTTGTGCCTTACGGAGTAGAAATCGGAACCCATTATGACTGAATCTTCTACAATAGCTCCATATCCTATTTTCGTTCTGAGACCAACTACTGTACTCCTGATCTTGCATTTCTGCATTTTGAACAAGAAGAGGATCACAAGATAAATACAAGAGACTGCTGCATGTAGTTTTGTGCAGGGTGTTGGTTGTACTTACATTTAGGATACAGCCGTCACCTATGATGCTGTCTGTAATTACAGCATCGGTTACTTTTGTTGGCGGAAGACATCGTGGTAAAGTGTAGATCAAAGATTCCTTATCATAAAAGCTGTTGGGGAAAAGGAGGATGAAATTAGCTCATGATGATCAGTTTGTTGGAAGGATGTCATTGGTGGGATTTTTATTTATTTATAATTTTTCAGTTATGCAAGCAATTCCTGTTGCTATGCTTAAAGTTACCAACTTGTATCCGCTTCTCTCTCTTTTTGTGATTTCCATATTAGCCTCATAATATGCTTTGATGCTTCCGATGTTTTTCCAGTTTCCCTGATATGTATATGCTTGAACCTGTCAGAGAGAGGGGGAGGGAGGGAGAGAGGATATAAGGTTTTCAGGGAGGTCTGAATGTTTTCATTATATGAGTGAGTGCTGTTTTAAGAAACATGAAAATTACTGACCTTCATCCCTAATGATATAGCACCTGGTAGTACTTCACTCTTGAAGTCATTTGCCTTTGGAAGGAGTTCTCTGAGAATCTTGACCATTAAGTTTCTGTTGACGACATAGATTCCCATGCTTGCTAAATTTGTGCAACCTAACTCTTCATCATGTCTTGAAGGTGATAAGTACTGATCAAAAAATGCATGTAGGATGGAAGTGTAATCAGGAAACTATAAAGGCTATGGAAGATACATTTTTTGGACTTACAAGTGATGCACTTTCTTCTCATGTTTAATTTCAAGAACTAGATTTTCTGAATTTACTTTCAGAGTTCCATATCCTTTATCCTCGTTCTCTTTGGAAACCAAAGCTGAAATTGTTACGTCGGCTTTACTTCTCCTGTGAGCCTGTAAAAGTTTTTCGTAGTCCATTCTGTACAGATGATGACCAGGAAGTATCAGAAACTCCATTATTGGGTACTCTTCTAGTGCCCACAAACACCTTCTTATTGCATCTGCATTTCCCTATTGTAACAGAAAAATATATATCATTTAAGTTTAGCAACATTCCTCCTCCCTCCTCCCCAGGGGGCATCTAAACATATGGGTACTCATGTACTGTTCCTGATGAAAGTCTGAAAGAAAAAGGAAAATAACATGCGGATTGTCTGACCTGAAACCAGTCTTGGCTATCAAGGCTTTGGTATGCAGCAATGACATCGATTAATCCATCTTTCCCCAGGCCCAAGTTGGAGTAAGCTTTTGAGAGATGGGTATTGAGGGAAGTAGAGTTGAACTGAGTTAGAGCATATATTTTGGTTATATTGCTGTTGATGCAGTTACTGACTACTGCATCTATTAGCCTATACTTTGCTGCTATAGGTATAGCCCCTGCCGATCTTCTCTTTGTCAATGGCCACAGCTGTGACTCTGATGATCCATCTCCAAATAATATTGCTGCAACACTCTGAAAGCATGTTTTAATCATGAAAGCCAAATATGAAGAGTTTTAAAATTGCTAGAAATGATGCAACATTCTGAATCTGGGAACATGCATGAGAAGACCTGATTTATTGGAGGATACAATGGCAGGAAGTCTTCGGGCTGCTGATGACTTGATCTGAGCAGGCGCAACGATAAGAAGGGTGGGGCCTTTGCCGGAGGTTTCCGTTCACCGCATGTGTATCTCGGAACCGGTGCCTTGAGATCAGCTGACGGAGTGGTGGGAGCAGCAAGTGGTAAATGCAATATCACCATGACAAAGAGGTAGAGCAGAATGCTTATTATGAATTTATTGTTCCTTTCTGTAATAACTTTGTCATGTAATTGTAACATATTTTACAAGTCTTGCCATTGGATGGGTTGAAAGCTTAAAGGTAAGCTGTATGACAAGGGAATATTTAGCTTCCTTCTTGATGTTAGTCAGCCGCTGCAGACTAATTCTAGGTTTCTCCCCGCCTGAGTCATGCTGCACGTGAAATGGTATTATTCTCCCTTCAGCATTCTTTAATGTCATGGTTATATATGTGAATCCCTGGATTGGATGTCCATGGAAAAATGTACTGTGTTATGACTTTGGTTCTAAGCTTCTCAAATGCTTTTTTCCGGCAGTCTTTATTCCTCTTGCTCTTGATCAATCCAAACTCAAATCTCGTAACTTTAGGGGAGGAGATTGTAAGGGGTTGGCAGCAGCCGGCAGCAACGGCTTGTGTGTTGCTTCCTTTTAAATTCCAAATGTCGGGAAAGACCACGGTGCCCCCAACGTTAATTAAAAATCGAAAAAGAGATGGTGTCGTATGTTGGTTGGCGCAATGGGTGGTAAAAGGTTTCCAGCGACTTTCTCTCGTTGAGGCTTTCAAAGATTAAGAGTATCTTCGACAAAACTAAAAAACTTATATTATTTAACTACTAGTACAAGCTGTTTCGACAAACCAAGTTTTTAAAATAAACTAAAAACTAATTTATTAGTTATTCTTTGTCCTCCCATCACTGTAACGTGGGGCAGTTTGGTCTCACAAACTTCAATTTGCAGCTAGAGGGTTGTAGTCAATTTTCAAAGGTATTTGAGGTGGAGTGTATCAGAAGGCAAAGCATTCCCTGCTTTTCTGCAGGTTACTACTCTTGTCGCCTGGGGATGCCATAAGAGGCTTGTCCTATGATTAATTAAACCCGAAAGACATGGTACTATTAGCTCAATCTGATGTACTCTTTGATTCGGGATTTAACTTAGATTCTATTTTAAAATGGACGGCCCCTTAATTGCTTCAGTCCCCTGCATGGTATTTTATAATTATCTTTAGAGAATGTTTATAGGAGGGAAAATGGATGTGACCGTAATTGACTCAAACTTTGATCGGCAGTCCCATATTTAGGCTCTTAAAATTATGATTCTATTCAACAATTTATTTATTAAATACAACATTTAACTATTAAATTCCTCGTTTGCCATCTACACTCATTCTTATTCAATATACATTAATTTAGGTGAATTTTTGGTGTAAGTCTTTTTTTTATATTTATTTATCTTGTTTTAATAGATTTTACGTGGCTGAATTTAACGTAAAACTTATATCGCTTCTTTTTTTTTCTTATTTATTTTGTCAAAATAAAAGTTATAACAAAGAACTTATTTTTGCTTGAATTCATATAACAATTTTCAGATTTAGTTTAAGGCTGGAAGAACTTTGTTAATCTGTGGAAAATCCAAGGTATTAGGTGCTCCTTGTCACTTGGATAATATTTACACAGCTATGCTTATCAATTGATTTAAAGGCTTCCAAAAAAAAAAACCGTAATGAAAATCATATTTTTCCATAGGCATGCACTACAATGTATTATCACATTTTTTAAATAAATAAGTTGGCATTCAAACTATCCGCATCACTAGCTAGAAAAAGTAATATATATTTAAAAAAATAAGTGCAAATTCAAATTTAAGAGAAAATACTGATAGAAAAGTATTATGTTGGACTGAAATAAAAATAACTAATAAAATGTGATAATATTTAGCAATGGTACATTATTTTATAGATGAATGTGGTTAAATTAATAATTTTATTTTGATAATCCATAACCGAAATAAAATTAGATGTATAATAACATTTTTAACATGTCCTTTAATTTTGCGTAGGTTCGGTAACAATTTATCTTAAACTACGGTAGTCATAAATTGTAAATGAGAGGTTGCATCATATATATTAGTCAGTAATAATTTTACTAAATATATATATATATATATATATATATATATATATCGAAGCAACACTTTTAAAAGATTTTACACTCTTATTAGAGAGTCTAATACCATTCCTTTATAAAAGGGGAACACACTAATAAGGCTACCTACGGAAAAGGGAGGACAATAGAAGCAAAAACGGCGAGTCAAAAAAATTTAGATTTATGTACTTAAACCTAGTGTGATAAAATGTGTCATAATTTCATTCCTACTCTAATGTTTGGTCTCATATATTATTAATATACTATATTTTTAATGATTTATTATATTTATATTTTAACTTATTTTAATTAAGTTTGGGGACAGAATTAGAAAAATCTCACATTTAAACACCTTTATTTATTTATTTTAACTTAGTTTATGTAAATACTATTAATTAACCACCAAATGTTATAGTAATTCTTAATAAATTCCTTCTGTTTATTTATTTCTAAACCGCCTGCTTATGACTCATCCATGGAAAACTCCGCGCTCAACTTCGAGGTACAGAAACCGGAACGGTGAGCGACGACAGTGGAGAAGCTAGAATTAGAGAAACAATTGAAAAGAGAATGGATAACCGGAAGGATTTGAGATCAATTCTTCCCTTCCTACCTTTGAGATTGGAACAGTCAACTCTCATATGGCCAAACCGAGTAATTGAAGCATTAAAATCATTGTCGGGAGGCCCGAGTCGCAGTAAAGTTGACTCAGGGGAAGTCCTCTTCCTTGCCATTTCCGACATTAGGGATTCTCTTTCTCTTTCTGGTCTACATATGTCTCCTTCCGCCGGCGACGGTTACGCCCTCTTCTTCGACGAGGCTAGTCCGTTTTATCTCTATTCTTTCAAATTGTTTGCTTTTCGTTGGCTATTTTGGCTAAAAAAATTTATGATATTTATAAGGAAATTTGAGTTGAACTGCGTGAGTGAAGTTTTCATGGTTGGTCGTACCGTGGTTGCGCTTGTTTGGTTAAGGAACTGAATCCCTTGGAAATTTAATGTTATGGAGGGCATCTATCCTGGGAAGTCTGTTCTATATTATTATTCGCATGTTCATGTTCTGTTAGTTATGGAGGGCATCTATCCTGGGAAGTCTGTTCTATATTATTATTCGCATGTTCATGTTCTGTTACCTGTAATACTGAAAGATATGTATGATGGTTTAAGCTTGAAAACGGCATTGGGTTCCGAATGAAAGAGAGAACAAAAAACCATCTTAAGAATAAAAGTGAAAATCTCTGTGCTTTTGGGGTCCTGAGCTCGGATCAGGGCCAGTCCTGGATATAGCAATATTAGGCGGGCTTATGCCTAGGGCCCTTAAATAATATGGGCCTTAAATTTATATATATATATGTGAGGACATCTGATATAAAAATGAGAATCTAAACTAGCATATATGGTCAGATAATAAAAATAATGAAACTTTATTGAAGCAGGTTAGGGGTTCGATTCCCTGTCTAAGCTAAAAATTTATACACATAAAATATGGGACCAGAATATATTTTTCGGCCTAGGGCCCCCTGAATGTCAGGGTTGACCTTGGCTCGCATGTATTGTACTGTTGTACATTGATTCAAGATAAAGAAAATTCGAATTCTTCATGTTTCGCTTGGATGAATTTATCTATAGGAACGATCAATTTTATTGTTTACTAGCGGTGCTCTTGTAGAATCGTCTCCATTTTTTATTTTTGTATGTTAGTGTGTGTGTGTGTGAATGATCATACAGTTACTGATGAGAAGTATGGGTAATAATGAAAATGATTCACCCTTTCTGTTTTCCTGGATGTTTCTTGATTTGGTAATTTCTTGTTGGTAATTAGTCAAAGTGTCTGCTGAATAATATGGATGAGGAAAGGAACCTCAGATTATAATCTCTGATGTTATGGTGAACCGGGAGCAAAAAGTTAATTCTGTCTCATATTGGTTATTAATGTGCAGTTTTTGTCAAGAAAGGAAGCTGCCAAATGGTTTGAAGAAATTCTTCCGGTGATGGCAAATATGTTGCTAAGGTTGCCAACTCTGTTGGAATCTCATTATCGAAATGCTGATACCTTCCTCAGTGGAGTTGAAACTGGCCTTCGCTTGTTAGGACCACAAGAATGTGGTATTGTTTTTCTGAGCCAGGTATCTACGTGCAGTGTTTCCTCAACCTGTAACATGAAAACATGCCCACAATTTGCTGGATTTTTTTGTAGCAGCATAGATGGAGTCATAAAGCACAACGTTGGTTTCATTTTCAATTATTCCCTTTTTAAAAACCATGTAACTATCAGAAGAAAACAAAAGGAGGTAGTGCTTACTTGACAAAAGGACAACATAAAGGGTGGCTCTGAGTTTCCATCAAGCAGCCAGGAAAAAAGAGTGCCTCCTCAATATGGGGTTGTTCAATAGGTTTATAGTATTAGGTTCCTTATTACAAAGTGACTTTAAATGAATAACATAGCCTCTTCAAGAAACACTTATTAAGCTCTGGACGAACCCTAAGCTATATGTTGAGGGCTATGTGGTTCATGCCCCTCCTCACAATCAACAGATCACATGGGAATCAGGAACTAGGACTATTCCTTAGCTTTACGTAAGAACCTGCATGCCGCTATAGTAACTTAGATAAGCTTAGTTTTCCACCAATTTAGAAATAGATAATATGTGCGTGGAGTACAGTTGGCGTTGAAGGCCCAGGACTGGGCCAATCTTGGATATGAAAGAGAGTTTTATCCATTGAGTTTTCCTCTCAAATTTTATAAGTGTTGGCTCTGTCACTGTGTTGTATTTTATGGTGAGAGGCAGACCTAAATAAGTAACCAGATGGGAGTGTGGAAATACATATGAAATTATGAATAGTTGGTGTCTGAAAGTCATTGGCTCATTTCTTCCAGTGTAAAGTTCCCTATGTTCCTCACTGCAACCCCCTCTTGACACATAGAACCACCCTGTCTGCTCCGTCTCTTGACCTTCCATACTTTCCTGCCCGATTTGATGATTGAACAGGCCAATATTTCTTAAAAATGTTGTAAGGAAATTTGAAGAAAGATGTTGTGATTGTGTTCTAATATTAAAAGGTGCATCTTGGATTGATGCAGCCAAACACATGTCATGGGATGGGGGTTGGATCGGTCTTGTTTGGTATGTCATTGTCAATTGCTGTGATATTGATAATAAATTTAAAAATCAGGAATGCAATGTTTTGGGTTTATGCATCATCACACTGATTTTTTACAATTTTCCATTCTGCTGTTTCAGGAATTGGTTGGTGCTCTTTTGTCATGTTCCTTCCTTTGCTTGTTTCCAACAGCTAACAGAGGTGCCAAACATCTTCCATTGGTCAACTTTGATCAACTTTTTGCGTATGTGTTCTTTTTATTCGTTTATCCACTTGTTCCCCCTCCCCCCCCCAAATGGAAGTAAATTGTGATTGTGCCTTGTGAATCATCCCACAGCATATGCATATTCTAGCAAGTATTTGAAAACAAGCCCCAAAAAAAACCCTCCACAAAAATAAAGACATGATTTAAGACACGGATAAAGTTACTTTCGTAAGCAAAGTACCACATTGGACTATTTTAGCATTGTTTTTGCTCCACCACTTCACCACCATTACCACCTCTTCAATGTATATAGAGCGACGGGGTTAAGGAATGAAGACGAAAAGGAAGGCAGAGTGGAAGATTTTTACTTGTAATTTGGTTGTAAAACTTAAAATGGTAACAAGTGGTACTTCACAAATGTAATCATGATAATCATGATTTAAAATAATTTTGTTTTTCACGGGTGTTGATGTCTATTTTGCTACTTAATTAATGCTTTACTGTCTATTTCTGTATAGTTTTCAAATATTGCTCTTTATCTGCTGCCCAATTTCCAAGTCTTTCCATGATCTGATCTATGTAAGTGTAAGAAATTGAAACAAATTTATTCTTAATAGGCGAGGTGGAATAGCTAAAGAAGAATCCTTAACCAGACGTGGCAAAAAAAAAAAAATCTAGAATAGATTGCAAGTATGTGTTCGTTCATTTTAAAAAAGAGGTTCTCTCTGTTATAAATCTGTTGCTGTAGAGAATTACCTGTGTTGGATAAAAGTTGCTCGTGGGTTCTGGCTCTGTTATTGGCCTTTAGAAAGCTGATACTTCCCCCCCCCCCCAAAACCCACCCTTCTCCATCTAAAATAAAAAAAATTTGTTTATGCAATCCATGTCTATTATTGTGATTGGACCCTTTGGCACACAGGATGAATATCAAGATCTATTTTGGTTGAAAATTTTTGGCTAGCAAGGTTTAATATACTCTCCTTTGGCTAGTTCAAATGATTAATTTGTAAATAAATGATCCTATTGCATCTGCTTTTATGCTCAAGGAATCTTGTTCATTAGTATGTTGGATTAGTTGAAAAGTAGGTTCTCAAAATCCCATGTTTGCCCTGACCACTTCCTTGCTAAATCCTTTTCAGTTCCAAATTTCATCATCATATATAATAGGATTCATTGTTACACCTCATTGACTCTCAGTCTTTTTTTCATGCAGAACATAACGTTAGATCTTTGTGTGTTTTCAGGAGTCTCTATGATAGGTTTCATGAAAGGCAAGAGCAGAAGATAAAATGTCTCATACACTACTTTGAACGGATATGTTCATCTGTCCCTACAGGCTTTGTCTCATTTGAACGGAAAGTTCTTCTTCGGGGTCAGAATACCTCTCTTGTCACCTATCCTGATGCTGATTATTGGAGTAGATCTGCGGTTCCACTCTGTCAGTTTGAGGTAACCATTGCGTGCATTGGTGATTGCCATAATTCACTGAAACATTGTAATCAATTGTCTGTATTTTGCAGGTTTGCAGGTCTGGCTTGATAGAAGATCAGTCCAGACGAGCTCTTGAAGTTGATTTCGCAAATAAGTACCTTGGAGGTGGTGCTCTCAATAGGGGTTGTGTGCAGGTTAATTCAAAATAATTTTTAAAATGGTGCTTTGCTAACCTCTTGGATGAGTTCCAAATCTGGCACTCTCATTCTGCCTTTCTGGTGTCACTCTAACCTTTAGAGCCTCTATACTACTCTGCATCTGTTTGCATAAATTTGCCTAATCAGCAACCCTGTTATCCGGGCTGATTTTTTTGCAGCTTCAAGATGACTGGTAAATTGGAAACTATTATTTTTATTTCTTTTGAGGAATTGGAGCATCATATTTGCAGTCTAGTTCTTGCTGCCTGTGCTTGTGGGATTCTTGTAAAGTACTCCTGTATTAAATTTCAGTCTATCAATTGCTTTTAGAATGCAAAACTTTTGACCTAGGCGCACAGCTTATTGCAAAGTGTATTTTTTATAGCACCTTTTCTAACTTTGAAATATCAGATTATATAATTTGGAATATTGAGAGAGAATCCACTAGATCCCTGGGCAATGTATCCATGTTTTTATTATATGCTTCAGACTGGTTACTTCAAGTGTTGTTAACAATCTAATAATCTCCGTTTGTCATTTTTAAGGAGGAAATCCGTTTTATGATCAGTCCTGAGCTAATTGCTGGGATGCTTTTCTTGCCATCCATGTCGGACAATGAAGCAATAGAAATTGTTGGTGCGGAGCGATTTTCAGAATATTCAGGGTCGGTATTCATTTTTGTGCTGTGATCTGACATGGGTACTGATTACTGAATTGTATGATTCCATTTTATCTATCCTATTTTCTGCTCCTATTGCATGAAAAGCTGTTTTATATGGTCAGATGTGGGTATTGACCCCTTTGTTTCCATAATTGTTGTACTCTGTTTCTTTCCTAATGCACGATTAACTCATTTTGGTGCTAATGAGATAGGTTTCTGTTAAACAGAGAATCACACACAATAAACCAGAGAATATAACCGTATATTAATAGGAGGAAGTTGTATTAATTGAATGGCTCATACAGTGTAGATAGGCCAGGAATTTGTGGACCTGGTTCCTCTCTAGTCCCAATCCCACGCTCTACATTCTAATAACCTCCCCTTCCAGTCCTCAAATTATTTATATAAAAATGAATCCAGTGGTTCTCCTCAGTGACTTGGCAGAGAATCTGCTAACAACCCAACAGAATTCCCCTGGTCACCTTGCAGTATGAACCGATTACTAACAAACCCTATGAATTTGAAACAACTCAGCAGAAATAATAAATGACAGTAAAATGACTGCACAGGCCCTAAACTGAGCAAATATTTATTCAATATCAGCTCCACCACCTGACATAATCCCTGCTGGCTTCTCTACCCTGCTGCACTTAACACAGATATACTTAGTGAGGGGCTTATCAATACTCTCTGCCTGCAGTTTCACCTTGTCATCAAGGTGAAAGGTAGGAAAATGGGTATTAATCAGCTCAAACTCTTCCTTTGAAGCTTCGAAGTCAGGAAGGTTTTCCTTTTCAGAGTGACCTATGGTGCTTCCTTGTGATTTTACCACAAGCCCAGGGGGCAGCCTCAGGCTCAACCTGCCATTCCAGTTCACTGGTCAAACAGGCTGGAAATGTTTGTGCACAGCCCAGAGCCTGCGGCAGGTTTGAGTATTGATACATGAAAAAACTGGGTGGATGGGAATATTGTAGCCTTGTCTGGTAATATCAGATGATAAATGACCACCTCCTCTTTAGAAGCCACTTGATATGGCCCGAAGTACCGAGGGGCAGGCTTCTCATTAAGTCTCTTAATCAATTGCTGGCAGTTGAGCTTTAACTTCACATACACCCAATCTTCTGCCACAAAATTCAGTTCATGTTGCTCCTTGTGGGCTGCTGGCTGCATCTGCTGCTGAGCATGGTGCAGCTGACATATCAGCTCCTCCAGAATCAAGTCACGCTTCTGTAGGTCCACATGTACTGCTGCAATGGGGCTGGCATTCAGCTCATAACGAAGTGGGGGTAGGGGATCCTGGCCATAGAGAGCTTTGAAGGTTGTCATGTGTGTGGCAGTATGATAAGAGGTGTTAAACCAGTTTTCTGCCCATGGCAACCACCTAACCCAAGACTTGGGTTTGTCCCCTACAAAGCAATGCAAATAGGTCTCCACTCTCCGACTCACCTCCTCAGCTTGGCCATCAATTTGAGGATGGTATACCGAGCTGTAGTTCAGCGAGGTCCCCTGCAAACGGAACAAGTCCTCCCACAACTCTCTCACAAATAGCCTGTCATAGTTGGTGACAATCGACTGCTGCATCCATGAAGAAGAATGATTTCCTTGACAAAAATTGCTGCTACACCTGGACGTGCGAAAGCGTGTCTAATCGTTATGAAATCGCTATTTAGTGAACAACCACAGGTAAGCAGTCATACCCCTCTGACTTGGGAAGACCTTCGATAAAATCCATTGAGATATCCTCCCAAGCTTGACTAGGAATGTGCAATGGCTGCAGTATTCCTGCTGGGGATAGCATAGAAGCTTTGTTATGCTGGCATAGCACAGTCAGACACGAATCGATCCACACGTTTCCACATGCCGAGCCAACTCATCTTGCAAACCAACTGCTGATACATCTTTAGCACACTGGAATGTCCACCCACACATCCACCGTGAAATTTGGTTGATAACTGAGTGATTTAAGTTGGAAGGGGAAGGGAAAACCAATCTGCCTTTGTATAGTAAGTGACCCTGTCGCAGACTGTAGCCTGCTGCTCCACAGGTTCTGCTTAATGGCACCAATTTTTTGGTTAGCATCTACCTCAGCCTTAAGGGCCTCCGAATCCGTCACCCAAGTCACCGAAAAAGCTGCAAGGGTGTTGGAACTATTGCATCTGGATAGCTCTTCTGCCATCTTTTTCTCATAGTCAGGCTTATATTCTATGCTAAGCGTGAAGCTCCAAGGTTTAGTAATCCATTTTTTATGCTCCTTCAGAAGTACCCTTCCTTTGTTCTAGGAGATATTTGAGACTATGCTGATTTGTTCTCGCCATGAAATCATGCCTAACATATACTGTCACCAACGCTGTACCGCTAAGACGATCACCATTAGCTCCCTTTTATGATGGATTTTTTGGCAGCCTGTGATTCCGACACTTGACTAAGGAAAGCAATGGGTCGCTACCCTTTGATGCAGATACAGTTATGAAAGACACTTTATCTTTTATTAGTTGGAGGTTTTGGATATTATTGGGAAAATGTATAATTTAGTAAATATTGATATTGTTTAGTTTAGATAATATTAGGTTAGATATTATTTAGTTATGAATAATTATCTCTTAGGAATAATATATTATTTAGTTTATCTTTGTAGTCCTTTTTGCCCTAGAGACAAGACTTTAGGCATAGATTAGTTTTGAGATTTGATGAGTGATTAATTGAAATTAATAAAAAATTCCTGTGTTCTTTCCCCCCTCTTCTTCCGGTTAGTCCTCCTCTCCCTATACAATTAAATATCGGTCCCGATACGCAATATCGGCTGATATTTATCGGATTTTGGGTTAGCCGATACACGAAATTGGCGATACGCTACGAATTTAGAATTTCACGTATTTTATCGGTGATATTTCGATTATCGACCGATATTTTATCGATATTCGCCGATATTTACTAGTATTTGCTAATATTTATTGTGAAAAAAAATAAAAAATCACGCCGCGACAACCGCGACATAGAAAATATCGTTCGCGATACTCTGATACCGTGACATCACGACCGCAACCGCGACCGCGATTTTATTGCTTGCTTCTCCCTCTTCTCTCTCTTCCCTATAATCTCTCTTCTTCTTCTTGTCCTACATCAATTTGGTATCAAAAATTGCTAGTTGGAAATTGGTCATAATCCATCAGAAACCAAATCAATTGAAGCTTTTGAAATTCAATTTGACCCATTAAATCCCTAGATAAGACCCAACTGAACCTTATTTAACCTGATTATAACTCCAACCGCCAAATTATGATTGATGAAATCTAACCCTAAAAAAAATCAATCAATCAGAAATCCATCATTTGAATCCCAATTTTTTGTCCTTAGGTGGTCATTGATCCTAGTCTTTGGTTGTCATGCCTAATGTAGCAACAAGGGTAGCATGCAACAATTGGTGTTGCATACATGTTTTGTTGAGCTTCCAAGTCTCACTTCAGTCCAGGAGGTTTTCTTTATTTTTTTTTTAGTTTGTATTGGCTGCTATTTGTCGGGTTTAAGCCAAGAGTCAACAATAAAAAAAAATTGGTTGGAAATTTTTTTTTTCATTTGTTGTGTATTTATAGTTGGCTTAAAAAAAGGAACGAAAAATGTGTCATGGTCATGAGTTGGACCATAGGTCTCTTCTAATTTTTATTCATAAGAAGCACTATCTAATTATATATAGTCTTAGATCAAATATTTTTCCCTTATGGATACTTGGAGGAAATTACAAAGTTTAGGAAATCTATTGTTTTTTGCCCGTATTCAATTCTATTATGAAGACATGCTATGGCTGAACTTCATGCACTCCAACGTAGAAATATTCATGATGGATGTTGGTGACTAGAAGTTTGGTTTGCTTGCGAGGAAAAGTATGGATGTTTCCATGGTCATATTTCTTTTGCCCCAAGTGATTGATCCAGGAGTTAAGACTTAAGGGTTTATTTTTTACCACCTTAGAAGCAATTAAAGAGATGCAAGACAGTGTTAGAGATGAGTCGTTTCCCGGCAAATATTCAGTCAGAAGCACAATGTCAAGATGGTAACAAATTAGAAGTTATTGAGGAAGCTTCTATGCTAAGTCTTGAGCCAACCAAAATCTAGGAACCTATTTCGAAAGTGCTTGCTAAGGATGCTAGTTTGTCTAACATAAAGAAGCTACGGAAGGGACCCAAATTGAAGAGAAATATCATGGTTTCTATGAGTCCGATGTTCAAGGTGCTAATTGCTAAAATAAAGGATGGTGATTTTCATTCACGTGTTGATTCTTGGATCAATAATTTCTTGGTCTTCAAGTATAAGTTTGTTATATTTCAACCATTCTTCATACAAAACCATTTGAGTTTTCAGCAACTGGGGGAGAATGATGCCGATACTATTTTAGCTATCAAAGGTTTTGGATATTATTGGGTGATATATTATTTAGTAAATATTGATATTGCTTAGTTTAGATAATATTAGGTTAGATAGTATTTAGTTATGAATAATTATTTTTTAAGAATAAAATATTATCTTAGATAGATTATTATCTTATATATTATTTAGTTTATTTTTGTAGTCCTTTGGTCTATATATAGGGCCCTAGATTAATTTTAAGATCTGATGAGTGATTAATTGAAATTAATAAAAACATCCTGTGTTCCTTTTCCCCCTCTTCTTCCTATCAGTCCTTTTCTCCCTCATTTCTTTCTCTCTAATCTCTTCTTCTTGTCCTACATCACCCTTGCATCAGAACTTACCCCAAACCCCACCCGGATGCAACTGCCGCAACTATAAAAGGCTGCGTCATAGCTCCTTTTAGAGTTCCGAAGGCTGTTTGGGTGGTATCTTTTCAATGAAAATTATCCTTCTTCAACAGAGCAGTAAGTGGGGTTGTAATGTGTCCATACTGCTTGCCAAACTTATAATTGTAGCCGATCAGCCCAAAAAGTCCCTTTAAGTCCTTCAGATTCTTGGGCACTGGCCTCTCTAGCATGGCTTATACTTTAGCAGGATCAGCAATACACCCTTAGCTGAAATGATTTGCCTCAAATATTCTAACTTCTGCCGCCCAAAAAATGCACTTCTCAATGACAAGCAGCAAATTTGCATGCAGCACCTCAAAGACCAGCTCTAAGTGGGTAACATGGTCTTCCAATGTGGGGCTGAAGACCAAGAATATCGCCACATTAAAAAAAAAAAGGTCTCCTAAATTTGTAGCCCTCTTGCCTTATGAGTGCAGAATGTAGTTTTTAGTATATCTTCAAGGTTCACTGGAATTTGGTGATACCTAGACTTCAAATCCAACTTACTAAATGTAAGAAACAAAGATTTCAGACCCAAAAAAAGTCTGTTGAAGAAGGTTTGGCAAGCTTTAGTGGTATAGTGGGAGTTTAGCAAGGTGGAAGGTAACTCTAGGGATATTATCTTTGGAAGGGACTTGTTGGAATTTTGCGCTTCAAATATTGTGGTCTAAAGATCGTGGATTGTGATTTCCAATCACATAACAAGTATTAATTTAAGATCCTTTTTTGTCTCTGTTTATAGCCCCTTGTGATTTGGAGGAGCGCCTCAGCCTATGGAGGGAAATAGAGGTTTTTTGGTGAGAGCAAGATTGTTCTGGTCTCATAATTAGAGACTTTAATGAGATAGTTGAGGCATCAGATAGAGGTAGTCAAAGGGCCATGTGGAGGGATATGGCTAATGGGCTTTTTAACAAAATAGAGTGGTGGAGATCAATTTGGGGGATGGACAATTCATGTGGCACAAGGTAAATTCCAAGAGCAAAATTAATTGAGTGTTTGAAAATGTGGACTGCCTAAATTGCTTTCCTGATCTGCTGCTCTCCTATCTCAATCATGGGCCATCAGACTATGTTCCTTTGTTGCTCAATTTAGATTAGCACAGTAGATGAGCCCTAAAGACTATATAATTCCTCAATTGTTGGACTCCTAACCCAAAGTTGCTTGATGTTGTTCGTATAGTGTGGCATTAGGAGGGGATGCACCTGTCATTGTCAAGCTCAAGGTCCTTAATCAAGAGCTGAGAGTTTGGAATAAGGCCTCTTTTGGGGGTTTCAATAAGGAGATTTTTATACTAGAAAGTCTCATTGTCAAACTGGATTCTCAAGTAAGTTAAGGTTCCTTGATAAATAAAGAAATTGCTGATAGGGTAAGATACTAGAGAGAACTTGGGGTGTGGCTGAGGAGAAAAGAAAGGTATTGGGCACACATGTCTCGGGCAAGGTGGTTAAAGGAGGGCAATAATAACACTTGGTATTCTCATTCATTTGATTTGGCAAGGGGAAGTAAGAACTCCATCAGGGTAATTCATTCACTAAACAAAGTGCTTCTTGGTCCGAAAGACATTAAAGAGGAATTTATGAAATTTTTCTCTGCTCTAAATGAGGAATGGAAAGATAAGCTGAGGGTCCCATCTTTGCCTTTCAAATGTTCAGTTTAGAAGCTAGGGATAGGTTTATAGGCAAGTTTGATGAGCAGGAGATTTGGGAGGCGATGAGGATCTATGATAGTAATAAAGCGTCAGGTCTCGATGATTTCAATTTTCACTTTATCAAATTTTCTTGGGAGGATATCAAGGATGATATCCTTAAGATGGTGTTGCAGTTTTGGGAGGAATGCACCTTACTTGCTAACCTCAGTTTCATTAATTTCATTCCTAAGGTGTCGAATCTAGCTCATTTTTTAGATTTTGGACCAATAAGCATGGTCAGCTACATCTACAAGATTGTGACTAGGCTAGTAGCCAATTGATTGAAGTCTGTTTTGGATGAAGTCATTGAAATTCAACCATCAGCTTTTGTCAAGGGTGATAGTGTTCTTATAATAGGAGAAGTAGTGGATTCCTATAACAAATCAAATCGTTTGAGCGTCCTCCTCATGTTGGATTTTCAAAAGGCGTTTGATAGTCTCTTGCGGGGCTTGTTGTTTTGGGTCTTGGAGGAAATGAATTTTCCCTCTCGCGGGGTTGTTTGGATGTGGAGTTGCGTGACATCGGCTGGCATTGTTGTTTTGTTAAATGGTTCAGCCTCAAAGATATTTGTTGGTTGTTGGGTTCTTTGCCAGGGAGACCTACTTTCCCCTTTCCTACTTATTATTGTTGCCGAGGCATTAAACTATTTAATCAAGCGAAAGTTAGGGTCGAATTTGTGGGCTTGAATTAAGGTTTGCAATAAGGCTAGAATCTCGCATTTACAATATGCCGATGCTGTTATTATCTTCTGCAAAGCTAATGAAGAGCGACTACTGAACATTAAGGCAATTCTTCTAGGTTCTTTCTTGGTGTTGGGCCTCAAAGTGAAGTTTCACAATAGTACACTATCATTGGATTGAATGTGTTAAGTGAATGGTTGGCTTGTTTTGCTGATAAGATGAGATGTAAGATTGGTATGAACCCCTTCTCCTATTTGGGTCTCCTGGTTAGTGCTTCGCTACAATCATGTGCCATCTGGACCCTGGTTATAGGAAGAATGAAGCGTAAGTTAGTCTTGTGGAAGGTAAAAGCTATCTTTGTTTGGTCGTATCGTGCTTGTTAAGTAAGTCCTAACTAGTTTTTCGTTGTATTTTATGTCGTTGTTCCTTTTGCCTAAAACAATTAAATACTGGATGAATAGGATCATTTGATCTTTTGCTGTGGGGGTGTATGCTACATGGCAAAGCAAAAACACACCCTACCGATGTCCAGTTTGAAAATCCTTGGGTGGTATTGGTATTGTTAACCTAAAGTTGAAAAACAATTCCTTGCTTATGAAATGGTTTTGGAGATTCTTGGGATCACTTTGACTTTATGGCCTCAGGTTGTTGCAAACAAATTTTAACCTCCTCACATCTCAGTATTAGAATATTGGTAGAATCCTAGAGGTAAAGACTTGTGGGCGACTCTTTGTGGCAATTTATTGATAAATCAGGCTGTTTTAGAGTGTTTCCAAGATAGCATCTGATATAGACTAGGGTATGGCTATAACATCAAATTTTGGTCTAACTGCTGGTTGGGTGACGAGCCCCTCAAGGTCTTTCAACAGAGGTGGTTCTCCTTATCTACATAGCAGGAGCATATTGTTTTTCAACATGGGAAGCTGGCAAGGAAATGAATGGAAACGAGACTTTCATTGATGTCGCCAGATGTTTGAATGGGAAGAGGGTCTCAAAGCAAGGCTCTTGGATGAGTTGTATTAGGTCATTCCTCACAAAATCAATTTGGATTATACTATGCTTGCTTACAAATGCAAGATGCAATTTGCTCCCCTGGATTCTCTCTTTCGGCTAGGATATCTACCCTACAGAATGAGTTTAGCTATTTGGCTAGCTGGCTATTGTGGGCAACATCAACGCTAAGCATAAACTACCTTCGTTCAGGGTTATCAACCACGACAATACTTTGCCGCTCCTTCTGCAGTGGAAGCCTGGAAAACACTTCCCACTTGTTTGCATGCTATCATTTTACAACTGAGAATTGGTATTGGCGATCTGCTATGTGGAACGTGGTATGGTGTCTTCCAGGGATCTTATGCATCTTTATTTACTATGGCGAAGAGTCATTTTTCCCTTGGTGGTAGGTGATTTCTAGATGGTTGCTTTCTTTGTCATCTTGTGGTCTTTGTGGGAAGCTGGGAACTCTCGCATGTTTCAAGAGGGGATTTATAGGGTGGCGCAGATTAAGACTATGGTCCTCCTACGTATGGAATGGTGGGTTCATGGGTGGTCAGACTTCTTCCCGTTTATAGGAGTCCTAAATGGATCTCATGATAAACGATGCAGATAGGCGGATGAGATGGTGCAACAGGGGTCACCACTGATGGAAGGCAGTATCAAATGGAACACTGATGTGGCTCTTATCAGAGACTCTGGTAAGAGTGCCACAGGATGAGTGTTAGGGGATAGGAGTGGCAAATTTTGCTGTGTTTTCTCCAGCCCCTGTCACTCAATAGAGATTAATGTCGCATAGGTGTTCGCAATTTTTTCCCCCTCAACCTTTCATGCAGTAAATTGTGGTTTTCGACCATAGAGTATGTTATTGAATTGGACTTATGGAATGCAGTTGCTTGGTGTCTTCAAACAGAGGGCGGTCCTTAGGGGACAACATTTTATCTTAATTTTATTAGGAATTTGTTGTCATTGTATCCTAATGTGTCTATGGTCTACAAGAACAAGGAGTCGAACATGGTCGCTAATAGTCTTGTGAAGTCGGGGCTTTCTAGATTTGAACAACTGGTTGCTTGGTTGTAATGTTATTTTGGCTCTGGCTGGACTGGGCAGCAGTTTGCCGCTGTCTCTCATCTTCCCTCTATAAAATTGGATTTTCCATCAAAAAAAAAAAAACAACTGCTTCCCTGTGTAGTTCATCCAGCAGTTCATTGATTACTGGTACGGGGAACTTGTCTGGGATGGTTGCCTTGTTCAATGCCCGATAGTCCACAAAATCTCCTGCTCCTATCTTTCTTTTTAACTAACAGAACTGGGCTCAAGAAAGGTCAATAGCTTTGCTGGATAATCCCTGCTGCTAACATCTTGGAGCTTTTGGCTACCAGCCGCTTGTTCTCGTCCTTCTGCGCTTGGGGATACTGGAAAGATTGAACCCTAATGGAAGAAGTGCCAGCCTTCAGGGTAATGTGGTGATCCAAACTCCTCAGAGGGGGCAGCCCTTTTGGTTGAGACATCAGATCCCTATACCGTTGCACCAGATCACATAGACCTCAGGTATAGCTGCTGCCCGGTCCCCTGACTTTTCTGTTACTGACAGGTTACTACATTCTAGTAACAGCCCCTAATCTCCCAGATTCACATGCCAGACCCTTAAGTGAAACTTAGGTTTTGCTGAGGCTAGGATCTCCTTGCAAGACAAGACAATTGACTGCCTCCTCTACTGTAAATTTATGACCAGATTTTTTCAGTCAATGTGGACCATCCCCAAGTTTTCTAACCATTGCATCTCAATTCTTACATCAACACTTTCCAATGTCAACAGCAGAAAATCCTCAACTACAACTATGCCAGGGAGGGTTAGCAGGATACCTGTGTAAATGCTTTCTATGCTTATTAAGCTCCCAGTGCCCATGAGTATACTGTACAGAGCTGTGGTGGTCACTGGTAGCTGTAATTTTTCCACAATGTCCCAAGCTTCAAAATTGTGCATGGCTTCACAGTCGATAATACCGTTGTGCTCTTCTGGTGAATCACAAGGAATTTCTCGCAGAGGATGCGCTCCCAGCGAGATTGAAATCTGGTAAGCAAAGCCTCCCTGAATTGTTGCCATGTCCCAACCTGCCTCTTGTCTCCCCATATACTGGAGCCAGGCCAGCACCTTGCTTTCTGAGGCCATCAAAAGTGGGCAATTCCACTTGACAAGTTAGTCTGTACTCTGTCGAGGAGGGCTAACCAGTTTCATCATTAGTGCAATGTTTTGCACTGTAAATATTGTTTCTGTCAGATCATCTGGCCTTTTACAAATCAGGATGACAGAAACGTGCCATGATTAATTTGTATATATCCCTTTTTGTTTGCTTTGTTGTATATGACTATAGATTATATGGCTTTCTAGCTTCAGCTTCTTTATGAGCTTGTATTGCAGTAGTACCTATCCAATAATTCAAATGCCAAATCCCCATGAATGAAGCATTATGATTTTTTTTCATGGTTGAAATGCAATGCTTTTTTTGTGAATGTTATGCTAGAATATGCTACATCTTGCTGCACACCTGTATGTGCTTGAAGAGTGCTGCCTGTATCAGATTGCGAATATTGGTGTCTTTTCCTCAATCCCACAGTTTCAGCTTTATTTTCTCTGACTACCATCCTATATTTTTCTGTAAATCAAACTTTGTGTTTGCTTAGTTACGAGACTGGTGTCAAATCTATCTGCTCTGGTATGTTGCACGATTTTAATTCAATGTATCTTATTCTTACCTTCTAACTGCCATCCAATTTAATCCTTAGAAATTACAGAGTCTACTGGAAAATGTTAAAAGTTGTCATTTTCCTTTTTCTTCTACTGTTCTTAGTTCTCTAGTGTAAGTGGACAGAAAATTACTTCCCGACCATATATTCAAAGTAACCATAAAATTAAAACCCATCTTCTCTGATCTCCTACATCTCCCAAGATCTCAATGATTGACATTAATTAAGGCCCTGCTACCCTGCCCTATATAAAATCCTAAAATAACAAGTTAACAACTTTTCAGCACAACCACCACAATTTGACTTCAAGAAAATGTATTCCGGCCAAATAAAAGTATGTAAAAATAGTAAACTTGAAACTTGTCAGCCAGCGGTACTAATATTGGTTGATCTGGCTGTCTGAGTGACTACATCTATTACTAATATTGAAATCAGCAATTAAGTCTGTATCACATTGATTGCGAGATGTCTTTGAACTGCCCCTTGAAGAGGCATAATATCTTTCTGCTTCAAATTTTCAGTGGATATACTCAAAACATTTCATCGCCATCTGCTTACAGTTTTCTTATTTATACTTGTAAACCAATTGTTGACTTGTTATAGGTATGCATCTACTTTCCAATTCATTGGGGATTATGTGGACAGCAGAGAAATGGATTCTCTGCGACGACGCAGCACAAGAATTGTCGCAATCGATGCGTTATGCAGCCCGGGCTTGAGACAATACCAACGTGATTGCCTCTTGAGGTAAGCAAATATTTTCCGGTGCATTCATCTCTTCTTATGTACCCTAATGTGATACTGTATGTGGATCACATGAGCCTTGGCTAATGGTATTCCTGTAAATTTTTGAATAATGTACAAGTGCATGAATCTGTTATTGACACGAACACAATACGAAGGATCTTAAACACATAGCTATGGAAATAACCTTCCTACAGAATCTGAGGAGGCAAACTCGATACCCTGGATAGACATGAATTAGCATCAAGTATTCACTTTGAGGCATAGCATGGATGCAACCTGGGTCATGATGGTTCTCCTGTTTGGTGTTTCACTGGTCTAAACCTCTTAGTTTATCTTTATGACTCTACATACTTATCCCATGGGTGTTGGCAAAGCTATTGATTGTTGGCTATTTTATGATGTGAAAGAAAAATTATTTAGAGTGAAAAATGCAGCTATGTCAGAGAACTTTATATTCTTATTTTGATTGTTGTTAGAATGGCAATGATAATATAACCTAAGCTACTTGCTGGTTGCATTCCAGGGAGGTTGACAAGGCATTCTGTGGCTTTCTGGATCAATCTAGCTATCAGCAGCGTCCACTGTCACAAGATGGCATGTGTTGTGGCATGCAGCATGATAGTAACGTTGTATGTGTGAATGACTTCTGGAAATCAATTTATTCAGACTGCTATTAGCTTGTATGAATGGTTGTGACCTGATTCTATGAGACAAGATTTCTTACTAAAATTTAGCTGTCTTTCTCATAGTCGCGTCCTTTACCCTCAGATCTTTTTGGTGTGCCTTGTACTTTCTTATGTAGTTTCATGTGAATTGACTTGTTTGTTGTATGAAGTTATGTAATTATTTATTCCATCCTTGTGAAGTATTTTTTTGGTGTTCGCCAGATGCATGATGAGACCGTAATCTCTATGGACATTGATAAAGTGGAATCTGGAGTAAGAAATGTCCAGGAGATGAGCTGTAATCTGCTTGACCATCATAATGATACTGGGATTGTGACTGGAAACTGGGGTTGTGGTGCTTTTGGTGGGGATCCTGAAGTTAAGACAGTCATACAGTGGCTTGCTGCATCTCAGGTAGATATAATAGCCATCAAATGCTTTGGTACTTCAACTGATGTTTCTCAGATATTGGGAAGTTGAGAGCCGAGTTGGAGTGTCAGCTTCATGATGGAATGGTCAGAGACATCACTTACTGTAAAATTGCAAATTTGAAAGTTGTGAAGTAAATATGCCGTTCTTTAGAAAGTTTGTTTACGATGAACTGTAACCGAATATATAGGAATATAGGTATATGATGATTTTGAGGAGATGCATGGCTTATGAACCAGATATAACTTGGTGATTAACACTATATATAGACCAGTTTGGGAGACGTGTAGAAAGAAATGCATCATACGTCTCAGTGTAGAAATGAGCATGTTCTGCGGAATGATTCTGAGTATTGCATCTCACGATTTTTTATGTAAATTTCATATTTGTCGAACAAGAGTATCGGTTTCATTCTGCAAGTGGTACTGACAGTATGCTGATTTAATTATAAGAACTCGTATCTGTAAGTGCATGACATGACACGTATGTGAAAAAAATTGTATACTGTGAAGTATTCGAAAGAAAATAAATTATATGTTCCGCAAGGTGTTGCATAATGTGCATCTGACCTTTACTTCTGCTGTTTGGTTAGGCATCGAGACCATTTATTTTGTACTACACCTTTGGCACGCCAGCATTGGATAATCTGAAGCAGGTGTGTCTTTTCTTTTCTCTGGCTACGTTTGAAACTTGCATCAATTTGAACAACTCTCTTGTTTCGTTGCTTGTTTGCTTCGTGTTGCTGTTTATATGCATAACTAATTAACCCCAACAGCAGCTTTAGCTGATGTGGGCTTCAATCTGGGGATTCGAGAGTCGCTTAATTTCTTTCCGAGTACTTTCATTACCTTGGTAACTTGCAATCCTGTACTGGTCTCCGTCCAAGTTCTTCATTCCTTTTGGCGGCTTTCAGCTGATGCAAGCATTTTATTCCTCGGGACAATAGTAGTAGCTTGAATCAACAGCTTTGTCCCGGGTCACTCTATTCAGGCTCTGTATGGGGCTGCTTAACGTTTTAATCTTTAGGTTTGAGGCTAGATACTCCATAATCCCTCAAACTTAAGAGTTTTGCCAATCCAGAAAACGGACCTACGTGAGGGGAGGGCAATAATACAGCTATTTCGGAGTGGAGGCATTTTCTTCAATATATATGTGGGTGTAGTGTTCTTATTCAGCATTTCTGCGGGTGAATGAAGTCTCTTTCATGAATGAAATAATACGATTTGTATTTCAATAAAAATATCTGGTGCAGGTGTCTGATTGGGTTCTGTCCCAAAAGTGGAGTGTGGGAGACTTATGGAGTATTCTGGTAGATTACTCGTCCAGACGAGCAAAGGGAGAAACACAACTCGGTTTCTTCAGTTGGCTGCTTCCATCCCTATCTCACGACGACGTACCATTATTCGATCATATTAACTCTACGTAGAATTACTTGGAATTGGGATATCCTTATTATTATTATTATTGAGTTAAATTTTCTCTTTATTTTATTTCTAAATAGTATCTTTTTGTTTTGAGTTCATGATTTTACATGTGGTCTGTGCATCTTAATTGGATCTGTAGTTGCGAATTATTCAAGGGCACGTGGCCAGAATGCAATAAAAATACGTGTAACTCAAGAATTGAAAATAATTAGTTATAAATTCATAATCGATGTCATTGAAACATCTTATGGTGAAAAATTAACATGGGGTAACGATGGTATTGGAAGGTTTGCACGATGTATCATTATACGTTCAGAGTTGAGAGAAACATCGTTGGTGGAAGTACGTACGTATAATAGTAATAGTACCAGCAGTATTAGTAGTAAATAATAAAAATAAATATATATATAAAGGAGGGGAAGTATCTCTGTACGTAATAGTAATGTTACTAATGACGATGAATGATGATGATAGTAATAGTAATAGTTGATAGGTAAATAATAATGAAATGATAGGCACGAGCAACAGTGGTAGATAATCGCAATAAAAGCATTGTAACGAGTAATGTCCATCAACAAAAACGGTAACAGGCAGTCTCACAACCCTGAGACTGACGTATGTCCAATTAAAAAAAAAAAACACAGGAAACGAGGGAAAACGGCTACCTATTACTGGCTATTGATGAGCAATCAATTACACAAATCATCTGTCCTCTCATTGTGAGATATTATATATTTTATGATGATTGTTATTACAAAAATTTTAGTTAGTTAACGGTACAGCCGCATGCTAGAGAGGCAAGGTATCACATGCCTCCACGCCATACACCCTGTATCTGTCATCGCAAACTAGCAAAATTTTCAAATCCTTCGTTTGGCAGGACTTTTCTGTACGATTGAAACTGGGAGATTTCGAGACATCATTAACAATAACATGAGAGTCAAAGTTTGATTATTACACCAACATGTATCATCAAATAACGAACATCATTTGCAATTTATGCAGTTCATCAATCAGGAACTTTTTCCTTCTTTTCATTATTCTTCCATCTATGACATCACCCTACCCTCAGCCCTTGGGAATTTTGTATATTTACAAGCAAACATGTACAATACAACTAAATAAAGGAAACTTGTTCCTTTCCAAATTCCAACTCCATACAATTGGATCTTCAATTCAAACTAACATCATAAAACAAAGGCAGTAAAACATGAACTAGAAGAAAGAAAGACAGACAGACGGGCAAAGGTCAATGGATCTTTATTATTATTATTATTATTATTCATCTTCAAGCACCAGTAAGACAAGTAAACAATCTAGAACTCTTGCAATTTCTCAGAACTCTACCATCTTCTTTCTTATCTGGCCAACTGCTCCTTCTACCGTCATACTGATCGAGCCCATTTGACAAGTACCCTGCTGCAGAACCATTATCAGCATATCCCCCTGCAAAAGACTGATGTCTTCGATGCTTCTGCAGCTGCTGTCTTCCTTTATCGACGACAACACCACCATCAACTAACTGTCTTTCCCGAACATACCTTTGAATCTTATCATCAATATCATAGAAATCTTCAATGTTGAAAGTTTGAGAAGCAGCTGCAGTTTTTGTTGATATGCATTTATATCTCCGACGAGTATTGCTTTTCTTGATTGCCTTGTAAACCGTGGGGATCAGTCCATCCATTTGTTAATTCTAGATCTGATCAAATGGACTTCGTTTCGTTCTTGTTGCTATTTGTAGCTCTACTGGAGAGGAAAAGAATGAGAAAGAGAAGAAAAGAAGAGGGAGTTTTTGGAATAAGGAGCTAGCCAGTCATATCGTTGAAGCAGCCTTTCGCTTTCTTGGTCGTATATTATTCATGAACCATGATTAGTATATAAATAAATAAATATGCATGATTTCAGCACTGCCTTCCCAGGATAGTTCTCTTTGACTTCAGAACCAGGGGGGTTGGCGCCCATCCGTGGGGATAGACATGAATTAAAAGTCTGCTCCTGTCTTTCTAACGAGGATAGGAATCTAGTAAATGAAAACATCATGCACACTAAGCGTCCAACATATTTAATTAATTAATTTTTTTTTAAAAGTATTCATTTAAGAACTAAATACCTAATTAGCTTTTCAGCTATACCAAAAGTTTCAATGTTCTGCTTGTAATATAATATAATTGACAACTATGCAGGCATGCTTCCCGTTCCTTTAAATCCTTTTTGTTGGTGTTCACAAAATCTATTCCTATATAAAATTAAATAAATTGCCCAGTAAATAACTAAGGTCCTCTTTCTAAAGTTTAATTTTACATCTTATCATATCAGAACAACATTAATCAACGCTAATTAAATAAAATCTGATCAAATAAGTGTCAATAATATTATATTAGATTAACATATAATTATTATTAATTTTATTTTAATAATATAAAATAATACTTAGTAGATAACTAAGGTCCTTTTTTTCTCACACTCGGGTAGTGGTGCAGGTGGCCAGTCAGTAGAGGGGGGACGGTGTAGGCTGGCAAGGGTGTAAGGGTGCAGAGGGAAGAAGGGCTTACGAAGGGGGAGGGGTTGTTTGGAATGGGGATATAGATGGGGGAAGAATGAGAGGGAGATGGGTCATGCGGGGAAGGAAAGAAAAGAAGAGGAGACAAACATGCCCGCGCGGGAGAGAGAAAAAAGAAGAAGAGGTGAGGAGGGTTGGGCTGGATCAAGGGGAAAAGAAGAGAAAAGAAAAAAAAAGGCTTGCGCTAGCCCGAGTGTGAGAAGAAGAGAAGGAAAAAAGAAGGGTTGGGTTGGCCCAAGGACGAAGGAAGAAAAGAAAAGGAAGAAAAAGGAAAGAGAAAGAAAAGGAAAAGGAGAAAAAGAAAAGGAAACTATTTTTAGAGTCAGGATTAGAATTTAAATTAAAATTGGCTATTGGGAAAATATTAAATTACTTTATCTAAAAATTATGGTATTGATTTAAGAAAATAATTTTGGTAAATTTATGGGGTTTGAAGATTTATTTAAATAAAAAGAGTAAGATAAAATGGTAAGAATAATTATATTAATTTATTAAATAATTATATCAATAATTTAAGATTAAATTATTCTAAATAAAAGGTTAAATATTTAAATTTTAGGTTTTAAAATTTTGAGGTATTACCAAATGACCCACAAATAATTCGACCCAAAAGATGATCCAACCTGTTATAACCCAATCCGTCTAACCTGATTGTCACCCATGTACTAAGGTGTTGTGTAGACCATATGAAAGTTGGCACACAAATGTTGACAATAAGTCCTTTTAAAACTAATGGGAACACGTCTTGTAAAGATTTCTCCACACCCTACACAGTAGTAACATAAATACAAGTGTTAGACATTATGTAAGAGTATTGCACGATATAAACTTATGGTATTTTCATAAGGTCACTTGATAGTCAAATAAACCTGAGATATTAAGAGTATACCTTCTTTGTATCATGTATGAAAGTCAATCTTGATTCATCCATTTCTACTCTGGCATGTTTCAACATACTCAAGAAACAGGTCCATCTATCTATAGTCTCAATTTTCACAACACAATAAGCCTAAAGAAACAATTGGTGGTTTACATAAAATACAATTGCAGATAAGTGATTAGAATAATCACTATCACTAATAATTATTTGTTATTAATTTATAGAAACTTTATATAGTGATTATTCATTAGTCGAAGGGAAATCCAGGTAACTGACTTACTTTTATAACTATATTTTGATATAAATTACCAACTATATTTTGATATATATGATACTATTTTTGTATTATATGATTTAAGGTGCTTTAAAATGTATATATATATATATGTGTGTGTGGTAACCCTTATTTTATAAATAACTTCATTTTATTACCCAACTCTAATTTCTATTTAAAAATATGATTTAAATGAATATAAGTTTATTCATATGTTTTTTAATAAATTTATTTTGCTAATTTATTTAGAACGTATATAGGGTGCTTATGTGATTTTATATAGTATTGATGATCATATGAAATTCATGGTATATGTTAATTTATGATATTATTATTTTATATGTACAAGATCTTTGTTTTCCTATTTAGTATTAAATCCCAATAAAAGGTGGATTGATTTTTGACCCAAGTAGTCTACTCTTTATGGAAACTATTTCAATTGGAAAGCGCTATAGTGGAAACCTTATTTAATAAAAGGAATATTTATAGAATTATCATTTATGGAATGTATTAATTATGAAAAATGTTATTTATGAAAGATGATATTTTTGGAAAGTACAAAATATGGAAGGTACCCACTTTTGAAAAGGTGGATAATTAAGGAATGAATATGGTTGTATGTTTTAGATGTGTTATATGGTCACCTTGAATAAGACACTAAAATGTAGAGTGGAAGATGAGAGTGAAGTAGGGATCTCTAGGGTTGGCCTCCAGAAGTTGGGTATTGGCAATAGCATTTTCTTATATTGTAGTAATGTGTAGTCACTTGGTTAATTTACCTGGCCAAGAGTAACTAAGGCT
This sequence comes from Tamarix chinensis, assembly GCA_030549775.1. NCBI lineage: Eukaryota > Viridiplantae > Streptophyta > Magnoliopsida > Caryophyllales > Tamaricaceae > Tamarix > Tamarix chinensis. The sequence goes on from CM060182.1 coordinate 66,937,904, forward strand.
CCATATATACTCCATTAGAATCTTTTCACCTCTAAAGTGGTGTGCACACTTAAGGATTGAATGATCAAGGTTAATTTTTTTTCTTCCTTTGGTGTTAGGACCACTAGGATTTCCTAAGAGGTGTATCTCTTGTGGTTGGTTTTGGTTATTCTTGGATATCTTTGGACCTTTTTTCCAAATGAACCTCCTAGTTGGATTTTCCCATACAATGGATAAAAATTGGATGGTGTGTTTATGTAGTTACTAATAAAGAGGCTTTATGAATGGAGAATAAATATTTACCTTATCATTTGACTTATATGTGACTGTGTTTGATGTATTATAGTAATTCTATAACTTATGATATTTTCCTTCTAAATCACAGGTTACTTAGATGTTCCACTAGGTAACTTGTTACATGTTTTAAATGAAGTTGCAATGGTCCATGATGTACATGGTAAGCAGGTAGTCTTGTGCGAGTATGTTGTGACCATATTTGAGAATGGATGCATGCTTATAAGATGAGTTGAGAGAGTAGTTTGTCTTTCAGAGTTCTATGTTTTATTAATGTTTTTATTTCACCAATTTTTAAATGTAGTAAGAGTTATTTAATTTTCTAATATGTCATTAGCTATTTTCCACGTTGCTATTTAACTTTATTATGGTATCTTATTATATTAAGAATGTTGTGGAATTTTATTTTGGTTTTAATTTTAAGTTTTAGCCTTATTATATAGTGTAAGCAAGATAATGGTGTTTACTTACACTAAATGTGGCTATAATATCATCATTCTTGTTCAGCATCTGCATTGTTTTCAAAGTTTTTATGTTTTGAAGATGGGGCATTATCCTAAACTACCATTATACTCCTAGCCTAATCTAGTATCTGTTATGCTAATTTTTCCTGCCCCAAACACTCCCCCTATCTCCTTCCTTCTCTCACACTCAAACAAATGCCCCCTGCTCACACAGCCACACCACCCCAACCTACTACATAATACTCCTACTCCCTCTCCATTATTTTTATTTGGTTTTCCCTAACAATAACCTCAACCTTCTTCCTCCCTCTCCCTCTGCCCTACATTGGTTCCTTGACCCAGTCATGCCCCTTAATGTAACACACCATCACCATCCACCATAACCATACGACCACATAATCCTTTCTTTTCTTCTTCTTCTTCTTTCTCATCTACCCTAATCAACTAAACCCCTCCTTTCCTTCTCCTTCTTTTTCTTCTCGACCTTGTTTTGTTTTTGTGTGCATCATATGGTCGTGCACTTCCCACACACAAATGTTCAAGTCATTGCACATCTGCACCGTTTCTCATACAACCCCCTACAACCATGTGTCCCACCTCTACACAATCATGCCTTCATCTGACCCTTCACCTCTCTCAACCACCCTCCTCACGTTACTCCCTCGTTGACCACCGTATGTCACATCCCCTGCCACTATAACCTTCATAGCCTCCTCCATCATCAACCATCTCCAATAATGCCATTAGCCTCTCCCAACATCGCCCTACCTCACACCGTAGCCCTAGCTCCCAACTTGATAACCTCACATTACACGACCCATGTAGTGTCTCTCATCCTCAAAGTCATCCTCCACCCTTCCCATTCAAGCCAGCAAACATCACCTCACTCTTCCTCTTCTCCTTGCAGCACCATCCAACACCACTCAACTAACCTCCACCTAGCCTAGCACCAAATGCCACCACCCTATCTCCCTTCCTCTTTTGAGTGCAAGCACTACCTTTATCCTCTTCATTGTCTATACTTTGTATCCCTCTATGTTGGTTCCTCCTACACTATGTGGCCAACTCACACAACCTAGCATTTTTTACATAAGTGGATCACATTAGCAGCCCTTGGTTGCATGACAACATGAGTCCACTGTCCTCTTGACTTGATTAATTTTTAGTTAAAATTTTTTATTTTGTGTGTTGTGATTAATGTGTTGTTTTGGTTTTATTTTTAGGTAACAGATGTTGATTTGTGGAGCCTAATAATATTTAGTAGATTGCTTATAATTTGTGTTTTTGCTAAGAATCAGGCAATCATTATACTTTACTAAAATGTTAAACATTGCATGATAGAGCATGAAGTTTTTTATGAATAAACCATGTCAAGCATGTTTGCTACATTGTAATCCTTATGTTTTACTAAAATGTTAAACACCACATGATAGCACGTTAAGGTTTTGATAAATGAACTATGTTAAGCATGTTTACTAAATTATAATCCATACATTCTTCTAAAATGTTAGATATCACATTATGATTTTGATGTATAAATTATATTAAGTTTGTGTGTTATATTATAATTATTATCTAATGATGCTAGTATGAAATTTGATAAAATGGAGCATGTTAACCTATGTAAATTATTATGTGTACAAAAGAATGTTAAAATAGGCTTAACGCGTGAAAGTTATGTATGTCTAATATGATATGTTCAACATGCTTAAGCATAATTTTAGCATAATTATTATTGTATGTCCTAGGGACAATTTGGTCTTTTTAAGTGTATCATGATATTTATTCCGATAAGCATACCTAATATGTATTATTTATTATTAAGTATGGAGGTATATGATTTGATATTTTATAAACGCACGTTTTGGCATGATTATTATTATTATTACTGTATGCCTTAAGGGCATTTTAGTCTTCTAAAATGTATCATGATATTTATTTCAATAAGCATGCCTAATAAGTATTATTTATTATTGAGCATGGAGTTATGTAATTAAATGTTTTAGAAATGTATGTTAGGATCTTACGTGTTAAAATATGTGTAAGGGTAAAATAGTTAATTATTGTGTATGGTGATTTATTTGTATGCTAAACTATTTAATCTCATTGTATTTTAGCTTTTATGCTAAATTATTAAATAAATGGAATTAGTATTTAAAATGGATGATAATGTGGTAATTATGTTTCTAGGGGTATTTTGGTCATTTTTAACCTAATGCATTTAATGTGAATAATTGAACCTAGAATGATCTTTGTATTAATGTTGACCTTGTTTATGGTTATCTTGAATAAATAAAGAAAAAAACAATTGAGTATGGAAATTAAAATTGTTTGTGTTTATTATGTGGTATTGTGGTCACCTTAATAAAATATTAATATTTATAATGAAAAACCTTGAGAAGGTGAAAAGATGTCTCTTTATGTGTCGTTGCTCTAAAGACATTGTAGCACACCGTTGGTTATGATGTTTTGTTGGTATGCCTTAGTGCCCCAACCATACCTTATATCTTACTCTATTTAGCTTTATGGACTTATAAAGGATATGCATACTTATAGATTAGGTATCATAGTGCCTCAACCATACCCTAAACTATGTTACTTTCATGTACTAATACAAGTAGGTTACCTTAATGTACTTGGTTTGATAGTCATTAGAACAATATGTTGCCTTTGCGTGCCAATATAATAAGAGTATCTTAGTATCTCTGGGTTGATATAATCTTTCCTTGAGTAAATAAAAATAAAAATAATTATTGTTTATTTGAATAATTATTAGATTGGTTTTCTAGTAGGCTTCATATCTACCTATGGGAGGTAGTAGCCTTTCTATCTACATGTGGTTCGATAGTTTCCTTTGAGCCCTATCTATGGTATTATGGAATTATTGGTATTAATGTTGAGTATGAGATACATTGTGAATGTTTTGGTTATTGGGTTGAGATTAGTTCTAATGATTATTTCATAAAGTATCCATTGGATTCTTTGTTAGTAAGTTCCAGTATATCTTAAATGAATGGGTATAAGCAATATGTGACTTTGGTGATATTTTTTTATTTGATATAATTAAAATATTTTAATCATTGCATGTATATTTTAATATTTTATACCATGTCCTATGCCTTCTATGGGTTCCTAATAAATTGGTAAAATGACTAATATTTGGATAATTTTTACTCTTGATATATACATGTTTCTACGGATTCTCTATGCATATTGTTATATTTTCTATTAGATTTGTGGATATTATATCCTTTGATATTTTATTTTGTAGGTGCACATGGATGCAAATAAGGCTAAGACAAGTCAATGTGAAGGCTTTGAACAAGCATCGTAAAGAACCTAGCATGTATATGGATTTATTAATTTCATAGATAATTACATTTGATTGAAAAGGTGAATAATGTTGCCTTTGATGAAATCTCAATTTAGATAAGTGAATGGAACAAAAGTTATAGATCTTCTTCTCATCTTTTCAACGCATCTAAGATCACTTCGTTTTGACTTTGGACGAAGAAGTTATTAGCATTTTGCAAAAGTTGTCCAATGCACTAGCACAACAAGGTCGTGCACTAATTCCCAACAACAAAGGACGCATGGTTCAGCTGTGCATGACTAGCATAGTTATGAGACGCAATGCCAAGATCAAAGAAGACGCACAATTCAGCTGTGTATGACTAGCATAGTTGTGCGATGCAATGCTAAGAGTAAATAAGATGCATAGTTCAGCCATGCGCAATTGGCATAACCGCGTGCTTAAAATTAAAATAAAGGGAGTCGCATGGTCTAGCCATGCAAGACAAGCGCAGTTGTGCGATGATTACTCTGCCCACTATCAGATGCACAACTCATCACTCATCAGCAGTAGTTTATTTCTATTCGAAACTTGGAGGAGAATATGGGGACGACAGAGATATATTTTTTTCTCACTTTTTCTACCGAAAGGGAACTCCATTAATGTAAATCAAGAATTTCCTCATTAACTCTTAGATTTAGTTCTAGTGTTAGATCTTGCTTGCACTCTTAACATCAGATTCCATCATTTATCTACAGGTTCTATCTTTTATCTTTCTTTTTTATTTATTATTTTTAATGTTATTTATATTCCTACATTTTATTTCTCATATTTGAATGCAATTATGAGTGAGTAGATTTCTTTTCTAAGATTGGATCTAGTCTAAATTGTTAATTAATGATAAATTAATTTAATTTCCATTTTTGACTTTTGAATTCATAAATTCAATTATTAATTCTATAATTCTGATTGATTGACTTGATCATCAACTTGATCAGACACATATATTTGATCAAAGGACTGAAAGGTGAAGATTAGTAACCAAAAGTAATAATGATTGAATTGGAGAATCAAACCACAAAATTAGGCTAGAATCTCTTAGGGATTTTATTGATTTAGCATAAAGCATAATGGATTTAATTCGATTAAATACCATAAAAATAGGTTATTAAATTGGATTAGGTAGGACTTTAAGACCTTGAAAGAGGCTATTAATTAATATAGACTATTTCACCCTCTCAGGTTTAAGTAATTGTTTGGTGATTGATTTGATTATTTATTAATTACTGATTTATGATGACAATCCAATCTTAGGCTTTTAATTAGATTTTCTTTACTATTGTTAACATCACCAATTGATTTTATTTTTTTATCTACTCTCTGAATTTGATTGATCTAGATAGCTAAAGTAGTATATATATAAGGTACTTGACAATGAAGTCCGTGGGATACAACATTGACATGTAATAACTGATCTGTGTGCTTGCGGATTTAGCCATCAGTTGCATGTGAGCTTTTCATGTTAAATTTGTATAATAAGTTACTCAATACTATTATATGGATAGGTTCTATTTCATGGGTCTATGCTTATTTAATGGACAATGAACTTTATAGATTAGCTTTTGAGATTGGTTAAAGCCTAATATTTTAGGTTGAGAGTTAGGACTATCCGATTTCTTATTCAGTATATTGTGATCTAGATATTTTAGGACTCCTACGTCCTCTTATATGTCCTTCCACTTGATTTTTTTAATCATTAAATGTGTGTATTATCAAAATGATGTTAATCGACTTTGAAATCTCTATTTTATTTCTTATATTGTGTTATTAATTTAAGTGGAGTAACATTGTTAGTTTTAACAGTTGGAATAAGAATGATAGAGAAAATCAAACTTATACCAAGTGTGATGGTAACACCTTATATTTTTAGTGTTTTAGCTTTCGCATTTAACTCCTTAAATGAAATTTGTAGGCCAAAAATTGAGATTATTACACCTACATTCAATAGCATAAAAAATTAGCATCAACTCGATTCTTTTGGACAAAGTATATGAAAGCCTTAATTATTATGCATATTGATGCAAAGAATGGATTTTTAATGTCCTAAATAGCAGTCTTGCCACTGACTTACATCAAACAAAGTATATGATATGATTTATAGAAACCAAACCACCGTCATGTATTATAGAAACCGAAATATTTGACAAATCCCAAAAAAGATTGCATTATTATATGCAATTAATGCAACACCACCAAAAAAGAATGCAATTTGTTCTACACCACCACTAAAATAAATAAAACAAAGTCACTCCAAGGATTACATGTATATTCCCCAAAGGACCACAACTCTCACCCCAATGAAACTATTATGAGAATTTTGTTTGCCCAAAACCCTAATTTTTGCTAAAATTGAATCACATAATCAATTTTTATATGCATTTATTTGTTTGAACATGACACAAGCTCCCAGTTATCTAACACAAATTATGAACATCAATACACAAAACTCAATTATCAAAAGAAAAAGCGCACAAAATATATTTGATGGGTTATTTATTTTTTAAGACGCGTATAAAATGGAAAAATACACAAACAATTGTGACATAAACAAACCAAATGTATGAAGGAAAAATGACGAAGGTAAAAAGAAGAATATGTAACCGTTTTGTGCCTATTTATCTCGCTTCTATTCGATAAACCACATATTAAGTTGATAACAATTGAAGCAATTTTACCAATTTCGCACTTCCTTAGTTGTGGACAATTTTCTTCAATTTAGCCTTTAGATTTTTTATGACGCTCAAGAAAATGGCAGAAAATTTTGGAGGGTGGTTGACAATGATGGAAATTTTAGATTTGAGAGTCAGGTGAGTAGATGAAGGTAATAATTTAGGCAATCCTTGTAATTTTATGTCTTAATGTTTTAATTCATAATAGAAGATGGGGAGTTGTTACTTTTAGGGATAGTTTTGTTATTTTAATTTGCTATAGAGAAGGGAAATGGGGTTTGTGAAGAGGGAGGGGCGGTCATTTCACAACCTTATTTTTTGAAGTAAAAAGAAAAGAACTAACAATTGTTTAGCATTAAATTTAGATGAAGGGTCATGTAGTGCGTAACTCCCTAAATTTAGGATTATATCGTACATTTATAAAAACCTAGGGTTATATCTTATATTTCATCTAAATTCAAGGTTATAGCATATATTTTTTCTAATAATAAGTATTGTTGTTGTTGTTGTTCTTGTTGTACTTATTAATATTAATAGCATTATAAATATTGATATCATATTTATTATTTTCATCGGCATTGATTAGATCATATCATATTAAATCAACACCAATCAATTCATATCAGCAAAAATAAGCTTTAGATAACATACTTGTAAACCTAATAATTTATTAACAAGGTTTTTTTTTGCATGGTATTTTTAGTTTTTTCCAACCTTAGCTTAAATATTTAGAATGAGCTCATTTGTATATAAAAAATAAAAATAACCTTGCAAGACCGAGTTAACATTTATTATTAGGTGTTTAAGTATAAATGTCATGACATAGATATATCAAAATAAATTTGATATTAATCTGGCCATTTATTTATTTATTTATTTTATTGTGGTGAGAGTTTACCGATACCGTATATCATTAAAAAATAAGGATGATTTAAGGCATGAACGAAAAGGGTGCGGTGCTTAAGTTTTTTTTTTAAAAAAGTTTATTTGGTAGGATTAGATTTGGAATATATAAAACTAAACAATGGAATATTATTGGTATTTTGTTGACTATGTTCTGAGTTTACGTGCAGCTGTCTTCCCTGTCCTTGCAGCCCAATTGCGGAATTGAATTTATCTTCCCTCGTTGAAAAAAGTATGCATCTACTGAAGAGAAGTTTGACAAAGCCGGCAAGGATTGGTACAAGGCGTACAATCTAGGCCTAAGATCTGTCGGGTTAAAAATTTGTTACATGGTCCACAAGGCTAAGATATCAAGACATTTTATTAGAATGGGTATTCGATTTGTGCGAAAGTAAGATATTTGTCGCACCCGTCTTAATCTAAATAGTTATTAACATATTATAGTATAATGTATATTATGATTTTAATTCTTAAAATATAATTTTAGTCGATGCTACGATATATTTAAGAATTTTATTTTTTTTTAATGAGTAGAAGTATCTAATTGACAAACTTAATAGCTATGTATTTTGATGATTTGTCAGGAAGATGTTAAATAAAACGGCATTTATATTCAACTATGACTTTTTTAAAGTTTTTAAGAATTATTTTTTTAATGTTTATCATAATTTATCATATTATATGGTAAAATAAGATTAATAGACTAATACCACATATTTCAAAGTATTAGTGTCTCCACGATATTTCCCATGCTGCGGACTTACCGCTTCTTTTAACCGGATGTGCCTGCCATCTGATATTAGCCAAACCGCATGTTGTATTACTAAACCAAAACCATGGGGCTCGCCATCTCTAGTTTTGAGCACTTACATTATTAGTCTACCACCCACCATATTGTCAAGCTCTAACATGTCAGGGTAAACTAACATGTCAGGGTAAAAAGAGGAAGAAGAAGATGCCCTCCCTAACCCTTCATTCACACAAACCCTCTCGAATCATTCAGTTTAGTGAGGTTGGGACTCGGTCTTTGTTGTTAGCCATTGAAAGCCTAACAGAAGGATCCTCTCTATCGATTTTCCTATTCATGGTTACACAACCAGAAGGCTCTTAGTCGAGATATAAATCTCGTAACTTAAAACAAATTCGAACAAAAGAAAGAGGTTTATTAAATACTACCAAATAAATACTGCTACTTAAATTTTCACCAATTCTACCGCAATTGAGGTAGCTAGGATTTTCGAACCAAAGCACCCGGCACACAACCCAAAACCTGCACCGCCGGCATGATTCCGATTTCTGCAGCGGTAAGCATCTCCGCGACGACATTTACTAACAGTACATGTATAGCCCGCATCAATCACTTAATAATGGGAACACGATATGAATCAAGCAACGGAAAATCTCACTGATCACAAATAAATGTATACATGTTGTATTTGATCGTCTATACAACAATAAAGATTTGTTGAAAACAGAACCTTTTTCTTTCCTTTCCCAACTCTCCGATGGAGTAAGTAGTAATATATTATTAATTCCATGAATTTGATTCTCGCTCAACAACCAACAAATGAAAACATTCTATGACTCCTAAACCGCACAAGTTGTTGTTTGTTGTTGTAATCATTAACCGGATGATGATATTGATCGGTAAGAGTGAGGCCATTTACCTCACGTTCGCCGCCGCCGCCGCCATTTGATAGATACCTTCCACCATTTGTATAGCTTCCTCCTCCACAAGACAGGTGCCTTCTATGCCCATAAACTCGATTCTCTTTGAACCCGCCGCCTTCAACCTTCCTCGAAGGCGCACTTCCGTAGTTGTGAACTCTATCACCACCACCGTCATCAATATTATCATAGAAACCGTCGAGGTTGTAGCCTTGAGTAGCTCCTGTCGACAGACATCTGTATTGCCGACGTGTCTTGTTTTTCTTGATTGCTTTGAAAACCATAGGGATTAGACCTTCCATTGCTGGCGCTTGCTTGGTTGATGCCTTTCCAAGGACAGGAGCTTGTCTGGGTTTTATTCTTCTTTCTCTTTCTTCTACTTATATATATGCCTTGCCTTCGCGTGTTTGGCGTGGTGGATGCCTGAACGAACGGTGACGACGATTCAAGAAAATGGAGCACAACTTGTCTTAAATGTGCAACTTTGTGAAGCCTCGGACCGAGGTCACTTTGACTTAAGAGTTGAAACAAACAAAACAGGGCGGGTTTTGATTTAATCAATGGCGTACGTCTACCTTACCCTGGAAAAAGTAATTTATTGATTACAAAATATGTCGCTGGCTGGAATCGTAGCTTCTAACAAATACACTTTCAACGAAAAAGAAACTAAAACTGGGAAAAATATTAAAGAAAAACGAACTGTTCAAATAATGGACGGACGTCGGCTATGTCCTCATCATCCGACTGACTTTTGTTGATGTGAATTGATCTAGCAAAAAAAAAAAGTATGTATTTTTATGATTGTTATTATGTAGGATATGATTTGATTCTTACAAATATAATTAGATCTTATAAGTTCTAAAAATTCAGGTTCCATTCTTTTCTTTTCTTTATTTAAAAAAGGATGGAAGTCGATCTCAGATTTACTAGAATGAAAATAGTGATGCTAATATCATATGATCAGACTGAGATGCAGAGATAATATGAAAAGGATGTACCAACTGAAAAGATATATAATAGAACATGTTTTCCTACATATATGAAAAGGACTCTTATTTTGGCAACTAGTATTTTTTTAATGTAATCAACTATCTTTATTTTATTTTTTCTGTTAGACCATACATCTCATGGGGAGGTGTATGTATTATGTATATGTATTCGGATGTCAATATACATTCTCCTTTTCTTTTCTTTTCTTTTTTTGGGGTGGGGGGTGGTGTGGGGCTCCAGCTGTCTATTCGTCGTTTGGCCAGGAATCAAACTACTGTCCTGCTCTTTGTTGACAATGCCCTTAGCCTTTACCTGCCCCTTTTTTTGTCGCTCAGCTACAATTTACATATTTTTATAACCATCTTTCTCAATCAACGCCAAATGTGCACCCATAATGGAGGACTCTACCCCTACCCCCACCACGCACGAAGTTAGAAACTCACAATAATGAGATGAAAGTTCGGATCCCATTAGCGCCAAGGTAGTAACCATAGAAAGGTTCAATACAACGTATACATAAGCCAACACTTTTGCACAGGCGAATAAAAATAGAGCTAGTAAAAATTAATTCGACCTGTATACAATCCCTTCTAATTTAATATGATAAATTTATTAATTTAATCCGATCAAAATCTAATCCGATGTTGATTCGAATATAAGTGATCCAACCAAACCCATAATTCGTCGTCAACCTAACCTGATTTGAGTCGACAAAATCAAATTTGATATTAATCAAATATGGTAATAAAAAAAAATATACATATTTTATTATTTATTTAAGACTTTTAAAAATATATTATTATTTAAATTTTACTTATTTTTGATTAATTGTAAACTTACTTATTTACCAATAATATTCTAATTTTACCAATTTTTTTAATGTAAAAACACAACATTAAAAATTATAATAAATAAATAAATAGCAATTAATGCTTGCCTACAAGGTTAGTGAGTTAGATTGATTTGAGTAATCAATGTCTGATTTAACCTAAATCTAAAATGATTTGATCTAGAATTAACTTGACCCGAACCCGTTCTGACCCATTAAAACTTAAAAAGACTCAATTCATCATGTTAACTCAAATATAACCCATCAAATTAAATCGAACACGAAATCACCCAAATACGAGCATGTTCGGTCCAAACCCGACCCAATATGGATGTAAACGGGGTGGGTATGCCCATACCCCTAACCTATCAGAAAATTTGTATCCAAATTCGTACTTGTATCCCGAATAAGTATCCACTAACACATCTATATCCATATCCGTTGGATATATGTTACTCAACGGATAATTCATTTATCTATTAATGGACATTATCCAGCAGATAAATCCATTACCCGACATATACACCCATTTAGAGTTAAGGCAAATGATAATTTTAACCATAATTTATACTATATTTATTTTAAAATAAAGGATAAAAGATAATTATATATCTGGTAAATGGATACGGATACGGATATGGATATCCCATACCCAAACCCGACGGATATTTTTTCCATCCTCTATATCCATTTAAGTATTCGACGAATAATATCTGTCGGATTTCGGATAAAATCCGCCAGGTTTACATCCCTAGACCCGATCCAACAAGTTAACCCAAAATAATCCAAACCCGACCCGACTCGACTCAAACCCAAACTATCTCAACACAAACCCGACCCAACCCAATAAATTAATCCTATACAATCCGAATATGCAACCACCCGAACCCGGCTCAACCCGAACAATAAGACAACACAATATGACCCGAATCCGAAATAAACTAACCCAATCCGTAAAAATAAAAATAAAAAGATCTATAAATAACCCAACCTGCTATAACCCAATCCGAACAAAATCCAAATAATAAGACAACCCAAAATGATCCAAATCTAAAATAATCCGAACCGATCTACAAAATAATAATAATTCACAAATAATCCAACATAAAAACAACCCAACTCGCTGTAACTTGACATTAACCCAACTCATCCGGCCCGATTGACATATATAAATACAAGGCGACTTTCATTTTGGAACCAAAAGAGGGAAAAAGATTTCCGAGGTAAACACCTAAAAGGGAGTGGTTGAATATTATATATATTATCCTTAAAGATGAAAAGAATAAAAGAACCGAGACTACGAAATGAAATGGGCTCTTCTAGGCATTTGTTTGTCTGATATTCTTCCAAAAGGATAGCGATGGCAGCCTACTTGATCAATTGAGATAAACCTTATGGACTCTTAATCTTCATCTAGAAGGATAGTAAACTAGTAATCATTAAGCATATCATTTTCATATTACATCTCCGTATTTGCTTTCACTCCTCCTCTTCCTTTATTTTAAGGGAGATATAATTGATTAGCATATCATGCCATAAAGGGACCTCAGAATCAATATATGCATGCAATCCTAACCAAGAAAAGTGAATCTCGTAAAATTGAGTAAAAAGTATATATACAAAGAACAAAAAGTATAAAAATTAAGGTTAAAGAATGAGGATGGTGAAACTGACCTAAGCCACAGCCATTCGAAGAGCACATATAGCTTTCCTCGAGGTATTGCTGTTGGTCTATAGGCAAGGCACCCGATACATGATCGTAGACTAGATTGAGGCCCCATGAGCAACACCACAAGCAAGTCTGTCAAAAGTGTCAAGCATAATCAAGAATTGCTTAAGATTAAATAGCGCATATGGTCTAGCACAAGCAATCGTGAAGCCTAAATAGAGGTACAGATTCGTCAATCATCCCAAGGCAATTCTACCAAGGAAGAAGATTCGCCAACTTTCCTAGCAAGATCATGTTTCCGGATTCCAGAAATTCCAGAAATACCTATCAGGCTGTCACCAATAAGGAGGCAGAAAGTGCAGTGAAAACATATCTCCCACTAATCAAATAAACACAGATATTGTATGAAGCACAGGATGAAAAAGACAACGACATAGATAATTATGCCAATCAACACATCATGTAAATGTTTCACTTCACTATGAGAAGAAATGCAGACCCAGACAAGACTATCTCATTTGCAACAGTGGAGCCAAACAACCCTTTATACTTTTCAAGTATTTAACCATGTTACCACCGGATATGTATCAATCAATCAGTGTGTGCGTCTCATGTTATCCAGATAGAGGATGATGTACGTGAATATGCAATCTTAACAAAGAGGGTCCAATTTCTATGAAGTCTACGATATGGAAATCGATCAATGGAAGAAACTTTGATACTTAAGCACAGACCAACCCCATTAACTCAAATTAGTCTGGTAGATTTTCACTCCGAAATTGATGACAAACAGTTGAAATGAAGGTACCAATGGTATTGGTACCAATACCCTACTGCCTAGTCATAGTAATACTAATATAGTTGCTTCTTGCTCAAGGAATGGTATCTGCAGAATTCAAGTCGATCCATAAAAGTGGATTTCAAGATTCACATAAGCATTTGAGAAATGATATGCAGCCGAAAGAATCATCACAGTGCTACCAGCATGCTCTTCACTCTTCAGGGCCAATGTAAGACGGGTCTTAAGAGAAGAACAAAGATACAGTGGACAAAAGTACCTAAAACACCATGAAGTTAGAAAAGCAAGTAAGGTACATTCACCACCTTCGGCTTTAATCTATGTTCTGGCATAAATTCAAAAGTGATTAACAGCCGAAGGAAAAAAAAGGGGACATCAAAAAGATAAAATATTCAGATACAGGGAATTTCAATAGAAGAAATCAGATGTGAAGACAGTCCTAGAGTTTATTCAAAATGTCACTGTGAAATCAATTTTTCATCTGATATTGCAAGGTATCTATTCAGGAAGGATGAGAATAGCTAAGAAATGGATCATTTTCAGCTTCACTAACAAAGTGCATCTGTACTTTCATGCACGATGTGGATACTAGTTTTGCTTCAGAAGCAGTAACAAGGTCATTATGTCACATCTGAGCAACAAGATCGTCCCATGCATTGTATGCCAGATAGGTGACTAAGCTTGTTGGATCAGGAAGCTTGTTTTGTATCATAAAAGTCATTATGTCACATCTGATCAACAAGATCATCACATATATAGATCTGACCAACTCTTCATATTACCACCATTCATAGAAATCGCATAACCATAAAAGAACAAAAATATATTGCCCATTTGGGACACAGATATCACAAGGTATATTTGCTGGTGAAAGAAAGAATGAAAATGAGGACGCAGTCTTCTGAATCTTTCCATGTCACTTTTCCCTTCTCCTAAATTCAACCGCAGAATTTCTTCCCATCAGAACGAAAAATTATGATTGTATAGGAACTAGGATAAAAAACACTAGTGAAAATTGCAAGCCGAGTCGAGGATGAGAGCAACTCTGAAAAAGAGTAATCGCCAGTGACAACACTTAAATTCATTAAAGAGTTAGCATTTCCCAGATTGCTGAATGCAAGGGTTAGCAGCAACAATAAAATCATTGATTTAAAATTTAACTCTAGCAGACATCATTTAGGGGTATTCTTCAGCTACTGAATAGATGTGAAGCTACCAACATGTTCTGCATTGGCCTTGTTCAAGATCATAGATCAGTTACAACATACCTTTCTACAATTTATCATCATAAAATTTTTCATATGGAGAATAACTTCAATATACCAAAGGTATTGTGAGGCCACAGAAAAGTGCAGCAGTGATGACAGGACAAGAGTACTAATTTTTTTATGTTTAAAGGAAACAAGAGCTTAGAGTTACAATGGCAGATTATTTTGGTCGTTGGAGCCAGAGAAAAACCTTAAACTTCCCTAGAAAACTCACTATCTTTCTGTAAAGTTATGTCTCCCATGTTAAGGGGCTAAAATTGCATTTTTAAATTGACTCAACATTCCTTGGCATTCGATTTGGGGCTGTCTGGCTGGAAAAGAGAGCAAAGTCAAGGCTTTTTTTTTTCCTTTTTTTTGTGTGTGTGTGGGGGGGGGACATGGAGCTTCCTGTGGCCAAACAAGCAAGAATGGTTTATGAGGCTCCACTCTACAAATAGGCGAGTCAGAATATTTTGAGAACTTGCAATCATGGTAAGGCTTCAATTTCTTATTCCAAATTCTTGCCATTCATGATCGTGAGTTGTGCCCCCCTCCTATTCTCCTCTTAGTGGTCCATACATGAGTCATCTAAAAAGGAAATAAATACTGCCAACAAAAGTTGGATTCACAAATCCACTGTTACATAGCAAACTTCATTCCATATATGAATAGACAATATAAATCTGGAAAATGTTAGTGATGAACGCCTAAGTAAAACAGAATGCCATCCATTGACATCAAGGGCTGTTACAACTGTCCACTACATAAAAAAGAAAACCGTGCACTGGAATTAAATGTGCTCAAGAGAAAATAAAAATAAAAATTGAGGAATGAGAAGTAAATGACTCAGAAACAGATGACGTTATCTTCATACTTGAAACAGAGTTCTTGTAGCATGCAGTTCCATCAGAATCATCTGATGCCAGCAGGCAATTTCTATCGATGTTCATGGGCTCTGCACACTTACTTGTTTCCTTAGAAAATCGCTCTTTTGTATACTGTTCCTTTTTTTGGCTCATCTGTTGCATCTTAAGGCTCATAAACATCACTTTAAGTTTTATCAGCTTCCACGAGGCATTCTGAATTCACACAGGACTTGAAATGATGGACTTTAGAGCCATTAACATCTTCCTCTTCATCTGAAATGCATCTGCAGCAGTCCAAATCATCCATTTCAAAAATCTGACTGATTATTCCTTCTCTCCATGATATTTTGACATCTGAACCTGTGATATTTTGAGTTGTTGAATCAGAAGCCCAGGAAGCGTGGCCATCTAAAGCTTTATGAAATTGGGTCAGATCAATGGATTTTTCAGGAGAAATCGAATCATTGACTTCAATACTATGAAGCTCAGCAGCGGAAATCGGAATTTCGGGTGACAAGTGTACTCTCCTAAGTAATTCTGTCACTGAATCAGCTTCATGCACAATCTGAAGTTTGGACATGTCATCTCCATTTAATGGAGACATAATCACGAGTTCATCTGTGCTCAGGTTTGTGAGAGGGGTCTGCATAACCTGTTCATTCCTATAAGAGCTGCTTGAGTATGGAGTATTTTCTTCAGAAAGATTGTATCCGTGCTTTCTTCCTTGTGGCGAAATGGCCACCTTACAACGGGAAGTAGAATTTGAAGAAACTGATGAGCGATTAAGTACAAGATGATCAAATGAAGGCCCAAATAACCCTTGAGATTCAGTAGTTGGACCTGGGGCAAAGCAAAAAAAATTGTTCCGACTATCATGAGTAACAATAGTAGTATCACTGGTAGTTGTGCTGCTACTCTTGCCCCCCAACTCGGAGGAAAACCCATGACTAGATGAAGAGGAACAAATGAATGGTTTTGGGCTCGCTGTATCTGGACATAGCGTTGACCCATTTCTAGAGACATCCTCCGGGCTTCCATCCATTTCCTCATTTCGAGGAGATAAAAGCCAATGCATTGAAGCTTCAGCGGGTATGGGAGCTACAGAGTCCCTCCGCTCATGGAGAACCAGCTGACTGTCTCCATTATCACAATCTTCCCTCATATTGGGTCTATTAAACCCCGCCGGTTTATTATCTTCTACAGCCAGTACGCCTCTAGACCTACATTTCCTCTTATCACTGACCCCAAGAAAGGGATGACCTGCAGCATAACAAGCTGGCGTTTTAGGCATCGCAGACGGAGGTGACGACCCACATTGTATCTCAGGAGATATTGAAGCTTGAATAGGAGGTGTTGGACTTCTACTGGTATTTCTTCTTTCTCCTGATTTCAATATTTTATCAGCTGCACGAGGAGTGATGTTAACAGTATCGTCCACATTTTTGTTAAACCCCCATCTGAATTTCGATGTACCGCCAGCAGAATTTACATGATCAGCAATACTTTGCTGCTGCTCCTGTCTAAGCTCAGACACAAGTGACAATTCGCTCATTGTCCCGCAGGTCGCAGGTTCAGGTTTTTTCAATTTAGAGGAAGTATCACTAACCTTCCTCCCAGACTGCCAAGGGTATAAATAAGGCGGATTTTTCTTGAGCTTCTGAGCGAATTTCGCTGTAGTTTTTTCTGCGTTTTGCAATAAACTGGGTTTTGCTTCATTGTCATTCACAAATTTCGATTTCGAGGGCCGCCGTATATTAGGATCCGACTTGGGTGTTTTAGCAAAAGACTTAGATCTATTAAACGGAGTTTTCGAAGAACTAGAAGAGTGATGATTAGAGAGGCAGAACCTGAGACACCCTCTGGGAGCTTCAGTTGATACAGTCGTCGTAGATGACGATGAAGACGAAGACATAATGATGGCGTCGGACACGGCCTGACGATTAGTAATCGGCAATGCATTGATATCCTTGAATGGATTCCGAACAATAAGCTGTTGCTGCCCTTTAACTTGCTTCTTCTCTCTCTTCTTGGCCAATTTTGAGTCCAAATTCCTTGTTGTGGGCGTCCTCGTACTTCTTTTCCCAAGGTTGGATCCTGCTGCTTTGTTCAATATCGTCATAGCTATTCATCTGTAGTGCAAGACTGAAATGTGTCGTCAATTTGTCCGATAGAACAGGGCGAAGAGAGTCGGTTGCTGGAGTGATTGAGCCGAGTTTAGGGGACGAGATGCGGATGCGAATGGCTTGATTTAAATTTGAATGGCGAGGACGGAAACCAACGTCCGACGTCCTTATAATTTGTCTTTATTTTGGTTCGAGGAGAATAGAGTTTAATGAGGCCGAATTAATTGATTTATTTTATTTATAAATTAATTTTATTACTTTTAGTTAGATAAATTAAAGTTAAAGTTTTATTTTAATTTATGTTGATTAATTTTATTTTTATTAATGAGGGTGAATAAAAAAATATAATAAATTTTATATATTTACCTTAATTTAAATAAAATTTATAAAATACTTACTCTAATTTATTAATTCAGTTTAATTTCATCCAAATAATATTTTAAAATATTTAATTTATTTTATTTTATTTTTTATTTAATTTAACTTTTAATATTTATCTTCATTTTAATTTACATCAATCTAAATAAATCATTAGAACAAAGCGAAGCTCAATAGCATATAATTTTTTATATTATAAAAAATTATGCTATCTAGTTACTAGTCATAAAAAATACTTTGAAACTAACTATAATAGGATAACGTTTTATTTGTTTAAGTTTTTTATACCTTTCATGAGAACAGATTTTTGTTTATCACTTTACTCTCTTTTTTTTCATTCCAACTACAATTATTTGAAATTTTTAAACGCATCAATACTCTCTAAAGAGGTAAATTATACACTTGTTTGGATCTCCTTACAAAAATTAATTATATATAATAATTATTTATTTTTTAAAAAATTAGGCTAATATATTTTCAAAATAAGTAATTATCATAGATAATTACTTTTTATAAAGAGATTCAAATAAGTACTATATTGTAGATATAATTCTAACAACTATATATTGTGAGGCATGAAAATGTTAACGGGGCGTCGTTTTTCATCTTCAAAATGTCCTCTCACTATTTCTTATTTCAAAAAAAAAGTATGTTGAAACCGTGCTAAAAGTGTCCTATTAACTTTTTTTAAAAAAAAATTGTTAATCGTTTATATTATAGTTTTAAAAATCGGACCAAACCAACCAATCTGATCGATGAATCAGCTAATGGGTCGAGTCACGAGCTAGATTGCATGTATCGGTTCTCATAATCTCAAAAAGAGTAAAAACTAATTAAAAATTGGTTCGGCCAATGAAAAACTGTATATCGGTCAAAAAACTAGTCGACCAAACCAATTAAAAAAAATAATTAGGAGTCGGTCAAATTCATGTGTAGTTTTATTTTGTTTTATGTATTTTATATTTTTAACTTAATATATATCACTGGTCCGACCAGTCTAAACCACTGGTATGATCACTAAACCACTGAACCAATCCGATGTTTTATATCGGTTAGATTACCAGTCCGATTTTTAAAACTATGGTTTATATCAATTAAAGTATGTAGTAATTTTAGAGGGGGATCTCTCTTAAATTAAATAGATTTGGTCTATTTTTTAAAAAATGTATATAGTGTGTGTATGTATAATTTCTTTTTTTGCCAATTTTTAAAAAAATTCACATATCCCTCCGTCCATGTTTCCACGTCAGTGTCCCCGTGCAACAATGACTATACATACATATATATTATATATTCGAATAAATACATATCTGTCACAATAAAATTACATATGCCTTTAAATAGAAGCACACATATTTTATAATAATAAAAAATACACAATATATTATCTAACAAAATACACATTTTTCATAAAATAAATTCACACTTTTTAATATAAAATATACTTATTCCAATACATATTTTTTATTATATAAATAGTTTAATACGCATCTTCTAATATTTAAATATACATCTTTCATAATATAAATATACATATTATAGAACAAAGATGTTTGTTTAATATAAGTAAAATTATATTATCTAACAAAATACACATTTCTCATAAAATAAATTCACACTTTTTAATATAAAATATACTTATTCCAATACATATTTTTTATTATATAAATAGTTTAATACACATCTTCTAACATTTAAATATACATCTTTCATAATATAAATACATATATTACCGAACAATAATGTTCGTCTTATATTAATATAAGTAAGAGCATACCCATCTCATATTAATATAAGTAAAAACATACACATCTTTTAAGAATATACATATTCTCTGACTATATATATATACATAATACACATCTTTTAAAATATAAATACATATTTTCTTCATCACAATAATACAGATCTTCGTCCACATATACATTTACACATCTAAGATTACAATACACATGTTTTAAGATACGAATACACATCTTCTATAAAAATAATATGTAGCATATGACGATAATACATATTTTTTATAATATAAATATACATATTTAGAATAGGAATAAAAAAAATTTAGCATAAAGGTACGCATATTCTAATACAATAATATAAAAAAAAATATGAATGAGCATTTTTTGAACAAAAGAATATAATATTTTTAAGATATAAATACACATTTTTCCAAACATGTGCATACAGTGTCCGTCATTTATATAAGTGGAAGAGAGAATTGATGAATTACACATGCACCTCCTACACATCTTATACGATCAAATTATACATCCTTTAGTTTTGAAATTCACATATCTCAGAACAATAACATATATAACCTATGATGAAAAAATATATCCTTTTATTTATATAAATGTAAAGGATGAATTAATTCATATGTTATAAAATGAAATAAAAATTAATTTCTAAATTTTGAAAAATAAGCAAAATAAGAATGTGACAAGATGATGAAATATAGACATTGAATATATTTGTTGTTTATTTTTGTGTACATCTTTAATATCTAATTCAGATATTCCATTGGGGTTCCATATGATAGCTTCCACCATCACCATATCCATCATCATTAGATTGAACACATGGAAAAATAAAATTTATAGAATCCAAATTATTTATCTCATTCTTGCCATCGTAAGAAAAAAAGAGGTAAGGAGATGAATGGCGAAGCAAAGCATGTAGAATGAAATAGATAGATAGATAGATAAAAATAGTGATGTGGCTACCATTTCTAGCATAAAAGTTGAAAATGGCTCCGACTTATATGACCTACCAAAAAAAACTACCATTGCTCATAGTCTTAGAGCATCTCCTATGAGGGATTTTTGTTGTATGGTATTCTTCACTAAAAAATAAACATCTATCATCCTTCTTATTCTTCCCAAATTTATACAAGAAAATTTTAATTGTAGGGGATTTTATTTCATCATTTAATTTTTAACTTAATATTTTATTTTAAAGTTTTAAATAAAATATACAAAAATTATTATTTAAAAATTACATTAATAAGGAAATACAATAATGAATTAAAACACATTTAAATTAAATAGTTCGAGTTAATAATTTAAGACTAATTACTATTAATAATTGTAATTGATGTTATTTTATTCTCAAATACCTATTTTTATAATAAAAACTAATTAGAGTTAAAAAAAATTATAGATAACCAATTTCAACATTAAAATAAATTGCATAATATTACAAGATTCAAACAAAATTGTATCATTACATACAATAAACAAATACACATACCATACCAAAAATATGATAATCTATAAACAATAACAATACATAAATATTATGACAAAAAATACTACCAAGTTCACATAATGATTATATAAATAATAACTAAAAATAAAATAATAACTTAAATACCAATTTTAGTTATGTGCTCCAAAATTTTTCTAGATATGTTCCACCAAATCCAATTTAAGTTGATAGCTGGCTAAATAATCACATACTCTAGAGGTAAGAATCGATGTATACTATCAGGTTATGATTAACCATAAGAGGTGGTGTGTGCGGGAATGTGGAATTACTAAATTATGTAAAACTCATGCTTGATTATGCTGTAATTAGGGAGAGGATGATTTGATAGTGGTGAATTAATGATGTAAATATTCAGATAGGGTAGAATAATGATGATGATTCGGTGATTGTGATGATGATTCGAATATGATGGATGAATGATGAATATGATTCAGCAAGGATAAGATGATGATGATGATTCGGTAAGTAGGTTCTAATGATAGAAGGTATCGTGTGTTAGGGTTAGGGTTAGGGTTTGGTTCAAAATTAGGGTTAGGGTTTCAAATGGAAAAGTTAGGGTTTTGATTTTGATATGTGTTTAGATGATGGGTATGGCCAGAAGGGCGTGGGTTATGGAGTTTAGAAAATATAGTGCTTAATCTCTAATTCACACAGATGAAGAGATTAAGGGTTTCGAGATTAATCGTTCACACATATTCGATTAAACTTGATATGAACTCATTAAGAATTCAATACTTGTAATTTTACATTCAACTTTAATTCTTGATGTATCTCCAACCGTGGGTTCTATGGATTTATATAGCCAAGCTACTAATTATAAGATAATAGCTAAAAAGCACAATTCTTTAAAAGATACCTAACTAAAAGATACTAGAATATAGAATATTCTTCAAAAGGTAGGTTTATGCTACTTTATTCTCTAGCTAATTTCTAACTCTACTAATTAATTAATTAATCAAGTAAATTAACTAATATGCACTTCCAAGCTACATATTACTTCCTCCATACATGTAGTCATGCACTTCATGCATGCATGTGCATGCACATATATGCCTAATAACTGATATGGTACGTTTCATCTATAACTAGCAACGTAACTATCCATTTGTCTTCAATTTTGTGGGAGATCCTTTCTAAATAAATAAAAATTAGTTTCATAATGATGAATGACAATTCTTGAGTGTTTTCTTCTGCATCAAGAGGGGTAATATAATTGTTTACACTATCAAAAAATTTATCCACAACATAATTACCTTAGTAAGTATTGTGTTCATCCTCAACAATTATATTTTGTAATATGGTGAGCTCATATATAATGTTTTTTTAGCATCGCCACATCCTAGAAACATCTCATATTGTAAACAATCATGAAACACCCCATGTATTAACTCAAATGCATATTCAATGTCATTTCTAACATCTTCTCGATGTTTTGCAAATAATTTTCTCTTCGATCCTTGAGAAAGTAGGATGATTTTAGCAAATGTTCCCTACTCTATATAGATACCAATTGATAGATAGTAACTCATATGATATTATATGGCGTTCACCGTGCAGTGAACTTCACAAACTCAACCTTTATAAATGTCTTTGAACAATGATGAGTGACTAAGAACATTAAGATCTGTTAACATATCTAATATTTCATATGTTGTAAGTTATTACAAGTCAAAGGAGGCTATTATGTATGGAAGTTAAACTTGCAAGTCAAGGAGGCCTAGTAATCATTTTTATGTAAATTAGGAGTTTTGTAAGTTATTTCCATGTAATAATTAGCTATGTTTGTTTGTAATAATTTTTCGTTCGATTCATGTATTATATAGGTTAGTGCTATGTTGCTTTACTAGTTAGTGTACTAGTTAGCCATGTTTATATTACTTTGGATGCTTTAGTGTGTTACTTAGTAAAGTGTGACAACCTACATAACACATAGTCGACACATTTTAACATGTGGATGTTGATCATTTGAATCTAATACAAGTAAAACACTTGAATATTTCTCTCTCTTTGTAAGTGAATATTTCTAACTAAAGTTATTTGGAGTAATATTAGATATGATACTTTGAATGTATTGTTGGAGAAACATTCAAAGTTAAAATTCTTGCTGAATTCTTCCTTGAATATTGCTTGAAGATTCATATCATCCTTCCAATCTTCATTACTTGAAGGTTCACACTTTTCTTCCCACCTTCAACCAATCAAAACCTACATATCTTCCTATCATTGAGTCTTCTTAACTTCTAAGAAGAATTCACACCATTAATCCAAAGAAGGAAAAACATCACACGAGACATACATGGGAGATACTTTTTCTACTTAAATATTACTAATTTGTACCCTAGGTGCACCTTTTATGGTACACCTGAGTGCATAATAGAATTTACCACTTTTACATACGGATATAGATTTATGGATAAATTCCATTTTGTTATCTAACATTTGACATACTAGCATTTTATATGTATTTGAAGTTTTCAAAAAAAAATTATTTTAGTTATTTTGATATTTTACAATGTTTTTTATATATAATAATAATAACATATTGTAGTTTAGGTTCAGCTAGACCTTTATTTTTCCAAGTTTTTTGATCATTTTTTTTCCATATTAATTAGGTAATTTTTAAATTTAACTTTTAAATTATACAATTCAATACTTACATTATTTTACTCAAATTTAGATCTAGTAACTTTCTTTAAAATCAGGCGATGTACTGAATTTGTTACCATAAAAAAGGTATAATAAGGAATTTAGATTTAAATTAATAATTCTATTTTTAAAAAAATAGATGAAGGCTCCATTTGGAAAACAATATAGTAGACTAAAAATGAATATATATATATATATATATGCACTTTAGTTTTTATTAATCTATTATCAAAACACTAATTATTCTGTTTTAAACAAAAACCCTCTAATATTGAAGATAAAAAAAAAGAGAAGAGGAGAGCCCTTGGCTTTGCAAACGGTGCATTCTCTATTTTTTGGTAACTTCATCAGTCCTTCTAAAATCTTTTGGTTCTTGAATTCAAAAAACTTCAAATGAATCGACATCAAATAATCAATTATTTTGATTGGGAGACGTAAAACTATCATTTGGGTCCATGAGAAAGCCTTCGCCTATATCTCTCTTTCTCATCCATGGTTTCTCCATCCTTGCCCTCATGTATTCGCCATTCGAATTCCTTATTTTTCCTATCCCCGTCGGTTAGGCCATCTCCTTCTCCAAATTCTGTCAAAAAAATCAAGAAATAGCAGTCTAGAAACCTTGTTTCTCCTTCATCAAATTCTCTTCACCTTCCTATGGTTGACCCTTCAGATATCTCTATGCCCAATCCGACTATGGCTGCAGTTTCTGATGATCGACAATATCAAGACTCGATTATGTCTCCACCAATTTCACCGGAACACAAATCTTGGGCAAGCTCTGCCTCCTTCCGCAACATTGTATTGGGTATGCATCTTGGTATTGTGTATACGGAAGAGGATGAAACTGAGAAGTAGCAAGATGATGTGTGTGAGGACGATTCGCCTCTGCCAGATGCCGAATGGCCATTGGTGTGTCTTTCGATGGAAGAAAAAAAGCAGCTTCAGTGACCTTACTTTCGATGCCTAATTATCAAACTATTGGGAAAAATATTAGGTGTGAGACGTTATATAACCAGCTCAGTGATCTGTGGACTCTCATGGGCAATTTTGAATTGGTTGATCCTAGCCTCGACTTCTTTATTGTCAAATTCCAGAAGCGCTGTGACTATGAGCGGGTTCTAAATGAGGGCCCTTGGATGCTTTTCCAACACTACCTCATGGTTCAAAGATGGAAGTCTGACTTCTATGTTTCGGATGCAACCATTTCCACCACGGTAATGTGGATTCGTATTCCTTAATTGCCCATCGAATACTTTAAAAACTATAACAGGCTTAAACAAATTGGAAATCTTGTCGAAATATTTATCAAAGTGGATAACAACACCAGTAGAGCATCTAGGAGCAAATATGCTAGAATCTCGGTTGAGATTGATCTCACTAAGCCTCTTCTTCCCAAGTTTTACCTTGGTTCTAAATTATTCCATATAGAGTATAAAGGAATTCATTCAGTATGCTTCTACTATTGAACATTCGAGCATAGGAGTGGCGTCTGTCCCTCCAACCCCGGAGGTTATCAAACGAATTGAAAGGGAGAAAGAGGAGGCCGAAGCTGCAGCGGCTCAAGCAGCAAAGACGGTGATGATGGAGCCCTGCCAGAGATTGAAGAAGAATCCCCTTTTGGACCCTAGATGCTCGTGTCTAACGGGCGTAGAAAATTAGGCTCGAGATCTCACTCCTCATTCAATGCTAACTCATCTTCTGGAAGGCAAAATTCGGCTAGTACTTGTCACCGTCTAACCTTACCTTGTTCAAAATGACCTCCATGAATGTTGGGTCAAAATCCTCTGAGTTTTCTACTAGTGCTGCTAAGTCGGGGTTAAGTACTCATTTTGACATTCTAAGGGACCTACAGGACCCTACTGACGTGGCCTTTCAGCCACCTATCAACCATGCCCAAAAGGAAAAAGTTGTTGAGGGAGTTTTGAATTCCCATGCCAGCATATCTGCCCCACCTTTATTGGTGAATGACCTGTCCCATGAAGAACCCCACTAATGTAAATCAAACTCTATTCAAAATAATATTGTACCCATCCTTAAAAAACCAGCCATGGTTAAGACTACCGTTATTAATGCTTCTCCCAAAAATAAAGTTGTATATCCTAAAACCAATAACTCCCATGCAAGAATGAACTCCTCCACTAATTCAGTTTCCTTTATAGCCCCTTCATTAAAGTTGAACATATCAAAAACTTCCCATGGTTCATATGGAGCTACTTTAGAAGGTCATGTGCCTAGGTTGTTGAGCCGCCTGTCTCCTCTCAATAATGGTATCCCACCGGACCCTAGTTTGTCGGCTTCAACCCATGAGCTTCGTGGCTCATCCTAAATTTCTTTTGCTGGTTTTTTATGATGATGAATCTTATCAAGTTTTTATTCTGGAACATTCAAGGAGCGGGTAGCTCTACTTTCCTTACAAATTTCAAGGATTTAATTCGACTACATAAGCCTCTTGTGGTTATCTTAGTAGAACCACGTATTAGTGATATCTCAGCTGAACTGGTCATTCGTTGTTTGAATTTCTTTGGTAATGCATGGGTTAAAGCTCATGGTTTCTCTGGTGGCATTTGGGTGTTATGGGATTCAGACGTCATCACCCTAAATGTTATAGTATCTTCTAATCAACTTATTCATACTGAAGTGTGTTTCCATAATCTTTCCTTCTTATTTATGAAAATTTATGCTCACCCGAATGTGCTATCTAGGAGGAGCTTTGGGAAGAATTGGTTAATATATCTTCTCACATCGCCTCCCCTTGGCTTTTAGGAGGCGATTTTAATGATGTTTTATGCTTATCCGAGAGGAAAGGGGGTTCTCATTCTCATAGAGGCCTGCACCATTGTCTTCATTTTAGTTCCCGGGTTCAGCAATGTGCTCTTATGGATTTAGGCTTTTCCGACCCCAAGTTTACTTTGCATGGGAAGGTTTGTGGTACCCGTATGAGTTCCCATATTGACCGTGCTTTTGCTAATGAGGCATGGAGAGTTATGTTTCCTAATGCCTTCGCCCAACATCTCCCTCAAACTCACTCCTGTCATCACCCTATTCTTCTTCAATTGTATTCCCCGCTAGAGTCTAATATAAATCGGCTTTTCGATTTAAAGCTGCTTGGCTCACTCGAAAAGACGTTAGTGATGTTGTTGCAAACAACTGGACTTTTATGGGTGACTTCTGCCAGACTGTTGTTGATTGCTCTACAGCTCTTAAGGATTGGAACCACTCATCTTTTAGCAACATTTTTAGACGCATGAGGAGACTTCTGGCTCGTATTTCTAGCATTCAAAAAGCTATTGCTGATGGTTCCTCTTTTCAACTCCTTAAGCTTGAAAAAAAGCTTATAAATGAGCTGAACGATACCCTTTTGTAGGAGCAAATTCTTTGGTTTCAAAAAGTTAGAGTGGATTCGATCCTTTTGCAAGATAGAAACACTAAATATTTCCATCTTTATACTCTTGCTAAGTGGCACAAATCTCTTATCACGACTTTAAAAGATGACAATGGAAATTGGTTGAGTGATTCGGGCCTTCTTAAGCAACATGCCATTTCCTTCTTTAAGTCCTTATTTATTACTAGGAATGGCTTGGGCAAATGCCTGACCATGTAGAACCATTTCCCGACCCTATTTGATCATGATATTGATGATCTGAGTGGAAAATTTTCTCATGAGGAAGTTAGACATGCAATCTTTTCCATGAGTCCTTACAAATGCTCTCGACTGGATGACCTTCCCCTGGTTTTCTTTCAAAAGTTTTGGCCTACTATTGGGAGTTCTTTAGTCCACTTGGTAAGCACTGATTTCAGTACTGGTAACTTCCCAGAGCAACTCAATCACTCCTTTATTCATCTTATCCCTAAGACTGACTGCCCCTCTTCCATTAGGCAATTTCATCCTATTGGTCTCTGTAATATTGCTTATAAGGTTATTACTAAGGTCATTTCAACAAGAATCAAACCTGTCTTGATGAATATTGTTAGTGCAAATCAAAGCAACTTTCTCTTGGGTCGGCTTACTAGAGATAATGTTATTGTTGCTCAGGAAGTTATCCATACTATGAAGTATATGCATGGAAGGATCAGTTCCATGATGATTAAAATTGACTTGGAAAAGGCCTTTGAAATGATCTATTGGGACTTTATTAGAGACGCACTTGCTTATGTTAGTTTTCCTGGTCCCTTGATCTGTCTTATTATGTATTATATTTCCTCTCCTTCGATTAGACTTCTTTAGAATGGAGAACCGACAGAGGCCTTCCATCCGGAGCATGGTATTAGACAGGGTGATCCTATCTCCTCCTATATTTTTATCCTTTGCATGGAACATTTGGGCCACCTTATTCAAGAGAGAGTTAATAGTAGGGATTGGAAGCCTATTAAGGTCTCGAGGAATGGGCCAAATTTGTCTCACCTTTTCTTTGCAAATGATCTCCTCATTTTTGGTAAGGCTACCACTTCTCAAATGCGCTTAATTTTAGACCGCCTTGATGAGTTCTATGCTGCTTCGTGCTTAAAGATCAACTTTGCGAAGTCTTCTGTTATGCTAACACTAGCACTAGGGATGCCCATGCTATCTCTACTATTGCTAATATTGGTATGAGAGATACTGTTGGCTCCTACCTTAGGATTAAGATGATTCAAGGTCGTGTCCATTCAGACTCCTTCTCCCACTTGCTAATAAAAGTTTATAATCGATTGTAGCATTATAATTGATGTTTCTGTTTTATGGCCGGTCGGGCCACTTTGGTTCAATCTATCACTTCTTCCATTCCTTTATACTCTATGCAAACTGTAAAGCTGCCTAAAGCAATTGCTCAACTCCTCGAAAAGCTTAATAGGGATTTTCTTTGGGGGATATGGATGACAAATGCCGCCTCCACATGGTTTCTTGGGACCATTTATGTCGTCCAAAAGAAAAAGGGGGTCTCGGCTTGAGGAAAATAGAACTCATGAATACTCCTTTGCTTATGAAGCTCGATTGGGAACTTCTTCATAACTCAGACTCTCTTTGGGTTCATATTCTTCAGTCCAAATACTTGAAGGATGCCTCACCACTGATTGCGAGTTGTCCCTTTCATTGTTCTACTTTGTGGAGCCACATTTATTCCTGTTTTGCCTAGTTTAGGGAAGGTGTTAAATGGATCGTGGGCTCTGGCTCTTAGGTGGTCTTCTAGGTGGATTGGTGGATAGGTTCAGGGCCGCTGCTGGACTTGACAATTTCGGCCATTCCCAAATGTGATCGCCTATGACCAGTGGCTTATTATGTGGACGATTCAGGTGCTTGGAAGTAGGATCTTTTTTTCTTTTCTGCTTCCCCTTCATAATATTGCTGAAATTACTAGTGTACGAACGTTGTCGTAGAGAGTTGACTTGCCCACTTGGGGTTTGGAGTTTGATGGATTATTTTCTATTCGTTTGGCTTACTCTTTCCTCTCGGCGGATGTTTCGCCCAACTCCCCTAAGTGGGCATTGGCTTGGAAGCTCCTGGTCAAGCAAAGCATTCGTTCCTTTGTTTGGTTAGCCATGCAAGATAAATTACCAACCAACAGGGCCTTATTTGTGCATCATATCTCAGATGATGAGTCGTGTTTGATATGTGGTAGGTACGAATCCTCGCTGCATTTGCTAAGGGATTGTCCTCGCACCTGGATACTCTAGTGTGACTTGGGAGCTCCTCATCTTTTATCCGATTTCTTCTCTCTTGATTTGGATAGCTGGTTCTACATGAATCTACGTGAGAAGTCTATTGTCCATGCCATGACTACACCATGGAATATTGTGTTTGTTGTCTCATACAAGAAGATATGGAATTGGAGGAACCAATAAAAGCAGGATGGTGATTATACATGGCCGTCTAGAGTGTCTAATATTGTTCTTTAGGTTGCCTCTTTGGAGTTTCGTCTTAGCATTCGATCTCAAAGATCCATCAACCGGGGTTGCAAATTTTTGAGTGGTTTTTATCGTGGACAGGGTATGGTTAAATTAAATGTGGACAAAAGTGTGCTTGGGAACTCGGGTTTCGTCGCCTTTGGGTGGAGTTCTCCACGACCATTATGGGCGATGGTTATCTGGCTTTGTAGGTAACATGGGCTATGGCACTATCACCACCGCGGAGCTTTGGGCGGTTTACTATGGCCTCTCTCTTGTTGCACAACTTGGTTATGAAAAATTTTGTGTTGCTTCAGACTCGAAGGTCGTGGTCTCCCTCCTTTCTGGCCGGTATCCTCAATATCATCATTAGAGGCCTTTGATTGAGGCTTGTCAACAACTTATAGACTCTTTCTCATTGTGCTTGATCTCTCACTCCTTTAGGGAGGTTAATGGTGTTGCTGATAGACTTGTCCATATGGGTCATTATTCCCCCTTTGGTGTTTCTTCCCTTCCATCCCCTCCTTTAGAGGTGAAGGATTTATTTTTTTTGATCTTATTGGTTTCTCGACGCGTTTCGTTCGAAAACCTCTCATGTAATTGTAATACCCCAAAATTCACTACTTTTTTTTTAAAAAAAAGCGGAAGCAATTAAAATAGAAATACTTAAAACCCGTGAATTCTATAAATGTTACCGTCACACTTAGTACTAGACCAATTCTCTCTGACCGTTCCAGTACCAAGTGCTAAGGCTAAAGAAGAGATTAACAATCAATTACAAAATTAATACAAACTAAACTCTAAATAATCATTAAACGGTTGTAAAACAAAATCAGAGTACGCATCAAGAAATGTAAAAAGAGAATTAAACTTACAACCGATAAAAGGTTCATTAAAATACTCAATCGAGTACTGAATCAGAAAATGGTAAATACTATACCAAAGAAATAACAAAAGGAATGAAATCTCGTAAAGAATGAATACAGCCACGACACTCTCGAACTTCGAGCCAAACATGCTCAACACTCAGCCCCAACTGATATCTCGCCCACCTGCACAAATTCAGAAGGGCATACTACTCGTGGGAATGAGCAGCACCCATAAAAGGGGTGATCAGTACGCTACGTACTGAGTAAGGTAACCGAGCACTAAGGCCAACACACAAGCACATAATCCATGCAGAATAATAACAGGGCAATCCAACATAACAACATAAAGGTATATGAACAATTCAGGTAAAAGTACAGAGGCCCATATAATCCAGATTAATTGTTTAATTAATCTCTTATCAGAATCCGATTCACACCATGCCTTTTATCAATCCATGCGAGTAGAGGAACACCTCACTATTATAACTGGTGGGCTGGTCACAATAGAGCATCATGCCCTAACCGCTATTATTACCGGTGGATCGGTCACAATAGAGCATCCTACCCTAACCACTATTATTACCGGTGGATCAGTCACATATAAGGTAGAAACCCTAACCACTATTCCTAACCGGTTGATCGGTTCGGTTCCCCCTCGCATGGTTAGGAACTTAGGGATGACAATTTTCCCCGCGGGTTCGGGGCCCCGTCGGGGATTCCCCGTTCGGGTTCGGGTTCGGGGAGAGAATTCGGGGATCGGGTTCGGGTTCGGGGATTTTTTTCGGGGATGTGGCGGGGACGGGTTTGGGGTCCCCATCCCCGAACCCGCCCCAAAATTTTTTATATATTTTTTTTTATATAATTATATATATATAATATTTTTTTATAGAATATAAATTAAAAATATAATATAAAAAAATAGTTTGAGGATCGGGGATGGGATCGGGGATCGGGGATAAAGTCGGGTTTCGGGGATCGGGTCAGATTTTAAGAACGGAGAATAAATCGGGGATAGAAAATAAATTGGGGATCGGGTCGGGTATGGGGATTTGATCCCCGCGGGGATCGGGTCGGGGAATCCCCGATAAAAAAATAACGGGGATCGGGTCGGGTTCGGGGATTATTTTCTTTATCGGGTTCGGGGATGGGGATGGGGTCCCCGTCCCCGACCCGCCCCGTTGTCATCCCTACGCATGGTGTTCCACTATAAGTAATTAGTATCTTTTAAGAGCTTTAACGATTCTGGTTTGTGTTTATTGAGCTCGAGTCACCCCACTATTATTACCGGTGGGCCGGTCACATATGGACTCATGTCCTAACCACAATAGGATCCTCACATAGGGTAAAACCCTAACCACTATTCCTGACTGGTGGATCGGTCTGAACTCGGCTCAATAATCTTCCACTTTAAAATATTAGTGTCTTAAATATTTTATTCAAAGTTTTTGCCCTAGACATGCATGAATCAACACACATCACAAATCACAATTACACATTAATCATCAAATATACTTGATACGACAAAAACCCTAAGCAGCCACCACAGACCACAATTAACCTCAACAAACTATAATTCAGTCTCCTCTGTACCCTTAATTTGCTCCACGTGCTATTTTTCATTCCAAGTGCTCAAACGCCCAAACAACACTTACATGACCTTCCTTACATCTCAAATTAACTTTCCACACATAAATTTCATAGTCATGCATACATTAATCTCCCCATGCAAAGCCCTAACTCAAAACCCTAATACTGCCATTCAACCACCAATGCCACCATGTAAACCCTAATACCACCATACAACTTTAAATACCACCATACAAACTATAAATACCACCAATACCAACCCTAATACCACCATATAACCATAAATATCACCATACAAACCCTAATACCACCATGCAACCATTAGTACCACCATCCAACCCACGATTCTGCCATATAAAACCCTAAATTCAATCCATATCAAAACCCAAGATTTGTCAACATAATACAATTGATTAGATTCTCCCCTTTCATAATCACAATTTAGATTCCCCCATACAAGACTATAAGTTAGATTCTCCCACATAAAATCATAAATTAGAATCTCCCAAGCAAAACCATAATTTGGATCAATTAGATTTCCCCAAACAAATCATAAATTAGATTCTCCCAATCAAATCATAACTTAGGTTCTCCCATATAATATCATAAATTACATTCTCCCAAATAACATCATAAATTATATTCTCTCCCACGAAACCCTACATTTCCCATTTTATTCTTCCTCTTATAAATCATTAAAATACGTAGGTCAACTCATATCTCTTGATCAACTTCTTTCTCCATCCTTATTTTTCATCCTTCCCCCCCGCACAAATTATATCAACATCCTCACATGCATGTCTTACAGGGTCACAACACATATTATCATACATAAATAATACACATGCCATACAAAGCATACTTCAACTCTACGTCATATCAAATACGACATAATTAATAATCATAAACATAGAATGCATAGCATATGAAACACATAATGCATATAAGCACACAATGGCCTTAATAAACCCTTACCTGAAACGACACCGGTCTTGGAGCACGTTCCTACGCCTCCTTAGGGCTTTGACCAAATAATAACATATTAATAAAATAACCTTAACAAAATTCTAACTTTGCTAAAGACATAAAAATAATAGAGATATTATAAACCTTAATAATATAGGGTTAAGGAATTTACCCTAATAATAATAATGATACTAATATAATAACATCAAAGATAATAAAACTCTTATCAATGAGAATATAAATAATAATAACAATAATAATAATAATAATCATAATAATAACAATAGTAATAACAATAATAACATTATTAACAATACTAATGGTAAAATATTTGCATTAATAATAATGGAATAAGAATAATAGAAATTCTAAATATAAAATAATAATAATAATTATACTTATAACATATTAATATAATAATAATAATAAGGGGAATAATAATAAAATCGAATTAAAGTACGATAAGGCTTCAGCCCTCAACATAAATAATAATAAAACAATAATACTACTACTACTAATAATAAAACATATTAAGAATAATAATAATGGTATTTATATGCAAATAATTGAAATAAATTAAATCAAGGCTTATAATAATATGGAAAATGGTTGAGAGAGTCTAGGGTTCAACCTTAAGCTGGTGGTGATAGGCGGCACTGGCGGTGGTGCACGGCGGCGGCCAGAAAAATAGAAGAAAAGAGGGAAAGATGGATGTTGGAAAAAAGATAGGAAGAATTGAGGTGAGATAAGAGGTATTTATGGTTTCCCAGGAGGAGAGGGACAAAATGATGGTGGTGGTGCAGCCATAGGTGGCGGCGCACGGCGGCGGAAGATGGTTTAAGATTTCGGGGTAAAAATTTTGGCGAAACGAGCAACCAACTTTGCACGGTTATGGAGGCTCGTGAAAGAAGAATCGAAGGTTGAAAATAGTTTAGTTAACTAGAGGGCGTTGCAGGGAAGAATTTGGGATGATGTGGTGGCGCTGAGGTTGGCTATCGGCGAAGGACGACGCGTCTTTAGTTGCGGTGATGGCAGCCCTCGCCGAGGGTTTCGGGGAAGAAAAATCTTCCACAACTCCTACAATCAGGCTTTTTATAGATGGTAGATGGGATAATAGGGTTTTGGAGTGTCGACAGGAAGGCATTAGATGCGAGAAATTGGGTGGCCGGTGGCAGAAAACGGTCGGGCATCGTTTGGTTTGCTTCGAATTTTCGCGAGGTTGGGGAGAAGAAACGGGCGAGAGATAACGGACAAAAGTTATTCCAATTTATTCCTCGAGTCAAGAGGAATACTAAGAGACAAGAAACGGCCGGTCAAAGGTCTCGTGGCCGGAGATGCCATTGATGGCGGCCAGCGTTGCAGCGTCGTCGACGACGGGGAAATGAGGAAGAAGGTAGAAGAAAGAAGGCGAACCGATCGGCTGGGAAAAAGAAAAGAAAAAGAGGGAGAACCGGGCCGGTCGGCACGGTGAGGGCGTCATTAAATGAAACGATGCGTTTCGGGAGTAACACGGACGAAACGCAGCACGTCGAAGACGGAAGAAGGGCGACGGCTGCGCGGGCTGGGCCGTGCCGCAGAAGGAAGAAGAAAGGAAGACTGGGCCGCTGCTGGCCCAGTTTGGGGAAAAAGAAGAGGAAAAAGAAAAAGAAGAAAAAGAAAGAAAAAGGAAGAAAGAAAAAGAAAAAGGGAAAAGGGAAAGGAGAAAAAATAATTAGGTTAGGGCCAAATAAATTGATATGAATATTTAGGATATTTAAAAATAATAATATTTAAATAAAATAATCTTTAAATCCCCTTTTAAGCTAAATTAGGATTTTTAAAGATTTTTCATAAATTCCATTTTAATTAGCAAAACACCCTAATTTTCTTCCATTAAATTATTTATAAACTTAATATTAATTTGGAACTATTTTCTCCTTCTTATTTTAAATAAAAATAATTTATTTAGTTAATTACCAAATTAAAATCTTTAATTAGTTAAAATACCCAAATTCCTCCTAATTAAAATACTTATAAATTTATTCTTGATTTGCCCTAATTAATTTCCTTTTATTTTAATAAAATAATTTATTTAATTACTTTTTATAATAAAACCTCATTTAAATATAATATTTAAAATTAGAAATTTTTGGGCATTTCAGTAATTCCCGGACTAACACCCTCCTTTGAATAAAAAAAGGATAACAATTGCATTATTTTCTTTTCCTCAAAAAATAATGCTCACAGCAGCTAAAATCAAATAACAATATAAATCATTAGGTTTTCACTCTTCATTCAATCTCATTTTCTATTTCCTCCTCACTTCCGAACGCAGAGACCCATCCCAAGCCCCACTCCTCCTTCTCAACATTCTCTTCCTCTTCCTCCTTACTTGACCAAACGAAGCAAAGTGGTGGAGTCATTAGCTCATTGCAATTGCAAGCGACCATTAACGATACAAGCTCACATAGAGGACATTATATTAACAAGGGTCAAAAGGGAGCTAGAAGTAAGGGTGCTTATTGATCAAATATCTGATGTTTCAAATATTCGATAATTGGATATTTGGTATATTTTTTTGGATATTTGAAAGATTGGATATATAAAAAAAATTGAATATCCAACACTTTGAATATCTTGAGTTTTAGATCGGATAATAAATAATCCATCGGATATCCGAAGATTTCGAACGGACCACAATTAAAAAATATTGGATAAAAAATTATTCAATTAAAAAATAAAAAATTGATCTAGTTTGAACAAATACGATCTATTGATTTGATTTGAACATTAAATTATATTATATTCAATTAGAAATTTTAAATTTTGATAATAATTAAATATTTAATCAAAATAAAAAATAAAAAATATAAAATTTACTTATAATAAACACTCATTTCAAATTATACATACATATATGATTATATAAAATAAAATTTTATAAGAAATAAATATTATTTAGATTATATATATATAATTTATTGAATTAAATATCAATTATATTTATCGGATCCAATATTTTATTTATTTAATTTTTTATTTATTGAATTAAATATTTAATTTTAAAAATAATTCGACATTCGAATCGAATCATTAGAATAAACCCATCAGCCGAAGCTAGCAGTCCATGCGCGAGGAGGACGTGCAGAGGAAGGAGACTGCACACCCACCGCAGCAAGTCATACGCACATGCCGGCAGTGTTGGGCATCAGCTCCGGGTTGGGACCGTTGGTTGGGCCAGGAATTCGTACGTAGTACCCTTGACGTCTGATGACTGAACACTGCATATCTACAGTGTTTCACGGGGACGGGATCAGGACGGAGAAACGGGGACAGTATAAAACGCAAAAATACCATTTTTAAAAAATATTAGAAACGGGAACGATAGAAAATATAAAAAATTATATATATATATATATATATATATAATATTAAAAATGTATTAAATTTATTAAAATTAAGAGAAAAAAAATTCTAAAATTAATTCATATATTAGTTAATTTTAATTATTAATAATTATTTTTTAATAAAAAATTAATTAAATAATTTTAATATAAATTTTAATCTAAAAAAATTTCTGAGAAGTTTCCAGGACGGGGGACGACATCAAACTGCCGTCCCCGTGCATCACATATCACAACATATCTATGACTGATGGGAATATCATTGGTGGATTTTCAATGTACCAAAATTATATGTCACGAACCCACGGGTCATCGAGAATAATGATACTTATCTATATATATATATATATATAGTTGTTTAGCAGACAATATACAGATAAATTTTTCGTCTAAACTATATCCATTATTACTAATCATAAATTACTGCTACCGTATATTATCTATCTATATATAAAAACAGAGTTGTCTAGCAGACAATATACAAACAAATTTTCCCGCCTAAACTATATCAATTATTACTAATCATAAATTACCGCTGCCATATATTATTACTAATTATTGTTATTACTAATTAATAAGATAGAATAATTAATATAACTATTTATTAATATAATGTGACTATTCATCTCCTATGTGCATTAAATGTATATAACTATTCATCTGCTGCACAATAATTAATGTTAATAAAGCATTAACTATATATTTTCTAATCACATATTTTTTTAATTAATTATCCGAACATATGTAGAAAACTATTCATTTCCTACATATTAATTGAATTGTCAGACTATTAATCTCTTGCATATTAATATATAAATAATTAATACACCAAAGTGCATATTTATTTGCTTCACATGCATATATCCATTAATATAATGCGGATATTTATCTCCTATGTGCAGTAAATGCATATAACTATTCATTTGGTGTACATATGTCGAATAACTAATTTTAATAAAGTATTAATCAAATATTTTCTAATCAACTACTTCTTTAATTAATTAACTGAACATATGCAGTCAACTATTAATTTCCTGTGTATTAATTGAATTATCAAACTATTCATATCCTACATATTAATATATAAATAATTGAAAAATAATTAATATACCAAATAAAATGCATAAACCAGCCAACCAACACATATACATCCGCCGCTATTAATACAATGCAACTAAAAAATACATATAACTAATTTTAACGAAGTATTTTTTTTAAGGTTAGATCAACATCAATCAAATATGATGAGGATGATGATGATGATGATTAATATTATAATAATAATAATAATAATAATAATAATTGTTTATAAAAATAATTTTATTATTTATTATTAATAATATGACTATTATTATTAATATAACTATAATAATTATAACTATTAATATAATTAATACTAATATAATTATTTATATAATTTTGATAATTACTATTATCATAATTTATAATATAATAATGAATATTAATATAATTGATTATTACTATTATGAATATTATCATGATTAATAATATAATTATTATTCAAAAAAACTAATAACAGAATAACAACATTAGTTATTATATAAAAACAGAGTTATTTGGCAGACAATATACAGACAAATTTTTCCGCCTAAATTATACATATTATTACTAATCATATATTATCATTGTCATATATTATTACTAATTAATAAGGTCAAATAAATGATAAAATACTTCTGTGTATTAATTGATTTGTCAAACTATTTATCTCCTACGCTGCATAACAATAAAATGATATTCATCTCCTACGTATTAAGTGAAATATTCATCTATTGAACATATGTCGAACAACACATATTAATCAATAATTTTCTTAATTAATTATCTAAAAATATGCAGCCAACTATTCATCTCCTGCATATTAATTGAGTTGTAAAACTACTAAATATATGAATGCAACTATTCATCTACTACACATATGTCGAACAACATGAAGCGAACCCCAAGTGGAGTTCAGTAAAAATTACACAGAAAACGCAAGAACAACCGAATAGGAACAGGGATAGGGAGATCGGGACTGCCCGATCTAAATCCTCGCAACCGAGAATAACAAAGAAATGCCGGACACCGACAATAAACGACGTAAATCGTAAGAATTAAGCTAAAAGCTTTATTTCATATGCTGAAATCGATTCGAACTAAGTTGTCCTTCTTACATAAAGATCGACGCTATTTATAGAGCAGCAGCTAGCTATGGTAGATGGAAGTCGAACGTTGAGCAACGGTCGAAAAAGGTGGAGCGGGTAGAGTGAATTAAAGGTGGGTAACTCCCATTCATGGTGGTTGACGAAGAATGCGAGATTAGAGGAAGGAGACGACTCGGGCAGGCTGCGTGAGGAGTGAATGTCGTTTTGACCGAACGGAGTGAGGTGTTGGGACGAACGGGTTGATAAGGAAGGCAGGCGTAAAGGGCTGTTGGTGCGGGCAGGGCGTCGATGTCCAATTTATTTTGGCTGAGGTATGGTAATTTGTTTGGGCTGAGTTTATGGTAGGATTAAGGTTGATGTAGGGGGTTTGAAGAGGGTTTAATGATGGTTAGGCAAATCCTATTTAACTAGCTGCTTACTACCCTTATTACAAGATAAAACTAAATAAACAAAACAATGATAATAATAATAGTAGAATTTTGCTAATTGGCGATAATGCCATTATTCTTGCTAATAATTTAAAACTTGAGTATGTCTTCTCAGCAACAGGGTCTCGTTTTTGATAGCACCGTCTTGAATCCTTTTCCCCGCTTGCTTGGCTTAGATTGTCAATTTTCTTGATTATCCTGCAAGACAATAATACAAATATAATTAATTATTTTTAAAGGATAATTGGTGCTTTTCTTAGTAAGGGTACTAAGGGTATTTGGGCTTTCATCATCCTCCCCTTCTTGAAAAGGTTTCGTCACCGAAACCGAACCTGCATCATAAAATGGGGATAGGTCAGAAACATTAAAAGTATCCCTGATATTGCCATATTTTCCTGGAAGATCGATCTTGTAAGCGTTATCATTAATGCGTTCCAAGATGGTAAAGGGACCGTCGCCTCTTTGTGCGAGCTTGGATTTCTTGGGTAGGAAACCTTTCTTTTCGTAAATGGACCCACACAAGATCTCCTGGGGCGAATATAATCTTCTTGCGGTGTTTGTTTGCTGTGCTTGCTCTCTGATGATTGCGTAGGTTTATCTGTTTCTCGACTGACTCATGTAATGATTTTATGGATTGCGCCCTTTTTTCTGCATCAAAGTTAGCATAATCGGTTATGGTAAAGGAATAAGATCAAGGGGTGAAAGAGGATAAACCCGTAGACAATTTCAAAGGGAGTCTTTTTGGTGGTGGAGTGGATGGTCCGATTGTATGCGAACTCCACATGTGGTAGGTGGGATTCCCAATGCTTAATGTTATTATCCAAGATAGCTCGAAGCATGTTACCAAGAGTGCGATTTACCACTTCCTTAGGACTAGCTTGATATGCAGGTCTATTGGGAATGGAGGCTCCAGGTATGAAATCAATCTGATGCTTGATTCCTCTAATTGGAGGTAACCCTTTTGGAATTTCTTCGGGAAAGAGCTCAGGGTACTCACTAAGTAGGGAGTGTACATTATCAGGCACAGAATCAAGCAGGGTGAAATCATGATGATAACATTCTTTACGCATGAGCATATAGATGGGTAACTTAGTGGAGAAGGCATAAGAGATGTCCCTTTTTTGGGCAAAAAAGTTTCGTAGTGGTTTATTCTGGCCTTCCATGTTGGATTTTGAGGTCTTAGTTATCTCCTCCCTCATGCTTTTGAATTCGGCTTGAAGCTTGAGTTGATCATCATGGACTTGTTTGGGCGATAGCGGCATTAGAGTGATATTTTTGTCATCCTTGATAAGGGAGTAGCTATTTTTATACCCGTCATGTGTTACCTTCCTGTCAAACTGCCATGGCCTACCAAGTAAAACGTGACTAGCGTGCATGGGAATGACGTCACATAATACTTCATCCGTATATTTCCCAATTTGGATGGCAAGTAATACTTGTTTGTAGACCTTGACCTCACCCGTGTCGTTGAGCCATTGTAGTTTATAGGGTCGAGGGTGCTTCGTGGCTGTCAACCCTAATTTGGTAATTAGGCTAGCACTTGCGGCGTTAACACAGCTACCGCTATCAATGATCAAACTACACAACTTGTCACTGATTCGACATCTGGTATGGAAGATATTTTCACGTTGTATTCGCTCGTCATCAACTTTTGCATGTACGTTCAGGGCACGTCGTACGACGAGTAGTTCTCCCTCGGAAGCATATACCTCATCATGGCCAGGGTCACTATCATAGGGTCAATAGGAGTAGGGGAGTGGTCAACACAATCATCATCCTCGGACTCAACCTCTCCTGTGGGTCGAACCACCATCACCTTCCTATTGGGACATTCGGACGCGATATGACCATGCCCCAAGCATTTGAAGCATTTGATGTTTCTTGAACGTCCATTGCTAGAATTACCACTTAGATGTTCCTTACCCTTTTCCTTAAGAGGGCTTGCCCGATTGTCGAACTGGACTCTTGACCTTTCTTCACTTCTAGGAGGATGCTTCCAGTTATGATTTTTTGAATGGCCGGATTGGAAGTTGGGTTGGGGTTTAAAGGTCCTGACCCTTTGATCTGTTTTTCAATCTTGATGGCTAAGCTAACCATTTCCTCGATATCCACATAGTGTGGAGTTCAAGTTTATCAGCTATTTCCTTGTTAAGTCCACTAAGGAATCTAGCCATGGTCGCTTCTCTATCTTCGATTATGTTGGCCCGAATCATTGCGATCTCCATTTCCTTATAATATTCATCAACA
Organism: Tamarix chinensis; assembly: GCA_030549775.1. Lineage (NCBI taxonomy): Eukaryota > Viridiplantae > Streptophyta > Magnoliopsida > Caryophyllales > Tamaricaceae > Tamarix > Tamarix chinensis. The sequence continues at coordinate 66,979,557 of CM060182.1, forward strand.
CTTCTAGGACCTTGAATGAGGTTTTGAAGTTTCTGGTAGAGTTCTCGATAGTAATAGCTAGGTACAAACCTGCGTCGTAATAATCCTTTGAACTCGTTCCAATCTCTTACCGGTCTCTCGTGGTTTCGGCGCCGTTAGTAATAAGCTGATCCCACCAATTGATGGCATAATCGGTGAACTCAACAATGGCGAGTTTAATCTTTTTTTCATCTGAGTAATTGTAGCAATCAAAGACCAACTCTATTTTTCTTTCCAGTCCAAATATGCGTCAGGGTCATTTTTTCCACTAAATGCTGGGATCGTTAATTTGATATTATTTAGGTTCCGGTCCTCCTGATCGTACCGTCTTGGATGTCGGCGAGGTCGATGTCCCATCCTGGCATGTTCTTGGGCTGATGGGCCGTCGGATGAGAAAATATCTGGTTCGGGGTGAAAGTTTCTTGGATGTCTGTTTGGCCGGGGTGACTGGATAGGTTCAGTGTATTATTAATTGTTTGTTCAATCCGATCCAGTCTTTCTATTAGGATACGTAGTTGTGCGGAAATAGGTTTGAGTTACTATCGGATCCTTCCGACACGTGTCCTGACATTGCATGTCCGGTTCGGGAATTCATTTCAATCCGTTTATCTGTATTAAATTGTCACACGATCGATCTCGATTGATTATTACTTACGTAATAGGTGACTAGAATGTTGGGCTTTTAGCCCGTGACTGTTCGATAGGACGGGTTTTTCGAGCTGGTGGCTTAAACGATATGGAATATCGAATCGCCGCCTAATACCCGATATCCTGCCCCATATCTGGATACCAAATTAATTTTGGTATCAAGTTCGGATCACTAGGTGATATCTAAAAATTTATTTATTTATTTATTTATTTATTTATTTATTTATTTATTTTTTTTTAAAAAATCAGACGACCCAAAAAAATAAAAAAAATTAACACGGTAGAATTAAACAAGGGTCGACACCAACAGACATCCAAACAGGGTGCTGTTTGGGACAGTGAAAAAAAAAATTAAAATAAAATAGAAAACACCAATCTGTCGAAATCGACACAGCATGAAATTGCAAATCGACTCAAACAGGAATAGAATCGAAACACAGAAATTGCGACTAGAAATCAAGACACGAATTTGATGCTGCAAACGACAAAATTTCAAACAAAAAAATCGATGCTAAACATACCCAGATCCGAACGATTTTCGAACATAAAACAGAAGAAAAAACATTAATTCAGAGATGAGCGAAGCAGATCGACGCTCTGATACCAGCTGAAGCGAACCCCAAGTGGAGTTCAGTAAAAATTACACAGAAAACGCAAGAACAACCGAATAGGAACAGGGATAGGGAGATCGGGACTGCCCGATCTAAATCCTCGCAACCGAGAATAACAAAGAAATGCCGGACACCGACAATAAACGACGTAAATCGTAAGAATTAAGCTAAAAGCTTTATTTCATATGCTGAAATCGATTCGAACTAAGTTGTCCTTCTTACATAAAGATCGACGCTATTTATAGAGCAGCAGCTAGCTATGGTAGATGGAAGTCGAACGTTGAGCAACGGTCGAAAAGGTGGAGCGGGTAGAGTGAATTAAAGGTGGGTAACTCCCATTCATGGTGGTCGACGAAGAATGCGAGATTAGAGGAAGGAGACGACTCGGCAGGCTGCGTGAGGAGTGAATGTCGTTTTGACCGAACGGGAGTGAGGTGTTGGGACGAACGGGTTGATAAGGAAGGCAGGCGTAAAGGGCTGTTGGTGCGGGCAGGGCGTCGATGTCCAATTTATTTGGGCTGAGGGTATGGTAATTTGTTTGGGCTGAGTTTATGGTAGGATTAAGGTTGATGTAGGGGTTTGAAGAGGGTTTAATGATGGGTTAGGCAAATCCTATTTAACTAGCTGCTTACTACCCTTATTACAAGATAAAACTAAATAAACAAAACAATGATAATAATAATAGTAGAATTTTGCTAATTGGCGATAATGCCATTATTCTTGCTAATAATTTAAAACTTGAGTATGTCTTCTCAGCAACAGGGTCTCGTTTTTGATAGCACCGTCTTGAATCCTTTTCCCCGCTTGCTTGGCTTAGATTGTCAATTTTCTTGATTATCCTGCAAGACAATAATACAAATATAATTAATTATTTTTAAAGGATAATTGGTGCTTTTCTTAGTAAGGGTACTAAGGGTATTTGGGCTTTCATCACAACACATATCAATCAAATATTTTCTTAATTAATTACTTGAACATATACAACCAACTATTCATCTCCTGCATATTAATTGTATTATCAAACTAATGAATATATAAATGCAACTATTTATCTTATGCGAACAGCAAATTTATATAACTATTCATCTTCTGTCATTAATACATCACAACTATTCATCTCCTACATGCAACAAATGCATATAACTATTCATATGCTGCACATATGTCGAACAATACATATTAATCAAGTATTAATTAAGTATTTTATTAATTAATTACTTGAACATATACGATCAACTATTCATCTCCTACATGTTAATTAAATTATTAAACTATTAATCTCTTATATAATACTATATAAATAATTAACGCACCACCCGTGCATTGCACGGGAAAATATAACTAGTTGCTAATTAATAGGATAGAATAATTAATATAACTATTTATTAATATAATGCGACTATTCATCTCCTATGTGCATTAAATGTATATAACTATTCATTTGCTGCACGTATGTCAAACAATTAATTTTAATAAAGTATTAACTATATATTTTCTAATCAAATATTTTCTTAATTAATTATTTGAACATATTCAGAAAACTATTTATTTCCTGCGTATTAATTGAATTGTCGGACTATTCATCTCTTGTATATTAATATATAAATAATTAATACACCAAAGTGTATATTCATTTGCTTCACATGTATATCCATTAATACAATGCAACTATGCAGCAAACGCATATAACTATTCATTTGTTGTACATATGTCGAACAACTAATTTTAATAAAGTATTAATCAAATATTTTTTTAATTAATTATCCGAACATATGCGGTTAACTATTAATTTCCTATATATTAATTGAATTTTCAAACTATTCATATCCTACGTATTAATATATAAATAATTGATAAATAATTAATACATCAAATAAAGTGCATAAATCAGTCAACCAACACATATGCATCTGTTGCTATTAATACAATACAACTAGAAAATACATATAACTAATTTTAATGAAGTATTATTTTTTTCTTTTTAATAATAATAATAATTGTATTATTTATTATTAATTATATGACTATTATTATTAATATAACTATAATAATTATAACTATTAATATAATTCGTACTAATATAATTATTTATATAATTTTGATAATTATTATTATCAGTATTTATAATATAATGATGATAATTATTATTATAATAATAATGAATATTAATATAATTGATTATTACTATTATGAATATTATCATGATTAATAATATAATTATTATTAAAAAACTAATAAGAGAATGACAATATTGATTATTATATAAAAATATAGTTGTTTGATAGATAATATACAGACAAATTTTTCTGCCTAAACTATACCTATTATTACTAATCATATATTATCACTGCCATATATTATTACTGATTAATAAGGTCAAATAAATGATTAAATACTCCTACGTATTAATTGATCTGTCAAACTATTCATCTCCTACACTACATAACAACAAAATGATATTCATCTCTTGCGTATTAATTGAGGTATTCATCTATTGCACATATGTCGAACAACACATTAATCAAGAATTTTCTTAATTAATTATCTAAAAATATGCAGCCAACTATTTATCTCATGCGTATTAATTGAGTTATAAAACTACTAAATATATGAATATAACTATTCATCTGCTGTACATATATCGAACAACACATATTAATCAAGTATTTTCTTAATTAATTACTTGAACATATACAACCAACTATTCATTTCCTGCATATTAATTGAATTGTTAAACTAATGAACACATTAATGCAACTATTCATCTCATGCGAACAACAAATTCATATAACTATCCATCTTCTGTCATTAATACAGTACAGCTATTCATATCCTACACGCAACAAATGCATATAACTATTCATCTGCTGCACATATGTCGAACAATATATATTAATCAAGTATTTTATTAATTAATTACTTGAACATATACATCCAACTATCTATCTCCTGCATATTAATTAAATTGTTAAACTATTCATATCTTATATAATAATATATAAATAATTAATACACCATCCGTGCATTGTACGGGGGAAATGTAACTAGTTCAGATATAAAACCCAAACTAAAAATCAGAGTTTACTAAAAATATTATATATATTAATGTATTAATTTTATTTTTTATTAAAAATTAAGTAATATAAACTAATAATAATACAAAAGAAAATAAAATTAGAACATAAAAAAATGTAAATCCTTTTTATTATAATAATAATGATGATGATGATGATGATTATAATAAAAATAATACTAATAATAAATTTATTATACTTTTATGCCATAATTTTTATTTATAGTATATTATTATTAGTGTATATAATTTAATTATTAATAAAAATTAAAATTAATAAATTAATATATATATATTTAGATAAATTTAGATTTTAATTTGAGTTTAGAATCTGAATATACAACATTATTCGGTGATCGACGAAGCTTAATTTAAGAGGAGAAGAGTAAGCTAGTGATTTAGGGACGTGACAAAAAGGATAATGAAGGCAAATCAGGATAAGGTAGAAGTACAGGACACAAATTATTTAGAATTGAATTTCTTTAGTACATCAACGACCTCCTGCAAAAGAGCAGCAAAATAGGGAAAAAGTAAACTCAGTAACAAAATTGAAAAGCCGAACAACATTTGTTATTACTTAAAATGGTTGCGGATTGTTGTCATTAAATAATACTCTCCTCCTATTTTTAGTAATATTAACCGGTATTAATGAGTATTTGTGATAAAATCTGATGAAAAGAATAACAAATGAATTTATAAATACTGTTAGCTTATATTTTTCTTAATTTATCTTTAAAATTCATCATATTATGATTGAACTAATACAAAATTAATGAAAACAATTATAAGAATTACAGTATTGATAAACATGATAATAGTAGTAAAAATTTATATTAAATACGATGTTATTAATAGTAAAATAATAATATATTAGTTACATAATTTTATAAAAGGATGCGTTTCGAAAACCGATAGAAGTATTAGATAAAAAAATAGAGAACTAACCTATTAGAATGAAAAAAAAAAAGAGAGAGAGAAAGACTTATAAAGGGATGAAATGTTCAATATTCTTCTGCTTCCTTCATTAAATTTATTATAGAATATTCTAGATAAGTAGCTAACATAATTATAACAAATAAGATAAATTCTCTAATAAATGAAGCGACTCACCTAACCAACAATAACATAAATTAGAACTTTTTTTGCCACTAAACTCTGATAATTAATTAATTTATTTATGCTAATGATATCCCAGTAATAATCATGTCCATAAGTTAATAAACTCGAAGTTTCTTAGGTTCCTTTGTACTATAATATTAATGTGATAATTTTTTAAATTAACCTTTGTACTAGTCGGTTCAAAACAGTAAAATTTAGTGGAAAATATCATAAGTTCTTGTTGCAAGTGTGAGATGTAAATTAGCCTGTTTCGACTTTTAATATCGATTCCCCCCTCCTTCAGGAGGAATATTGAAAAATGCTTGATCAATATTATATTAAAAAAAAAAACCCGCTTTCGGAGTCATTGTCTGAGGTTCTCGGTTACGTGAAACCGTGAAAGACTGGTAGACACCACAAATACGACCTCAGTCAATCACCATGGAAATATATATATCCCATTGCTGGAGGATACAACTGGCTAGCTTTAACTAATCGCCTTCAGTCCATTTCCGTCTGTGGACAGCGTGATGGCAGATTCCACGAAAAAGAAGATCATCATCGACACAGATCCTGGCATCGGTATGTCAATCTCCTTCTTCCTCCACCTCCTCCTCAATCCTTTAATTTTATGTCGCCCAGTTATTTTTTTGCATTGGTTTTATCGCTTCAATTTCATCCGGGGGAACACGATGGATTAGAGGCTAGATTCGTTTTGGTCCGTACGAATCACTTCCTTGATTCGAACTCTTTATTTGGTAGATGATGAAGCATTCGATGAAATTTGCAACGATATAGAAGGGAGGGTGTGAAGTTTGTGGAATCTTAAAGTAGTTGATGCAACTGAAGTTTTATTTGTGGTTGATCATAAAGCTTTCATTTCTTCAGAGTCGAATGCTCAAATTTAGTTGCAAGTACGTAGTTGATGGATTACTGTCGTTTGAGAGATGTGAATGCATGTTGATTCTAATTTAGCTCATGGGTTCTAAACAAGACGCATGATTTGACTAGCAATACTAGCCCTTTGAAGCTGTAAATATTGATCTATAGGGATTTGTTCAAGCTTTTCTTAAGTTAGCGGTTGCAGCACAATGGGAAATGATGTGATATGGTTTTGGTCCTTATTTATGAGAATGAAAATGGATACAGATGATGCCATGGCGATATTTGTGGCTTTACAATCACCAGAAGTGGAAGTGATCGGTCTCACAACGATTTATGGGAATGTTTACACTACTCTTGCGACAAGAAATGCTTTGCATTTGGTAATGTTCCTTCACCATAATTTTGCCTCTTGCTTTTTTATTGTTTCTATCTCTGCGGCTTTAGTTTTAGTTTCAAGTGGGTTTGGACATGGCCCAGTTTTTTTTTTTTCATTTATAATTTGAAAATATTACTTATTGACTTTTGGATTCCTTGGAAATTTTCGCTTTCAAAATTTGGTTATAGTCATGGGATCTGAAATCTGAATGATTGCTAATATATTGGCTTTGTTTTGAGCGAGCGCTGAAAACTAATTCAAGGAAATCTAGAAGTGGCTGCACTATTATCATTTTGAGAGAATAGCTGGTATTAAGAAGCAATCTACATATTTTTGTGATTTAACTGAATCATCCACTATCCTTCAGTTCTGGAAGCTTAAAAATTCCCTAACGTAAGTATTTATAAGTATTGATCATCTAAATATGGTGATCCTGTTGAGTGTTGACAGCCTTTTCTCATTGCCTCCCCCCCTTCCCCTGGTAATGTGTGTGCGATGGAGACTTTCTTAAATTTGACTTTGAGTATGAAATAAACAATATGTTGATGCTATATAGGTGAAGAGCGAAAATTGCAGCTCTTTCCGTCGATAACCCACTGGGTTCTGAGGATAACCTATAAGGCTTTTTAATACATTTAGTCAGTTGGCTGCCTGAATATTGCTATGATTAAGAATCAAATCAGTTTGAATCTTCACTAGCATATACGCAAGTATGTTTTGTCAAACCATGTTATTAGGTCGGCTATCCTATATCCTATTCCGGCAGTTTTGTTCAGTAAATTCATCATCATAGATAAACAAGCTCTGTTTGTTGATATTTTTCTTTTAAATGTTGTAGTTGGAGATTGCAGGAAGAACTGACATACCAGTGGCTGAGGGATCCCATGTTACAATCACAGTATGCCCTTGTACCCAGTAGCAAAATTCACAGTCTTGTTTTTTTTTTCTTGTGGCTCAGTAATCCCTACCTGCTTGGTTATCATGTAAAAGAAATTCAGTGTTTGGATCATATAAGACTATTAAGTTTATTATTGTTACTCTTTTGTTGGTAAAATGGTAAGAAAGGTACAAAGCTCCGTGTGGCTGATTTTGTACATGGCACTAATGGTCTTGGCAACCTAAATTTCCCTCCTCCAAAGGGAAAGCCAATCGAACAATCTGCGGCTGCTTTTCTCGCTGAGAAAGCTGAGCTATACCCTGGAGAAATTACTGTGGTGGCACTAGGTCCTTTGACGAATATTGCTCTGGTGAGTTTCTTGGTTACTAAAATATGTTGTGGGTCTGAAAATCTTTATATTCTATATACCTCAATCAATCATTGAATCCAATCAGGCTTTGCAACTGGATCCTGCATTTGCTAAAAATATTGGGCAAATCATTCTCCTTGGTGGTGCCTTTTCTGTTAATGGCAACGTCAATCCTGCAGCTGAAGCTAATGTAATTTTCTATCAACAATCTCAAACTCGTGGAGGTGGTGAAAGAAGGGAAAAAAAATAATGTCGTCTCATCCATTTCTTTCCTCACCTGCATGGCAGATTTTTGGTGATCCAGATGCTGCAGATATCGTATTTACCTGTGGAGCTGATATTTTAGCTGTGGGAATAAACGTCACTCACCAAGTTATTTTTACCGGTAAATTATGACAGATTTCTTATTCCTCACAAATAAGCTACGTTGTGTCTTCTGATATGCATTTAATGATATTGATTTCTGTAAACATTCATGATATCCTTCATGAAAATACACAGATTAGTGTGAGGAGGCCATTAAGAAATTAGAACTACCTCTGCATGGCTTATTTTCAATTTTGCAGCTGACATTCTAACAAAACACCTTATTCTATTTCTCCTTTCGTATCTGCATATTGTATTAGATGATGATAGGGAGACCCTGGCCAAGTCCAGAGGAAAATTGGCTCAGTACCTTTGCAAGATCTTTGACTGGTATTTTTCATATCATTACGAAGCTTACAGTACGAAAGGTATGTGCCATAAATCAATACATTTCACGCTGGAAGTTTTGTTCGTTGTATAAGCTCTGCTGATGTTGTTTACGGGAATTTTTGTGCAGGAGTTTATTTACATGATCCAACAACTGTGCTTGTAGCTGTAGATCCTTCACTGATCACTTATATCGAGGGTGTTGTCAGGGTTCAAACAACTGGCATCACTAGGGGCATCACAGTGCTGTATAACAACAGACAGAAAAGGTATTGTTTCACAATTCTGGATCAAGTTTTCTTTGCCTTGATAAGCTTGTTGTTTATCTTTAGGGTTTGGCTTTCCCCTTCTGTAGCTCCTTCATGATTTTCCTACCATGAGGTCCCTTACACTGTTTTCCTTACATGTTTGTTTTGACTTTGTTGGGATGAAACAGGTTTGCTGAAGTAACAGAGTGGAGTGATAAGCCTACAGTCAAGGTGGCAGTCACTGTCGATGCTCCAAGAGTAGTCAAACTTTGCATGGAACGGCTGATCGAGTCGTGACAGTTCAAAATCTACAACTTCCAGCATGGGTGATTCATGATTATCTTTGTAAGGGCGACAAGGTTGATGATGCTGATCGTTTGCCATTTTCCCACTGATGTTTATGCGATTCGAAAATAAATGTAATAATGTATCCATACTGATCTAATTTTCCCAAACCTATTTTATGGGTCAATCTTACAAATCCTAATCTATGGTTCAACCCTTTTGCCATTAAGGGCTTTGCACCTCATGGTCCGTTTGGATAGAGTATGTTTAGTTGGAAGATGGAGGTATTGTTAACTGCATTTGACAATATTCTTTTAAGCTCTATTGACTTTCATAATATTATTAAGCTAAAGTTAATTTGTTCATAAAATTTGGGTATTCACTTTCATTCACTTTTAAAACAAATAATGCTATAATGTATTTACATAAATTAACTTACTAAATATCCAAATAATATTTTAAAATATTCACTTTTATTGATCTAATCTAGCTTTACTTATCTCATCTAATCTAAGTTTACTTCAATTCAAACAAACCCTTTGGGGCCAAAGACTGCCTGGAGCCTTTCTATACAAACTTTCCAATGCTTTAAGTACGTACGTGAACTCAAAAGCAAGTAGATCTATCTTAGGAATTCATTGCATTCAAACCGTCACTCTTCCATTCCTGGTTAACTCATAGCCAACACAATCGATTATGACAACTATATACAATAATGGGGATTTTATTATAGTTCATCATTTATCACAATTTATTACATAAACTAAAAAATAAAGAATTTCCAATGTATATATATTAAATTATTGTATATAGTGTATATTTAGTTGAATGTCATGAAATCAAACAATTATTTTTCTGCCACAATTTTTTTTAAAATTTATATTATTTTTAGTAAATTTATTCACTAAAAAAAATCGAATCGACTACAACTAGTCTTTCAAATTAATACATAGTATATTTCATTTATATCATAGATGGACCTTGATAAGGTTGGACTATGGTTAGATTAGAGTTAACTTGCATCATTTGTAAGGATAGTTTTATTATTATTTTTATGTAATCCAAAGTTCTAAAGTGGAATGCTATCTAGACTTGATGGGATCATCCTTCTTAATACACAAAAAGTTAACATTTTTCATGACATAAGGAAAAATAGGATTACATATTCTTATTTTGTATGAAATTAATATGAGAGAAAAAATTACTTTCGCATTTTATATTTCTTACACAATCTGGTTGAAATATAAGGTTTTTATTATTATCATTAAACGAATAACTATTTTAGATTAAATAAATATTTTATTAATATTTTTATTTTTTTTAAATAATTGATATAAAAAATACAAAATAATATGTATTTTTATACCAAACAAGCCTTCAAGTTATTTTTACCTAGTGGGCTTAAATTTTAGACTTTAAAATGGATTCCGCACTACTTTAAGTTATTATTTGGTATAAAGTAAGTTAATAAAAAAAGTTATACATTTAAAAAAAATTAAATACATCATTTTTGTTTAATATGAAGTAAGTAAATAAATTAAAAATAATTACAAATTTTATTTGACATTTCTATATAGAATTTTATTTATTTGTATTTTATATATAATTATTAAAAATAAAAATAATGTTTTTTTTTCTAATTTACCGTACGAAATAAGTTCATAGGAAATAACTTCCTCGTCAACTTAAAATTACCGTATGAAAAGAGGCATAAATGTAGGACATCTTCGACTCAATATGCGTTCCGTCCCTGAGTTTAGACATGATTTTGATAAAAACTATAGTACTGCGGTTTAGGTTTTTAGATCAAACTACTGTATGCTAACAAATTTTAAATAAAATCGAGGGTTTCCCTCTTTCGGACATATAAATATTTAATTCCTCTTAGAAAATATTTGATTATTTTTTGGTTGGAGTGGAGACGGTCAAATCGTTAAGCCAGCCCCTGGAATCTGATTTCCTCGTCTGTAGCGTTCACTCGCAAAGAAAAAGGCGGAGTCAATAACGGTAGCAGTGCCAGTAGCGTACAGATGGGCGGAGTAACAGGAGTGATACTGGATGACTCCGTTTTGTTTTCCGCCGGCGACGGAGACAGCAATGCGCTTCTCTCTCTCCGTCCCGATGCCGAATCTATCCTTCCCTTACTCCAATTATCCCAACTCCGCGTGGTACCTTCTCTAACTGACCGCTTACAGTTTATAAAATATACGTGGCATGCATGCTTAAATTGTGGCATGTTTGAATTTGTTGATTATTTGCTTCTGGAAAACAATGTTTACTTCGTATGTAAATTGTCATCAGTGGGTTTGGGGTGGTGGATATCTGTTCATTGTACTTAAAGTCAGCTGTTTTTTCGTGTATTTTATTGATCTTACTTGTACTTTTTTTTTTTTTTGGCACGCAGAGGCTCACACTTATTCTTTATAGTCAATGTCATTTATGGCGGTAAGGCGGGCAGGAAAATTAGAGGGTTGGATCATTTATTGGTTGTAAACTTTTTCTGTTTTGAGTAATCTAGTTCCTCTATTAGAGAGGGAGAAAACGCTATGACTTGTAATTTTGTATGAATTTTGAGTAATGATGATTCTTTATGGTATATGAAAAATGATCTCAAAATTTTCCTTCACTTTCTACTTTCCCCTCGACCTCGTTTGAATCAGACTAGACCTATTCATTAGCTGCACATAGGATGCATGTGCATGTAGCTCAGAAATAAGGAGTTGCATCCATGTCTGATACAATTCATAGTGAGCTGCGTTAGTCCTGTGTGCGACTCCAAAAAAGAAAGGCAAAAACAGAAAAAAAAGAAGAAAAGATGACCATATTTTGAGCCATTTAGTAATTCTAAATGTTGCAACAATGCCTTTTTATTACTAATGAAAATGTGGACAAAAAACCAGTCAAAAAACAGTTCTATTCTTCTGCATATGTGTGAGCTACCATAAAGACCAACATATTATGTTTTTGTTGTTGACAACAAATTCAAATTGTTACTTCTTATGCAGGCTTTTGCTTCTGAAGCTACTCTTTCTTCTGATAAGGTCAGTATATTTCATGACAATTGTATTTCTTATACTATTACTGATCGAGTAGTTTGCTGTTAAACAACTCATCTAGCACCTTTGCTTTGAGCCTCTGCCATGTGTTTTTATTTTTTGCTAATCAATTTCTTGTAGAGTCGGACTAAATTTAATGTACTCTATATAGATTTAATTTATGCCTAAAACTCAAGATCTAATTTTGTGCTTGCATTACCACTGTCAATGTCTTTATCTAATTACATGTTGCTGGAAAAATGATATCTAGTTGGTTTTTTAAGCTATCACCATGATGTTTCATCTAGTCTGGATACGTTTCATGTGAATGACGCAGTTTATTTTTGCTCTGCAAATGTTCTAGGTTATTTGTTGAATTCTCAATGACTTCTAGTGGTCTTATGTGTAACAGAGGCTTTATATATACTCTTTTGTGTTACTTATTGATCTTCAGAAAGGGATGATAACTGCATATATTGTAGGGGAGGACTGGCAGTACCAATGGCGTGCTTAGCATCTTCATATTCCCTTGTTTATCCTAATGGAGAACTCAGCCCCATTGTTTATGCTTGATCATCCAAATGAAAGTATAATTTGTTTTGGCTGCCATACAGTAGCATATTACGAAAGGATAGTTACACAATTGCATCTGTATGTCTCTTGTCCTTAGTTTTATCTATGGTTGTAAATGAGTTGAGCCACCTTGGTACTCGGCTCATTCATTTAGTCAAATGAGTCGAGCCCAAAAAAGTTTGGTTTAACTCATTTACAGCTTTGGTTCGTGAGCTTGGCTTGGTTCGTTAAAAATCTTGTTTAACTTATTCGTTTAGTTAAATGAACTGAGCTCGAGCCTGATGGTATTTGGCTCTGCTCGACTCATTTACAATCCTAATTTTAGCCTTGATTTTTTGTCATTTAATGGGATGAAATGTTAGGGTTGCTTTCACTTTTTATTTAAATTTTTATCACAGAAATGTACTTTGTCCCTAATCTAGAGAAATGATTTTACGATATAAACTACAAAAGAAATGTCTTTCCTAAAAGAGATTATTGATCTCAAATTACATGGTCTTACATTCAGGTGATCATTATGATTTGTAAAACACTTCTACCTGTCCTAATATTTCCCCCTGGGATAATATCCTGAATCTTAGAGGTCGTCTGGTATCAAATGAGTAGAGGGAGGAAGTATAACTTCTTGGGAATTACAAAATACCTTATTGTTTGGTTTAAGGAAAGTGAAAAGTCAAAGGGGAAAACTATTTCCCTGGAAATGCTGAACCACCCATATGTTGAGGAAGCCACTTCCTGGGGTGAGGTTCAGTAAATAATACTTCCTAAGTTATAAACTACCTAATTATCCTCGACTACCCATAATTTCTTTAATATAGATGAGGATTATCGAAGGGCATATATTATCAGTCTGTTGATTCCTGATATTTAAAATATTCCTGTCACATTTATTATTATTATTATTATTCAATAAGTATTTTTTTAGTATTGTATTAGAATTATTTCATCATTCTAGTTTATGTCATTACGTTTATTAATTTGTTACAATAAGTTTTGATACAGGAGCTACTTTTATTACTTGATGATATTTTTATAATATTTTATTGTTGTCAGTTGTAATTATTTATATTTTTGTAGTGGTAAATAAAGTTTCTATTCATGTAAAAAAAAAGGTAGAAAAATAAATATTGATATTTATTAAGGATATTAATGTAATTTTATATCTACTTCCTAAGTAATAAGAAAATAAACAAAACAAAACAACTAAGGAAGTCATCATACTTCTCAGGAGGTATATATACGTAATAAACACAAATAAATATTTCTTCCAGGGAACTACTTTCCAATATCTAACTTCCCTAGAAGTTGTATTTACTGTGGAAGTAACTGTAAGTATACCAAATGACTCCTTAAGAGTTCTTGGGATTAATATTCTTGGATGGTTATGGGTGGTTGATGCTCTTCTGTCTTCCTCATACGTTTGTATTGTTTTTTGACATGGTATATTGGTGTGATGGAATGATCATCTCATCCCTATTTTCATTACTCATTATGATGATAACTGGAGCCAATTCCAAGGCCATACATAAGCTAAGTCCAGCTGATTATAAGTCCTGTTGGAGGAGAAACCCAACCCTTGCATATTTCAAGTCTCAATGTTCTAGCCAGATTGGATAGGGATTACTTTTATTTATATATTTGTTAGGTTTCTTAATCAGAGTGATTTCTAGGTTGGTTTCATCTTTAGCAAGTTTGTGCAGTTTACTTCCAAGAAGGGTGAGTATAAAATTCAAGCTCTGTGGGATTGTTTTGCTGTGGAGGCTGGATGCCATATATCCTATTATTGACACCCTTTGCAAGATAAGCATGAGCAACAGTTGTTTACAAATAGAAAACAATAGCATGTGATTCTTTTTGTCGGCTAGCTTCTTTCTTGGGCAATGGGGCAGAATAGGTGGGAAGATAGTAATTCTCAAATGTTTCAAGCCTTGGGAAGTTGGGATGGATATTATATTTGGTCGTTTTATATCTTTTAGAGGCAAATAAAATCAGAATGTGATATACTCTGTTTAGATATGGAATAAAATATCTGCTGATAATTGTTATGATGCAAGGTCTTTGGACACTGCCGATATGTGCTGATAAAAAATCATGCTGCGAAAACTATAAATCATTTACTGCCTACCACGCTTCAATTCTGCAACACCACACTTGTGTCCGCATGACCGCCATGACTATATTGTCTGCGCTTAGGTGCTACCTGATATTAATATCATAGCACTCTACCTTTCTGTAGCAGTAATCCTTCCAGCTAGTGGCCCCTCAATGAGTCAATAAATATGACAAATAGAAGGATTGTATAGATGACTTGGTGGTCTAATTTAGTTTGTACATATCTTCATTTTTCGTAGTAATAAAATTCTACTTACCAAAAAAAAAAAATCCTTCCAGCTAGTGTGCCAAAAAAATAAGAAAGATTGAGAATATTCTGGTTTGTTAGATGCATTCTGAATATTTGTGTTTGTGTTCTATCTTGACTTGAATTTGGGATGCTTGGAATGTTTAACATTAGGCAGGATTGTGGTCTTTGTGGGGGGCATAATCTGGAAAGGTTTGTTAGTGAAGAGGACACAGTCAGCTTGGCCATTTATCGGAGCCAAGCAATTGTCCTTACACATTGAGGTCACTGAATTTTGTATCAATAATGTTTATCCCTCATTTGAAAAGTGTAGCTGTTGCAAAATTTCCCCTTTTTTGAGCTGAGTGTTTGAGTGGGAAGCTATTGCTGGATGCATATGCCTTATGATCTTGTCTGATATGCTGCCATGTCTTCTCATTATATAGGTGAATCTGCTTGCAAGGATGGCAAGACTTTACTCAGTTGACTGCTTCAGTCTCAAATTATCATCAATCAGTGATGCTGTCAATGAAGTTGTAACAGCTTGGGGTGACAATGGTGGCAGTACATTGTACGTTGTTTCCAGTGACAAGAGGAATTGTTTTGATCTGTGCAATCATGGTTGGTCGCTTGTAGTTCTTGGTGAGTTTTCTTTTTCTGCACCTTTTAATTATTCAGAACTGAAAATTCATTTGTTATAACTAATTTGTTTACTCTCATGTGAAGCTATTATGTAAGCCAGTTTTTTTATATTGCTTTACTTCCTTTTTTTTTTTCCTGTTTTGTTTTTAGCTGCATGAAAAGCTGATATTTGCCATGACAAAACAGTTTTATTTTGGATCATGTCAACATTTGATTTATGAATCCGCACTAGATTGAAGTGAACCAAGTAAGACTAGATTGCAATCCTAGTGACAAGAAGAATCACCTTGAGCTATCCAATGCGGTAGTTTACTATTTTTATCTCTAGCTTGTTAGACTCTTATGGCTTAAATTCATGAACCATAGAATCAAATCACTTTCAATCTGTGAGGTAACTTCATTTAAAGGTATGATATATTCCTTTAGAGGATGGGATAGCTCTGTTTAAGATGTGTTTTAGATATGGCGATTGATGAGATTCCACACAACGTCCATGTGAACAAGCTGGTTTGAAGGTCCCAAACTTATTTATGTCAAGTGAGAAAGATGCTTAATGCAGTAGCGGCTAAGTGAAAATATTGTAAAGGACTTAGATCCATACGTGCTTTCTAATGTAATCAGATCTGCCTTTTCACTGATGTGTCTCTAGACTTTACAATGTGTGGAGATAACTCTGGTTTAGACTATCCAATTTTTGAACTTACCATGGGATACTTTTTACCTTTACGAGCAATAAATTTCTGAGTGCATAATATTCCTTTCAGTGCTAAATTAAGCTGTAAATTCATCCTCAGACGATGATGGTGGTGAAGGTGCAAGTGAGAGTTCAAGTATATATTATATCAACAGATTGGAGGGATTGCCTCTGTGCATTTGCCGCTTGAATAAAAAGGTTTTTCTTTTCTTTTTCTTTTTTAGAAAGTAATTTATATCTAAATTAACTGATTGTTAAGGTTCGGTTTCTGTTTCAAAGAGTTTCGCTTTCATGTAAATGCTGTGAGGAGCCATATGCCATGTGATGCTATAATGACAGAAGGCATGCAGTGTCATGGTTAGATATCCTGTCAGTACAGATTGGAAGGGGTTTACTAATACAAGAATTTTTAATAACACTAAAATATAATCCATACTTTGTCATGTGATTTGATGGCTAAACAAGTAAACAGTTTTTTTAGTTGTCTGAGATCTTATGATTGCTCAATGACATAGATGTCATATTCAATATAGAATATTGATGTGATATGAACCAGCAGCCAACTCACACCCAGACCACGGATTTACACAGAGACAAAAAAAGAACAATAAGATATAAGAACAGAATAATAGGAATTAATCAGCAAATGTATTGATATCCGAATGACAGAGTTACAGCAAAAACTCCCAGGTTTCGAGGACCTGGACCTCCCAAGTTCTATCCAAATATTTTCCGCCCCCCTGCCCCTTTTATTCCCTGAGCGCATAACCAACTTCCTGACTCTCCCCCCCCTTAGTCCATAAAGGGAATAACCGAATAATAGGATAGGTCCTTAGGCACCCTGCCCCGCTTCACTGTTTGGGCCCACTGTTCCCAGTCCCCCCTTATGTGGCCTCCGCACATATGTATGCTTAATCAGGGGCCTATCATGATGATACACGAGAAATATTATTCAAGCTGAAGTGTCTACATTGATACTTATTCTGTACCAACCTCTTTGCTGACGAACTAGTCTACATGATTGAAAAAATATAATTAAAGTGGTATGCATTTTTTTTTCTTTTTAACTTTTGGCATAAAATATGCCAGAAAAGGATAGATGTCTCCCATTTACCAATTAGAATGTCAAATTCGAATGACTTGTGGCCAGGTGCTGTTAGCTGAAGAAAATGAATTTAAAATGCATGCGTCCAATGTACTAGGCTAGCTCTGATTTAAGTTTATGAAATTCTATATGGAATTCATCTGGGTAAGAGTTGCTTTGAAATGAGACAGATACCTTCGCTTTAAAATGGGCATATATCTTCTAAATTGTAGGTATAAACATGGATTGGACCAGCCTGTTAAAGCAATGAACTGTTGACATTCACTTTGGTCAGTCTCTATCCTACCTGCTAAAGACTGGATATGCAATTAACCCAGTGTGTCCACTTGCTTGAAAATTGAATATGTTTCTTGTGAAAAATGAAGCTATTAGAAGGCCACGAATACATTGCTGCAATTTGCTGTGGTCTGTTTCTTTATTCTGCTGTGTGGTTTGGCTCCAGCATGTGATGGTCTGTTGCTTTTGTTTTCATTCTTTCTCCCCCTCTCTCCTTCTCTCCTTTTTCTTTTGGAGAAGAAGAACCAGGGGCAATTGCGATCTTTAAAAAGTACGCGAGCAAATAACAAGTTAAAGAGAGATTTGAGGCATTATTTTCTTTATCCTTGGTCAATGCTTCTAATGGCATTTTTCCTTCTTGATACTATTACATTTTTCTATTAATGTTATCACACTAGTTATATTACTCTAGTATAGTATGATCCATCTGCCCTATCCAGTTGACCTGCTGCTTGGACTAGCAACCGCTGACCCAGCATTTTTGCTGGTGCAACCTTTCTGGGGTCTGATAATGAATAAATATGTCTCTAGTTGGGAGTATCCTTCATTGTGCATATGTTTGCACCTGCGTTAATTTATGTCTATGCTATCTCTAAAGGCACGACATGCATGTGATGTTATTGCAAGAACTATAGCTTGTTGACTCCTGCATCACAGGATTGAAACTCAGGCTCTGATTGACAGTGATAAACTTCAGACTATGGATATTTCATACAAGTACTCAATACTTTTCTGGTACAAAACTTAATAATTATCATTTTGAGTGGAATATAAAATTACACAAGAACTTTGTCAACCCACAATCTCTCTAATTCTATATTCCTTTTCGGCAAACTTTAGAGAACTCCAAAAGTTCTTTGAACTTATAAAATGGAAATTGATAAAATTTTCCTACTAGACCATTTGGTTACTCTTCTCAACCTAAACATTAACACCATCACCATCACCCTAATTATTCCATATACCATTGACCATCGCAACAGTGTTACCAGGCTAGACCACCATCAGTGACTCTTCGGTGATCCCAAAATAAGTTCTTTCTGTGAACTTCCTACTATCCAAACACCAGATTACTAAAGTGATACACTTCAAAAGTGCTTCACAATTACAAATCCTACCATATTTTATATTACTTTAAAACTTTCTTCCATCTCTGTCAGATCTTTCTTCTTCAATGAGCTGCTTTGAGTAGCACAAGGAAATAGTTTTCAAACTGTCAATCAATATAGAGAAAGATAAAAAGTGATTCACAAATCAAATCAAATCATTTTGTTGTAGTGACTGTGCTGTTATCCTCATTATGAGTGCATGTTTAGTTTTGCGGTCTAGTTACCTTTCTCTAGTAGTTCTAATGCATCAACTCACTTTATAAACAGGCAATGGAAGATGAGGTTGTTATTGTTGGTTATGTCATGAAGCCTTCTCGGCAAGGAGATTTTGCGAAGGTGAGATCTTTGCTGACTTTAATAGTAGTGCATGCAAATTTGAGGTTAGCATAGCTTCCATTAGTATTGGCATAAGATTCATTATCAGATTCACTTTCCTTAAAGTCATGCCCAGTTGCCACATTGGACAATTATCACAAACTATCGTGTCAGTTGTGTGTAGGGAAGTCCATATGCACTTTTTTCTTAAATGGTCAAAACTAGCAGAGAGGTTGAATAACATCCCCACAGAAACCAATTATGAATAGAAAGATACTGTAAAAGGCAAAGTAGTGAAGGTAGGCATGGGAGTAAAAAAGAAAGGGGAGAGGAGGGGATACACACCGCCTAAAAACAGACAAGTAAAAAAGACAGCCTATCGGACATACTTGATAATTAGCAATTTTATCCACTGAATTCAGCAACTAGGTTTGGTTCAGATTTGAAATATTTCAGTAAACTTGTTTATAGGATTCACCATTTCCTAATTCTTCTCATCCATTTCCTCTCCATTTCTGAAGTAAAGAAGAAAAGGAAAAAGCAGAAAAGCAGACAGATGAAAATTGATATTGAATACTATCTGAACCTTTTAATCAGAGATGCAATCTAGAGCATTACCTATCGTTCTGTTTCTCTCGTTTGCTTAGGATAGTTTGTTGATGATTTGATATTGTGTTGTTCTAATATAGAATGTGCACATTTGTGTGTATAGTCATGATTTAGGCTAAGAATTATTAGTGTGACATACAAAAGAAAAAAACCTGGCCTTCTGAAAAAGAATACTGTTACAGCTGATACACATTGAATGCCTATGGTTTTGTTGAAAATCTAATATCATGGTGGATGTCTAATGAAAAATAAAGCCCCAGTTACTCAGTTCTGCAGTTGGAAAGTTAGCATTTTTTTTATTTATCTTCAGAATATAATATAGGAATATTTCTGGAGAAAATAAATTATCCAGGATAACTTCGGAAGTAAATATATTCTTGCCTTTTTATTCCTGTAATTTCTTTTGTTATGCCTTTGCTTCAGAAGGACTTGAATAGTTTGTTACTATCTGCTACAATTTATTTGTCAAAAAGAGTTCGAAGACAAAGGCTATTACTATATTGTCTTAATTGGATATATTTTTCCCAGCATTTCCCTAATTAATTTTGCCCTAATGATGCTTGTAAAGAAGGGACCAATGTTTGGCCTTGTCCAAGATGAACCAAGAATTCTCTTAGATAATTTTATTGTCTCCCAAGATTGAGGAAGTAGGTTAAGATATTATAGTTAGTTGTGGGGATTAGGCATCACCATTCAATTACCATGGATCTGATGAGAACTCTAGTGCACGAAATATCAGATAGTGAATTTGTGGGGGGAGAATCGGTGGAATTTGTACCGAATAACAGAGAATACAATCAAGGTTTCAAAGACATTGCACCTCCACTTACGTAATTCCTTCCTGCCATCTGCTAACTGACCCGCTGCATATATATCTACATACCCACAAAAGACTCGATGACTTAGCAATTCCAATAACAAAATGAAAACAATGACTCAGCATACTTCTAATGACTTAGATTCCCTACCCCTCATAGGACCAAAAATTAATTATTTACCCGGAAATTAACCCCATTTGACCAGCCCAGCCCAGAAAACCTCAATGAGCTTGCATTAATCCTTGCTAGCAGTTGTATTCCTCCTGACATATGTATACCTAATTGCTGGTTTATCATTACTTCCCTCCCAAAGTTTTACCTTGTCCTCAAGGTGAAAGTCAGGAAACTGTGCATTAATGACTTCAAATCCTTTCCATGAGTTTTCAAAATCAAGGAGACCCTTCCTCCAGATTAGCACTTCCAACTGCCCTTTAGAGTTATTTTGAAGACCCATGACTTCTTCCAGTTGCACACCTGCCGTTCCAGGTCTTTAGTCAAAGTGGTGGGAAAAGGTTGAGGGAGATGCCCAACACCCATGGCCTACTTGAGCACAAATACATGAAAAATGAGATGGATGGGAGTGGAAGCAGGGGATAAGCTACGTTACCCACTTTAACTACAATCTGATAAGGCTCAAAGTAACAAGGAGACAACTTATCATTAGACTGCTTAGCCTATGAATGTTGCTTGAATGGCTTGAGTTTGACATATACCCAATCACCTTCTTTCAAATTCAATTCACACCGCCCTCTATTTGCAATGTCTTTCATTTGTTTTTGTGCACGAATCTAATGGTACTTTAGATCTTGCAAGATCAAGTCCCTATCCTTCAATGCTTCATCCACCGCTGCAAAAGTGGTAGTATCCTATTCGTACCTGATTAGTGGAGGAGGATCATGTTTATAAACTGCCTTGAAAGGAATGGTATGAATGGACGTGTGATATGAGTTGTTGTACCAATACTTTGCCTATAGTACCCACTTCGCCCACTACTTGGGATTATCTCTGCTAAAACAATGTAAGTAAGTCTCAATACTATAGTTCACTACCTCCGTTTGGCCATCCATTTGAGGGTGGTAAGTTGAACTTTACTTCAACATGGTGCCCTGCTGCTTAAACAATTCATTCTAGAAATGACTAACAAATACCTCATTACAAATAGATAAAATGGAGCAAGGCTTGCCATGAAGTCATTGTACATCCTTCACAAAAACCATAGCTATGGAGCAAGCAATGTACAAGTGCTTGAGAGGTATGAAGTGGGCATACTTGTTTAAGCGATCAACTACCACAAGGAGACAAATAAATCCATCCGAAGGGTAGGCCTTCAATAAAGTCCATCGAAATATTTTCTTAAACTTGTTTTGGATTAGAGAGAGGTTGTAGAAGTCTTGGACTTAAAGTGAATGCCTTATACTGCCGATAAACACCGCACTCAACCACATATTTTTGAATTTGAGCCCTCATTCTTTTCCAACACATGTCCTTAGCTATCCTTTTAAGGGTTTTGAATACCTCAGAGTGTCCTTCCATGCATCCCTCTGTTAACACTACAACAATATAAGGAGATCTAGATGGAAGTACCAACTTGCCTTTGTAGAATAGATGGCCATTGTGCAGACTATAGCCATCTTTAGTTGCCGAATAATGAACCCACCCTTGCTTAAGAGGTCCCAATAACGAGTCTTGATCAATCTGTGACCCACGAAACTATAATTGTGAGCAATGTCGAGCCATCCTTCTATCTTGATAGGGGTTTATACTCGATGTCAAATTGATAACTCCATAGCTTAATGACTCACTTCTATTGCTCCTTTGGAAGCACCCATTGTTCAAAGAGGTAGTTCAGATTTTTTAGATTTGTGCGAACTATGTACCACTGACCCCATTAAATAGTGCCTCCATTGTTGTATTGTGAAAATAATAGCCATCAACTCCTGCTCTTCCTGCATAAGAACAACCCTTAATCTCACTTTAGATGCATCGGTCTTAATCACAAAAGGCTTAGAAAAATCTAGTAAAGCTAAGATAGGTACTACTGTCATAGCTTCCTTTAGCTTGTCAAAGGCAACTTGCTTCTTGAAATTCCGTCCAAAATTATCCTTCTTTAGTTGGTCAATCAACAGGGCTGCAAGATGTCCATATTGATGGACAAATTTGCAATGGTAACCTATGAGTCCTAGGAATCCTCGTAGGTCATTTTAATTCTTGGGGATAAGCCATTCTACCATTGCCTTCAACTTGGCCAAATCAGTTGATATTGTATTTCCCCAGTACTGGAGTTCCCACAGACCAAAAAGACACTTTTTCTCATTAACATTTGGGGAATGTTCTCTCAACACTTCAAATACAGTCCTCAAGTGATGTACATGATCAGCCTCTAAAGAGAAAAAAAATAGAATATCGTCAAAAGCGCTAAAATGAACCTCCACATGTAATGTTTAAATACTTGTTCATCAATGCTTGGAAGGTTGTAGGGGCATTCGTCAAGCCAAATGACATGAGGAAGAATTCATAATGGCCTTTATGTGTTCGAAATGCTATCTACATTAACTGGCTTAGCTAGCTTAACTCTGATATAATGGTAACCTGAATGTAAATCCGGTTTAGAGAAGCTTAGAGAAAATACAGACCCTTTAGTTTGTTCAACAACTCATCAATAATGGGGATAGGAAACTTGTTCACCACTTAAACTTAGTTTAGGGCTTTATAGTCAACACAAAACCACCATCCCCGATCCTTTTTCTTTACTAACAAGATGGGGCCTGAGAATACGCTGTGGTTGGGTCTAATAATGCCTGCAACTAGCATTTCACCAACTAGCCTCCCAATTTCATTTTTTTAAATGTGTGGATATCAGTAGGGCCTTACACTAACGTGGGCAATTCTTAGCTTCAACACAATTGAATGGTCTAGCTCATGAACGAGAGGAAGGTCTATTGGTGGCATCAAGTCTTGGGACTCCTTTACGATCACTACAAGGTCCTTCAAAATTGTGGGCACAATTTTCTCTACCGCCATATTGGATTGTAGGGAGCTAAATTCAATCGGTATTCCACCCTTCTCCTTTTGTGTTAGGCAAGTCATGGCTGGGAGAGAAATTTGGGAACAACATATACTAGGTTCACTTATGAGAGTCATATTCCAAAAACAAATTTCATCACCAATTTCTGCTAATTCAAATGCATCAACGTCAACTTCTTGAGCCACAGCATATCTAATATGACCAAGCAATAAAACCATGATCACGATATTAAGGTGTCTCAAACGATATTTATATGTTACGGTTGTCACAGTGTGATTTTTTCTTATAAAAAATATCAGCAAATAAATATCAGTCAATATGGACCAATATCGACAAAATATCATCCCATATTCGATATTTTGCCGATATCGTGGTAATAAATATGTAATTTTATAAAATGGTCGCATTTTAAAAATTTCGTGTCATGGCTGACTCAAAAATTGCTAAATTGCAGCCAATAAGCAATTGCGGTGTTGATAATTCATTGCATGAATATGCCATTTGCATTCCCTAATTGGAGTGGTAGGAAATCCTTCACCGCTTCCACCCCTTGTAATGAAACCCTTACTGATTTACATACCCCTTGATTGCTTGCCATCTCCTTCATTAAGCTCTCCATCGATTCAGATCTTGATGGCACCATCTTTCTTAGGATTAATGAGAGCTCGGAGACTAAATTGATAAGAACTCAAAGTGCAAATTATATATATATATTATTCCATGGGAGAAGAATCGTTGGAATTTGTAATGAATAGCAGAGAATACAATTAAGGTTTCTAGGACCTTGCACCTTCACTTACTCATGTAATTCTTTCCTGCCATCTGCTAACTGACTAGTTCTATTTGTGTATATATATCCCCACAATAGACTCCATGACCTAGCAATTCCAATAGCAAACTCAACATACTCCTAACGACTTAGATTCTCCACACCTCAAAGGATCTAAAATTAATTATTTAGCCCTAAACTAACAGCACCTGACTAGCTCAGCCCAAAAGACCCCAAGTAGGTTGCATTAATCCTTGCTAGTAGTTAGGGGTGTTTGAATGGGTTGCCATGGTTTAATCCAATCCATAATATCTCAACCCATGTAACCCACGTGATCCATGGTCTTACTCATGGTGGGTTGGAGCAAAAGATTAATAATTTTTAACTAAACCTACCGTAACCCATAGGTTAGATGGGTTGGCCATGCGTTACCGTAAGTTAATAGACAAACAAAAATATCACCACCTCTACCTAGAGGTGGTAATCGGGTTTGGTGGTTTGGGTCATCAAGTCGGGTTATTTACATATCATTTTCCCTTTGTGGGGCTAGTTCTGGGTTGGTTGGGCTGTGTCATTTGAGTTTGGGTAATTTTGAGTTACTTTATTGGTTGGGTTAGTTTTAGGTATTTGTAAATCTGGATTGTATTGGGTTGGGTCAAGTTTGGGTCGTTTTGGGTTAACTTAATGGGTTGTGTTTAGTTTTGGTTGAGGTAGCTCGCATTTAGGCAATTTTGGGATTGGATGGAGTCGGATTGGGTTACGTAGGTATAGGTGGTATGGGGTTTTAATGGGGTGAGATTGGTTGGAGTCAAGTCAAGGTGGGCTAGAGTTGGGTGGGGCTGAGTAAAGTCTCTTTTGGGTAGGATAGGATTGGACGATGTTTGACGGAGTCAGTTGGTTTTAGGGAGCCCTGAACAAAAATAGTTCGTCCAAGGTTAGGTTAAAATGGGGTTGTGGTGGTGATGAGTTTGGCATAGTAGATGTAACCCATAGCAACTCGTGGGCTAACCTATCTTAGTTTGTACCCCACCATGGGTTAACCGATGTGAACTTTTGTATAATACTAACCTGACTCATCTAACCTATAAACCTATTTTCATTGGCTGGGTTATATAATCTATGGTTAACCCAATCCATTGAACACCCCTACTAGTAGGCTAGTAGCTGCATTCCTCCTAACCAAGCAATAAAACTATGGCCGCGGTTGTGATTGCGGTCGCGGTCATGCTATTGCAATATTGAGGTGCTGCTAACAAATGATTGTCGCGGTGTGTTTTTTTTTCTTTCATAATAAATATTAGCATATATTGGTAAAATATCACCAATAACCAATAAATATGTGAAATTCTAAAACCGTCACATATTGTTAATTTTGCGTATCGGGTGACTCAAAATTAGATAAATATCAACTGATATAGTGTATCGGGACCAATATTTAATTGTTTGATCCTGACATATGTATACTTAATCATTAGTTTATGGGGATCACTTGATCAAAGGAAGTGAAGTAGGGGCAAAGTTCTCAAAGCAAGGTGCAAGCACATGCCTAACTACCAAGAAGTAGTACTACCATCCCACTTTGCACAAGAAGAGACTCATTGAGAAATTTTCTACCATCTTCCTTGGTCTCTTCCCTATGCAAACCTTAAAACTATCTATATTTTACTTTTTGATGCTGTCTTTTTTTATCCATAATTATCTATTAGTGACATTTTCCTAAGCCACCCTTCATATAGCTAGATTTTAGGCAATTGTAAGGGTCTTTGTTAATAAATTAATGAGAAGAAGTGACTCCCTCCAAACTTTTTGTGCTAATATATTTACAATCAGAGTCATTCTTAATGGAAATTGGTGAAAAAGATCAATTCACAAGTCGAATGATAGAGATCTAACTAGACAATAAAACCACGATTGCAATCATGATGGTGTGGGGGGTGTCCTTGATAGTATTTATATATTGCAGTTGTTACGTGGTGATTTTTTGTTTTTAAAATAAATATTGGCAAAATTTGTTAAATATCGGCAAGTATTAATAAAATATGGTCAGTATCGGCCGACGAATATATATTGATTTTATTTCTACATCACATATTAGAGATGGCATTTGTATCCTTCATTGTTTAAACAAAACCACACCAAATTGTTAGGTTTCCGCAAATCAATAATCACAATGATTTGAGATTAAATAATAGATTAAATCTGAGTGAGAAGAAAAGGGTAGATGATAGATTGATAAGGGAGGAAAAGAGTTTACATCCAGGTATTCAAGGTCCTAGTGCCCTCCTTATCCCACTCAATTCCAGCTTACCTCTTCCTTTCCTCGCTCGACTACTAATAGAGGTAGGCATAGTTCCCCAGGCTCTGACTCAACATAACTATCAAAACAGAAACTCCAACCTAATAACAAGCTCAACTTAATTCAACAAAATAGACTCTGACTTACTAATTGACAAAATATAAAGAATAAGAAGTTAACTTGGTTGGGCCAGCTAAAATAGTCATCCATCTCATATTGTGCCCCTCCTTACGTAGGTGTATTTGATAAGAAGCCTATCACAACCCTAAATAGATATCCTTTTCACTTAGCTTAATTCAAATAATGGCTCTTCCTTTTGCCTACTCTTGGTCCCATAAATGCACTCACACTAAAAATCACTAAACCTTAATAGAAATATTAGCCTCCTTTGGCTGATTCACAGTTTTGGTAAGTGGTTCTTTTTTACTTTTCCTATCAAGACAAGGGTTACTATTTTTAGGTCATGGAATCTAGTCACTCACAAGTCTTGCATTGCATCACCTAAGTTGACCACTTTGTACCCAAAGTTGTTAATTTGATAGTGTGAGGATATGGTTAACTTGCTTTTGATGCGTATTGGAAGCACACATAACCAAAAATAATTAATTTACACAAGCTAAACAATGATTGAATCAAAACAAGAAGAAGTATTGAATGAATTTTAGGGTTAAGGTTTCATGATCTTTATGAGGGTTTAATGCACGATTTTATGGGAATATTACTGTTGGGTTAATGGCCAATGATTGGGGTTAATTAATGGCAGATTAGAACCATGGGGCAATTGATGGGGTTGAAATCATTGATGCAAGAAAGGGTATTAGGGTTAGGGTTTTGAAGGAAATAATGAATTTTTGGGATTTGTATGTATGGATTATGATGGATGATTATGAGAATGAATGGAAGGGTGGATTATGGTGGATTATGGGGTTTAATTGAGGCTAAAAAACATGGCTTAATAGATGTTATTAAGGTGATAAGAATCGTTGGTATGAAAGGGGGTTAGGGTTTCAATGAAAATGTGGATGAATTTGTGTATGGCTGTGGATGTGGATAGTTTGACTATGAAGGGATATGAATGTGTTCAATTGCATACAAAGTAATTTTTTCAAAACCATACACAAATTGAGGAGAGAAATTGATTATGAATCACACAAAAATCACAATCAAGAAGAAAACTCACAGAGATGAATTTGATGATTCAAACTTGTATTTAGTTGCACTTGATGATGCTCAACGTTTTTGCATGGCTAATTTAAATGCATGAATTGCACCTCTTCTAATCTAGAAGATAAATCAACAGAAAAAAGGTGTCATAATTGACACACATACACGCACAAAAGGATATAAATTTTATTAAGATAAATTGTTAATCTAAGTCTTCTAACTAATATCCAACTGACTAAATCTTAACCAATTAGATACTATGGATGTCCTTCCCATGTACCATGCATGTGGTTCATTAAAAAGTAGCTTAATGACTATTAGATTCCTTCTTGGTCCATAATTAAGCAAGTAAGCACCTTATTAGGTCCAGTTGTGCTAATTTAGTCCAAATCTTCCACCAATGCCAAATTAATGGGCTATAATATAAAATAATCTGACCCATGGCTTGTAGAATTTGTAGGATATTCTTTTGTATCATTCTACTTACCTTGTGTTATTATTCTTGTATGTCCCCATCAACCACATGATTTAATTGTATTTAGATTTTTTCATTTAAAAAGATTGGTGCCAGGACATAACATGTCAGCTGAGACATCGCACTGGATTATTAAAAGGCTGATTTTTTACCTACATTTATAATTGTAAAAAAGTTGAAAAATCATGTTGCTACGACCTCAACATGTTATTTGCCATCAACCCAGATCGTGATGCTCCAAAATGGCGTCACCGCAACTGCGATTTTGTTGCCTGATATGAGGCAATCTAGCAGCTAAAGCTGCTATACTTGCATGCGATTTTATCTTATGTCCAACATATTATCTATTAGAGTGCTAATGATGCTTCTGTTGTGGCTTTAACAGAGAGGTGCATTCCCGATGCGTCCTACCAATACTGGAATTATGTTTCTTCC
This sequence comes from Tamarix chinensis, assembly GCA_030549775.1. NCBI lineage: Eukaryota > Viridiplantae > Streptophyta > Magnoliopsida > Caryophyllales > Tamaricaceae > Tamarix > Tamarix chinensis. The sequence goes on from CM060182.1 coordinate 67,008,417, forward strand.
CCTAATGTACGAGTTACCTATAAATGTACAACTACAAGAACTTGATGTCGTCCTTCATAAAGCAACCGATGACATCATGTCAATTGAGTTGAGTGATTCTTCAACAGTTGCCCCAAGCATTACTTACACTGCTGGCATGCAAGAATTAAGGAGGTGAAACTTTCTCTTGAACAAAGAGAGGATGTAATCTAGAAAGATGGATTGTGCATTCATGTCGTCACCAATAATGCGTTTCACTTTATGTAATTATCCACAATATTATAGGCTGTGTTACAGTTTTAGCTAGCAAAGAAAATATGAAATGTAGGCAGGGGGTACGCGTAGTGGGAGAGTCAATATACTATACAATTTATGATGAGATGATGATGGTTGACCTACTTGGCAACTTGCCTGGCCATGATTTACTGATGCCATTGAATTCCTGTAGGTTATTAATATGCTGAGTTTCCTGTTAACATGTTACCTTGAACACTCTATAGCTTCATAGTATTTGAGGTGTTTATCTTCCTAAATTAAGCAGAGAGGAAAAGAGAGAAGCAAGTGTTTATCTTCCGAACTTCATGACATTAGAACTTAATGTTTTCCTTAAACACGGTATTGTTCATGCATATAATCAATTTCCTGTTTATAAGTGACAAAAGAAAATATAGTAGCAGCTGACTGCTCTGACTGCTACTTTTACCTGTGTAGGTGCCTGGAACAACAGCCAAAATGTTGTTTAATTGATCCATTTGAAAAGATCTACCCTGTTTTAGATCGTTTGGAGATACAATACATTCTAAATGGGTTAGAGGCTTTGAATACAGAAGCCTGCTCCAAAATCAGGGGTCCCCGTTTCCTCAAGGTGTTCATCTTGAACAGTATCTAGGATGGTCTTTGAATTTATGTTTCTGATCGGTGGATTCTTAAAAGTTAATGTCCCATCTTATCCTATTATGGCCATTCTATTCATATCATGGAACAAAGTCATGCTGCAAGTTTTTCATTTTGCGCAATGTGCCCCCCCCCCCCCCGGGGGCAACTTTGGGCCTAGCCTATTTTCAGTGTAATATTTTGCTGTTCCTTAGGTCTTCAGTTTCTGCCGTATGATCTGCTCTTACTTGCAATTCCTGTCATATGTTGGGTGGATGTCTGTATTTGTCTCCTATCTGCGCTTAACAGGGCTGTCCATGGGTATATACATATTGTTGTCTATATCTTTGGTAGTTAAATGCATAGATGGTAACTTTATTTTGGATTCTGTAAAGGACCAATGGCAATAGAGTTCACCAAATGTACATGGGCATTAGTGTAGCATGACAACTCGTTTTGTCTATGTCTTTGCTATTGTTTCCATCTTTTCTAGTAGATGACTATCAGTGATATATATCGTTGATGTTTTATCCCATGCAGATTTCTAGGTTTATAGTCAGGCGTGAATCATCCTTCTGAAACATTATAGATACATTTCTTATATATATTCTGAATTTTGATCTGCAGGTTGATACATTTGATAAATCTGACTTAGTGGAGCAACTGTATGAAGCTAACCTCTCTCTTCCAAACATAGTGAAACCTCAAGTTGCCTGCGGGGTTGCCAATTCACATAGCATGGTAATGAATGTGCTGCTCATCTTACTTTAGCTTGATATTAACATCAAGGATACTTTGTAAACTGAGATGACTTGCACTAGCTCCTTGTGGAAGCAAAATTGGTTTTTGTTCTTGTCGTAGTAAAGGTGATAAAACCTCTGTAACATAAACAGGGAGGGTGTATATAAGAAACTGATTCCCATTACAGGTATTATGGGATCAACAGCTAGTTTTATTCTAGTTATTCCATTTATCAGTATGTTCTTTTGGTGAATATAGAAAAATGGGAAAGAAGAAAAAAAAACCATGTTTAAATTCTTGTATTTTAATAACTGATGCAGAAGGAACAACGGATCTTCCCGATTTGGTGATGAAATCATGAAAATGAGGTGCCAGCATACTGAAAGAGGCTCTGAATTGTTTCCCAAAACGAACCAAATCTAGTGATACAGCAGTCTTTTACTCAAACTTGGATATGGGTGTGGAAATTGAGGAATTTGAATAATAAAATGTGTATGAGCTTATCATTTGTTAATTTAGATGGAGGTATGGAGATAATTATTTGGTGATCTTTAGGGCCTGTTTGGCAACTAATTTTTAGATTAATTCAGTTAAGTTGATGTGACCTTGTGTTAAAAGTTGAAAACTACCCTTATCTTTAATCACAGTTTACTATAAAGAGTTTTCAAACAAATATAAAATGAATAAAGTATATACTAAAAAATGTCAATTTCTATTATATTTTTTTCATTATTTTAACTGACGGAGCCTAATTAATAATACAGAATGGTTACAGATGATTTGTGTAACAAGTACTCATGTGGGGTCTTTAGCTTTATCAGCTTGTAACGTACTATGCTCAATTTTATGTGTTGCTGATACTGTGGCAAAAGTCGCATGTTCTGCAGGCAATCTTTGATACAGATACCGCATGTTGTGCAAATACCAGAGTAGGTTGTGCTAGGTAGTTCAGTCTCAATCATGGTTCTTTCAGCCTTGCAACATTGTACATCTGCATCCAGTTCACTGACTAAATAACGTATCAAGTATCATTCTCGAAAGACGCATACATTACAACAATATTGCTGTATGTCACTGGGAAAAAAAATAGATTTTGAAGTAGGAATGGATTTCTATATTTTTCCTATCAATGTAGGAGAAATCCTGGACTTGTGCTTGATTAATCTGCCATGAAGTGCAGGCTGGCTAGGTGTCTTTGGTTCTTTGTTATCATACGACATATCTTATGAAAAGTTATTTCCCTTTGCAGGCAATTGTCTTCAGAAATGAAGATTATAAGCACCTAAATGTGCCAATGCCAGCTATTGTGCAGGTAAACAGAACTTGTCCTCCATTGGGTGTAGCTTAGCTTCTCATTATATTTTGCTTCCAATCCTGGAACTTCAGGCTGCAAGCATGCATCTTACTATTCAATGACTAAGGTTCTATTTCACTTTGTGGGAAGGAAACATTAGAATTTCATTGAATATCACAATTGTATGACGTGTAGACATTGTTTAGGTGTTTGTATCGGCTCGTAGTTAGCTGATCCAAAAGGTGATAGCTATGGGTTATATTGTGGTAGTTTATGTCATGGTGTATGGGATCACGTCAAGCCTTCTCGTTTAGTTAATAAGTCGGTCATTTGAGCTTTTTCTCTCAAGGATAATTAGGTTTCCAATTATATTGAGCTGAGAATAGTTCAATTTTTTAGTAAATAATTTTGCTTTGTCAATTAAAGCTTTCTTGTAGAGTTTACATGCTCCACTAAGGCTCCGTTTGGATTGGGGTGGAAGAAGGTTAATGGAGGTGAATGAATTGATTCACCCCGTTTGGATATCAGGTTAATAATTTTACCTGGGTGAATCGAGGTTAATGTTTCACCTCGATTAACCTCGTTTTTATTAACCTCCGATTTCGGGGGTAACGGATGTGAAGGTGAAAGAATAAGTAAATTTTTGACTTGATAGGACCAAAATACCCCTCAATATGACTTATTTATTTAATACAAGGGTATAAATATCATTTGTTTTATTATTTTAATCTTCATTCACCTCAATTTAAACGAAAATTTTAAAACATTCACTCAGGTTAGGTTAATATCATCCAAATAGAATTTTAAAATATTCACCCCGATTCACCTCCATTCCCTTCACCTAAGTTAATTTTTAATGTTTACCCCTACCTCGATTCACCCCAATCCAAACGGAGCCTAAGGAAAGAAATTTTATTTATTCATTTATTTATTTATTCTTTTTGCATATACTTATCTGGGTTAGGAGACCGAACAATGAAACAATTTTTCCTGGTCTGATATCAATCTGTTGCTCTTAATTTTTGTTCTGTGATTTATTGAACTGTAATTAATACTAGGTTATTCAAATAACCGCTTCAGTTTCTAATGTGGCTGGAGATCAAAGGTGTACCATTTGCATTGGTTTTTACTTCATGAGTGCCATGTATTTCACTTAAACACCACTTGTAATTTATGAACTGCAGGAATATGTAGACCATTCATCAACCATATTCAAATTTTATATATTGGGTGAGAAAATCTTCTATGCAACTAAGAAGTCTACGCCTAACGCGGACATCTTGATGAAATTATGCCAAGCAAATGAACTTAAGCCTCTATTGTTCGATAGGTTATTTGCTTTCATACACTTCTCAACTTTTTCATCATTTGCCATGGACGAGTGCATGGCGATAACTATGTTCAATAGCTAATTTTAGATTTTTGTTGCATTGATTGTCATTCCTCCAGCTTAAAATCTCTGCCGGTTTCTAATGAAAATCATTGTGGAGACAAGAGTCTTGATCTAGAGCTTGTAATGAGTGCTGCAAATTGGCTCAGGAGACGGCTTGAACTGACTATATTTGGCTTTGATGTTGTGGTAAGTACTCAAAAATCTTTCCCTCGTGATTTGCCTGTTTAATGCAGTGTGTGCATGAAACAATTTATTTGAAGCAGAGTGTTACGATCTGTTCATTTTTTTCACATTTTTGTCCAAAAGATTCTATAATATTCTAGAGTTTTGTGGGCTCTAGTGTTGAAGAATCTGGAATAATGTGGGAACTTGTGTAAATATTTAGGGATATCCTAGAATGGTGCAGATTTTTCTAGAAATCCTAAGGCTAGAAGGGTCTTGAAAAGATTTAGAAGTCTTTCAAAATATTTTATAATTTAGAAGGGACTCAAGAAATATCTTAGAGTTGCAGAATATCTTCCACAGTAGAAAAGTGGGAAGGGGGACTTCAACTATAAATAGAGGTAGACCCCCATTTGCTTCCACTATCTAAGTTGTAAAATCTCTACTCACTCTTCAGATAAAGTATTCTCTTCATACACACAAACAGTCTCTCACTTTCTCTAAGTTTTCTAAGTTTTCAGTGTTCTTACTTGTCCATTAAGATTTGGTTATAGCTTTAGTGTGAAAAAGGCCGACTTATTAAGTACTAAAGAAGTTGTGCCTTTAAATGCTGTATGGAAAATACTTAGGTAAAAGAGTTACCCTGTGACAAGAGGGTCTGTTGAAATGCGATGGTTACTAGCTTAGCATCACGAAAGAAAATGATAGAACAATCAACTGAAAGTGCAGATTTATCTTGTAAAGATGGTCTGCTATGCCAAGTCATTCATTTGGGTCAACATAAGCCAAGGTTGGGACGGGCAACTTGATGGTATTAATGCACTCTTCTTAAGCATCAGTTTCCATTGGTTTGGTTCTGAAATAGTACCAATTCACTCGGCGAAGGCACATTATCTGTCACACGTGAGCACATTGATGAGCTTCTTCAATATCTTCGAAATTCCTGCATGTCGTGGCTGAGCCACAGGCTCATATGTGATGATCTTGGTGGATAATTCTTGCACTAATTAATAGCTTAATTGAGCATTCCACGCCTTAGCGTTCTCACTTAAACTGTGAACTACAAAATGCATCACAAGCTAGATAAATCCAGTGCAATGGATGTCAAGCTGTCTGATAGCGTTGATGCGGTCTCTGCAGCTTGATACCATACAATTGTATGTTAAGGTTGTCCACATAATCGCTTTTCTTTCATTGATATGGGCTGTTGATATTTCAGATTGAGGAGGGTACCATGGACCATGTGATAGTCGATCTGAACTACCTCCCATCATTCAAGGAAGTTCCTGACGACATAGCTATACCTACATTTTGGGAGGCTATTAGAAACAAGTTTGAAGAAATGAGATCGAGCAAGTGATGATCTGTAACATCTCTCTCAACTGGCACTATGATACGTGAATGTAAGCGCTAGAATCTTCAGTTCTTCACGGTCTTGAAGCAGTTAATCTCTCATGTTGTTCAATAATAATCCGTACTATTGGAGTATACGGCTTTTGTTGTAATAATAGTAATGTAATAGAATCAACGGTAATGACTAAGAAATATCTTGTGACCGAGGAATATAATCCTGTAGTATTTCACATAAAATCTGATTAGATATAAGTATATAACCAGATAAATTTATCAACTTGATTTGATCCCAATCTGACCAAATATTGATTCGAATATAAGTGACCTAATTTAATTTATCAACCTGATATGCTACTAACTTGATATGTTACTTGCCTGATTCGCTATCAACCTGACCGACTATCAATTCAATCGAACTTGATAAAATTAAATTCGATATTAATTTGTTAAAATAATAATAAAAAAAGTATTTTTATTATTTATTTAAAGTTTTTAAAAATATATTATTATTTAAATTTTATTTATTTTTTCTTACTTTATTGTAAACTTATTTATTTACTAATGATGGTTTAAATTTACCTATTTTTTGCCTAAAAATACAATATTATAAAACCATACTAATAAATAAATAGTAATTAATAACACATTATTAATTACATTCTTACATGAAGTTAAACTTAATATTTTTTTGTGAGGTTAATGATTTTGATTAATTTTTAGTAGTTAATGTCTGATTTGATCCAAATTTGAAGTGATTTAATTCAGGATTAGCTTAGTTTGAATTTAATCCGCTTAGTTCGAATTTAATCCAACCTATTAAAATCTAAAAAAATTTGATTTGTCAAGCTAACACAAATCTAACCCGATAAATTAACTTGAATACAAAATTACTCAAATATAAGCTTGTTTGGTTCAATTTTGACCCGATAGGGATATAAACAAGGCAAGTATCCCTATTATTATATCCGTACTGGTACCTAAATTTGTACTCATATTCCAATAGGTGTTTACTTACACATCTATATTCGTATTCATTGGGTATCTATTATCCGACAAATAATCCGTTTACTCGTTAACATATATTATTCAAGAGATAAATCTATTTAAAGTTAAGCCAAATGACAATTTTAATTTATACTATATTTATTTTAAAATTAAGGGTAAAAGAGTAATTATACATTGGGTAAATAGGTACGGATATGGATATGAGTATGGGTATGAATATAGATATGTATCAGACAGGTATTTTTTTTATGCTTTATATCCGTTTATCTATATCTATTTAAGTATCCGACGGATAAAATTCATCGTATTTCGAGTAAAATCAGTCCCGTTTATATCCATAGATCCAATTCGACAAGGTAACCCTAACTATCTCAGCCCAAACTCAACTCGACCCAATAAATAAATCTAATACAACCTATATCTGCAACAACCCGAACCTGACTCGACTCAAATAATAAGAAGTTCTAAAATGACCCGATCGAACCCATAATTGACCCACAAAGGAAATGATTCGATAACGACCCGATCCGAGAACAACCCAACCCAAACCCGACCTGATTGTCACCTATAGTTGTATGTAGTATACTATATTATGACGATGTTAGTAGTTTCTAGTAATTTTTTTTCAATTTTTTTAAAATTGAAATATCTCTAATATATTACATAAATTAAAGCTTTACCATTTGGTTTTTCACAAATCTTTTAGTGTGACTTTTTATATTATAACTAAATTGATTTTTCACCATTCGAGGTGGAAGTAACATCCTGCATTTTTACTGTTTAGCTTATATAACTAACTCTTTAAACAAAAAATTTAAGTCTTTAAACGAAAATGGGGATGTTACAATCTCCATGATGCTTGCCTTGAAAATTTTTAAAGTGTTGGATAAAAAAGAGAATCCCCCATCATCAGTAGAGGATATGATGGTGGACTAGCCATCGATAAGTGATGACGATAATCCCTTTAAGCCATGGATATTGGTGATGGGTCAAAACCGAAAAAGTAAAGTGCAGAAGAATAATGACATATTGAATCATACAACAAGATCCTAACATCATTCCAAAATTCAAATCTTTCCTTTTTAGAGGCATGAAAATAAATGTCCCTAATAGGCTTCTCATGGCTTGGTAGTGAGGGACTTTAGTCGTACCTCTCCAACCCGAGTTTGATGCATGCTTAGGGTGACATCAATATACTATTTTTATAATGGCTTTCTATCTAATGAATGTCTATCACACTAACAGATGGACATATGTATGATTTTTTTCTATATGATCTTGAAGAAAATGGAGCAATATTAATGCAATTAATGATACACGTGTCCATAATGAGTCTGCAAAGAATATTCCCTCGAGCAACAAAGCTCCACCAACCTACGTTCTATCCCATGCAAACATTAGCAACATATGTGACACTTTTGTTGATTGCGACTTCATTATATTGATCTGAAATCCTTTACCAACCAAATTTGTGTCCCTCTTGAAGGAGAACTTAGACTCAAGAGCTTAGCCAAAGAATAAGTCCCCTAAGAGTGTTATTTACTCTAAATCCCCTCACAACTATCTCTAATAATCTCTCAAAGTGATCAAGGGGAATAACACTAATAGAGAGCAATGCCAAAGGAGTTGTGGTACTTTACCAATATTTGGTACAACCAGTAGTGATGTCACCAAGGGGTCGGGAAAGTAGCTGAATAAGAGTGGTCGTGATTTAAAGATCACAACTATTGATACAGGACTAAGTTACCCTTTAACAAACTTTGAAGAGTTTCCTCAATTTTGTTTCCAGCTTGAATATCATTCTATGGAATAGAAAAGGTGTAGGTAATAACCTTTTTTAAAGACGTATTTTTTATTTGATCGGTTAACATCATCAAATTCTTATTATATTGGTGGAAATGAAAATTAGTGGGGAGAAGGTGGAGGAAGCTATTTGGAAACTTGGGTTCTTCAACAATGTCTAGGTGGAGGTGAGAGGTTTCAAAGGTGGCATTTAGCTACTTTATGGAAATAAAATGATTCAAGTTGATGTTTTGGGAGCCTTAAATCAGCTTATTCATATTATTATCACTATTTAGAATGGGATGAAATTTTGATTTATAAGCATGTATGGGGCTCCTTTACCATAAGAAAAAGGGAGGAACTCTAGGATGAACTTTAAAATATGTTATCTCAGTGCCATGACCATAGATTGTTAGAAGTGACTTTAACGATATTAACAACCCCTTAGAAAGGTAAGGAGGTAGCAATGCCCATGCTCAATGGTGTGAAATTTTCAATAAGAGACTTCAAGTCTATTCATTATTTGACTAAGGTTTATCGGGTCCCCAATACACTTGGAACTATGCTTCTAGGGGGAAGAGGATTAGCTCATGTATAGACAGAGTGGTGGCCAATGACTAATGGTGTTTGTTGTTTCCCTACACTATAGTTTTATAGTTTGAGCATTCTTATTATGATCATCACCCCATTTTAATTAATCTAGTCAAGGACCCCTGATATTCACTCACCATTAAAGTTTCACATGGATTTAGCATGGCTCTCATATCCTAGATTTAGGGAGATTGTTAAGAAAAGTTGGGCATTGTCCACTAATATTTGTAATTCCATCTCATACTGCACAAATAAATTACATGTATGGGGGAAGGTTGAATTAGGGCATATTTATCATCGTAAAGGGAGATTGAGGATGAGGCTTGTAGGTATACAAAAAGCAATGCTAAGCACCTAACTCACAATATGAGAAAGTCAGAAAATAAAATCACATTAGAATTGAATGATGTTGTTTTAAAAATAATTGCTCCTATGATTCCAATGAGACCATGTTGAAGCACATACTCTTCATGATTGCAACATAAGGGCCTTTTAACTACAAGCCAACAATAGAAAGCGACATGTTAGAGTTTTGAAGTTAAAAAATATGTTGGGGGACTCGATTGAAGATGAAAACAATCTTACAGAGTTAGCATGTAATTTTTTTCATAGATTCGTTCACGATAAGTTTCAATGGTTGCCATGCATGTACCCTCCCTTTCTTTTTCCATGGGATTTCAAGGGATGAGGCTAAAAATATTGTTGGCTGATTACTTTTCCTAAGGTTAAAGCAATTGCCTTTTGTTTCCTTTATAAGGGATTGGATCTTGGCAGATTGTTTCTAATTTTTTTTTATCAAAGTAATTGGCATTTTATGAGGTAAGACATATTTTTTATGGTGGGTAGAGCATTCTCATGAGATATAGCCCCATGGGATCTGAACATAACTTATCTATTACTAATTCCCAAAGTGAACCACCCAATCTCAATTCAAGATTTATGACCTATTAGTCTTTGTAATGGGGCATATAAGGTTATAACAAAGATACCTATAGAGAAATTGAAGCCTATTTTAGCAAAGTTGATTAGAGAGTAGTTTCTTGACCCAACGACAAGACTAGAATAACACAATTAATTCTTGGGATTTTTTTCACACTATGAGATGCTTCAAGAGGAAAACAAGCTATATGTTTCTCAAGCTTGACCTAGAGAAGGCATATGACCACCTTTCATAGTATTTGATCCAAGATACTCTTGTATTTGTAGGTTTATTGTATTTTATTTTTAGATTGATCATGTTTTGTATTTCAACACCATTCACCAACGTTATTTAAAGTGTTATAGGAATTTCATTCATCTCAAATTATTCTTTAGGGTGACTCCATCTTTTTGTATAATTTTTTTCCTTTGTACTAAACACTTGACCTATATCATCAAGAATGAAGTTGATAGGGGACATCAGAAACCTTTATTGATTTTGAGGGGAGGGTTGAAGTTGTCTCATTTATTGTTCATAGATGATATCCTCTTATTTTGTAAGGCTACTATTCAACAAATTAGGGTGGTGCTAAACTACACTCAATGATTTGAAGGAGCTTCCAAGTAAAAGGTATGTTTAGAAAAGTCCCTAATATAATTGATAAATATAACCCTACATTAACTAGAGAAATCTTTATTGTCTTCTATATCAATGCAAAGTTAACTTTGGGTTGGTACTTTGGGGTAAAACTCATTATGGGTAGTAGGGGAAATGATTTCTATTCATATATTCTATTTGGTTAGGTGAGTGGCTTTGGTGTGGTCAATCTCTTCTATTATGCCTAAGTACACAATGCATTATTGCCAGCTTCCCCAATATGTGTATAGGAGCTTGATAAACTTAATAGTGTCTTTCTTTAGGGTTCCTCAATACATCATCATAAGGTATATTTAATGAACTAGAGTTAGGTTTGTCGTAGCAATGACAAAAGAGGGTTAGGCTTGTGCAATATTTAACTCACTAACAAAGTTCAACTTATGAAGGTGATTTAGGATTTCCTCATTAACCTTCATTCCCTCTAGATTCAAGTGTTGCAAGACAACTATATCAAGTATAGTGATGATTTTCCTATGTGTGTAGATTCCAATCCTTCATCTCTATGGTGTAATCATTAAAAGATCATATCTAACATGAAAAGAGGTTTAAGGTGAGTAGTTTGATTGGGAAAGGAAACATTATTTTGAAGTGATGGGTGGGTAGGTCATAGTTAGTTGGATTAAGATGTCCTAAGTACTCTTTCTATTGCAAAATGTGGATAGAGAGCATATGTTATCATTGATAGTAATAACTCTTAGATTTTGGATCTCTTTCAACATACACATCCTTTAAGGAGACTAGCAGATATTGTCTATACGCTGATTTAGAGGGATATTAACATTGACAATGGTTTCATTTAGGCCCTTATGGTAAATGATAACTTCCTAGCTATGTCTATGTATGTCTTGCTTTAATCGGATTATGTTACCTATTCCCCTATGTGGAGCCTCATTGGAAAATTATAAGTTCATCAGCGTATTCATGCCTTTTCTTTGGTTGATGGTGAAAACTTGCCTGCTCGCTAATGAAAATAGATAGCATTGATACCTTGTGGATGACCCTACTTCTTCATTATGTGGACACAGTAATGAAAAAATCTCGCATGTAATAATAGTTTGTCATGTAGCTAAAGCATTATGGTTTCATCTTATTCCGTAGATAGAGCGATAAGACTTTTTGGGTCTTGATATTAACAAATGGATATAGAAAAACCTAATTTAAACTCAAACATTATCAAATGAGAAATCACCATGGGCAGTGGTGTTTGTTGTGGATTATTAGAAATTATGGTTTTAGAATAATAGAGGAATTTTCCACGATGATGTGCTTTGGTCAAGGCTTTTATCTAGTTGGACTCATAATTTCACATAAGGGGAAGTGAGGGCTTGGGACTCTCTTTTGTAATTTCACAAGCTAACTAAGGTTAGACAAAGGGTGGCATGTTGTTGGTCTCCACATCATGAACACATTACCAAAATGAGTGTTAACAATAGTGCAAGATCTAACCCCAAACCTATCTGAACATGATGGGTCGCTAAAGATGGCACTAACAAATAGGTGTTTGGGTTCTCGACAAACCTTGGATTTGGTTTGATCATAGAATTTGAGTTGTGGGGGATTTGGCATGGACTCCACAAAGCACAACATAGGGGGATTCGAAATTTGGTTCTCTACTATGACATGACTATGTTAGTTTGTCTCATTAATGGGGGAGCTCTTGCTTATCATCCCCACAATAGGATAATCTAAGAATGTAAGCAGTAAATGTAGAGTTTTGAGATTTATCAAATCAGACACAATATTCAAGAAACTAATAATGTTGCGGATGGGTTAGTGGCTTTGGGACATGATTTACCTTTTCGGTATCTAGGTTTATGACATTCCTTCCTCAATTATTCACGATAGATTATGGGTTAATCAGGTAGGAGGGCTCAACCCCATAGTGGTATTGATTTGAGCCTTTGGTTGCATTTTATTAGGATTTTATCCTTCCACTGTAAGCAAAAAAGGAAAAGGAAATTAATTCTATTTTGGAAACAATACTTGAATATGAGATTTGCTCATTCATATTTGCTAATAATCTATATATATTTGGTTGTAAAGTTATAATATATTGATGCTCCTAATTCATTTTTTGAATGTTGATCTCCAAAGTATAATCATACATTTAATATTTTACATCTACTTTGATTTAATATCCAACTATTAATGCTGAAAGAAAAGGAGAGTTAATTTTTTCTAATTTTACTTGGAAGGAAAAACAAGTTTCAAATTATTACATTAAAAGTAGTAAGGTAGAGTAATAATGGTTGAAGATTTATGGCTTATTTGATATTACTTATGGCGATTAATTATTTTATGTAATACGAATAGATTTAACCAAGCTTCATTTGGCTTTAGCTATTCTCTCTTTTTGTACCTCTACATAAACAAAATGGTTGATTCTGTATGTTTTTTGTATAAAATGACATGATTATATATGTTTGAGACTAACTGAATAAGTATTTGTCAGCGGGAGAAACATATTTGGTTACATAGCATAATATTTTTTAGACAAAATGATTTAATATCATTAATTATAAAACATATAACTCAAAATAATAATAAAAATCTCGTAACAAAAGAAATATGCATTACTCTTGCATAATCCCCACAACCTCACCTCTATTAGCTTGGTTAAGATACGATATAATATATTTTTGATTAATTTGATTGACGAATTTACATATTTTGGAATTTAAAAAAGTTAGAGAGTAACCTTGATGATAAAATTGAGTGATTGTTATCTTTTGTAGGTAGTAAGCTTACACAATTACCCCTTACACACCTTCCACTAAATTTGTAGATGTCGCCCTATGCAAATGTTGGATGCTATGTCATATGGCTATATGATAAGATTGGTTGCTTGATGGAGAGAGGTTTATACTTTGATCTATATATATTCATATTGTATCACTTGTTGTTGATCCTACCTTAGATGGAGCCTTAGTAAGAGCAACAAAAACTTATGTGGAGTTTTTTATCATTGATGTGCCAAAACCAAGATTTGTTCAGAGTGGGGTCTTTGTGAGGCATTAAGATCATATAAATAGAGAGTCGATGGTGGTAGATGGCCTCTAAAGGTTCCAGCATAACTTACTTATGAGTATGAGTATCTACCCTTATTACCCTAGAGTTTCTTACAAGGTGGATGAACTCTCTGTTGGTGAAGTGAGGGAATGGATGACTCTTCAAGATGATTGAACTCTAAGAGTGATAACTAATGGTGATAGATGACTCTCTGTAGGATGGTTCTTATTAGTCTTTAGGTTGTAGTGACCTTTTGATTCACATAGTATGCATATACATATGTTTATATATGGTTCTTAAGCCTTGTTTTAAATCTATATTTATATATTTAAAATTCATATCATTTGTACTTTATATATATATATATATAGACACACGCACACATTCTTTTTTAAAGATCTTTAATTTATAATCTTTTTTTTGTGGGATGCATATAGATTTGAAAACTATGGATAGGTAATGAATGTGTGCAGATCAGGTTTAGGGAATATGCAAAAGGGGTAGAGTTTTTCACCAAACATATAGTAGAACATGTTTAGGTCTCTAGTAGGCTAATTTGTCCCTATTTGGTATGTGCTTATATTCAATATACTAGTGCTGATGAACTGAGAGATCACATGTTTGTGAATGGAATTAATAGAATTTATAGTCATTCGATATGGTTTGGTGAGATGGAGTATAAATATAATAACAAGGAAGATATGAGGGAAACTAGAAAACTATTTGAGAATTATGAGGGATATTCTTTAGAAGAGATAACTTATAATGTTGAGGAAAGTGTTTAAGATTGTCCTAAAATGTTCAAAAATTTATTGAGTGACTCAGAGAAACCATTATATGATGGGCATAAGTGTAATACCCCATATTTTTTTAAAATGTTGAATGAGAATTGTGCCAATTTTTGGGCCTTCGATTTGATTCAATGTTATGATTGTGTTTGAGACAAAGTTTGGTTTGGAATAAGGTTGAAAAGATAGAGTTTATTGAGTTTTTCAAGCAAACCGATTGACCGGTTCATTATTTCAGCAAAATAGGTTTTCTCGACTAAACCAATCAATTGGTTAGGGGAACTGATCGATTGGTTTGTAGAACAGTTGATTGGTAGGCCCAAACTAATCGAATGGTTTGTTGAGATGGGCACATTTTTCGAACTCAATTTTCTAAAAAATTTCTTATACTAAAATGAAGTCTTACCAACCCATTCCAAAGTTCCCTAAGAGATTCATAACCATTTTTATGATGCATCTAGCCCAAACTATTGCCTCATATCGATCTAGAGGTCGATTGAGACAATTGAGGGGGAGAGATAACCTCAGCCTTGTCTTCTTCAACCTCTCTCCTCTACATGTTTTCGAGATTAATGCTTCGATCTCAAACACAATTCTGAGTAGCTAGAAGATTCATTACACGCCGACCTTCTATTACCTCTCTTGTGTATTCTAATTCTAGCCTAATTGACTTGCATACTCCAGAAACATCATTTGAGCTCTAGAGAATAGGTCAACATATGTTAGACGAACTTCATCCATTTAGCTCAAATTTAAACAATAATTTCTAGGGTTTTCAAATTATTTATGAACCCTATTCTATTCCTCTTGATTGGTTGCCTATAATAGCCCCAATCATCCATTTTATTCACCTTTTTCCAAACATCAAGATCCCTAAATTTTTGCTTTAACCTTTCTTCTTTTCTACACTTCAAACCTTGTAATCTATTTCTTTGCACTCTTCTAATCTTTTCTCTAGCTCTCTCTTGTTTTAATTGTTAAATAAGGAAGAGTTAGATTTGGGAAAAATGATTGAGTGGTTTAGTTGAGTATTTCCCTATTTTATCTTAAGTGTGGTACGCCTTTCTTTCCCTTATATTTTAAGTTCAAAAATTAATAAGGATTTGTAAAAAATTTTGAATTTAAGATTTTTTGTTTTAAGGTTTTAAAAGTTGAGATTTTCACAAGTGGGAATTTCTAGTTTAAAGGAAATTTTGCCTGCATCAAGTAAGTGATTCTTACTTATAAAATAATTTATGAGTATTCCTGTATGATACGAGTTTCCTTAAGTTGATCTTTTATGTTGGCATGAATGTTTATAGCTTGCAGAGTTGATTTGGATGGGTAGGTTATGTATTTTGAGCAAAAAGTATGAAATTTGATAAAAATAGGATATGGTGAATAAACGTTGAGAAATGGAAGTTAATTCAGTTAAAAGTGTGTTATGCTATGTTAATGCATGTCCCAATGCAGTTAATGATGATTTATAAGTATGAATCAACATGAAATTAATGGTTTGATGTTGTTATAGGACAAACCAATCAACTAGGTAGGTTAAATAGATCTACTGATTTCTAGAACAGTTGACTAGTTAACCCAACCTATCAACTAGTAAGCCCGCAAAGATGTTGGTCTTGCTTTTTACTTAAATCCATCGACTGGTTTGGTATAACTGGTGCGACCGTAGCCGGCACGCAATTTAAACCCTCTTGTTGTCAATTGTAGCACTGGTAAATAAGGGTATCGTTCTAGGCTGGGGATTGAGAGGGCTCACCTCTATTTAACTAGCTTGAAAATAAAACTAAAACTAAAAATAAAAATCCTAAATAACACAGAATAAATGAATAAGAAAAATACTAATGGGGGTTTATCAAAATAATAAAATAATAAAAGGAATAAATAAAATCAACTAATAATGAAAATAATGAGAAACCGCAGATATGAGAAATATGTTAGGGAAATAAAAATCCACCACTAGATTAGGTTGAAAATATAATATTTATTTCTAAGTCATCTTTTAATCGTGAGAATGAGATCGACCAAGTTGCACACCAAAAGCAGGTCTATACACCTTATGTTACTTCCCTTAATTAAATTAATACGACAAAGCGCCAATATTAACCCTATTAAATACTAGCAGTATAGCAGCAACAAGCGGCTCCTATATTTAACTAGATTTAATGCATTAAGTGTAAGTGGAATGCTGTCAATCTAAGTACCCAAACTAGTACAAAAAGCATGTCTAGCTATATTTCCTTTCCTTGACCCACACGTATCGAAACGTTTTACCACTTCGGTTAGAATCACAAAACGATTAGGTGAATTGTTATCTAACCTAGCTGCAATTTATACATATAAATTCTAGTATATTTAGATGGCCACCTAGCAAGCAATTAATCCTACATACTGTCACTTATGAGGTACCAGAACAAGGCATGCACCAAATAAACTATACTTGATAGAATTATACATATAAACGATAGTAATTAATATAGAGTCAAGAAACAATCTCACGAAACAAAGAAAATAAAATTATAATTCAAATACTAATCCAGGGTTTCAAATCATTCCCTAACAATAAATAATCAGCCAGCCATAATTAAAGAATTAATTACACAGAAATATATATCTAAAATATAAATTAAAAATAAGAGAAAGAAATAACCGGAACTAATTTTGGATAAAAGATCAATAATTTATTCAGATAAAAATTAATTTTATCTTAAATAAATTCTACCGGTATAAATACTTCCTCTAATTTTCTTCCTCTCGGCACCTCAATTTCCGTGTAAAATTCTTTTCTTCTTTTTTCTTTTTCCGGCTGGCGCTGACGGTAGATGGAGGCTGCTGCGTCTCGTTTGGCCTCGATTTCCGTGTGACTTCCCTGTGCGCTTCGTCCTTTGCGGCTCTGCCGCACGCCCCAGCCTCTGTCTTTTCTTTCTCCCGAGCCTATAAAGGCTCTGTCGCACGCCTCGAGCCTGTTGAGGCTCTCGTCCGTCTCTCCTTTCACTGTGTCGTCTCACAGAGCCTCGGAAGGCTCTGTCGCGCCCCCTCTCTCTGTCGCACACTGCTGTCCCACCTCTGAAGACCGTGCGGCTATTTCTATTTATTGACGTTTGTGCGGCCACGTCAGCCCTTGCGGCTGACTCCTCTTTCTCCTGTGCTCCGTTTGGTTTCGTTGTTCCAAGCCTTTGGGCCTTCGGCCTTCGGCCGTTGGTCCAAAGGTCTCATTTTAAAAAAAAAAACCTGCAAAATAAAATTAATAAAAATTAATAAATATTATTTTATTCTAAATTTATTTAAATTATATCATTTTAGCTCAAATAATAATTTTTATGCAATTTTTACCACTTAAGCATAAAACAATACTTATTCCCCTATATTAGTTAAATAAACTATCAAAAACTAAGATTATAAGGGTATAAAATGTGTCAAAATATGAACTCATCAATAACCGATCAAATCATCTATGAACAGTCGACTAGTTTTCCCAAACCAATCAACTGGTTTGAGAAAAAGCATGGTTTGGTTGAGTCAAACCGATCGACTGGTCGACTCAAACTAATAAACTAGTTGGGCTAAACCGACCAATTGGTTCGAATGGTTTGTGTGATTTGTTTCTTTTCGGTTTGGGCATGCTTTGAGGATACATTTGGGATTATCCTATGATTATTAATGGGATAAAATACATATTTTATAATAGGTTAATGGCCTAATGAAAGGATTAAATGGATCATAATGTATGACCTACTCTATAAACATTGTAAGGGCTAAATAGGTAATTCCACTTATGAAATATAAAGGTCTTGAGAAAAGAGCAATAAAGCACATCATGTGCTTGACTAAAATATTATGATAGGCATGAATAATATTGGATAAGGATAAATAGAAACCCCACATGTTTGGAAAAAATGGAAAGAGAAGGCTTGATATGGAATAAACATAGAAAATGCTTTACATGTTCTTTGTATGGGCCTTGTGTGATAACTTTTCCTTATGAATAATATACTAATCACTTAAAGAGAAAGGTAATTGAATTCTGTATGGGCATGGTTTACCTAATTCTCAATTAGATACTGAGGGTCAGTCTGCCTTCGGGCAGGATCCTAAGATATCTCGGTTCCTTACCTACTCTAGATACTAATGATGTACTAGGGGATATCGATACTAAAGGTCCTGGTTACCTAGGTAGTTGGCTTCGGCTTGGACTTATTTGTATTTGGCCTTAAATTTTTTCCATTTTGGTGATTAGCTTTAGCTTGAACTTTATATCTCTTATTTGGATAGGCTTCCATGGTATGTGAGATCATGGAGTGTTGCACAGTCCATCGCTCCATAATAATAAAATATAGATCATAAGTAATTAGATGATAAAGACCAGGATAATGAACAAGGGAATATGAATAATTGGATAAGGATGGAAAATGGTTGGATTAGAAAAAGGATAAAAGTTGGCTTGTACACTTGGTTAATGTCTTAAGTGACTAATTGGTTATTGAATGAAATGTTGGCTGGATGCTAATCTATGTTATATATGAATAAGGGAATGGTATAATCTAAAGGAATTATTAATTGGAAATAAATCCTAGTGGTTGCTTGGATTTAATCTACTATTACATGTGTGAGTAACTACGTGATTATGATGTGAAACCAAGCATGATCTATTCTACATTATCTAAGTTATGCATGTTAACATGTTAACATGTCCTGATGTACTATGACCTTTATGTATATGACATTAGCATGACACATATTAAATATTATATTCATATACGATAGAATGTGCATACTAGTATTTCCATTAAGGGAACAACTTGGCTTATTCAATATGTAGCGTATTGATGTGCTCATCTGCTCGATCACATGCTCATTCCCACGAGTAAAGGGTCATGTGCAGGTTTTTGAGGGTGGCTAGTAAAAGGTCTACTTCATCTTGGGTTTAGGGCTTGAGAGCGTGGAAATCCGAAGGTTTTATGTGGCCTGTGGTTTTGGTTTTAGGGTCACACCTTAATGTCACTTTAATGTAGCCCCTTACTTTTATCTACTTGTAATTTGTAATGATTTGGTCGAGGTTGTTACGGTCATTCAATGTAAACAATCTTTTAAAGTGTTTATATAATTTATATACGCACACTCTGTTATTTTTAAGTATTAGTTGGTTTTAGCTTTGTATCTGATATGGGGTAGGCAGCGGATGTTTGTACTGCTTAGGTACGGCGGTGGCGTCCTGTTTTTCCTAGGTATATTTTAGCTTTTGTACTGTTTCAAACAAAAATTTTCAGTAGTGAAAAATAAGGGTGTTATAATAAGATGTTTAATATATACTACTTTAAAATTGTATAACTTCAAATCATATAAGAGATGGAATGATATGAGCTTTATGGATCTATTCACACTTTTGAAAGATATGCTTTTTCATGATAATGTTTTGCCCAATCATACCTATGAAGTGAAGAAGATATATCTATCTATAGCCATGAGTTATGCGAAGACTAATACATACCTTAATGATTACATATTGTTTTGCAAAGAGTAAGCATCATTGAATTGTTATCCCGACCCCATATGCAAAGTACCACACTATAAGAAGAACATGGTGACAACTAAGGTGAATTAGTATTTATAATACTAAGATTTAGGCAGATGCTTAATGATATCCAATATACTAAGAACTTTAGATGGCTTGACAATGGAAAGATAAAGGAAAATCTTCTTATACATCCATATGACTCTCCACAATTGATGACAATTGATGACTTATTTCTTGAATTTGACAAAGAGGAAAGAAACATGTGTCTTGTAATTTTTTTGGATAGAATGAATCCACACAATCAAGGTACCTTTAGTATATGGTCATTAATTTTGGTCATATACAATCTATTAATATGTCTCTACATGAAATGTAAGTATATAATATTGTTTTTAATTACATAAGGGCCAAACTAATGAGGGAATGATATTGATGTTTATTCAAAACCTTTGATTGATGATTTGAATTTCTTGTGGGAAATGGGTATTAGGGTATTTGATGCATATTGTGAAGAAATTTTCACTTTGAGAGTGGTAACATTATATACTATGAATGATTTTCCAACATATGCCAACTTGTCGGGTTATAATGTGAAATGCCATTTTGCATACCTAATATGTGTTAACAATACAGCATAACAATAGTTAAAGCATGGTTAGAAGACTTACTATCTTGGTTATTATGGATTTATATCAAGGATTCATCATTATGATAGGCAAATGGAAGCTTTCAATGGCTTGCAGAAAGTAGAGTAAACACCCATTCCATTGATGGGTTGACAAGTACATTTAAAGATGAAAAGTTTGAAAGTCAAGTTAGGGAAGAATAATAATGTTAAGGTACTATTAATTAGGTGGAAGTAGATGTTTATATTCTTCAAACTTCATTATTCAGAAGTTTTGTTCTTGAGACATACCCTCAACATGGCTCATATCAAGAAAAATATATGTGATAGTCTTAGTCCATTACTAAATGTTTCACAAAGTACTAAAGATGGGATTAATGCTCAAATGGATATAGAAGATATGGAAATTAGGCATGAATGAGCACCTCGAAGTAATGGAAGAGGAATTTATTTATTGCCAGCTTGTGATACTCTCTCTAGAAAAGAGAAAATTACAGATTATGAATTTCTTAATAGTGTCAAGGTTCCAAAAGGGTACCATTCGAATATTAGAAGGCTCGTACCGATGAAAGAATTGAAACTAATTAACAAGAAGTCTCGTAATTTCCATATTTTGATACAACATTTCTTCCAATAGCCATACATGGGTTTTTGCTGAAGCATGTTGAAATTACTTTCACTAGGCTTTGTTGGTTCTTCAACTCACTCTATTCTAAAGGTATACGGGCTGATAGTTTGGACTCTATATAAAGAAGGGTTGTGATTACTTAATGCCAACTTGAAATGTACTTCTCACCTACATTCTTAAAATTATGGTCCATTTAACCATTCACTAGGCTATGAGGAAATGTTCGTGGGCATTGTACATACTCCTTTGATCATTTTATGAAGTTTCTAAAATTTTACGTGAAGATATGATATAGGTCAAAAGGATTAATTGTTGAGATTTACATACTTATCCAATGTTAAAAATATTAGTGCTTCTAAGTCTTAACATGTAATGAAAATTGAAGGATAGGAGATCAAGGGAAAATAGTGTGAGCATGCAAATTATGACCTGTTATGCATATCACATTTATATGTGTTATATAACAATGATGATATTTATCCATTTGTTGAAAAGTACATGTATTATTTAAGGATGAAAAATCCATCAAATGGTGAGAAGTGGATTATAGATAAACATAACCTTTCCTTCATATATTGGCTCATCACTAATTTTTGAGAACTTGCATTGATTATCCCAAAATCCCCGGTAAAAAGTTGTCTCATATACTAGTTATGCTATAAATAGCTATAATTTATTGAGGAAGTAATAAGATGAGTATCATGCAGAATAGTAGAGTAACTTTAGTGGATAAGGAAATGCATATTGTTGGTACAAAGGAAAACAATCCAACATATGTAGATATGAATTATTATGGTGTGATTAAAAACATATCAAAGTTAGTTTACACTACATTCAATGTCCCTTTTTTAGGTGCAGATGGGTTGATAATAGTTATGGGGTTAGATATGAAGATGGATTCATATTAGTAGATCTTAATAGATCAAGGAATAAATAAGACATATTTATCTTGGAATCACAAGCAACATAAGTTCTTTATCACTGATCTTGTTGGTAAAAAAATGGTATGTGGTACTATCTATAAAGAAAAGAAATGTTAATCATTATAACGATGAAAATGATGCCCTTTGAGGGAGATTGTGTGCCATAGTTGTTCAAGCAACTCAACCATTTAATGATGATGAAAATGATGTTTTTAAGAAGGAAATATATGTAAGGGATAACCATTTTGAAATGATTTATGTATCAGATCAAAAGACCAATCCAAAATCATGTATGAAAAGAAAAAGGAAAATAAGGCAATGAAGATAATTATATGACGTTCTAATATTATGTGTTAATTGTTTTATTTTGTATTTATGCAATGAATATGTGATATATTAAGACATTGTGTTAATTTAGCTATTGTGATTTTATACTAATTCATTATTGATATTTTGCAGAGACGTGGAGAAGAAGGTTGTCGATAATGATAATAGTGTGAAGAAGGGAAAGGGGCCCCACGATTATGAAGATAGTCACTGACAAGAGAAATTGGGAAGAGACAGTGGAGTCATAGTGGAATAGTTGAGGTCTTTTTGTTGGTAGGTATAGAGATTTTTTTCCTTACTTATGTGGCACTATTTACTCAAAATCATATCTCTATCAGTATCTCAAATTAGAAGCACATAAATAAATGTGTCAAGGAAGATATTTGACAAGAAATCATGGTAATTTTTTTTGTTATTCATTTTAGTATGACTAATGTTGCCAACCCTAATATATTAATTTTCATATGAGGGTTATACAAATATGCCATAGTTTGTAGAAAATGTTCATAGTCCTACATAAGAGGAAGATGTGACTACTAAACCATTATGGTGAGAGCATGGGAACTTTCAAGGCATATTTGGTAAAGAAAAATATGTATAAAAAAAGAGATAGAGCTTTATACCTAGTGGGGTCATAACATGTACATAATTTAAACCCTCTTATAGTCAATTGTAATATTGGTAAATAAGGATATTATTTTATACCGAAGATTAAAATGGCCCACCTTTATTTAGCTAGCTCACAAATAATATAAATAAATAAATAAAAACTCTAAATCACACAAAAAAAATAATTGTGGGGATTTTTAAATAGAAAATAATAAAAATAATAAATAAAATAAAATAATAAAAATAATAGATAACTGTAAATATGATAAATGTGTTAAAGAAATCAAAATTCACTACTAGATTAGGTTGAAATATAATAATAATTTCTAAGTAATCTTTTAACCATAAGAAGGAGACTGACCTATTTGTAAGCCAAAAGTATGACTATACATCTTATATTACTTCTCTAAACTAATTAATACGACAAAATGTCAATATTAAATCCTATTAAATGTCAATAGTATAGTCACAAAAAGAGACTCCTATATTTAACTAGATTTAAGCATTAAGTACAAGCGGAAGGATGTTAGTATAAGTACCCAAACTAGTACATAAAGCATGCCTAATTGTATTCCTTTCCTTTGACCCACACGTATCTAAACGTTTCACTACTCTAGTTAGAATCATAAAACTATTAGATGAATTATTATCTAAACTAGCTTCAATTTACACATATAAATTCTAGCATATTTATATAGCCACCTAGAAAGCATACAATCCTATATATTGTTACTATGAAAAAACCAAAATAATGCATGTACCATATAAATCATACTTGTATATATATATACGATAGCAATTGAAATAGAATCAAAGAACAATCTCATAAAATAAAATAAAAATAATATTATATCTCAAACTATAATCTAAGGTTTTAATCTATTTCCTTGCAATAAATATTTAGTCAGTCATAATAAATAAATAAATATACAAAAATATATATTACAAATATTTATCAGAAATAGAGAAGTAAATAATTAAAATTAATTATCTATGAAAATTTAGTAATTTATTCATATAAAAAATTGCTAAATTTTATTTGAAATAACTCTTCCGGTCTCTTTTTCTCTTTCTCTCTCTTTATCTACCTCTCTTTTCATGCGATCTTTCTCTCTCCTTCTTCTTTTCTTCGACTGACCTATATCATCTTTTTCCTTATCATTTCTACGCCTTTATATGCTCGTGTGTCAGTTTCTCCCCACCTACATTTCTTCTTCTATATTCTCTCTTTTTCTATGGTCGATGATGTAATCATGTCTCCCCTTCTCGTCTTTCGTGTTCTGTCCTCTCTATCGCACCCCTCTTCACTACCTTCTATCACTTTATTTATTTTTGCCCGATGCCTATCTTCCTCTCTCTCCTTTTTCTTCTATTTGTGTCTCACTTCTTATTTTCTTTTCTTTTTCTTACCGCTTATTGTGCCTTCTCTCTCTAGATTTCTACATATTTCCTATTCCTCTGCGTGTCCTTTACTTTGCCTCTCTCTCCCTTTTCTATACTTTGTTTGTTTTTGTTTGGTCCTTTGATCCAAAGGACTCTAACCCTTTTTTTTAATTTTATTTTACTGACAAAATAACATTAGAAGAATTAATAAATAATCTTATACTTTAAACTCATTCATTCTATATCATTTTAGCTCAAATAATAAAATATATGAGATTATTAATACTTAAGAACAAAATTATAATTATTCTCATATATTATTCAAATAAAAGACCAAAAAATAATTTTAAAAGGATATAAAATATGAAAAATATGTTCTCAATGCCTAAATCCACACGGGTGTTATATTTTCATTGATAAAAAAAAGCTTGGGATGAGCTTGTGACACTTAGCTAAAGCAAAAAATATTAGGTGTTTGTTACATTACAATTATTAGTTTTGAGTAAGAATATTGTATTATTGTTTGATATTTCGTTGCTATTTTACTTGTAATATAGAAGAGGAAGTGTCAAAATTTTGAAAAGTTTTTTTTAAAAAAAAAGGTTCCCACACATTATGCCTTGCAAAATTTATGTAGACTTTGAGAAAGAATTGGTATGACATTATAATTTATGTTTCTAAATGTATAAGTTTAACGTTACAATAATAGTTGGATGAAGTGGCATTTATGTCCACATTATGTGTATATTGTTGAAGGCAAAGAAATTGAATCCATGTAACTCATCAATCTATGTTGATACCTTATGGATGAAGGGTAGAATAACACCTAGTGGAAAGTATGTCAATGAATATGTAGAAGAAATTATCAAGAAAATTTTATGTTTGAATTATGTTTGTAATTATCTAATTAGTGTTGCTCACAAGGTTATTATGTCTATTTCTGTATTCCAAATGCAAATATGTTGCATATATGTCAAGAATAACTTTAATATTTTGACTAAATGGAGGAAATCAATGAATATAACATTGTTTTAGAAGCCCCAAGAAAAAAAAGACCAAACTAGAAGACACAAGGGTCTTGGATTAGGGAATAGAAAAAGGAGTTGTAGTATATGTCCCCAACCTCTTAAGATAAACAACCAAGTGACTCTCCTAACCCAAAAATTAAATAAAGAATTTGATTGGACAACTATTATGGAGAAAAAGTTGTTAATTATCAAACCTCAAGGGATTCAGACATCTAATCACTTGATCTGCTTCACATACCTACTATAGACAACATTAGGGACAATTATAAAACAAATACAAGTTTTTCTTCCAGAGGTAAGCCTTTTTCACTATGAATTGTATTTGTTATTAAATGTATCAAGTGCAATAAATAATTAATAACATGCACATATTGAATATTTGATATCAGGGTATGAATAAATGTAATTTGTTAGCAAGTGGCCCCTCCTTTCTCTTGGCAAAAGGATCAGTACGCATCTATCATGATAACGAAGTGGAGATGGTTCATGGGACTCCCTTATCCCCATATTAGAAGGATGTTGCCATATTGACCTTGTAGTGGGGGGAGCTCATGGAAGCTTTGTGCAATGACCCGCAAACTAAATATGTCTAACTATTATAGAGTTATAATGACAATATCCATAATACCTTATTTTTTTAATCAAATTAACTAATTAGGTACTAATTTACACCTTATTTATTACCATGAATTTATGAACCGAATGAGAAAAATGCTCCTAGGTGAATAGGAAATAGAGATATTGTATTGGGTAAACCAAAATGGGGGAAATATAAATTAAACAAATCCAAAACATTAGCTTCAATTAACCCACCACTGTGTCCATGCTCACCAATGAAACAGGGCCAAAGTAAAAGATAATTTGTCGAATCGAGGGATTTAGTTCCCCTACCTAAGCCCCAGAAACATCATCAAGTTTAGTTTTGTTAAATTTCTATGTCATAAACTACCTTGGTAGTGATATGATTAAGGTTGACAAAGTGGGGTGAACATGACTTATCCCATTAGAAAGGAGTTCATAGATGAAATTTATAATTAGGAATGAATGTTATCCATGAGCATTTTCATATATGTTAAGTGTTATTTAACATGATATATCTTAGCTACTTTTCATTATTTTTAAATTTATATGACATATCAGTTATTAATAAATGTGGCGATTGTTATCATTCATAGGATAGTGGATAAAAAGTTTGAGAAGGAAAATATTTCTAAAATTATTACATTATAATGTCCATACACCCTATGAGATAGCCATCTAATAAGAGATGGTCAACAAGAGCCAATATATTTATAAAATCACTTCAAAAAGGAAAGGTCAAACAATCACTTCAAAAAGGAAAGGTCAAACAAGCTTTATTTTGTACTTCATCTTGTCCTTGGGAATTGGTATTCCTACATTGTTCATCCTTAATAAACATTGTTTATGTATTTGATTCCAAAAGGCATTATCTAGTTCCTTTTGCTCAACCTTGAGATTTGGTGAAAATTTTGATTGAGATGTTAGTATACTAAAATTACTTCATTAGCTTATATATATAGTTTGGTGTGGTTAGAATATTCTATATAATCTTTATTAAGACACTAAAAATAGCATACAAAGGTGAAAGGAATATGTTAAATCTAAAGAATCTTCAATATGTGTGTATAGAGGTCTGAAATTTAAGGATTCTTCATCTTTTATCAAATTTAATTCATATATTCTTATTAGTTTGACCTAATATGTGCTTATAAATTGAATGGGCTCATTTATTTTATAGTGTACTCAACAACTAAATAATAATGAGCGGGAACACTACATGTGTAGATTCAGGGATGAAATTAAAAATATATATCTTAGGATATAGATCTAAAAAAGATATGTTACTTAGTCCATATCAAAGATATTAAGCCTAATATTGACATATTTGAGAATTCTCTAAATTACTAACTAATTGAATGTGATTGCAGTTTTATAACTTCAAATATGCAAAAGATAATAGATTAAATGAAGTTGACGAGGTTAAAGATTATTAGGTCAAACTTGTACATTCACACACACACATAAGCGAGTGCGCACACATACACACCAACATAAATAGTATTCATATGTTCAAGTATATATCTAATATTTATTACTTGCAAATTATTTTTATTTGGATTTTATTTTTATTTTACTTATTAGGGGTTTAAGTTTTTATCTTAGGGTTTAAGGCTGATTGTGGTGTAGGGTTTGGGGTTAATATTTGTAGTTTAGGGTTTGGGTGTAGGGTTAAGATTTGTAGTTTAGATTGTCGGTGTAACTTGAATCGCCTCAATTAAAGATTGGATGAAAAAATTATGCTTTCCAAAGGTTATCTTTGTTATTTCATGTGAATGATTTGGCTGACCTTTTTACTTGTAAAACTATCTAAAAAACCTCCTTTTTGCTTCTTTTCTTTATGATTCATCCTAAATAAGTGTCTATATTTTAAGAGAGGTAAAATTATCCTTTTTAAAGAAAATTAATGCAAAATTAGAGGATTAACACTATAAAAATATAGTATAAAATACACTTATCAAACCACCCCACCATATAGCTTTTGCTAGTCCCTTAAAAAATAAAAACTAAAAGACTAAAAAAACCTCTAATGTAAACGACTATAATACCCTTAACCATTTCTCTCAATAATCCCTTACATTCATGACATTCAAGATTAATACTCAACTAATACTACGTACTAAAAAATTTGCAAATGTTAATTTAAAAATATGTTCTACACAAGAATGTAGAATATATGAAGCAAACCATAGTGGCGTTAGAATATAAATAATCTCATCCAATATTAACACTTCCTCATAAGGATCATGCCCTCATTTCTTCTCTAATAATCAAGGTTAATGAAATAAATGGTGGAGGATCTTTGTACCACTATAAGTTCTCTCTTCTATGCTCGAGTAAATAGGTGAAAGCAAAAATCGTTCTAAGTTAAAGTGAAGGAAGGAGGGAAAAGGTGGAGTGAGGTATAAAAAACAACTTTCATCTATAATACTCTACAAGAATTAAAAATAGAATAATTCTACTTGACTATAGATAATAATTTTAGTTTAAAACTATCATCTATAGTCTTAGTTAAAAATGGGAATTTTGGACAACTATAGACCACTTTTATAATTTTATAATCATCATTAGTACCTTGAAAAAATATAAAATCTCATTTAATTATAAACAATGGTTTTAGTTTTAACCTATAGTCTATAGTCTTATTTAAAAGGGAGCAGTTTGGAAAACTATTGATGGTTGTTATAATTTTATAATCGTCGTCTATAAGGTCACTATATTTTCAAATCACTCTAATTTTGCTATATAGGCTATATACGAGTATTCTTATTACAACAATCATATATAAGTTGTATTCTATTTGTATTTTTGTAGTAGTGTACATGCATTGTACATTTGAAATTAGTCAATGAATGAAAAATAACTAATTAAGCCAATGAATGAAAAAGAACCAACACCTATAATTGAATTTTAAGTTTGAATACCAAATACTAGGAAATTAAAGTGTGTAACACCCCAAAATTGTCAACTAAAAATTTTCATTTAACCAAAAGCCTAAAACAACATAATTAGGTGTTATTGTCATACTCAATATAAGTTTGGCTTATTATGCCATCATTACATCGAATATAAGATAAAATAGTTAAATACCAAAAACATGATAAAATATAGAATGCGATAAATTCATAAATATAAATAAGAGTTTGGAAGTTAAATCCAAATATAATATTCAAAATATATAAAGGGATACCTTAAACGAAGAGTCCCAAAAGGTATATGGGTCAAAACTAAGATCCGAATAACTTAAATATATGTCCCAAGTCACATAGATAAAATATTCACTCTTCCTCAAGTAACACATCATACGCAACAAAGTCATCTAGTGGGTCCTTAATGACCTACACAAACTCAACAAGTCCTTCTGCTCATGGGAATGAGTAACACCCATGAAAAGAATAATCGGTACATTACATATTGAGTAAGGTAATAATAAAGTCATAACAAGTTTATACGGATCCATAGTGTCTTATAGAAGAAAAAGCATACGTACAACTCAACATAAGATGGTGTAAGATGAGAATTGAATTGAAGTTTGATGATATAATATAATCAAGATCCATAACCTTATTTATGTGAGTTCAAGGACTCTACTATTCTCGACTAGTGAAATGGAATCAACCATATATAGCCCCAGAGCATAAAGCTTTTGTCTACTACTCTCAACCAGTGGAACGATATCAATAATACACAACTCCAGGGCATAAAGCATTAGGGAACTATTATCATCTGGTATAACAGATAGGTATAATGGGTTCTGATTCATGTAGTCATTCATTTTAAGTGATTAATATCTTATCAATGATTACAATCAATCTAATGATTTATTTCAAATTGAGTTCAGGTACCCTCCCTATTCTCAACTGTTGTGATGGTATTAACAATATATAACCCTAGCGTATAAAGCTCCTGGCCACTATAACTGTCCAGTGGATCACACAGTGTAATCTGCCCTGATTCATATGATCTTCCATTTTAAATTATTGATATCTTACTCATGTTTATTTATCTCAAGGTCATCATGAAAATACACATATAGACATGCCAGGCACACAATTCATCTTAACATAAATATTTAACACATGTAAAACACAATCATGAGAAAATCGATATATTTTCTCATAACAAAGGCCATACCCCCATAAGAAATCTTAAATCCACAAGTTAATCATAAATTCATCCCGTGTACTCATTTTACTGCCAATTCAACACCCATTCTTGACACATTATTATTGTCAACATGTCCAAAAATCATGGTCTAGCTCTATTGTCATACACATGTGATAATGACCTACCTTTAGGATTACTATTTAAAATTTCCCCCAAAATCTTAATTTTATAAGTTAATCATAACTTTTACTGGAAGGTTCATATATCCACCAAATTAAATAATCATTCCTAATATGCCAATACTAACATCATATCCATAAAATAGGGTTTAGACCCAACATTTCACATATGGGATAATGATCCCACCTTTAGGATTACTATTATCAATTTAAGCTATATTATCATTTATTGGACTTATGTCATTCATAATCACTACAAAAATTCCACATAATATGCTTAGCATATTTTAAATTAATTATCACATTAAAATACCCTAATATTTCATATTTAACCTATATTAACTAAATTATCCCTAAGATAGCCAAAATACCCATATTTTTACAAAAACATTACAAGTCCCAATATAAATAATTTTTACCATCCCACACATATTCTCATGAAAATACATAAATATAAATATATAGATACTAAATCTCTCAATTCAAATATTAACTCATGCCAACTTTCGTGGTTTGCAAAAAATAAGCTTAACCAACAATATGCACACATGCATGCTTTCATAACTTACTTTTTCATCATAAGAGATAAGATATCATATAAAATTATTATCATAATAATATTATCCATATAAAAATCCCAAACTTGATATCACATATAAATATACTTATTACACATAAAAAGCCCTAGCTATGACTTTTATCCTTATTGAAAGCATTTCCAATTTGTAAGTATATAAGACCTACAACTCCTCATCTAATACCATCGAAATATCATCTAGAATCCAAAAAATACAACAATATTATAATTATAAAAATTAACTAAGGAAAATGAGAGGGAGGAAAAATGAAGATAACCAAACAAGTGGAAGTGCTTGTGAAAGGGGTGGTGCACGGTGGAAGGCACATCAACAAATGAGGAGAGGACCAAAGCAACACTACCAAAACATGTGAAGGAGGGCACAGTCATGCACTTCACATCATCTGAATAGGAAAAAAAAGATAGGCAAAGGCACGACTTGTGGACATTGATGGTTTGTGTGCAAGGTGGTGATGGTGTGGTGATAGAACCAATAGTCGATGATAGGTAGGAAGTGGCTGGTAGTGGCAAAGGTCGACGGGCTCACAGAAGTGGATGGTGCCTAGGTTCGATAAGGCAACGTAGAGAAAAAATGGATGGTGGCTAGGGTGAAGTGCAACAATAGAGGCAAGGTGTAATACCCCAAAGTTTCTTTTTAGAAATAAAGAGTAAAATAATGAATTATTGAATAAAATCTAAATATATGTACCCCTTTTTAATAAAATATTATTAATAATAATGACAATAAAAATGACACAAGGACATAATTATTTTAA
This sequence comes from Tamarix chinensis, assembly GCA_030549775.1. Lineage (NCBI taxonomy): Eukaryota > Viridiplantae > Streptophyta > Magnoliopsida > Caryophyllales > Tamaricaceae > Tamarix > Tamarix chinensis. The sequence continues at coordinate 67,040,213 of CM060182.1, forward strand.
ACTATTTTAATTAACTAACCTAAAATAAATTATAACAATTTTTAAATTAATAAAAAATTATTTTAATTATTATTATTACCCATAAAATTTCCAAAAACCCGAAACACCTTACCGCCCCCTTTTTTCTTTCATCTTTTTTATTTCCTTTTTCTATTTTCTTTTTCTTCTCTTGGCTGATTGGGTTGTGCCTATCAAGCCTAGCGGCAGCCCGCTTTCCCCCCTCCTTCCCCTCCTTTATTCTCTTATTTTTCTTCCCACCTAACTGACCTAAACCTCCTTTTCTTCCCTCACCCCTAACCTCCCGCCTGCACCGCCTACACCTAGCTGCCATTTTCGTAGCTTTTCTCTCCCTTCTCCCCTCTTCCTTTCCTTTTTCGACCATGCAGAGCATGCAGTTGGCATGTCCCCTACATGGTCCCCCTTCCCTACATGTCCCTTTCCCTTACCTGCCCTCTGCCCCCAACAACTTCCCCCTCTAGGCAGTAGTAACGCCTGCCACCGCCTGCCGGCAACCACCTACCCTCCCCCTTTCCCTCTTTCTCCTTCCTTATGACTATAAAAGCCTACCCCACGCTCTTCTTTCCCTCTCATTTCTACCCCAATATCCCTTGTCTCCCTTCCTCCCATCATGACTTCAGATGCTCTCGCCGCCACCACTAGACCGTGTCACCGTCCTAACTCTCTCCTCACATCTTCCCTGTATCTCCTTATAGCTACAGAGCCCCTTCCCTCCCCTTCATTTCCTCTCCCCAGCAATGCAAAGTAGGAGCTTAAGCTTCCCTTTTGCACCCCTACGCACCACCAGCGCTACCCTACACCGCCAACCATACCATCCTCCCCACCTCCCTTCTTGTAAAAGAAGACCTCCCCTGCCACACTAACACCTCCACCACCCCTTCTTCCCTCTCTTTCTTCCTTCCTCTTGGGCATTCCTGAGCACCACTATTATTGCTACTACAATACCACTACCACCACCACCATTGGCCACTTAAGTCAGCAATTCCACCACCCCAAGAAACCCTACCTTCCATCCTCCTTCCAACCCTAAAAATCCCTTCTTTACATCACAACCACCACTGCGCAGCCATCGCCGCCACTGTCACCCTCACCCGTTTGGTCCATTCTAGTTAAACCTTCCCCTCCTTTACTTGTTTAGTGTATTTAATTGAATAATTCATTATTATTAACATTATTATCATCATTATTATTAGTAGTAGTATTTTGGTTAAGAAAATAAGAATAAAAGGAAAGAGGGGTAGGAATGAAGTGAAATAACTTAGTTTATGCTCTTAATATAGGTATCAAACCAATAATTCCCCGTGAGGAGGCATAAGATCTCTTACTCTAAGCCTAGAGCCAACTAGGTAAGGATATAGTTAGGATTTGGGTTGTGCCATGAGTCTTTATTGTGAAATGGGTGTATTTGTGTGCTATGTGTAAATATATGTATATTGAACTAAGTGTGTGTGGTGCAGCTTGGCTTGCAACTATCTAAGATAATGGTATCCATGATTCTCATTGCTTGTTTGTATGAATGGCTAAGTCTTGTTATGGGCGGATATAGTCTTGTGCATGGTTAACTAATAATGTATTTATGCCTAGATGTCTTAGGTGGGACTTGTGTGGTCAAGGAAAAAGAAATAAAACAAAGAGGATACTATCAGTAAATTATTATGTGGAAAGTGACTTAGTTAGTGATAAAGTGAGGGATTAGGGCAAAAACTTGCATGGAGAGTGTGAGCTCTGCACGGAGGGTATAAGCTTTGCATGGGGGCAAGATTTACTTGGCGAAGCCTTATTTAGAGGTTGACCATGGAGAGAAAAGTGTGTTTTGGGTGGTCGGTGTACTTCGGGGAATTTTGGTACATGGGAAGATGGGAAGGTGCATGAGGTCATAAACTAGGGTTTCAGGGGATCAACCCTAAGGATAGGGCATGTTGTAGGGAAAGATTGAGGAAGTTGGTTGTACATAGGAGTTGTGATGAGGGTTTACCACTTGGAGGACGTGGGTCGAGCCAAATGGAGGATAGAGTTTGGTAAGAAAGGGGGTATGAAAGTAAAAAAGGGAAATATTAGGGTTTTGAGGGTGACTAGTTAGGAGGTCATTGTCACAGTAAAAAAGGGGAATATTGGGCTGTAAGGTTTTGTAATACCCCAAAAAATTTCAGAAACCTATAATTTAATATATAAACTTTATTTGGGATAAATTAACTTTTAAATGTATTTAAATTAATTATTTTTATGGATTTTTGAGCATATAAAAAGTGATATGAATATTTACTAAATTAAAATAAGTATTTTGTTATTTTATCATACTCATTTTATTTGGATAATTTTTCAAACTAATATTTTACTAAAATTATCCTTTTTAAACCAATATATTAAATTATTAAATTAATTTATCTATCAAAAATATTAAATTCCATTATTCTAAAAAAATTATTTTATTTTATTCCTCACCATTTTCCTTTTTCCTTTTTCTTTCAACTTATTCTTCTTTTCTTCTTTTCCTTCGTTTTTCCTTTTCTCCTTTTTTCTCCTTCGGGTTGCCTAGCCTGCTTCCTCTACTTCCTCCCTGTGTTGGGTCGTTGCCTATCCCACTCTTTCTCTTCCTCCTTCCCTTCTCCGTGCCATTCGCCCCAGCCCTTCTCCCTTCTTTCCTTTCTTTCTTTCCTTCCTCCCTCAACTGGGCCAGCCCAACTTCCTTTTTTTTTCTCTCCCCTTCCCCTCGTGTGTGGGCTGGCCCGCACCCCTTCCTTTATTCCCGCCCAACCAGCAAGCCCTTCCTTCCTTTCTTCTTCTTCCCTCCTTCCCCAACCATCAATCATGTCATGCATGCCCGCCCTACACTGCCTACAACTGCCACCACCTACCTCCCTCTACAGCCTACTCACTCTCCTTCTCTCCCTTATTCTTTTCTTCCCCTTTTTGGACCAAACCAACCCCTACAGACCCTCCCCACATGCCCTATTTTTCTCTTCTTCTCCTCCTCTCCCTGTCACCCTACGCCTGTCACCCTACGCCCGTCAACCTGTACACCTCTTCCTGCCACCACCCAACTAACCACCTACACCACCTCCTGCCACCCTTACTACCACCCTACACCACCAAGCCACCCCCACAAGCCCCCTACAGCCACCCTTCTTCCTCTTTTTTTTCTTTCCACCCTATACCATCACCATCCGCCACCATTCTGCCACCTCTAAAGCCACCAATCTACTCCCCAACACCTCTTCTACCACCCCACATCTCCTTTTTTCCCTTCCTTCTCCTCCTTTGTCCAACCTTCAACCCACTTTTCCCAGCCTACAGTTGCCGCCTCCACCTCCCTTGGTCGCCAATCATCCACCCTGACCACCACCTACACGCCCATTCCACTCCTGTACCTAACCTCTGCCCTAACTCCCCTATACCTGCCCTCCTCTTGACCCCCAAAACCCCAACCCAAACTAACACCCCTCCCTTCTCCTATTCCCTTCTTCAACCCCTTCCTCCTTCATTTATGCATGCAGCTCACGCTACATGAGCAGCGTGAGTCTTTCCTCCATTTCTAGCCTAAACTTAATTAATTTCAAGGTATAAAAATAGTTGGCGTTATTATATATTAATTAAGCTTTTGATATAAAAAGTATTCCTTTGATTTTTCTACTTCTATTATACTAATGTTTGATATTGTTTTTAGGGATTGATTTTTACTAATCAAAATTTAAATCCTTCTTCTTCTAATGAACTTTGTTGTTAATAAAAATGTTAGGTGCTTAGGTATGATATGTTATGCTAATGTAGTTATTTGTTGCATAAATATTGTTATTATGGGTCCTAGGGGCATTTTAGTAATATTTCTCATGTAAAAATGTGGCCTAAATAAGTTTAGGTGCTAATGTGTGTTAAAGTTAAATAATAATAGATGGTGGAGTTGGATGATGGGTATGGATCATGAATATTAATATTTATGTAGTGAGGGTATTTTATTAAAAGTGGTAAATTATAAGAGTGAAGGGGGTAAAATGGTCAATGGACAAGGAAGGAGGTCATTTTAGTTATTTTACATGGAAAGGAGATAACTTGGTAATTTTTGGGTGTAAGAAAGTATTTTGGTGAATTAAATATAATGAAAATGTTATTTTGGTAATTTAATAAAGTAGAAGGGTAAAATGGTAAATTGGTTTGGTAATTTGAATAAAGAGGGGAAAAATGATAAATATAATAATGAAGAAGAGCAAAATGGTAATTATAATAATGAAGAAGGGCAATTTGGTAATCTAACTAACCAAATGGAAAATCTGACAAGTGTAACAAGTATGAAGGGTGATTTGGTAACTTAATAAGCCCAAGGGGCAATTTGGTAATTTAGATAAGTATAAAGGGTAATATGGTAATTTAACCCACCGGAAGGGTAAATTGGTAACTTAACAAGTATGAGGGGTAAAATTGGTGATTTAATAGGTATAAAGGATAATTTGGTAATCTAACACAAGTAAGGGGTAATTTGGTAATTATGCAACATAGAGGGTAATATAGTAAATTAGCAAATAAAAAGGGGTGACTTAGTAATTTTACAAGTAAGGGGTATTTCAGTAATTTTGTAAAGAAGATAGAGGTAAATTAGTAACTTGTATTTAACATGTCAATCGATTAAAGGAGTTTCATAATAAGACTCAAGTAACATTGAATAGCAAGAAAATGGTATTTGACAAATCAGTAAGTATCACAAGAACACGACATGACCTAGTATTGGATGGATAATTAAGGGCGTGGTATGGTGTTTATCTCATATTCATGAAGAAGGTATCTTAATCATTAATCGTGCATGGTATTGTGTAGGTGTGAATTAAGGGCATGTTAGGATTATGTGTGTTATGATCCTTTGATGTGAACTAACTAGACTCTAAGATCGTATTGTGATCATGATGTGATAAATTCTTTATGGCATATGAACAAATGGAAACGAATCTTGAATTGGAATTGGATGAGAGAAGGATGTCCTTGGTGATTTTATTAGGTTATCATGGATAATTATATGAATAAGGATTACTTAATGATATTAAAAATAAATGGAAGTAAATAAGTATGTGGTTATTGTGCTTCTCGTGGTTACCTTAATTAAGACACTAATAATTAAAGTGGAAGACCTCAAGATCGAGAATTGTGGCTCTTTAGGGGTCACTACCCTAAATACATGGTTTAGTCCACGATTATTCTAGTATTTACTGGTGTGCCTTAGTGCCCCAACGAGACCCTAAATTTTACTCTATCTAACTCTACGGACCTATTTAGGGGCATGCATACTTATGGATTAGGTGTCCTTGTAGGTAGGGTACTATGTAGCTTGTATGCACCAATAGGACCAGGGTACCTTTGTGTCCTTGGATTGATGGTTGAAGGGTACTGAGTAGCTTGTATGCACTAGTATGATCGGTGTACCTTCTCGTCTTCGGTTTCTTGATCTCCCCCTCAAGGTAAATAAATGGAACTTATTGTGCTAATTAAAAGGAAAAATACTAATCATAAAAGTGAAAGACGATTGAGTCGGACCTAGATTGATTATATCATGTATACCGGTCCACTAGTTATAATAGTGGCGCAGGAGTGCTTTGCCCCGGAAGATGTATATGTGTACTGGTCCACTAGTTATAATAGTGGCACATGAGCTCTTTGTCCTGGAAGATGTATATGCATACCAATCCACTGATTATAATAGCGGTCCAGGAATGCTTTGCCCTGGAAGATGTATATGTGTATTACGGTCCACCGACTATAATAGTGGGGGTCCCGAGCTTAATAAACTAAATCTTATATGTGAATAAATCATGAAAAAATACTAATCACTTAAAGTGGAACACCATGTGTAACACCCCAAAATTCACTAAATTTTTTTTTCTTAAAAGCGGAAGCAATTAAATTAGAAGCACTGAAAACCTGTGAATTCCGGAAGTGTTACCGCCACACTTAGTACCAGACCGGTTCTCTCCGACCGTTCCAGTACCAAGTGCTAAGGCTAAGAAAAGAAATAATCAATACAATTCAATTTCCAAATAAGCATTAAACGGTTGTAAAACAAAATCAGAGTACGCATCAAGAAATGTAATTCATTTCCAAAAGAGAATTAAACTTACAACCGATAAAAGATTAACAAAAAGAATTAGAGTCATATAAAGACTATGATATGGCCACAACTCTCTTGAATCTCGAGCCAAACATGCTCAACACTCAGCCCCAACTGATATCTCGCCCACCTGCACAAATCAGAAGGGCATACTACTCGTGGGAATGAGCAGCACCCATAAAAAGGGTGATCAGTACGCTACGTATTGAGTAAGGTAACCGAGCACTAAGGCCAACATGTAAGCACATAATCCATGCAGAATAATAACAGGGCATAATCCAACATAACAACATAAAGGTATATGAACAATTCAGGTAAGAGTACAAAGGCCCATATAATCCAGATTAATTGTTTAATTAATCTCTTATCAGAATCATGTCACACCATACTTTTATTCAAGTCCATACGATTACGGGAACCCCACTATTTTTGCCGGTGGATCGGTCGTGAGGGAAACGTTCCCTGCCACTATTTTAGCCGGTGGATCGGTCGCGAGGGTAACATACCCTGCCACTATTATAGCCGGTGGATCGGTCTGGCCCCTTCTCGTACGGTGTTCCACTTTAAGTGATTAGTGTCTTCCCATATCTTTCAACATATAACGTTTTGTTTTGTTGAGCTCGGGATCCCCCACTATTATAGCCGGTGGATCGGTCGCGAGGGTACATGCCCTGCCACTATTTTAGCCGGTGGATCGGTCGCGAGGGAAAACATTCCCTGCCACTATTATGCCGGTGGATCGGTCTGGGCCCGTCTCAACATCTTCCACTTTACGTGATTAATGTATTAAGTATCTTATTCAAAGGCTTTCATCATGCACATGCACGAATCATAAATCATAAATTCCATATTCATCATCATCTTTAATCACCACATACACATATGCTACCACCAAACCCTAGCCATGCATAGATCGCTCCCTTTACACTTATCCTCCAATTCTACTTCACATCTCACTCTAGGGTTTTATCCCAAAACCCTAATTTAGTCTCCTTCGTACCCTTAATTTGCTCCACATGCTATTTTTCATCCCAAGTGCTCAAACACCCAAACAACACTTACATTACCATTCTTACATCCCAAATTAACTTTCCACACATAAATTTCATACCCATGCAGACATTAATCTCCCCATACTAACCTTCGAACCTTTTTCATGCAAACCCTAAAATTCCATGTGAAACCCTAATTTCAACCATGCAAACATTAACCATTATGTAAAACCCAAAACCTCATCATACAAAACCCTAAATTCAATCCACATAACCCAAAGATTCATTCATACCAAACCCTAGATTCAAACCATATACATCCCAAAGATTCATTCACACAAAACCCTAAATTCAATCCATACCAACACAAGGATTCAACTCATATAAAACCCAAAGATTTTTCCACATAATACCATTGATTAGATTCTCCCCTTTCATAACCACAAATTATATTCTCCCATACAAGACTATAAGTTAGATTCTCCCACATAAAATCATAAATTAGAATCTCCCAAGCAAAACCATAATTTGGATTAATTGGATTCCTCAAAATAAATCATAAATTAGATTCTCCCAATCAAATCATAAATTAGGTTCTCCCATATAATGTCATAAATTACATTCTCCCCAAATAACGTCTTACATTAGATTCTCCCTAACAACCCATACATTCAATTCCCCCATATAACATCATAAATTATATTGTCTCCCACAAAACCATACAAAACCTCAAAAATCATAAATCAGATTCTCACACACGAAACCCTAAAATTCTCCATTTTATTCCTTTACTCATGAATCAATGGAATACTTAGGTCAACTCACATCCCTTAATCAACTTCTTTCTCCATCCTCCTTTTTCATCCTTTCTCCCACATAAAAATCATATCAACATCCTCACATGCATGTCTTACAAGGTCATACACAAATAATACACATGCCATACGAAAACATACTTTAACTCCACGTCATATCATCCACGTTATATCACATACAGAATGATCATAATAATACATAGGATACATAGCATGCGAAACACATAATGCCCATAAGCACATAAAAGGCCTTAGCACCCCTTACCTGAAACAACACCGGTCTTGGAGCACGTTCCTACGCCTCCTTAGGGCTTTGACCAAATAATAACATACTAATAAAATAACCTTAACAAAATTCTATCTTTGCTAAAGACATAAAAATAATAGAGATATTATAAACCTTGATAATATAGGGTTAAAGACTTTACCCTAATAATAATAATGATGCTAATATAATAATATCAAAATTAATAAGACTACTATCAATGAGAATATAAATAATAATAACAATAGTAATAATAATAATAATAATAATAATAATAATAATAATAATAACAATAATAACAATAAAATATAAGTTTTCAAATAGATAATGACTTACCATTTATTTAATAATAAAATTAATAACATATATAATAATATTAAAATAATAAAGATAATAATAATATTATTATTAATGGTTATAATAACAGTAGAAATAATAATACTAAAATAAATAAGTGCAAATGTTAATACAAAATTAGGGCCTAAGATTTTCCAGAATAAATAATAAAACGATAATAATAATTATTCTAATAATTATAATATTAATAATAATAAGAAGAATGATAATAATCCTATAATAATGCAATTAATAACTTAAAATTCGAAACTAACAATAATATTGTTTTATTACCACTCTCCACCCTGCAAGTACAATTCAGCATAAAATTTCTCATCAAATAATAATAAAACATATTAAGAATATAAATATTAAGAATAATAATAATGGTAATTATATGCAAATGATTGAAATAAATTAAATCAAGGCTTATAATAATATGGAAAATGGTTGAGAGTGTCTAGGGTTCAACCTTAAGCTGGTGGGGATAAGTGGCACCGGCGGTGGTTCACGGCGGCGGCGACGGTGGCCGAAAAAATAGAAGAACAAAGAGAAAGATGGATGTTGGGAAAAAGATAGGGAGAATTGAGGTGATATAAGAGGTGTTTATTGTTGCCCAAGAGTAGAGGGACAAAATGATGGTGGTGGTGCAGCCAAAGGTGGCGGCGCACGGCGGTGGAAGGCGGTTTAAGGCTTCGGGGTCAAAATTTCGGCGAAACGAGCATCTAACTTTGCATGATTATTTAGGCTCGTACAAGAAGAATCGAGAGGTTAGAATGGTTTAGCTAATTAGAGGACGTTGCAGGGAATAATTTGGCATGCGGCGGTGGCGTTGAGGTTGGCTATCGGCGGAGGAAACGACGTCTAAAGTCTCGGTGATCGGCAGCTCGGGCTTAGGGTTTCGGGAAGAAAAATTCTAAAAACTCCTATAACAAGGCTATTTATAGATGTTGGAATGGATAATGAGGAGCTGGAGGTCGACATGGAAGTTTTAATTGCAATAATTAGGGTGGCTGGTGGCGGTAAACGGTCGGTCGACGTTTGGTTGGCTTCGGGGTTTCGAGAGGTTGGGGAGGAGAAACGGCCGAGAGTTAACGTCAAATAATTATATGAAGTTATTTCTGGAGTTAAGAGGAAGACAATGAGACAAGAAACGGCCGGTATTATTCACCGTAGCCGGAGAAGCCATTAATGAGGTCGAAAGGTGCAGCAGCGTCGATGGAGGAGGAAGGAGGAAGAAGGAAGAAAGAAGGGAGGCGGACCGGTCGGCCGGGGAAAAGAAAAGAAAAAGGGAGAACCGGGCGGTCGGGCGTGACGAGGTAAGGTTTTAAATGAAACGACGAGCTTCGGAGGAAACGGAGCCAAAACGCAGCGTTGGAAGGGCGACGAAGGGCGCCGCGCGGGCTGGGCCGTGCCGAAGAAGAAAAGAAAAAGGGGAACTGGGCCGCGAGCGGGCCCAGTTCGGCGAGAAGAAGGGGAAAAAGAAAAAGAAGAAAAAGAAAGAAAAAGAAAAGGAAAAAGGAAGAAAGAAAAAGAAAAGGGGAAAAAGGAAAGGAGAAATAAAATAGGTTAGGTCCAATTAAATTAATCTAAATATTTAAAATATTTAAAAATATAATATTTAAATAAAATTAAATTTAAATCCCTTTTTAGGCTAAATTAGGATATTTCAAATATTTTCCATAAATTCCATTTTAATTAGCAAAACACCCTAATTTTCTTCCATTAATTTATTTATAAAATTAACATTAATTTGAAACTATTTTCTCCTCATTATTTTAAATAATTTATTTAGTTAATTTCCAAAATACAAATCCTTAATTAGCTAAAATACCCAATTTCTCTTAATTAACGTACTTATAAATTTATTCTTGATTTTCCCTAATTAATTTCCTTTTATTTTAATCAAAATAATTTATTTAATTAATCTTTATGATAAAATCTCATTTAAATATAATATTTAAGATTATAATTTTTCGAGGCATTTCACCATGTGAGTCGGGCCAGACCGATTCACCGGCGATAATAGTGGCTAGGAGCCTTCTACCCCGGAGACCGATCCACCGGCGAATAATAGTGGTCATGTATGATATGTCTTGAAATGTATTCCAATCCATAGGCTATAATAGGGGGGTTCCCACACTCACCGGGATATAATTCGAGAGATGATGATTGAATAATGATATTGATTAATGGCTTGAGACCAAAAGAGTACCATCACCATTACGATCTACTGTTATAATATAAGTTTGGCTTAGTGCCTGTCTCTCTTGATGGAATTGCTAAGTACGTGGATGTTATGTTATACTTCTCTTGTTGTATGTGTGGTGTTGAATGATGTATTAGTTGGCATGTTATTATTTTGTACTATGTATGTATTATGTGTTGCATGAGGGCTTTCCTTTCAATTTAGTTTAAAGGATTTACTCAGTACCATAGTACTGAAGGGTTCCATTCACGGGCCTCTGCCTATCCAGTAGACAGTGTCCCTTATAAGTCCATTATAGGTGCTATTCAAGTGGACAACGGGAAAGAGTGTAAGGATTGTCTAGAAAATCCTTAGGGTATCTCTTCCACCTTTTTAATTCTTTGGTAAATGATTTTACTCTTATAACCACAAATTGTGGGCTTATATCTTTTGTAACGAATTTAATGCACTACTCTGTCTTAAATCAAATTTGTATAAATCGTATTCTGTTTCTTTTAACCTTAGCGCTTGGTATTGGAACGGTAGGAGTAAACTGGTCCGGTACTAAGAGTGGCGGTAATAGCCCCAAAATTCACGGTGTTTGCTTTTCGCTTAAGCTATTTTCTTTTAATAAAATAGAAATTTTCAGTAGTAAATTTTGAGGGTGTTACAGGTTTGGAGTTGGGGTGACTAGTGAGTATAGTGATGGTACTTGAATCAGGGAAGATGCGGGATAAGTAATGAGGGGAGAAGCAAGGGCCACACAGGCCAGATTAGGTTTTCAAGGGAAAATCCTAGTGGGTGATGGAGATCATAGGTGGGGAGAAAGGAGAGCAGGCCTTGAACCATGAAAATGAGGCTTCTAGGGTCACTCTTAGGTTGATGGAAAAACGTTGGGGGTCCCAAGAGTCATTGGAGGATGTGGATGTTTCGGGTTAAGGGATTAGGGTTTTCATGGAATCTGGGTTAGTCGAGTGGTAGTAAGTCAGAAGCGTCACTTAGGTTGTGCATCGATGGGTGTGTGTTACCTAGCAAATAAGGCTCGAATAAAATACTAGTCACTTTAAGTAAAAGATCACTGAGTCGAGCCTTGATGTAGGATATTTATCAATCCATCGGTTATAATAGTAGTCAAGTGTGTTTTACCCTTAGTAGTATATTTATCGATAAATTGGTTATAATAGCAATCAAATGCATTATGCCCTAGAGTATATATTTTTGATCCACTTGTTATAATAGTGGGGGTCCCAAACTCAATAAGTAAAACCCTTGAATAATAATAATAGTAGTCAAGTGTGTTTTTCCCGGTCATTCATTAGAAAAGCTTAATGCCATCATGTTTGTTGTTAATTACTAATAGCATTGAAAAGATTATCGTTATATATTTTGAAGATAAATTTTAATCATTAATTTCTATCAAAGTATGATATAGTATAATATAAAAATAATATATATATATATATATGTTATCAATATATAGTAAAAGATATTAAATTTTAAACTTTATTCTCGTAATATGCATCGACGATGTATTGAATACATAGAGAGTATTATTGTTGTTGTTGTAATAATAGGGTCGCAAGTTTAATAATTTATAAGGCCACTAATGATAAGGTACCCCACACTAACTTATGCAAAGGTTGCTTACTCCATTTGTCTATATTATGTCATGAACTTAGTAAATGTTCTAACATCTATTTGTAAATCATCAATAATATATTATAGGGTATGTCAAGATATATTATAGGGTATGTCAAGTGCTAATAATATGTTATTATTTTTATGTTTGTAGAGTTAAACAAATCAATCTTTGGAACAATTTTCTTATGAATATTAAACTCAATTACTACTTATCTTTAGAGGGTTATAAAAGAAAACCTTATGAGAAAATATATGTATGCTTACTTTTGGAAAATTATTTTCCATTTTTCATCTCTATATTTTATGAAAAATTAAAAATATCTTCCTATAAAAAACTAGAAAAATATGTTCGTATATATTGGATCATAACAGTAACAACAACAATAAATCATCGTCATCGTCATCAATATTAATGTTATAACAATAATAAACTCATTGGTTTTACAAATAATATTATTATATTATTATCTATAATAATATTATTCCAAATAATAATAACATAAAACTAATAACACAAATATAAATAATATCAATAATTTTAGTATTACTATTATTAATAGTATTCTTGATAATGAAAAAAAAAATAATGGAAATATTAATATTAATAATATTAATGTTAAAAATAAATATTATGATAATAAGATTAATAAAAATAAATGAAAAAAATATGAATAATAATAAAAATGATATTATTATTATCATCCTAAAAAATATTATTATTATTATTATTATTATTATTATTATTATTATTATTATTATTATTATTACTATTAATATTAGTAATAATATTATTAACAATGTAAATAATAATATCAATTTTAATAAGTATATTATAAATGTTAAAAATTTTGTTGTTGTTATTTTTAATAATTTATTATTATTATTATTATTAATTATTATTATTATTATTATTATTATTATTTCTCAAAAATAGTAACAATACTTTTAATAAAAATAATATTATTAATATTATGCTTATTATAATTTTATTAACAATGATAAATAAAATTAATATTACTTCCTTACTAATATTCATATTAATAATATTTTTATTATTAGTAATATTAATAAAATTTCAATTAATTATTCTTCTTCTTCTTACTTCTTAAAGTAGTAATACTAACTTTAATATATAAAAAATATTATTAATATTATGATTATTATAATTTTATTAATAGTAATAGTATCATTAATATTATTTTTTTTTTTGTCATTGTTTTTTATAATATTAATAAAATATTAGCATTAATAATAATAATAATTATTATTATTATTATTATTATTATATTTATATCATTTTTATTATCATTATTATCACTAACAATATTAACATTCATAATGATTATTATTATTATTAATAAAAATAATATTGTCATTAATATCACTTCTATTTCTATTAATATTAATATAATAATAATATTGATTATATCATTAGCATTAATTATGATAATAGTAAATTTTCTAATTAGAAAATATGGAGAAAATATAAATGAGTATTTATATAAAAAAACTCATAAAACATAGTTAAGATTATTTTCTATTTTTCTTCACAAAGCTAGAAAATAAAAATTATGAACATATTTTCTAATTTTTTAAAAATTAGAAAATGCTTTTCAGAAAACAACTTTTTTTTTCAACAAGTAAACACACCCTATACTTAGGGTTATAAATGAATTAGTTAATCATGAGTCAGCTTAGGCTCGGCTTGTTAAAAGTTGGGTTTATTTATTTTGTTAAATAAATTTAGCCCAAGTCTTAATTTTAGGCTCATTTATTAAATGAATTGGGTTCAAGCATAAAAAAATAAAAATAAAAAGAGAGGCTCAACTCATTTATTCTACTAAGCTCACTATAACACTCCCAAATTTACTAATTAAAAAATTCATTTTACAAGAGCATTAATGTAACACCCCCAAATTTCACTCCTGAAAAAAAAAAATTTGAAAGAATAAAGCGGAAGCTAGGAGCGAATTTGGGAAATGTTACCGCCACATCTAACACAAGATAAATGTCAACCATCTATCTCATGTTAGATGCAAGGCTAAAACCTGTCAAACAATTAAATCTGAATTTTAAAGCATAACAGCGTTACGAGAAATTAAAATTCAATTACAAAATCCTTAAAAACTTAAATACAATGCTTGCAACTTCCAAAGGAGAATACAATTAAACAAACAAATCCCGAAGGATAATTATCCGGATCGCCTACTCACTCGAGTCAAGCCTTCCACCCCAAAATAGTATCCGATCTTAAACCTGCACAAGAGGTCTGCTCCCCACCATCAGTGGATCATCACAGGACCCATTCAACCAAGGTAGTATCAGTACGGGTCCAATACTGAGTAAATCCCACTACCCTACCTTATGGAAGAGATGTAAACTATAACATCAAGTGCACATTAAATTATGATACAATACGTTGATACAATATTACGCATACTCAAACCCACATCACAAGTCCGACCATACACATATAATAACATGCGAAACATATGTAATATCTTAAACCGATAAGAGATTCAGATAAACCAACCAAGCATTTATGGACAATGCCGAACCAAACCAATTGGGCATTTAGCCTCGCGGACATTGCTTAGGGACATGTCCGCCCCCGAGCATTACTTAGGGACATGCTCAGCCCCGGACATTACTTAGGGACATGTCCAGCCCCGAGCATTACTTAGGGACATGCTCAGCCCCGATCGAGTAGACTCATTCTTTAGACCTCTGGTAATATAGTCGATTCACATCATAGTCTTTATCAATTCATGTGAGTGCGGGAACCCCACTATTATAGCCAGTGGAACGGTCATGAGGGTAACATACCCTGCCACTATTATTCGCCGGTGGACCGGTCTGACCCCGACTCACATGATGTTTCACTGTAATTACTTCGTATCTTTCCAATGTCTTATCGTTATTACATTCAGTTTGTTGAGCACGGAATCCCCCACTATTATAGCCGGTGGACCGGTCATGAGGGTAACATACCCTGCCACTATTATTGCCGGTGGACCGGTCATGTAGGGCACCCCGGCCCTAGCCACTATTATTCGCCGGTGGACCGGTCTGGGTCCGGCTCAACATCTTTCTCTTTAAGTGATTAGTGTCTTAACATATCTTATTTGAAAGAATTTTACCCTTGACATGCATGGCTAACTATATCCACACTTATCCTCCCAGGAGGGCCCGTCCCATATCTCGGGACTCTTGCGCCCCTTATCACGCCTCGATATCCTTTCCCCTTTACACTTACACATAATGAAAGCCAACTCTTAAGGGTGTGGGTTGAAGCCCAACACCTTGTGAAACCACACTCTACCCACTATTCCTCTCTAGGGTTTCCCTTGAAACCCTAATTGGACCTATGTGGCCCAATTTCCTCTTGCCTTACTACCATTAATTCATTTATCGTCAAACACCTCATCTCTTTTAAGTTCAATCCCAAATCAATCACTACTTTCTCCCAAAACCCTAATCGGGTCCCTTATACCCCTCACACCAACCTACGTATTATTTTTCATCCCAAGTCTCCAAACACTCCACAACTCTCCCCTTAGCTTATTTACACTTTAATACAACTTTTCTCACGTAACGATCATCCTCATGCAAGTTTTATCCAACCCATGCAAACTCTCGAAGTTCCCATGCAAACCCTAGAATTTTCCATGCATAGCTCTCATCCCTTATTCAATTTGGTCAACCTCATACCCCTCTTTAGCAACTCACTTCCCATTTATTTCTTTTTATCCTTTCATATCCATGTCATAATAATAATCACCCTAGCATGCATGTCCTAGAGGGTTGCATCATGCCACAACACACCATAATCACCACATATGGATATCACATTCATATAATAAGAAAAACACATACCACACACCTTAACTCCAAGCTGCGCTACGCATAAAACACGTTAAGGACAATCAGGTGATACACAACAGGACATGATATATATGTACGAAGTATCCAAGGCATACAAGTCACATAACACGTAGGGACATTAGCCACATCCTTACGAAACACCCATAAGTGGAGGTAAGAAGAAACTTACCTGGATCCGAAGCTAGCTAAGCGAGATAAGAGGGAGAGAGAGATCACTAGCTCGAGGATCCACAATAAAGCTTTCCTAGCTAGATCGCCGATAGAAATCGGAACTAGGTTAGAAACTATCTTATCCATAAACAATTCACATATTATAATTAAATAAACACGAATGATCTTTCTTGGAAAACGTGTACCAAAACTTAGGACTCAAGAGCATAGCTCTATTAAGATTAAGATTAAAAATATAAATCAAATGATTTAAAATCGAAGGACAGAAATCGATTTGATAAAAGACACACAACACAATCAATTTTATAAAACCATCCCCGAAGATTAGGGTTTTAAATGCCTAAACTACAAATCGACCAAATCACTTCGATTACCTCAAATTGATAGTTTTAAAACACAATTACACTAATTTTAGATAAATCTAAATAATCAATTTCAACAAAACAATATTCCGATTAACCAATTCAAGACGATCCGTTTTCAAAATTAGGGTTTTAAAGCCTACGACACAACTTGGGTAATTCGAATCAATTAATTCCAATTAAAGGCATTAGAATACAATTAGGATCATTCCAACTATTTCTATAAATTTAATTTTAGAAAAACAAATATATAAATGATCAATTTCATGAGTTCACTTGAAATCTAGGGTTTTAGGCCTGAAAATGCAATTCGGTTGAATTCTATTAATTTAATCAAATTGAATGTTTAGAAATGCAATTAGACATATTTTATAACACATCATATAATCAATTGCTCAAAACCAATAAAAGAAATACCCAATTCAGTACAATTAGGGTTTTTGAACCCGGAACGCAAATCCGATCAATTCTTGCTAAAATATATAAATTGACGGTTCGGAAATGTAATTAAATATATCCTAATATAAATTGTATAGTCAATTGAATAAAACGACCCGGTTACATAATCCAATTTAGACCCGCAAGAGTTTTGACCTAAAAATCCAATTCCGATTAATTACGCACAATTTTCCCAAATCAACACTTCCGATATGAAATTAAATACATTTCAAATGGTATTGTAAAATCAATTGAGCGAAACGACTCAATTACGCAACCCAATTTCATTACACAAGAATTTTGACCTAGAAATCAAATTCCGATTGATTCCGCATAAATTTCTCAAATTGACGGTTCCGACATGAAATTAAACACATTTAAAAACATATTGTATAATCAATTTATCCAAAATCGCCAAATTGGACGGATCCGAAAAATTTGGGCATAACCCGACCTAAAATTCGATTTCCCAAATTTTCAACACAAATCATACAATTAATATATCCAAATAAATCTTACAGCACATATATACATAATACAACAATCAATTTAGCTTTTCATAAGCTAAATCACATTCAATTAATCAAATCCGTATTAGGGTTTTTCAGAAAATTATACCAAACGAAAATCAACGAATCGGGACAAGGAAAGGCCAGAGGAGCTTCGTCGGAGGCCGAGGGTTGCTCGCCGGTGGTCAGCGAGGCTCGCCGGTGACCGGGCGGTGGCGCGAGTTGCGTGGCTCGTCGCTGCTGCCGCTGCTGCTCCTGCACGCTTCGGTGGGCTGCTGCGCTGCTTTGCCGGTGGCAGTCGCTCGTGGTGGTGTGTGGCAGCAGGTTGGAGGCCAGGGGTCGACGAAGGAGGAGCAGGGAGGAGGAGCTGGGGAGAGGTGGCGGCTGGCTAGGGTTTGGGAGTAGAGGGCTGCGAACAGGGAGTCGGGGCAGCAGAGGGAAGAGAAGAGAAGAGAAGAGAAAGAAGAGAAGAGAAAAAAGGAAAAGGGAGAGGGGGGTCGGCCGGGGCGCGGGCTTCCCTTTTTTTTTTTTAAATACACATAAAATACAATACTAAAAATATCAAAATATTATTGAAAGATTTTATCTAAAATTTATTTAACGAACATTTATTTTGAACGGATCCGAAAGCTTAAAATTAATAATAAAAAAACTATATAAAGAATTTCGGAACATCTTCGGACGAATTTACCAACGAACATAAAAATTTATATAATTTATGGAAATATATTATAAGACCTCGGAAAATTATTTAAAAACATATAATAAAATATTTAAGTTAAATTTGAATAAACCGAGACAAATTTAGATAATTTCCAAAATCGGTTTTCCGCAACCCAAAAATCGTAAAACGGGAGAAAATTGATTCCGGAAAGAAATTCATAAATAATTTCCGAAAAACCTTTTTAATTTAAAACTTTCCGAAAATATTAAAGATTACTGGAACGAATAAATTTAAAGTCGGAAATATTTTCCTACGGATAAAATTATTAAAATAAATTTAACTATTTAAACAGAAATTTCATAATTTAAATGATACATTTCGTCAACAAAATATAACTTCAAAATAACGTCATAATCATATGACAAAGTTATAATCGAAAATAAATCTAAAATATTAAAAATAAAATACGAGAAAGAACTGGAATATATATTTTTAACCGAGACTCGAACTCATAAGAATATAATAAAATCATTGTCGTTAACGAATTTATCTAGAATGGTTCGCAACGACAACGATTAATTAAATTCAAATATGAATTCGAAATCGTCGATAAATCCATAAAACGAATCAAAATTAAGATAATTAAATATTTACATCAAATTACGTCAATCAAATCATTAAACTTAATAATTTTGATTTTAAAAATACGGGGTATTACAATTAATTATAAAAATAATGGGTGTTACTGTCATACTTAGTATCAGTCTTACATTCTCTACCATTCTTATACTAAGTGCCAAGGCTAAAACAATACTATACTTAAATTAAAGTTTATAGCATAAGAACAAAATAGCAATTTCAATACATATTAACCTTTCCCTGACAAAAACACAAATGATTAGGCAAAAGAGTTACAACACAACAAAAAGAGAAATAACATGGGACATAAGAGTCTAAGGAACATTCGGATCAAAAGATGTCGAGGAAAACATCGAATAGTCCTAACTCTCAACCTTTATTGAAAGCCATCAAGTTGAAGCCTCAAAGTACTCATATAAGGTCATCACCACCCATAGAATAGGTAGAAGATCATGTAACGCAACCCGTTAGTACAACGATGCTAAGTAAACTATTACATAGCACTAATATGCAATGCCACATGAGGCACATAAGTAGTAATGTAGCAAAATACATCAAGAAAATTATGTGATAATAAAATGACCACAATCGGCAGAATCAAATAAATTCCACATACCAAGGGTAGGGCATTGAGACAACTACCAAAATAGTAAATCCAAATCAATTCTATATACCAAAGATAGAGTGTTGAGACAACTACTAAACTATATGCCAAATCAAGTAGTGCACAACAACATATACCAAAACAAGGCCCAGATCAAACCATTTATAATATTACAAAATAATTACTTTCATTTTTAATTACTTGAGGGAATACAATAATAACCTGAAGACATAAAAATGCGCTAGTTATATTGGCGCACAAGGAAGTACAATACCCTCTACACCTAGTTTACCTAATCCTTAAGTATCGATACTTTCTATAAAGTCTATAGGTCGCCTATAGAGTAGATTAGGGTCTTACAAAGGCATAATGATACATTACTAAACCAAAAAAACCAAAGGCTTCTATATCGTTCATAGGGTAGCTGACCCTAAAGAGCAACTATTCCCAAACTCAAGGTCTTTCATTTTAAGTATTAATATATGATGTGATTACAAATATCACACATTGCATAGTAATTCTCATTTTTATACTTAACTATTTTCCTTTATTTTTGATTATTAAGGTAAAGCCTAAGGTCATCGATTTATGTTAAATTCATAGTCAACACTAAGGTCAACCTATCAAAGTCTAAGGTCGTCTCATGTCTAATTACTCACATTAGGCGTATTTGATTGAAAATGACCAACATACCCTCAAAAACCTAATTTCACTATTATTGTCCAAATATTGTACCAAACATTTTTATTATGAGCAATTTATCATGAAAAGGCTAAAAAATAATAATTCATAATATTTTTGTGCATAGGTATTCTTTTATGATTTAGTGATTAACTACATTTTCCACTTTTCATGCATTTAGTGAGTTACATTTACAAATCCTATTTATGCATTTCTTACATGTCATATATTCTATGCAACACATACATACAGATATATGGCATAATATGACATTTAATAGAGAAATTAACATCACAGTGCATGTAGGAAAATATCTCAAACCCTAGAACATGTGAAAACAATGATCATATGTTAACCCTAATCATAGGTACATGCTTTTATTACTATTTATATCAACCCTAGCTACCATGCGTTGATAATCATGGGATATTTGTCATGGCATTTACATTATATTCTGGACAAGATCAAAACTCTAACAAAATCCTAGGCATGCATACGTTAACCATTCAACAAAATATACATGCGTATTCCTTCTATTAAATAACACGTTGGATGCATGCTAACTATTTAATATTATAATTGTATGTATACACCTATTCATAACACTTGTATACTTATTGTAAAACTTTTAGCATACAATGCATACATATATCCATTTAAAATCCATACATAAATTATACCATAGCGACATAACGACCTTTATATGTCATCACATGATTTCACATCTTAGTAGAAGGGTACGATTACCTCTCATCGAAGCAAAAGAAATAAAACAAGATTCGCCCAACTTGTATCCACTCAACCTCTTTGAACTCCTTACATTAACACAACCAAACATATATATTAGCATTTTAATATAAGCAACAACAACTAAAATCAACTTAGAAAAGATGGTTAGAAAATAACCAATAAGGGAAGCTAACAAGGTTTACAAGGAACAACAACACAAACTCATGAAACAAGGGAGGAGGGAAATTGATGGCAGGAGCCAAAGGGGTGATAAACGACAATACGTGATGTTGCTAGGGATAGAAATTTGATGAGGATGGCTGAAGCCAAGGGACGGAGGAATAGTGGTTGTGTGTGTTGGTTTGGTGGAGTGTTCCGCAATTTCAGCCGAAGCGAAGAGGGTAGAAATTGAGGGGAGTGTTGCAGCTAGGAGAGGGAAATGATAGGAGAGGCCGAAGCTAAGTGGAAGGGTTCGATGGTGGAGAATATTGCTAGGGGTTGTGGTGGTTTTGGGGAGTGTTTGACGATGACGAGAAGAAGGGAGAGGGAAGGAAGAAGGTTTTGTTTGGTGATGTATGTTTTGATAGAAAAATGAAAGGAGGAAGGAGGTTGGTTAGGGACATTTAATGTGGTAGTATGCGAGTATATACATACATACATACATACATACATACCTGCACATGAGGGAGATGGGTAAAGAGGAAGTCAGCGAGGGTTCATGCAAGGTTGGGTAAAATTTTCAAGTAAAACCCTCATGCGTATGAAGTGGGAGGTGATGGGGGTAGGGATAGGTGATGGCATGGTAGAGGACATGTATGGGAGTAATGTTTCATGCAAGAAGAAGGGAAGAAGAAAGGGAAATGTAAAAGGGGAAAGAAATTATGTGGGTTTAAAATCAGATTTAGAATAAGATAATTTAGGTTAGGGTATAAAGTAGGATTAAATTTAATAACTCAATTTCTATCAAATTTTAACATAATAACTTTTATATCTAATATCTTATAATGATACGCATATTAATAGCGCATTTAATACAAAACACCTTACAATAATTATTATAACTAATTACACATAATTATAATTTTATAATTAATGTTTTTTTAAAATGGAGTATTACACTCTTAAACTTAATTTGTTTAAGCACTAAGCTTATTAACTTAGCTTACCTTGACTTAAATATGTAGTTAAATGAATCGAGACCAAAAAGTGTGGGGGTGTTTATTTTTACTTAACTTATTTATAGTTCTACCTATACTCGTTGGACTATTCATCTACATTTGATAAAAAAGGAAAAAACTAGTGAGATATGAAAATTAATGCCTTTAAACAAATGCACTAAAAATACTTATAGAGCATAAGATGAACTCTTTTTACTTGCGTTTTTGTATCTTTACTTTCACTGTACATAGAATTGAAAAGTCAATTACTCTTGGGAATAATCTAATTTGCTTAACAATATACGATGAACAGATTTATTTGAAAAATTATATAAAGAAAAATTACAATATCAAAAATTACAATAAAATGTTGACATGAAATAAAAATAATATAAATAAATCATATATATTTTTTAAAGTTAATGTAAGTGGACCTTTTATTGTTATAATGAGGCTACCGCATAGATGGAAATAGTTTTAAAAAGATTATGACGCGTTTATTGAAAAGTTCATGCATCTTTAACATGTGAACTTGAGGTTTGATCTACAATTGACTTATACTTAAATAAAAATAAATTTAGATTAATATAATAAAGATAAATTGAGATAAATATTTTAATATATATATTTTTGGATAATATTAACTTAAGATGGGTGCATATTATTTTAATTATATTTGAATTGAATCAAATATAAATTAATAAAATAAACAAAGGATGTTTATATTATTTAGTTAAATAAAAAAACTTTCCCCCAAGATGATAATTTTGTTCCCTAATGTACAAGTTTCATTTAAATTTTTCTTCATTATTTCTAAATATAAGATTAACAAATATATAATTAATAGAAATTAATGGAAATAAATTATTCATCCCAAATAACCTCAAATGCCTCCCACATAAGTATCCAAACAAAATAAATATTAGGTTTATTCACGTTGGCCCGTTTATTCTGAACCAAACGGATCTTAAGATTTTATTTTTAAATAAATAAGACAAAATAGAAGAAATTTAGCAGTCGGTCCCACTCTGTTGCCTCCACGACGGCAGCTCTCAGTCATCGTCACTATCATCCTCTCTCGTCTTTCGCTATCGTCTCACTATAAAAATGGCAGAATCCGATCGCCCTCTACCAACGAGATACCTCTCCACTGTTTCCTCTCCCGCTTACCGGGCACTTCTAAGCGTCAACTGAATGCTCCACCACAATCCCACGTCTCGTTCTCATCGCAATAAACCCTAACCCATACAAAAAATGGCTGATCAACCTTCGTGCTACACTTCCATTGATTCGCCTAGCCCTTCTTCCGATCAACCTCAATTATCTGGAGCATTGCCATCTTCGGCAACAGGATCGGCTTCCGAACCCGTGTTGACTCGTAACACTTCGCTCAGTAAGTTGAATGCTCGAGCGCCAGAGTTCGTCCCATCGATAATCCAACCAACCACTGCCCCTAGGGTTGCGTTGTCTCCTCCGTCGCCACCTCCACCTCCGATTGGAGTTCATGTTTATGCTCCTGCTGCGCCTGGAGGTACTCAGCCTTTCCACGTGCCGGTACATGTGCCTCCGGTTCCGCAGCATCATGTGCAATACCATCATCAGCATCAAAGTCCCCCTCATCAGCACCATCACTCGCATCATCAAAGGAAGATTAGTAATTATGAGACATCCGGAGGGGTTCAACATGAGAAGGATCATGCTGAGGTAGCGCTGCGGAACGGATTGTCTGAAGAAGCCAATCAGAAGATTATTAATCAGGTAGGTGTTGTTTGTACTTTGTATGTTATTGTTATTATTATTGTTGTTGTCATTGAGGTTATTCAGACGTGTGTTTGTGCATTTTTCATTTCATTGAAATATGAATAAATCTGTAACGCTAGTCCATTTTCTAACCTAGGCATAGACGCTCAAAGTTGCACTGACAATGAGAAACAAAGTTATCTCGTTGAGGAGCAGAGTTTTAGTGTACCTGTATATTTGGACTGACAATGTCAGATAGTGACCCAGAAGAAGCTAATTTGACTAATTTTACATGTGTTTGGATGACAAGCTTTTTGAAGTTAAAGTAGTTTCTTGATAAGCTTGTTAGAGCAGAGACAAGCTCCAAGATCTTTTCGGCCTTCAACTTTGGGCTGCCTTTTAACATACTCTTAATCATTTTTCAAGTGAGGAAATTCAGACCCCGGAAATCGTGTACATATATTTGTTATCAGAATATGGCGAAATTTATTTTTGCATGCTTTATTTATCAGAAATGAAATTGAATTATTCTTGTTGGCATGCTTTAATTTTACTGTTAGGATTGAGAAATTACGTTAATTTGTTTACACCAAATATTTCTGAATGATTTTGACTTGGTTTTAATTTGGAGTTCCTTTTTTGAAAAAATAATTTAACATTTGTTTTTCATTTAGAAAACTTCTGACATTTATGCCTCAATTTGAAAATGAGGCAAATCCTTTATACCTCAAATTGTGCTCCTTTTGTTCAAATTGTATTTGTTTTGTATATGAGAACCTGAAATTGAGCACTGTACCGAGAGCAACTTGGTATATGACTTACTTGTGTTGCAGTGGTGGAGCTGAGGGAAGTGTTATTCAATATTTTGACAAAGGTGCTAGGATGTTGGCGAAAATTTTGATGTTTCTCATTTTAGTGTTGACCTTTGTTACATGGCAGATTGGTCCTTGCTCTTCAATGGAATTGTGGCTGGTAGGAAATAGCATTAGAAATATCAGTAGTTTGACTTTTAAATTAAATGTCCATGGATTAATTCATTTGATTATTGTCTTCAAATATTGTGACACGGAAAATGGACCATTAGATGGCTGGTTAGCACCTGCTCTGATATTTATGGTCACAGATGGACCAAATACTATGCCAAATTCTGAAACATATTTATTTTGGCATGTTTGACTCAACCGAAAGTTAACAGGCGTTTTGTTTATTTCGATATGTGAGCGTGTTTCATTCAGCATGTTAATACTGCTCAACAGGTTGTCACTTGTCAGGAACCATGCCACACTACAGTTTTGGCAGAACAGTTGGTTGAGGTGAGATGGCAGAGGAGGATTGGAATGGGTTCCCCTTTTTTTTTCTTTTTTTCTTTTTTCTTTTGTGCTTAGGTTTATTGTGATGGTGATACATGCCTTGTGGTCAGGCCTCATGCCTAGAGATCAAAAGAGGCTGCCACAGTTTAGTTCATTAAATTTATAGTAGATATTCTGCTGTTTAGGTTTTCCCTATATAGGGATATTTAGCTTTTAGTTGATTAAGTTTACGAGGATGTTGTTAGGATTAGTGTCTTATATAAATGGGCAATTAATATCTTATAAGATTAGGTCTTTTGATATTTATCTTGCGGAAAAGGCTATGGCCCATAGGGCACTTTCATTAATGAAGAAGGCATGCATCGAGGAATTGACAATTTGAGTTAATTCTCTGATCTCCCTCAAATCTCCCAGCTCTCTCTCGCCCCTCCTGGCCGCTGGCCATTCTTCCCCTCTTCCCCTTCTACTGCAATTCTCTTCTACTTCGCCAACCCTTCTCTCAATTGTCCTGCTACTATGGGTTACAAGAGGTCTGTTTGTTACAAGAAACGTTCCAGGAACAGTTCCAGAGTTCTGAAGCAATCTACAATTCCAGAACAAGTCCCAACCATGGAACGGAATATGACTGGCAATCAAGGGAATTAAGTCATTAACCAGAACATTCCATATGGGAGGTCATTGCTGCAGATGCAGATCTTCCTTTTACAATAGAATTGATAGGCCACATGTCACTGATTGGGCTCTCAACTTGTAGAGTTCATACTACAATAATTTGTGAATAAATTGTCTGACATGTATTTCAGCTTTTCTGATTGAAGACAACTATAAAAATTTGGCCGCAAATGGGCAAATTTCATTTATATTCGCTTTCATTTGGCTTTGGTTTGCAGTCATGTAGCCACTGAATATTTGTGGTTTGGATTTGACAGAGATCATAGTTCATCAGCTATATATGTCCGGATATGGTTGAAATTTAAATGCAGATCATTGATTACATTGGAAGGTTTTGGTTGGAAATTTTAACCTTGTAAAGTTGGTGATGATTTTCCAATGATAAGCTATAAGCTATTTGTGAATAGCCTGGTGGTTGATATTTCTTTCACAAATGTGTTATATAGTGGATCGTTAGGGTGATCCTCACTGGTAGAAACGTGCCTAGGGTTGGCAATTAAAAATAATATAATTTTTAAATTTCCTCTTTTTGGGTGCATGGAAGTGCCGAAGAAAAAAGATTCCCTTCTTTGGTAATATTAGTCATGAATTCGGCCAGAAATTGTAGTTTTTTATTTTTTTGGTGACAAAAATGAACATATTTTTTATTGAAAAGCTTACCTTAACCTACATGCATGCACATACATTGTTCTTGCATTGACGATTGTTAGTAATGTGTGGCAAATATTTCCTAAGGCCTAAATTGTTTTTTTGCTTCTGTTCTAGACCAAAATATGGACACTGTTGATAGGGGTGAGGGGTCTTAAAAAATTTTATTGTATTAAGTTGATCTGCATTCTATTGGGCATCGAATGGCCTGCACTTGGTCTGTAATGCTGGCAAATTGAAGCATCTTGTCAATTTTGTGTTGACATGCTGAGGCCAAATCACATCGCCCTGCATGTCCATCAAGTAAATCTAGTGGATCATCAATGAATTGAGTGGCCAAACAAAATCTCAATAGTAGGAATATCGATATTGAAATGCATAGAATTCAAATAGAGGACTTGCCGGGTTTGTGATTTCCTCCTGACTTGTGAGAGGAGCTATTGCCTACCTCATCTGCCATCTTTGATGTATTACTGTTTTTCTTGGTCAAATGTGTTTTTATCAGGCTTTGAAATTTCTCACGCTCAACCATAACATTTATAAAGATTGCTTTTGTCCAGGTATAGAAGTTCCATTGCACTTTGCTATGTGTTCAGGTCTTGTGGCAAATGATTCTTTGATGTTTTATTTATTGAAGATGCTTGTTAGTGAATGATGGTTGTGCAAATAATTATATTGAAAACGCCCATTTAAGAAATCTACTGGGAAAAGTTACTGGCATATTTAATTATGTCTTGTACATATACAGGCCCAAAAGTTTCCAGTCTCGGCATATTATGCAGAGATTTGTTGCAGTAATTTTAAATGGTATTTTGAGCTCCGCACTGTTATGCTATTATTCTTAACACATTGAATCAATATGAACTTGCAGGTGGAGTTCTACTTTAGTGATGTTAACTTGGCTACAACTGATCATTTGATAAGGTTCATCAACAAGGATCCGGAAGGATATGGTACAATTTTCTTTCCTCTGACAATTCTCCTTTTCCATTTTCGCTTTCATAGGTTTGTGATATTTTACACATTTTATTAGAATGATTGTGATAATCTGTAAAAATCCTTCTTCTCAATTTTTTTTTGTGCGTGAAGCTATTTCTGTCATTGTTAATTGTGGGTGATTTTATGATAGCATTTTGTGGCATTTGGTGCTGCCTTGCTTTGCAGATATTGCGGAATGTGTTTCTCTCTTCATTGTAAATTATATTCTGTTCTTTCGAACTTTCCAATCTTATTTCTTACCGAGCAACAACAACAGAAACAATTCCCCTGATTGGAGCCCTGCAGATCTAGTTGTACCCTTCCATACTGTGATAAGTTGCAGAATCACTGTAAACCTTGTGCATGTCTGAATTGGCTGTGGCGCAAAAATATTCTTAATGTAGGGAAGATAAATTCACTGTGATAGTTGATGTGGGATAGAGCATTGTTGGACAGAATTAAAGTTATAGGGACTCCATCCTATTCCTGTATGTGGGTTTCAGATTGTACAATCTGTGGGGAAATTTGAGTTTCGAAGAAATTGCTCCTTCAAGAATAGCTTTCTTTGTTTCAGGTCTTCCTTAGACTCTTAGAGTGATTCTTATATTTGATAATATAATGCAAAATGATGGGTTGTGCATTGGTTCAAACAATCATTCCCAATATCTTGTATGATAAGGTGGCTGAGGGTCTTTACAAGTTGGTGTATAACTTCCATGTGCATTAAGCTGGTTCAATTCTTCTAAGGTGAAGTTTGGTGATTGGTGATAAGCGTGTGGAAGGAAACCTGAGGATGGAGCCGAGTAATAGTATACACTTGGTGTTGTTCCAGCTTTTTTCACTGCCGTGGAAAGATGATACCATGGAGGTTTTTGAGTCATAAATAATTTTTTCATAATGCTCAACGACAGACTTAAGAAGACCCACCCAGATTGCAGGATGTATCCTGGGTCATCTGCCAATATTGTGGATCTTGTCATTAGACTCCAGTATTAAAGAATATCTTGGTTTGTGTGGTTGAAATATTGGAATAGTTACTTCGGAATTCCTTTTTTCTATCCCTTTCTCTGTTGTTTCTCATTATTATTATAATTTGATTTGATTTGATGCATGTGACTCTCTTTCGTTGTATACAGAGAGTTAGAAGGGAGGTAATAATAATAATAATAATAAAAGGAAGCTTTGAATTATTGTTGTCCACCTTGGACCATCAAGTAAACACAGATAGTAAACTGAGATATAGGGGAAGACACTAGACATTCAGAGGATACTGCAGAGTTGGCTTTTTCAGATATAAGTGAGGATTTGATCACTGTATTGCAACAGCAACATGTAGTTTTACTTCTCAGATGCATCAACATCTTTATTAACTTTGATTTCTTTTTGTAATCCTTAGTTAAAAAAATGCTTCCTTTTAACCATTAAAATTTACAAATATAATGTCGTCAAATTGTGATATTCATTTTCTATTTGGTTGCATAGAGCATTTTGTGTTGGCGTGTATTGATATGAACTTATGAAGTATCCTTAACTAATAGGACTTTTGTTTCTTGACTAATGCTTTTCTGCAGTGCCAATATCTGTGGTTGCATCTTTTAAGAAAATAAAAGCCCTGATAAACAATAATTCTCAGCTGGTGGCTGTCCTACGGAACTCAACAAAGCTTGTAAGTTCCCTCATAAACTTGTACAGCACTGTGACCTTTTCATGCATTCTACCTATGTTCATCTGATTTGGCTCTAGCATTTGAATTTTATGTTTTTATATCAAATTTCTAGTTTGCTGTATATGTTAGCTTTCCTCTCTCAACAAGAAAGCTGTTTGATCATCCTTTGGCTTTCATTTGCAGGTTGTCAGTGAAGATGGGAAGAAAGTTAAGAGGTTACAGCCCCTGACTTGCTCAGATATGGAAGAGTTGCAAGTAGGTGATTGATTTGTTTATTTATTTTTATTTTTTTTTGGCATTTACTGGTATGTTTCTCATGTTCTCTTGGCTCTTCCACGTGAATTTATTAAGCTCATGATTTTTCCTCAGTGAAATGCTATATTTGCTTGATGTCATGCCATATTCCTCTTTTTTTTCTTTTTCTTTTTTTTAATTTCTTATGCAACACTTTGTATAATCTCTATCTGATCTAACTAGTTGTCTTTTGCTTCATTTGTAGTGCCGAATAGTTATTGCTGAGAATTTGCCTGATGATCATTGCTATCAGAACCTCATGAAGGTTTTCTCATCAGTAGGAAGGTATAAATGTTTCTCTTGTAAGTGCTATTACAATTCTCTATTTTTTCCCTAGATTTTCTATACTAATTGCTCTGATTGGCCTCCCAGTGTAAAGTCCATTCGTACTTGTCAACCTCAAACTTCCAACAGTGGAGTTTCTTCGGCATCAAAGTCATCAAAGACTGAAAACTTGCTATTCTGTAATAAGGTAATACAACTAACAACAGCCAGTAGGAGCATGGTTATGATATATTTGTTTCATAATATATCAACCATTAAAATACTATATTATATTTTTCATTACTACTTTCTAATACTTTTATGAGTTATGAAGTTTATTACCTACAATATTAAATACATAGTTTTTTATTTTATTTTATTTTAACAAATGTTGCAAAAAATATATTCATTATTACTCATTTGATTTCATACCTTATTCTCGATAAATAGTTTAATCTAACCTTTGTAATTTAGTGATTAAAACAATTAGCTTGGTTTTGTATTCATAAACTAAAAGCTTTATCAAACAATACAACATCGTATTAGTATAAAGTAATTAAAATATACAACTTAACATATTCATCAAACTTTGCATTGACCTATTTAGGCAATAAAACTAATAATTGATATATTCATATTTAATTATAGCAATATAAAACATTTATAAATATTTAGAATTGCCAAATCAATTAATTTAGTATAGTTGTAGTTTTATTATTCTGGATAATATTACTAATAATCAATTAAAGTATCTATTAGTTACTATATATGACAAATGAGTAGGATTAAAAGAATAAACAAAAATTAATCAATCAATTTACAACACTTAATAACTTATGTGGTCATCACTTTTTATAAGAAGAAAAAGGTGGTTATGGTTGGTCATCACTCTTTTTATAAGAAGAAAATGGTGGTGATGGTTTGTAGCAAAATAGGAGAATGGTGTACCCTAGGGTTTGAACCCTTGTGCTGCTATTTACTAGAGGGTAGATGCACCGCTGAAGCAAATGAATATTTACCAAAGATATGATAGGCATATTGAATATAAATCATAGAGCCCCATGGGGTCCAGTGACAAAGGAAAAGCCCTGCCTCTGCCCCTGTCTGTACCCCTTAGCTTCTTTGTGGTTGTTTTCATTCAAGGCAAAGAGTCTGTTGTATGTGCTATCTGCAGAAGCTGTACTCTATTCTTTTGTGTACATCGCATCTGTAGCAAACAATTAATGGATGGAGTGGCAGGAAACATTTCATCCTGTATACTCTCTATGTCATGAAAATGGAAGATAGTTGAAATTATGAAAATGGCTTTCAAACCACCCATGGCCTAATGTGTAATTGATGGGCATGGGAATGATTTCAGGGATGTATTAGATGTACTTATGTAGGAAACATGTGTCATTGTAACCGTACACTCATTTCAAGTATGTCTTGATTTCAGCCTGTATCCATTCTATGATCCCCTACATTAACCATCCCCAAAAGAAATAATAATAATAAAATGTCATCTGTCCATTTTTCAAAAAAGAAAATAAAAAATATATGCCTTATAGCTTCCTTGTAAAAACGGAAATTGTGCATTTGTGAAAACATGGTACATCTGACCAAAGATCTCTTGTGTTCAACAATCATACACTTTCAGGACTTCTAGCCTTTCCATTAACTGGACATTGACATCACATAATTTGCTATACATAACTTAGAAGTCAAGTAGAATTAGCATGGAGTTTGTTTGAATAGAAAAGACAAAACATGGGACTTATCAATTTCCTGCTTTATGGGTTTGTATATTGTTTGTGATTTGCTACACATTGACATCACATAATTTGCTACACATATCTTAGAAGTCAAGTAGAATTAGCATGGAGTTTGTTTGAATAGAAAAGACAAAACATGGGACTTATCAATTTCCTGCTTTATGGGGATTGTATATTGTTTGTGATTTGCTATCGGTGAGAACAGATTCCATTGGCCTGTTGGTATGGCATCAAATAAGATACTTTTTGTTTAGTTTGGCTATGCAGACTGGATTTTATTTTCTAGCATTGCTTAGTCTCCCTCGTTCTTTTTCTCCCTTGAACTTGGCAAAGAATGTTGTGAACACAGCATTTCATAGAATTCCTGGGCTAGCTTATGTCATGGATTTGTAGGCATTCTTCTAACAAAGATTCCTCTGTTTCTGTAGGTGCATGCATATGTGGAGTATGAATCCATTGAATTGGCTGAGAAAGCGGTATATTGACCAGTTTTGCAGTTTATCATACTCATTATGTATGGAGAAGGGCAGACACCACCATAACATTCTCTTCTTGTTTAAGATTTGACTTTCTTTCTCCTTTCAGGTGGCTGAGCTCAACGATGAGGGTGATTGGAGAAATGGTCTTAGAGTTCGCGTGCTACTTAAACGTATAGTACGTATTGAGTGAACACATCTGATTTTGTCACTGGTGTGTGCCTGTGCTGCATAGGTCTGATGGAGTTAGAGGGGATACTTTAGTTGTGTTATGTTCAGTGGTAGATGTTCTAAACTAAAGAATGAGATGGTTATCATGATAGAATTTGAAGACCCCATATAACTATGAACTTTGGCGTAGAAATTATGAAATATATCCCTTGATGATCATTGAGGATCTTTTATGCAAGACACGAGGTCATCGTTGGATTTGCTTTGGGATGCACTTCATGTCAACAACTTAATTTGATTTTTCTCTCTGCTCTATGACTGGCTGTGTATAAAGACCATGATTGTATACTTTGTAATCTGCATTATGCATCTAAATTGATGTTCTTTTTATTAAATAATATATTTTGTATTCTAGTCCAAGCTTGCACAATCTCGAGGGAAAAAGGTTGGAAATGAAGGTGAGGTTGCAACCTTTGAGGAAGATCATACTTCCACGTCTCTGAATAATCAGGAGGAGAAACAATCGGAAGGCCCTTCTGGACATTCTGAAGGTGAAAATCAAACCCATGAGCATGTGGTAAGTGATTCGGTCTTTCTCATTCAAATAGCTTTGCAATGCTGCCGGGGTAATTTGCAACATTCTTCTTGTGTTTGTTTTGAACATTTTTAGCCATTGAAAGAATTTTTTGAAGGATTTTATTCCTTGCAACCATTCGAAGACTGTTTGAAAATCTGATGTGCGTTGTGTGCCATTTCTAACTCAGACTGTCTACTTTTGCTAGCAGTTCAAGAGTTGACAGGTTTACAACTTCATTTGTAGTTTTCTATTCTTTCGTATCTTTCATGGCTTTCTGAACTAGTTATGGGGGTAATTAGGCATTCGGTTGAAGCTACTTTTAAAAAGTAGCTATTCGTAAAGAACTTTCTTTCTTTTCTTTTTCTATATTTTTTTTGCAGAAAATTTCTAGGCTATAATTACTTTTGGAAAGCAGCTCTCAACGAGGACCCCTGGTTCCTTTGATAATCTATAGTTCCACAGATCAAAAGATTTAGAGAACTTTAGAAATGAAAATGATGAAAATTTTAAATTATCTCATTTCTATATTTTCAGTCATTTTCCTCCTTCCATAAGCAAAATATCTAGAGCGTAGAGGCTTACTACATGCTGTTTTACTACCGATGTCTTTAATTTAATTTGCGTGGAATCTGATACAATATTTATTCGGGGACTTGGCCTTGATTGATAGGGGGAGGAGCTGGGCGTTGATAGGGAGGGTGGACAGAAGAAGAATCGCAGCCGGGGTCGGGGCAAGGGTCGCGGTCGGGGCCAGCACCAAAATAATAATCGTAATAATCTCATTGGGCCCCCTCCTACGAGCAATCCGGTCAGCAATGAGCACCCAGTTGTAGCCAAGCCACCTCCGGGTCCTCGTATGCCTGATGGTACTAGAGGATTTTCAATGGGCAGGGGAAAGCCGGTTACTGTTAATACTGCTTAATGATGACAGGCTTGGTATATGATGTTTCCAAAGTTTGCGATTTTAAAATAAGCAGTCCATTCTGGTATAGGTGGGGTTCAAGCTCTACTCTATGTTTGTGGTCCTTTTTCCCCCTTTTCTTTTTTGTGTTTGGTGAGGCAAAATTGTTTGCGGACATTTTGTGAGTTTGGCATCTATTTTGCTTGTCTCTACCTTGATGTTGAAAGAAAAATCAGAAGAAAAAAAAATACGTGAAGGGAAATATGAAAGAAGAATTTACATTGCATCTGCCTCACTGGCTGTTGTCTGCTTTCAGCCCCTCCCGGCCGGCTCCCTGTCTCTACCTTTTTTTGGCTGTCTTTTCTCTACTGGCTCTTGTATATCTATGAAGGGAAGATCGTGGTTGTATGAAAAAGTGTATCGACCTGCGATTAGCATCCCTGAAACGTCTTGGGGATGAAAACGTTGACAGAAACGCTGAATCACATCACATCACTTCCGGGGACGTTATATATGGAAATTTATCAAACGAGGAAAGAAAGCCACGAAACAGAGAGAGAGGAGAAAAAAGCATGAAGCTAGAATGGAAGAGGAGAAGCAAGGCAAAATCAGAGCACTAGTTTTTTGTTTGATGAGGAATACTCTGAGTGTCTGATGACGGCACGATGTGGCAGTGGTGTAACGCTTAAGAACTGGGCGGGATGGACCGGAAACGTTGCATCGGTGGTGCAATGGATGCTTGGGATGACTGCTGATAGAGGCTCTTTCTTCGGAAAAAAAAAAAAAATCGAATGTGTTGAACCTGAGAGTCTTGATTTGCTAGAAGTGAGCATCGGCGGGAGCCTGTGGCCTGTGTTTCAACGAGGTTAGGGTATTCTGTAAGTGTTGGAGCCTGGCCAATCAATGATTAAACTATTTGTTTATTGGACTTTCTAAAACCAAGTGATTATAATACCTCATTGATTTGGCAATAGCTAGAACTAGACGGAGGAAATTGAATTTTTTTCCATTCTAGGTATCTTCCATTTATTATTATTTTTTTTTGCAATAAAATAGCTAAACTTATCATTAAACAAATATATAATATTCGATAATTAATAGAAGTATGTGCTTGTATATGGTAATTTTCTTATTTTCTTGTTTCTTCTCTTCTTTTAAAAAATAGTAATTTATGCTTTTTCACGTGTAATTATTTTCCTGTCCTCATCTCCATTTTTTTCTGACATCGGTAACGGTTGATATATATATATATATTAGATTTTAATTTATAGAAAATGATATTTAATAATAATAATAAAACTAACATATTTTTAAATATTTTATTTTTTTCCCATCTCTATTTTTAAATATTTTTGAAACTAATATTTTTATATTTCTCCTCATCTTTGAATATTTAATAATAATTTTTTTTAATTTTTAAAATTTAATTAAATAATAAAAAATATTTAATACTATAATTCTCAAGGGTAGTGATGGTTTTAGTTTTGAAAGGTCGGTCACTAGTTTGAGAGTATAGTGAGCATTTTTGTTAGCAAAAGTTACATATTTCCTATTCAACTAATTCACTCATTTGATTTTGTGTGTTAGTTTTTAAATTTAATTTTAAATAGATAGGTGAAAGCAAAATAGGAAAACAAAAATGAAATGATTGCATAATACAGAACATGAAGAGATGTGTATCTACTTATCTAACTTTTATCTCATGCAAGGTAAAAAATGTACTAGAATTATGAAATATTGCATAATTAAAGCATTTATACATACTACTGCTTTGCAAATAATGCTAAAAAACCATTTATATAATTTGAATAAAGAATTATTTACATAATAAACTACATAACAAAAATCTGATAAATCTTTAAATGATCCTATCCGGAGATGGAGATAAGTAACTTCCTATATTACAATTACAAAGAGGGCTTTTCACCTACAAGATAAAATTATTTGCTCACATGAATGAGTCAAGACCATCGCATTACCTCAATATAGTATGAGCACAGTCAAGTACTAAGTAAGACAATTCTTATGCCCACATAAGCAAATGTTAGGATGGAGTAGCTCAATTATTCTATCTTATCACATATCAATAAGATAATTATCATGTTGTTATGTATAAGCAAATGAAACATAGAGAATTATTCATGATTTCTCATATAGGAACCTGCCCTAAGGCATCTCTAGGATTTTGAATTCTTTTTATTTGCCAATATATCATCTAGATTGTGTGTGTGTGTGTGTGTGCACGCGCGCATGTGCAATTATTCAAGAAATGACTTATGGTTAAAATAATCTTATATATTACAACCAAGAGAACAAGCTTCACCCACTACTCAAGGTTTTAGCCATGATAACATTTTAAAACATCTAAACAATACACGAGGGTTGTTCCACCTCATTTAAAACATTAAGCATGCTCTTAGGGGAATTCCCAACCTCGAGTAGGCTCTTAGGAAAATGCTCGGCCCTAAACATACTCTTAAGGGAATGTTCAACCCCGCGACTATAGTAACTACATTGATAGCAACCAACTTGGGTAGCCTAATCCACAAGTGTATACACCCCCTTTATGGTACTTTTGGCATCTATAGAGAAGTCAAGGTGTTCACCTATTGTTAATAGCCCCTTTGGTTTTATTGAATATTAGCAACGTACTCCATAGACTCAAGTGTTTATGTATTTACACATAACGATACTTGGGGTTTTATAGTTCCCTAATCCTCAATGCCTGTAAGTGTTTAGGATATTCACACATAAAGATACTTGGAATTTTTTATTTTTTTTATTACGGTAGCTATAAACATTTATAAGTGTTTAACGTATTTATACATGATGATAACCCTCAAAGTTTGTAAATGTTTATTATATTCAACATAAGGATATCATTTCAAAATTTATATTTTCAACGTGTGATTAAAACAGCAAAAAAAGTCATAATATAGATATATAACACATAAGGCTTTAAATTTTAGCACAACTAGCATAAACCTATATTGGTTAAAGCCTTGAAATAATCATATTAATCCAAGAAAAAAACACTTAGGTTATGATTGAGGGATAATATCATATATAATTGAGTTCAAAATAGCAAAATAAGGTAATATGTAACTTTTAGATATTCATTATTCATTGAGAAAATTACAAAAATTTAAAGTCCAAGTCAATGGTCAACAGTCACAAACATGATCTGTAACACCCCCAAAATTCACTACTAAAAAATTTCGTTTTATTATTTTATTTAAAAGATTAGCTGAAGCGAAATAACAAGACTTATGAATTTTGGGAATATTATCGCCACATTTAGTACCAGACCAGTTCACTCATACCGTTCCAGTACCAAGTGCTAAGGCTAGAAAATAAAATACCAATTGCTAGAAATTCAAACCGTATTAAAAATAAGAGTAGCACAATAAACCATTTACAATAATAAAATCTACCAATGGAATGGTAGTTACAAGATCAAAGAATACATTCAAATCAGGGAGTAAGAGAGAAAGAGGGAAATCCTAAAAGCCTAGATAATTTTCTTATGCTATTTCCTGTTGTCCACTTGAATAACACCTGAAAAGGACCTGTAAGGGACACTGCCCATTGAATAGGTAGGGGCCCCACGAAGGAAACCCTTCAGAACTATGGTACTGAGTAACCCTTTAAAAACACACTTAAAGCAGGCCTGCAATGCAACACATGATACAATACTATATACATTTATAATGATAGGTGTATACATAATATTCACATCCATACATTAACATACTTAACAAGTCAATTAGATATTAATAGGTCGTAATGTACAATCAATACTTTTAGGGTCTTAAGCTATTAGTCCATCATTATTCAATCATCTCTCAGATTTTATATCCATGTGAGTGCGGGAACCCCACTATTATAGCCGATGGATTGGTCATGCAAGACAAAATGCTCCTGGACACTATTATTCGTTGGTGGACCGGTCATGTAGGGCAAAACGTTCCTAGCCATTATTATTCGCCAGTGGACCGATCTGGCCCCGACTTACATGGCGTTTCACTGTAAGTACTTAGTGTATTTCCCATGTTTTAGTTTCGTTATGTTTGGTTTGTTGAGTACGAAATCCCCCACTATTATAGCCAGTGGACCGGTCATATAGGGTAAAACGCTCCTGGCCACTATTATTCATTGGTGGACCGGTACTCATAGACATCATCCAGGGCAAAACTATAACACCCCCAAAATTCACTATTGAAAAATTTCGTTAATTAAAAGGAAGATTAGCGGAAGCAGATAAATAAAACGTGAACTTTGGGAGTATTACCGCCACACTTAGTACCAGACCGGTTCACTCATACCGTTCCAGTACCAAGTGCTAAGGCTAAGAAAATGAAATACAATTCGAAAGACATTCAACATGCATAAATCAGAGTAAATTGTAAGAACTTCAACATATTTAAAACAGAGTAGCGCATCAAATCGTTTTCAGGAATAAAATCCACCGATGGTGGTTAAAGTACCAACATAACATCAAAACCAGGAAATTAAACGAAGAAGGAGGGAAAACCCTAACGATACCGGATAACTCCTTACTCTCTTTCCCGTAGCCCACTTGAGTAGCACCTGAAAAACCTGCAAGGGCACTGCCCATTGAATAGGCAGGGGCCCCGTAAAGGGAATCCCTTCAGTACTACGGTACTGAGTAACCCTTTAATACCACACTTAAAGATAGGCTCGCATACGACACATAATGTAAACTACACACATATAAATAATGAGAGATGCATACATAACAATAACAAACATAATACTTTATAAGTCACGATCGATACTTTGGGCCTTAAGCCATGTCATAGTGTAAGATCAATACATTCGGGCCTTAAGCCATTATTCCATCATCATTCAATCAATATCATATTTTATATCCATGTGAGTGCGAGAACCCCACTATTATAGCCGGTGGACCGGAATTCAACACACAGGGCAGAACGCCTCTGACCACTATTATTGCCGGTGGACCGGAAGGTAAACACACAGGGCAGAACGCACCTGACCACTATTATTTGCCGGTGGACCGGTCTGGCCCCGAATCACATGGTGTTCCATTATAAGTGATTAGTATTTTTCCATAATCTTATTCACATACATAACTGATTTTATTGAGCTCGGGACCCCCACTATTTTAGCCGATGGACCGGAATATATATAAAATCATCATCCAGGGTACAACGCTCCTGGCCACTACTATAACCGATGGACCGGTACTCATAATCACATACCAGGGTAACACGATCCTGGACCACTATTATATCCGGTGGACCGGTACTCAATATTTCATACCAGGGCAACACGCTCCTGGACCACTATTATAACCGGTGGACCGGTACTCAATATCATAATCATCTGGGCCCGGCTCATTAATATTCCACTTTCAATAATAGTATCTTTCCTTTTCTTTAATCAGCACATCAATCATATTTATTTGCCTCGAATGGGAGATCAATAACCCGGGACACAAAGGTACACCGATCGTACCGGTGCATATCAGCTACTCAGTACCCTTCAACCACGAACCCAAGGACGCAAAGGTACCCCGGTCGTACTGGTGCATAAAGCTAACTCAGTACCCTACCGACAAGGACACCTAATCCATAAGTATGCATACCCCCTAACTAGGTCCGTAGAGCTAGAAAGAGTAAGATATAGGGCCTGACTGGGGCACAAAGGCACACCAGCAAATACTAGAATAATCGTGGACTAAACTACGTCCTTAGGGTAGCGACCCCTAAGGAGTCACCATTCCCGATCTCGAGGTCTTTCACTTTAAGTAATAGTGTCTTAATTAAGGTGATCACGAAAAGCACGATAATCCGATACTTATTCACTTTCGATCGTTCCGATATCATTAATCGTTTCTTATTCAGATGATTATCCAGAATATCACAGAGAAACTATTAAGGCCATCCTAATTATCAAATACTCTTACTTGGCTAATCAGCATTATTTAATCATATTAATGTTCCAAAATCTCAAAGACATGTTAGGTACAAACTACTCATTTGCCCTTTACTTATATAATTGTTAAGTATCAATTCCTTACTTGATAAATTATCACATTACCCTTAAGGTTGCATAATTACCAAATTACCCCTTGTCCACTTTAGATTACCAAATTGTCTCCTACACTTTTTAGACCACCATTCACCCCTCATAATTACTACACTTATCATATTTCCCTTTTGGTTGGTTATATTACCAAATCGCCCTTCTCCTTGTTATAATTACTAAATTGCCCTTGAATTGGATAAATTACTAAATTACTCTCCTTCATTATCATGATTACTATTTTGCCCCTTTAGTTGGTTAAATAATTATCACTTTACCCTTTAATCGGCTAAATTACCAAATTGCCCCTTCACTTGGATAAATTACCAAATTACCCTTCTCCTTTATCATAACTACCATTTTACCCCTCTCAATTATTTTAATTGCCATTTACCCTTTTTAATCATTATAAATCTCAAATTACCCTTCTTCATAATTACAAATATTAATTTACCCTTTTTCATAATCAAAATTACTATATTACCCTTCTCCATTATTAAAATTACCATAATGCCCTTTAATTGGTTAATTCACCAAATTACCCTTCTATAGTATCATACTTATCCAATTGCCCTTCTACAATCATAATTTAATTGATAAATTATCTTTTGTCGTTATCATAATTACCGAGTTACCCCCTTACTCCCAAGTTTACCATAATATCCTTTTATTCACAAAATCACCATTTTACCCCCTACATCCAAATTTACCATAATATCCTTTTATTTGTGAAATTTACCACCATACATCTTTTACTTTACAAATCAATATTTTACCCTCTCACATCCAAGATTACCATCTTTATCTTTCCTTACATAATTACCATTTTGCCATTCTTTTCCAATTTACCATATTACCCCTTTACTTATAAATTTCCACTTCGCCATTCACTTATAAAATTTACCATATTATCCTTTACTTATGAAATTACGATTTTGCCCCTTTACCTCCAAAATTACCATAGTGCCCTCCTTCATCCAAAATTACTATTTTACCCCTACTTCCAAAATTACCATTTTACCCTTCTTTCTCACAACTTACAATTTTATCCTTTACTTGTAAATTATCATTTAACCATTTAATCATAAAATTTCCATATTATTCTTTTATCTCAAAAATTACCGAAATACCCTTTTCACTTATAAAATTTCCACTCAACCCCTTTATTCACCATTTTTATGAATTTACTAACACTACATAAAATAATGATATTAATACTTCATTTTTATCATCTAAGTCCACCAACTTGTCATTTTTCAACATAATACTCATTAGCAACTACACACATTGATTTATATACCTCATAAGCATAATTACTAAAATATCCTTAAACAATAACATCATTCATGCATTAACAACATGGTACATCATAAACAAGTATTTAACATTTCTATCCATATTCCAACTCCTTTATTTAACATACCTACATATGGCACAAAAGTTATCATGCTTTTTCTTTTTAACAAACAATATAAGAAACCATAAACATATCATGCTAAGCATACAAAACATGCATAAAATCATACTAAACCCTAAATGTGCTAGCATGAGTTTTTTCATATATTTAATGGCGGATTAACGGTTAGCTTAATCCCGCAAAATATCAAATCTTACCAAGAATAATTAGCAACTCAACACCTAAAAATAATATCCATCATATTTGTTAGAAATAAGAAGTTAAAAAGGATAAAACTTTATAAAACAAATTTATTTAATAATAATACACTTTAATTAAATATGGATATACCTCAAAACTTTTCCAAATTAAATCCAAAACAAGGGGGAGCTCACGCTGCATGAGCAGCGTGAGTTTCATGCATAATCATGGGGAGAAAAGGGCTCAAAGAGGGTGAAGGGAGAAAAATCCATTATTTTAGGGTTAGGGTGTTTAGGCTAGAAAAGAAGGTGGTTGGGGGACGTTTCAAGGCAGGGGAATGGTGCAGAAGTGAAGAGGGGTTGTAGGTGGAGGCTAAGGGTGGTTTCAAGGCGGCTCAAGGCGGCGGAGACGGCGGCGAAGGTGGCTGCCAAGATGGGTCGAGGGAAAGGGGTTGTGAAGGAAGGAAAAGGAGAGGGAAAAATGGAGGGGTTCAAGGGATGTTTTAGGCCAACTAATGGATGGCGGTTGTAGAGGGGATTGCAGGGTGTCGAACGGTGGGTTGGGTGGCGGCAGAGGTGGCCAGAAGGCAGCGGTAGAGGCGGTTGCAGGTGGCTCGGCGGTAAGGGGAAAAACTGGGAAGAAAAAGGAAAAGGAGGAGAAGGGAGGAAGGGTAGGGCTCGAGGGGCGGCGTGGTGGTGCAGGGTGGTAGTAGGCAGTGGCAGAAGGCGGCACAGGGGCTGGGCTTGGTGGTTCAGACGGCGGAGGCTGGCGGTGATAAAAAAATGAGGAAGAAAAATGGGGAAGAAGGAAGGAGAGAGGAGAGAGCTCGGGGAAGGAGAAAAGGCTCGAAAGTGGGGTAGAAGGGAGCTGGGGTGGTGAAGAAAAGGAAGGGGGGAGAAGAGAGGGGCAGGGGTCGGCGATCGGTGCTGCAGATGGTGGCAGGGCTGGTCGGGTGGCAGGGGAAAAGAGGGAAGAAGAAGGGAAGAACCGGGGCACGCGGGGTGTGGTCCAAGGGCCGATTTGGCTCGAAATGGGAAGGAAAATGACAGGGGAAGAGAGAGAGGGAGAGGGAGCAGGTGGTGGTGGCAGGTGCAGGGTGGCAGTCGGCGCTCGACAATGGCAGAAGAGTCAGGCATGGGAGGAGGAAGAAAGGAGAAGAAGAAAGGGACGGGGCGGCTGGACCAGCGCAGAAAAAGAAGGGAGCCGGCCGGTCTAGGGGGAAAAAAGAAGGAGGTCGGGCTGGGGTGCTGGGCGGCGCGCGAGGGAGAGAAGGGGGAGGGCTGGGCTGGCGAGGCAGCCCGAGGGAGGAAGAGAAAAAAAGAAAAAAGAAAAGAAGAAAGGGAAAAAGGGAAAAAGGGCAAAAAGGGAATGGAACAATAGGAAAAATGATTTAATTTAATTTATAAAATCGTAAAATATAATATTCTTGGTAAATTATTTAATTCAATAATTTAATTTATTATAATCTAATATTTTAGTTTAAAAAGGATAAAGTTGGTAAAAT
Source organism: Tamarix chinensis (assembly GCA_030549775.1). Lineage (NCBI taxonomy): Eukaryota > Viridiplantae > Streptophyta > Magnoliopsida > Caryophyllales > Tamaricaceae > Tamarix > Tamarix chinensis. Next base: position 67,083,019 of record CM060182.1, read on the forward strand.
ATTAGTTTTGGAAAATTATTTAAATAAAATAATATGATAAATAGCAAAATATTTATTTTTAATTTATTAAATACTTTTATCCAAATTTACATACTCTAAAATCTATAAAATAATTAAAATAAATAATTTTATAGGCTAATTTTATTTCAAATAAAGTTATTTATTAAAATATAGATTTTCAAAATTTTTGGGGGATTACATCACTACCCCCTTAAAGAAAAACTTCGTCCCCGAAGTTTGGGTCTTAGCACTAGGGTTACAACAAGAGGTCCTAAGTTACTTGGGGTAACTACCCCCTTAAAGAGGAACTTACTTAACTAAAGGAAACAACTACACACACAAAGTTAATAACACAAATAATCACGCGGGACCTGACGGACAGCTTGAAGAGATTACATCATGATCGATCGCTTTCTCATCTTCTTCGGTTAACGAGGCTGAACGGATTACTCCAAGCGCTTGATTCTGTCGATCCGATGTTTTCCCTAGCCTCTGGATTCTTTCACGGGGCGCACTGTAGCATTCGAAACTTCTATGCCCAAGTTGTCCACAGTCATGGCACTAAATCAGCTTCACCATGCAATCCTTGCCTGGATGATCTCTTTTGCAACGTCGGCAGTGATAGTGTCGATCCGGTCTCTTGCTAGACGTTGATTTGGAAGTACTTTGATTCCTCTTACGTTGAGCTTTAGTTTGAAGTTGAGGCTGGTCCTGCACAACTTTGCTACTGGGGCGATGACTCTTTGCTTCGGTCTCGGTCTCTTCGTTCTTTCTCTTGCCTAAGATGGAGGCTTGTTCTTTGATCAAGGCATCGGCGTTACATGCTCGCTCATACACCGTACTCAGGTCGTGGAAAAAGTCAGCGCCCATCATGCTTCGGATGTTGAATCAAAGTCCTTGCTCGAATTGGAAGATTGTCGTTGCCTTGCTAGCTGCTATCCCGGGGGCGAACCTTAGCAACTCCGTAAATCATGCGTAGTACTCTCGAACCGACAAACTCCCTTGTGTTAGCTCCATGAACTCTTTGAGCTTGGCCCTCTTGAGACTTTCTGTGTAGAAACGCGTACGGATGGCGGTCTTGAAGTCTTCCCATGATGTCGGTCGTCCTCCTTGAGTTTGAAGATCTTCCCACCAAGTATCGGCTGATCCTCAAAGATAGTATGCCGCGATGTTCGTCCTTCGTTCCTCGGGACAGTTGAGCGCCTCGAAGGTCCTATCAAGGTCTCGTATCCAGCTTTCTAAGACTATGGGATCTTCCTTTCCATCGTAGGTCGGGGGTCGATGACGTGAAACCCTATCAAGCCAATCCTCTCCAATACCTGTCGAGGGTAAAGTTGCTTGAGGTTGAGGCAACGAGGGACGTTGAGCCATCCCTATGAGTACTTCAAACGCCCTCTCTAAATTGTTAATTCGTTCGTCTCGTTCCATGTCGAGTTAGCTGTAAAACAGAAGTCTGTTAGGTAAGGTGCTATCTCTCAAGCTAGGTGATCTAAACCTAGGTCACTCAATCTACCCATACCCAGCTCTCAGGACTAATCCGGTTTTCTCGAAACAAAGGAGAGATAGGTTGAAAACTCCTTTTAGGAATAATTTAACTTAAAAACTTATGTGAAATACCATTATTCCCTTTACATTCAAAATTACCATTTTACCATTGTCATACAAAATTACTGTTTTATCCTTTACCTCCAAAATTACCATTTTACTCATTACTTCCAAAATTACCATAATACCCTTTTACTTATAAAATTATCATTTTGCCTTTACATCCAAAATTACCATTTTTTGAAATGCCCCAAAAATTCTAATTTTAATATTTATTATTAAATAAGATTTTATTATGAAAATTAGTTAAATAATTTATTTTATTAAAATAAAAGGAAATTAATTAGGGCAAATTAATAAGAAATTTATAAGTATTTTAATTAGGGTGAAATTTGGGTATTTTAGCTAATTAAGGATTTTATTTTGGAAAATTAATTAAATTAATTATTTTATTTAAAATAAGAGGGAGAAAATAGTTTCAAATTAATATGAATTTTATAAATATTTTAATTTATTAAATTTAGGGTGATTTTCTAATTAAAATGAAATTTATGGAGAATCTTTTAAAAATCCTAATTTAGCCTAAAAAGGGATTTAAATATTATTTTATTTAAATATTATTATTTTTAAATATCCTAAATATTCAGATTAATTTAATTTCCCCAATCTAATTATTTTTCTTTTTCCCTTTTTCCTTTTTCTTTCTTCCTTTTTCCTTCTTTTTCTTATTCTTTTCTTTTTCTTTTTCCCCTCCCCCGATTTGGGCTTGGAGCGGCCCAATTTTCCATCTTCTTTCTTCTCCTGTCGCGGCCCACTCCCGTTTCTTTCCTTCCTTCTTCCCTCGGCAGCTAGCGCGCCGAGTTTCTTATCCTTTTTACCGAAACTTCGTCATTTCATTTAAACAACCACCCCATCGCGCCCGGACCGCCCGGTCTCCTCTTCTTTTCTCCCCCGAATCGCCGGTTCTTCCCCCCATCTTCTTCTTTCTCCGACCCCACCCACGTTCGACCTGCAACCTCCACCGCTGCCTCCGAAAATCTCACTGCCGGTTACAGCCGTTTTCCTTCCTCTCTCTTCCTCCTGACCCATCGTCCCTTTTGAACCAATCCACCTCCCTTTTTCTCGTGCACGATCTTCTCTCTCTCCTTGCGCAACTATTCCCGCCACATTCAAATTTTTGCCAGAAACCATTATCGGCTGGTGCCCACTTCTTCCTACCACTTCCCCCACTTTCCCTTCGACCCTAACTTCCTTTCAAGCCTATAAATACACTCCATAGCAGCGTTGAGTCGAGTTTTTGGCTCGAGTTCAGAAAATGCCTTCCTTCGTGCCACTGCCCCTTTAGACACCTCGTCTGCCGCCTTTGGCCAACTTCGCCGCCATATCTGACCACCAAACTCTTCCTTGCTCCTCCCTCTAGCTAACCAAATCATCCATCCCCCTCCATTTTTCCTGCACAAGCCACCCCGACTGTGCGAATTAGCCTTCCCGATCAACCCTATTTTCTGCCTCTGCCACCCTTAGCCACCTCTTCCACCGCTTCTTTCACCTCCCATTCTCTTCTCCAGACCCTTCTTTGTCTTCCCCTACCTTTCTTTTCCTCTCCCTCCCTCTCCTCCTCTCTTTCTCTTCTTCTCCTCCATTCGGCCACCGCCGTCGCCGCCGTGCACCACCGCCGGTGCCGTCTATCCCCTCCAACCTAAGGTTGAACCCTAGACTCTCTCAACCCTTCTCCCTATTTTTATAAGCCTTAATTTAGTTTATTTCATTTATTTAGATATAAATACTATTATTATTATTAATATTTATATTTTTAATATGTATTATTATTATTATTAATGTTTTTATTATTATTTCTACTGAGGGCTGAAGCCCTATTATATATTTATTATTATTATTATTATTATTATTATTATTATTATTATTGTTTCTATTATTATTATTAATATGTGTTTATTATTATAATTATTATTTTTATTATTACTATTTCAAATTACTATGATTATTATTTCATTATTAATATTACAACTATTTTACTATTATTTTTGCTATTATTACTATTATTATTATTATTATTATTGTTATTATTATTATTATTATTATTATTATTATTATTACCAAATTTGGTTGTTTATTTTACTAATATTATTATTATTAGTATTTTGGTAAAGGGGCTGAAGCCTTTATTTTACTTTATTTTTGAATAATGCCTTTTTATTATTATTATTGTTACTATTATTATTATTATTCTTATTAATATTATCATTGATATTATTTTTAGTATCTTTGCTATTATTATTTTAGTATCATTTTTATTATTATTAGGGCAAAGTCTTTAACCCTATATTATCAACTTTTATAATATTCTATTATTTCTTATATCTTTAGTAAAGTTAGAAATTTGTTAATGTTATGTTATTAATATGTTATTATTTGGTAAAATCCCTAAGGAGGCGTAGGAGCGTACTCGAAGACCGGTGTCACTTCAGGTAAGGGTGTTACTAAGGCCTCTTGTGTGTTTATATGCATTATGTGCTTTACATGCTATGTATCCTATGTTTATCATTATTGTAATTATTTCGTATGTGGCATAACGTGGAGTTGAAGTATGTTTTTGTATGTCATGTGTACTATATGTGGTGAAATATGGTATATGTGATGATATGTGTTGTACCCCTATAAGACATGCATGTGAGGATGTTGATGTGGTTTGTGTGGGAGAAAGGATGAAAAATGAGGATGGGAAAAGAATTTGACCAAGGGATGAGAGTTGACCTAAGTATTATAATGATCCATGTGGGGAAGAATAAAATATAATTTATGATTTCGTGTGGAAGTATATAATTTATGGTTTTATATGGGAGAATCTAATTTATGGTTTTGTGTGGGAGAATATAATGTATGGTTCTATTTGTGGGAATCTAATTTATGGTGTTATATAGGAGAATATAATTTATGGTTTTATATGGGAGAATCTAATTTATGGTTTTGTGTGGGAGAATATAATTTATGATTCTATTTGGGAGAATTTAATTTATGGTGTTATATGGGAGAATATACTTTATGGTTTTATATGGTGGTTTTGTATGGTGGTATTAGGGTTTGCATGGCGGCATTAGGGTTTTGCATGGGAGTTAATGATTGCATGGAATTTAGGGTTTGTATAAAAAGTTCGAGAGGTTGCATGAGAGGTGCAAAGTTTGCATGGGAGTGAAATTTACATGTGGAAAGTTGATTTGGGATGTGAGGAAGGTAATATAAGTGTTTTTTGGGTGTTCGAACATTTTGGGTGAAAAATATTACGTGGAGCACTATAAAGGTGTGTAGGAAACCGAGCTAAGGTTTGTGTGGGCAATTAGGGTTGGTTGTGGCTGCTTAGAGCTTTTGTGTTATCATGTGTATTTGGTGATTTAAATGTAATTATGATTGTGGCATTTATGATTTGTGATGTGTGAAGTGTAAAGATAACGATTCATGCATGTTCTAGGTCAAAACTTGTGAATAAGATACTTAAGATATTAATTACTTACAGTGGAAGATATTGAGACGGAACCAGCCGATCCACCGGTCAGGAATAGTGGTTAGGGTTTTACCCTATAAGTGATCGATCCACCGACGAAAAATAGTGGTTAGGACATGATGTCCTATATGTAATCGGCCCACCGGTTATAATAGTGGGGGATCCTGAGCTCAATAAAAATAAACTAGAGTTTGTTAAGGCACCTAAAAGATACTAATTACTTACAGTGGAACACCATGCGAGCAGGAACCAGCCAATCCACCGGTTAGAAATAGTGGTTAGGGTTTTACCCTATATGTGACCGATCCACCGGTAATAATAGTGGTTAGGGCATGATGCTCTATGTGTGACCGACCCACCGGTTATAATAGTGGGGTGTTCCTATACTCGCATGGATATGATAAAAGGTATGGTGTGAATCGAATTCTGATAAGAGATTAATTAAATGATTAATTCGGATTATAATTGGGCCTTTATGTATGTACCCGAATGATTGGTCGATATTACGATATGATGAAGGTCTTTATTTCCTTTTATTATTATGCATGATTTTATGTGTTTATGTGTTGGCCTTAGTGCTCGGTTACCTTTCTCAGTTATAGCGTACTGATCACCCTTTTAATGGGTAATGCTCATTCCCACGAGTAGTATGCCCTTCTGACTTTGTGCAAGTGGGCGAGACATCAGTTGGGGTTGTGTGTTGAGCTTGTGTTTTGGCTCAAAGTTCGAGAGTGTCGTTGCCGTATTTTTCTCTTCATATGATTTTATTTCATTATGTTATTCCTTGTGTATCAAATTTACCCTCTTATGATTTATTACTTGATTGAGTATTTTAAATGAACATTTTATCAATTGTAAGCTTATTTCTCTTTTGAAAATGAATTACAATTCTTTACACATACTCTGATTTTGTTTTACAACCATTTAATGCTTATTTGGAGTTAGTTTGTCGTGATGTATAATTGATTGTGAATCTTTTCTAAGCCTTAGCACTTGGTACTGAAACGGTCGAAGAGAACTGGTTTGGTACTAAGTGTGGCGGTAACATCCCCAGAATTCACGGGTTTTAATTCGATTACTTCCGCTTTTAAAAAAAATTAGTGAATTTTGGGGTGTTACATTTTTATACAAAATTACCGTCTTACCCTTTACCTCCAAAATTACCATAATACCCTTTTACTTACAAAATTACCATTTTGCCCTTTACATCCAAAATTACCATTTTACCTCTTACTTCCAAAATTACCATTTTATCCGTTTATTTACAAAATTACCATTTTACCATTTACTTACAGAATTACCATTTTTACCCTTTTATTATACCACTTTTACTAAATTACCATCACTACATAAAATATTAATATTAATACTCCATTCTCATCATCCATCTCCGCCAACTATTATTATTCAACATTCTACCCATTAGCACCCACACATAATATGCCACATTCTTGCACATAACATATTACTAACATGCCCCTAGGGCTTATAATAATATTATTCATGTATTAATGATCACAATAACATAATACAACGTGGATAAGTACTCAACATTTTCATTACTAACCAAACTCTTTCCTTAAGAAATATTTCCACACATATCATATAAACTAACATACTTTCCTTTTTATCAATCACTATAAGGAAGTACATATAATATATTAAACAATATATATATATCATGCAAAATAACATATTAAAATCCTAATGTGCTAGCATACGTTTATCCGTGCGTTTAAGTGAGGTTTAACGATTACCTTAATTTCTCTAAAAATTGAACCTTACCGGTATCCCCGTTAAAGATTCAAGCTTTAAATATTAAAATCAACACCTAAAAATAATATAAATATTTATCATATTAGAAATAAGAAAACCAAAAGCATAATGTAACACCCCTAAAATTCATTACTAAAAAATTTCGTTTTATTAAAATAATTAGTGGAAGCGAAATATCAAAACCATGAATTCTGAGGATATTATCGCCACATTTAGTACCAGATCGGTTCACTCCTACCGTTTCAGTACCAAGTGCTAAGGCTATAAGAGAATAATATAACTTACGAGAAACTCGGACATATTTAAATTAGAGTAGTGTAGTAAAAAATTTACAAGAATAAAATCCACTAGTGGTGGTTACAAAACAACGAATACATTGAAACAAGAATTTAAAAGAGAAAGAGGTCAACCCGAGGACTTTTCGGATATTTCCTTACGCTCTTTCCTAGGAGCCCACTTGAATAGCACCTGAAAACGACCTGCACGGGATACTGCCCATTGAATAGGTAGGGGCCCATAATGTAACACATGATATACCACTATACCCATACATAACGACAGGTGTAAACATAAAAATCAGATCCATGCATTCACATACTTAACAAGTCAATCAAGTATTAATAGTGCATACATAATATTCACTTTCGTACATTCGCATACTTAATAAGTCAATCAAATATTAGTAGGTTATAGTGAACGATCGATACTTTTAGGACCTTAAAGCCATTAGTCCATCATTAATCAATCATCTCGGATTATAAATATCCATGTGAGTGAGGGAACCCCACTATTATAGTCGGTGGACCGGAATACATACAGGGAGAATGCTCCTTACCACTATTATTCGTCGATGGACCGGTCTCCAGGGCAAAACGCTCCTGGCCACTATTATGCGTAGGTGGACCGGTCTGGCCCCGACTCACATGATGTTCTACTGTAAGTGATTAGTGTATTTCCCATGTCTTATCGTTATTACGTTTGGTTTGTTGAGCACGGAATCCCCCACTATTATAGCCGGTGGACCGAAAATCATGCAGGGCAAAACGCTCCTGCCCACTATTATTCGTCAGTGGATCGGTCTCTAGGGCACCCCAGCTTCTAGCCACTATTATTCGTTGGTGGACCGGTATGGGTCTGGCTCAACAATCTTCCTTTTTAAGTGATTAGTGTCTTATTCATATCTTATTCGAAATATTTTACCCTAGACATGCATGGCTAACTATATCCACACTTATCCTCCCAAGAGGGCCCGTCCCATATCTTGAGACTTTTGCACCTCCTAACTTGCCCCGACATCCTTCCCTTAATCCACTTTCTCACACCGGGAGCCCAACTCCTAAGTGTGTGGGTCAAGGCCCACTACCTTATACCCTAAAGTCCACTTACCGTCTTACCTTAGGGTTTTCTCCGAAACCCTAATTTGGGCCTATGTGGCCCATCGTTCTCTGCCTCATACAACCCAAACTAATTTAACACCCCACACATTACAACCCTTAGTTTCAACTCTCACTTCATACCCCACTTATTCTCATTTATTTTTATTATTTTCTTTTTCTTTTTTCACCTTCTCAAATTAGGGTTCCCTCCCAAACCCTAACTCGGTCTCCTATGCACCCTTATACTATCTCACGTACTATTTTTCACCCGAAGCCTCCAGTCACCCAAATAACTCTTTCATTACCTTCCTCACGTCCCAAGGCAACTTTCCATACATAAGGTTCACCCCCATGCGGACTCTAACCATCCCATGCGAACCCTCCATTCTCCCTCTCTTCCATTTTATTTAAGGTCCCCTTTTATTCATCCACTCATGGCTCATGGATTATTTAGGTCATTCCTACTTGCATTAGCCAACTTACTTCCCCTTGGTTATCTTACTTTCCTATTTTTCCTTTTTCATCCTTCCATCCCACATTACCATATTAAATATCCTAGCATGCATGTCCTAGAGGGTCACATCACATAACATCGTATGCACAACAAATATAATCATCATCCACATGCCATAAGGAAGTCACATAAACATATATTCACTCCAAGTAGGGATATAAATGATTAATCATTAAGCATAAAGTACACAATATAGCATAACATATGGCACACAAGGCGTGTAACCCACACATAATTATTCCTAGCTACACCCTTACTCGATTTAGGTTACCAAACTATCTTCCACACTTATTAGGTCACTAATCACCCTTCATAATTATTACATTTATCATAATTCCCATTAGGTTGGTTAGGTTACCGAGTTGTCCTTTTCCTTTATTATAATTAACAAATTGCCCATTAGTTGGTCAACATCATATTTACCATTTTACCCTTTTATTTATAAAATTACCATTTTACCCTTCAATTACCAAATTAACATTTTGTTCTTTAATTACCAAATTACCATTTTGCCCTTTACTTACAAAATTACCATTTTATCCCTTAATTACAAAATTGCCATTTTACCCTTTAATTACAAAATTGCCATTTTATCCCTTAATTATAAAATTGCCATTTTACCCCTTTAATTACAAAATTGACATTTTACCCTTAAATTATAAAATTACCATTTTGCCCTTTAATTATTAAATTACCATTTTACCCCTTACTTCTAAAATTACCAATTTACCCTTGCCTCCAAAATTACCATTTTACCCCTTACTTCCAAAGTTACCATTTTACCCTTTACTTCTAAAATTACCAATTTACCTTTTTTTACTAGTAATTTACCATTTTGCCCCTTATTACACCACTACATGAAATATTAATATTAACACCCCATTCTCATTATCCAACCCTACAACTAATATATTTAATTTAATACTCATTAACACCCATACATATTAAGCCACATTCTTGCACAAGACATATTACTAAAATACCCCCAGGACTTACAATAATATTAACCATGCATTGAAGATCACAATAACATAATACAACATGGATAAATACTTAACAAATTTCATTAGTAACCAAACTCTCACCTTAAACAATATTTCCATAAATAGCATATAATCTAACATGCACCCTTTTTATCAATCAACACAAGAAACTACATATATTATATTAAACAACATATATCAAGCATAATAATATATTAAATGCCTAATGTGCTAATATACGTTATCCATGCGTTTAAGTGGGGTTTAACGGTTACCTCAATTCCCACAAAAACGAACCTTACCAGTATTCCAGTTAAAGGTTCAAGCTTTGATTAGCAAAACCAATACCTAAAAATAATATAAATATTTATCACATTAGAAATAAGAGAACTAAAGGCATAAGACTTTATAATATTTAATTAATGAAATACTTAACTTAAAATATTATTATACCTTGAAATCATTAACTAAATAAACCAAGAAATGCAGCAACTCATACTGCTCATGCAGCATGATCTGCAGGCAAAGAAATGAGGGGGAGAGGCTCGAAGGTAGGTGAAAGGAGGGAAAATGGGCTATTTTTGGGTTAGGGTGTTGGGGCTAGGAAAGAAGGTGGATGGGGAGGATTTAGGGAAAGGGAAGGGTGCAGAAAGTGGAGAGGGGGTGTAGGTGGTGGTCGGGGATGGGTTGACGGTGGCCAAGGGTGGCGGCAGGGGCGGCAGCGAGGCCACGAAGGTGGCTGCCGAGGTGGGTCGAGATGGAGGGGGCTGAGAAGGAAGGAAAACGGAGGGAAAAAATAAAGGGTTGCAGGTGGTTATTTCGGCCAAAGAGGGTATGGAGGTGGTAGAGGAGGTTGCAAGGGTTGGTTTGGTGGCTCAAGTGGCGGTAGAGGCGGCGGAACATGGCGGTGCACGGTGGCTACCAAGAGGGGAGAAAAAAGGAGAGAAAAAGAAGAGGGGAGGAAGAAGGAGGTTGCAGGGTGGCTCGAGGGATGCTGTGATGGTTTAGGGGTGAGGTAGAGGGTGGTAGGGGTGGTGTAGGTGGCTAGTGCGGCGGCGACGGTGGCAGAACGGGGGTAGCGAAGGAAGAGAAGGTTGGGAAATGCATTGGAGGCTCGAAAAATGGCATAATGAGGTAGGGAGGGAAAAAGAAAAAGAAGAGGAAGAGAGGAGGGGATAGGGGGCTCGGTAGGGCGGTGGCAGGGTGGTAGAGGTATGGGGATGGCAGGGAGAGGGAAGGGAAAAGAGGGGCATGGGCAAGGAGAGGGAGAGAGAGGTGGTGGGGCCGAGGTGAGGAAGGAAAATGGAGAGAGAGAGAGGGGGGAGTAGTAGGGGGAGGAGGGTTGTAGGTAGTGGCTAGAGATGGCGGGGATGGTCGGGCGGTCGTCGAAGAAAGGAAGAAGAAGGAAGAAAGGAGGGGGGTGCTGCCAGGCCGGCCGAAGGGAAGAGGAGTGGGTCGGCCCGGTCGGGGGAGAAAGAAAAGAAAAGAAAGAGGGAGGTAGGCCAGGCAACGCTCGGGGGAGGAGAAGGAAAGGGAGGAAAGAAAATGGGTCAGCGGCCCAGGCGCGAGGGTGGGGGAAGAGGCAAGCCGGGGTACCCGTGGCCCAAGGGAGGAAAAAGGAAAAAGAAAGAAAGGAGAAAAGGGAGAAAAAGGAGAAGGAAAAAGGAAAAAGGAAAGGGAAAATGGGACAAATAAAATAATTTAATTTATAAAATAATAAAATAAAATATTATTGGGTAACAAATTTATTTAATAATTTAATTTAATATAATTAAAATATATGGGTTTAAACAGGATAATTTTAGTAAAATAATGGTTTGAAAAATTATTTAAATAAAAAGAGTATGATAAAATTACAAAATATTTATTTTAATTTATTAAATATTTATATCCAATTTACATACTCAAAAATCCATAAAATAATTAAATTAAATAGATTTAAAGGCGAATTTATTCCAAATAAAAGTTATTTATTAAATTATAGACTTTTAAAATTTCGGAGGATTACACATAAGACTTTATAAAACTTAATTAATGAAATACTTAGCTTAAATATTTTTATACCTTAAAATTATCAACTAAAATTAAACCAAGAATACAGCAGCTCGTGCTACTTATGCAGCATGAGCTGCATGCAAAACAAGAGGGACAATGGGGTCAAAATGCTATGAAAAGTAGGAGGAAGTGGTATTTTTGGGTTAGGGTTTTGGGGCTAGGAAAGAGGGTAGATGAAGGAGGATTTGGGGCAAGGGAAGGGTGCAGGAGTGAAGAGGCGGTGTAGGTGGTGGTCGGGGATAGGTTGTTGTTGTTGGTGGCGGCGGCGGCGAGGCTGCGAAGTGGGATGCAGGAGTGGACGGGGTTGAGAAGGAAGGAAAAGGGAGGAGGAAAATGAAGGGGTGAGGGAGTTTGTTTTGGCAAAAGGAGGTGTGGGGGTGGTAGAGGAGGTTGTAGGGATTGGCTTGGTGGCTCAGGTGGAGGACGAGGCGGCGGGACGGCGGCGGACGGAGGGGTTGCTCAGAAGGGAGAAAAAGAAGAGGGGAGGAAGAAGGAGCTACGGGGTGGATTGGCTAGTGTTGTGGTGGTGTAGGGTGGGAGTAGAAGGGTGCATAAGGTGGTGCAGGGGGTTGGTGCGGCGGTGGAAGTGGCGGAGGGCGACGGTGGTGCACAAAACAAGGATGGAAATGGAAGGAGAAGAAAAGGAGAGAAAGGAGGTCGGGGAAGGTAAGGAGCTCGAAAAACGGGGTAGGAAAGGGCTGGTGAGGAGGAGAAAAAGGAAAAGAAGGAGAGGGAAGCGGACAACTGATCGGTGGCAACGTTTAGGGTGGTAGGGAGTTGGTAGGGTGGCAGGGAGAGGGAAGGAAAGAAGGGGAAGGGAGGCCATGCGTGATGGGGAGTGCATGGTCGATTTGGTCCAAAATGGTGAAAAAAGTATGGGGGAGAGAGAAAGGGAGGGAGGGTTGCAGTGGTGGCTGGGAGAGGTGGCAGGGCGGTGGCCAGCGTACCCAAGGTGGCAGGCATGGGCGATGGAGACAAGTCGGGGCGTTGATTGGGGCGATCAACAAAGAAGGAAGAAGAAGAAAGAAAGAAGGGGGGAGGTGCAACAAGCTGGCCGTAGGAGGAGAAAAAAAGGAGTTGGGTCGGCCCGGTCCAGGGAGAAAGGAAAGAAAGAAAAGAGGGGGAGTTGGGCTGGGTTGTTGTGCGGGGGAAGGAGGAAAAGAAAAGAGGGGTGGGCTGCCCGTGCGGGAGAAGGAGAGGAGGGAAGGGGAGTGGGCCAGTGGCCCAGGCGCATAGGGGAGGGGGAGGTTGGCCTGGTGGTCCAAGCCGAGGAAACGAGAAAAGAAAGAAAGGAGGAAAAAGGAGAAAAAAGGAGAAAGAAAAGAAAAAGGGAAAAAGGAAAAGGGAAAATGGGAGAATTTAAAATAATTTAATTTATAAAATAATAGGATGTAATAGTTTTGAGAAATAAAATTATTTAATAATTTAATTTAGTATAATTAAATATATGGGCTTAAAAAGGATAATTTTAGTAAAATATTGGTTTGGAAAATTATTTAAATAAAAAGAGTATGATAAATAATAAAATATTTATTTTAATTTATTAAATATTCCTATCCACTTTTATATACTCAAAAATCTATAAAATAATTAAATTAAATAAATTTAAAGGCTAATTTCTCCCAAATAAAAGCTATTTATTAAATTATAAGTTTTTAAAATTTTGGGGGATTATATGATCAATGGCCAATGTTTGATTATCACTATTTACATATTTAATATATTAGCATTTTAAGGCTAATTTGGTAATTTTATGTATAATCATAATTAATCTTATGTTAATCCTACTCATGTTACTAATGAGGTGATTAAATCATGATTAGCATTTGATTAAAATTAGTCATGAAGATCATAAAGAACATATGCAAATCTTCAATTAATTGTGAAATTCATTTAATTTACTTTGAAGTTTTATGTCTAACTTTAAACTCTTATAACATAGGTCATATTAATCCAAATAATGTCATATTTTATATCAAATTGCACATAAAAATGCCAATAAAAACACGAAATCTTGAAATTACTGAAAAATCCACTATAACATCAAAATTAAGCCTAAACTCGAAACTAATGTATTGGCCACAAGTGTAATACCCTAAAATTTATCTAATATTAATCCTAATTAATTAATATTTTAACCTAATTTTAATCCTAATTTCATGGAATTTATATTTTAACCTAATCCTAACCCCAATTTTTTTATAAATAAATTTTATCTTAATTTTCTTATCTAAAATTTAAACATAATTTTAATCCTAACAAAAAAAAATATTTTCTCCCCTTTCCTCTTATTTCTCATTTTTCTCTCTTTTTTCCCTTTTACCTGTCCCTATCAGCCTGCACCTTTCCCTTTTAAGCCACACACAACCTTTCCTACATAGCCTCCCCTCCCTTTCATTTCCCTTCCCTTTCCGACCACTACCACCCTTATACCTCCACTAACACCTTGCACCATTCTACACCATCTTCCATGCATCACCGTGCCCTTCCCCACCTCCCACGCACCACTTGTAATATTCTAAAAAATTTCTTAACCTAATCTCATATTATTAATGCCCTAATTTGATTCTAATCTTGAAAAATCTTACTTTAGCCTTAACCGAATGTCTTATTCCCAAAATCTTAACCTAATCCGAATCTTTGACCTAGATAAATTATATTTCGTAACCCGATATTAATTCCGCTAAAATTTATCACTTATCTAAAATTTATCTACAACTAACCTTAAACCTTTTTCTCTTTTTCCTTTTCTTTCTCCTTTTTCTTTTCCTTTTTCTCGTCTCTGTTTTGTGTTGTAGTACTTGACCACCCCTTTCTTATTCTTGAAACTTGCACCATCAACCATCACTCTCACCCTACTATTACCACCATCATCACCATCATGCCTCACCATCTCATCCTCATGCTACTGCCACCTTGATGCACACACAACTCCCCTCACCTACCATTTTTCATTTCACGCAACATACACACACAACCATCATCATCTCATGCTATATACCTCTAAAAATTTTCACCCAACACTCTACAATCACCTCCAGCAACCTTTGTTGAAAATCTCTCCCTGTATCGTCCATATCGACTGCACCACCCTCTGCATTTTCTTTCATCCGTTCGCACACCTCATATATATGTACACACATACACACTCACACACACACACACACACACACTACTCCACTCTCCTTCTCTCTCATTTGTTTAGTTCCATTTATTGCCCAAACTTTGTCCAAAACCATTGCTCGAGCTCCCTCTCTCCTCCTCCTCTTACAAGTTTGGAGATTAATTCCAAGTATAATAAACCAAAATACAGACAAAAGGGATACTATGTATCTAAGAGACCTAAAAGGATATCTGAGTAAAACCAACATCTATATAACATGACTCTAAGCCCAAAAGCCCTAATACATAAAATCACTCCACCCCATACAAAACATCATAAGCTGCAAAATCATCCGCTTGGTACTCAACAACTTGCAAATAAATATCCGAGTAATCTACTTGTGGGAATGAGCAACACCCATGAAAGGATGATCATTACGCTACGTACTAAGTAAGGTAACAATACAACGAAAATAGGAAAAACATATATTTACATGCATTCATAGCAGAAAGCAACAAACATATGAGATACAACAATTAATACAGGATAATTATTGATTTCGGACTCATACCATTAGAATATAACATGATCCATTCTTTTATTTATGTTGAGTTCAAAGACCCCACTATTCTCTACCGGTGGAACGGTTATCAAAATTATACAACCTCAGGATAGAACGCTCCTAACCACTATTCTCTACCAATGGAGTGGTTATCAATATATAAAACATTAGGAAAGAACACTCCCGGCCACTATTCTCATATGGTGGAATGGACAAGCACAACTAATATAACACTCCAAAATTTACTACTGAAAAATTTCATTTAATTAAAGGGTTTAACGGAAACGAAAAGATAAAACTGTAAACTCAGGGGCATTACCGCCACACTTAGTACCAGATTGGTTCACTCCTATCGTCCCGGTACTAAGTGCTAAGGCTAAACAAGATTAATCATCAAATACGAGTCGTTAATAAAACACTAGTCATTAGTAAAACACAAGTCATACAGAATCAAAGTGCGGAAATCAAAAGGGTACAACCCAAAAGTACAGTTTTAAAGTACCAAATGACAGAGAACATTATACAGCAGGACAAAACAAAATACAATAGTACAGGAAGAACAAAACAGATGATGGAATCCGGCCACGTCACTCTCGACCCCCAAGCTAGGTTCGGGCTCAACTCTCAGCCCCGCCCGATGCCTCATAAGCGTCGTAGGTATCGAAGATAGAATCACCAACCTGCACTAAGTCAGAAGGGCCTTCTGCTCATGGGAATGAGCAGCACCCATGAAACGGGTGGTCAGTATGCTACGTACTGAGTAAGGTAACTGTATAAATAAGGCCAACACATAAGAGCACATAACATAATCACAATCACATCATAGCACACAATTTATCAGGTAAATAAAGGCCCACATTGTTTATTTATTCTCTGGATAATACTCGTTTCACACCATGATTCTTATCAATCCATGCGAGTACAAGAACCCCACTATTATAGCTGGTGGATCGGTCACTTATAGGGTAAAACGCACCTGACCACTATTGTACGTCGGTGGATCGGTCTCTAGGGCAAAACGCTCCTGGCCACTATTATGCTGGTGGATCGGTTTGGCCCCGACTCTCATGGTGTTCCACTGTAATTACTTAGTATATGTTACATGTATTAACAAATTAGGGTTTGGTTTATTGAGCTCGGGATCCCCCACTATTATTGCCGATGGGCCGGTCACTTGCGGGACGATGTCCATACCACTATTATTCGCTGGTGGATATGTCACTTATAAGGTAAAAACCCTAACCACTATTCCTAACCGGTGGATCAGCTAGACCCAGCTCAATAATCTTCCACTTTACATGATTAGTATTTTACCGTATCTTATTCAACAGATTCTGCCCTAGACATGCATGGATAACTCCAGCTATACTTATCCTCCTAAGAGGGCCCGTCCCATATCTTGAGACCTCTGCGCCTCCTAATTTGCCCCGACATCCTTCCCTTAACCTGCTTACTTATATCGGGAACCCGACTCCTAAGTGTGTGGGTCAAAGCCCACCACCTTATACCCCGAGGTCCACTCACCGCCTTCTCCTAGGGTTTCTCCAGAAACCCTAATTTGGGCCTATGTGGCCCATCTTTTTCTGCCTTACACAACCCAGGCTATTTTATCACCCCTACACATCACGACCCTTCAGTTCCACCCTCACTTCATGCCCCACTCATTCTCACTTAGTTTTTCTTTTCTTTTCTTCTTCCCCCTACTCAAATTAGGATTTCCCCTTAAACTCTAGCCTAGTATCCTACACACCCTTATATTATCCCACGTACTATTTTTCGCCCGAAGCCCCCAAACACCCAAACGATACTTCTATTACCTTCCTCACGCCCCGAGGCAACTTTTCATACGTAAAGTTTGCCCCCATGCGGACTCTAACCATCCCATGCAAACCCTAGCTCCTCCTATACTTCCATTAGCCAACTTACTTCCCCTTGGTTATCTTTCTTTCCCATTTTCTTTTTCATGCCCCCCAACCCACATCACCACATCAAATACCCTAGCATGCATGTCCTAAGGGCCACATCATATCACATCACAACTTGTAGCATATCCATATTAATACATAATAGAAGAGATCTCATGGACATACCTCGGTTCCAAGTCGTACTACACATAAAACAGGTAAGATAATAGCATATGAAACATGACATATAATTATACAGGACAACCAAGGCAAAGTAAGTAAGACACGTAACACATAGGCGACTTTAGCTACACCCTTACCTAAACATTGCCGGGCTTGGAGCACGCTCCTACGCCTCTTGGGGGTTTTGACTCGATTCACCTATAAGAGGGAAATACTATGGGTTAATCTCTCTCTACTAGAATTACCATAATTTCCTATCTTATCCCTATCATGGCCTAATACTAAGGCTAATATTAATAGTAGTAGTTTATAATTAAAAGGTAGGGTTATTATTATTCTCAAGATAGTTAATCAAACCACTACTAATAAAAGTAAGTCTTAGTAATATTCATAGTATTAAAGTAAGGGTTCCAATATTACTAACAATAATATTATTAATAATACTAATAATAATAATAAGAATACTAATAATAATAATAGTAATAATGATAATAATGATGATAATACTAATCGAAATCAGTGTAGTAGTAGTAGTAGTAATAATAATAATAACAACAATAATAATGATAATAATAGTAGTAGTAGTAGTAATAATAATAGTAATAATAATAAGAATAATAAGAATAATAAGAATACTAATAATAATAATAATAATAATAATAATAATAATGATGATGATGATGATGATGATGATGATGATGATGATAATAGTTAGAGTAATAAATATAATAATAATAATAATAATAATAATAATAATAATAATAATAAAAATAAAAGTAAGAACAACAACAACAACAACAACAATAATAATAATAACAATGATAATAATGATGATGATAATAATAGTGGCATTTGTAATAGTGTAATAATAATAATAAGGATAATAATAGTGATAATAATAATAATAATAACGATGATGATGATGATAATAGTAGTGGCAATAGTAATAGTGTAATAATAATAATAATAAGGATAATAATAGTGATAATAATAATAATAATAATAATAATAATAATAATAATAACAATAACAATAACAACAACAACAACAACAACACAACAAGGTTGTAGTCTTAATCAATACCATTAATTAGAAATTCTCCGGAATAAAAGTTAGGACATAGTAATAATAATAGTAGTAGTAGTAGTAGTAATAATAATAAGAATAGTAATAATAATACTAATAACAACACTAATAATAATAGTTAATAATATTACTATTAATATTAAAATCATTAACACTTTTATATACAGAGTTTAGGGGTTAAGGAGTTGGGAGACCACCTAGGCTGGGTGGTGGAACCGACGGTGGAGGAAGAAGGGTGGGAGAGAGATGGATGTGGAGGATATGGGAGAGGGAATTAGGGGAAAATGGAGGTGTGGGGTGCTAGGGCAAGGTTCCCTGGTTTTTTTGGGGGGTAGAGGCGGCGCTACAGGCGGCGGAACCAGCGGCATGAAGGGCGGCACAGGGTTGAATGGGGTTGTTCGGGAAGGTGATTTTGCACGGCCGGGGTGGCTCGTGCAGGGCAAGGCAAGGAAGAATGGTGGCTCGGTTGTGTAGAGGGCGGTGCAGGGAGCGTATTGTGGTCGGGGTGGGCTATGACGATGGCTGACGGCGGAGAAATAAGGGGCTGAACAGGCGGTGACACACAGTTTGATTTTTTGGGCTGCCAAAATCAAAACTCGATTATGGCAACCTTCGGGGCTATTTATAGCTTGATCAGAAAGGAAAAAACGACAAAGAGGAGTGGGAGAGTAGAGGGGCAAGGGTTATGGGTCTCTGACCAGCGAGGATGGGTCGGCGCAGGCCTACGTGTGTAGGCCATATCTTGTCAGGGCAGGAGGAATGGTGCGCAGGAGAGGGGAGTAATTGACTTATAGAAATGGCAGGTAAGTCAACGAGGAAGAGAGGGGAGGAATGGTCGGAGTGGGCGGTGTGGTTGGTGGTGGGATTTCTGGCACTGATTTCGGGAGTTGCAGGGTGCTGGAGGTTGAAGATGATGCGGGGGAGGCTGGGCCGCGCAGGGGGAGGGGGAGAAGTTGGGCCAGCGGGCCGGCCTAGGTCGGGGAAAAAAGGAGAAAAAGGAAGAGAAGAAAAGGAAAAAGAGGGGGGGAGGGGGGAAAAGAAAAAGGAAAAAGAGAGGAAAAAGGTGGTTGGCTTAATTAATATAATTTGGGTAATTTGGGATGTTTAATAAAATATAAATATTAATATAACAATTAAATTCTCCTTTTAGGTTAATTTAGGGATTTTGAAAGAATTTTCTTAAATTCCATTTTAATTAGTAAAATACTCAAATTTTTCCTATTTAAATTATTTATTAATTTCTCCTAGATTTACCTTAATTAATTCCCTCTTATTTTAATAAAATAGTTTATTTAATTAATCTTCCTAATAATTTCTTATTTGGCCATAATTCCTTAAATTAGGGTTTTGGGGTATCTCAACTAATTTTGACTCACGTATTCTTTCACTTTAAATGATTAGTATCTTATCCATGATTATGACTATTCTCATGATTTATTTTAGATTGAGTTTAGAAACACTACTATTATTGACCAATAAAATAGTTATCACAATTATACAACCCCAGGATAGAATGCTCTTAGCCACTATTCTCTATTGGTTAAATGGTTACCAATATATATAAAATCTCGGGGTAAAATGCTCCCGACCACTATTCTTGTTTGGTGGAATGGACAGGTATAACTTGTCCTAACTCATGTGATCTTTCACTTTAAATGATTAGTATCTTATTCATAATTGTTTTTATGAGTACAAAACATAATGAAGGTATGGAAGCATCAACATGACCATCTTCAAAGTTACTATTTATCAAGCTCCCAAAACCTTAATTTCACCAGTAAGTCATAACTCTTCCCATAAAACTTATATAATAACCCAAATTCAATATAAATCCTTCAAAAACTGATATTAACAACATATCTAAAATTTGTAGTCTAACTCTAACGTGTGCATGTGTAATAATAAAATTACCATTTTAAGGTTACTATTCCCTAATTAGGCCATTATCTTATTTTAAGAAATCTAAGACATTCAATAATCACTCCAAACACTTATCATAATATTATTATCATACCTTAATCCATCTAACAAGTTAAAATACCAAAATTTTCATATTAACCCATATTAACCAAAATGCCCTTAAGGATAACCAATAGCCCTTATTTTACAAAAAAATCTTATATCTTCAATATCATTATTTTTCAATCCTCCATTTATCATCATACCTCTTAAATATACTTATTTCCCACTTATCATAATTTATTTGGCTCGTTTTACTCATTTACAAGTTATACTCTTCCACAAATTATAACTTAGCGTAACGACATCATATTAGTACATTTTTCGCTATTCTTACTCTCTTTCTATCACATAATCCATCTTATCATAACATATCATTCACAATATACATTTAAAAATATAATAACAGCAACATGCTAATACAAATAGCCATTCAATAATTTAATAGAAAACCCAAAACATCGACTAGTATTCTTATCAACAAGGACACCAGGTTCTAAGCATATAATTCCTAAGCCGCCTCCTTCAAGATCACCGAAATATCACCTAAAAAAATAAGATAATATACAATTAGGATCAGAGATTAAAATTGATGGAACAATTAAGGTAAAGAAGGATAAAAATGGAAATAACTAGATTCAAAAGGAAGCTTAAGTTGTATGGAAATGTGGTGGAAGGTATAATGGTGCTATGGTGGTGTTTGGGTGTGCAAAAAGGGATGCATGACTAAGAAAGAGGGTTGCACAGGCGTGCGATGGGCTGTGCACACTCAGACTGAGAGTTGTGAACTAGTATGGGCAAGTTGTGCGAAGGAAGTACGTTCTTGCACATGCAACACATGCATAGGCTCAAAAGAACAGGGATGCACGGGCATGCGACAAGTAGTACATTGCTTGTGTGGGCATGCACATAGGTGCGATGTTAGTACACGGCTGTGTGAGCAACTCTGCTTGAGGCGTGCGATGATTTGTGAAGAGACATGGCTAGGGCATGTGTGATCCGCATGGTTGTGCACATCACAAAAAACATGACTGGCGCGCGAGAAAAGAAGGCGAAAATGACAACAATGGACGGTGATGGTGAGAAGGGATGATTGGGTGGTTGATCCACCAAGCATAAGGTGGTGCTTGGTGGCGGCAATGGTGCGTGGTGATGGAGGTGGTGGTTTGGTCACACAAAACAGAGAAAAATAGAGGCTCAGGCAGGGTGTTTGCTCGACAAAAAATGGTAAAAATGAGGCAAACAAATGAGGGAGGAAGAGATATGGGGTAATGTGTGTGTGTGTGGTGTGCTATAGGGAATTTAGGGGATGAAGATGGTGAGCAGAGGGGAAGAAGAAAGATGGTAGGGCTACAGAGCCATGAGGGAGAGATGGTGGGAGGTGATGGTTGTGTGTGTAAGAGATGAGAAGAAACACACGCATGACGGGAGGAGGAGAAGAAGAAATCGGCACAAGAGGAAGGAAAAAGGAAAAGGTATAAAGAAAAGGGAAAAGGGGGAAAAGGCTTAAGTTGGGTTTAGATAAAATTTTGATTAGCTAAAATGGGTAGGATTAATGATATAAATCAACCGAGATTAAGGTTGGGTTAAGAAATATAAATTTCTTGGGTCAATGATTAGGATTAGGTTAAGATTTTGGGATTAAAGAATTAGAATAAGGCTAGAATAAAATTTTCTCAAGATTAGAATTAGATTAAGGTATTAATTATACGACATTAGGTTTAGAAAATTTTTGTGGTATTACATTCCTAACTCTCAACCCTTAACGAAAGCCATCAAACCGAACCATCAAAGTATTATTACAAGCTAAACACCACCCATTGAATAAGCAAGGGGTGAGAACGGAACCCGTTAGTACTATGGTATTAACTGAACCATTACATATCACTAACATGCAAAGCCAAATGAAACACACAGGTGATAACATAATAGGGATATATTAAGGAAAACATGTGATACTTAAACAACCAAGCAACATAATCAAATCAATTCCACATACCAAAGGTAGTGCATTGAGACAACTATTGGATCAACAAATCTAAATTAGTCCAAAAACTATGGTAGGGCACTACAACAACTACTGAATCAATACATCCAATTTAGTCCAAATACCAAAGTAGGGCACTACGACAACTACCAAACCATATACTAAGCCAAGTAGTGCACAATGATAGCTACCAAATTAATAACCTAGAACAAACTATTTACATTCTTACACAATAGTTACTTCCATTTTTGGTTACTTGAGGGAGATACAATAATAATTCATAGATATACAAGTACGTCGGTCATACCGATGTACAAAGCATCATGATACCCTCCCAACCATCCAACCCATAGGCATAGAACCACTCTAGTCATACTGGTGCACAAGACAACACAATACCCTTCACATCTAGGACACCTAATATTTAAGTATTGATATCTCCTATGGGACTCGTATGTCATCTATATAGTATACTAAGGATTTAATGGGACATAACGACACACCAACAAACTAAACAAACCAAGAGCTCCTACCTCATCTCTAAGGTAACTATCCTAGAGAACAACCATTCCCAAATTTGAGGTCTTCTACTTTAAGTATCATTACATTACATGGTTACCACATATTTCACACGTAGCACAACATTTGTCATTCCATACTTAACTATTTTTCTTTATTTCCAATTATTAAGGTAAACCCTAAGGTCATCAGTTTATGTCAAAGTCAAGTCAACACTAAGATCAACCTATCAAAAGTCTAAATCCATCTTATGTCCTATTATTCACAATAGGCACATTAAGTCAAAAATACCCTCAAAACCTAAATTTTCCATTTTATTGAGTTTCAAACTAAGCATCATTATTATGAGCAATTTGCAATGAAATGCTAAAAGACAATAATTCTTAATAATTTAGTAGGTAATCCTTACAATTTAGGATCTCAATATATTTACATGCATTTAGTGAGTTACATCTACAAACCCTAATCATGCATTTCCAACATATCATATGTTCTATGCAACACATATTTACATATCTATAGTCTTTTACGTCACTTAATAGGGAAAGTTACATCATGGTGTATGTTCAAAAATATTTCTGACCTTAGAATATGGGAATGATAGTTATTGTATTCTAATGCTAATCATCTGTGCCCACTTTTATGCATTTTATATCAATCCCTATCTACCATGTAAAGATAATTAAGGTACACTTACCATGGCATTTACATCACAGTCCAGACAAGATCAAGACCCTAAAAAAATCCTAAAATGCATACGTTAATCGTTTAATAAAATTCACATTCATATATCTTTTATTTAATAACATGAAGATACATGCAAATTATTTAATATCATACTTTTATGTTGGACAACTATTAATAACACTTGTATACCTAATGTAAAACTTCGACATATAACATATACATATATCCTTTCAAAGCTCATATATAAATCATACCCTAAACACGTAATGTCTTTTATATGCCACCACACGATTTCAGATCTTAGTAGAAGGGTATGGTTGCCTCTTATCCAAGTAAAGAATTAAAGCAAGATTCACCCAATCTTCACTTAACATCTTCAAACCCCTTGCATCAACAAAACTAACACATATATTAGTATTCAATAGAACAATAAATAAAATTAATTAAAACTGAAATGGAGAAGAGGGTTACAAAATAACTGGGTAAGGGAAGGCTCCAAGGAACAATGACAGAAGGGTGGAAGGCAATGGTGGAAGAAACCAAAGAGAGGTGGCGAGCAACAATAATATATGTTGTTGCTAGGGGTAGAGCTTTGGTGCTATTGGTTGAAGCCAGGAGAGGGGCTTTAGTGAGGATGAATGTTACTACGGGGAGGTTCCTATGGAGGAGGATGCATCAAAGGGGAGGGGATTAATAGCATTGGCCGAAGGAGAAGGTGGTGGATTTTGTTGGTCCAACTGGTGGCACAAGGGGAGGAGGAAAAAGTGGAGAGTTGCAGGGCATTTGGTAGATGGTGGAGGGTGAGGTACGACGATAACAATTGGTGCAAGGAAGTATGTATCAGTGGTGATGGGTGATGGTCTGGTAGTGGTTTCAGTGGGAGTATATATAGCTAAGGGGAAGGAACCAATGGTGGTTGTCATTGCTAAAGGGGTTGTGGTGAACTTTGGGGTGTGTTTGGTGATGACAAGAATGAGGGAGAGGGAGGGGAGAAGGATGTGTTTGGTGGTGAGTTTCGACAAAAAATAAGAGGGAGGAAGGGAGTTGTTGAAATATGTAATGTGCTAGTTTACGAGTATATCTATATATGTATATATGTATGTGTGTATGTATGTATACCTGCATGAGAGGGAGATGGGCAAAGAGACAGTCAGTGATGGTGGATACAAAGGTAGGAAAAATTTTCAAGGAAAACCTTCATGCATAGGAGGTAGAGGTGGGAGATGATGATAGTAGGACATAGGTGATGGCATGCTTCTCGCAGGAGAAGAGGAAGAAAGAGAAAGGAGGTCAGTAGGTATGAAAGAAAAAGGAGAGTAGAACAAGAGAAAGAAATTATGTAGGTTTAGAATTAGATTTAGGTTAGGATATAAATTAGGATTAAATTTAATAACCCAGATTTTTATCTCAAAATCTACCCTAATTAATTTATATCTAATATGTTATAATAATACACATATCAATAGCACATCTACTAAAAAACATCTTATAATAATAATTATAACTAATAACAATAATTACCATTTTATAATTAGAATTTCTAAAAATAGGGTATTACACATATAGAGAGAGGATCATATTATGGTGTCGCTTACAGGGTACGGAGGAGATAAATTGTGAAGGAAAATGACATGGTGGTGTAAGAGTGTTGGTGAGACACGTAAAGCGATTGAATTATGACAATAATTGTGGTTGAATGAAAGAAGACAATGCTAATTAGGTATGGGGTGGTAAGGAGATAAGGGAGGCTAGATTTTGTGGTTAACATGGCCAACAAAGTCAACCACAAGTAAAAATAGTTTAAGTAAGGTAGAAAATTAAATAAATGGGTAAAAATTGAGAAAATAATAAAATGATTCTAAAAAAATATGAAAAATTACATAAATATGTGGAATTAATCTAGGAACCAAAATATATAAAAATATTAAGCATAATAATTGATTTATAGTAAAAAAAAATAAATAACCAAGAATAATCAAAATTGCCCAATTTGATTGACTAGGGACGATCAACAGTCAATCGTTAGGTGCACTAAATGAACATGTTTGGTTAGATGAAGGGGGGTTGATTGTTAGTTAGCTTAAACTAAAATGAGGGCTTTGAAGGGTATTTTAGTAAAATGGTAGATTTTGGGTCAAGGCAATAATATCAAAAAATGCTCATAGGTTAAGGAAATTAATATCATCTAAATATTAAGGTTAGAAAAATTTAGGATATTATACAAAACCCCTTAAAAGACCAAACAATTTGCTTCGAGCCCATAGGAGACCAAATCAGAAGAGGAAAAATCACTTAGAACACCAAAACTAATCAAATAACATCTTTTTCGGAAAATACTATTTGTTAATAAAGTCAACGTTAAACTTTGGTCAAAATTTCTTAGAACAACCACTTTTAATTCCTGAAAAACCATTTAAGGGACAAAATATTGAATATATTTGAGTCAAAAATTACTACAATAAACTTGTTTGCCATTTAAAAATGCACTATTTATAGTCAAAGTCAATGTTAAGATCATATGTTATATTTTCATTATTCACTATTTACATATTCATTATTTAACTTTTTATGACTAATATGGTTATTGTGTGTCTAATAATATTTAATCCTTGATTAACCCTAATAATTATTATTAATTCTCTATTAATGCTACTTACAATGATTAGTGAGTGACACGATTAAAAAACTAAAACTAAAACTATTTATTATTTAATAACACCCACCGAATTGTATATTCAAAATGCATTATTATTTTAGGAATAGAATTAATACTTCATCCATATTTAAAAGATTATCGGTACATATTTCGAGAATAAATTTTAACTATTAATTTCTCTTAAAGTATACTCTATCCATGAGTAATATATTATAATATAAAAATATATTTATTAATATATATTTAAATAAATTAAGGATCAAATTTTATTTTTAAAATATACAATGATAGTTTTTTTAAGCACAGAAGGTGTAAAATGTAATTATCAATAGTTTTAACTTCTAAGGATTGTAGTTAGCAAAACTATTAAAAAGATTAGGATTACTTTAATAGTTTTAATAAACAACCATAATCAAGTTATTCTTTGTTTCAAACTATTTAAAAATAATTACATATCTTTTTAAAAAAAATTATTTTTTAAAAATAAATAATTATCTCATCCTAAAATTATTATGGAACCTAAGCAGCGTTGCCCAAATCCCCAATTATCCTAATTTCTTTGCTTCCCCCTGGTAAGTCGTAAGTTATAATGCCAATTTTTTCTCTCCTCACCCTTCTCATCTACTCATTTCCGGTCAACAGACTCATCTTCCGTCTCGCCTTTTTAGTTGCACGCTTCACTCAGGAGCAGCTATGGTAGAAGCTATGGCTCACCAAACGAATCCTGATTCTTCGACGCAACAATCCCAATCACTAATTATTCTTGATCGTCCTGCCTCCTTCCAGCCTCAACCACCACCACCTACAGAACCTCCGCTACCGGAGAAGAAGCAACCATTCGGTCTATTCGCCCTTCGAAGACCGCCTATCAGGTTGACTACAGAATTCGACAGTGACACCTCTGTTTTTTGCCACAAACTATCGTCTAAGTTCCTCGATGGCTTCGCGAAGTTGAAGGTCTCTTTTCAGAATAGTAGTAAAGGAGAAATCGCTGACCCTCAGTTGGCTATAGTTACTAAGTATCTTGCTATTCATTATGATGTTGAAGAGCAGAATGCTTTAGTTAAAGGTAATTTTGATGTTGGTCCTAATTTGCAGCTCCGGGCTTTGCATGATGTTAAGGTAATTAATTTGATCGATTTAGTTTTTGAATTCTCCCTCACCCCTGCTGGAATGGATTTAATGTGTTCACTTAATGTTTGATTATGTTATTGTGTCTCGTTATTGTGTGGCATTGCATAATTTTTAATAAGATTTTTAGTCCTTATAAAGCTTGTTGACAACTTGCTAGCTTCCATTCGTTCGTACGTCTTCATGCTTTTTACGTCATATTGCGGAAACTTAAAAAGATCCGCAGCTACAAACGGGTAAATTTTTTTTTTATTGGTGTAGTATCAAGTAAATATATTCCTTTTCGAGGGCCCAAAAGGATGATATCAACCTTAGATACAGCGCTGACTGTGTCACAACAAAATTTTGGCATCTGTTGACTGATTTATGCTGAGTACAGATATAAATCATTGACTCACTTTGGAGTGGATATATGATGGCGATCATTTAATTGGGAATCACCTCCTTAATGTTCCGAGGCATGTTTGACGAGTCTGGTACTAAAGGCTGCCTAAATCATTTACTCACCTGGTTGGTTGGTTTGTTCTCAAATTGCCAGCTGGAGTCTGGTACTAAAGGTTGCCTGCATGATTGTTTCTGTGATCCATTAATTCTAAATTCCTTCTTTCGAGCTCTCTGGTGCTTAAGCAAATAAGAGGCGTCTCAGTCTTGTTTGTTAAAATCTGAGAGTAATGATATTACATGTTACCTTAGTGTTTGGATTGTCTTGGGCATTTCACATGACACTGATGTTAATTAAACCAGAAGAGCAAGAAGATTGAAACCTATGAATCCTACCTTGGAGTTTTTACCAGGCATCTTTCCGTCTGGTGTTATCCAAAAGAGCAGAACACACTACTTAAAGTATTGTTTCAAATTGGTTCCCTGTTTCAGCTGAGAGCTGCTCATGATTTAAAGGTCTCCCCCGTCCCTCCCTCTCCTGCTTTCTAACGTAGTTCTTTCTATAATCATGTAAGAGTACTGTGATTTTTGAACATCATTTACCTTTTTATTTTTATTTTTTATGTAGGACAGACAAGTAGGCGTGAATTATATTGCTTGAATTTATGATATAAATTGTCAAAACTAAATGTGAAGTACTAGTAATGGTTGTGCTTTATGAGCTTGAGGGTGTTACCATTCATGTGTTTCTTTGACTATTACCTTCTAGCATCATGTGGGATTTCCTTTGTTTAAGTGTGTGTGAATGTGTGAAGTTTTTGACTACCAGTGGGCCATGTGACTTGGCTTCTCTTGCTGCTGTTTATGCTATGCTTTATCCTTCTTTTTGTCTCCCTACACACATTTTTTCTTGAATAAGAATATGCTTATATGATCAGCATCAGACCACTCTGTGCATGAAGGCACACCCCATCCATATAAAAGAAACACCATCCTTTTTCTTGGGCTGGGTCCTTTGTGTGTCCAATCATCATATCAGTTGATATTGCTTGGAGTCACAGACTCGCAGCGCATCAGTAACATTGCTTTTGTGTATTATCTTGTTGTTCTTTGATTAATATCAAGGTCTAGGCAGTTATTGCTGGAACAATATTGTCAATGAAGTCTTGGTGCTTCAGAGAAAGGTCAGGTTTTTGGAAAACCATAGATGTATCATGTAAGGTTACCCTCAAGTGCCCCCTCCCACAAAATTCGTTACATTATGTGTCAATTTTTTTGCTTTTTCAAATTATTTTGTTTGATTTGTTTAACTTTTCATTTTGGTTTTTTGCGCCAAATTTTGTTATGTTCAGATTTTTTGTTGAGTGATTGAAATAACCACTAAGCAATGAAAAGCAAGCTTCAACTAGAATACTAAAGCAATACTCTCAATTGTTTTCCTGATTCTTGGTTGAGGCTTTTGGGATTCTGTTGAGTTGTTCTTTTATACTATACCATATGATACCTCAGCTGAGTTAATTCCTTTGAATAGGAAAGGAATGGACTCTGTGGCTCTTTATCATAACCAACAACTTGTTTCAAACAAAGTCTATGGTCAAGACATGTGCATATTTGACTTCTTACCGTCCTATACTTTCAGTTGCTCCTGATATGTATCCATCACCACATGTGAGATGATTGTCGACATGTTGCTGATAAAACTAATATGGATTTTATTTACTTATTGCCTTGTGATGGGAGTTCATCTTGCTGCATATGCTGTTTCAAATGATTGGTCATCATCAGCGGTATTCTTATGTTTTGTTTAATCTGTTTATGACATACATGCCACAGACTATTTGGAATTGTCACTCTGTTGTGCCAGGTCATTTATGACTGTTTAGCTTCTGACCCTATGCTAATGTACCTCTGATCAATTCAGGCAAAACAAGGAGAAGTTGCTGTAGTTGCAAATGTTGCAGGTCCAGCTTACAAATTCGAATTGGAATCTGCAGTTCCATCTATTGGTTTGGTGAGTATTATGGTCCCCTTTTTATTTGATCTGTCATGCTACCTCCATCTTCCGTTGTGAAAATGTTGGCATTATACACTATGGATTCACAATATAAGCTATCAAGGCACTATGGACTCAGAATAATACTATCTGCATCTGAATTGTTCTTTGCAATTAGTGTGTCATTTCTTTTGCCATCGAGCAGAATATTTTTATTTTTTCTCTACTTCATGACTTCCTGAGAGAACATTTTAAATCTTCTAGCTCCATTTCTCTGTCTGTCTTTGGCTTTTTTGATGATGCCATGTTTCTACTTGATTATTTGTTGCTTTGATGCACTGTATTTCTTCCATATAGTTTTCTGTCTTGTGCCTCTGAACTATGTTACAGTTAATTCACTATCCCATTTTCTCCA
Source organism: Tamarix chinensis (assembly GCA_030549775.1). Lineage (NCBI taxonomy): Eukaryota > Viridiplantae > Streptophyta > Magnoliopsida > Caryophyllales > Tamaricaceae > Tamarix > Tamarix chinensis. The sequence continues at coordinate 67,113,354 of CM060182.1, forward strand.
TTGATGCTGTAGCCAAAAGCAACCCTGCGTTTCCCGTCTGGAGAAGTTTCTGTAGAGGAGAAAGAGGATGATGAAGAAAACAGATTTGTGTCGCTAAATGGCATTGTCAAAGGTTCAGTTTTGAATGGACACTGCACAGCTCTGTACAAGGATGAGAATTTGAATTTGAGATATTGCTATAAGGTGGTAATTCTAGTGCCTCTCATTTGATGAATTCATTGGAAGTTTGATCTTCTGTTGTTATGATACATGGACTTGTGCAGTCTTTTTTGATAAGACGTGCACCCATGTTCAAGAACAAACAATAAACTTGTTGTTGGGTGTGCCTTTAGTTCTCCAAAATACCAGTGCAGAATGAGTTGGCTGCCTTTATGATGCCACGACTCCTTGTCTTTTGTTCTAGTTTTCAGTCCATGTAATGGTTAATGATTATATTATCGACCTTGTTCAGGACAAAGAAATGGCACTTATCCCAAGTGTTTCTTTGCCTACAAATGCATTGTCGTTTGCATTTAAGCGTTATTTCAGCCCATCCGACAAGTTGAGGTGTGTCTCTCTTCTCTCTCTCTCTCTCTCTCTCAAGTGTCACCCGAATTTCGGTGGAGTGCATAGACACTGATTTTTTGCTCATATGCTCAACTTTCATCTGGTTTCTGCTGTTAGTAGTGACATTCTTCCTGGTTTTGGCGAAGATGATAGTTAACTTAAGCTAGACATATGCTTCATTTTCCTTGGGAGTACTGCTGATTATGTTCATTTTCACAGAAATGCTTGAAAGTATATATTTATTAGTTGCTAAACTTTCACCAGACATTTCCAATGCGGCTTCTTTTGTTGTTCAGTTTTATTGTATGATTACTCATTTTGAATTTTCTGGTCAATTGTGTAGCTACTGGTACAACTTTGATTCCAGTTACTGGAGTACAGTGTACAAGCATACTGTTGGCAAGGACTATAAGTTCAAAGCTGGGTATGATTCAGAGATCAGACTTGGCTGGGCTTCACTCTGGGCAAGTGTTGAATTTTTTTCATACATATTTTTTCTGATATAGATTTCTATTGTTTGTGATTTTATGTCCATTCTTTGCTTTTTGTTCCAAGCATGGGCCCTTGTTGATTATGGCCGTGTCAATTGCTTTTCCATTACATTTATGTGCTGTGGCCAACACTGATGTGGTGATTGACAGCACACACCTGTGTTGGCTCTCGACCTTCATTTCCTTGTCATTTTTGTTTCAGCTATTTTCTAGGTTGTTGATCGACACTTGGGGTGGTTTTGACCTCCCGGCCCATCATCCTTTCATATGTTTAACTCCAATTGCCATGTTTATCCTCCTTTGTTTTCACTTTTTCTCCACATACCAGCACAATTAACCAAAAGCTGTAAACACGAACAAAATGTCCAAACCATGCACCTGAGTATTACAAATTCTCAGAAGATATGCATCGGTAAGCACAGAATTCATGTAACAAATCAGACTTATCAGTAGAAATCTGAACTTTCTCCAAGCTGAGAATAAGACACTGTGATGCAAGTCAGGTTTAATAAAGGGCAATGTGAAAGAGAGCAAGGTGAAGAAGAGTGTAACGGGGAGAGGCAGAAGGATAGACAGGTGAAAGAGAGTTCTGGAGAGATTGGTGTTTAGAGAGGATAGGGGAAGATGGGGAAAATCATGATGACAGAGTGGTGTGGTAAGGAATCTTTGATTCACAAAGCTGGCTAAAAGCTTAAAAATTTGGCTTTAAATAGATTAACAGAAATAGAGGCAGTACTGTTGCCGAAGCTTCCCCCAAGTCCTCATAGTCCGTGTTGACTATTATTCCCCAGAAAAATATTATTAGTCTATGAAGAATTTGCTTTCTGAAATAGAGAAGATGGTAATATCAGAAACATCTAAAAAGTTTTATTTACAGTCAACACATTTCACATTTAAATCTGTGCCTAAAATAAGTATGACTACTCTCTGTAATAGGTCTTGTATCATGAGATGTACTTGGTTTAGCAAACTTAATATAGTCTATGATGACCAAGGACAGGGTTGGTGTTAAGGATTTCTTTTCATTGATTAGCATATATTTAATACTAATTTCAGCAGCCTCAGTATTCTATTTTTCTCTCTTCCATTCTGCTTAGTTATAAAAGTATTTGTGAGATGTAAGGATTTTGCATTTTGTCATTCTTTGATATTTCATGCGAGTTTAGGATGGCTTATGATGACCTCTAAACCACAAGTGCACAGCTTGAAGTAGCACATAAGGTATCATCCCACAGAAGCTAAGGGTGAACAGAAAGGAAATGATAAAATCTTCTGTGTCTAAACTAACATTAAGGGGAAATATGGTGACTCACTAACATAAATAGAAAAAATTGGAAACTAAATAAGTTAAGCAAACACTTAGGGAAGAAAAGGTGAAATTCAAAGAGAGAAAGAGTGAAGGCTTCGGTCAACCCCCTTAATCCTAATGCAATCATATCTTAAAGCCTTACCCTAATTCGAACCACAAAGTCAAATATGCCAACCAAGGTATGAAGCGTAATACTCTCTCAAGTCACTACACCTTGTTGAATATTGAGACTCATCTATCTCTAGTATGAATGCACACATGGACAACACATAACTGAATAACTTATATTCCCCTCTTTTAGGTTGTAGAGACCGAATCAACATCTTTCATCTTTGTTGTTTGGTCTCTAGTTATGATGATGGAGGTCACTTCAGCTCATGTCTTGAATCTCGTTGGAATTTCTCCAAGTAATAAAGGGAAGGTTGGAAAAATACTATTGAAATGTATTTTTTCTTGACATTTTATGCTCTGATCCCCATGACCAAGCTTATGGGACTAATAATTTGATAAACCAACCAGCCAGTTACAACAAAAAAGCACTAATGGGACAATGAAAACAAAAAAATAGTAGTTTTTTCATTTTCTATATTCGAGCATAGAAAATGAAATATTAGGACTAATACAGACTCGGACCGTAGACCTTCTCGGTAAAATAGATCAAACTTAATCGTAATCAAAATGATTCAAATTGTTTCAATAACCCAACATGTCGGTCAATTTTCCTATTATGCCAATCAAAACATCAATATAACACATTTGACAGGGGGTTGAATTGAGTTAGGGTTTCATATTCTCAAAATATTAGGAGTAGGGATCTCCCTTCACCATAGCATAGAATATTTAGCCAATCATGGCTCCAATTAAGCACATCATCTTAAACAAATTGGTTTGCATCAATTGAGGAAAAAAAATACTGAAAACAAAGATATTATTTATTCAAGAATTGAAAATCACAGTTCCATTGTTGCGTAAGTATTACAATCGTGAGAGCTAAAGAGATGGACTGAAATGGGGAATGAGTGAAGATATGATGTACCCTAAAATCCCTCTTCTTAGCCTTCAAAGTTGTGCTTAGGTTTTTCCAAAGAATTATTCTCCAAAAAAAAGTCAGAAAAATTATTGTATACGTAGTGAGGGGTCAGCACGAGCGCCCCATGTTGTGTTCCTTTCATCTGTTTTGCTAGTTGTGGTTGACACAGTTGTGTAGACTTTTGAGATTTTTGACAGCCTCAACCATTTAGCATATTTTAGTCATAACTTTTTTGTTTTACCTGATTTTTGATGCTTTGAAAAGCTAACAAAAAGATTCACAAATTTCATATCTAGCACTTTTTTAAATTCAGATTGCATCATGGTTGAATTTGCAGGTCTTTCTACCCTTGCACACTTTGAGTACTTGTTCTTACTTCTGTTTTGTTCCGGATGTTGTGTTTTTGCTCATTTTGATCCCATTTTCTCCAAATACCTATAAAATATTATCAAGAGCTTTAAACAAGAACAAGTGGACAGTGGACTAAAGTGTGCAAAAATCATCTCACAATTGCATTAAATATTTACATTAAAGCTTCACATGACCGATATGAGTCATACCTGTTAGCTTATTATTATTGTTTTTCACTATCCAACTTGGATGCTAGTTTCCTCTAGGCACCAGTGTATGCAATACCCGCCTAGATGGCGTTACTGTAGTTATGTTGATATGACCTCGACCTTCCTTGCTGCATTAGGAATGCAATAACTGTATATCTACATATCTTTCATGGCTCATCTTTTGCATTTATTACATTCCCTTGTATTTTACTGGAGTTGTGTTTCCCTTTGTGTCGCTCACTTCCATAGAGCATCTTCAGTCTCTCGTCAAATAGAACTTGGTCAACTTGAAACATTAAACGATCCTATTTTTGGTTCATCAAGGCCACTCTCTATTTACATTTCCACAGTGACTATTATCTTTGGGATTAATCTTTTAGATAAGTTTCAATGAAGATTATGAATCCACCAGGATTCCAATGAAATAAGAAACTAACGTCGAACAATACTGCAATGTATCATACATTGCTTTCTCACCTATTTGAACTTCGTTAAGCTGTTCGGTATTAGAATCAGCTACTCGTGTTGTTCCACAGAGCAGTTGTGACGCCAAAGTCCATTGAGCTGAAAGCTTGGGTGAACTTTCTTGTCACTCATAGGGGTCAGCAGTCGCTCATAGCAGTCAACTGACCCCGTGAATATTCGTGGTATCCTGCTTACAACTTTCTAGTTTCGCATAAAATCTCCCAATCTGTGATTGTTAAGGTCATTTGACATAATGCATAGGGGAAACCGACACTTGCCCCCTTTTTTGTTGAGGGGTTACGTTAAGTTGTCGTGGTTTCAGGTTGGAGATGAAAGCGGCAAAGCAAAATCAGCACCTATGAAGATGAAAATTCAGTTCATGCTCCAAGTACCACAAGATGATATAAAATCATCGGTCTTGATGTTTCGTGTGAAGAAGCGGTGGGATCTATGATTTACCACTGCCAAGTACCTTGCATCAGCAATCAAGTTGAATTAAATGCAAACGGTGCTGCGACCTTGGCATCCTGTAATTAGTTTCAGCTGCACAAAAGATTCGTCTGGTGTAATATAATTTACGTTCATCATGAAGAAATTGTTCTCATTTTGAGCTTGCCGTTTTGTTTTCGATTCTCTGCTTCCTCCGTGCCCCTTCCATAACATGTGGTTCCCTACTACCATTGCGACGTAACAGCCGAACACGGGTTGCTTTTGATGGTCAACAATTCAACCTTTATTTTCAGCATACTAGCCTTTTTAAAATAATAGGATTAATGATACTTAGCTTACTAGGCTTTTCTTGTGTAGGGCCACCGGGCTAAACTGAATTGAAATCTTTGGTGTGTATTCGATTAATGTATCTTGATGGAGAGCAGTCATTATTACAATTGTGGACGAATAATCCTACCCATCTAAATTCAAAACGCAAACAAAAAACTAAGCTAAAAAAATACGGAGGTTATTGCACTGATTTAAATTTTTTTATTGATAATTAAGAAATGTAAATTAATAACAGTATATAATAAACAACACATTGGTGCAAAAATAAGTACAAAATTATTATTATAATAATAATGATGATGATGATGGAAATAATACTAATAATAAATTTATTCTACTTCCAATCCATACTTTTCTTTTCTTTTATATTGTTATAAGTTTGTATTATTTAATTATCAATAAAAAATAAGATTAGTGTGTGTGTATATATATGAGTTTATTTTTGGATTTAATTTTAAATTTGAATATATAGCATTATTGATTCTGGATGATGGTATATGATGATGTGGTCCAAAATTGTGGAAGAAGACTCATGATGGCCCTTGTGATTGTAAACTAGCATTCAGCAATTTTTCCTTACTTGGCGTTGAAATTGATAGGATTGTGCATCAGAAGTATCAATTGCTTGATTTACATAAGAAGGATCTCAAAAGTAGAGGTGATAATCGGGTCGGGTTCGGGTCGAGTTATAGCGGGTTGAGTCATTAACAAGTCGGGTCATTTGACTTTTGCGGGTGGGGTGCGGGTCGGATCGGGTCATTTTAGGTTTAGATCATTCAATTTGTCGGGTCGGGTCGGTTGCGGGTCGGGTTATTTCAGTTGCGGGTCATTTCGGGTCAATTTGTCGGATCGGGTCGGGTCATTTCGGTTTCGCGTCATTTCGGGTTAATTTATCGGGTCGGATCGGGTTTGGCCGTTCGGGTTATGAAAACTCGAATTCGGATAATTTTGGGTTAACTTGACCGGTAGGGTCGGGTTGGTTTCGGGTTATTTTCTAGTTCACATGAGTAGGTGACTTTGGCCTGTTCAGGTCATTTCATGTAATATGACGGGTTAGTCCCGCTATGTCCGAGTTATTTTGAGTTAAGTTGATGGGTGGGGTCATTTCATACAATTTGACGGGTTAGATTCAATTAGTTACAAGTTAACTTAATGGGTCGGCTCGGGTCGAGTTTTGATGGGTTAACTCATATTCGAGTCCACGTAATTATCATTTCATAAATCATAAATATTAGAGACAGACAATCATAATATTAATATTGCAGATAAAAGAATTAAAAATATTAAATCCGCTTTGAATCAAACAAAGATATTTATAATTGATTATAATTTATTTGATAACTTAAAATATTTAATAACTTAAAAAAAGATAATTTTATAAAATAAAGATGATCAAAATAAGACTATAAAGTGTATAATTATCATTTATTACATTATATATATTAGATACAATAATAAGATTACTAGTAAGGATAAATAAAATAAGAATATTATATGTGTTTTATTTTTACAAAGGTAAATAATAAAGATATTTATAAGTTTTAACAATATTATATTTGATTGCTTAAAATATTTATAAATTTTACAAGTAAAAATATTAGATGTTTATCATATATTATATTTAATTGATTACTTAAAATATTTGATTACTTAAAAAAGATAAGTTTATAAAATCAAGGTGAGCATAACAAGAATATACAATGTATAATTATCATTTACTACATTGTAAATATTAGATACAATCATAAGATTACTAGTAAAGATAAATGAACTAAGAATATTATATGTGTTTTATTTTTACAAAGGTAAATAATAAAGATATTTATAAGTTTTAATTGTATTATATTTGATTGCTTTAAACATTTATAAATTTTATAAGTAAAAATATTAGATGTTTATCATATATTATATTTAATTGATTACTTAAAAAAAAGATAATTTTATAAAATAAAGGTGAGCATAACAAGAATATACAATGTATAATTATCATTTATTACATTGCAAATATTAGATACAATACAATCATAAGATCGCTAGTAAAGATAAATGAAATAAGAATATTTTATGTGTTTTATTTATACAAAGGTAATTAATAAAGATATTTAAAAGTTCTAAAAGTATTAATGTATTATATTTGACAGTTTTAAATATTTATAAATTTCAAAAGTAAAAATATTAGATGTTTATCATATATTATATTTACTTGATTGCTTAAAATATTTGATTACTTAAAAAAAGATAATTTTATAAAATAAAGGTGAGCATAACAAGAATATACAATGTATAATTATCATTTATTACATTGTAAATATTATACACAATCATAAGATTACTAGTAAAGATAAATAAAATAAGAATATTATATGTATTTTATTTATAAAAAGGTAAATAATTTATAAAATAAAGGTGAGTATAATAATACTATAAAATATATAATTATCATTTATTATATTGTATATATTAGGTACAGTCATAAGATTACTAGTAAAGATAAATAAAATAAGAATATTATATGTGTTTTATTTATACAACGGTAAATAATAAATATATTTAAAAGTTTTAAGAGTATTATATTTGAATGCTTTAAATATTTATAAATTTTACAAGTAAAAATATGATATGTTTATCATATATTATATTTAATTTATTACTTAAAATATTTGATTACTTAAAAAAATATAATTTTATAAAATAAAGTTGAGCATAACAAGAATATACAATGTATAATTATCATTTATTACATTGTATATCTTAGATACAATCATAAGATTACTAGTAAAGATAAATAAAATAAGAATATTCTATCTTTTTATCCAATAATTTTTATATCATTTATTCTATCTTTTTTTTTCATATTCATTTTTCTACATAATTTATCTTATTAATTTCTCTAGTTGTATTTATTTTATTAACGTTATTATATTTATATTTATATTTATATTTTAATATTTTTATTAATTATTATTATAGTAAAAAAATTATAATAAGTTATTTTGAACATAATTTAAATTAAATAATAATTTTATATATTTTCATAAATTATTAATTATTATATATAAATTGATATAAATTAAAAATTAAATAATTTAAACTATAAATAATTAATATTATAATTAATAAAAATAATTGGATATTGTAAATTTAAATTGATGAACGTAGAACACTACATTGTATTTCAAGTAAATTAATAATATTAAAAGAAAAAATATAACTAAAACTTTAAATTTATGGTTGTAACGTGAAATACTCTTGATACGGGGTATAGTTATTATTTGTTGGATTTTGTGGGTGATAATTGATAAAGGACACTATTATACGTTTCTATTAAGAGTTTCTTCAAATAGGTGGATTAGTGGATATAATTGAACACTTTTTGAAAATTATTTTACAGGCTTACAACTAGATATTTGCCTTTTTTTATTTTGGTTATTTATTTATTAATAATATATCTTATTAGGATATCATTAATAAATAAGAATGTCTAAGGTAAAATTATGAAAAATAAGTACAATTTATAAAATACTATATTTTTAAAAGCTTTAAATGAATAATAAAATATGTGTAATTTATTATTATTATAATAAATTTTGATGTCTGATCGGGTTAATGTTGGGTCAAATCGGGTGATTGTCTGGTCGGGTCAACGTTGGGTTGGATCGGCTCCGGATCGGGTCAATGATAGATCGGGTTGACATAGGGTCGGGTCAATGACGGGTCATGGGTTGGGATCGGATTGGGTTTATTTTTATTGGGTCTGTGCCGGGTCGGGTCAATGTCGGGTCTGGGTCTGGGTCGGGTTACTAAATTTTACGGGTCTTATCGGGTCAGGTCGGGTTGGGTTGGGTGGGTCGGGTTAACTTTTGCTAGCTCTACTCAAAAGGCCGAGGGATGCTCGAATTGATTTACGTTCCTAAGAAATGTAGATTTTTAGGATTCAATAAAAGTGCAATAACTCTTCATGTTTATTTAATTCATGCTTTATTCATGAGTAAAACAATGTAGAAGTTTGATGAGAGGAGTACCATAAAAGCATTGTGTCAATAAAAATGTAAATTTCAAAGAATCAATTAGATATGTTGGTATAAAATTACATTAAGACAATACTTTACAACACTCCTAACTTTGGTAGAATTAAATTATAAACCAAGTTATTTATATAAATTTTATTCATTAGAAAATCCTAGATTTTTATATTAATTTAGGTTACTTGAATTGTATTTTGACGAAACTTAAAAAAAGTTATTACTTTTTCTATATCAAAAAGAAATTTATTTTTAGTAATTTATGCACTGTTTCAGAAATTAATAAAAGTAGTTTTAAAACTTTATTTATATCTTTTATTAAATAAATTACAAATTCTTTAAAACATAAACAATGAAAAAAAATGTGAAGGCAATAGTATAAAGTAAGTTTTAACTTTTAAATTTTTTAATAAATATTTATAGAATTCTTTTAATTAAAAAAGCCCCTTCCTTAGAGGTCATTTCATAACTCTTAATATACTTGTCTAATGGCATCAGTGAGGAAATCTATAAACAATTTTGCTTAAGGAAAATCACAAACTTGCTTAGTTCGTGTGCTACATTAATACCTAGTCTTTTAAACTCTAATTGTCATATGTAATTGGACTAGTAACAAATCTCTCTCTCTCTCTCACACACACACACACATGTTTGTGCTAAAAACCTACCGCCATTGTGTAGCTTCTAAATAACCTAAACTAAAACATATTCGTGGTGTATAAGTCCGGCATCATGAGCTATATTAAGCTATAAAGCTAAGAGGGATAAAACATTGGTATCAATGGCTTTCGAGGTCCTTATATGACAAGAAACTCCAAACCATACCAACAGATTAGACGTTTAATGAAGATGTTCGTGGATAAATTTTTTTATGATAAAAGGATATATATTTAAAACTTTTTATTTGGTATAGAGATGAGGTAATACCTACACTATATAATCGATTACACATAGAAAATAGGTACAACTTAAAAAATTTAAATAAATTCTTACTAGAATTATTAAACAAAATATACCATAATGTTCTTAATTTTTTTAATATAAATTAGTACCTGTATTAATATAATTTTAATTAAAAAAATTTATACACATCTTTTATTATTATTATACCAATCTTTTATCATCTTAACTTTATTAAATATTTTACTACAATTATATATATTTTATTATAAATTTAAGTATCTTTTATTATTATTAGAGAATCATCCACGTAAATGTATCTTATACAAATTAATATAGAATCATCTAAATCATGTCAGCAGTACTATTTGACAGCTAATATTTTATTAATTGGGGACCGAAAAGGTTTACACTTTCCCGCTGAAAAAAGTACAACTACAAGTCTATAACGGAACTTAAAGTAGAAACAGTCAATTGCTAAAGCCTAGAAAAGTAATATCCTCTCGTCCACGAACTCAGCTCAGGATGCCTGAGTTGTATATTTTCTGCTTGGTTCGCTCCCTTGATTACGGCGCCCCCTCCCATCTCCTGAGTCCTATCCCAGTCTCTCTCTCTCTCTCTCTCATCAGTCATCAGTGCTTTTCCTCTAACCTCTATCTGCATCTTCATCTCCAGTTTATCGAAAAAGGGGTTTTTGCCTTTACTAGTATACCGAAGGAAAAGGAAACGAGAAAGGGCGTCATAAAAGCAAGCCTGCATAATTTGGGTACTTTGTGTTTCAAGAATACAGAAGGCTAAAACTGTTGAAGGATGACTACCACATCATTAAGACCGTCGTCGTCGTGCCCAACCATTTTCACACCTCCCCTTAAACCTCCTAATTTATCTCCTTCATATGTTTTCCGGGCTAGTTTGAATGGATCTTCATCTCCTACTCAGCTGCAGCGCAGATGGTTGTTGCCTGTTAGACCCTTTTCCTCACCCGGGGTATGGTTTCTCTTTCTCTTTACCTGCATTCATCATGCTCTTCTCGTGCAGTTTTTTGTAGGGCTGTTATGGGGTTTTATGAGTATTGGGAAAGAAGAGAGCATTCATTATATGGTATTTTTCTTAATTAATTTTGGGTTTTGTGTTTGGGATTTCGCTATTAGTACTGTATTGGGATCGCATTGTGTTTAATTTTGTTATTATCTTGAACGGGCGATCGATGGAGTAGATGAAATTTGCTGAATTGTGGGATCTTGATATAGGACTAGGAAATTACAGGTTTCGTTGTTCCAATTGATGGTTTCGACTTCTCTCGTGTAATATTAGCTATGTTCGAGGAAGTTACAAGTTAGTCATAGTTTAGTGCATTTCCTCGGTCAAATTTCTGTTCCTATTTTTATGATTATTTTATTTGCCTGTACTCGTTATGCCTACTTAGTGGAGTAGTTAGTAGAAGCTTTATTTAGCAGTCAGTGCAAATTACTCAGTCCTGATTGATGGAGTAAAATGAGGAGTTAGTTTTTAGTTAATATATTAAGAGTCTGGAGTTCCTTCTTATTTCTAGTAATTCATTAATCTATTTCAGAGAGAAAAAAACGTCTGCCTTCCACCAAAATTCCTCTCCATTGTTTTACTATCTCTGTTTTATTACATGGTATCAAAGCTTGTTTGACCACCAAGTGGCATTCTCTTGTCTAGTGGGAGGAGTTTTTTTTTTGAGTTCTATTACTTGTCCAGTCAAAGATGAACGGAAGTAATAGTATTTCTCAGATGATTTTTGAGAAGCTTGTCGGTACCAATTATCAATATTGCGACTGTGTATGGAGGCTTACCTTCAAGGTCAAGATTTATGGGACCTTATCTCTGGTGATGATAAGCAGCCCGAGATAATCTAAAACATGCTGATGCTAGGCAGAAATGGAAGATTAAGTATGAGAAGGCTTTGTTTGCACTTAAAAGTTTGATCAGTAAGGAGCTTATTGATCATGTTCGTGAGTTAGATTCGCCAAAGGAAGTGTGGGGCACCCTTGAGAGATTATTTAATCAGAAGAATACCATGCTGCTTCAATACCTTGAGAATGAGCTTGCTTTCTTTAACTCAGGGTAATATGTCCATATCTGATTCTTTTCTAAAGGTTCAGAATGTGTGTGCAGAAATTTCAGAACTAGACAGTGAAGAACCCATAAGTGATGCCAGGTTACGGCGCTACTTGATTCGTAGCTTGAGGAAGGATTTCATGCCATTCATCTCATCTATTCAAGGTTGGCCCAAGCAGCCATCTATTGTTGAGTTGGATAATCTACTGTCTAACCAGGAAGCCTTGGTTAAACAGATGTCTGGAAAGTCTCTTGATGTTGAGAATGCACTATATGTGAAAGACAAGGGGAAAAACAATTGTTATGTAAGGATTGTTTGCAAAAGGTGCAGAAAACTAGGGCATATTAAGCAAAACTGCTGTGTTAAACTCGCAGAGTCAGATGCAAATGCAATACATGAAACCCAAAATGCTGATGAATCAAAATGGGAGAAATGTCTCTCTGTTGAAGAAATTAATCAACCGGACAACATGACTTCTGTTATGCATGAAAATGACGCAGATACGAATGCTACTGGTTGCATTGATTACAAGCAGGATTGGATAGTTGATTTGGGTTGCTCACATCATGCTACTGGAGATGCCACAATACGCTCTGGTGTTCGTCCCCATTTAAGCAGGCGAGTGATTGTGACTACAGATAACTCATTATATCCTGTGATGAAGAAAGGAAATTACAATGTCAAGGCTATGGATATAGATGCCGGTGGCCTTACTCTTGAAGATGTGTATCAAATACCAGGCTTAAAGAAAAATCTTGCCTCGTCTCCCAGATCACTGATTCGGGTAAATATGTTTTGTTGGTCCTGATAATGTACAAGTACTTGGTAATCTAAAGAGTGTTGTTGCCGATGTTTTACTGGCTGGAAGTAAGAAGAATTCTTTATACATCTTGTTTGCGAATGATGCTTATGTTGAAAAGACTAGCAAAAATACCAGTGCTTCACTTTGACATGCTCGGCTTGGGCACGTTGTCTATCAGCTGGTGCAGTAGATATCAGCAAACAGATTGCTCGAAGGCATTCCTTTCTTCAAAATAGTGCATTCAGACGTAGTGTGTGCTGGTTGTCAATATGGTAAATCACATTGTCTTTCTTTTCAGAAGTCTATGAATTGTGCTTCTGCAATGTTTTAGCTTGTGCACTTTGATCTTATGGGACCAACCAGAACTCCAAGTTATAGTGGCTTCCGCTATATGATGATTATGGTGGATGATTAATGCCGTTACAACTGGGTGTATTGTTTAGAAACCAAGAGTGAAGTTGTCGCCCAGTTTATGCAGTTTAACATGATGGTAGAAAGGGAGTCTGGGTTGGTCATAAAGTGTTTGTGTATTGATAATGGGGGCAAATTTCTATCTCATGAATTTTCAAAATTTTGTAGAGGACAATGGTGCTCGTCATTAGATAACATGTCCGGTTACCCCACAACAGAATGGGGTTGCTGAGTGCAAGTTGGCACACCTCACAGCAGTGACCTTATCTTGGTTGCATGATAAAAAACTTCTTTGAGAGCTGGGGGCTTGTCATGTGATTAATCAGTTACCTCCATGGCCAGGTACCTCAAAATCTCCTTTTGAGTTGCTTTATGATATTAAACCTAACCATTGGCTCTCTCTGCTATGTTCATATTCCTAAGCATTATCGTACTAAGCTTGACCCGAAAGCCAGGAAATGTGTGTTTGTTGGTTATGATGCTCGTAGGAAGGGCTGGAATTGTATCGATCCTATCACGAAGAAGATTGTTACTTCTTGTGTTGTGGTATTTGATGAGGTTTCTACTTTATATCCTTCTTCTGCACATGGAGAAATCTCAGAAATTACCCCTCTAATTGACTCTGATATTGAGTCTACTTCTAATCGAGCTGATTCCAGCATAAGGGGGAGAATGGAATCCTCTCAACTTATTTCCTCACAAAGTGAAGCCACACCACGAAGGAAGCTGCCTAGTCATTTAAATGAGTATGAAGTGCAGTTAAATCAGTGCACTGTTCTTTCTTGTTTTATGATGGCAGATATATTTGAAAATGAGCCTACATCTTATGTTGAAGCTCAAGGAAAGCCTGATTGGAAAGCTGCAATGGAAGATGAAATTGCAGCATTGAAGAAGAATGCTACTTGGGATCTTGTACCTAAGCTGAAAGGTGCAGATCTTATTACATGTAAGTGGGTTTATAAACTGAAGAAGGCAGCAGATGGAACCATTGCAAGACACAAAGCTCGCTTAGTGGCTCGTGGTTTTTCTCAGCAGTATGGCATGGATTTCGATGAGACTTTTAGCCCTGTTGCAAAAATGGTTATTGTTTGCACCATTATCTCTTTGGCTGCAACCAAAGGTTGGACTCTTTGGCAATTTGACGTAAAAAATGCTTTCCTTCATGGGGAGTTAGATCATGATATATATATATGGAGCAACCACGGGGGTTCGTATCTGAGAAGTTTCCTCATTATGTGTGCCGACTTAAGAAGGTTCTTTATGGCCTCAAGCAAGTGCCTTGTGCTTGGTATGGGAAGATAGCTGAATATTTTATATTCTGTGGTTTTCATCCATCAGATTCAGATCCTAGTCTCTTTGTCAAGGTAAAATGATCACTGACCACTATGGTTCTTCTTTATGTGGATGATATGATAATTGCGGGAAATGGTACAGCTGAAATCATGCGCCTCCGAGACGCTTTATCTCTTTGTTTTGACATGAAAAGCTTGGGTGAAGCTCACTGTATTCTTGGCTTGGAGTTGGAACACACAGATGGCTATTTCCTTTCACAAAGAGGATATGCTGCAAGGGTATTTCAACGTTTTGGCATAGAGAAATCGAACTCCCCAACCACTCTGATGGATCGAGGACTCAAGCTAAGGAAAGATGAAGGGAAGCCTATGGTAGATGTGACAGAGTACCGCAAAATGGTGGGGAGTCTATTATATCTGACAATTACCTGCCCGGATATTACATACTCCGTGGGTATATTATCTCAATTTATGAACCAACCATGTGTTGGTCATATTGCTGCTGCAAAACGAGTCTTACGGTATGTGAAAGGAACCTTGGATCCTGGGTTATACTATTGGCCTAATAAGGTATGCTCTCTGGGCTATGTCGATGCTGATTGGGCTGGGGATTATATGACAGGGACTCCACCTCTGGTTATTGCTTCAATATTGGTTCTGCAGCCATATCTTGGTGCAGCAAGAAGCAGAGCACAGTGGCATTATCAACTGCCGAAGCTGAATATGTAGCAGCAACTTTGGCCACTCAGGAATGTATCTGGCTTACAAGACTTGTTCAAGATGTGAATGAGGACTGCACTTTTCCTGTTCCAGTTTTCTGTGACAATCAAAGTGCCATTAAACTTGCTGAAAACCCAGTATTTTATGCCCCCACAAAGCATATTGATATCCATGATCACTTTGTTCGAGAAGAGGTTCTGAATCAAGAGATTGAGTTGTGTTTGATACAAACAACGGAGCAGGTTGCAGATGACCTTACCAAGGCACTTTCTAAGGCTAAGTTTGAGGAGTTTCGAGGAAGACTTGGTCTTGTAAATAGAGGGCATGCACTAAGGGGGATTGTTACAAGTTAGTCACAGTTTAGTGCATTTCCTCGGTCAAATTTCTGTTCCTATTTTTATGGCTATTTTATTTTTCTATATTTGTTAGGCCTAGTTAGTGGAGTAGTTTGTGGAAGCTTTATTTAGTAGTTAGTTCAAATTACTTAGTCCTGAGTGATGGGGTAAATTAGGAGGGAGTTAGTTTTTAGTTAATATATTAAGAGTCTGGACTTCCTTCTTATTTATAGTAATTCATTAATCTATTTCGGAGACAAAAAAACATCTGCCTTCCACCAAAATTCCTCTCCATTGTTTTACTATCTCTGTTTTGTTACAGCTTTGTCAGGCGAGTGGCAGTTTTCACCGTTGAATCAGGAATCAAATTGTGCTACTTAAACCTAAATTAGGAGGCCTGTTTGATTGATCTTGCTGTTATGCCACTGTCAGAACGAGCTCGTTGTTAAGATGATGGCTTGCTCTTGATGCTGTTGGTGGAAAAAGGATCACTATTTATTATTGGTTCCTGACATTGTTGCTGGATATTTGTATAACTGCCCATTGATTTTTAATGGCCTTGCATTTATTACTAATTCCTGACATTGTTACTGGATATTTGTATAGCTACCCATTGATTTTTAATGGCCTTGCATGAATTCAGATTATAGATATAAATAATTTCTAAGGAAAAGGGCTTTTGTAGGTCGTGTATGGTTTACTGGATACTATACTTGATTTGTCAGCAGGGATTTTTGTGGATCACTTTTAGATTGATGTACTTCTTATTCATCATGCATTTAGAATATTGTGCTATTGCTCGGAAAAATGGAGCCATGGAAGCATAAACACTAACCGTTGCTTTTAGATTTTATCCTTGGATTCTGCAGCTATTTATTGTCTTGGCATTCAGCATCCCCTCCTCCCCAACCAAACAAGAAATCAATCTTTCTTATTTTGATATTCTGATAAGTTCAAACCATTCATCCGTAAAAATATCTTTAGCTGGAAAATTTTATATGGATTTTCATGAAAATTCTAGTGCTTTGCTGTGGAGTGGGTTGGAGATTTTTGCGTTTGGAATTATTTATGAAGTTTGCATATTGACATTTTATGTCTCATTTATTTGGAAAATATGTCAAAATTGGTTAACCTTCCCTGCGCTTAGTAATTTTTGCATCATAAATCACTTTGAAGGGATGTTTTTGTTTGAAGTTATTCATGTCTTTTGACAATCTCAAGATAATGTACTTTAATTTCATCTTACAACGTGGGCACATGGTTTTCACTAATTACTACCAGGGGCTATGTTTTTATTTTTATGTTTTATGTGCCGTGTCTTTGTGGAAATATAGGGGTTTCCCATTTCGGAAGTGAAGGGAGAATTGAAGATGAAAATTTGCTTAGCATGTTTGGTTCTGATGAAGAAGTTGATACTGAAATTTTAACCCAAGCCCAATGTATCGTGGAAGGATCAGGCTCTGTACTGGTTTCAGAGTTCAAAGCAAGTCCTGATATTGACTATATGCAGGTGTGATTCCTTCCCCCCTCCATTTGTGAATTGTGATGATATGACTCAAGTGCATGTTGATGTGGAATGTCTTGTGTTTTACTCTGCTTATCTTTTAAACATGTCTTGCCTTGACAGTCCTGTTACTAACTGTTCATTGATTCTCCTATCCAACACGAGTTATCCGTAATTGAAAGGACATGGCACTTCCTTTGTATCAATGGATAGCTATCACTGATAGGAAGCTTTTACATCTAGAATTTTGAGCTGCCACCATTATTTCCCTTCCATTAAAAAATTGTTATTAAGTTGCAAAGTTACTATTAGCTTACGTGGATACTGTTGGGATAATTGAGGTTCGCTTAATCTTTGGGAATGTACTGCATTGCTTATGACTGCACAAGGTGTTATAAATTGAATTCCTTTTTAGTATGCATCTTGTTCGTGTCCTCCTCAAGTGAGGAAAGTCTTGAGAATGTAGGCGTAATGCAATCCCATTTATCTTCTATTGTTCTTTTCTTCTCCATCTCTGGCCATTAAAACTTTCCCCATTTTTCTGGAAATTGCTACGTGGGAGAATATAACTATTGCAAATCTGTGCCCCCCCTTTTTTAATGAATAATTTCTTACCTGCCTATATATTGTAACTTAGTTAAACAGTAATTACATGTTAGTCAGTTATCACTTTTATAATGCCCTCCTATATATACATAGATAATTGTATTGATGAACTACTATCAAGTGTACCATGCTCCCCTTAACATTTATATATTCTAAACTTCTTGAAGCAGTTGTTGGCCATTCAACGACAAGGTCCAAGAAATATAGGATTTTTTGGAACCAGGAACATGGGGTTTATGCATCAAGAGCTTATTGAGATTCTGAGTTACGCTATGTTGATTACGGTAATTTTCCAAATGTCTGATTAACTTGTGCATGTTATTTTTATTGTATTTTCTTGCATTCTCAATCCGGTTGTGGATCTTGTAAATCATATGTTGGCCTATTTACTTTTAAGTTTTCTGATCTCTAGTTAAATATTCTGTTGTTTGCAGAAAACCATATCTATACTTCTGGAGCATCAGGAACTAATGCAGCAGTGATAAGAGGTGCTTTGAGAGCTGAAAAACCTGAGTTTTTGACTCTGATTTTGCCCCAAAGTTTGAAAAAGCAACCTTCTGAGAGTCGGGAACTGCTGCTGAAGGTAAGAGCTGACTTGAAAGTGAAGGTTTTACCTTGGTATCTTGGGAATGATTTTCATCAAAATTTTATGCATGCTTGATTCTCTAGTTATACCATAGTATAATGTATTGAAGAAATCTGATGGAGTAAATAAAGAAGATGAACAGTTCTATTGGGCAAATGTTGGGAAAGAGAGTACAAATGAAGGCATTGAGACTAAGTTGGGAACACCCCCTTATCTGTGTTTTCTAAGGACAAAACTCTCAGCAACTGTTCAATTTTGCTTTCCTGTTACGTTTTATTTTTTGTATGTTATCTTAATGGTGTCCCCATCATTTAAAATTTTCTTCCAAAATAAATATTTGTCAGGCCTGCTGCACCTGAAAGCTCCATTCTTGGCCAGTGTGAGCAAATTGATCAATCTCGTTTCCAAATAGTTACAGTAGAGCATCGTTATTTTCAAAAGCAATTTTTTTCTGGCTTACCTTTTGCCATCTCTGAATTTCTTAAATTAGCATAAGCTACCATTCACAACACCCCCCTGTTATGGTGTGGGATTTGGGGAGGATTCCCTTTTTGGCAACTGAACTTTTTGCAATCTCAAATCGAGTATGAGTGTCTGGAACATTTTTAGTTCCTCAGTCTGCCATAATTTTTATTGCTAATGTAATCCATCTAATAGTTCCCTTTGATGTATCATCCTTTTATAGCAACCTTCCGTTTTAATGAAGGACAAGTAGGGGAACTGTTCCTGCATGATCAAGGCTTCTAGAGCCTATGAAACAATTGTAAGAAATTAGATCATATTCTTGCATGACTACAATGCAACTGCATTTTGTCCTATATCATGTCCTCATGTGACCAAGGAATAGTTCCTATTTTGACCTCTCTTTCTTATATGCTTCTTTTCTTTCCTTTCTTGGATGACAGACGGCGGATGTTTTTCCTGGCTGATCAATGATGAAAAAATTAGAAATAAATTTTGAATCTAAATAAAAATTTAAGGTTATTTTAAGTTATGTATAATGTGGAAAATTGTTGATAATCGACTATAAATTAAAATAAACTTAATTTTATCTAACCCAGCTTAAGGCCCAAACTGCCCAACTAACCTCCAAATGTAAAACAATTTATATACCATCCTCCTTCACTTCCCATGATCTCCCTAATCTCCCTCGAACGGTCCTCCTTCCCTTGATCCCCTTCCTTTGCTCTCACAGACTTTTCTTTAGTACATTCATGGACCATAGCAACAAATAGGCATGGACATCAGATGCTTTCAAATTTCGACTTATAATATCATCTTATTCCTCTCATCCCCAATTGTCCTTCATTTTCCACCCACTTGGCCCTTGTAATTGTTGGTGGTTTATCTCAAATAGCTATCGCCTTGAGAAAATGAAATCTTATCGTAGCTTATCCATTTGGAGCTTTCAATGATTAGAATTATCCGGTTGAAAAACTTGTCTTTCCACAACAACCTTCTTTGCATCTTTCCTTTTCAATGGCAAAAGAATGCCTTCCTAAAGTGCCACTTGAGTGGAGGAAGATGAAGAACTAGAATCCCAAGTCCATTGCAAGCCCAACTAGATCCAAATCCATGACGAACCAAATCGGATCTACTCTACAACCTTCTCATCCTATGGAAAAGTCCCCAAAAGTGAAAGCATTTTTGCAATAATTACAACCATACTTCTCTTAATGGGCCACTTGAGTGAAAGAAGAGGATGAAAAACTAGAATCCCAAGTCCATTGCAAGCCCAGCTATGGCCAAGTCCATGAAGAACCGAATTGGATATACTCTCTAACCTTCTCATCCTATGGAAAAGTCCCCAAAAGAGAAAGCATTTGTGTAATAATTACAATCATACTTCTCTTAATATGCCTAACCGTCTTCATACTCTACCACCTTGAAGAACCCCATTGTGGAGTCTAAATTGAATACGATCAATTGTGGCTTTGACAATGAAGAGGTTAGGGTTTCATGTGAAAGACCAAAGTGCCCCTAATATTAAAAGATGGCATTTGAATAAAAAAGGGAAAAATGGTTATTTGAGTTTCCCAAGTTTTTATTGACCAATATAAAAATCTCTTGACCATTCAAGTTTCTCGAAAAACCTTTTGGTTTTCCTAGTTTTCAATGAAATTGGTTTCTTATCAATGAGAAAATATAATTTTTTGTGGTTTCTAGACATTTTGAGACTTAGGGGTCATGTGCTATGCTTTGAACAACTAGGTGGTGTACAACACTTAACATAGAGCTTGTGATTACTTTATACCATGTAACATAATGAGTAAACTTTAATGGAGGGTTGACGAATTCCTTGTCACTTAAGACCAACATCTTTTTGGGGAAGGAATTTTTCATTTAGCTTGAGCCTTTTACATTTTGACCTTGATCTGAAGTTCCAAAACAAATGTAACCTATGCTCCACCCCATTGGTGGGCTCGTAGTTTGAGCCTAGTACCTTATTGGAAAGTAGACCCATGTACCCATGAATATACATATTTCTATAGGTCTTAAAGCCCTAAGAGTGTGTTAGTAACTAAATATTATTTATTGTTATCTTAAGGGTCTTAGATGTTAAGTATTTAGTAAGTGTTATCTTTTACTATTTAAATTGCTCATCTTTTTTGTCGTTTAATCTATAAATACAGGCCTATGTATATTATTATTATTATTTCTGGAGTGGATTAATAAAATTTGTGTGATTTGTGAGAAGTTGATTACATTAGTTTGGTAACAGGGTCCAAACTCAATTCTACCCGTCAACTGACATTTCTAGATCATTGCCTCAACCTTCCTGGTCAGTCGTCGTGCCGTCATTCGCCTTTGTCGGATTCCGTTATACTTGTGCCTCTCTTGTTACCTGTCAATCCTTGTTCATCCCCTTAGTTCACAGCTCCCTTTTGGCTTCTACTTTTCTGTAAATACAAGTTTTCGATAAATAGGGAAAGAAAAGAAGAATCAGGTCACCTAAACAAACATTTAACAAAAAAAGTTTGTATTTTATTTTTATTATTTCTTTATTTTACTATGGTTAAGAGCAATTAGTAAAAACTTAAGATGCTACTAATGTTTGGCTTAATAAATCGGAGGCTACGGCTGCCGATATTGTTGAACATGTTAGTCATTTGGCTAAGAAGAAAGATCCTGAAGAAACAAGTCCACTCGCTCCTTCCACTTCTGCCGTGAATGCTGCAGTTCAGATTCTGAGTGCTTTGACTCTAGTTCCTGTTGCCCCTATTCATGCACCTTGTCATCCGCCGCCATTACCTCCTAATTACAAAGTGAAGATTGTTCTTCCAAGGGAAGCTTTTTGAATGGTTCAACATGGTCGAGAATATCTTTACATACATAAAAGTTTGGGATGAAGAAAAGGTTCCTATAAGCTTCCACTTGCTTCATTGTATATGCCGGTATTTAGTGGAGTAGGAGATACCACAGGCTTGATCTAGTTGATTGGGGTTAGCTACACTGGCTAATAGTTGACAAGTTCACCCTATCAACTATGACCAAGAATTGTATTTCTGTTTTTGCAAGCTGTCTATGGAGAGTTGAGATGTTAAGATCTATACGAAGGAGTTTCAGAAGCTTGCTGTGAGATGTGCTTTTGGAGAAAGTTCAACGCAACAGGTTATTAGGTACCTAGGAGACCTTTGTGAGGATATTCAGTTCAAGCTGAAGGGTAAAAGTTCCTGCTTTGTTGATCATGCTATCTCCTTTGCCTGAGATGCAGTCCCTCAGGAAGTCCTTTGGCTAACCCACTAGTTCACTTAGGCCCTCACCCAAGCCTAATGGTGCTAAGTCAAAGTGATGTTTTATTTGCAATGAGCCTGGCCATATTCATTGACATTGCCCAACTCGCTAGGATGTTGCTAATAATAAGATCAGGATGGTTAAAATTGGGCTCCCAAAGTATGTATTACAAGTAGATGATGATTAAAAAATTGAGGATGTTGTGGCGCTGTGCAAATATTCCGATGATGAAATCAATGTGGACCATTGTTCTCTTACTTTGAAGCTCGTGGTCAGACTTTTCTCAAGTGGGAGAGAATGATGCAAACCTATACTCCACCTCATCAGTGGGTCCGTAGCTTGAACCCAGTAACTTATTGAAAAATATGCCCACGTAATTGGGGATATACCTCTTTTTTTAGGTCTCATACGTCTAAAAGTGTTAATTAGTGGATAAATATTATTTATTGTTATCTTTTAGAGTTTCAGTCGTTAAATATTTAGTAATTGTTATCTTTTGCAATTTAACTGTTTATCTATTCTGCCGTTTAATTTATAAATAGGGACCTGTATGTGTTATTAATTTGGAGTGGATTAATCAAATGTGTTGTCAGGGAGAAACTGAAGGCTAAGAGTAGCCTTACATCAACAAGATTCATGACCGCCTGTCTCCTGGCAGCTAGCATATGAAATCATACGCATAAGTTCGTTTTCATAAATAACTTTTGCTAGTTGGAGCCTGTACCCGCGTTAAATTTTCCAAGATGAAGGCTGTTTGACGGTGCTTACTGGGTCATATTGGTTTGCAGGTGCAGAACGTTATTGAGAAACCACAGAACGATCAATTGCCCCTGATAGAAGCCATCAGGTTTGTAGTAATTGCCTATAACTCATTTTGGGAGCATCCCATGCTCCAATTCTTCATAAGTTACTAAGATCATCGTCTGTACCCTATTGGTCTTTGGACTGCAGGCTGTGTAACATGGACATAATCTCGCATGTACAGCAGGTCATTTGCTTTCCTTTCCATGATAGTAGATTAATCATGGAGACATGTCGAGAAGCCAAGAATCTCCGGAGGATTGTGGCGCTTTTCTATCTGGACTAACAGAGCAGATGTTTTTCTTATGGTGAAAATATATTTTTATGGAGTGGGAGGATAGAGTGCTCATCTGGATTTATTTGTTTCTAGTCTAGACAGATAACTGATATTTTTTGGCAGATTGGGAGCCAATTCGCTCCTGTTTATTTATTGAAAAATATCATTTGTTTGTGCTGTTATTGTTTCGAAAAAAAAAAGGTTTAAAAGAAAATGTCAGCACTGTCAACAAAGTTTTACTAGAGGTCTCTCTGATGCAAGTTTTCTATGTTACGATATAGGCTCTTATCTAGCTTAGCTATGCGTAATGAAACTACATGTGCCCGGATGTTTGAAAGAGTATCAACCGGAGTGCCGGCGCAGAGATCTGCAAAATAAGGCACTTCTTGATGGGTACATGATGCTGTTTAATATAAAATTTCAATATTCGTAAGGAAGAAAATTTTTGGAACTATATACACAGGACTTCAGTCTTAATCACTGAAACACACAATTGATTGTTAATATTCCGCAAGACAACGTCCAGTAAATGATCATTTTGTATTTATACGAGCTTTTATGTTCCCCGTACAAGTTTCATACTACCAATAAAGATGCTTGTAGATCAGCTGGCATCAATCCCTATCAATACACATATACAAGGAGCACCATCCCACTTTAGCCTTCGCATCGAATACCTTAAATCTCAGTCAAATAGTACATTTGAAAGCTCTGATGTTTCTGTTTCTACTAGATACTTTCGCATTTCAAGCAGAATTTCAAGCTCCCTCCAACATATTTCTGAAAAGTGAAAGCCAGCCCCTGTTCAAGAGTCACATAAAACATCGGTTTTCTGTGTTCATTATTACGTGAATAAAAAGAAAAAAAAAATAAAAGAAAAGAAAGAAAATGCTCAAAAGAAAAGAAAAAGGAAAACACCTTAACTACGACGGGTAAGAGTAATTGATCAATAGTCGTCTTCAGAGTTGTTGCCATCACTATCTGGTTCATATATCTGATATTCTTCGTCACTTTCAGCAATATGCAGCCCATCATCATGGCCAGCTACATTTGATGGGAAACTACCAAACAGTTCTTGTAAATAGTTCTTCGAGACGTTATCCATATCCACATCTGAGCAACAATATAGGAAATGCAGTCCAAAGGCAAATAACAACAATAATATGCATATCATATTCACTGGCCTTCTAAACTTCTGTCCCAATAGTATTTGTCCAGAACCAAATCTTTCAGATTTTTAAGGATACTTCCATAACTTTACCGCTGGCTTTCAGAAAGTTTGAAGGGAATAAAAAATAAAATGTGATTTTTTTTTTCCAAGCTACCATCATATTTTGTGAGGAAAAAAAAATTAAATGGCTAATCTTTTAACCCTTTTCTTTATCATTATTGCCCTCATATCTCAATTGTCTAAGTCACTAAGCACCCAAAAAAAAAAAAGGAAGGAAAGAAAGAACAAGAGAAAACATTAGCCCTTTCATGTATCTTTCCAAGAACCAAATAGAACTTTAGTATGCGAAACAGAAGGAAATACTCTCGAAGTTGAGGATACAAGAATCTGGTTGTAGAGAAAAGTCAGCATCTTCAACAGCCTAGAATCAGACATCGGAACAGATTCAAAGAAGAATCAGGGAGCTTAGAAAAATCTCTAATGTAAGGCCACCAAGAAAGGTAAAGATAACAAGACTTGAAAAACAATTACCATGTCTGTAAAATCATATGCATCTAACTCTTCTTCAACTTCATCATCCTCCATTTCATTTTCCTCCTCATTTACTTCTGCTTTATCTTCATCTACCATCAGTTCTGCAATACATAACAGCTATATATTACACTTGACGAATATGACCATACAACTAGGCACCATTCCCAACAACAATTCCCTGAGCCTGCCAAATGAATAATTTTCACATGGATAAGAAGCTATGGTCCTAACCTTCACTAACTTGAGATCCTCCCTCTTCACCTGGCTTCAAGATGTTCACATGAAAGCGCATCCTCTTCAATTTTTCAAAAGTTTCAGAAACAGATTTCAGGAAACTCTCTGCTCCAGGTAGTGGATATACAGACAGGAACCGCAGTTTAACACATGACCTTAAGCTGCTAAGGACTACAGAAGAAAACCATCCTGTTTCAAACTGAAAGCAAGCTTTAAGTCATAAGATCTCTTTGAACTCGAGCAATGATCTACAGAACTTATCAGTGAAGACATACAGAGCTATCAACATTGGTATCAAGAATAAATTATAAACCAAGGATTTCGTAGTTGAAGATACGAAGGGCAGTCAAAGCCCTGATAACATAGATAATAAAATATAAAACAGAAAAATAGATCTGATAGAGATTGGAAAAAAATTATAGCAACCCAAAAATGGGCCAATCAAATGTTTTGATGCATATGCCAATACCAATTGGGTCAAGTTAGGAGGGTGGTTATCAATGGAGGATAACCAAATAAGAAAATAGAGAAGAGGGTGAAGAAAACGGGTTGAATATGATCCTTGGTACCTCCTTGGATCATATATTAACAAGAATCACCTAAGGTTTCAACACTTACGATAAATCTTGTGAGATTTTAGGATTCAAACTTCAAACTCATGCACTAGAGTTGAAGGTGATTGATTTCTGCTGAGAGAAATAAGATAGCCAAATTTTCAGTTCCTCCTTTCATTCAAGTGTGAGCCCAACACTTATAGGAGAGTGTTGGGTCTTATTTAGTTGTAATATAACTCAACAAAAAAAAGGACTGGTTTGGTTTACTAATCAAACTAGTTAGTTGTCGAAGAGACTAACTTTAACTAGTTTAATCCTAACCAAAACTAAAGTTGACTTTGTACTAGCTGAAACAGAGAAATCAGAATTGTTTGGGACCTTCCCAATGTCTTAAATCTGACTTGGGAGGCTCCTTACAAGTTGATAAGCTAAGCTAAGCTAAAAATATCATTAAAAGTAAAAAGTAAAAGTAGCTTTTATGCTAAATACTAAAAACATTATTAAAAGCATAAAGTAGAAAGTAAATTTTCTGCTGCAAGCCTAAAGTTCCATCATAGCCTGAGCATAGGTTTCTTTTCTTCCAAAAAAAGGTCTGCCCCCTCTGATGCTTGTAGCTGTTGCTACTGCTAGTGCCCACATCTGCCCAGAAAAGTGCAGTTGTGGCTGCTATTGTGGGACCTGAACTGTAGCCTATCCTTAGTTGGGTAGTGAGCCATTTAAGCCAAAAAAAATGAGCCACTAAGGTGCAAAAAGGTGGTGGCTGGATTGGAGTTTTGCATGGCTTTCATGGCTTGGGGTTTAGTTAAACTAATTAGTCCAAGTGAGGATGTTTTTATGTCCCCCTAACTTAGAGAAATTAACAACTAAATTAATATCCTGGATAATGGATGCTCCTGCATCATTTTTACCAGATGAGTTGAAGATACTGTCACCCAAATTTAGAGATACCATGATAAGTCCACATAAAATACCATCAAGTGACCTAACAGCATAAAAATGCTACTTGCACCTTTCAGGAAATTATCAGTCCCGACTCTCAAGTGACCTAACATGTAACTTTTTACTGAGAAAATAATGTAAAGAAAAATAGAAATTAGTTGAAACCAATATATGTGTTGATCTCTAAAACCCTAAATTATTAATTTCAACTCCTTTCAAATCCCTACAAGAGGGAAACACAGAGAGTTAAGAGGGATAGGAGAAGAGGTCAAGGTTCTTACTAAATTGTTGGTTTTCAATTTATGCATGGCTGAGAAGGAAGTTGCCAGACAAATGAAGAATAGAAAATGCAGACTACTGACCACTGAAAAGTGCTTATATTCATAGCCAATTTCATAATCTGAATCATAATTGTTTATTTGATAATTACCAAAGCAGTTCGTCTAAACCAATGGAAATCAATAACTAGCATAATATTTATATGGTGAGTAATTACTCTGATGCTTAATGATTCCATTAAGGAACTTCCTATTTCATTTTTTTTAAGTGAGATGTTAATACTATATATCTTAGCTCATACAGTACCATTGTCAGATTTCATGGAAGTAAACCATTCGAGATCAGACAATATTTGGTTGCAGTGGCATTTGTCTCCACTTCACCCATTGAAATTTCTTCATGCAGAATTATTATACTGAAGGCAGGAGGGAATGGCTAACCATATAACCACTACTATGTAGCCAAAATCAGCAAACACAGTTCCTTGACGTTTTTGGCACTCTGTAGCCTGAAGTCTTACACCTCCAGTATTTAATATCAATCCCTCCCACTAGATTACTAATTAGTCATGGAACAAAGAATTAATTTCCTACATCTTCTAAAATTAAACACCAAGCCTAGATGTAGCAACATATATCGACTTGAGTATGTCAAATAACTTTAAGATGGAATCCACAAGTTTATCCGAAAGTAATTTTCTAATGTTCAGAAATGGTTTAGATAATAACAATGTTGACATTAATTTCTTTTGCTTATTATGTCAATATTCAAATTGCATACGGGATGTGCTGAGTTCTCAACCAACCTTTGATTGGCAGATCATTATAGGATCAAATTCTTCTCGTTATGGGCTTATTACTAGATCTGTTTGATAATTTGGGCTTGGCTCAATAGCCAAATTGATGATACAGATGTGATAACATACAAGACTATAAGATATTTGGGGAACAAATCACTTGGGAAGCAATAGTACACACTATGAAGTACTCACGGATTTTTTTTTTTATATTTTTTTTCCATTAGTAGTAGAACTTGCGCAATAAACTGGTACCACATTAAATTGTATTTTGGGGTAAGTGATATGTCTATTGTCCTTTCTACTATGAAGTGCATATTATTTTATAATTGGGTTCCTAATTTTTATGCAATAAGTAATATTTCTTTATAAATGTTTTCTAATTATGTCTTGCAATATCTAACTTTTCTGAATCTATTATTCATAATGCCATGAAACATTGCTTAATATTGATTGCAGAGGTATTTGATTACATTTAATTAATTTTTAGAGTGTATTTATGCTTGTGGGACTCACTCAATGTTTGGTGACCATGTCTTTGCGGGCAGGGTAAACTATTTTTGACCCATATAGCAAGATTTGCCAATCAGTAATTAACTGCTGTTGTTTTTGGTACACTATTCAGCAATTCTTCAGTTCTTACGACTCTTGAATGACAAGGGATCTCATATCTCCAACCTAGCAGCAAGGGACTCAAAGTTACTACTACCACATAAGGATTCAGCTTTGGCAAGCAAATTAGGGCCTGTTCTCTTTCTTGATTGAAAATTTCAATCTATTATTATTAGTGCCATAATTAATATTTATTATTATTATTATTATTATTATCACTTTAGTTAGCCTTACTATCATATAGTTATTATCATGAATTTTATACTCCCTCTGTAAAAAAAAAAGTATGGCATTACGGATTTTGAGGATAGACTTTAAATATTAATTTTACTCAAATTATAATCCATTATAATCTAAAATTATCATTGTTATATTCGTATTGAAAAATACTTTCATAATATTGTTTTTTTTTTATAAAATTTTTCAATATATATTAAAAGATATTAATAGTCAGAGATCTGTAATGTAATATATTTCTTTAAAGAGGAAGTATTAAATTTATTATTATCAAAATCAAGACTTATTTGATGAGTGAGGAAAATAAGCAGATATGTTCTTATTTTCAACCTAATCCTGATATGACCTATAAACCATCCTTACCTTTAATTACAATTAACTATATAGTGCTTTTAACAAATTAAAATTATTTGAAAAAGTCTATACATCAATTTATTTGATTTAATCTCAGCATTTAATCAACCAAACAGAGCCTAAGCAGCCAAACTCACACCTCTCTTGTAATCGACTTGTTATCTAATGGGTCTTATGAGAGCTAATGGGTTATATTTTAACATGGTGCAGTAAGAAACAGCCAGTGGTGTTGAGGCTGAGTTTTGAGCCTTAGCACAAGGAATATGTGGAGGAATCTGATTGAAAAGGCTACTGAATGAACGCAAGAGGTAAGATCCCAGGTCCTATCAAGATGTTGTATGATAACCAGTCAGCTATAGCTATTACTAAGAATCATGTCCACCATGATAGGACAAAACATGTTGAATTTGACAGACATTTCATTAGTGAAAAATAAAAGGCATGTTCCATCATGATTTCAAGCAGCAGACATCCTTGCAAAGGTTCTCTTTCACTCTAACTTCACTGAACTAATTTCCAGCCTTGGCTTGATGAGCATAAACCAACTAGTTCAAGGGGGAGTGCAGAAATTTGAACTAGTCCTATGGGATATTTATTTCCCTTATTAAGGAACAGATCAATGTAGTTTAGGTATAAATCTTTCTTATCTTTACTGCTGCCTTTATTTATTTCAATAAGGATATTTACTTCACTAAGATTAAATCTCATACGTGGTGAAATAAGTGGTTTCAGAAATACCCTGTTTGATATGATTTTAGGATGATAGACAAATAATGATTTTTAAATTAAGGATATGGATGCAGGATCTCACAAAATAATTCTTTAAACTAGCTTTGAAAGTCCCACAGATATAACTCTTAAAAGATCTGTAATGAAGAAATAAACAGTAAACTTCACTAGATAACCCTATAAAAGCCCACACAGAAAAGATATAGAAGGTTTCTCAATTGTCACTCACATAGAATCGACATAGAGAAGAACTCATACAAAGAATAAGTTTTATTAAAACACAAATTTCACCATCTCAAAATAATGTGAGTTTACATGGAGTATTTATATGCTAACATCTATCTCCTCATGTAACCTCATCAGTAACTAAATCTAAATAAGATAAAAACAATTTAATGAATAAATCACTACTCACGACACTATTTATGTAAATAGTATGTACTAAATTTTAAGATAATAATAATTAAATCCCAACAAAATCATAATAAAATAAATTACATCATAAGATAAAAGATAATTCCTATCTAACTTTTTAATGATTAAGGAAACTAATTAACCAACTAATATCTTAACAAAATTCTCAAATAAGTAAATAAACACATAATTAACAAATATAAAAAGATAATGGTGTCCATAATACTAACCATGACACTTTATCCGATTGCGCATAAAAATTCAGCTTGACATACGTACAATAAAATTATCATAATTTTGTGTAGAAAAATCATATTTAAGATATGAAAAATGCATTGGACTCCAGATTCAATAAAATTTCCAATGACATCTATATTGCTGGGTAAATATGTTTACTCAAATTTTGACTCTTGATTTTTTCCAATGTGATTCATAGATTAATCTTCAAAGACTTCGAATGCTTTTGGATCAAAATCTGTTTCTAGAATCCA
Organism: Tamarix chinensis; assembly: GCA_030549775.1. Taxonomy (NCBI): domain Eukaryota; kingdom Viridiplantae; phylum Streptophyta; class Magnoliopsida; order Caryophyllales; family Tamaricaceae; genus Tamarix; species Tamarix chinensis. The sequence goes on from CM060182.1 coordinate 67,143,956, forward strand.
GGATTCTCATACCTAATTACTGTGTATATATTCTCAGCTCTATGTTTAGTGAAAAATAAGCCTTTTTTCCTCTGATCGACTTCAAAACCTTGATTTTTACAAGATCTTTTGCTAAATCTTATACAATTGCTTAGTAATCTTATACTTGTATTAGTTGTGTTGTGACCGATCACTGTGTGAGCTAATGGTTTTGCCCACTACCATCTTAACATTTCAAATGACTAAGAGGACTCTTAGATGGATGTTTAGGACTTAACGAGTCTATTTTTTAGATTTTAATTTATAACTCTTGTTTTATGGATGTAATATCATCAGAGCTTGAACTTATAACTTTTGTACTTTTGTTGATTGGAGCCTGTCAAACATTTGGATTTATTGCTTACTCAGGCATAAGGAGTTTTTTATTGAACATCTTGTCAGAGGTAGATGTTTGTGTCTGAAGAATTGCAGTATTATTTTGGTAAAAATTGTTTGTTGTCGTAGCATTGCTAGCTATTGGCCATGCAGTTGGTGGCACAGGCACATGACACATCTACAAAGATGCAAGATGTTGGAAATCTTCTCCTTGTCAGAAAAATAAAACAAGGAAAAGAAAGCAACATGACTCATAAATATTCAACATTGATGTGATGTAGGTAACCCAAGGGATTGTAGTGGGAAATGAAATAGCAATAGAGCATCAGGGTTTCAACAACATTAGTTTACAGGGAACTCACAGCACAAGCTGTTTGCTTCACAGGTTTTTGGATCTCCTCCTTAATGTAATCATCACAGACTTCACAAAGCTGCAAATATGTCTGACATTTGTTAGGAAAAACTTTAAATGCGCATATATCCTGCCATCTATGCTTCAACCTGGGCAAACACACACAGTTAGAAGCAGATGGATAGAAACCACATGAGAATATTAGAATTTTATATTAGAGCATCCAGAGATGGAAATATATGACATGATCATAGGGGCAAGAAAAAAAACTAGACTAATTGTAGAACAAACATTAGGAGACATCATATGCACTAAAAAATGGCTGAAGACTGGCAATCAGATTGCAGAATGATAGAATATTTCTAGTACCTAAAATTAATATTTAATTTTTCTAGTGTTTATTCTTTTTTATATTTTCAGGTAGATAACTAACTAGAAATTCACCACTCCAAAATACATAGTACAACATTAATGTCTGGGGTTGGGAAGCTACCTAGATATACAGTTTGCAAAAATATCTGCCTCTCAAGCGAGTCTAATTATTAAGAATAAGGTTCCAAGTCTGGATCTCACTTAGGTGATATTGTATAAGTCTTTTTGGAAACAATTTGCTGCTAGCCCAAAGCTGGTAATGGTGAGCTTGCGTACATCCTAACTCCTAATGCCTGTCAAATACACAATTCATACTAGGTGTTACCTTTATTTAATACCATTGAACATGTTAAATGACCGACTTCCACTAGGAAAGTTGATATCCTAATTTTGTATGCTCATAGTGTCAAAGAAATAAAAAAAGAAGCAGCTCAAACAAGGTAAAATGCACATGGAACACAGCTACTATAGTAAAGGACAGAAAGGATTGCAATATACTGCCAATAAGGGAAGGCTATACTAGATTTAAAGTCAACCAGTGAATACAATTCATCCCTAATTTCCTCCTGAATTAGCTTAAGCTTTTGATGTTCCTCTTTATGATTTCCCCAAGTACCTGCTCTCAAGTGTCATCTTTTGTAGAGTTACATGTCCCCAAAGTACTTGACACATTGTTCATCCCATATTGATGGCGTATGTGCTGAAACAATGGTACTGGATCCTTAAGAGTAATAAGCAATCTCCATGGAACTCAAGGCTACGGATTCCATAAGATTACCACTTCCACTTCTTTGTTGACTCATAAAGAGAAATGTCAGTTTCAAGCAAAAATTAAGAGTTCAGTCAATCTTGGCAGTAGATAGATTCAAGGCCTTATAAAAGCAAGGTTTTCAGGAAGCCACAGGGTAGTCCTATTCCAAGACTGCTACTGTTATATTATACAGCACTATCTAGCTGCAAGAACAGGATATATGCAACCAGCAACCTCTTCATTAATCAAAAGAGAGAAGCAGGAGGGTCAAGGAGAAACAAGGTCAGTTGCGCTTAGGAGACGTAAGTCTAATAACGACTACTACTTTCTAGCAGACATGCATATCAGATGCAATGCATCAAACTTACAGTTCCGCAGGGGGATCACTGAAACCAGTTAGCTAGGTGTTATGTGCCACATTGAGAGGCCTACATTGAGGTTCTGCTGGTCTCCGAATAATCAATAATATCATTGTATAATTTACATAAGTGTAGAGAGATGTATAGGGTTCTACATTCTCCTAGATGATTCAAGAGAGGAATGTCTCTAGATCCTTCTACGTTTATATAGATGAGTATGGAGAATTCTAGAAACCCTAATGGACTATTCTAAAAATCCTAATAGACCTATTGGGCCACTCTAGAGAGATCTATTAGGCCCATCTTAAAAATCTTCCCAGGAGAGGGGCAGGGGTGGATCTTCCCTTATAAATAGAGGAGAGTGGAGGCATTTGCAAATCATCCAACAATAGTTGTATTCAGAGCTTCTCTCTCTATAATACAATCTTCTTTCTTTCTCTAAAAGCTCTCCCATGAGTTCTTCTGTAAATGGTTCGGAGTGGTGGTCTCGAAGACATCTTTTGCCTAAGTGTTGAGTATGCTTGAGGAGTAAGGCTGACTTAGCCTCTCAAGGAGTGAGAAAAGACTAAGGCCATGTGTAGCTAGACTCGGTGAAGAAGTCGGTTCGTAATAGGTGGTATCAGAGCTCCGTTCCTGATGACCCACAATCCCAAATCATCACAAATCACTCAAGGAGGTGATGTTGAGGAGAAGAAGAGATTGAAATCTACCTCCAAATCTCATGTCTTGAATTTGGATGAACTTCTTGAGAAGATGGATCACTCCATAGCCATGTGCCAAGAGGGTGTTTCCACCTTAGAGAGGAAGGTGGAAGAGTTGGAGAAGGAGGTGGAAGCTTCGGCCAACTAGGAGGAGGTGCATGGGCTAGTCAATGCCCTAGCCACCAAGATCCGCCAGGAGATGATGGAGGCCCATCACAAACTCATGGAGAATATGATGGTCCACATGGAACAGTTAAGATGGAGAACGTGGTCCTGAAGGATCAATTTACCAACGTTAAGCCCGAATGTGGGTGATGTAGCGAAGCGGTATCACAAGGAGTTGGAAGCTCAAGAGGTCCCATGCCGATGTTGGATATATCCCAGCCTTACAAGTACAAGGGTTCGAGGAATGCAAAGGAGATTGATAACTTCCTTTACGACATTGAAAGGTACTTTTTTGCCATCCATTTATTTGATGATAACATGAAAATTACTCAAACTACCCTTTATCTTGAGGAAGATGCTATGTTGTAGTGGCGTGCTCGTCGCCGAGATATTGAAAGGGGTGTTTGTGAAATAAGCATGTGGGAAGAGTTTAAGGCGAATCTCAAGAGGCACTTCTACCCAACTAATGCCGAGTTGGATATCATGAGGAGACTCTGGTATCTCAAGCACATGGGAACCATTAAGGAGTATATCAAGGCATATAGCTCATTGATGCTTGAGATCTTTGACATGCCCGAGAAGGAAAGGTTGTTGTACTTCATGGATGGGTTGCAATCGTGGGCTGAACAAGAGATAAGGAGGAGGAACATTCAAGATCTCCCCGCAGCTTATCGGGAAGCTGAATCCTTGATTGAGAGAGCTTTGAGAAGGACAAGAGCCGGAAGGATAGTTCCAACAACGGTGGGGGAGGCAAGCCCTAAAAGACCTGTCTAAAGCACCATGGCTCCAAGGGTTAGGAAAATGAGAAGTATGGAGGTAAAGACTTCTCGAAGTTCAAGTGGGAGTGTTTCATGTATGGAGGTAATCACTTCCTTCGAGATTGTTCCCAGAAGAAGCCCCTAAGTGCTATGATGGCGGGCCAAGCTGAGAAGGAGAGCTCAAGTGAAGCCCAAATGAGGTCCTTAACCCTACTCAACCCAATCAATTCCAATCCCAAAAAGCAAGCTACATGCTTAATATACACTGAGGTCTGAGTTAAAGGTATCATTGGCAAGGCATTGGTGGACACCGGTGCCTCTCATAATTTCCTCAGTCCAAAGGAGCCCCAAAGGATGAATTTGAGAGTTACCAAAGAGCCAGGATGAATGAAGGCAGTCAACTCCAACGCTAGGCCCATCCTTGAGGTAGTTTATGGACTCCCGATCACCCTTGGCTCATGACAAGGAAGGGTGAACTTCATAGCGACAAAGATGGATGATTACGATATGGTGCTTGGTATAGAGTTCATGGATGTGGCAAATCCACTCACCTTTCTGAAAGATAGCACCATGCACCTGGGGAAGGGACAATAGTGTTATGTTGTTCCCTTGGCATGGGCGAAGGTGGAGTCCCGTTTGCTCTTAGCCATGTAGTTTTCAAAAGGGTTCAATAAGGGGGAAGTTTGCTACTTGGCTTCGGGTATTAAGGAGGAGTCCCCACAACCCATGGAGGTGCCCGAAGAAATACAATAGGTCCTTCATGAGTTCAAGGAAATGATGCCCGTAGAGCTACCTAATAAGCTTCCACCTAAAAGGGAGGTGGATCATGCTATCGAGTTAGAGCCGAGAGCCAAGCCACCCTCAAGGAGTCCTTACCAAATGAGCCCTCCAGAATTAGAAGAATTGAGGAAACAATTGAAAGATTTACTTGATATTAGGCTTTTTCATCCTTTAAAAGCTCCTTATGGTGCCTCGGTGTTATTCCAAATGAAGCAAGATGGCTCTCTTCAAATGTGTGTGGACTACCAGACACTCAACAAAATCACAGTAAAAAACAAGTATTCATTGCCTTTGATAGATGATTTGTTTGATCGGCTTGGGAAGACAAGATACTTCACTAAGATGGATCTACAATCGGGATATTGGCAAGTGAGGATTGCCGAAGGAGATGAATCTAAGACTGCTTGTATAACAAGGTACGGTTCTTATGAGTTCCTTGTCATGCTATTTGGTCTTACAAATGCCCTAGCAACATTTTGTACTTTGATGAACAAGATATTCCATCCATACTTGGATAAGTTTTTGGTGGTATATCTAAATGATATTGTGGTGTATAGTGAGTCCCTAGAGGAGCATGTAGAGCATTTGAAGTTTGTTTTTCAATTACTTCGGAAAAAAGAGCTCTATGTGAAGAGGGAAAAATGCTCCTTTACTTTCACCGAAGTGAAGTTCTTGGGCCACTTCATCAGAGATAGAAAGATTGGGATGGACACAACCAAGGTCTGAGTCATTCAAGAATGGGAAGCTCCAAAGAATGTGTCGGAACTACGAAATTTCCTCGGATTGGTTAACTACCACTGCAGATTCATCCCAAGGTATTCAGGAAGGGCCACACCCCTTACAAATCAATTGGAGAAGAAGATCCCATGGAGTTGGGATGAGGAGTGTGTCAAGGCCTTTGAAGATCTGAAAAAGGTCGTGATGGAAGAACTAGTTCTATGCCTATCTGATTACTCAAAAGAGTTTGAAGTGCACTCGGATGCCTCCGACTATGCCATTGGAGGAGTACTCATGTAAGAGAGGCATCCCATTGCCTTTGAGAGTTGCAAACTGAGCGAGAAAGAGAGACGGTACCCATTTATGATAATGAGATGATCGCCATCATCAATTGTTTTCGAGTATGGAGGCACTATCTTCTTGGAAATAAATTCGTCATCAAGACAAATAATGTTGCAACGAGTTACTAGCAAAATCAGAAAAAGCTGAGTCCCAAGTAGGCCCGTTAGTAGGACTTCCTGGCCGAGTTCGACTACAAGATGGAATACAAGCCTGGGAGTGAAAATGTGGTGGTTGATGTCCTGAGCCGTAAGGTTATGCTTCCTAGCATGAGCGGTCCTACAAGAGGTATCCTAGAACGAGTCCATGATGGACATTGGGAGCTTAATGGAGATGGCAAAGAAAGAAAAGACTCGAAGGTTCTAGGAACAGGAGGGAGCATTTAGAGAGAAAAAAGAAGATTGTATTATAGAGAGAGAAGCTCTGAATATTACTCTTGTTGGATGATTTCCAAATGCCTCCACACCTCCTCTATTTATAAGGGAAGATCCACTCCTTCCCCTCCCCAAGAAGATTCTAGAGACAGGACTAATAGATTTCTCTAAAATGTCCCAATAAGCCTTTTAGGGTTGCTAGAAGAGTCTATTAGGGTTGCTAGAGTACTTAGGGTTTCTAAAATTATCCATACTCATCTTATAAGTGTAGAAGGATCTAGAGACATTCCCCTCTAGAACCATCTAGAAACATCTAGGAGAGTGTAGATCTTATACATCTCTACACTTATCTAGACTATACAAGAACATTCTAGATTATTCAGGGACCCGTGGAACCTCATTGTAAGCCTCTCGATCCAGCCCGTAACATCACGCTTGTGACAAGTGGCATCAGAGCAACTTGTTGCCTGAGCCCGTCAACAAGCATTTCGTTGTGTTGATGAGTGTACCCCGAAGGAGTGTGGGTAAACCATTGGTTTGAGGCACATTAGGTGGCGACTAGCTTTGAAGGAGTGAAGCCAAGGGGTCGTGAGTGCCGCATGGGTCCATTGACAAGGAGTGTTGGTGGGCGTGGGATCCAAGCCATTGAAATGAGTTGCTAGGGGCCATGTGATGAGATGATCTCAAGCGCATATGGTCAAGTCGTTGCAAGGAAGTCGGATATGTTGCAACAAATGATGGGAACGAGATGTTGGTTGGATTTCAAGCCTTGTGCGGCAACTTAAAGTGTTTGCGTGATGCTTTTCCAACATTAGAGGAGTGTTGAAGGACTGTCACGAGAATAATGCTTGAGACGCAGGGAAGCGATGTTGGGACCCTTTGTTGGGCAAACAAGGGCGTTTTCGATTTTGGGTGGGGGATAGTGTCACGGTCCGTGACTTGCCCAAGACATCTTACAAATGAGCCATGCGAATATGGGTTCTCCCTATTTGCCTGATGGTTGCTAATGTCGATGTTGTCTCAGGTACGACTTGGTGTCCCTCCTATACATCTCTTTATGCTATCATCGTGGGATGTTGCACATATTTAGTATGGTGCTCGACTGTATTGAAAGTTGGATGCTGGTCTCGCCAGAGGCGCTGGGGCTGAAACCTCTGAGCACATGACATGGTGCTGAATATTAATCCTATCACTCATGCAATAATGGGATAAATGACAGCGATAATTCACTATCATGGAAGACCATCCTACAAATGCTAGAAATTTTAGAGGGATCTACACTAAAGGTGATAAAGCTTTGTTGGTTTTCATGTAATGTCAAGGGATTGAGGGAAAATCTCTCAAAGTAAACGTCAGCAGAACAGCTTTTGTTAGGCTGGTAAGGAGCTAATTACATTCTAAATCATGATTTTAGTTTCAAGGATGTCATTCACCAGTTATTAATGGGATCGTAACTATTAACTGAGCTCAGTTCTAAGAAAGATTGTGATAGATACTGGATAAATTGATTATTCTTCATACAGGATTAAATATCTTTCGATAGTATGTCCCAAAGTGGTATTAGGTGTTTTGCTAGATAAACAAAATTGATAACAAAATAATGAAGTGAAAGAAAGATATACATAGTCAGAGGGTAAACCAAGTCAGGATAGAGTATCCTCAAACACGTGCTCATTTTGCAACAACTGCAACGGTGATGCATTTATAATGATAATAATAATGCTATAATGGAGTCTGCTTGTTATATAAACTATGCAGGTTTAGGTGCATAAGATTACATGAATATCTCTGGCATAATGATGGTAACTCTATGAAGAACTTACCCACTAGTTTTGTCACAGTAACCTCTCAATTCTTTTGGTACCCGAAAATCAATCCTTTGGTAACTGCAAACATCATAATACCAAAGTCAAACAAGCAAGTACACAAAACCTTGAGATCATAGAGAGTTTGATTCAGATGCTAGTCAGGCAAACACTGAGATAATAAAATTATGGGTATCCATGCAATCAAGGAGGCCTATATAAAGAAAGAGAGTTCATCAATCAGCAGATAATCAGATATGGAGGAAGAAAAGGTCAATAGACAAAAATCATCGCAGCACCATTATTGAGATCTCTTAAAAAATGAACTAGGAAAGGGCTGGATGCAGTTGATTCTGAGTAAAGTCCAGTCAATAAAACCAAGTCAGGACAGTATACAATGTCTATGAAGACTACCTTTGGATGCAGCATACAAAATGACAACTCTGATGTTCATAAATATGAACAGGATTGCACAGACGTACAGCAAGTCAGGGACAGAAAGTAATACTATAGCAACGAACAAAACAGAATTGAACTGGAAGCAGTGTTACATTCGAGATTCAGGATCTTTACGGGGATCATATCCTTTTCGAATCCAGAACCTATGGAATGGTCCGCTCCCGAAGTAGTATGCAGTTCTGAAAAGAAGCCTGTAAAATGCATACAATGTAAGCAGATTTATCAACCAATCTGGGAATGGACGATAAACAGTCATTCATACTAGTCAATGGAATGAATAATATGTAACACGAAGGCAAGCCACAAAGCATAACCTTTTAAGCAGAGATTCACCAAAGTTCAGACCTGCATCCCCTAACCGTTCACAGATGGAAGCTTTTGGCCATATAGGACGCTCATCAAACAACTTAGATACAGATATCTGCTTCTTCCATAGATCTGAACCTTGAGGGACATGTCGCTCCCAATTCACAGCTTTAGGTATCTGTATGATTGTTAAGTGCAAAAGAAGCAAAACACAAAGGCAAGGCAAAATTTTTCTTCGAATATTGACTTTGTAAAACCATAATACAAGACTCATATTCTATTTTGCAATCAAGAATTAGGTAATATTCATAAAATCATGACACTATCTATCTTAAATGTCCATGCCTGCATGCAAACACAGAAGAGAGAGCAATAGAGAGCAAAGGAATGTAGCAACTGTAAATGATTACAAGCTTGAGAAAAGTCACATGTTTATGTCTTGGAACTCAGAAGTAACCTATTCTCATCTACAGTGTTTGAAAAAGCAGGCGCAAAGCACAGGGCGATGGGGGGGGGCTTTTCTGGTGCTAGGCGAGGCTAGGCAAGTGAAGCGCGTATAAGGCGCGCCTAAGGCGCTGGACGCAGAGGCGATGAGACGCACGCCTTAGCATGGAATCAAGCAGGGACTTGGGAGCTCAATAGACACGTAGGGAGTATGGACTCCGGGAAGAGGGGTAAAAAAACTTTTCACCAGAAAAAAAATTACATGCAGGACAACAGGGACTTAAGGGAGTTAAATAGTCAATTTTTGGAAAAAGGTAAGCCTATTTATAGTTTTGATTGCATTGAAAATATTCTGCAATTAATGTGGGAATTGGGGAGAGCAAGAGTTATTTTGGAAAAGGTAAAAACAGGCTGCAGAGTCTGCTATCACCAATTTAAAGTAAGAAATAGTTATTTTGGTCCTAACAAGCTGAGACTTGAGAACTAGAGAAAGCAAGTGGTCCACGTCCACGGTCCACCACACCACACTATCTGCTATCAAAGACATGTATTTTTCTTTCTCCCTTGCCCGGTTGCCCCTGGTCCCCCCATAATTTTTGCACATATATGCCTTTTTTTGTCCTATATTTTTTTTTATCTATATTCAATTATTCTCCCCCTTGTCCCCCCTTGTCCTATATATTTTTTGCAGATATTTTTTCTTCCTAATGCAAAAAAAAAAAAATTCAAAGGGAAAAAACAATGTATCATATCACTACATCTGCAAAAAAACAGAGAGAGAATCAGGGAAAACTAGAAAAACAAAAGTATATCTGCAAAAAAATTGGCATTAGGGAAAAACAAATAGGCTTGCTAGTATTGGTAATGGGTCAGAATCAGAATCAGATGCATTAGAGGATGAAGATTTAGTTATAGAGGATGGTGTTTTTTGAGTAGCTTGCTATTGGTAGTATTAAACTCATAGATTGCTATTTTTATAAGTATTTTCTTGTTATGGTATACTTTTTTCCTGAAAACTTAGTCATTTAATTATTTTTTAGCTTTTTTGAGTAATTTTGGCGCCTCATATCGCCTAGGCGTGGCGCCTATGTTACAGGACCCCTAGCCTAGGTGCGCCTTAAACCTTTTCAAACACTGCTCATCTATCATCAGGATGATAAAGACTACAGAATGCAACCCAGGAATAACACAAAACAACACTTCAGGTTTTACTGGATAAAAATAAAGAATAAAAACTTTATTCCTTTGGTGTTTGTGCACCCCTTAAATCCAGTTATTAAGAGTTACATGAATACAGAAACCAAGTTGAATACAATTTCATTTGCATATTTTGACAATTAAGGGAGACTTTCTTATATATTTGATGTCCTTAGCTCATTCAATCTGGAAGAGGGAGGCATAAACCAAGCTATCAGAAGACCCAAGTGCAACAACTTTAACAAACGAGCAATTATTAATAGCTTTCTCCACTTCTTTCAACACCAAGAAAAAGTCGTATTCTTTAACATGAGCGAGGAAAATAAAAGAAAAGCCAAAAAGATTCTAAATAGTTGATTTAACAAATGAAAATCTATTAATGGCTTTCTCCACTTCTTTTGATAGTAAAAAAAGGTAGCAATCTTTAACATGAGCAAGAAAAATAAAAACAAGACAAAAAGCTAATGCTACATAAGTTATATAGAGTAAAATAGAATTTGAAGTGGCCAAAAGAATATCATCCAAAGTTTCATGCATATTAACTATTGATAAGGATATCTTTGATATCAAAATCAATTGCAAGACATGGTTCAATATCCATCTGCACAATCAAACGAAAGAAGATAAGTCATCTGTCAAATTTCTACCCATGTTGCTAGGCTCAATGAAACTGGAAAGAGAAAAGAGATATTGCAACCTCAATTCAAAAACTTACAAGACATGTATGGTGTGTGTTTGCAAAATAAAAAGTAAGCAAGCTTTTAACTTATTAACTTGGTTAATAAGTTAGTTTTTTTGTTTTGTTTTTTTTTTTAAAGAAAGCTTTGTTTGGTAAGTAGGTTTTTAAAAGCTACTTCAACTAGCTTATAATTTAAGCTTTAAGATAACCTTTTAGCTAATTTTGCTAGACATAATAAGAGTCTTTGAACCCTAGAAAAAGGAAAAGAAGGTTATATTGTGGAGAGAAAATTAGAAGCCTCTAACAAGCATAGCTAATGTTGAAAGCCGACTGTGAGGAGATGGCAGAGGGCATGAATCCCCTGAAAGAAAATGGCACAATCAAATCACAAAAGTTGGTTCATTCTCCTTCTCTCTCTCTCTCTACATAGCTTCATCATCCTTATTGAGCATATGTAGTGTAGAGAATTTATAAAAAAGTTTGATTGAGACTGATAAGATTGAGGAAGTGCTTTTATTATACAACGTAGTATACATTGCAAACTTTTGCTAGATCGATAAGGAACAATGCAAAACCAAGGAAAAGGGACATTAACATGCAATTTGTAATAGTTCATGCTGTTCAACTATCAAGAGGGTCCATAAATCTTACACGAGCCATATTTAGCTAGACAATGTTATATCTCTTATTATTTAACTATATCTTTTACTATTTAGCTATTACTTAGTTGGATATTATTTAGCTAGCAGTTGAGAATATTCCTATATATTACTCCCTCCATTTCAAACTAAATGTCACACTGGCTCTGTGCACAAATTAAGAATTGATAAAATTGAGGAAATAAGATACTAAAATGACTAATATATCCTCTCATAAATATACTTCTAGACCATTATTTTATACTCTTAATAAAAGAGAGAATAGAAGGGTATAATAGGAAATTTAACACTCCATTAAAACTATAGACTCTTAATAAATATTTGTTTGAACTTCGAATAAGGCTTGTATTATGATAAATAATAATAGGCTCTCTATTATGAAACGAAGCGAGTAAGATAGTTTATTGACATAAATGCATCAAATTTATATGAGGTAAAATATTACCTTTGTTGATCGAATTTAAATTTAGTTTGGTCAAGTTTAGAATTATGCTCGGGTATGGATCAGATTTGAGTTGAGTCATTTTAGGTCAGGTAAGTTGGGATCAAGTTATTATCGGATTTTTGTGCTGGAATGGTTCAAATTCTTTTCAAGTTCGATTATTCAGGTACAAGTTATCATCGAATTAGTTAAATTCGGGTCATTGTTAGATTGGTTCAGTCTGTTCTCATTTTCAAGTTGACATCATGTTTAAATTTCGGGCCCAGATTGGGTTTCAAAATTGGGCCATTTGGATTGGGTCATCTTTGCCAAATTTAGCTTTAGGCCACCCTAATAACAAAAATGGGAGAATTAACTTATATCGGTTAATTCCCTAGCAACTCTAGCCTCCTCTCTCCCTCTACTCATGCTCCCTAACCTAAGAACACCAAGTAGGTGCCTCAATCTCCATGTCTCTCACATCTTTCTCAATCAATTTCCATCCCTCTAATTACCTAAACCCTCCAATTTCAATTCATTCGATCTCATGGGATACAAGCATAAGAACTATAATAAGGCTACGAGGAGGAGCAACCTCCTAAGATTGATCCTAGTTAGGACCAGAATCTGATTGCGATAGGATCCCAAAGGGGGGATCATACCACTATTAGAAGCAAATCAGAGAGAAAGATAATTACTATATGAGACACTGATGTGTATGCGAAGCATTGATTACAAAAACTGCAGTTAGTACAATACATCTATTACATGCAATCCTCAGTCACTGCCAATGATCACAACTAAAGAAGGGAATCTACGGATTGATTTCTTAAAGAACCAACCTACAAGTGTATGTTAACAGACAATACGTTCCGGTAGATAGATGAGAATTTGAGACGACAGGGAACTGCAAATGCAGATAGGATGACAGCAGAGAGCATTCAGCAATATACCAGGCCAAGCACCCAAGGAAATATGATTCAACATTAAGCAAGGCTGAAGTTGACTGGAAGATGAGATCAGTGTCCAGAAAGACTTACTGAATGCAGATTTAAAATATCTGAAAGTCCACTCGAGTTCTGTAGCCAAGAAATGTTTTGCGAGCAAATATGCAGCACCCTGCCCAATGGTCATATATACACCTTTTCACCTATCATGAGTGTGCTGTATATGAAGTTACATATCTGATTGGCAAGGACTGCTAGATTTGGTGAGCCTATTTTCTATACTTACAGTGGTGACAGCTGCTATACTCATTATCAAAGACTGCTCGGTTTGATATGCAGTAGCACATTCACTGCGATTTCATAGCATATTTTCCAGAGCATTCAGTCTTTGATAATGCTATAAGGTCAGACTGATTTGCATTAATGAGTGTTCAACATAATTATCATGTCAAGACTAAACCCCCAAAGTAAGGTTTAAATCATAATTAAGGGGCCAACCGTAATTGTTTCCATTTCTAGATTTTCTGATCACAATTATTTTCAACCCAAAATGTGTCTAATCTATGTCTAAGTTGGGTTGAAATTTATAGCTTTTTTTTCCCTTAAAATTGAAAAATGGTTTGGGTAAACAAGAATAAAGCAGTTTCCAAGATTATCTGTTAATAAAAATAAATAAAAATCATTCAACCACCACCACACTCCATTCGCACCCCACAACCAACCCTACCACAACCCCACCTCCCCACCCAGCCCATGACCACCCCCACAGTCAATAAAAATATTAGAAGTTTTTTTTTAAAAAAAAATTGAAAATTGGGTTTTAGAAATTAAAACTAATTTTAAATTTTCTAAAACTAAAATTTAATAATGATACTGAATGAGCACTAAGAAGAAGAAAAAATAGAATACCTCCCACCGATGCTGTACAACTCCCTCCATCTTTTTCTTTGAACTTGCTGTAATTGATGGCCTTAGCCTGCAAAACAAATAAAGACAACTATAGTCAAACTTCAGAGGGCAAATGCGATCAGACATGCATAATTAACTCACTAAATTAGCTGAACTAAATTCTGTTGGGAAATCGTATGTTCCTGGTTATTAGCTTCATGATTCCATTCTGTGGCTGAACCTAGATCCTAAGTTCTTGGTTGCGCTTGAACTTGGGATTAATTTCTTGAATTATTCTTGTTATGTTTAGTGCACTTATGGCATATAGCAATTAATTAAATCTGAGGAGTTAATCAGGAGGACTTGAATGTGTATTAGAGGAAGAATTGAAGAGTAGAAGAGAGGGGATAGGAGAGGGAGGCCGACAGCCTAGAGAGAGAGGGGTGTGTGATTCAGAGAGAATTAAGGAATCAACTGATTTGTTAACTCTCCTATTGCCGAAAATTAAGACTAGAGGCATAGCTTATTTATACTTGATACAACCTAAGTGCTTGGCCCTTATTAAAGATGGTAATTAAAGAACTTCCTAAATATTACAAAATAATATCTAAACAATCAGCATATCTTACTTAAATACAGTATCAACTAATAAGGAAAGATTGCCAATATACTAAAGAATGGTAAAAGGTGACTGCCTTTCTTGGCTTTTTGACATGAGGTTGGGTAAGGGGTTTGTGCCTATACTCGCCTCCTACTCATCAAGCTTGAAGTATTTATCCTCAAACTTAGCATGCAAAGTCCATCAAGCGAAGCCAGGAAGACCATGGTATTGAACTAACAACTCTGTCACTCCATTAGTGACTGTATAGGCTTTGATCAACTTACCTAGAGGAGGGATATGCTCTTCTTCGAGCTCAGATAAATATGGAGCACTGAGTGACTCCAACTAAGGGCAGCCTAAAACCACTGCAATCTCATCCCAATGAAGGATGCAGAAATCCACATAGGAAGTAGTACCACAGACTAGGATTGAAAGTCTAACACATACTCCCGAGCAATCACAAGTGTCTTGACTGTCGACCATAAGCTTAAGTCCATCCACTAATGTAATTGGAAGATGTAAAGCATTCATGGTAGTAGACCTTCATATAACATGAGGCATTGGTGGCCTTGATCTGAATGTGAAGCGTATGCCTGACCACTCTAGCGAAAACTGCCAACATTAGGGTCTAAACGAATTGTGACTTGCACTGGTATAAATAGGGGCACTATATTATGTTAGCCCAGCAAACAGAGAAACAGAAATAATCGTAATTCGATTCAGAGAAAATTATTGAAAGAGAAAATAGTTATATTGAACAGAAAGGAATGACAGAGCCAGGAGTTCGAGGACCTGGTAGCCTCCCCGCACAATTGTTTTCCTTTTCAATACCCCCTCCCCCTTCCTCCCTCTCTCCTATAAATACCAGAAAATAGACAAGGGAAACTAACTAACTCCTGCCTTAGTCTATGACTCAGCATAGACTGTCGAAATCCTACCCGAATTCTGTTATCCCCCTGCTATAAAAACTCACTGCTGCTACCCTCGTTCCCAGCTTAGGTACTCCCCTGATTTCCCTTTTTGCCCCTTCCAACATATGTGAATTTTATAAGAGGCCTATCAATACCCCCCGCTTGGTCTTTCACCTTGTCCTCAAGGTGAAAAGAAGGAAACTGTAAATTAATCATGTCGAACTCTTCCCAAGAAGCCTCAAATTCTGGCAACCCTTTCCACCTGATTAACACCTCCAGAACTCCTTTAGCATTGTAGCGCAGACCTGCTACTGTTTCTGGCTCCACCTTCCACTCTAACTCTTCAGTAAGTGCTGCTGGAAATGGCTGAACATGGTTGCCAGCCCCAATTGCCGGTTTGAGCATGGATATATGGAATACTGGGTGCACCGGGGTTGATTCTGGTAGTGCTAACTTGTATGCCACCTCACCCACATGTGCCACAACTTGATAAGGACCAAAATAACGTGGCGCCAACTTCTCATTCAACCGCATAGCCAAGGATCGCTGCCTATAGGGTTTAAGCTTGACATACACCCATGATCCAACTTCCAAGACCAGCTCATGCCTTTTGCGATCAGCGGCGGATTTCATCCGTTGTTGGGCTCTTAACAGGTTTGTTTCAACTCATCTAGAACTGCATCTCTTTGCTGTAGCACCTCATCAATGGCAGCCATAGGCGTGAGTCCCTGCGTATAGCGCAGTAAGGGAGGGGGATCTCTGTTGTACAATGCCTTGAATGGGGTTGTCTTTGTAGCTGTGTGGTACGATGTGTTGTACCAATACTCGGCCTATGGTAACCATGCCACCCACTGCCTTGGTTTGTCCCCCACAAAGCAGCGCAAATAAGTCTCTATACTCTGATTGACCACCTCCGTCTGTCCATCGGTTTGCGGGTGATAAGCTGAACTGTGCTTCAATGTTGTTCCTTGTAGCTAGAACAACTCCCTCCAGAAAAGACTGGTGAACACCTTGTTCCGGTTGGACACTATAGTCCGCGGCATACCATGCAATTGAACCACTTCCTTCACAAACAGGCTAGCTACATCCATCGCTGTAAATGTATGTTTCAGAGGAAGAAAATGGGCATATTTGGTCAACCTGTCTACCACCACTAATATACAACTAAACCCATTTATCTTTGGTAGCCCTTCGATGAAATCTAGTGAAATGTCCTCCCACAACTGCTCCGGAATTGGTAGGGGCTGGAGTAATCCAGCAGGTGCAACCGTTTGATTCTTATTCTGCTGACAAACTGAGCACTCTGCCATGAACTGTTGGATTCTCTTCCTCATTCCCCTCCAATACACCTCCCTCGCTAGCCGGTGATAAGTTTTCAGTTCCCCAGAATGACCCCCAATTCTGCCCCCATGAAATTCATTTAACAGATGGGGAATAAACTGGGAATTCTTGGTCAATACTAGCCTGCCCTTGTAGAAAAGATGCCCCTGCCTCAAGTGAAAATCTGTCACATCTCTTATTCCCTGCTCCAAGTCTCTCTTGACAGCCCCCAGCACCGGGTCTGCCTCAATTTCTTCTCTCAAGTCCTCCCAATTGAAAACCCATGGGACTGAGATGGCTGCCAAAAGAACCTGCTCATCCCGTCTAGACAACGCATTCGCCGCCTTATTCTCAGGTTTCGGTTTATATTCAATATCGAAGTGGTAGTTTGCCAGCTTAGCCACCCATTTTTTATGTCCTTCTGGCACGGTCCGTTGCTCCAACAAGAACTTCAAACTTTTCTGATCTGTTCGTACAATGAATTGATGTCCAAGAAGGTAATGTCGCCATTTCTGGATTGCCAGAACCATTGCCATCAATTCTCTCTCATACACTGACTTTGACCGCGCCCTAGGGCCCAAGGCTTGACTGAAAAAAGCAATAGGTCGCTGATTTTGCATCAGGACAGCGCCTATGCCAAATCCCGAAGCATCTGTTTCTACCAAGAATGGCTGCGAGAAGTCAGGCAGCCCTAGTACAGGAGCTTTAACCATGGCTGCCTTTAATGCATCAAATGCCTCCTGTGCTTCCGGGTTCCACCCAAAATAGTCTTTCTTCAGTTGTCCAGTCAAAGGAGCTGCTATATGGCCATAATGTCATATGAACTTGCGGTAATACCCTGTCAACCCCAAAAATCCCCGTAATTCTCTTAGATTTCTGGGAACAGGCCACTCTATCATGGCTCGAAGCTTAGATGGGTCAGCCTCTACTCCCTCGGCCGAAACAATGTGCCCCAAGTATTCCAGCTTTCGCTGCCAGAAGGTACATTTTTTTCTGTTGATGTATAGGCAGTGCCTGCGCAACACGCCAAAAACCAACTCCAAATGTGTCACATGTTCTTTCAGAGAACGGCTATAAACTAGAATGTCATCAAAGAATACTAAAACAAATCTCCGGAGGTACAGCTTAAACACTTCGTTCATTAGGGATTGAAAAGTTGCCGGGGCATTTGTCAACCCAAATGGCATCACCAAAAATTCGTAATGCCCTTTATGCGTCCGGAAAGCTGTTTTGTGCACATCCCCGGGGTTCACCCGAATTTGATGGTACCCCGATTTCAAGTCCAATTTCGAAAACCAGTCTGCTCTTGCTAATTCATCCAATAACTCATCGATGACGGGAATGGGAAATTTATCCGGAACAGTTACCTTGTTGAGAGCACGATAATCGACACAGAATCTCCAACTCCCATCTTTCTTTTTCACCAATAACACTGGGCTGGAAAAAGGGCTCCGACTAGGTCTAATGATGCCTGCAACCAACATTTCGGCCACCAATTTCTCGATCTCATCCTTCTGCACCTGAGGATATCGATAAGGCAGAACATTGATGGGGGCTGCACCCGGTTGCAACACAATGTTATGGTCCCGCATACGGGGAGGGGGAAGTCCGGGGGGCATCTGTTGCACATCCTCATACTGGTTAACCACCAATTGGATTTCCTGAGGCACTACCAGTTCTGTTTTGTCGTTCTCCAGCCCCCCTTCCACTCCAGAATCACCCTCTCCTTTAACTGTAAGGGCTGTAAATTCCAGCAACACCTCCTCCCTTGGCTATCATCCGTTCCAAGGATTTGAGTGTCACCAAGGATTTACAGAGGTCTGCCTCTCCCGTAAGGGTTACCGGAATCCGTCCAATTTGAAACTTCATTTGAAGCTGTTTCCAGTTAACCTGCATTGGCCCGATCCTCTCTAACCATTGCATTCCGAGGATTACATCAGCGCTCCCCAATGCCAGTGGCAAAAAATCTTCAACGATGTCGATATCCTGCAGCGAGACCTTAACTCCCTTGCATAGCCCTGCAACTTGTACCGCGTTCCCCGTGTCCATCAATACTCCATAAGAAGAGGTAGCGGTCATCGACAGCTGCAATTTCTAGACCAAATTCTTAGAGATAAAATTGTGGGTGGCTCCACAATCGATCAAGACCACCACAGGTTCTCCTTCGAAGGTACCACGTAGCTTCATGGTTTTTGGAGAAGTGAATCCCACCACTGAGTTCATTGATAGCTCAACTCGCCCCTCAACTTCTTCAATTTCGTTCCCTGAGGTACCGAACTGCTCCTCCTCCCCTTCGCAGTCCATCTGCGAGTCGTCGACCAGCAGAAAGCACAGCTCCCGGTTCTTGCACACATGCCCCGGGGCGTATTTTCCCTCACATCGAAAACATAGTCCTTTCTCCCTTCTTCTGCGCAGCTCTGAGTCTGAAATTCGGCGGTGTCCTGCCGCGCACCCCATCTGTGACCCCTCCTCCGAGCTCGATGCGAGGTGTGTGGCCTGTCCCTTGGTCGAATTCATGATCTGGGTGGGATGGGTGAAACTCCGCGACCCAATCTGTGTCGAGGAGCCTAAGGAAAATGTTTTGGGTTTAGGGTACACGTTCGCGTACCTGCCAGTTGCCGCCCGGGGTCCATTTCCTCCTACTTCGACCCGACCCTGGTTCACCACCTGATTTTTGTCCTCCACCATCTGGGCTAACTCCATCACCTCAGCTAGGCCATTGGGCCTCATCATGCGCACCTCAGCCTGTATGGCTGGCTTGAGCCCATTCAGGAATGGACTCTGCAGAACCTCATTCGACAACCTCCCTTGTAGTGGTACTGCCAGGAGCTCGAACGACTCCACATACTCCTCCACCGTCGACTTTTGTCTAATGGCCAGAAATTTCTCACATAATGTCCCCTCATGTCGATTGCGGAAACGATTCAGGAGTGCCTCCTTAAATTCCTTCCAATTGTTGAACTTCCTTCCTTCCTCTGCATATTGGAACCACGCCAAGGCCTTCCCCTCCATAGCCACCGCAGCCGCCTCCAGCTTTTCTGCCTCCTGCATCTGATTGACTTGGAAGTATCGCTCCGCCCTGAACAACCACCCGTCCGGATCTCCGCCACTGAAGAATGGAAACTCCCGTTGGCGCGTCGGTCGATAATCCCATCACGGCTACCCAATAGCTGCCTCCTGAAGCCTGACTTACTCAACAGCAGAAACACTGTGAGTCAACTCCTTCTCCTTCCCTATAGCTCGTGTTTCTGAATCAGTTCCACCCTTGCTGGTCATGGACTCCAGTTTCCCCAAAATCGCCTCTACATTTCTCTCCATTGCGCTCAACCTTCCCTCCACAGCAGGTAACCTTCTTGTCTCCCCCCTCATAGCATCCATCTCCTTCTGCCATTCTTGCTTAATCATCCCCAGCTTTTCCTCCAAAACCTCGACCTTCTTTTGTGCCATATTCAACCCTTAAGTGATCGCGGCTCTGATACCAATATTATTAGCCCAGCAAATAGAGAAACAGAAATAATCGTAATTCGACTAAAAGAAAATTATTGAAAGAGAAAATAGTTATATTGAACAGAAAGGAATGACAGAGCCAGGAGTTCGAGGACCTGGTAGCCTCCCCGCACAATTGTTTTCCTTTTCAATACCCCCTCCCCCTTCTTCCCTCTCTCCTATAAATACCAGAAAATAGACAAGGGAAAATAACTAACTCCTGCCTTAGTTTATGACTCAGCATAGACTGTCGAAATCCCACCCGAATTCTGTTATTCCCCCTGCTATAAAAACTCACTGCTGCTACCCTCGTTCCTAGCTTAGGTACTCCCCTGATTTCCCTTTTTTCCCCTTCTAACATATGTGAATTTTATAAGAGGCCTATCATATTATTGTGGTAAGATGAGCCAAGGTGTGTTCCAATCGAATCATCCTTCCATGGAATCTCTGGGCAAACTAGCCTAATATGGGTGCCAAAATCTAAAGAGGCATCATATTTTGGGTCACCTATATAATAATATTATAGCGAACACTCAAGGCTAGGAAAATCAACAACATCCACCAACGAACCCAAATGCTCACAACAATCCTCCTCTGATCCAACTAGGTATCTTGCGCCTCACGTGGATGTCCTAGATACACCAGAGCTCCTTACAATGACCATTGGGGTTTGAGTTTGGATTCCAAGGATCAAAGGGTGGGGCTTGGCCAGTGGTGAACTCAAAGTTAAGCGAAAGGGGTTCGTAACAGATTGAATTGATCCAAGAGTCCTCAACATGCAAGGGGAAGCCTCCTACAAGCGCAAAGCCTTCCTAACATAGTGGCTGCAAAGAGGTATGAATTCTAGCAAACCATCCTACGAGTTGGACGGCTACTCGTCAACATGGAAGAGGTAAAAGTAGCTGTAGTGGCATAATTTAGGGAGGCTATAGGAGTGCTGGTGTCATGACGGGGTGAGAACAACGGGCAGTAGTAGTGATGGGAGTGGCAAGGAAAGGTAGTAAGTAGAGTTAAGAATTGGGCACTATGAGTTCGGGTCAATTTGATTTCGAGTTGGCTCAAGTCATTTATATTGGGTTCGGGCTAACCTAGAGTCATCTTGGGATTGGATTCAACTAACTCGGGTTAGATTGGGTTGAGATCGAATAGTTTTGAGTTTAGATAAGTTCGAGGAATTCTATCTTTTAGATCGGGTTTGGTTCAATTCATGTTTAGATAAACTCGGGCTATTTCATCTTTTGGATCAAATTCAAATAACTTTGGATTATATACCATTCATTCCATATTCAATTTAGGTTCGAGACGAGATGATTTATTTTATGATCTTAGAAGGGGATAAAATCGGGCTATTTTGAATTAGATTATTTCTGAATTATTTATTTATTTATTCATAGATATGAGTTTGTTTGGATTTAGATTCATTCAAGTAAACTCTTTTTGTTATTATTAAGTTCATGATATGTAAAATAATCAAGTTATTTTAAATTTACTAGAAGTGCGATTACTTTTATACAATTATTTTTTATTTTTCATATCTAATTTTTATGAAGAATATGAAAACAATTTTCCATGCAAAACGGAAGTAATTTATTCATTCATTCATATAATAAAACTAATATTTAATTAGATCAATAAAAAGAATATACATGTACTTTTAGACAAAAAAAACCGATGATAATGATGACAGCGACGATGATAATAGTAACAACAAACAAGAAGGTTAAGAAGAAGAGCAACACGAACAAGAACAATAATAATAATAATAATTATTATTATTATAATAGAAATAATACTATTATATTATGATATTAATAATAGTAATAATATTATTAATAGCAATAGCAACAATAATAATAT
This sequence comes from Tamarix chinensis, assembly GCA_030549775.1. Lineage (NCBI taxonomy): Eukaryota > Viridiplantae > Streptophyta > Magnoliopsida > Caryophyllales > Tamaricaceae > Tamarix > Tamarix chinensis. The sequence continues at coordinate 67,165,958 of CM060182.1, forward strand.
TATTATTTTAGTAAAATATAGGTAGTAGTAATAATTATAACAATAATACTTCTAATAATAATAATCATAATCATAGTAATTATAATAGTTATATTTCTCATAATATTAATAGTATTATTATTAGTAGCAGCAACTCTAATGACCTAAATAGTATAAATTATAATAATAATATGTGCAAAAATAAGAATAGCAATAAAAAAAATAGTACTACCGGTGATAATAATAGTAGTAGTAGTAGTAGTAGTAGTAGTAGTATAAATAATGATATTAGTAATAGCAGTATTAATAATAATACGATGCTTGGGTGATAGTTATCAGAGCGAGTTGGTTTATTTTAAATTTATATTATCTCAAGTCATATCGAACCTCAACAAGTCAATTTGGGTCTTATCAAATTTCAGGTAAGCATCAGATAAGGTAGGCTAAGTTTTGGGTTATAATTTTTCGGATTGAAATTGGAAAAATTTTCGAACATGTCAGACCTAGTTCCATCAGACATAAAAGTTGGGATGGGTTTTGCCAACTTTAATGATAATGACTTGTCATTGGCAACTAGGTGGTGATGGTGGTGGTAGTTGGCAGTGGTGGCGGTCAAGGCAATGAGGGGTTGGGTAGGGTTGTGGCGGTTGGCAAGTGGGGTAGTGGTGTCCAAGAGGATGGTGATGTGGTGCTTAGATTGGTGGTCAGCGAATTAAGACTAGGGTTTAGTAAATCTAGGGTTTTAGGATTGGGATTTTTAGTGATGAGGGGTGGTCGGGTAAGGATAATAAGGGTTCAAGTGGTATAGAGTGGTGGAGACGAGGGTCATGGGGGTAGTGGAGAGAGGTGGCAGTGGCACAAGGGCCTAGATAAGGGTAGGGAGAACTAAGCAAAGGCCGGTGATGGTGTCGTTGGCTTTTCCCGTGACCTATGTTGGTTCAACAGGCAACGTAGGAAGGTTGTTGGCTATTGGTGGGGATGCCCACAATGTCATCTTCTCTTGGGGCTGGGAACCTTGAAATCAAGGGTGCATATTCTCTAATAATGGTTGTTGTTGATCACGATCCTCACAAATAGCTACATTTAATTCCCTTAGAACTTAGTTTCAATTGGTATTTTGTTGATCTTTGGCCACATAATCGGGCTCTAATACCAACTTGGTATGTTACTGGTTATTAGCTTTATGATTTGGTTTTGTAGATGAACTAAAATCCCGAGTGCTTGGTTAAGCTTAAACTCAAGATTGATTACTTGAATTATTCTTGCTACCCTTAGTGCATTTATGACCCATAGCAATTAATTGAATTTAAGTAGTTAATTAGGAGGATTCCAATGTGTGTAAGAAGGATTGAAGAGCAGGAGAGATTGGGTGGGGGAATGAGACCGACAACTTAGAGAGAGGGGTATGAGATTGATAGAGAATCTGGGAATTAACCGGTTCATTAATTCTTTAATTGGCAAAAATTATAAGATATCAATTACTAAGGAAAGATTGCCAGTATACTTAAAGATGCTAAAAGGTGGCTACCTTTATTGGCTTTTTAGTAGGGGATTGCACAAGGGGGCTCGTGCCGAGTAAATGAAAGTCAGAAATGAAAATAATATGAAGTGATATACATTGACACTTTTGGGTATGTACGTTACAAATCATTCTTATGTTTCAAGATAGTTTATAGTAAGTTGCAATAAAAAGTAGAGATAATTTTAAAATTTTGCAAAAAAGTAAATTGTTAGATATAGAGATAATATAGGGATAGCATGGTTGCCAAATAAAGCCCTAAAAACCTTGTGCATTGGTGTGGAATAAGGAAATACCTTGACAAATTCACAAATAATATGAAAATAAATCAAGTGTCTGGGTTAGTAGATGGTAGGAACCACTTTCTATGCTAGAGAAATACACATAATATGAGGAAGTGTGTACAAGATGAAATATATCTTTCAAATCGACCACATAAAGACACATACTATCCATTGGCACATTGTTACATAGTGTGTCAGAAGAAGCTCATAACAATCATCATCATGCCCCAGAAAAAATAAATGTTTAACAAACACTTTGGCTAAAAATAAATTAAAATCATCTATGTTTATGAAAACTGAAAAAAAAAAAACCTTAAAGAACTTACAGTATTATGAGCACATGTACGTCTTCATAGTCCCTCATGGACCTTACTTGATTAATGCACCCAAAGGAGGACGAAATGATTATAGATTCATAAGTTGAGAACATAACATGCTTGGGAATCACAAGATATGTAACTTGTTTTATCATATAACCCTATGGTGTGAAGCATCAAGACATAATGCCTACAGTATGAAGTACTTAAATGCCGAGCAAGATAGTACAAAGTGCCCCCATTCACTGGAAAGACAGACATATAAAGAAAGATGATTGGTAAAATACTATCACTTGTTTCAGATCCAAAGAAGGATGTTAAAGATGAATGGTAAAATCTCTTACACTAAGTTCTCTGGAATATCCTTTGGTGAAAACAATGGGGGAACCAGTATCATCAAATTATCTTCATCTGTCTCAGCAAGACCCCCATTCACTGGAAAGACAAACAGATAAAGAAAGATGATCAAGAAGAGATTAATAGACATCAGCACATACCATCTCTGATAAGATATTTAGACAAAAGCTTTACCAGAAGAAGGACCATTTATTTCAGCCCAAGTTTTCCCTTTCCTACGAGCAGCCTCCGCATGGACTGGAAGAACATGTTGATAGTCGGTCATCCCTACAAAAGAACAATTTTTTCGTTTATATCACAGATTAAGATAGATGAGTTTTTGATCTGACCCAATGCTGTTGATGGATTCATGCTGCTGATCCACTTAGTGGACAATGTTTAAATTGGTTATGTTTAACACATATCTAAGTGGGAGTGTAGGGAAGCTCCAGAGTAACAGGAATGGGAGGAGAAAATGCAACATGCATAATGTACAAAGGTGCTGAACTTTTGATGGTTTCCCTAAGGACCAGTAGCCTGGAAGCCATGAGTTGCAGCCTTTAGGTTATGGGGAATCATGAAGTAGTTTCACACTTTTATGCAAACAAATGAGTACGGAATCTTCCATAGAATTTCATTTAAAATGAAGCACTGTGTTCTAAAAATTATTCTACGGTTATGAGAAACATACGCATGTAGGCAAACAAATGTGTTTTAGAAACATAAGTGCCTTCCTCACCATTAAAAACATAAGCTTCATGGACACGTGCAACAATATCTGCTGAGAGGGTGCATGGGAAATCTTCAGCCGTTTCTGTTTCAACTATTTGGGAAACCGAACTTGAGTTTCCCATTGGATGAGTTTCCTCCAAGTCATTTTGGCTGCTTCTACAGTACTTTCTAGATATTCTCAAAAGGAGATTGTTACAAGGACACAGCTGCCCAAAAGCAGGATGCGAATATGGATCATCGGGGCGGAAACGGAGCTCCAACTTATTTGTCTTTGAGCTGCGAGCCTGCAAATATTTTCACATATAAGTGAAGCTAGCCTAACTATAGCAGAACAATGGCCATTGATATCTGCCAGGAATTCCTTAAAAGACCTGGCCATGCTTACCACATAATGAACATGCATGCCCGCTAATACATCTCAAAAAAGAAAGAAAGAAAGAAAAGGAGAGATCTGGCTATGCTTGCCATGTCCTAAGCACCTCACAAATATCAAAAAAGGAAAAAAAAAAGAATGACAGAAAGGAGAAGAAAGGAAGTAACCTACAAAAAATAATTAATTAGTGTCCAGATGTGTTATTGATACCTTTACCATGAAAACTAACTAAATTCCCACATAATCTTCCATATAGTTCCCCCACATTCCTCAAAAGGGGGATAAATTTCTCCACATTGCAACGTTGCACTAACTCCTCAATTGTCAACATATGCATATTTCTAAGCCTCTATAAAACATGGTATTACTGAAACCAATGGCCAACCTTACTTAAAATCATGGCAAGAATAATGAGATTTCAAAGCAGGGTTTGACCTACTTCAGGAATCAAGAAAAAGTGCAAAATGCATTCACATTTCATATCATGAATCTCTATTAAAAATTGTCCTAAAAGAAACTCCATATAATCATAGGCAAGAATGACTACTTTCACTCTACGGAATCACTATGCAACTGATGAAAAATCCAAATACTGAGGCAAAAACTAAAAGAAAAAAGTTAATTGAGATGCAAAAAATCTTGACCAAGTTCAATCAGCATGCATCTCAAGGAAGAGCAGAAAAAAATATTTAACTAACATGAGGGCATACCTTGACAATGGAATCAGTTCCACCAACGGTCTCAATAGCCCGAGAAATAGATGAAGGGTACCCTGGGTAGTGGACCACAAAGACTTCATCACTTGGTACATGCCCAGACACGGTTCCATCTTTAATTATGCTCATTAGCATGGGTGTTGGATAGAATTATACCTGTTATAGACACATTGAGCTCAACTTACTCTAATTTGAAGAAGTCAGAGTCGCATAGAATCCTAGACTGATAAATTGGACACGAGTGAAACAATCGACAGACATTGATAATAACTAGTACAAATATATTGACATTGGTTACTTGCAGGGGCTTTACTCAACACCAATTAACAACACTAAAAGTCCAACAACTCTCAACCTCAGAATTTGTCAGTACTAATTCTCATGTGCATGTATCCACAGGTCCATCTGCGGGTAAGTTCACAACTAATGAACTTAGCAAGGGACGTCCAAATTTGTACAACATCCATTTTTCTCAAACATCTACTCTTAATACCACCTCACATTCAATTTGTAACACGCCAACCTGTTATCTGTTGATTGTGGCACAGCACCAATAACTCAAAAAGTGAAGCTCACAAGGTCAGTTATTAATACAACAAAAGACCAGCCCAGCATGCCCAACACCTCGAGGCCCAAGAGACAACCAAAGCTTCCTGCTAAATTGCACAACTATGTCATTGCATGAGCTGTTACACAGCATATCCTAGCTAATTACTCCCTCCGTTTTTAAATACGCGGCATTTTAGCAATTTAATTTTGTTTAAAAATAAGTGTTGTTTTGCATTTGCGAGGTAAATTTCAAATGATTTTTCCCACTTTACCATTTAGCCTTAACAATTTTATACTCACATTAATTACTATTACCATTTTAATGACACTTTAAATAGGGATAATTTAGTAATTTGATTAATTTCTTAATTCTCGTGTCAAAATTTAAAGCGATACTTATTTGTAAATCGAGGTAGTAGTATTTATTTCAATTAAACATGAATTGTCCATACTGACTCTTTACTGATGTGCTGTCAACATTTGGGATTATTCCATTTAGGTGTAAGGAATAATTCTGTTGGTAAAGGACATTTGAACATTTGCTATAAATATTCCTTTACCAACCTAAACAGTGGTAAAACAAAGCTTCATGCTTAGCAGACCTACCAAAGGATCCTGAATGAAAAGGGCAGCTTCCAAAATTAAATCTAAATTCCTCTCTGATGTCTTGTACCCCCTCCCCCATCCCTTTCTCAAATTCAGATTCAGGAGGTTACCAACCTAAACAGTGGTAAAACAAAGCTTCATGCTTAGCAGACCTACCATTTGGTGGTTTAATTGAGAGAGACGTGAAATCCATGGCTGACAAGCAAACAACCCAAACCCACTACAGAGATATGGAAGCCAATATCCAGCTCCTTCGTGAGGGACAAGCTGCCCAGCAACAATCCATTCTGGAACTCCGCCAGTCATTTGCTGAGCAACCTGCCATTACCACTCAACCAAGATCATCAATCCGCCATTACTGCCCTGAACCAAACCATCATTGAGCAACAGAACTGCCTTAATGCCACTTCAACAAATATCACCACCAGGCATACTCAACTTACACCTTCTCCACCCAGCTCATCCCATGCACCACCCCCGCAAAATACTCCTCCACATGAACACCCCCTTTAAATATACCACCCCTCAACATTGTCCCACTAAACCTGCAACAAGCTCAACATTTCCGGCCTTCACGTTGTGACCTATCAATGTTTGATAGGGCCGACCCTTTGGAATGGATACTCCAGGCCGAAAAATTCTTCTCCTTTTACAACGTACCGGACAAGTAATGTTTGGACTTCGCTAGCTTCTATATAAGCGGAAGGGGACTCTCATGGTACCACTGGATGCATCAAAATAGACAGCTCTTGTCCTAGGATGCTTTGACACGGGCTATTGAAACCCAATTTGGTCCCTCCTCAAATGTCAACCTGAGAGAGGCAACCTTTTCAAACTCTTGCAGATAGGCATAGTCGATTCCTACCAGACAGAGTTTGAATCAATAAGCAACAGTCAATAAATTACCCCATGAAGCAATCATGGATTGCTTAGTTTTTGATCTGAAACGGGCCATCTGAAATGATTTAGTCGTTTACAGCTCAACCAACCTATCTGCTATAATTTCACTCGCTAAACTGGTGGAGCAAAAAAATCACGACTCTCACCCCAGCTCAAAGGTGGTGATTTGGAAGGTGACACACTCAGAACTAAGCCCCGTCAAGATATCAAGCCCCCATTGCTACGCCTTCCTCAACCCACAACCTAAAAAAACTCCCTTCCCATTCAACGCCTCTCACCGCCCAAACTTCAGGAGTGATGCAACCAAGGGTTGTGCTACAACTGTGACGAGAAGTATAAATACAGGTACAAATGTAAAAGTTGACAATTTTTACTCCTTATGGCAGACGATCCTTTAGAGTCTGATGAAATTGGAAACCTTGAGCAGGAGGAAAAGCAACCTCGAGAAGAGCGACAGACACAGGATAAAGAACTGGACTAGAGATTTCTCTCCATGCCCTAATTGACACTACCGGGCCACAAACCTTCAAGTTGCAAGCCACCATCCACAGTCACCCATTCAGGGTGCTAATCAACATTGAAGTGCCCATAATTATCTCCACCCACACCTTGCTCGTCACCTTCGTATACCATGATCTTCGAGCTTCTTAGTGGACATCGGATATGGCAGAAAGCTCTAGAGCAAGGGGTAGTGCAAGGCGTTGAAGGTATTCATCCAGAGCATCGAATTTTAGATCAATTTCCAAATTTTAGATTTCACCACGCTAACACCATTCTTGGGGTCTAATGGCTTGAACAACTACGTCGTGTGGTGACACGTTAAAAGAACTTAGAAATGGAGTTTTCTTACCAAGGCTGGCCCATCAAATTAAGGGGTGCTCAATCCACCCGGTTAAACTAATTACCCTTCACCAGCTTAAGCCCCTGAACTACACCACCTTCGTAGTCTAATACTCCCAATTACCAACTCAACTCCACCTGCACCTCTAACAATTGTTGGATCAATACTCAACAGTTTTCTTTGCCCCACCCATTGACTGTTCATTAAAGCACAAAACAAATCTCCTCCCAAATTCCAACCCAAAAAATGTTAAACCCTATAGATACCCTCATTTATAGAAAAATAATTGAGAAGTTGGTCCAAGAAATGTTGAGTGACCAAATCATCTAGCCCTCCAACAACTAGTTCTCCTCCAAGGTTCTTAGTTAGATAAAAGGATGGAACATGATGCTTTTGTGTTGACTATATAGCCCTTAATGCCATTACCATCAAGGACAGATTCCCAATCCCAACTGTTGATAAGTTACTTGGTGAATTACATGAAGCAACAATTTTCTCAAAAATTAACCTCCGCAGTGGGTATTTCCAAATTCATATTCACCTACCCGACATACCCAAGACCGCCTTTTAGACCTATGAAGCCCATTACAAATTTCTAGTTATATCATGTGGGCTCTTTAATGCTCCCTCCACTTTTCAAGCCACCATGAATTCCATCTTCAAGTCCCATCTCCGAAAGTGTATACTCTTTTTCTTTGTAATATACTCGGCTACAACAAGACTCTAAAATAGCATATCGTGTTAAATAATTCTTGTATGTGCGGTTTATTTGTTTCGTTTGTTTGTTTTGTTTAGGGCTTGACCGAGTCTGTTGGTTGAGCTATTATTTCGATTAGTAGCTGAATAATAGGAGATCATGTAATCACCTTTATAAATAATTAATGAAAACAATTCGAACGTTGTAGATTTTGCAACACAAAAATAAACCCACGTTTTTTCTCTCTGTGTATCCAACATTTGGTATCAGAGCTTGTAGTTGGCGATCATGAGTCTATCAGCAGGCACTGGCAGGCAGTCAAGGACTCCTCCACGAGGACGGCTCTCCCCAGAGTCGCCTCTGCGTCGTGGACGTAGTCGTGAAAGACGTAATACTAGTCGCACTGCTGTAATCGAACGCGTCGTCAAGGAAACTTCCGGTACCGTGTTCTACCCAATGTTAACACGGACAAATTACCAGGAGTGGTCTCTGGTAATGCGTGTCAACCTGCAAGCGCAAGGCTTGTGGACAGCTATCGATCCCGGTGTGGCGGAATATCGCGACGACAGGCTTGCACTATCAGCAATTCTCCGTGCCGTGCCTCCAGAAATGCACGCAACGCTGGCCGTGAAGGAGTCAGCCCAAGAGGCATGGGAGGCGGTGCGGATCATGCGTGTCGGTGTGGAGCGTGTTCGAGAAGCGAATGCTCAGAAGCTTCGACAAGAGTTCGGCGAGATAAAATTCAGGGATGGAGAATCTATAGATGAATTTTCCATGCGAATTATGAATCTCGTAACACACCTAAGGATACTTGGAGAGACTATAACAGATGTTGCGGTGGTCAAGAAAATGTTGCAGGTTGTGCCGGATCGAATGCAGCAGGTAGCCATTTCCATTGAAACCCTGCTCGATCTGAACACGGTCTCAGTAGAGGAAGTGACGGGCCGTCTCCGTGCCGTCGAGGAAAGGTACAAGCTTGGCTCATCGAGTGAAGGTGGAGGCCAGAAGTTATACTTGACGGAGGAAGAGTGGGAGGCGCGTCGGAAGAAGCGTGATGAAGAAGGCCACCATGGTCGGCGAAGCAAAAATAAAGGAAAGGGACGAGATAATGGGTCAAATGGCCACAGTTCAAACTCTTTGGGCCACAGCAAAGACAGGTCCAAGGACAAGTGCCGAAATTGTGGAAAATATGGACATTGGGCCAGGGATTGTAGGGCCAAGCCAAAGACACAAGAGCAAGCACATGTGGCCCGTGAAGAGGAAGAAACTCTACTGACGATGCAAGCAAATATGGAGTCCACTTCGTCTTCCACTTAGTCGCCCAAACCAGTCAACCATGATGCCTTGCAAGCTGTAGTGAGCCCACCACTACGAATCGGGCAGACACGGTCTTGCGGACCATCGACGCGTGCAGTGCAGGAAGAGGAAGTCTGCTTGCAACTGGGACAAAAGGAGGAGACCAACACCAAAAAATGGATCCTCGATACCGGAGCAACTAACCACATGACGGGTTCTCCGGGTGTTTTCGCGGATCTAGATAAGACGGTACATGGAACGGTGCGATTCGGCGACAACTCTATCGCGCGAATCGAGGGCTGCGGCACGGTGTTATTCGCCTGCAAGAGTGGCGAACATCGGCCCTTGTCTAACGTTTACTTCATCCCAAGGCTGAGCACCAACATCATCAGCTTGGGACAACTAGAAGAAGCCGGGTATCAAGTGTTAATCGAGGGAGGAGTAATGCAGATCCGTGAGCCTGATGGGCGCTTACTGGCAAGAGTTAGGCGCGCACTAAACCGGTTGTATGTCCTCCACATAAGTATTGCACAGTCGGTGTGCTTAGTGGCGCAGGGTGCAGAGAATGCTTGGAGATGGCATGCTAGGTTCGGTCACATAAACTTCTCGGCGTTGAGAAAGATGGCGCGGGAGGAGATGGTGCGAGGGCTGCCAGAGATCGATCAAGTGGATCAGCTCTGTGATGGGTGCCTCGCAGGGAAGCAACGGAGGTCACCTTTTCCGGAGCACAGTGAGTACCGGGCTAATCATATTCTGGAGCTGGTGCATGGCGACATCTGTGGACCAATCTCACCCATGACACCGAGCGGTAAAAAATATTTCTTGCTTCTCGTTGACGATCATAGCCGTTTCATGTGGGTAGAGTTATTGTCCTCCAAAGACCAAGCTGCGAGGGCCATTAAGAGGTTCCAAACAACAGTGGAGGCTGAGTCCGGGCAGAAGCTGGGGACGTTAAGAACAGATCGGGGAGGAGAATTCACCTCGGCGGAATTCAGCGAGTATTGTGTTGATCATGGCGTGCGACGACAGCTGACCGCACCATATTCTCCACAGCAGAATGGCGTGGTGGAGCGTCGAAATGCCATAGTGGTAGGGGCCGCCCGAAGCATGCTCAAAGTGAAAGGCCTACCTGGGTGGTTTTGGGGTGAGGCAGTAACTACAGCTATATATGTGCTAAACCGTTCTGTTACTAAAAGCGTTGAGGGAATGACGCCCTATGAGGCTTGGTATCGGAAGAAGCCGGCAGTTCATCATCTAAGAACTTTCGGATGTATAGTTCACGTCAAGATAACAAAGCCGCACCTTCAGAAGCTGGAGAACAGAAGTCGCCCGATGATCTTCGTCGGATATGAGCCAGGGTCAAAGGCGTATCGGGCCTACGATCCTATTATGAAACGAGTCCATGTGACACGGGACGTTATTTTCGATGAGTCGGGGCAATGGCAATGGAGCAATGAAGAAAAACCAGCTGAAGACTCCAATGGGCTGTTGTCGATGGATTATACGACTGTGAATTGGCGCAGAAATACGGAGACAGCAAACCCAGCAGCAACACCATCAGTGTCAACTGGGTCAGCAGCTCCTAATCCAATTACAACCGATGAACATACACCATCCCCGGTTACAGCATCAGGGGTTGAATTTGTGTCACCACCAGATGTGCAAGGGGATGAGATGGATGCTGATTTTGATGGGGAGCCGTTACGATACCGCACATTGGACAACATCCTTGGCTTAGCACCAACAGCAGGTTGTGCGGTGTGTGAGTTGGAGCGGGATGAGGTGCATGTAATGACTGCAGAAGAACCTGCATCACTGATCGAAGCAGAAGGTCACCCATGTTGGAGAAAAGCAATGATGGAAGAGCTGCGGTCGATTGAAGAAAATCACACTTGGACACTCACTGATCTCCCTCAAGGTCGACAAGCAATCGGCCTCAAGTGGGTGTTTAAGGTGAAAAGGGATGAACATGGAGCGATGACAAAGCACAAGGCGAGGCTCGTCGCAAAGGGATATGCACAACGCCACGGGGTTGACTATGATGAAGTCTTCGCACCGGTGGCACGAATGGAGACAATACGTCTTCTTCTTGCATTGGCTGCGCATGAAGGGTGGGAAGTCCACCATATGGACGTCAAGTCGGCGTTCTTGAACGGCAACCTTCAGGAGGAGGTCTATGTGGAACAGCCGCCGGGGTTTTTCATCACCGGCAGTGAGCACAAGGTACTCAAACTCCACAAAACATTGTATGGATTACATCAAGCTCCACGTGCATGGAATCAAAAACTGGATAAAAGCATGGCATCTCTCGGCTTCAAAAAGGAGCCCATTAGATCATGCTATCTACAGTAGAGGAAATCAAAATAAGCGATTGGTAGTAGGCGTGTATGTTGATGACTTGGTGATCACCGGCACCTGCAGCGATGACATCAAGAGATTCAAGAAGGAAATGGCTAATATGTTCAGTATGAGTGACTTGGGTCTGCTGAGTTATTACCTCGGTATTGAGGTGAAACAAAATACAGATGGTATCTCACTTAGTCAAAGAACATATGCAGCCAAGATTCTGGAAAAGAGTGGAATGGCAGGGTGCAATCCCTGTCGAGTGCCAATGGAGCCACGACTGAGACTCAGCAAGGAGAGCACTACTTCACTGGTTGACGCAACCTCGTACAGAAGCATTGTAGGATGTCTCAGGTATTTGGTACATACTCGTCCTGATCTTGTATTTTCAGTTGGCTATGTGAGCCGGTTCATGGAAAAGCCACATGAGGAGCATTTTGTAGCTGTGAAACACATTTTAAGATACATAGCTGGGACAAAGAGCTGGGGTTTGTTTTACGCAAGAAAGAAGGGTGTGAAACCTTTTTTGATAGGTTTCAGTGATAGTGATCTCGCTGGAGATGTGGATACTAGGAAGAGCACATCGGGGATGATTTTCTTCCTTGGGAACGGCCCAATTAGTTGGCAGTCTACAAAGCAGAAAGTGGTGGCATTATCAAGCTGTGAAGCAGAGTACATTGCTGCTGCAACTACTGCTTGTCAGGCTGTATGGTTAGCTCGGTTACTGGCTGAGATTCTAGACTCAAAAGTAGAGAAGACGACTCTGCATGTAGACAACAAGTCCACCATTTCGCTGGTAAAGAATCCAGTCCATCACAACCGGAGCAAACATATAGATATCAGATTTCATCTTATCCGGGAGTATGTGGAGAATGGCCAAATTGAGGTAAAGTTCATAAGGACCAATGAGCAATTAGGGGATATCCTTACGAAGCCTCTTTGCAAAATTAAGTTTGAAGAACTTTGTAACAAAATTGGTCTTCTCGAAATAAAGTAGTGTGGCACAACAAGACTTAGGAGGAGAAATGTTAAATAATTCTTGTATGTGCGGTTTATTTGTTTCGTTTGTTTGTTTTGTTTAGGGCTTGACCGAGTCTGTTGGTTGAGCTATTATTTCGATTAGTAGCTGAATAATAGGAGATCATGTAATCACCTTTATAAATAATTAATGAAAACAATTCGAACGTTGTAGATTTTGCAACACAAAAATAAACCCACGTTTTTTCTCTCTGTGCATCCAACATATCGGTCATCTACAAGTCGTTATGTGCTTCCTCTAGTAGCACAAATTATAGCTTCCCAACTACAATACTTGGGCACTTGGTCTCGACAGGAGGAGTAAGTGTCGATTAAAAATAAATACAAGTTGTTTTAAAATGGCCCAAAACCAAGTCGGTTACAACTATAAGGGGCTTTCTTGGTTTAATGAGCCATTATCACTGGTTTGTAAATGGTATGCCCAATTAGCAAGAACATTAACCGATTTTCTAAAGAGTGATAGGTTCCATTTGACTAAGAAGGCATCTCAGTCATTTGAAAGCCTAAAATGAGCCTTGACCGACACCCCTATCTTGGCTTTGCTAAATTTCACTCCCTATTTTTGGTGAAGGTCGATGCCTCCGACCTTGCAATCGACACCATTCTATCTCAACGCCAACAACCCATCTCATATTGCAGCAAGAAATTACCTCCATGCCTCCAGACTGCCTCTGCTTACATTTGCGAAATGTGTGTGATCACCTTTACCATCAAGCGTTGGCAGCCATATCTCCTTGGTTGGCCTTTCACAATCCTCACCAACCACCAAAGCTTGAAACAACTCCTCACCCAAACCATATAAACCCCTAAACAACAACAATGGCTCACAAAATTGTTAAGGCTTGAATTCACCATTGAACACAAGGTTGGGGCTGCAAATGCAATACCTAATGCTCTTTCCTGATGGTATGTTTAAGCTTAGGGCACGCTAATGGCCATCTCCAACTGCTCCACCACCTTCTTAAATGACATTCGTGCCACTTTGAGGGATGATTTGGAAGCCTAACGCATTATTCTCTTCCTACCAACTATTGAAGAGGCAGCTTCTGACTCCAATTATTATGCTCGCAACGGGTACTGGACTTTTAGCGAAGGATTTATGTGCCACAAAGCCAAGGGATACACCAACACCTCTTTCAAGTTTATTCATAGAAGGCCATTCGGGGGAGCAGAAAACTGCATAAAGGCTCTCAACGAACTTTTATTAGCCAGGTATGTGTACACAAGTTCAACAATTCGTCATGCATTACATTGTTTGTTAGCAGATTAAGCCCTAGAATAGGCGATCCAAAGGATTACTCCAACCTCTTCTAGTATCGTCTAGAATCTAGGAAAACATTTTTATGGACTTCATCACTGCCACGCCTCTTTCGTCTGGTAAGAGCATCGTATGGGCAATTGTTGATCGGCTATATAAGTATAGTCATTTGTGTGCATCATCGGACGGTTTAACAGCTGCTAAGACTTGCTGATTTTTTTGTTCGGTAATATGTGTACCTTTATGGCTTTCCTTGATTGATTGTGTCTGATTGGAAGCACTTTCTGGTGAGAACTATTTAAATTGCAAAGCACGATTTTAAGGACAAGCACAACATACCACCCCTAGACTGGCGAACAGACTGAGATCGTCATTTGTTGCCTGGAGATGTACCTATGAGCGTTCATTACTAATTGCCCCCATAAAGGGGTCTCGGCTCTACCCTGGACAGAGAATTGGTAAAATACCAGCACCTACAGTTCATTTGGCTTCTTAGCTTTCCAAGTGGTCAATGGCTAGCCCTTTACCACCCCTTATAGGTTACTCTAGTGGCAATACACTAGTTGATGCCCTGGACCACTTGCATAAGGAATTATAGCTCACAATCCTCAAAAGAAACTTGTAAAGAGCTTAAGAAAGGATGCATACACAAGCCAATCAACACTGCTTAGACAAGGAGTTTGCAATGGGTGACTGGGTGTATGTCAAACCACAACCCTATCACCAATCATTGCTAGCAAATTGATGAAATAACAAGCTTGCCAAGAAGTTCTTTGGGCCATATGAGATTGTTGCAAGGGTTGGGAAAGTAGCTTATCATCTAGCATTGCCAAAAGACCCATTTATCCATCCAGTCTTCCATATATCAGTCCAAAAGTTCTGTCCTAATCCCACCGAATTGATCCAGACTCCACCTCCATCCCTCCTTGATCAAGCTGCCACCCCAGTTGCAATCTTAGACTAGCGAGTTACTACCCAAGATAACAGAAAGGTCCAGGAAGTTTTGGTGCGCTGGTCCAACTCATCACATGAAGAGGTTACTTGGGAAGAATGGGGACCCTTCCATGCCACCTTTCCTCACATCAGCCTTCAGAACAAGGCACGTTTCAATGGGCAAGGCAATGATACAACGAAAGACCAGCCCAGCATGCTCAACACCTCAAGGCCCAAGAGACGACCCAAGCATCCTGCTAAATTGCATGATTATGTCATTGCATGAGCTGTTACACAGCATATCCTAGCTAATTAGTATTTATTTCAATTGAGCATAAGTTGTCCATAATGACTCTTGACTGATGTGCTGTCAATATTTGGGATTATTCCATTCACATTTAGGGAATAATTCTGTTGGTAAAGGACACCTGAAAATTTGTTATAAATATGTAAGGATCCTGAATGAAAAGGGCATCTCCCTGATTAAATCCAAATTCCTCTCTGCTGTCTCATTTCTCCCCCCCTCTAATATTCAGATTCTGGAGGTTACTATCCTCAACAGTGGTAAAACAAAGCTTCATTGTTAGCAGGCCTCCCAGTAATACTGATAAAATCTGAGAATAATTCTCTGCACTGTTTCCGATTCAATTAGCAAGAACATGAGAAAGAAAAAAAAATTACAGAATAACATTATTTTAAACTTATCTTTGATTCCTCGTATTACTCCTAGCTTATCTCTGCGTCCTAATAAAATGATTCCCATGTCACGATGGTAAGTTCAAATTTTCTCTTAGTAGTTATCCATTCAACTGACTCCTAGCTCCTAACCCAAGAAATTCCCATGCCCTCATAGAAGAACCAAAGTATTGAAACGAAGTGATTAACTGCAAGTCCAATAGGGTAGGGGGAGGGGAGAGGGAAGCGAGAATTGAATTACAAGTAATTGAGAAACGATGGTGGGCGGGAGCGTACTTGTCGCTGTGGGAAGGACCTTCCAAGGTTACAAGCCGGAGAAGTGGGAACTCAAGAAGTTGGCCGGCAAATCAGAAGAGAGAGGAGGGGGTTCGGTGGCAGTGTATAATAGACGAGCAGAGTGGAAGGAAAGGATAGGGGTACTTCCGGGAATTCAGTGTCTCCCATTGGTTTAACCCTCTTCGGCTCTCCCTGCTGAAATTAGTTGTCACGCAGCCGCAGTTTCAAAGCGCCACCTTGCTCTCTCATTCCCCGACTCTTGTCCGCTGAACCATAAAAATCACCTCCTACCACAGCGACGATGGATTCCGAACCTACTCCACCACCAACCACTAACGAAGAGGAACTAAAAATAAGCAAGAGTGCGGCGAAGAAAGAAGCCGCTAAGCTAGAAAAACTACGTAAAAAGCAAGAAGCCTCAGCCGCAAGAGCCGCAGACGCACTAGCCAATGCCGGAATCGAAGACGATCCACTATCTGCCAATTATGGCGATGTTGCACTCCAAGACCTTCAGTCTAAGCCAGTAACCGGACGAAAATGGACGGAGGTTAGTTCATTGAATGAGGAATTGAAAGATAAGACGGTTTTGGTTCGTGGGAATGCAATGACGATCCGTGCTGTTTCAAAGAAGATGGCGTTTGTAGTTGTTAGAGAAGGTATTTATACCGTTCAGTGTATTTTGAGTGTTGCGCCGGAGAGAGTTAGTCCGCAGATGGTCAAGTATGCCACCTCGTTGAGTAGGGAATCGGTTGTTGACATTGAAGGAATTGTTGCGATTCCAAGTGGTCCTATCAAAGGGACTACCCAGCAGGTTAGGTTAAATTATCTTTATATGTTTATAGCTTTTTATATTCAGCGTCCAGATTCATTTGATTTTTGTTTATGTAAATTGCTAAAAGTTATAATACCAAATTTTGGTATCATCTAGGGGAATTAGGAGGCATTGACCCTTTAAGCGAGGGTGAAAGCCAACTCCCTTGCAACTAAGGAAACTTGGAATTGCTAAGTGTAGGACTGAAGATAACTGTTTTGGTAATTTTGCTTTTGCTCATATCAATGGTCATCGTGTTTTTCACGGTTGATTACAGGTCGAAATACGGGTTTCCAAGGTGTATCGTGTTAGTAAGGCTGTGCAGATACTGCCCTTCAACATTGAAGATGCTGCTAGGAGTGAAGCTGAGTTTGAAAAGGCTGCAGAGGCAATATTTTTTTGCTCATGGATAGTTTGATATGATTTGTTTCTAAAATTTTACTACTCGTTGTAACAGTGGTGGTTCGGAAATCATTGAACTATATCCTGCCAATATTTAACTTTTAATCTGACATTTGTAAGTTTTTAGGCTGGAGAACAACTGGTGCGTGTTAATCAAGACACGAGATTGAACAACAGAGTACTTGATTTGAGAACACCTACTAACAATGCCATTTTCCAAGTTCAGTCTCAAGTTGGCACTGTAAGGACATTTTTCTTACATGCTTCTTGTTTTATGGATGAGCCCATAGGATGTATTCTAATTTCTTGTGTTTGAGCCATTCGGAAAGAGGAGAAAGTCCACTAGTATATTCGGCACCCTTTACACGTTTGGTGGAAAATGAGTTTAGAGTTATATTAGACATGGCTAAATACTCTTAAAAAGCAAGACACACCCTATAACCATATCAAAAATACTTCAAAGAGTTTGTGTAACCTCTAATTTCAACGGCTAACTTGTATGCCTCTTCTGTGCCAATGTAGGCTTGAAGGACCTTTGTGCATGGTAAAATGGCTCCCAATTATATTTTAGTCATAACCTTTTCAAAGGGGAATAGGATTTCATTTAGATTTCAGTAATAATTCAGCCTTTTTAAGTCATTGAGCTGAAATGAGATAATACAGTGGTGTGCTGTTTCATTGCATATTTACTAATTAATAATGATTAAGCTGAAATGAGAAAGTGATTTATTTATGTGCATGTTGAATCTGGCATTGTTGCTCAGAGTAGACCAATCTTTGAATAAAAGAACTAGAACTTCATGGGCAAGGTTGGTTTTGTCATAGGAACTTGAAAAAGATAAAAATACAACTAGAAGGAAATAACTCCTGGTGATGTAATTTAAGAAAACTAAGATGCTGGGATGAACGAAATATCAATTGACTTGTTACTTTGTGCAGTTATTCAGGCAGTTCTTGCTATCTGAGGGATTTCGTGAAATTCATACACCAAAGCTAATGGCTGGGACCAGTGAAGGTGGAGCTGCTGTTTTCAGACTTGATTATAAAGGTCAACCAGCTTGTTTGGCTCAGTCACCTCAGCTTCACAAGCAAATGGCAATTTGTGGTGGCTTTCGACGTGTTTTTGAAATCGGTCCTGTATTCAGAGCCGAGGATTCATATACTCACAGGCATCTCTGTGAGTTCATTGGACTTGATGCTGAGATGGAGATAAAGGAGAATTATTGTGAGGTAGGCTTGTTATCTTCATGGTCTGTAGCAAAGAATCATTATTACATCATACACTTCGAGATGGAAATCTTCCTTGCAACTTTTAAATATGGTTTGCTTGTGCAGGTTATGGATGTTGTGGGTCGTTTGTTTGTCACTATGTTTGAAACCTTGAATCAAAATTGCAAGGAAGAGCTAGAAACTATTCGGAAGCAGTATCCGTTTGAACCTTTAAAGGTAAGACTGATTGTGTTTCATGCAGCTCAGACTGTGTTTTTATGAACTGATTTCTGAGAACTGTTTCTGATGCAGTATTTGCCAGAGACTCTGCGTCTTACATTTCAAGAAGGTGTAAAAATGCTCAAGGTATGGGATATGAGTGATAAATATTCTGATACTATGAAGATCTGTTAGGTTGTAGAAGAAGCATGATCCTGTCTACCGAAAGTAGTTGTTAATAAGCTGAATTAGATTGTTACCCTGCCCTTATACAAACTTTGATTATGTCGTAAGAAGTTTTTGTATCCTAGCATCTGGCTAAAGAAAATAATCAAGTGTATGTGTACTCTTGATGTGTCTTGTTCTGTTCTATGTGTTATATAAGTGAGCGGTATACTGGAATAGAAAAAGGAAAAGGGAACAGGATATAGCAGCTTGCACCCTTCTTTGATGGTTGTGACCTGTTAAGAAACTGCTGAATTGATAAGGTTATACTCACTATTTATCAACTGGTCTCTATAAACAGTCAGAAATGGAAAGATAGACCTGGATATTTGTGGTATTATCTATGTTGCAGAGCTTTATTTTCCCTGTAGCATATGACATTGAATTGCACTTTAGTTTGACAATCAGAATCATGTCACCTGTTTATACTTCTTAGTCCTTGGTGGTTGTTGGAACTTAATTATCCACACAGTGGGTTTACTAAAAGAGATTGTAGTCACAAATGTTATGGTTGTAGAGATTGTACGAGAGAATGATTGTGATAATAGAGGATGAAGCGTATAGCTTGCTTCCATGCAGGGACAGTTGGGGATGATTTATGAAGCATGTTGAATAATGGCAATAATGGTTTGTGATCGTTGTGTCTGAGAGACGGCTGGAAAGCACTGCATCTTCCACTTCATCTTGATTAGGTGTTGCTTTTGCGATGGGCTGTGTGCGTCCCTTTTGTACACTTATTTGGGCCTTGTTGATAGTCTGAATAATATAGTCCTGCATGACTTGCTTCCTCATTTGCTTAAATTTGATATTCTTTAAAAAAATATGAACTCAGCCTCCAGATAGTGAAGCAAAGATTTATTTTTTGTTTGTTATTAACTTGAACTCAACATTGTGATATGCCCTAATGGATTGTTGGAGAAAACGCAAAGATGTGTTTTATAGGGCAGATATAGAAAAAAGAAAAAAGGCAGGGATAAATCAGGGATTGGTGGGCTGTTAGAGAGGAATACCTAATGCATTGCAGATGGGAGCATTAGAGAAATGAAGGATTGTTGGCACTTGCACATAACTGGAATGAGAGTCCTTAAGTGCAACCTCAGTTCCCAGTTTCTACAAATGTCGACCAAATGCTGTCTTGAATTCATAAGTTGCTGACATTGACAGTGTAATATATCAATGCTTCTCTATATGGCCTTCTTTTCAATGGGCTAGGCCCTGATTTGATTATTGGTTCAGCCCTCATTGCACTCCATTTTTTCCAAAACAAAGGGGAGGGGGAGGTAGAAGAAAAAGAAGAAAGAAAGAAAGGTCATTTGCTCAATAGTGAAAGTGATACTCGAACTTTTCCATTAGGAAATCCATATATAAGGTTTTTGTGTTTGTCCATCCTTTATGTCAATTGTTGGTATCCTTTTGCCAAAGGATATATCCAAGTGATCGTAGAAGGTACATTAGGTAGGCTGATACTCTAAACTTCATCCTAATTTTGTTTACAAGCCCCACTGGTCCATCGCACTGCTCCTTGCTCACATGAAATTACGTTTTTGTCAGGAAGCTGGTTTAGAAGTGGATCCTTATGGAGACCTCAATACAGAAGCAGAACGAAAACTTGGCCAGCTAGTCTTACAGAAGTACAATTTAACTTCTGGCTTTCTACTTTTTGATAGTCTTTTTGCTTTTCGTGTAAATTAGTTTTTGACTTTCCCTTTGGAGTTGTAATTTAGTTTTATGCATTTATTGTCATGATCATCAGATGTTCCCTTTTGAATGCAGATATGGCACTGAATTCTACATACTTCACCGTTACCCACTGGCTGTTAGGCCATTCTATACCATGCCTTGCTATGATGATCCATCTTACAGCAATTCATTTGATGTCTTTATTCGAGGTAAGCTATGATTTGATAGTAGTTCAAAAGGAGTATGCTTCTTATCTTTCTATGGAATCTTGTTGTGTTCCTCACTTAATGCAACTATATTTCAAATTTTATCATGTGTTTTTTTTAGCATCAAATAAATTATTGTCACGACAGGCCAATTTGTTTGAAAAATGGAAATGGTGAGTTTGAGCTAAATTCTTCTTAGAAACTTCAGAACCTGGGATGGATGTATTCCTTGTGTATAGGAGTGAGGCATTTTAATGAGGTTGCCAAATTGATTAATTTTTTTAGCACTATTCTAGGCGGCTGCCCATGGAGGCAATGCTCTTGTGTATATGATAGTTACTTCATTTATGTGTTTCTTCTCCAGGGGAGGAAATAATATCTGGAGCACAGCGTGTCCATGACTCAGATTTCTTGGCAGAGAGAGCAGAGAAATGTGGAATTGATGTCAAGAGTATATCAACTTATATTGACTCCTTTAGGTGAGTATCCTCTGTGATGTTACCACGTTTTAGTGTTTTTTGTATTACAAAGTTCTTTAGTTCATAGAATCAAATACTGAGTTTCTTATCTGATTCTATTATGCTGGATTGTCCATTATGTGGAACTATAATAAATTCATAATGCATAGAATTGTTCGTCCGACTTTTACTTTAGTTGACCGGGGCTATTTGTTGCAGGTGTGGCGCACCTCCTCATGGTGGGTTTGGGGTGGGTTTGGAGCGTGTTGTGATGCTCTTCTGTGGGCTGAAAAACATCCGCATGACATCTCTCTTTCCTCGTGATCCACTCCGCCTTGCCCCATGAGAGTTGCTAGCGGTTGTTGCGCAATCTGATGCGTTTTGGTGTCCTGGATGCGTAAAGCAGATAAAATTTTAGTGTTTTGGGACGAATAATGTTATCGCAACACTAGTGTTGAAGTTATATCTGTCTGGGTTTGAGCTGTCGTTGCTATGGAAGGGGAAAAACAAATGACGTGTTTGGAACGAATAATGTCATCGCAATACTACATTGTTGAAGTTATATATGCCTGGGTGTGAGCTCTAGTTATTATAAAAGGAAAAATACTTATGACACCTCCGGTTATCTGGCAATGTTCAACAGCTAAATGGGTTGTTTTTTCTCCTCGCTGCTCTGTGTAGATCTAAATGTGTGATGGCCATATTTAGCGGACAAAAATTTATAAATTTTCTTTTCCTCCGGATTTCTACGAAGTTGAGTGAACGAATGAGATATTGGAATATGATGATCTAGCTATTGGAATATTATTTGATTATTTGATCTGCCCTTCCTATACCCATTGCCAAATCCTCTTATAGTGACGAGGCGTGCCCTTTCATCCTCTGGGCAATTACCATCATAGATCTGGAGAAATTTCAGTTTTGAAAATATCTTTCTGTTTTGATTTCTACTTCGCTCTCTTTAAAATGTATATATATTAAAATATGTTTTTTCTATCTTTCAAACTAAGAGTTGTATTAAGAGTTAGGAGATTACCAAATAAAGAAAAAACAGAAAATATATGAGGAAAGGGAATTTACTTGATGTATGAATACTTCTTATATGAGGAAAGGGAATTTACTTGATGTATGAATACTTCTTAAGATTAAATACTTATTATTACCATTCAAGGTTTTAATACTTGGAATTATTAAGTGTAAGATTTTATTTTTTGGAAGATAGATAAACTTATGTACTTGAATTTTGAGGTGGATTCTTAGATTTTTTAGAGAAAAAAACGGATAATATGATATGCCTTTGATTCAAACGTGAGCCTAATACTTATAAATAGATTTAATGTCATTATGACTTATCAAAAATAAAAAAAAAGACCGATTTAGTTAACCAATCAAACTAATATAGTGATCAAAGAGGTTGACATTTACTAGTTTAATTCTAACTAAAGTCAGTAAGATTCGTTAGGGTTTTTTTGTTATTTGGTTTTTTTTGTTCCATTTAAAGCTAATGCTAAAGTTAAGATTAATACATCATTAAAAGTTAAAAAGTAACCAAAAAACTAAGGATAAAATATTATTAAAAAGTAAAAAGTAATTTTTCTACCTAGACCTTAAGTATATTTATGACAAATTGCTTACCTTTTTATCATAATCAATTATAGCTAATTTACTTTTATTGTCTATTCCTTTTAAACTCTTTTTGTGCCAAAAATTTACAAGAAGTTGGTCGGGCTCCTTATTGTTGCTAGAGTCAATAACTGACTTATGGTAACCCAAAAGAACTACTTTTTAATTCACCTTAATTTTGTCAAAATGTGATAGTTTGAATATGGTTTTTGCATGACTAAGTGATTCATAATTTAATTCATTAAATTTGTCAAAATTAAAAGGATATTTGGGGCTTCTTTTTTTTTGAGAAAATTAGTAAATAAATTATGTCCATTTATGATATATGCTTCTACATCAATGTCTTCGTTTTCTATCTCTATACTCTTGCCATAATAAATAGAGAATGGTATAGTTACATAAAAACTTGGTAGTTTTTCTTGGTCCGCTTTGATATCTAAATATTCACTTTTCTTATCTGTCCAACTAAGTCTATATTTGAAAGTACTTATCAAAAATAGTTATCCAATATAGTTATTTATTTTAAAAACTTTTTAGATAACTAATTTTGATTAGGAACTCCAAAAAGGTGTAAATTGAAAACTTATATAATAATATCACAGTTAAGGCTATAAATAAGCCAAGTCAGCTCATGAGTTGTTTGTCTCAACTCGTTTATTAAACGAGCTTAAAAAAGTTTGACTTGACTCAATTATAGGTTAAACTTGTAAGCTCAGCTCATCTTGTTAAAAGCTCGGTTTGGCTCAGTCATTTAGTTAAATGAGCCAAATCCGAGCCCTATGTTAGGCTCGTTTATTAAACAAGTTGGACTCGAGCTTGAAATTTTCTATTCGGCTTGGCTTATGTACAACCCTAATCATAGTACTAATTCTTGAATTTCTCCATCGGCATCACAATCAATATTTCAACATTAGCAATGGCAAACTTCATAAGTAAAGGTTGTTCGTGCTTGGTAGAACATAACTTTCAATCCACATGCAAAGTTCTCTTTTTTTATAAGAAAAAAATGATAAAATATTGTGTTGTTTACCATCTTTATTGCATCTTGCATGGTAAATTTCTCTACTAAACAAAAGATATAAAGCACTTATTTTGTACATAAAGTGAAAAAAATGTGCAAAATTTTGAGCACTTAGTGTATGTTTGGAAAAAATTATAGTTGTTGGATAAAAATATCAACTATTTTACATAATTTAGAAACTAATTTACTAAAAGCAATATATATATATATATTTTTTTGAAAATTGAAGCTGAAAAGCAATAATTTAAACAAAATGCTCACTCAAACATATGTTTGACCCGGAATACATTTCCATTGAGTTAAGCATACAAAAATCTATATAATGTCTTTAGTATATATATTTTATGCCTTGTGTTGTAAATGAGTCAAGCCGACTCATAAACTGTGAACTTTATTTAGTTAAATAAGTTGAGCCCAAACTGAACTCAAGCCTATAAAAAATCAGCTCGATTCAATTACAACTTAGGCTCATGAGCTTGCCTTAGCTCATTAAAAACTTGGTTTGGTTCATTTGTTTAGTTAAATGAACCGAATTTGAACCATATATCAAGTACATTTATTAAACGAGCAAAGTCTGAACCTAGGAGTGCTTGACTCCGGCTCGATTCATTTACAAGTATATTTATGACAGACCTAGTTAAAGTAGTTAAACATGACCTATCATATTCCCTACAAATATATTAACCATTAAGTCAGTGGTGAAAGGTGAATATTCTGATGATAATTATTTGACCTTCATATTTTATTAATTATTGATTTATTTACTGCATTAATACATAATGAAATGATGAAAATGTTAGTGTAAAAAATTTTGACCTCCATACTCATCAATTCAAATCAAACCGTGACCCTCCCGTCATATTAACATGATAAATATGCGAACTACCTTATAAAACATTGGTAAACATCAATCTCTATGACTCAAATGATGTTCCTATGCCAAATTAGAGGGCATGGATTTGGGACGCACATGATGGTAAATGGCTATATCGTGTAACAGGTTGCATTGTACATTAGGTTATGGAAAAACCAAGCTAGTTTGACTTAACTCGTTTGTTTAGAAAAATAAATTAAATTTAAATATTTTTTATAGGCTTATTTATTAAATGAGGCAAACTTGAGCCCAGAGAGTTTCGACTCATCTATTTGCAAGCCAGATCAAATTCGGCTCGAGCTTCGTTCGACTCATTCATTTATAGGTTGAGCTTATATATAATGTACTTAATAAACGAGGCATATAGTTAAATGGGTATTTAAACATGCCGAATAATTACATGAGTTGATTTGATTTGATTTATTTAAATTTCAAATGAGCTGAGTCACAAATTGAATCATAATAAATGAGTTGATTTGGTTTGTTATTTTTTTAAAATTTAATGAGCCAAGCTAAGCCAGCTTGCGAACCTTATCGAGCCGAGCTTGAGTAGGGATCCTTTGGCTTGTTTCAAACTTGAGTCGAATTCGAGCTTAAAAAATCTAAATGAGTCAAGCTAGAGTCAAAGGATATTTGGCTAGTCAATAACCCTAATTATACATATGGTGTAACTAGTGCACGTTTATTTTTGTTTAAAACTTTCAAAGAAATTATCTTTAAATTTAGTAACTAAAACAATAATTATATCAATATAGTACTATAATTTTTCTCTATGAATACATACCCATATTGATATATTTTTCACCAAAAAAAAATTCTTATTAGTAAAATATTATTATCTTAAAATTTTTTAATAAAATTTTACTAAAATTTGAATATAAATAGTGTTCGTATAAACTTTACTATTGCTGTGCAAATAAATTTCAATGTTATTTAAATAGTTATTCAACACTCTTTATGTAAGTTTTAACAATGTTATAATAAATTTTCATCGCCCCTTAGGCATCTCTCTTTATAAAAAATTTCAACGTTGTTCTAAAACTATTTTAGTACTATTTATATAAGTTTTCAACGTTGTTTAAATAAGTTATTAATACCTTTTACATTAACTTAAACAACATTTTTCTCATAAATTTCAAACACACTTTATTAAAAAAATTCAATATTTTTCTAAGAAATTTTCAACACTCTTTAGACAATGTTATTTCTTATTTGAGACCCCAAGAGGTAAGAATAATAAACATACATATATTTGTATTTTTCACTAGTTCAATAACCATTTTTCTAGCTTTATATAAGTCTTTAAAAATGTTCAAATAAATTTACAATACATTTTATATAAGTTCTCTATATTTTAAAAATAAATGTTCAACATTATTCTGATAAAATTTCAATACTATTAACATAACTTTTAAAATATCATCATATAAATATTAAAAAATTATCATATGCATAATAAATTATCCCATCTATGTCAAAAAATAAGTCACTTTATCACCAAATTTTGTATAAAAAATAAAATTATTTTATAAAAAGCTAAACCTACTTTTCACTTTAACCTTCATATTTTTTTTATTTCATTATATATATATATATATATAATTTTTTGTTATATTTCAATAAATAGTGTAAGTAAAATTTTAAAGCTACATTATTAATTCTTAAAAAAAATGTTCAAATTATTAAAACAACTTCCTTTTTTTTATAGATGAAGAATATAAGAATCAATCATTAAGTACTCTTCCTCTTTTCTAAGCTTGTGAACCTATAGTTGATCTTTTTTCTAGCATTGAACTTTGAGCTAAAATTTTAAACTAAATACTAAAATAGCCCAATTTAGTTTTAAAAATACCAAAGTAGTTGTTTAGCCATGAAAGTAACCAAAAAAGTCATTTTTGGTCTGAGAATTTTTTCTTTTTTAAATGTGCATATTGAACACATTAGTTTAATTGGCATGTTTAACGTTAATAAAAATTGTAAAAGAAAATGCCACTTTAGTTGGCATGCTTAGCTAGAGTAAAAATTGGACAACATTCTTCATGCTGATAACTTGGTCTTCTTCTTCTCTTTTTATTTGTGTCATCGTTTGAAGCCTTCAAACTCGCTCAACCCATAGTCTTCTCTTGTTTCTTCTCTCCCTGTTCAATCCCTTATTTCAATAAATTTTCTTACACCAAATACCAAATAATTTCATATCTGCATTATTATATTTGAATCTCACATCTCCATTCTATTAAGTTAAGTGGATATTTTGATATCTAGTATTATGGGCTGTTTAAATATCATAATGAGTTTTTATATATGTTAGATTTTACTAATTTATTGTTGCAGATGTTATAATTATATTACTTTTAAATCTCATTAAATTTTGTTGTTGTAATCTCATGATTATTGAACATACTAGTTTTACATCTGTATGATGCATAGATATACATAACTTTAAATTTTAATATAAATAACCATATGAAATTATTAGTACAATAAAAGAATATTTTATGCATTTTAACGGTAGAAAATTAAATCTAATCATCCATGTGTATAAATATAAAAATATAAATGAAATAAGACATATATGAAGAAATGATATAGTTGAGGATTAATTAATTTAGTTTTCCTCACCAAAAATATGAAATTAATGAAGAAAAAAATTGTTAGCATACATTAATTAATATTGATAGTAAGACAAAAATATTAATAAGTTTGCACCATCACCTCACTCTTCCATTATTACACTAGAATAATCTCAGCTAGTAAGTTAAGTATAAAACAAGTAGAAACAATAAAGCTTGAAGTGTCAACTATAAGGTAGGTATCATAATGACCAAATTTTAACCCAAATAAAAAAATATTTGTGGCTAATAAAATGGATGTTGCGCTATCCATATCCAAAAATTAGCAAAAAAAACTCTATTTATCTGTGCAAAAAAAAAATGTGTTGCATTGTCCATATATAAGTAATACAAAAAAAAAAACAAATCCTATCAACATGGGCACATCATGTGCCCACTACAAAATATTATATATATAAATACAAAGAAATTAAATATCATTATAATCTCCTTTGATTCCTTAACCCTCATCTCCTACCTTTTTTCCCTCCTAGCCTATCATTAACTTAGTCTTCCTTAACAAACTAACTTTTGAGAAATCATCAAAGAAATCTTTCTTTCTCTTCTTATCTTCAACTTGCTTTGTCAAATGAGATACATTATTAAACTTATTCTTGACTAGAGAGTTCAATACATCTCTCTCAAATAAAACCTTCATCCAAATAAAGTAATATTAGTGTCATTTTCACTACAATATTTAACTTTTATAATTCAACTTAATTACAAATCTATTAGTAAAACCTTGAGGTCGTGATCATTTTCACTTTTGATCCTAAATTAATAAGTTATATAATTATGTTAGTCATATATACTTTCAATAAGTATAATAAAAAAACTCTATTTACTTGACTTTTCATCACTATTATAATCGTACACTCTGCCATCACCATAGGAACAGTAATCATCATGGAAATAGTATATGGTCAACTTCAAGTTGGTATAAGTGTTATCAACGAAAGAACTTGTTGTGCAAGCTTTCTAGGCAATTCCTCATTTTCTTTGTTTAATACACATATACATGTTTCTTTAAATTCTATATATTCATACTTTAAAGTAATCACATATATATAACAAAAAAAAAGAGAGTGCATTACTTCTATTGAGTTCTCTTGTCATGGAATTTAACTTTAATTCAAAATTTGGAATAAGTGCAGTAATACCAATCTTCGTAACTTTCAACATATGCAATTGTACAACAGACTCAATACATTCCAGTCTGGTGGCTTGTATAGATATGATAGATCACATTTAGAAGGATTTTCAAACAAAAGAATATCTTATGTTTTGATATATTTCAATGTTGGTAATTGCAACTGATTTTATCCACTATCTCTCCATCAAATCTATAATGATCTTAAAGTTATACTTCTCCAAATAAGTTATAGCACTATTACCCAATGTCTCAAAAGTTGATAGTTGGCTAATTGAAGTCAATGTCTCATCACCTAACAACTTTTATAAACATATGTAAGTTATTCCTTGGGCATTCTAGTTAAACACAAATTACAACATTAATGATCAATACCGCTAAGAGAATCAATTAAACACTCAGAAAGATAATATAAACCAAAAAAAAAATCTTATATAATATGCAGTAGAAGGTTCAACATATATATACCCAATTAACCATATGTCAACCAACCTTGATGATGATGATGATGATGATGATGATGATGATGATGATGATGATGATGATGATGATGATGATGATGATGATGATGATGATGATGATGATGATGATGATGATGATGATGATAATAATAATAATAATAATAATAATAATAATAAATGGCTTGTTGATATAATAAGCAGGCTTACCATTCAAATCTATTAGGAATAAAGACTTAAGCTTGTGAGATGACTTGAAGACACCTTCCACTGGGAAGAAACATCAGATTCAAGATCTGAGGTTCCTTAACCGGATTTGGAGCTAGATCAGAAATGGCTTATCACATTGAGGAGAGTGAACTAATTTGAAAATGTAAAATGGATCCATATATGTACCCAAAAGAAAAAACGACAAATTCCCTTGAGGAGAGAGAACTAATTTGGAGAAGCAAAAAGGAATCCAGACCTAAACACCATGGATGTTAAAGCATTGAATCTTTCAAATATGAACAAGAGCACAAACCAATGGGTTATAGACGTCAAATATTCAATAGAAAAATTTGGAAATATCATAAGCAATAGATTATGGAAGTTGACTCAAAGTCTTAATTCTCAATTTCATAGTTTTGAAACAAACATTTGATGTTGTGATTTTTTTTTATTGATGATGTACGCAACACCATATTGTCTCCATTTCCATAATTTTTGGACTCCAAGGAAACCTCATAAACCCAATGTAATCCTCCAAATTTTATCTAACCCTAAAGTTTGGTAATTAATATTTCAACATGACCCTAACCCCGAATGGTTGATATTTTATGTAATACTCCAAAATTTTAGAACCTAGAATTTAATAATTAATCTTCATTTGGGATAATTTAATTTTTAAACTATTAATTTAATAATTTTGTTTGACTTTCGGTTTATAAAAATTGATGTGATTATTTAATAAATTAAAATAAATATTATATTATTTTATCCTACTCTTTATATTTAAATAACTTTTCAAACCCATATTTTACTAAAATTAACCTCTTAAATTAATATGTTAAATTTTAAATAAATTAATTTTTTAAAATATTCTATCAATCTAAATAATTAAATACCCTACTTCCATTTCCCCCTTTTTTTCTTTTTCCTTTTTCCTCCTCCTTTTTCCTTTTATCTTCCCCCTTTAGACCACCCGACCCACTTCTCTTCCTTCCCTTCCCTTCTCGCCCATCCAGCCTGCCTCCCTCTTTCTTTTTTGCTTTTCCTTTTTCCTCCCCAATTGGGCCAGCCCAACTATCCCCCTTTCTTTTCTCCCTCACCCGACCGACCCATCCCCCTTCCTTCTTCTTCTTCTTCTTCCTTCGCCTGTTGTTAACCCTACGTCTTCAACTTCGCCACCTCTACACCTACATCGGAAATTCTCTCTCTTTCTCTCTCTCATCCCGTTCCTTTTCATTTCAAGCTAAACTCCCCTGCACATCCCTGTCATATGCCCTCCTCTTCCTCCCCCTTTTCCCCTACCACCTATGAAACTGCAACTTGCACTTTTGCACCGGTTACTTGTAACACCCCCAAAAAAATTATAGTTGAAATTTTGTGTTTAATTAAAATAAATACAAGCATGGGGTGCTACCACCATGATTAGTACACGCCCGTCCCCCGGCCATTCCCCCACCAACTACAAGGTTAAAGAAAATTTTTCACAATCGTTAAACACACTTAAGGTAGAGAAACATGGAAATTCAAAATACTCATAAGGAGGGAATTAGAGTGCGAAATCAAAGCTTTAATATGGAAATAAAACATATACAAAGTTAATCCCTCGAGGGGAAAAAGTTATACAATGATAGAGTAAAAAGAGAGAAAAGTAGAGAGTGCGGTCAGCATTCATTATTGGCCCCAAGTAAGTCCAACAGTTATCACACATTTCTACCTGATGCATCCAGTACCTCATAGGCATCAAACACGATACCTTCTACCTAAAAAATTGAGTAGCACTCATGAAATGGATGGTCAGTACGCTACGTACTGAGCAAAGTAACCATATAGGTAAGGCCATGCAAGAAAATAGACAAGTAAGGCATACAAAGCATAATTCAAGTTCATATCATTATGCCAGCTCATACTAATATTTCTGTCTTACACATTTCTCATATTAATTCCACATGAGTATAGAAACTCTACTACTATAGCTGGTGGACCAAAAACACTCCATAGGGTAAAATATACCTGACTGCTATTATAGATGGTGGATTAAAATCACTCCACAGGAAAAAACGCACCTGACCACTATTATAGCCAGTAGACCAAAAAATCAACCTCACTGGCCCCAACTCACTTGGTGTTCCATTGTAAGTAATTAGTATCTTTCTATATCCTATAACCATGTAAATTTTGGTTTATCAAGCCCGAAATCGCCCACTATTATAGTGGATGGACCGAAAACACTCCACAGGACAGAACTCACCTTACCACCATTATAGTTGGTGGACCGAATATCACTCCACAGGACAAAATGTACATGACCACTATTATAGCCGATGGATCAGAAAAATATATCACTCTTTGGCCTGGCTCAATAATCTTTTACTTTAAGTGTTTAGTGTTTTATTCATATCTTATTCCACACACAACCCCGTCTAAACATGCATGACCCACTAGACTTCCCATGCCCGCCCCTTTTATTCTTAGCTTCCTGAAAAACCCTATCCCATATCTTGGGACTTCTACACTCTCTAACACATCCAAACATCCTTTTCCCCTTTTCCTCATTGCCATGAATACCCAACTCCTATGTCCGTGGGTCGAGGCCCACTTTTCATATTTCTAAGCCAACACGCTATCACTCTCTAGGGTTTCCCAGAATTTGGCTTATATAACCTAACATTCCTCTATCCCACACAACTCACGCTCCTTTGCCCCCAATTCATCATCTCACTTACTTCATCCCCAAGCACCCCACTTTACTTTCCATTTTACACATGTGGCCATGAAACCCTAGTTGGCCATCCCAAAACCCTAGCACCTTTCTTTCCTCATATAATTTTATCCCCTCATCACATTCACTTACCATCGCCTCTTCCACATGACACATATCCAACACACCCTATGACGCCGAGGCTTTTTTCCCTTCTTTTCCCACTCACCATGAGAACCCAAAACTCTCTTGTACGTGTTTCAAGGCATCACTCCCCATAGCTCTATTTCAACTGCTCTTTGCTTTCTATGGTTTTCCTCCGAAACCCAAATTTGGCCTATGTGGCCTCACTTCCCTTCATCCTAGACAACCCATACTCTTCCTTGTTACTAGGGACGTAAACGAGCCGAGCCGAGCCGAGCCGAATACCCCTAGGTTTGGGTTCGTCTCATTTAACTAAACGAGCCTAAAATGCTGTTTGGGCTCGGCTCGTTTAACTAAACGAACGAGCCGAACCGAGCTTTTAACGAGCCGAACCGAGCCGAGCTCACGAGCCAAAGCCAAAAAATGAACCGAGCTGAGCTTTTTCCTGTTTGAGCTCGGCTCGTTTATTAAACGAGCCGAGCCCGAGCCTCATTTTGAGGCTCGTTTAATTAAACGAACGAGCCGAACCGAGCTTTTAACGAGCCGAGCCGAGCCGAATACCGAACTGGCTCAGCTCATTTACAGCCCTACTTGTTACTAAAGCCGTCACTTCCCTCGAGCCACACCCGACATCAAAACCTCACTTTCCAACTCCCGTACGTGATCACAAAAACCCTAGTTCGCTCCCTAAAACCCTATTACTTCTCCTTTCTTTTATGTTACCACCCTCAAACCCGAATACCTTTTTCTCACTTGGCTCACCTTTCTTCCATGTGACACCCCTCTCATTCTTTATTCTCCATTCTAACCAGTTCTGTTAGTTTTTCATCCTTACACACTTCTCTCTCTTAGGGTTTCCTCCCAAAACCCTAGTCACACCCCCTACATCTTTATACCAACCCACGTACTATTCTTCACATATGAACTCCAATTACCCCAATAATTCTTTCCTTACCTTACTTAACCCTCAAGTCAAATTTTTTCATGTAAAAGTCACCCCCATGCAAAGGTTAACCATCCCCAT
This sequence comes from Tamarix chinensis, assembly GCA_030549775.1. NCBI lineage: Eukaryota > Viridiplantae > Streptophyta > Magnoliopsida > Caryophyllales > Tamaricaceae > Tamarix > Tamarix chinensis. Next base: position 67,198,668 of record CM060182.1, read on the forward strand.
GCAAACCCTATATTCCCCATGCATGTTTTGGTCCATTCCCTTAATTTATTCCCATTATTCCTCCTTTTGTCCACCGATAGGTTATAAGATATTTAGGTCATCCTTACTAACCTCTTAGTCAATCCACTTACCTCACTTTTTTGCATTTCTCTCACAACCACATCACACTATTTAGGGCCTCCTATCATGTATGTCATGAGTGGCAATATTACATAAGAACAATCCAAGTAAAAGTAATAATAACATATTACACATGTCATAAAACACATGTAATTTACCTTAGCTCTATACTTAGCAAGCTGCGCTACAAGAGCATAACCCATAATATATAAAGCATACACATCAAATCAACACACGATACATTTTTCACACACATTAGGCATTAATTATATCCTTACCTAAAATGACACCGGGCTTGGAGCACGCTCCTACACCTCCTTAGGGTCTAGACTTGATTAACATATAAGAGAAAAATACTAGGGTTAACTTCTCTCTTACCATCATTATCATTATTTCCTACTTTACCTTTATTATAACCTAGTATTAGGGTTAATAATAGTAGTAGTAGCTTTATAAGTAAAAATAAGGGTATTATTCTTAAAATGGTTAATCATGCTATTATTAGTCAAAATAGGGTTAGGTAGTTATATTGGTCCATGTTAAGGTATTATTAACAATATTAACAATACTAAAGATAATAACTTTAATATTAACAACAACAACAACAACAATAATAATAATGATAATAGTGATAATGATAATAATTCTAATCATGATAATAATAATAATAATAATAATAATAATAATAATACTACAATGGTGACAATAATGATAATAATGACGACGACAACAACAACAACAACAACAACAATAATAATAATAAAAGTTCAAATAATAATAATAATAATATTATTATTAGTAATAATAGTGCCAAAATTAATACTACTAATAGTAATAATGATAATGATAATAATGTTAATACGAGTAATTATAATAATAATAATAATAATAATAATAATAATAATAATAACAATAATAATACTAGTAGTAATAAAAATGGTAATGATAATGATGATGATAATAATAATAATAATAATCATAATGATAATAATAATAATAATAATAATAATAATAATAATAATAATGATAATAATAATACTGATAATGATGATGATGATGATAATAATAATAATAATGGTTCGAATAATAGTAATAATAATAATAGTAATAGTAATAGTAATAATATTATTAATAAGAATGATAATGATAATAATATTAATAATGATGATGATAGAACTAATAAAATAAAATAACAATTACTTTAATTATGTTTTAGGGCTAGGAAGGTTAGGGCACAACCTAGTGGTGGTGGCAGCGGCGGTGGCGGTGGCACACGATTGCAGCGGCGGTGGCGGTGGCAAAGGAGGATGAAGTGGGGGTCGAAGAGGTAGCTTTTTAGGCTAGAAGAGGGAGAGTGAGATGGCAGTTGTGGTGGTGGTGGATTCTCTGGGTTGAGAGGGTTGAAGTGGTGGTGGCGGTGCAGCAAGGGTGGCGGCACATATGGTGGTTGTTATGGTGGACGAGGGTGGTGAAGAAGGAAGAATGGTGAATGAGAGGGAGGCAGGGAGAAAGGAAGATAGGGGGAGGTAGGGGAAAATTTGCTGAGTGGCTTGGGTGGCAGGAGAGGTGGTGATTGCGACAGAGATGGTGGCGCACAATAGCGAGAGGGGTGGCGATGGGTGAAAAGTGATAGATCGAGCAGCCAAATTTTCACTATTGAGGAGGCTCGTGTAGGGGAAACTAGGGGTGGTGAGGGGTATGATTTGATGGAGGGTAATTTAGGGAATAGTTTGGGAGGTGTTTCAGGTGGCGGCGTTGGGCAATGACGGCAAGGATGATGTCTGAAGCAATAGTGGCGCAAGGAGGGATGATTTCTTGGGCAGGGATAAAGAGGCCAAATGGGATTGGTTGGGGGTATTTATAGGCCAATGGAGGAAGGATAAGACATAGGGAGAAGAGGAAAAGGGGGCAGGTGAGGCAGAGCTCGCTGGTAGGAGTGGTAGGCCGGTACGAGCCTATAAAGTGGTAGCTGCAGGTTTGGTCGGGGAGGAGAAAAAGAAAGGGGAGGGCATGTGTGGGAGGAGGTATAGGGCTGGTTAGGGCCAAAAAAGGAAAGGAAAAGGATGGGGAGAGAAGGGATAGAGGCCGAATGGTGGTACGATGGCTGGGCTAGTCAGCGATGTAGGGTTATAGGTTTCAACCTGCAACGCGTGGGAGGGAGAAGGGAAGAAGAAGGCGAGGTGGGTCAGACAGTCGGTCTGGGGGAAAAGAAAAGAAGAAGAATAAGGGGAACCAGGCGTGTAAGGCGGAGGAAAAAAGGGGGAAAGGAGTTGGGCTACGAGGGGTTCAAGCCCAAACCGGGGAAGAAGGGGAAAAAGAAAAGGAGAAAGGAGGAAAAGAGGAAAGAAAAAGGAAAAAGAAAAAAAAAAAGAAAAAAAAGGTTGGTTGGGGTATTTAGAATATTTTGGTATTTTTAAATATTTAAAAATAATAAAATTTAGTAAAATAATAATTAAATTTCTTTTTTATACTAATTTAGGATATTTTGGGTATTTTTTTTCCTAAATTCTATTTTAGTTAGCAAAATACCCTAATCTCCCCTAATTAATTTTTTTTTATTTTTTTCTTAAATACTCCCCTTATTTTAATAAAATAATATATTAAATAAATTTTCCTAATAAATTTCTATTTTATCATAATTTTTTAAATTAGGGTTTTTGGGGGTATTTCACTGCCACCACTAGCCGGCAGCCGCCCCTTGTCTTTTTCTCCACCCCTCGCCTATAAAATCCCGCCTCACCCTTCTTCCTCTTCTTTTCTCTCTGCACAGCAACTCCCAAAATCCTCTTACACCTCCCCTTTAGACACAGTGAAAACAGTCGCTGTCCAGACTTCTACCCAACCTCTTCCCTCCACTGCCCTCTACCAAACGAGATCCCTCCCCACCTCTAACTCTCCCTCCTTGTGCAAAGTGGGAAGCTCAAGCTTCCCTTTGCACCTTATCACCGCCCTTGCATCACACTACAACACCTTCCCCCACCACAACCACCACCCTCACTACCTCCCTCTCTGCCCAAAAATCCTCCCCTACCTTCCTATACCCTCATTTTCCTTTTTCTCTCCCTCCTTCCTCCTCCTTTCCTCTCCTTAACATTCGGCCACCACTACCGCCATTATCGTGGCACGCCACCACCCCACTACAACCCCCTCTAACCTAAGAACCCTACCACCTCACAATCACCACTTCCCTCTTCTTTTTCCAACCCCAAAAATATTGCCTTTCTAATCACCACCACCTCCACCACCCTTGCATCGCCACCACTGCCACCCAAGTCATCGCACCTGTAACACCCCAAAATTTACACATTTTTTTTTATTAAATAAGACCTTTAAATTTAAAACCCGTAAATTCTAGGGATGCTACCACCACACTTAGTACCAGATCTGTTCACTCATACCGTTCCAGTGCCAAATGCTAAGGCTGAGAAAAATATTTCCATCATCACACATTAATACATAAATTAAAGTTCACAAATTCAATAATCAGAGTATGCATAAATTTTACATAATTTGAAATACTAGAGATAGTTCTTCAGAGAAGAAAAATAGCCACAATAATAAAATTGTTTCTGAAGTTTCAAACATAATTAAAAGAGAATATGAATTATAATCTCATAAATGGAAAACGGTTACGCCACTCCAGGACCCGATCCAGCCTAAAATCATCACTCGGCCCCACCTGATGTCCCATAGAAATCAATGGCATCAAAGTAGGAATCTCCTACCTGCAACTCGTCAGACAAGCCTTCTGCTCGTGGGAATGAGCATCACCCATGAAAAGGGTGATCAGTACGCTACGTACTGAGCAAGGTAACCGTGCACTAAGGCCAGCATACAAAATTCACACAAACAACGTATAATAATAAAGGAGCATAAATTCCAACATAATAGCACACAAAGGTAAAATGAATGCTCAGGTGAAAATGCCAAGATCCAATATAGTCTAGATTAATTACTTCATCAATCCTTTATCCAATTTATTTCCACACCATGCTCTTTATCAAGTCCATACAAGTATGGGAATCCCACTATTTTTGCCGATGGATCGGTCACTTAGGGTACATGCCCTACCACTATTATATGCCGGTGGATCGGTCTGGCCCCTTTTCTCGCATGGTGTTCCACTGTAAGTAATTAGTGTCTTTCCTATATCTTAGCAAAATGTAGGTTTTGGTTTATTGAGCTCGGGATCCCCCACTATTTTAGCCGGTGGATCGGTCACTAGGGTAACATACCCTACCACTATTATATGCTTGTGGATCGGTCTCCAAGATACTGTAGTACCTGGCCACTATTATGCCGGTGGATCAATCTGGGCTCAGCTCAGTATCTTCCACTTTACATGATTAATATTTTAAGTATCTTATTCAGAAGCTTTCACCCAGACATGCATGATTGACTTCTACTATTCTCATCCTCTAACCCTAGTTAACCACACCAAACCATGGTAACCATAACAAACCCTAACTCCTATGTAACCAATAACTTCCATGCAAACCCTAACTCCCATGCAATCATTATCTCCCATGCAAACCCTAACTCCCATGCAAAAATTATCTCCCACGCAAACCCTAACTCCCATGCAAACCCTACTTCCATGCAAACCCTAAAGCCAAGCAAACCCTAGCTCCATGCATACCCTACTTCCATGCAAACCCTAATACCATGCAAACCCTAGCTCCATGCAAACCCTAACTCCACCATGCAAACCCTAACTCCACCATACAAACCCTAACACCATGCAAACTCTAACTCCACCATACATGGTCATATAATACTTAGATCACTCCCACATTAATTTATACCATAACACCATATCCCATGACCTACATGCATGTCTTATGGGTCGCATCAATTCACATTAAAACACAACTTATACATATCATATGCATGCTATAAAATGTCATATGAACATACCTCAATTCCACGTCATACTACATATATAATAGTTATAAAGATACACATAAATTACATCATATTTTATATCACATGGCAAGCAAGGCATGTAAAACACATTACACATAAACGACCTTAGTTACACCCTTACCTAAAACGTTATCGGTCTTGGAGCACGCTCCTATACCTCTTTAGGGATTTGACTGGTCTCACCTATTATGAGGAAAAAACTAGAATTAGGTTCCCTACTAAAAATAATATTATTTGCTAACTTATCCTAAGACTAGGTTTTTAAATAAAATAATACTATACTAATAATAACTATACGAAATACTACTAAAATGTTAATGATAATATTAATGTAATTCAAAACGGATGGTGATATAAGAGTTTCTACCCTCTACCAAAATAATGCTAATAATGATGATGATGGTGATGATGATGATGATGATGATGATGATGATGATGATGATAATAATAATAATAATAATAATAATAATAATAATAATGATGATGATGATGATGATGATGATGATATTAATATTAATGATAAAAATAATACTAATAATAACTTAAGCCTAAATAATACAAGGTTGGGTTTTCGACCCTTCATCAAAATAGTGAAGGTACCATTTAATAATAATGATAATAATATTAATAACACATTTTACTTATAATAATATTAATAATAATAATAACAATAGAAATAGTAATATTAATAATAAAATAGGAGTATGCAAATCATAATCATAAAATAGGGCTTTGGCCCCCTTTAGGTAAATAATAATAATAATAATAAAATAATACTAATACTAATAATATTAATATTGATAATAAAAATTATAATAATACTATTAATAACAATAATTCAAAACTAACAACTTAAATAATTTATTTCTACTCTCGACCCTGCCAAGAAAATATAACAATAATATTACATCCAATAATAATGATGATGATGATGATGATGATGATATTAATAATCGAATAATTGATAAAAATTGAAACAAAATAGAATAAACTTAAATAAATAGGGGAAAAGGGCTGAGAGGGTCTAGGGTTTCACCTTGAGTTGGCGGAGATGGGTGGCACCGGTAGTGGTGCACGGCGGCGGCGGCGGTGGCCGGAAAAGAGGATAGAAAGGGAAAAATTTGAGGTTTGAGAAGAAAATGTGGAGAATGAGGGTAGAGGTAGAGGTGTTGGTGGTAGCCTAGGCTGAGAGGAGTAAAGTGAGGGTGGTGGCGCAGCAAGAGGCGGCGGCGGTAGAGGTGGCGGCCGAAAGGACGAGAAGAAGAAAAGGAGGGGAGGAGAAGGAGAAAGGAGGAAAAAAGGGTATGGCTAGGTAGAGAAAGATTAGTATCAACTTTTGGGTGGTGTAGGAGGCAGTGATAGTGACAGATGTGGTGGCGGACGGTGGATCGAGGGGTTTTAGGTGTAAAAACTTGGCTTGATGGGTAAGGAACTTTGCACAGCTATGGTGGCTCGTGCAAGAAGAATCAAGGGAGATGGGTGGCTCAGTTAGTTAGAGGGTGGTGCAGGGAAGACTTAGGTAGGTTGAGGTGGCAGCCTAGTTGGCTGACGGCAGAAGAAAGGTCATTTGAAGTTGCGATGGTGCATAGGATAGGCTCTTAGGGTTTCGGGAAAAAATTTTCGAAATCAACCAATCAAGGGGTATTTATAGAGTTTAGAGGGTTCTGGGGGTGGGCAGGAGGATAATGCAGGTAGGGTTTGAGGTAGCTGGCGGTGTCATTCGGCCAGCACAACTTTAGGTTGTGTTCAACCTTTCGCGAAGGAAAAGGAGGACTTTATGCGGGAGAAAAGGAAAATGGGTTAGATCATGCTGAACTGCGAGGCAAGGGGAAGAGAAAGAGAGGGGAAATGGCCTGTCAAGTCAAGCGTGGACAATGATGCCATTTTCAGAGCTTCAAAGGTGTTGGTCGATGGTGGAGGAGAAAGGAGGAAGAAGGAGGTGAACCGACCGGTTGGGGGAAAAAGAAAGAAAGAAAAAGAAGGGGGAAACCTAACCGGTCAGCAACGGTTATAAAGATCTTAAATGAAACATGTCGTTCCAGGGAAAAAAGCCACGACACGCAACATTTTGGCTGCTGCATGAAGGAAAGAAAGGAAATTGACAGATGGACAGCGAAAGAAGAGAAAGAAAGGAAGGGAAAAAGATTGGGCCGCGCCAGACATGCCCAATCGGAAAGAAGAAGAAAAAGAAAGAAAAGAAAAGAAAAGAAGAAAAGAAAGAAAAAGGAAGAAGGAAAAAGAAAAAGGAAAAAGGGAAAAGAAAAATTTAGGTAGGTTGGGGTCAAATAAATTAATTAGAATATTTTAGGTATTTAGAATAAAAATATTTAAATAAAATAATATTAAATTTTCTTTTTGGGCTAATTTAGGGTTTTAAAAAGATTTTTCCTAAATTTCTTTTTAATTAGCAAAAATCCCAAATTTTCCCTTATAAAAATATTTGTAATTTTCTTTTAGTTTGCCCTAAATAAATCCTTCCCATTTCACATAAAATAATTAATTAAATTAATTTCCTAATAAATCCTCATTTAATTATATTTCTTAAAGTAAATATTTTTGGGGCATTTCAACACCCACCACTGGTTGTGTCCTAACCCTTGTTTTTATTTAAGTGTAATTTATTTTACATATTTTCTATTATTATTCTTATTACTATCATCATCATCATCATTATTATTATTATTACTATTATTATTATTATTATCATCATCGTCATCATCATCATCATCATCATCATCGTCATCATTACAATTATTATCATTACCATTATATTACTAATCTTATTATTGTTACTATTGTTATTATTATTGTTGTTATTATCATTATTATTGTTAATCTTATTATTATTATGATATTTATTATTATTACTACTATTATTAGTCTTTTTACTAGTATTTAGTTAGAGGATAATAAAAGAAAAAGGAGTAAGAGGGAAGTTAATATTAGTGTTCCATTCTTATAGGTTAACCAAACCCTTTCCTTAAAGAGGCGTAGGATTCGTGCTCTAAGCCCGGTGTCCTATTCGGTAAGGATGTGGTTAAGGCTAAATTGTATTTTTATGTGTTTATGGGTGTTTTGGATATGTGAGTATGGACTAAAAATACTTGTAGTGTCGCTTGTTATGCATGGAGCTAAAGTAAGTGATGTATGTGTTATGATATCCGTGATACGACTTGTATTTTGTGATATGCCCTTATATATAGTTTTCCTAATATGAAATACATGCTAGGAGGCCTTAGGTGGTATGCTGAGGTTGTGGGGATTTAAAAGAAATAAAGAGGGTGGATTGATTTGGAAGAAGTGAGAAAAAGCCTAAGTACCTTATGATTCATGGGTGAAAAAATAAAAGGATAATAGAAGTAAAATGAAAGGTTGGAGTAAATCTTGCATGAGAAGTGTAAAGCTTGCATGGGGTGGTTAGAATTTACATGGGGTAATGTTTATGTGGAAAAAGGTAATTTAAGGGTTAAGCATGGTGAGGAAAGAGTATTTTGGGTGATTGGAGTCCATGGGTGAAAAATAGTACGTGGATTGGTATAAGTGTGCATGGAAGGCTTATATAGGTTTGTGGGAAAAACTCTAAGTGAAGGAAATGTGTGGAGAGGGTGATGGTGACTGGTTGGAGTAAGGATTGGGACTAAGAGGGTGTCTTATGAAGGGGATGAGTCAAGTGGAAAGAAGGGTGGAGTGTGTGGATGAAGGGATGGTGTAAAAGAAAGGAGAAGTACTAGGGTTTGGGGTGGCCAACTAGGATTTTCATTATCACATGTGAAAGATGGGAAGTAAGTTTGTGATGTTTGGGTGTGGTTTGAGTGCAGTGATGGTGTTGGAAACGAAGGGAGCATGGGTCATGTATGATGAGGAGAGTCTAGGGCCATATAGGCCAAATTAGGGTTTTTAAGGGGAAACCCTTGTGAATGATGGTGAGCTAAGGGGGAGAGACAGGAGAGTGAGCCTGGACCCACATGTATGGGGATTGGATTCATGGTGAATAGGGGAAAGGGGCATCAAAGGCCTTGAGGTCTTGGGGAGTGTAGAGGTCAACCAAGTCATTCAGGAAGTCTGGGATGTGAGTCGGGAGTCCTTAGAGGGCATGCATGTCTGGTTGTGGTTGAGTGTAGAATAAGACACAAGTAAAATGTTAATTACTTAAAGTGAAAGATTATTGAGGCAGACCCAGGTTAGAGTATTCCCGGTCCACGGCTATATTAGTGGCCAAGAGCCTTTTTACCCTGGAATATATTCCAATCTCCTGGCTATAATTGTGGCCAGGCACATTTTTCCCTGAAGTATCATTTCCAGACCACCGGATATTATAGTCGGGGTCTCACACTCGATAAACCAAACTTTATATGGTAATAAATCATGGAAAATACATTAATAACTTGCAGTGGAACACCACGTGAGTAAGGGCCATGTTGGGATGATTTTTGGTCCCGGCTATAATAGTGGGGTCCCCGTACTCATGTGGATATAATTTAAGAGATGCGTAAAGATGAAATTAATGGCCTATGTATTTAATAATGATGGTGAATCTGAATGAAATATTTTATGCATCATCTACCTTTTTGTGTTTGCATAGTCTTAGCCATATAGTTACCTCACTCAATACGTAGCATACTAATCACCCCTTTCATAGGTGCTGCTCATTCCCACAAGCATTGACCCCTCTTGAATTTGTGCAGGTAGGGAACGATGCCAGTGATGACTTTGACACCTACGATGCTTTAGGTAGGACTAAGTGAGGGCCTGATGTACTTGTCATGAGGTCCGAGAGGGTGTTATCTGTAGTTACCTTTATCTGAATTTCCTATTTTTTTATTTATATTTTCAAAATCCCCCATAGGGGGTTATTGTATTCGCTTTTCATTTATGTATCAACTCTAAAATTTGCACATTCTATTTTATTTATTAAGTGTTGGAACTATTGTAGTTTTACTTATTGCTCATATTAATATCTTTAAATTTTCTTACCTTGTGATAGGTATAAGATTGGTCGAGGTCAATCTTGTGCCGATCATGGCGGTAGCACCTCTTGTTTTATTGTATAGTTTTCTGCATAAATGAAAACTTTCAACTGTGAATTTTGAGGGTGTTACATTTTAATCTTAATCCAATTCTTTAATCCTAATTTTGAACCTAATTCTAATTCTAACCTTAAATTTATTTTTATATTTTCCTTTTCATTTTCATTTTTTTCTTTCTTATTTTCTTCTTCTCTTCTTCTTCTTCTTCTTCTTCTTCTTCTTCTTCTTCTTCTTCCCCTTCCTCTATGTGATTTCATCTTCTCTCAACTAAATCCCTTTTGCAAAGATTACAACCTTTACCTTACCTATCATATATTCATCATCACCACCATTCCTTCCCTCATTTGATAGGATATGCCGTTTAGAAAATTTTCCCAAAATTTTGACCTCTTCCTAGGCCTTGTACACCTCACCCTCTATATCGATTCTCAACGTTGCACAACAACCTCTCTATATATACCCCTCAACTCTCTTTCTCCTTACCTCATTTAATGCCTCACCAACCTCTCCCCAGACTTCCTCCTCCTTCCATCATCTCCTTTGTGCATCACTCCATTTTTGTGTGCCATTTTCTTCTAATGAAGCTATACATGAATTATACACCTCATGTAACTCCACCCTACCAACGTCAAATTTTCACGCTACACCACCCTCACCCACGCCATTACCTCAAATTACTCAAGATTCCCTATACGACATTCTAATTCAACAAACACCTTAGTTAGTTCCCTTCACACAAGCTTCCTCCTTCACATAGGCTACCTCCTTTACAAATACCCCTAGCTATGTGACATCCTAACACCAGCACCCCTAATTAAATCATAAACTCATGTATCCACCCTCAAGTTGCATCACTTCTTCATGCAACATTGGTCCCAAATTTACCAAAACCTCAAACAAGTCACCCCTATAACCACACCACCAATCAACATAGCTCAACCTCTTTGCATTGCCACCTCACACCGCCCTCTACCTTGTTGCATAAACCACGCATGAAACCACCCTCTTAGAAGCGTCCATCACCCACACATATAACCCCATAACTGCATTATACACCCACGCAACCACACCTTGGTTGCACCACAATTCAACACAATTAGTTCCATTGGTGCCAAGTTCCATTTGCTTTTGTTTTACTCCTTTTTTCATCTTCCTTTGCCATACCTTTTCATAGCTATTTTTCCTAATTTCTAGCCATGTATCACTCTTAATTTTTATGTGATTTTCTATTGGTATTTGAGGTGGAGTCTTAAAGTTTGCACGTGCTTAGATACTAGAGACGTTTTAGGTAACAATACATGTCGTAACTAGGACTTTGTATGCAATGTGTAAATTTGTATGAAAAGTCATGTTTGGTATTTTAATATGGATAATTTCATTATTACAATTTACACAAATTTTAACTTTTATTTTAATCAGAGTAGCACATTAAATTCGTTACAAAAATAAAACCTACTACTAGTGGTTACAAGAATAATTATTTTAAACAAGGAAATAAAAGTCTAAAGGAGAAACCTTAAAAGTTTTCTGGATAATCCTTACTCTCATACCCGATACTAGCTTGAGTAGCACCTGCAACAAACCTGTAAGGGACATTACCCATTGAATAGGTAGGGGCCCACAAACGGAACCCTTTAGTACTATAGTACTAAGTATTATACCAAACCAAAAGGCAGGGTCCGCATGAAACACATTATACATAATGATGTAAACACGATAACATACGCGAGCACAGAGATAATCATAGTCAACATAGGAGCTAATACACAATGCAATACCTCATACAATAAGAAATGCATAGCACAAGTCCCATTCACTTAGCAATGCCATCACATACCCAGAGAGAGGTAGGAACCAAGGCCAAACTCATAATATATCAATAGATCATAAAGGTGAAATCGATACTTTTAGTCTTAAGCCATTAATTAATCATTATTCAACCATCATCTCTCAAATTATATCCATCTGAGTGCAGGAACCCCACTATTACAGCCTGTGGATCTGCAACACCCAAGGTAGAATACATCTGACCACTATTATTCACTTGTTAATTGGTCTCTAGGGCATCCCGCACCTGGCCAATATTCTTGCTGGTGGATCCCTGACTCACATGGTGTTCCACTGTAAGTGATTAGTATCTTTCCATAATTTATTAAAACCCAACGTTTGGTTTATTGAGCTCGATATCTCCTACTATTATAGCCTATAGATCATAAACACTTTAGGGCAAAATGTACCTAACCACTATTATTGGCCAGTGGATTGGTCTCCAGGACATCTTGCACCTAGCCACTATTTTTGATTGTGGATCGGTCTAGGCCTAGCTCAATAATCTTTCAATTTATGTGCTTAGTATCTTACATTTATTCAACATAACATGATCGTTTATTTAACTTGAGGTATACCCGTCAAAGAATTAATATATCAAGGATCATGGCATACATAAATCCCTAACATGTACTCCGAACATATCTAACACATTTCCATGCATACTTACAAACTAAGTACCTCTTGCATGATTATGAAACAAACAATATATCATACCCGTAATCCCCCATTCAACCCTATACCATGCATTATCTTTATGATATTCACCAATTTACCAAAATACCCTTGTCCTTATAGCATACATCGATATACTTAAACAAGTGTTTCTAATGCCATAAACCTTTATTCTTTTGTTTAATATCCGTTTATGTCTTATTATGGAGGCTTATTTAATTCATTTCCATGTCATAAGCAATTGACTAAAATACCCCTTGTTTGTAACCTTGCCAAGTTACCCATTTTTACTTGCCAAATTACCATATTACCCTTCATGTATGTATAATTACCAACATACTCCTTATATTTGTTAAATTACCAATTTATCCTCCATACATATTGAATTGCCAACTTTATCCCTCATACTTGTTAAGTTATCAAATTACCCTTCCAATTGATTAAATTACCGAACTGCCCATTTATACTTGTTAAAATTATCAAATTGCCCATTAGGTTTTTTAAATTACCAAAATCCCCTTTTGTTAGATAAATTACCAAGTTTCCCTTCACACTTATCAAAATTATCAAATTACCCTTTGGTTAGTTAAATTACCAAACTCCCTTCATACTTATTAAAATTACTAAATAGCCTTATTTTTGGTCAAATTACTAAATTACCCTTCTTACTTGTTAAAATTATCAAATTGCCCTGTTGGTTGGTTAAATTACTAAATTACCCTTCATACTTATTAAATTTACTAATTTGCCATTTTGGTTGGTCAAATTACCAAGTTACCCTTCATAATTATTAAAATTACCAAATTACCCTTTATTGTGCCAAATTACCCAAATACCCTTTCTTACTCATTACTTTGCCATTTTACCGCTTTTATTCACTAAGCTACCAAGTTGTCCTTCCTTTGTGTCAAATCACCAAAATACCCCTCTTATCTAGTAAATTATCTTTTTACCTCTTTTACTCACCCAAATTACCAAGTTACCCCTCCTTTCCTTTGTGCCAAATTACCAAAATACCCTTTATTTATGCCAAATCACCAAAATACCCTTCTTCTTTATTAAATTACCACTTTATCCCTTTTACTCACAAAATTACCGAAACACGCTTCCTTTATGCCAAATTACCAAAATACCCTTCTTCTTTATTAAATTACCACTTTATCCCTTTTACTCATAAAATTACCGAAATACCCTTCTTTATTAAATTACCATTTTATCCCTTTTACTCACAAAATTATCAAAATACCCTTCTTCTTTATTGAATCACCATTTTACCCCTTTTTCTTATAAAATTAACAAGTTATCCCCTTTTCCATGTGAAATTACTTAAATGCCCTTCTTACTCATTAATTTACCATTTTACTCCCTTTACTCTTATAAATTGCCATTTCACCCTTATTATACCAAATTTACTAAAACTAGTAACATTTTCCCGTGCGATGCACATGTAGAGTCTTACATATTATGATAATAAATTTTAAAATAGTAAGTACGGCAAAAAATATAAGAAGTAATGGAATTATAAGAAGATAACATAGTTAATATAAAGGATAAAATATTGGGAGAAAGATTGCAACAATAATTTATTATTTTTTAATTAAATAATTAAGTTTCTCGCTACATCATTTTATTAGTACTTTAATTAATATGTGATTCTTCTAATTTCCTCGTCACAACCGTAGATTTCAAGGTACCACATGCAAAGGAAATATAAAGATAAGTAGTTTTACTTGTTGCTAAATATATTATATTATTTTTTACATTAATCAAAATTACATGTTAATATGATAGATGATAAATAAATGCATATTAATTTAAGCAAGTAGCAAAAATTAAAATAAAAATAAGTTATTTTTATAGATGAATATTACATATAGTATATAATTAATAAATGACTTAATATTTTTTGCATTGTCATCTCTAATGTGCATTCTAGTTATCCTGGTGAATTTTGTAAACCTTCTTATGGTTAATTTGTTGTAATATAAGAATTTGTGTAACTATTACTTTCAGATCGTCCAATATTTGGAGTGGCTTTAGTTATATAACTAGAGAAAAAATCCCAGCTAATGAAAGGAGGAAGTGGGAAGTAGAAGTGTCGTAAGGAAGAACATGGGAAGTAGAAATGTCTTGTGTAATTAACTCATTAAGTCATAAACAATGAAGAGAGAACATGGAAAGTGGAAGGGGCCTAGCTAATTAAATCATGCTCACTTCATTTGGTGTTTTAATACTTTTCAATTAATATGCACCTATCATATTAAGAAGCGATGATGAATAGCAATAAAATGAGGCATGGGAATTAGAAAGCCCGTAGCTAATTAACTAATATTCAGCTCGACATGTGTTTCTATGTAATTTAATTAATATTCATTTATCATATTAGGAGGGAGAGATGAATAAAAATTCATTTGGTGTGACTACACACAAGTTTTTTGTCAAATTCCAAAGCTTGGCATATATAATTAATGATATATTTGATTGTGTTTATGTAATACCCCATTTTTAGAAATATTAATTATAAATTAATAATTATACGATTAGTTATAATTATTATTTTAGGAGGTTTAGTATTAAAAGTATTATTATTATTATTTGTATTATTACGATGGTTTAGATATAAATTTAATCTGGTTAAACTTTGATAGAAATTTAATTATTTAATTTAATCCTAGTTTATTTCCATAAATCTTATCCTAAATTATTTTACTAATAACTTGACCTGTAGCCCAAAATAAATCCTTAAAATTTATTCCCAATTATTTTATCTTTTTATTTTATTTTATTAAATCTATCTTAAATCAAATTATTTTTTCTAGATTATTTTTCTACCCGATACCCTAATGTACCTAAACTAAACCTAAAATAAAAATAAAATTATTTTTACTCTATCATTTTACCCTCCAATATTACCATTACTTGCCCCAATTTCCTCCCCAATCACTCTCCCTGTCTCCCTCATTTTCTCACTTTACTCAACCTAGCTTTCTGTATGTTATACATATACACGCTACACACTACATTATATACATACACACATGTTACACCCAAACAACTCCCCCCTATTGCTTTCGGCGCACCCTTCCCCAAGCCTCTAACCAAACAGCGCTCTACCCATGCACCCAACCCCTTCCCCCTCTTTGTTTTTGTTTGATCTTCATAGCCCCCGGCCTCACGCAGCCCTCACTCCTCTTTTTCCTCCCTCATCAACCAAACAACCCCTGCTTGATCCCTCTACACCGCCACCTTCCTCCTCTACACTCCCTTTTCTCTGCCCCGTTTGTTTCCGTCATCCATCCCCTCCCCATCATAGCTACACCACATGCATGCACACCCCATCACACCACAACCCTAGCCCCGATCAACCCAACGGTCCACAACCATCATCACCGTCACCCAGATGCCCTTATTATTCTCCTCCTCTTTTCCATTTAAACCATCAGCCCAACCCCTTAATCCTCTCCATTTTTGTCCATCTACTAGCCACCGCAACCATTTGCATGCTTCCATACCACAACACCACACACTACCCTGACAACCCTAGCTTGCATAGCAACAACCCATCACCACCATCATAGCTGACCAACACCATCTGACCACAGCCTTACCTCACCACATGCACAACACCTCGCCACCAGACCCATCTTTTCTCCTCTTTTTCTCCCACCTTTCTCTGTAGCTCCAGCAACCTCCACCCGCAACTGCATCACCACTCTACCGGCAAGCCACCAGTCTCCACTACCCACTGCCACCTCTCCCTGCCTCACACCTCACAACACCCAGCCAACCTCCCTGTTGCCCCCTTTTTCCCTACATGCATGGCTCACACTGCGCATGTAGCATGAGTTATATTTTGTTTATAAAAATTTTTTGTACCCATATTAAATATAAGGGTATTTTGGTAATTTTAGAAAATAAATATTTTTATATTATAATTATTATTTTACCTGATAAATATTAACTCAATAATTTTGGTATTATTTTTAGGTATAAAAGTTGATTAGCAGAACCTAATAATTTTTAGTGGATACTGCTAATTTTACATTTTTGTTGGAATTCAGGTAACTGTTATATCTTACTAAAATGATGAATATTGCATGATAGAATATTAGGGTTTTTGGTGTATGAAAATATGTTAAGCATGATTTATTAAGATATGATTATGTATTAATTACTATTATGAAAACTGATAATACGAGCATGCTATCTGATGTAAAATATTCCAAGTATGAAAGTATGATTAAAATAATTCCAATGACATAGAGATATTTTGTATAATAATTATGTATAAAATAATAGGTTGAGCATGCTTAGACATAATTGTGGAATAATTATTATGGATGTGTGCCCTAGGGACAATTTAGTTATTTTTGTGTATTATGATATTTATCCTGAAAAATTATGTCTAACATATATTATTTGTTGTTGATTATGCGATCATATGTTTTATATATTTCAAAAATAAATGATAGGGTTTTATATGCTGAAACATGTGTAAGGGCAAAATGGTCTTTTGATATAGATGATAATATAAATTGCATAATAAATAATTAAATTATTTTATTTTAGCCTTTTAACGATAAATTAATAAATAAAATAGATTTAGTATTTAAATGGATGATAATGTAATACCCCATATTAATTAATCCTTAATTTAGATATGCAAGACTTAAAGTTTGATTAGTAGGCGAAGTAAACCATAAGATTATTTTTAAGCGATCGCCTTGTTGTCTCGAGTAAGTCCATAAATGTTAAGTTATGAAAATAACCCAAATTAAATGTAAGTATGTGTAGAGGAAGGTAAAAGTTTATGACGATAATAATACCGATAATAAGAAGAGAGTAATTAAAATAGGAGGGATGGTAATACTAATAACCTTATTATGAATAACACGCTTAATAATAATACTGATAATAATAATTGTTAGAATAATAAATTTAGAAATAATTACGAAAAATAAAAGAGGGGAAGTGATAACACAATGATAATGATATTGATCATAATAATACTAGTGACATGTTTTTTTTTTGTGAAAATAAAACCTTGCTTAAGTGGGATTCTTTTCCTAATAACCATACACTTGAAATCCTAATACATTGGGGTAATTTTGCTAATTAATTCCTTACCAAACACCCATCTTTTTCCCCACTTAAACCCCATCCAAAAATCCCCAACCTATCAAGCAAATGACTCTTCCCCATGCAGCCCATCTCCTCCTTTCTCCTCTCCATGCATGTGTCCCTTCTTGTCCAGCAACCACTCCCCTTTTTCAGCTTTCCCTCTACCCCAAACACATCCCATCACCTCTCTATAATACCACCCTCTCACGCCACACCCCCAGCCCCTACACGTCACAGCCACCAACCCAGCCACCCTCCTTCACACCACTCGGCAATCTGCAACCCAAACCCTCGAAACCCAGCCCCTTCCCCCAAGTTGCAACCCTCACCTTTCCTTTCCCCTAATCTGCACCCCTACTCTATCTTCTAACCATCTATCCACCTATTTTTCCTCCTTTCCCATGCCACTCCACCCTACAAAAACTACAGCCCTCAACCCAACCATCCTCCATCACATCACCTAGCAACTTGCAGCCATAGTTGCAAGTAACCCCAGCCATCCACCAAGTTGTAGCCCCTATCTTTCCCTCCTCTCAACCTACACACCTAACCAACCTTTCTAGCCATCTACCCCTCCATTTTCTTCCCTTCCCCATGCCTCAACCTGCCCTTGCAAGCCCCCTTTCCCATCCATCCTGTTCGACACCCTCACCCCTAAAAGAACCCAATTGCAGTAACTTGGCCACTAACTTGCAGCAAACACCCTCCCTTCCTCTCCCTTTAAGTCCTCTAATTTTTCCCCTTGCAACCCTCTCTTTCTCTTCCCTTAATTCTAGCAACTAAACTTTGGTTTGCAGCCCCAAACTCCCCCTTCCCTTCACCAAAATAGAGCCTAAAAATAACCTAGCATTTTTCCTTGTGTTTCACCTCCCCAAGAAGCCACTATTTTCCCCAACGTAATTATTCTATCTTTCGGTGGCTTTGGTGCTTAGAATTCATGCACCGGCCGCCTTGTTTATTTTTCCTAATCATTTTTTAAGTATTAGCTCACATAGATTGTCTTTTAATTATTTTAATTAGCATAAATATTAATGCTCGTAGTTGTGGATGGTGTTATTCTTTCTAGGTAATCTCGACCTGGCCTAAGGTATTTGTGGAAGAAGCTTCGTGGTGTTAATATTTTTTTAGCTCAAGGTAAATCCAACTAATTCGTAGATGGTAGAATTTTATGTGAGAATGATAGGTTAGTTTTCTAGGGTAAAAATCATGTTAGGTTGAAGATATCAAATTATTGTATTTTGTGGGAAATGGGAGTATGTTGTAGTTCATTTCTACATGAATATTATGATGTGTAAATTAATATATGTTATCATGCAAATTTTTATATGCCTAAGTAACATTCTAAAATTTGAAGAGTGTATTCTAATGATAACGAATATGGATTTATGCTAATAAAATGAGATGAGTATGTTTAGGGTAAAAATGTAAATTTTATATACCATGATTCGTATTTGACATTTATTCGTGGAAACTGCATGAATTTATGAGATATTAGAAATGCATGCTAGGAGTGTATACATGTACTATGTATGGTGAATGGTTAGGGATAATATGGTCTTTTGTAGTACCAAAGAAATTATCGTATATAAAGTATCATTAGCTATTTTATACTAGCATTTTCATGACAAATACCCTTTATAAGTAAACTTGATAATAAAGTGAAGGAAAATGTGGTAGTTATAGGTTGAGGGGTATTCTAGTCATTAAGGCAAAAAGGTATTCTAAAGTGAATAATTGGACTAGTTGAACTAAGTGTTGGCCTTAAAATAATTTTGGAAATAATTGGACAATTGGGTTGAACAACTGAATCGGATAATTATTCGGGCTATGGCATGATGCCTAACCCTAGGTCGTGTTGGCTTGGAATGGTTGCGACCCTCATGGTCTTTTGGATTTGACATTGGTTGTTTGATTGATGGTTAAGTTGAATATTATGAACCTCGATATTCTAAAAATAATAACCTGAAATTTCATAAGACACTAATTACTTAAAGAGAAAGACTTGAGTTGGAAAGGAATCTCGTGCCTCGAACTTGGCCGCTGAGTGCATAGTTTGGGCCTTCAGGTCAAAGGTCTCACTTCTGCTCTATAAGTATTCCATACACCCTATAGGGAGTACGCGTACTTAAGGACCTGAGTTCTGATGTTTAGTATGGACGAATGTTATGTCGTGTGGGCTTCCTTGGCGAGCTTTGCCCTGGAATCGAGTGAATTATTTTGGCACCACCCTCATTGACGATCATTGTCATGGATATGGGATTGTATTCCACTTGAGAATTGTTATATAAATTATATAACTGGATTAGACACCCACCATAATACTTCTATAATAATTGGATTAGGAGTGACTTGACCTTGGTTAGATTGTTTGGAATATCAATAATTCTTCCTATTATGCTATAAAGTATGGTCGTTGGTAAGTTAAAATGGTTGTAAAATTATAAGCATGTTTTAAATGCCTTTGCTAGGGATTTTGATCTAACTTGTATTGTTAATTGTGATGTGGATTCGTGTTATGAAATCGTGGCTTTGCATGTGATCATATGTTCTATTTGAATCTCGTAATTGTATGATGATTGCTACATGGGTATACTACCTTTTCGGAGGCGTTGTGGTTTACTCAGTATGAGGAAGTCGTACTGATATTATCACTTTTTAGAGGAGTACGTCCATGGCATGTAATGGTTGAAGAATTATGAGGAGCGTCACCCCGGCGAATAGTGAGATTAAGGGAGCGAGTGGGCCCCGTCCCCTTTTTCCCTTTTCTTTGTAACTTTGATGGACCGAATGAGTGTAAGGCAAACTATTGTTGCACCTTCGTGTGCTCTTTTGTTTATTTTTCTAAAAATGGTTAGCTACTTTATTATCTAAATGGTCCTTCGTTATGGATAATCTTTCTTTTGTAAAACTCTT
This sequence comes from Tamarix chinensis, assembly GCA_030549775.1. NCBI lineage: Eukaryota > Viridiplantae > Streptophyta > Magnoliopsida > Caryophyllales > Tamaricaceae > Tamarix > Tamarix chinensis. The sequence goes on from CM060182.1 coordinate 67,219,277, forward strand.
GATTATGTATTGTACTTCTCTCGTCTTTTTGTTGGTTTGACTTGTTTTAAGCCTTAGCACTTGACATAAGGATGGTGAGGAGGCCGGACTTATGTTAAGTGTGGCGGTAACACCCACCGTTCTTAAATTTCTGCTTTTGCAAAGCAAAATTTAAACGAAAATTTCAAGTCGTGATTTTGGGGTGTTACAGATAATCTAATAATTATTGGTCTTAGGGGCATTTTGGTCATTTCAACCTAATAGGACAGCCTTAGACTTGTAATAGGTTAACCTTAGTATTGACTTTGACCTTATTTTGGACCATTCACCTTAGGGTTGACTTGGATAATTGAAAATAAAGGAAAAATTGTGTAATATGTGTTATATGTGACCACCTTATAAAAATACTAGTACGTAAAGTGGAAGACCTCGAGTTTGGGAATGGTTTTTCTCTTGGGGTAGCTACCCTAAAAATAAGGTAGAAGTCCTCAATTTATTTGGGTTTCTGGTGTGCCTGTTGTGCTTCAGTAAGGCCCTAGTCTACTCTATAGGTGACCTACGGGCCCTATAAGGGGTATCGATACTTAAGGATTAGGTATCCAAGGTGAGGAGGGTACTGTGTACCTCATGCATCAATATGACCAGAGTGCTATTGTGCCTATGGGTTAGATGGTTGGGATGGTACCATGCTGCTTGTGTGCCGGTATGAACAATGTACTTTTATATCTCTGGGTTATTATTGTATCCCCCTCGAATAAATAAAAATGGAAATAATATGATTTGATTTGAATGATTATTATTGGATATTGGATCGGTTTGGTAGTGACCTTTGTGCCTACCTATGGTTTTAGTAGTAGCCTTTGTACCTACTGGTAGTTTTAGTAGTGGCATTCATGCCTACCAGTGGTTTTGGGTAGTAGCCTGGGTGCCTACTTGTAGTTTCAGTAGTAGCCTTTGTGCCTACCTGTAGTTTTTGGTGGTAGCTTTTGTACCTACCTGTGGTTTTGGGTAGTGGCCTTCGTTCATGCCTGTGGTTTTGGGTAGTGACCTTCGTGCCTCCCTACAGTTTCGATAGTAGCCTTCATGCCTACCTGTGGTTTTGGATAGTAGCCTTTGTGCTTACCTGTGGTTTGATAGTAGCCTTCATGCCTACCTGTGGTTTCGATAGTAGCCTTCGTGCCTATCTGTTTGGAAATATGTATGTGAGCATACTTGTAATGTTATGGATTTTATTATACTATCCCTATAAGTATACCTATGGTGGTATGGATTTTACTATACTGTACCTTTAAGCGCATCTGTGATGTCATATATTTTATCATATTGTACCCTATAAGTATACCTGTGACGCTATAGATTTTATTATATCATACCTGTAAATATACCTGTGATGTCATGGATTTTATCATAATGTACCTATAAGTATACCTGTGACACTATGGATTTTATTATACTATACATGTAAGTATACCTGTGATGTTACAAATATTTTTATATTGTACTTGTAAGTATACCTATGATGTTATGAATCTTAATATATCATACTTGTGAACATAACTATATTTGGTTGGGATTGATGTTGAGACATGAATTATGATGTGAAGGTTATAATTGTGGTGTAGAGTTGGGTTTTAATCATTGCTTCAGAGAGTATCTTAGGATGCTTAGTTGATAAGTGTTATTACATTCTAAATGAACACGCATGAATAGTATATAGTTTGGTGACTATTGCTTATCTGTCATGATTATTGTGTTTAGATCATCTCATGTATGTCTTATTGTTTATACCATGTAGTGTCATGATGCCTGATGGTTAATATGATATGGTTGATCTAATCTTACTTCAGAGAGCATCTCTGGTATGTTAGTTTGGTAAGTTTTACTATATCCTTGATGAACTAGTATGAGTAGTATGTGGTTTCAGTGGTTATGATTACCTAATATAATTATTGTATCTTGATAATCTCATGCATATCTTAAGATTACACCATGTATTGTCGTGATGCCTTATGGATATTGTGTTAGGGTTTTCTTCTAATCGTACTTTAGAAAGTATCTCTAGGATGTTCATTTAGTAAGTTCAGCTATTTCAAGTGAATAAATATGAGTAATATATGACATTGATGGAATTTTATTATCTAAGTGATTATTGTATCTCAATCCTCGTATGTATATGCATATGTATTATACCATGGTAGTTGTATGTCTTGCATGTGTTCTATGTTGTTTTATCATATTAGTTTGGTATAAAGAGTTGCTCAGTACCATAGTACTAGATGGTTCATTTTCATGAGCCCCTAACTATTCAATGAGCAGTGGACTTTGCAGGTTAGCTTCCGGGATCAGTTAAAATTTGTTAGTCGGTTTTGAGAGCGTAGGAATATCTAGTGTCTCTTCTGTAATGTGGTCTCCTATTGTATTTGGAATTCTATGTCCTCCTGTAACTTCTCTCTTGAATTTGGGTAGATTGCAGATGTTGCTTTTAACTAACACCATACTTATCTATTATCCTCTATATTCTAACTTCTATAATCATGTTATTTAAGTAAAGTAATGTTTTAGCCTTATCACTTAGTGTAAGAATGGTAGAGGATGCCAGACTTATACTAAGTGTGGCGGTAACACCTATTAATCTGTAATTAATGCTTCCACAAAAAGAAAATTTTTAGTAGTAAAAATGGGGATGCTACAGTTTAAAGTAATCAATGACTATGGTTCATTTATTATAGCTATTAATTAATTAATTGCATATATCAGTTAAAACAATCAGTGTAAATAAAAGTCTTAAAAAGGTCAATTCTGAACTGTTAATCATAAAATGAATTGTTGCATAAGTTTCATTTGCACCAAAAAAGATAATAATCATCTATTTTGAAATAACGGTTAGTAAAGATAAAAATATGTTTATTTGGGGTGATGTAAGATTATTTAAGACTTTCAATTATTATAAAAAATAGGAAAATATTTTATGTAACATAGATATTTAAATGAATAAAAGTAGTATACTTAATTCTATGAGGAATATTATATCAACGTCGTTGTTATCATCTACAATTAAAAGAAATAACAATAATTTGTTTAGAGACATTATTGTATTGTTGGTCAACTTTTTTTTAAAAGGGTTTTCATATCCAATTGATTAATTTATATTTTTTCTATCATATATATGTTGCTGATGATATTGAAAAAGTCTTCCAATATCAATTATAACCAAATTGAATAAAAGCATGTGTGAAGAGAAGACATATGAGATTTGGACGATATATCAAATAAGATTAAGTCAGATAAGTTAATTATTTATTGTTCTAGTTTTCTTACTATGAGATTCACTAATGTTTCTAATAAAGAGAGGATGTTAATGGAGCAATCATTTGGGTTTTCTATTTTACTCAATTAATATGCATTTATCGTTGATAAATGGAGTACATAACGTGAGATTCCCAGTTTTGGTGTTCAAATGTTATTCAATTAATATGCATTTATGATATTAACAATGAGAGATGAAGAAGTGTAAACATGATAAAGGGATGAGGATCGAAGCAATAAGTAGAAGATGGAGTAATTGACCAATGAGTTGACGGTGATAATTAGTAATAATGGGTGACAGTTATAATTAGTAATTAGCAATAATAGGTATATGGAAAATTTTGCCTGCATATTATTTGCCTCAAAAATCTATTTTTATATAATTATAATTACTCAATTAATATGCATTTGCTGTTATGCAAATATGTTGTTATGCATATGTTGTTGAGGTAATTAATTATATATTACTCAATTAATGTACCTTTACTACTCAACAAGGAATACCATATTAACAATCGTTTGGATTTTCTATATTTTTGAAGCAAGTGTGAAGAGAAGATGTATGAAATTTAGATTAAGTCAGGTAATTAATTATATATTACTCAATTAATATGTATTTAAGTCTTCTATATTACTCAACAAGGAATATCATATTTCTGAAGCAATAACCTTGTTAAATAGCAATAATGGATGACAGTGATAATTAGTAATTAGCAATAATGGGTATAGTTTGGGCGGAAAATTTTGTCTGTATATTGTCTGGCAAAAAAATCTATTTTCATATAATTATAGATGCCCTTTTCGTGCCAAACCTTAACATCCATGGTCCATATACCTCATATAATACCATCAGCAATTATTATTTATTTTTAATACTCATTAACACCCACTATATTTATACTTACTTAGGCCACACCTTTTTGTACAAGAAAAAATTACTAAAATGCCCCTATGGCTTTTATTAACATCATTCATGGCCACATTAACTTATCATGTTACATATAAGCATTTAACATTATCCTTAACCATAAGGCTCATTCCTTAACTATCATTTCTACACATGGCACATAAATCAACAAGCTTACCATTTCAACAACCAACATATGCCACAAATTATATTATACTTGACATCATACATCATGCACGTAAACATATTAAAAACTCTAATGTACTAACATATGTATATCCACATATTTCATTAGGGTATAATGGTTACCTTATTTCCAATAATAATTAAACCTTACTGGTACCCCAGTTAAAGGTTTGAGCTTTGATTAGTAAAAATTAATACCTAAAAATAATATCAAAAATTAGCATAATAGAAGTAGAAAATCAAAATACCAATTTTTTTAATCAAAAGCTTAATTAATACACATTAACACTAACTATTATTATACCTCAAAAAAATTAAACAACATATGGCTAAAAGGGATGCTGGACTCACGTTGCATGAGTAGCATGAACTACATGTAGTAAACAACGGAAAGAAGAGCGAGGGGTTGGTTCAGGTGAGGGTTTTGAGGCTCGAGTGAGGGCTTGTGGAGGGGAGTAAGGGTGGTGGCTGGGTGCAGGGAGGGAGTAGGGGTGTAGGTGGTAGTCGGGGGTTGAGGTTGGTGACTCAAGGCAGTGGAGGCGGCAGCTATAGGGCTGGAAAGATGGGTGCAAGGTTGGTCGAAGGAAAAGAAGGAAAGGAAAAGAAGAGGAGAAGGAAGGGCTGCAAGGGGAATTTTGGCCAAGGGGAGGAAGGGTGGTGGTACAAGAGGTGATAGGGGTGGATTGGTGGTTGTGGAAGTGGTGGAAGAGGGAGAATGGCAGCGCACGGTGGTGGTGGAGGGTGGAGGCCGAGAAGGGGGAAAGAAAAGAAGGGAGGAGAAAGGGGCTAAAGCGGCGTGTGGTGGCGGCTTGGTGGTGCAGGGAGGTAGCAAGGGGTGCCAGGGGTGGTTTTGGTGGTTGGTTGGGCAACAAAAGTGCTAGTTAGAGGCGGCGAAGTAAAAATAAGGGAGGAGAAGAGGGGAAAGAAGGGAGAAAAAGGGCTCGGTGGGTAGGGAAGGAAGAGGCTCGGGGAAAGAAAATGGGCAGGGGAGAAGAAGAAAAAGAAGAAGGAGAGGAGGGGAGGTAAAGGAGCGGGGCTATATGGTGGAAGGGGTTGCAGGCCAACGGGTGCAGGGTGGCAGGGAGAAGGAAGGGAAGAAAAGGAAAGAAAAAGGCCACGTGAGGGAGAGTTGTGTTTGGCTTAAAAATGGAAGGGAAAAGGATAGGAGAGAGACAATAGGCTATAGGGGAAGGCAGGCGGTTGCAGGATGCCATGGCCTCCTTGTCAAAGAAGGAAGGAGAAGGGAAGAAGAAGGGAGGAGGGGGCTGTAAGCCGTTCAGGCGAGGAAAGGAAAGGAGGGAACGGGTCGGCCTTGTGCATGAGGGAGATGGAAAAAAAGAAGAGGGAATTAGGCTATCCCAATCGGGGGAAGAAAGGAAAAGAAAAAGAAGAGAAAGGCAGGTTGGGGCAACAAGAAGGGAAGAGGAGAAGGGTCAGCAGCCCAGCGCAAGGAAGGCAGGTCGAGTGTCCCAAAAAGGTAGAAAGAAAGAAAAGGAAAAAGGAGGAAAAGGAGAAAGAAAAAGGAAACAGGAGAAAAATAAAATTAAAATAATTTTTAAAACAAAGATATTTAATTATTTAGATAAATAAATTAATTTAATAATTGAATTTATTAAAATTGAATATATTAGTTTAAGAGGATAATTTTAGTAAAATATGGGTTTGAAAATTTATTTAAATAAAATAAATATGATAAAATAACAAAATATTTATTTTAATTTATTAAATATTCATATCCATTTTTATACACCCAAAAATAATTAAATCAAATAAATTTAAAAATTAAATTATCCCAAATGAGAGTTACTTATTAAATTTCTAGGTTTTAAAATTTTAGGGTATTACAATTTGCTATCTTAAGGTTATTTTGATTAAATATGAGTTAAACATGGAATCTTTAGTACTTAAAGATGTTAATGGGTTCAAAGTATAATAAATATATTATTTAGGATACTTTGAGTAATTTTAAGTGGCCTAAATATAATAAAATAAAAAAATGACTTAAATCAGGAATAGTAATTCTAGAGGTAGGGTTATTATCGCAAATATAAAATGTTAGATTTAGACCTTGAATTTATGATATGATGCTAATCATAATATTTTAGGATATTTTTTTAATAAATTGGGTTGTTATATGATTCTTATGGGAAAAGTTGTGACAAAGTTTTGAAATTAGAGTTTCGTAAGAAATTATAAATAGTAATCCTAGAGATAGGGTTGATATCACATGTTTAAAACATTAAAATTAGACCTTTATTTTTGGATATATTGTCAATAATAATATTTTAAGAAATGTATACTAAATTTTGTGGTTAAATTAATATTATAGAAGGAGATATACTTAACTTGTGAAATTATGATTTCTTAAGGGGAAAATGACCTTTTTGTTAGGTGATGTCTCGATCATTCTATGGTTGTATTTTATTTGTCTTGAATAATTATTTTAAGTTTGGATTATGTGTAGTGCATGGTTGTATTTATGTGTGCATGATGATATCAAGATAAATAATAGTAATAAGGCATTAATCATTTAAAGTAAAAGATTATGTGAGTCAGAATTGAGGTGGTGTGTTCATTCTACCGAAAAATAATAGTGGCTAGGTGTGTTTTTTCCTAGAAGGTGCATCAGACCATTCCACCAATTCAAAAATAGTGGCCTTGAGCATGTTGTCTTGGTAGGTGTTGGGTCTATTCCACTAGATAATAATAGTAGTCAAGTGTGTTTTTACTTTTGGAAGATGCTTCAGTCTATTCTACCAGATTAAGAATAGTGGGATTCTGAATTCATCGTAAATAAGAAATAAGTTATGGATGTACCTAATAATGAAACTCTGATTCAGTTTTCCTCTTGCATCATATTATATTTAATCAATATACATGCTTATTCTTCCATGTGACCTTATGTATTCTATGTAAATATGTTATGATTGTATTGTTCCCTTACTTAGTATGTAGCATACTAATCATCCAACTCATGGGTGCTGCTTATTCTCATGAGCAAACAACCCAGATAAATTTTTGCATATCGATGATGACCCCTTAGATCCCCTCTCTTCCATCTTTTCTCGTTTGTACTATTTCATTTGTTGGAGAAGCTATTCTAACTCTTTTTTTCAACTTGCATAAGAGAACTTATTTTTATCTCTCTTCATCTCTCTCTCTCTCTCCTAATACAATAGTATGGCATTCATTTTCTCAAAAAAATTGAAAATATGATAGCTATCACTAATGCTAATAGAAATAGGTAGAAAAAGTTGATACAATGGACTCTATTTTTATATATGTATAGACGAAAAAGTGATGCAATGGACTATGTTTTTATATATGTACCATATTTTCACTCATGCGATGCATAGATGTATTGTTAATATAGCTATATATAACAATTAGAAATTAAAGTATTTAATTTAATAATTTAAAAATCTCATTTTAACTAATAAGCTATTAAAGAGAAATCAAATAGATAGAATCAAAAAATAAAATATGAACAAAGTGATAATACATGGGTTTAGTTCTTGAGTAACTTTTATCAACATCGTCATCATTTTCAAAATATTCAAATATCTACAATTTTTGAATAAAAAAATACGACGGAAAATTGATAATGATTAAATGTTTTTTAATTAGATATAATTACTAATGTATTGTCTACCAACTATTACTGTGAGTATAATATAACATATTTTATAAATTTAATTTTGGTCATTAGAGTATCATAATGTATTTTAAAATTTTATTTTTATTCATTGGTATAACATAATATTGAAAATATTATATGCATTTAATTTTTATTTAGTCGTATATTATGATAAACAAAATGTTTTATGAAATTAATTTTAATCATTATTAATATATAATTATTTTACAAGTTTATTTTTATTCTTAAGGTATTATAACATATATAAAAATTATAATTTTTTGTTAATATGTTATAAGATATTTAAAAAAATTACTTTTACTTTTTAGTATATATATGCATGTATGTAGTATATGTAGTACTGTATATATTTATTTTTATTCATTGGTATTTTGTAATACGTAAAACCCAAGTATAATATTGATTAACTTCAAGTCCCTAAACATTTTCTCAATGAAAAGGCAAAAGTATACTAAATAAAAAACTATGAACCCTAAGTTATTTAATTTCTTCTCCATTCATTGAAATTATACCAAACTTTTTAAAATAATATAACATAATATTGACTAGAAAAAAAATCGGTTCATGCACTTTGGTTCATAATTGTAGGGTTTGCTCTCCATAGAAAGTACTATAGGCTCTACAATTAATAATGCTAATTCATGGTCTCATGCTCCACCACTTATATCAATATTTTGATTGATATATAAATTTCGGTTATTCCTTTCCACTAATCTCACATTCAAAATGCATAAATCACATTTGTTGATTTTGAAATGAAATAATCCTTACCACTAATTTTAGGAAACCCTACATACTTCTATTAAATATTACTCCCTACATATCAAAAGAAAATTCATTCTATCATTAAATTTTTGTATAAAAATTAAAGTTACTTTAGAAAAGTCAAAGCCTAAATTTTATTTTTATCCTTGCTTTTTTAGTCGCCGTGATTTTTAATTTTTTCTTCTCTATTTAATAGGATTCTAAAAGATAATCCTTCTCATGATCATGATACGTCTCCAACACTAACATCATACCTTTGCTTTCTAGTCCATGTCTTTGACCCTTATTTGTTCTCATACATAGTTTCTTACCTTGATTTATTCAAAAACATCATATTTCCTACTACAATTGTCTCGACTATTGCTAAGAGTTACAAGCCTACGCTTGCTATGGGATTGTAGGATCTCTTGTGGCATGGCCACACAAATTTGAGGTATTATTGTATTCACTTTATGATTATTTTTGCCTTGCACCTTATAGATACATCTCAAGGATTAATATTTAATAATAATAAACTAACTAAAAGATCCTAACGTCAAATTACTTGATTTTAATGAATGAAATTATTTTTCCCCTAAAAAATTTTACATTTTAATATTATATTTGTGGATCTTATTCTAAGTATTGTGAATTTTTACTTCAAATGTAGGTCGACTTGTTATTACAACATTATTTATTTTTTTGTTACAAATTTATGTTTTTGAAGTGTATTTCCAAATGGCTTCACGTACACACTTGCAATTTCAAATTTGTCGAACCCCTTAGTTTTATTGTCTATCATCTAAGTTCAATTAAACTTTACACACTTATCTAAACTAAGTTTCTTTGATCTAAGGTAAGAACTTATCTAAACTAAGTTTCTTTGATCTAAGGTA